>OV121090.1:9310688-11710688 GCA_921293015.1 Phorcus lineatus
GCCAATTCTTTACTAATGAAGATATTTACAGTTTTAAAATGAATGAAAGATGCCTGTTAGACTCATTCCAAAAAAGCTTTAGTGCTCTAAACTCAAACTCTACAGTTCATTAAGCTGATTTAACAAATATTTATCTACAAGATCTACATGCGGTTGGGAGCGGGTTCGTTAAACGTTTTGGTACAGAGAGGAATTTCATTCAGCAAGACAACCGGTATGTGTAAGTACCGTATTTTCTATTATAAGAGATGAAAGTGAAGTGATTTTTGGTTTAATGCCGAATTCAAGAGTATTTTGCTTATATCAGGGCTACTATTAATCTAGCAGGTAGAAAGCCCGCAACACTGTTATGTCTACGTATTGCTGTGAAACCCGTGAGCATCGACTGGAACTTGCGAACCATGGGCGCTGAAATTCAGTGACACATTGCACTAAAACCTTACTGCATGTATGTGCACTTAAAGAATGACATTGGGGACTTAAGGGTTTTTTGATGATGCCGAAGGAAGTGATAGCTTATCTTTATTGGACGTGAATATATTAAAAACATAGTGACGATTGTTATAGTAACTGTACGATAATTCTCTCAAAAGATAAAAATGTCAGCCGACTCGTGTACAGTGTGAAACGACAGATGTTAGGCGGCAATGCGTCAGGACTTAAGCGAACCCTTAAACTTTTATTACAACAAATACGGCAAAAAGCTAATCCCGCCTCACACAGCGTATGGGATAGGCGACCATTATGAGAACGTAGAAAAGAAAACCAATCCGTGCATTTTTGACCGTGAAGGTACGTCGTTTCAGATACGTACATTGAGGGAGGGGCTTCTCAAATAATCCGTCAGGATTTTTCTTTTCAAGGACGAGCCTGTGCTTTCGTACACTTGATAACCATCTAACTTGAAATCTCAGACTAAACTTTAACACAGGAAGTTTATTAGTTCGATTTGGGAGGTTAACAAAGTTTATGTAAGGCCTTCCCAAATACTTGTATGTCTGTCTTGACAAAATGATTATTTCTTTTAAAGAGGGAAAAGTAAGTGCAATATTTTAATGACCTCAGTTACATAAAACTCATTTACTACACACACCTCTGTATTTCCAAGTATTTCCCTCTGTATTTCCAAGTCTATTATTGTAAAATGACTCCATATATGGTAACAGGGGTTGCTTGTGAATGGCCCTCGGCCTGGGACCTGAATGACGTCGGTGGACGATTCAATAACGACGCCCAATAGAGATGAAAGATACGTTTATTCATCGACAATGACCGCATTGAGAAAAGTGACTCCACTTGGCTATGATGAAAAAGTGACATCATCCTGAATTCTTAAATGAAAATATTTGCAAAGATTTTTTAAACTTTAATTTAGTAGCAACGAAGGAATTAGTAATAGTTTCGACTTTTTACGTTATAATCAAGATTTGTTATCCATTTTAAGTTACTTTCGCCCCTGATATAAGGTTTTATTTTATTTTAATAATTGTAAAGCATAATGATTCTGCGAAAATAATTCATAGAATCAACGTCACTGCATCGTATTAATTTGTCACGGAATTTTACAGCGCCTTCTCACTGACAAAGTGCGTATTGATTTTCCTTCATTGGTCTACGATACGATAAAAATTTAATTCTATATCGTTAGGTATCTCTAAACAATTAATCTGATTTAACAACTTTTGTAATTTATTTAGATTCTGAGATGCGAATTGACATTAGAAATTTAGTAGATTTCATAAATTTTCAATGTGTTCACTACGTATTTGTCGTCAAGACAGATTTGATATTTTACCTTGATTTCATGATATTTAATCAAAGATAATGAAAATATTATTCCAAATCACTGCTTTTACGTTGTACTTTTAAACAATGAAAAGCCATTATTTTTACAAATAAAAATGAACGTGATTGAATGAAACGCTAAGCGGAGAACTTTCCCGAGGTTCTTTCACCAAACAATATAAATCTTTCCCAAAGACAGATTCCAGTCGTAAATCGTTGACTAAAGACATAAATGTGTAAAGGCACAGGCCATCCAGGCACACTCCTCCAGTGTTAAATTCATATCCACGACACGAGAGCTGAAATCCGCCGGATTGTAAAGCTGTCCCCATTTATCGCCTTGCGGGAAAGCGCCACTGTGTGCTATCAAGAAGGTGTAAAAGATCGGAAAAGCGATATTTAACAACGGGAAGTAGATTACTGCTTGGTTGTCAATAGAGACGAAATTTCAGTATCTATACTGTATAATTGGCTCGCAAGACTGAGGTTTAGGCGAGGGTAGGTTCGGATAGTGGCCAACCACGTGGTCGACTAGAACCACGCGCAATGACGAACAAGTCACAAGCCCCGCCTGTAGGTGGGCACATGGGCAAATGAATCTTATATGAACCTTGCTTCTCGAATGGTTGTTGTAGTTCGTTTAGGTTACGGGAAGAGAGAAGATATTTTCCTCGATTATTGCTGAAGACATTTTTTCTCATTTTGATGGAATTTTATCATGCTCTCAAACCGTCACGGTGCTGGACATTTTCAAAGTGGAATATGAAATTTGTGACAGATTTGAAAACTGTTTTCGTTGTTATGATGTTGACCTATTACATAGTGCCAGTGAGTGCCAACGTCTGCGGGAATATGGTTTGCTTAAACGAAGGAACGCTTTTAATGGGACAAACGCTCTTCAATAGATGCCGCTGCCAATGCCGGTCAAATTATGTTGGACTTTCATGTCAAATTAATAGAAACAGGAAAAGAAGTTTAAATAATTTCTATGAAATTATGCGACGTTTACAAAGGATAGCTGATGTCCGTATATCAAATAAGAAGCGAAGGTAGAGGAAACTAAATAAGGTATGTACCAATATATTTTTCAAATTTGATTTTTTTTAAATTTCAAACCAATTAAGGTTCTATATTTCAATAATTCACTCTATATTCGTTTATTGATGATACAATTTTTAGAAAATGACATTTTTAAAACGGTTGTACTTCATTGGTCGACATTAATCGATTATGGATGAATAATTAATAACTTGTCAATAGATACGGACTGACTAACGCATATTTGTGGGTAACGCTAACAGGTAAAATAATGAGATCTTACAAGCCGTTTCCTAACCTAATGTGCATATTGATCGATATGCAGAAACTGAGCCTTAGAAAGCACGTTTCTTAAGACAGGTAATCTATAGGACAAAGTCCGCAACGTGAATTACTGACGATTTTAACCGGTAGATGATTATCAAAACACGTGCATATGATAGTAAATTGTATGACCGAGCACTTTTTCCCATGCGTTCGAAGTTCACCGCTTCGCTTTCATAATCATTTCGTTTGATTGCGAGAAATATCCAGTCAGGCAAATATAGATTTTTTATATGAATGACAAGTATGTTTAATGCGAGATTCACCTTGCGGTTAATATAACAGGTAGTTCATAGACACGTGGCAGGAAGACGCCGGTTTATACTGTATCTGCGAGACGTCGATACGCGTATCAGCTGATATATATGTCTCATTCTCGCTTCTTCCCTGATAGTATGTACCAATCGACGATGTCTTCATTAACTCTCATCTATCATTTGCAGGACATACTATCAGATCTGTAGTCATGTGTAATTTGAGCTATTGAGCTTAAATCCCAAATTAAGAAGTGACAATCAAACAGTAAATTAAGACCAGAAAGGCACTCTTTATCAACATAAATAATTCTACTTTCGAAGAAAATACGAACCTTCAGCGAATACAACGATTACATGGTTTCTCTAAATCCTCGATTCCGGAATTGAAATTTGTCTTCCTGAAATGTAGAATCACAAGCGATAACACACTTCCGTGCTTGAGAGCGCAGTAAAGTAACGTCCTAGTTAAGCTAATAGATTAAAAAGTAACCAGGATTTAAACCGATTCCAGCATCCTCGAGTTATCTTCCGGTTCTGGCGATGATCCGTGTGTGATTCCAGACATTCTTGCAGACTAGTTTAAACCCTTAACTGGCTCAGGAATATAGGCGGTTTAGTACGGACTTGCCCGGTATTGATTGCCGGGCAATACTCGACTATACTATAAGTTGCTAATGTGTTATTCCGAGCTTCACGACAAATATTCAACAATTTGCCAACCCATCCCATCGAATTGTGAATACAAACGTTACGATGAATACTGATCAATATAGTTCAATCAACCATCTTTTATCAATAGTTTTCCGTTAAGCGATTTTATTTGATGTCACCTGCTTAATTATATCTAAAAATCAGGGTAATTACCACGTGCAGTTCAATTACATCCCTATTGCAATGTACTGTTTAATCAAGTAATCGGTAAATTGTAAATATTACGGTTGTTTCCTATTAACAAGTATATCAGAGGGAAAATGGTATTTATCCAGATTTTTAAATATTGATATAGATTATCGTTTTCATTGAAATTAATATAAAAATTCTTTCTTTTTCTTCTAGCTTGATGATCTACATTCGGACAAGAGAGAGACTTCGGACATTCCTTTTTCCGGACAACGGCTCAAAGGACACGGGCCCGTGCTGATTGATACAGATAGATCTGCAAAGCGTTCCGGTGTCGATGAAACTGTTATGACATATGTAATATTATCCGGCCGGATGCTGTACATTGTGATACCGATGCATGAAGACCGACGCTGGTTTAGGAGGTCGTCGACGTCAATGCAACGTCATCAACGCTGCAGTTGACGTCAATGTTAATATTGGAGAGAGTTGTGACGTTTGAAAGAACAGAACTTATTTATTTGTGTTTTACAGGGTTGTGCAATTTCAAGCTTTTTGACAATTCAAGACGGCCATATGTAGCGCAACGTTTCCGACGTCAAAAACGTCACCGACAACTGACTGGATGGTTTTGCTGCCGTATACCGTCGATCTGCTATCGCTCCTCTAGATACAGTTGACTCTAAGCTGCCATGCTGTCAGGCCTTTTCGCATATACATTACCAAATCTCATAACTTATGCTATTCTTTATTTTAGTTACATGTTTTATGTCGACTTGTGATGATGACGTCATACCTCGTTAAACCCAAACGAGGAGTCAACCTTTTGCTCCACTTCACAGACAGCCATTTTACAAAGCAGAAATATATTTATTATTACGATATGTGCATTCAGGTGCTAGTACAAAGAATAAAATGTTATTTTTAATTGTTGCCTAATTTTGATGTCTGTTGTGTATACAGGTTTGAGTAATTAGATTCGAGAACGTTTGTTCGAAAATCAAAAACATGTTCTCGTTGAATTCATGTCTCAATGATGTTTCCAAAATAACAGTGCATGGGTAACAGAATCTATCCTGCTAAATCAGCGTGTATGAATATGTTCTCGCTCCTTCCTAATATCCAGATCTCTTTCAAGCCAAAATCCTCCTATCGCTAGCTATCTAACGAACCAATGAGACGACTCGCTTTCAGCAACAGCGGCGCAACCCGGATGGAAAAACTGTCGAGTTCAAGATATTAGCTTCACTCTCCCTGCATAACGACATTTCATTGGCTGAAATTATAACATGTGAACAAAGCCACGAACATGAAGCCGATGCAGGCGTACGAGGCATTTGGCTTGAAAGAGATATGGGTAGGAGGGAGCGAGAGCGGATTCATATACGCTGATGTAGTAAGATGAACAGAATCGTCACCGTAACAGATACAGATAAAATACGCCATAGTGATAGTTTCTCCTAGGTGCGTCCAAACATTACATTCACCTTACACGCAAGACTGGATATCAGTGATTTTACATTGAGAGAACAAGTTTACCTTGCTTTTTAGGACGCATCCATCATAGCGATAGAATTAACGTGTACATTTTACGAGGAATTAAGATACACTTTTATCATCATTAGAGAAACGCTGCTCTTTATCAAGGTGACAATGAGTTTAAAACCTTCGAATATCTTTTTTTGTTAATTCGGAACACAGGTTATTTGATTCAGATTCAAGTGATATCTCCATCAGATGGTACTTATTACATACGGTAGTACGACCAAGAACATAAAACATTTTCAAATGTCTTAAAGAAGCTCAATCGGTTCAAACATTTTGACATGCCTCAAGCATCCACAGGCATTCATTCGTAGGTAGCTTATTTCAACTCCCTTTGGGTGTGACAAGTGAAGAAAAATAAATGTATACCAGAAAGTTTAAAGTAGTGCCAGATTTGTCTCCTGAACAAACTTTACGGATGTTTACTTAGAGTAAAACGTCATTTGGATATATTCTGATATTTCCCTTTGTCTGTCACTATTGCGATTGCTCAATTCTTGTATATTCCAATAAGGTTCAAACACAAGTTTACAATTTCATTTACATGTTTTCCCTGAACAACAACATGACCCATTCATGATCAACCACCGGGCTTCGACAACTTTTATCAAAGTAGCTGGCTCTAGGATATGGGTTCGAATCCCAATATTGACTCGAAAAGCTAATTCAAAAATACAATGCAGAGCTTGCGTTTATCTCAAATAAGTGATTATTTTGAAATCATTCCAAATGAAACGCAAAACGTCAATATCAAACAATTAATGAAACCAACAGGAAAACTTGTTTTCTTTGGTCTTACATGTAAGCATAAGAATCGGCATTACCTTATTTTCGACTTCAACCCTCGTTTGTTGAAAGAAAAATTCTCTATTGCAGCTATATAAGAAGTATGCTTTAATATGATGGAAGAAATGCATTTGGAGTCTTGTCGTTTAATAAATGACATCTTTGAGGGTCCGTCCTTACACGTTGAATAATTTCGACGTGTAATAGTTGTCCAGAAAAATATAGTTTGATAGCTGTGTTCGATCCATTATGCTAAAATCTTTGACGTTATTTTAAAGTTTAGAATGCAACTAAAGTTGTGACTGTTTATATGATCGTACCAATTTAATAATATGACTTGAAAACTTTATGACAGATACTTATCATTACAGGCTCCATTTCCATGTTTAAGTTGTGATGTTTAGGGTGAATGATCTAACAACTTTCTCAATCGTCGAGTACCTTTCGGTTTTAAACCCGACAAGCAGTTGACTTTCAATGGTTAGCTGAACTATGATCTAAAGGAATATAATTGTTTATTTGACAAATTCAACACGTCTTGGAATTTAATTATTAACAAAATAAACAAATATACTTTTTATAGTTTTTAATTTTAAATTAATCTTGATTTCGATACGATTTTCATAATAGAAAATAAACGATAGGGTGATAAACGAATTTTTACCATCCGCTTTAATTTGAAATGTTTCATTTTCAATTCACCTTGATTTTGTTACGACTTTCGCAAAAACAAATAAACATTAGAGAGTGATAGACGAATAATTCCCATCCCCTATTCACTAACACTTCATTCACATATCCAGGGTTCATTCATGCCGCCACGGAAATACCAGAGATAACAACGTGAATTCTCGCGATACTTCCCGACATCTTATCCGCCATCAGACTTCAGAATGGCATTGAGGTACTAGAGGCTTTTCTATCTTAACTGCGCATGCGCTTGTCTTTTTTATCAGTAATAAAGGTCAATGGCCTTTTTTGTTGAAGTATGTAATCTTATTCATTATCGACTATATCCATTTGTAATTTTTTTTTATGTTATTGTAAATGTCAGCAGATGGTTAGAAACGTATCCGAATAATAATATATAATATAAATCTCTGTATTGATAGTTCGATTCCTTTATCTTCATTTTGTTTGGATGTAATTAAATAGTAATGATAAGATTAATATCAGCTATATATCTGCTGTTAAATTTCTCCATGGATGAGGTGTTAAATATATTTCACGAAGGGAAAAAGACATAACCTAAGAACCTATTTTGAATTAAGATTAACTTAAAATGATATTTTAAGCTTTGAAATAATCATCGACAATATATCATTTAGATGTTTATGTCATTTATAGATGAATATTTATTAATATAACCTATAAGTGGTTTAAGTTGTATCGGTCCTCATGTATAGTTTGAAACAAACATTGAAAGTCGTCATCGTGTTGAAAATATAACTTTTATCTCACAAAATTGATAGATAAATAATACGGGTGACCTCTTTATTTCTACTGATATCTAGAAGTTATATGGTCATTTTTATGGGAAAAGGTTAATGATTAATGTCATATATAATATCATTCAAAGATTTAATCGAAATTAATAGGCATTTTGCAATAAGCAATATGTTGCACCCGCCTATCATGCATATCTAGAACGCCATTGTTACTATACGCGTAAACATGGAATAACAACTTCTTTATTATATACGACGTTTCGGTGAAGATGTTTCCTCCTTCATCAGGCAATTGACAATATTTATTGTGAAATTGACGACGTTTCGGGGTAGATATTTCCTCCTTCATCAGGCAATTGACAATATTTATTGTGAAATTGACGACGTTTCGGGGTATACTAATACTCTTTCATCAGGCGATTGACATTGATGAAGAAGTAAGCATATACTTCGAAATTTCGCGAATTTCCGATAAAGAAGTTGTTATAATCCAAATATTCTTGTCCTTTTTATGTATATCACTTCTAAACGACCTCCAAGACATGATGTTATACCTCGCAACAATGAATAAGGAAAATGAATTAATCGCCCGTTATAGATACCGCCGTTTGATAAATATAGACATACTGACTGAAGTAACATGACGTCATAGTAGTTAAGCATGACGCCACTATGTTAGCGACGAGGAAGCAAAGTCAATATGAGCGATGTCCATCCTCTTTATGCTACAATTTAGCTAGTACTTGATAAACTACTAAATTCAGTCGCGTTGAGTAACATTCTAATAAAACTCGTGAATGATATCCGTATCTAACTTGCTTTCGCTCGGTAAATACTTAATCCATTGATCCTTTTATAAAAGTGTTATTAAACGGGACGTCGTTTTCTCTCTATACATAACGTTATACAGATCCTTATCGTCATATTTTACGAGAAGACTCTCTAATTTCCGGTGGATTGTCCATTGAGAGGAAATTCTCAATGGCGAGCTGAGAAGCATGCAGTCAGATATCGGCATGACATGAAGAGATTAGCTCTGCATGTGGAGTTATCAATCAAGCTGGTAAATGACCGGCAAATGCCCATGCCAGGTAAGTATGTAAGCAAAAGGTTATAATTACCTACAGGTTTGCAGGTTAAGGTTGTCGGTCAAACTCTTCAAGCTGATGTACCAAAATAACACAACTGCAAGGTTATGAAGTATTCAGTTACACAGCAAGTATGTTTGTTTACACTCGTAATCAAATTTCAACAATCAGATACTGCAATGAAAAGCAGTTCATTTGAAAAATATAGAACTTGGTTTAATTGATGAGTATATTCCTATTACAAAGGTTCGACGTTTCGATGACCTTTTAGATGCCTACATCGTTATTACGCAGTTGTAAACAAGTTGTGAGTAGGAAGTTGAAAATCAATAGAACTCAATTAGGTCCTGCAAAGTGCAAGGAGCTAATTTATATTTTATGATTAATGGCTGAAGGATGATTTCTATCACGTTAAGACACAAGGGAATTCTTTATGTGCAAGTTTATATATTTGTCCACACTTACGATAAGTGAATAAATCAGAAGATATCATACATACATACATACACACATACATACATACATACATACATACATACATACATACATACATACATACATACATACATACATACATACATACATAAATGCATGTATGTATATCATATTAAAGTGGCGTGTAGGAATGTAGAGGGCGTGATTAACGGCGTTTTTTTCTGTCGATATCTTAACAAAATGTTATCAAAGTTTTTCTCTTCCTTTAAGGCTTACAGGTTTAATTTTCCAGTGTAATTTTAAATCAGCTGACCTCGTGAGGAGAAAAGCACTTAGAATTTATTCTTGTAGCAGGTGTGGATATGTTTAAGATTTATGTCATTGGACAAATGTAGGGCATATAGCATCTGGCCTGTTCTAAAAGACCATTGACACTTAAGAGAGTACCTAAAGGTTAATAGTTTTAAGATAAATGTTTTCCCATATGTGTCAAGTTCACCGCCCACATTTTTCCTTGCATCATATGTATGTATGTTTATAGATATATAAATTACTGCAAAAGACTCGCTGGACGAATAATGGTGGTGCATGCACTTAATTTGATACCGATGGAACATCTGCGGCGGCTAACAAAGACGACTACACGTTTTACTGACATTTTTGCAATTAAGGATGGTATTATCCAGGGCTGAAACGTCCTTATACACGAAGAAATAAATATCATGTAACCATGTGCCTCGCCCTCTTCCCCAACTGAGCAAAAAAACTTCGGCCCAACGCTTCTGCAATAACGGGGATATGTTCATAGATTAAATGAATTGTCGATTTTACAATAGGTCACTGACACCCAGTGACATCGTTGAATTTATCGTTGATTGATAAAAAACTAATATCATTTTTTGATGTTTGCGTAGTTTAATGTTGGCATAGATAACATATTAATGTATTTCCATCATGTAACTTCAGTGCTTGTTTGATTTGTCCCATCCAAATCGTTCCTCTCATCACACAAATCCATATGGCACCGTAAAACAAAAGAAGAGTGTTATATCGACATCAAAACATCGATTGCTCGTGACGTATGTGGTGCTATTATAAGTTCACACCTGTATTTACCTGTGTATTTTCGTACGTGCCTTATAATAGCTCCAGTGAATCGCATTGGTCTTGAAAACAAGGTATCTCTTTCATCAACCTTTTACTTGGGTGAACACTTATTCAATAACTACGCAAATGGTCCGATAGACACATTCCATTTAACCTCCTGTACATGCGTGAAAGCATTTCACACCCTTTGTCCACACTGGGAAGGCGGTTTCTATTGCGGGTGTGTTCGGGGTATTGTTTCGGAGTCTTTCATGTCTAAATTTGCCCAGTTATAGCTCTATCGCCTTCGATTTATTCCATAACGATGACACACCCTTATGGTATCAATGGTACTTGAAGTTATTTAAAGTTGTACTATTCTAGAATCATAACTTATTTTTTATTAATAATGTTCAGCTAATCCAATGATAATATAAGAGAACGAAAATGACGATAGATAATATGCAGCAATCAGAATGCGATGATGAATCAATTACGGAAATATTCTCAATAACTCAAGTAGGGTTTACAGTGAACTAATCTGTCCATTACCGTAACGAAACATGCTACTGTACTGTTATCAAAGACGAGGCCTGATTTGTTGACTAATCTACACTTTTTCACCTGTTCCCTTATGGAAAAATAGTGATTGCGTGGTATTCACAAACAGATCTTAAAAAGATCTTAAAGTCTGCCAAATGCGTGACTAAATTTGAATGTCAAGCGTCTCTGAACTTTTGACGATTTATTGCATTTACTAGTTTTGCCATACGGAGTTGACAATAAATGAAGCATCAATATAAGTCTTTCCGCGAAGGAGTGGGTGTAAATCCTATAGAGGATATTTTGAAGGAAGAACAATCAATTGTTAACAACTTGCAAAGTTCACCGCTGTAAATAAAATGTAAATTGTGAGTAGACCTTAAAGAGTGGAGTTGAGTTCCCCAGTGATTTGACTTGACTTAACTTTCAAAATGGAATTTTTGTAAAAAGAAAATTGGAATGTTCTTTTGAAAGACAATGCTTGATTGAAATTCATCCAACCTACGTTTGCTTTTGATTTTCTACTGCCGGGTTGACCTTTTCCGTTGCAAGAAACAGCTTATGCATTTTGTTATTCAAAATGTTTAGTTCTTTAGTCCAGTGTTATGAAATAAAGTTAGTTAATCATAATCATATGTATATATTTCAATATCATATTTTTATTACAAAGGAGACCGAAAGTAGAGAATAAATGAAATCAAGAATTTAACAGATAAATGAAATAACAGATATTTTGTTAATATACTTATTTCGAATATCAGAAGTACATATTTCAATGTTCCAGAAGATCCTAATCGATTCCAAGAAATGAAGCACGTTGATGAATTAGATCTTTTTTTAACAGAAGACACAGGCACATTAGAGACAAAAACATGCATGCGGGGGAAAAAACAGAAATATTCATAACTTGTTCTCACTAGGATTATTTCGGGATTTAGCAAAATAACTGTGTGCTTCCCTAAGTAACTAAAATGGAAAAAAAGGAAATATTGATCCGAATTCTGCAACATCACAGTTTGAAATATTTCTTAAACTAAATGTTATATATTTCATTGTGGTTGCTGTTATCATCATTATCATTATCATTATCATTATCAGTATCAGTATCATTCAATGCAACTACAACATACAGTTGAACTGATAAACAGCTTTATATTTCATTTTTAGAATAACACGTGTACAGAGAAAAAGAAATTAAAGTTGAGACTTATACAATGAAAATAAGTCCCTGGTTAGGTGTATTCATACGCCCAAACGAAAGAAACCTTTACTTCCTAAACAAGACTTTGTTTTATCTCTAGTCCTATCAAATATTCCCTGAGTTATGCTTTGGACTTTCTGGTTTTAGTAATCCTATATCAATACCTCGAAGCGGTCATGAAATTAGCACACAAAAAACAAATAAAAACTAATTTTCCTGAACCTTGAAACGCCAACACATATCTTGAAATACCAAAACGAATTATTTTCACCTAAAAATATAGAAGCAGTCATTGTATGGACTGAAAGGCGGTAACCCATGTTGTGAATGTGTGTGGTACAGAAACCAATCATAGCATTGTATTAAACAGAGGTTACTATGTTAGATATAAGAAAAGTAATGCAATACATTTAGGTGAGTAATTTCAGTGTCTATCACAATTCAGCAATCTATGCCTCTGACAAGAGATTTAACTAAGGCGGTTTCTCGTTGTCGGAGTTTACTAGTTCTCGTTTCAAGGTCATCTAATTCAATGTAAACTTTTATCACTTTTATGTAGGAGTGTGTAAAGGTGACCCATATAATTCCCTTTTTATTGTTGTAAGATATTTCATCCCAATTCCAAGGAAAATCATATCACTGGCATCAGATAAAATAGAAAGAATTTCACGACAGTTTAATTATCTCTAAGGTCTTATATAGAAACAAATATTTGTTGAAGAAAATCAAGTACTTTCGACCAAAAGGTCTCATCAGGTGAATGACGTTGAGTCTGTTGTGGCGTCATGATTATTGTTGAAGAAAATCAAGATGATTTATTCACATATATATTTGTGCGTGTCGATTGGTGTGTTTGTATGTATGTATTATTATATTTCATAAATATTTCAGTCACTATGGCTTCTTGCAGCGTGTGTGCAGTTTTTGAAGATTTCCGAGGTAATGGCTTACAATGTCTCTTAACTCTTGAGCCTCTAATCTCTGGTCCTTTCGTAAAGTTCATCACCGAGAACGTCAGTTGGGAGAGCGTCCGCTCGGTAAGCCGGGGTTTGAATCCCGGCCGCGATATAACCAAGGACGTTAAAAGATTGGAGAAATTATTTCCTTTCCTTACGATTAGCAATATAAGGATGGAACATCATTTGAACTGCCTGCAGGTTAACGAGAGAACAATTGAAAATCTCAACTAACACCAGAAAACCCGAAAAAACTACTTTATGGTCCATTTTAGCATCGCCGCTATATTAACATGGCGGAGGTAAAGATGGTACTATCTCTGTTTTCCATCCGAAAATCACGAATTAAAAAAACAATTTAAAAAGTTAAGCTTAGAAATAAGCATCTTCCTCAACAGTCACTTGTTAAAGAAAATGACGTTTACTAGGTTGAACACATCTGATCGAAAAACATACTCAATGCCACAAAATATAACCTTGGGGACTTCTAATCACCTTAGTGCATGTTGAAAGAGAAACCTGGTACTAATCAGATGATTAATGACCAAATGGCACCAGCTGACTGCAGCTTACGACCAAAATATAGCCAATGAAAAAGGTTGCTGATTTGATTATCGCGTTTGTATGAAACCGTCACTGACTCATTTACAATGAAGAAGAACAATACAATTAGGTGTATAAGTACGTTGCAGATTCAAGGAATTGTTTAAAGAAAATCTGTCCTTCTCTTTTCGAACTCTTAACCCTTTCATCTCTGAAGGCCGGAAATCAAGCTCAAAAACGTATATTTAAGTGTTAAGAAATTTTTACTGAAGGTAAATTCAATTCTTTGTATTTAAACACCATGCATAGTGATGGTATACAAATTATTTATAAGCAAAGCTTAGAATTATTGAAAATGATTGTTAGTGGTTGTTGTTTATGAAACTACCTGGAACTCGTATGTTACTAAAAATGACACTAACGCTGATTTGTCTTATTTCAAAGACACTATTGCATGATTTCTTGGAAAAAAGTGATCTTTCGAAAAGAAAAACAAATGTTACCGATTGCCAAAAAATCCTTTAAAACCAACAAAAGAAGTTTTGTTTGCGTGAATCTGTTCAATACTTTGTAATGTGCTAGTTATAAGATGTTGGACCCTCTGAAAATGATAATTAATAGTATATAAAACCTCCGCTAGCATATAAATAAAAATGGATGTATCCTTAAACATTATTGAGTTGAATAACCATATTAGTTTTTTTTGCAGATAAGGAATAATTTTTAGAAATTCAAAACAATTTTCCAGTCTACTGTTCATTAATTTTCATCTCGTTACTGAAGACTGTTTTAAGAATAAAACTATTGACTAATTTCAAACATTTGTTTGATATTTATTAAAGATATTTATCTTTATTAAAAAACGACTGTAAGGGAAGGAATTTTCTACTCAACTTTTAAAACGTTCTAACATTCTACGTTACAAAGGTCATAGTCAATGCTGTATGACCATGTTTTGACAGTAAACGTTTAATCGAATCTTTATATATGTATTATATAGTTATTTGTAGATTTGTTTGTTTTAATAGACAAATTTCCTTTAGGGATTTTCCCTTAAACTTTTACTATGGTAACAATAACAACTTGTTCAATAGACGCCCACTATAAGAATTAGTCTTCTCAAAATTAATTGCATATTTATTAGTTTACATAATATGTGGCCCACGCTAATATCATGTCCAAGTACACTTTTATCATTTATGGCTTTGAATACTGGCAAGTATATATATATATATATATATATATATATATATATATATATATATATATATATATATATATATATAATTTACCCTTGATCTTGACCTTCAGGCTAAGTTCTATTGAAAAGCCTCTTATGAAAGTAACTCCACCTACCTTCAGTTTCATGAAAATAGGTAATACATCAAATTTGATGCAAAAGGTATATTTCTCGGCCACTATCCTGACCATTATTAAAGAGTCCTTTGGTTGATTGAATAGATATATTCCTGAAACTAAGGCTGAAACGAGATTGAAATATCTTGAACTACTTATGGCATAATTAACACACAGGGTTTTAATGGCAGTGATGAATAATTTAAGTTCTAATAATCATTAAACAGTAAATGGAACATTATCGTCAAAATACAAAAAAACATAAGAGATAGATAAACCGTTGACAAAACATTTATGTGTGGTTAGCAGTTACCTGATATAGTAACATTTAAACTAATAGATTTCAAGGATATCTATTCCAGGACTGTTTTATTGCTTTTATATTGAACCTATTTCAGTAACTCGTTCCTGGTTTGAACATGATACATGGTAATTTTATAGAAAGTAAGTGATCAGATTTATTACTATCTTCAAAGATGACATCTGAAACGTATCAATAACACAAAGGACGAGTGTCTGTAGTCTCATTTACTGACTGTTGGAACTGCCTTGTTCAACAAATAGTTTACAAAACTGCCTTGCATTTGGACGCCTAGACACTTTCATGCCATTAATAGATTTAAGGAGATACCTCATATTATTCAATATTTCAAATACGAGTTAGAGATTTGATATCTAAAATCCTTCCAGAAAAATGAAAATGTGGGAGTGAACACATTGGATTTCATAAGCTTTAAAGCGTTTTTCTAATAATGCATTTAATTGGTACTATTTCAGGGTATGTTAATGTCGTGTAAAGGCTGTTTTAAATATCTCCAGACCTGGGATCAGATTGTTTTAAGCTTTCTTAGTGCTAAGATAGACGTAAGCCAATGTTAATCTATGGTACTTAGGACTATCTCGGCATCAAGAGAGCTTCGAAAATCTAGGCCCAGTGGACATTTGTAAAGAGTTCACTTAGAGTAAGGTGATTGTAACTCAATGTTATAATTATTGATTAAGTTTACCCTTATGACTAAGTGCTTGTGAATTTAAGGCCTGCTCATAATGTCTTGTAGTTTTAGTAAGTATATGACAAATCATTTTTTCCTTTTTTTAAAACAATGACATATTAGAAAGTATTTGTTTTTATCAATATTTCCTTCACATGTACATACACTGTACATGTAGTTGTAAAATTTATATAGTGTGAAATAATTTACCTGAAGAAGTCAATTTGAAAAAAAAGCATTGTTTGTTGTCAAGGCCAAATAAACATTGTTATCTTTGAAATTTAAAAAAATCATGTGAAATTGATTATTGATAATAGCTTATATCGAAATGTAATTTCGGTCATCCTGCTACATCAGCGTATTTGTCTCCGCCCAGCTCCATCATATACCCTGATATCCTTCGGCCTAGGACGCTTCGGCAAAAATCTTAACGATTCACCAATTTCATCTACAGTTTTATCAGTTTAATTGAAAGATAGGAACCTAAGAGGTGACGACAGCAACATTTGAAATCGTGAATCATAAACATGTTGAACATGTATTGATATAGATCGAAATTATATCTTTATCATATTACTTCTGACACCCTCAGTCATTTTTTTAAATAAAACCTGCTTATATTGATTAAATGTTTGGAACTACATTATTTGGATTCGGTAGCACTTATCGTTTGCACTTATATCTAGGACAGATGTTAAGTGTTAATTTCAAAATATTGCGCCTATTACTCATTGGACTATTGGAATAGGGAAGGTGATTACTTGTGGGTTTTTTTATTCTTTTGATGATTTTCGATTGAACTCCTGTGGAGTTACTAGGTAAGTTTTTTGTAATGTCTCATGAACGTATGAACATAGGTAGTGAGAAATATTGATGACTTTTTCTGTTCCTACAAAAGAAATTGGAACTTTTGACAGTGGTAACGTCTGACCAAATAAGTAGAAATGTTGATACTGTTTTGGTAGAAGAATTTCAGATAGATTCTAAGCCTTCAACTAGTAAGGATATTAACTGTTCTAACTTCTGGTTTAAAATTTCGATTTTCCTTGTCAGAAACTGTCGTTTGGGGAGAGTGGAAGCTTTGTGAGAATATTAGGATACTCGTTATAGCTGACTGACCAGACCTTAAATTTAATTTGTACTACAACCATAAAAGGTCGGTGCCCGATCACAGAAAGGTAACCAGTGACACTTTCTATGCAACAAACCAAATGTAGGTAGAGTGATTTATATAAGAGGGAAAGAGGGGAAAGTTATCCATATGCGTTTCCATTATTTGTACTGCTTTTCATAAATATGTCCTTCTAATTTAGGAGCTTAAGAGCCTTATAACCCAAACAAAGGAACAAGAATTGAAACATTGCAGATCACTGCCATTACTGTAGAGAATGCTGATGTAGCAAAATTGTTGGTTCCGATCAAGTCCTTGAAATTTACAATGCCAAAGTTGGTAAAAGGAAATATAATCGAGGCTGATTAGTAAATGGAATAATTTACTTGGAACTATCTGCATCGAAAAAGATAATTATTTTTGGTGCAAAGAGTGTCACAAGATGCTTTGGCATTGTTGCTCATTAAGTGAAAATAGAAAACAAGGCAATACCATAATATCAAACGACTTGGCAGCTCACAGAGGCATGATAGATACAGACTTAAAAAATTAAGTTGTCGTTGTATCGGAATTTTACAGCGAGGGCAACATTAACCTATCTAATTGGGATAGCCATTCTTTCATTTCTACAATTAAAGATGAAATTACAAACATGTCATATATTTTGAAAAGATATCTTGCCATACCTTATTCTAGCATGTATCAATGTCAAACACAATTTCATGTCAAACACTGAGGGTGTCTTTAATGATGCTTGTATGAAGGTAGTTCCTTTCATACCTCTGTCACCATTTTGACGGAAATAAACATATTCTGATCAAAAGTATAGTTAACTGAGGTTATCATTTTACGTAGAAGGGTGTTTTACTTAAATTGCAAATCAGTTTAACTGTCAACAAACCCAGAAAAGAAGTAGGGTAAAATAATGAATTACGATCATCATTATTCTTGTTATGAGAAATGTAACTCGATTTTGTTACTTCGTAAAACATTCTTTAGCCCGTTTTGAACCAGTCTGCCACAGTCAAAATTCTTTGCTTACATGTATGCAAGAGGAATCGAACTACTTTTTTCCGGGTGAGTAACGAACACTCAACCATATTAGTTACACAAAGGTGTATTGATCCCATGTACGAACAGAAAAGAAGTAGAGTAAAAACATCCCATGTACGTAAATAATTGATTACGATTATCATCATTCTTATTATGAGAAAATATAACTCCATATTGTTACTTCGTAAAACATTCTTTAGTAAGTTTTACACCCGGCTACCACAGTTAAAATTCTTTGCTTACATGTATGCAAGAGGAATCAAACCACTTTTTTCCGGGTTAGTAACGAACAACCATGTTAGATACACCAAAGGAGTATTGATCGCACAGCCTCTTATAGCCGTTGCTATGTATGTATTATTTGATTTCAAGGTCCGTTTTGCAAAATCTATATTATTATTGTAGTATTATTTTTAAACAATATAAAAACTTTGTGTTCTTGATATAGTCTTCTTGCTAGAAGAGCTTTTGTTACTAATGTACATGTAATATCAATGATAGTGGATTTGTGGAAGACAAGGGTTGCCACTGGGTATTGATGTTTGAAAAGCATTTTTGACACTACTAAGGACACTAAAAAAATATTACCTATTACTTAACAATAACAATAATAATAATGATAATAATAATAATAATAATAATAATAATGTATATTTATAGAGCGCTTAATTCGGGACAGCAAGTGTCAACTGGAAGCTACACAACAATGAACAGTAATAGTCCATAATCGAGCTTGAAAAGTAAGTTTTTAAGATTTTTAAGATTTTTATGTTAGGATGATATCTGTGTTTTGTAGATATTTGGTTATGGTTTTATTAAGAGGTCTCATTATGAAATGAAACATTTGTGTTCAGTTCTATGTATGCATATCATGTAATATTGTTATGAATGCCTTAACTGTTTCCGATGTAGCTTTCTTATTAATCTCTGCATTGCGTTTGCAAAATAAAACACTGAATCCTCCATACGGAGTAGAGGTTTGCATGATAGGGGAATGATGTCAGCGAGTAAACAAATGTCTATTTCTTTTATTTATCAGGGATGTATATTGTTTTATGGTCTACTAAAAAGGTATTCAAATGGTTCATTACCTGAAAGTCGTACATTCCACCCATCGTAGATATTAAACATATAAGTTGTAATGCTGGATCTACTGCTACGTGAGTAGATCAAATTTGGAACAAAACAAATTGACAATATGATTATTACAACGCAATGGGGGGGGGGGGGGGGGTGTTGATTATTTCCTGACACCAACTTTCAAAGGTGCGTAAACTCAGCTCTTATAACTACTTTATTACCAATTAGTTACCCTATATATGTTAGCGCGTAAAGGTACGGGGTTCACGTCCCTCAAGGGGTTCGGCAACTTTGTCTGCATTAGAGAAATGTTCTACGTGCAGTAAGCTTAAGGTTTGTGTGCAGTCCTATACTGAATTTCTGAGCAGTACCATCTATGGATTTGTTGGTTCCAGTTGGGGCTCGCAGGTTTCACCACATTGCATAGCCACAAAAGTGTTGCGGGCTTTCTCCTTGCAA
This sequence comes from Phorcus lineatus, assembly GCA_921293015.1. NCBI lineage: Eukaryota > Metazoa > Mollusca > Gastropoda > Trochida > Trochidae > Phorcus > Phorcus lineatus. The sequence continues at coordinate 9,330,615 of OV121090.1, forward strand.
TAATACTAGCAGTCCTGATATAAGTGAAATGCTCTTGAAAACGCAGTTAAACACCTCACTAACCTCTTGGAATGCTTGATATCCTTTACTGTTCATAATCGTTGCCATCAAAACACCATCAAACTTTATTCCCAAGGGTTGTCGTGTACAGCTACAGTCTTATGTCAGTGAATGATGAGATTATGTGAATAATAAAAAAAATTCTGTTATCTTGGGGACTGTAACTCCGATATGTCATTCAAAGAATAAAAAAAATTAGCGTAGTGTATGATTTCATTGAGAGGATGTATTCATCTGTTACCTTAGGACATACATAGATATAACTTCATCTGGGAATTGACAAATGTCAAAGAGTGGGATTACGATTTCTTATGCCAAGAATTTACAGATCATCAATGATTAGTTGCTTCGAGCATATAACATTAGAGCAATCATGGTGATATTTCAGATCATATGTCGATTATTTGTATGTTTATTCAAAGTTAAGATGTATAATACAAATTCATACCCTTTAGGTAGCTTCATATGTCAAAGACAACATTGACTCTACCGAAATGAAATTTACAGACCTAAACATCATTTACCATACCTTAAACTCAAGTAACCATTTGTTGACATTTCATCCATTTTTAAAGAAATTTTGAGAAAAAGATTCAACCACACGATTTAGCAATATCGATGGGATGGTTTTGTTCAGTTCATTAATAGGTAATTTCGCTTTGATCTGGACTGATTATTACAGGCGATACTGGGAGATTTTACTGAGATGTCTGTTTCCAGAATTGCATTTTTGAAGGTTCATACTGCTGTAAACAGTGATAATTGGTAAAAGCTAGTTTCCAACGGTATGATCAGTTCACTTGACTGAAGGGATTTTACACATTTCAACATACAATATTGACTTTCATTTCTCAATATGACTAAACTTGTTATTTAAAACAAAAATACCAGAATTCCAAAAATACAAATTAACTAAGGTAGGGGAAATGTTATCTGATTCGATTTCTACGTGTAAATCTGTTAGATTATGTTTGTATCATAAAATACAATAACTGTTAATGAAACATAGTCTTCACTCGTTAGAAAACTTTTGCTTGTATAAGTATATAATATATAAGGCGTTGCTTTACTTATATATAGTTCACTCTTGAAACCAAATAGTTTCAAAGAATCATGTAGTAGTTTTATCAGTAAGATGTCCTTGTCGACTGAATGAAGTAAAATGAATATAAAAAAACAATCACGTGAGTTTCATTCACGTGAAAAGTATCCAATTTATAGTATAATTTGCATATCTGATTCGTGTTTGGCCCTGAACTTTAATTTAATATCAACTCTCTCCCAAGGCAATGGTGAGGGTGGTGTCGATTCTTCTGTTAAAGGTGATAACATATTTTTGAATCACATGATAATTAGACTGTAATAAAAGGGTTTAAGCTGCGTTATTTAACTGATCTTGGATACTTTCATCTGATTCGTATTTGGCCCTGAACTTTAATTTAATGTCAACTTTCTACCAAGGCAATAGTGAGGTGGTGTCGATTCTTCTGTTAAAAGTGATAACATTTTGTTTAGATCACATGCTAATTAGACTCTAATAAAAGGGTTTAAGCTGCGTTATTAAATTGATCTTGGATACTTTCGTAAGTATTAAACGGTAAATGTATTTGATACAGGAATAATTCTCAAATTAAAAAAATGAAGCAACTTCGCAGCCATATCTAATCTCATTAACCAGGGCATTGATTTATGACTTGAAAGTTAAATGTAATTTGGTATCTACAGAATGCAGTAAAGAGTGATTCAAAGCCTTCCCATGCGGATTTGTTTATATAAGTTGTAACGTTGTAGCTGATTTCCACACATTTTCTTTCGTCATTTGCTTCTGTGTCTATATAAAAGCTGGAGATGTTCGTCAGGAAAACATCAAACTCAATTGAACTGTCTTTGTATTGATTGACACTCAAAATGCTACGATGAATGATCACTATGATCTTATAATGCCAGTTTTTCAAAATATTCTCCTACTGTTGACATTGAATATATATTTCTACCGAGTTCATATTGTGCAATGGCAGCTATGTGCCACACCATATTTGGTCATAGCAAAAAGACCAGCCTCAACCATATGCATATATGGTCCTAAAACAGACGAAACTGTAACCATATTCACAAATAGTGCTTTGGTTTCGTTTTCTACTTATTTCTGTTGTGAAGATACTCTTTAGTTATGTTCAAATATTTGAAATGAAAACTATACATAAGAGAGTCATACAACTTGTATCTGAAACATACAAGCATTACGATGAAGTGTCAATGCTGATAAATGCTTACAATAGATATATACACACAACACTGTATTGAAACTTTCTTTATGATAAAGATATAACAATATGACACGAATTACTGTGTTTTTTGGCAAATTAGTATATAACAATGAGAATTGATGTTCAATGTTCTCTTAGAAAACTATTGGGAGAACTTTATTCTCTACTCGAACCTTTAAACCTGAATCACATCGTCTGTCAATATACAAATATATACACTGGAACTACTTTCAAAATATTTACGCTGCAAAATCAGAGTATTATATAGATTAAAATAGAGTATTATTGATTGCAGTTATTCTTTTAATTGCCTGTTTTCTACATTAGCACCAAATAATGAAAGAGCTTTGTCTTTATTATGCTTTAATTTTTTGGAACATTTCTTCTTTTTCTTTCATATGGTTACAATAACAATTTGCCCAATTACGACTCTCTTAGACTAACTCTACTAGCAGAGCTTTTTCATTTCGAGAACTTATAGAGTATTCAGTTTTAATATAATTAGATTTATCTTATTTGGCATTAAATGATACTTTATGGATTGTTAATAAGTGTCTTTATAATCATGAACCTGACATTCAAGTTTCATTCTATTTAACTGCTCGAGCTAGAAATAACACCATGTACCAATTGCTTCAAGAACAATTGTAGTACGTCAAATCGTATGTGAAAGTTATATTTCTCAGCTTCTATCATGACTATGATGTATTTGAGAATATTTATGTCAATAGTTCCCGAAGTTGTTTTCTGATATCAAGTAGTTATATAATGGTTGTAGTAAAAAGACTACAGGGTTTTCATTACATGAAAGTTCGGATCTATACACAATACAGCTGTATACCTAAAGTTTGTTCACATACCTGGTTATACTAGTGCAACTATCATATAATTTGGGATGTCTTCGAGGCATCGTAGCTTTGCGAATAAGAAAGTACAATGTTGAATTTTTAATATAGATATGCCGATCAATTCTTCTTTATGACAAATGTTTATCATACCCAACAATTAGCTGTAACAGCTTTGGCAGGTCACTGAAGTAACCAGGGGTGAAACACTAATTCTATTTTCTCTACAAAATCTTTAATTAGTTATAAATTGCTTTAAACATGAGCCATGTTTGTTCCTTTGCACTATGTCAGTGTGATTGTGCCGATTTTTATTCTCAGAGAGTTGATATGAAAGATTTAATTCGAAATTTAAGGAAAACGGAATTTTGAAAATATATCTCATTCTGTCTATTTCAACATACCAAATTTCGAAGTTTTGCACGAGAGACAAGATTCCTAAATAAGTTCATGTAAGGCTATTTCACACATGGACAATTGGTGATCCTTTGTCAGTTTTACTGAACTTATTTTATTGACGTCCAAACTTAACCCAAATTACATGATATTTGAACTAAGTGAACAAACTTTCGCTATGCAGCTGTATGTCAAAACAAGTGTCAGGATGGTAAAAGAAATGTTTCTATTTGTTTCATATGTTAAATATTCATATTTAGACTTTCACTGTCAGTCATCTACAGCCTAGTCCACCGGCCAGGAGGGGTCCCCATGCACCCCCCCCCCCCCCCCCCCCCCCCTCCCCCCCCCCCATGGCAGAACGAAACCAACTTTTTTTGAAGCCTTGACATGTCTTTTATGCAAATTTGAGTGGTAACAGTGTATAAACTGGGACGAAATGTGTCATTTTTACATATTTCCATGGGTACCCCCCTCAGCCACTTATTCGCTGAAGCGTCACACCAAAAGGTGGATGTCCCCATATCTTTGGTTCTAATTATCATAGAACCATAATCTTGGTATCTAAATGTATGTATAGAAGGTCACTGAATCCATTGACATACATTTCAGATAGCTACCATGAGTCATTTGTACGAAATTTTAGGTTTCTGTTACAAAAACTCATCATTCATGACTTCGATCGGTAAAAATTCTATTTTCTCTTCTCTACAGTTAATGTATATCATTTTATTTTACATTGCTTGCATTGAGAGTAGAATTATGAGTACTTGTAACCCTTTTGTGTACTTATGTGTACTTCTAACACACAAATTAAGTGTCCAAAAGCAAACAAAGAGACCTACCGTTAATCTTCTATCATTGAAATACACCAACTCAGCCTTGGAAAAAATCTATTTTTTCTTCTCTACAGTTAATGTATATCATTTTATTTTACATTATTTGCACTGAGAACAGAATTATGAGTACTTGTAACCCTTTTGTGTACTCATGTGTACTTATAACACACAAATTAAGTGTCCAAAAGCAAACCAAGGGACCTACCGTTAATCTGCTATTATTGAAATACACCAACTCAGCCTAGGAAAAAAATATTTTCTCTTCTCTACAGTTAATGCATATCATTTTATTTTACATTATTTTCACTAAGAGTAGAATAATGAGTACTTGCAACCCTTTGTGTACTTATAGCAATCCAGGTTAAGTGTCCAAAAGCAAACCAAGGGACCTACCATTAATCTACTATCATTGAAATACACCAACTCAGCCTTGGAAAAAACTTACAATTTTGTATTTTGAATGTGTTGTTTTACTTCTAAATCATTGGGGATTTAAAGGGATATATTTAAAGGGTACAAAGAAGAAAGATTACACATAGGTACTAATTCCGTCATTACATACATCACAGGCATGTAGTATAGGAGTACATTCTTGCAAATTATTCATTTTCAAGCTCAATATGACTGTTTGATTCAGCTGCTTTTTGGACATCAACAATTTATCAAAATCATAGTTTTAAGAGAGAGCATCATCATAAATAGCATCACCATACACCACACACCACAACAACCATCATTATCATCCTCAAAGCTTTCACATTGCGGGGCCTTGATGTCGACCAACTCTCTAGGAAGAGCGCACCGGCTCTAGCTTCACATCCACAAGAGTCGAACTATGACTCTAATTAGCAACAAGAACAACAGAAATTGGAACAGAGATGTATTCCAAAGATCCTCCTGCTAATTGAAATGCATTGTATGACGCTCTAGGCTTTTGATGGTAACCAGACAGTGTCCATGTTACATTGTTTGACTCATCTTCACAGCGATAGTCATTCAGTTGCAGACAGCAAACTTTCTCAACATTTTTCATGTCAGGACCACCATAAACAACAAAAATTAAATCCTTTTAGGGCTTTTATAAGTGATATGTACATAAGGAAGACAACATTTTCTACTTAACAACTTTATTTTAAAATTCACGTTCCTGAGTACACGATTATTGCAGTGGTTACATGACAATCTGCAAAATGCCTTAAGTTACTATCAAACACATATAGTGTATCCATGTGGTTAAGTTGTGCTTTCTTCAGCAAATCAACACAGGAGGTGCTTTATAGTAATGTAGGTTTCCTTACCAAGTCTAGAAGCAACACAAACAGTTTGACATCTCATGATTACTTTCAATATAGAACTTTATGGGAATGCCTAAGGTGTGCTGAAAGTGCTAGAGTAGAGGTGCAACAAACATTTAGTATGACCATATTTGATCTGGGAGTTTCATTGAAGGCATGTCCTATCACATGGCATAACAATGATAGATACAAAAACCATATCAAAGTCATAAGAACATTCCGAGTGGAATGTGCATATACAAGGATGCGTGGCAAGTAGATGGATGGAAGTTGTTCCTCAGACATTCTTATCCCACTTGAAGCTGGACTCATCGGATTATGCCCATTGTACAGGTGTTTTACCTGCTATTTGCAAAGTTTTTCATGTCAGATCAAGTGACTATAAGGTTGTGCCATCAGATTTGTTTGCTAAGCTAGGTACCTTCATATGTGCATTTACTGGAAATCCATATTGTATTACAATCTCATATGATTAATATCGATAATTAGGTTTCATCACTATTGTTCAATGTTTACTTGTTGTGGTTATATGTACCAAAATTCATATATCCTACAACCAACCTGATGGAGTAATCATGTACTAAGGAACGTGAATTATAAAATAAAGTTGTTAAAGCAGAAAATTTTGTCTTCCTTATGTACATATCACTTATAAAAGCCCTAAAAGGATTTAATTTTGTTGTTTATGGTGGTCCTGACATGAAAAATGTTGAGAAAGTTTGCTGTCTGCAACTGAATGACTATCGCTGTGAAGATGAGTCAAACAATGTAACATGGACACTATCTGGTTACCATCAAAAGCCTAGAGCGTCATACAATACATTTCAATTAGCAGGAGGATCTTTGGAATACATCTCTGTTCCAATTTCTGTTGTTCTTGTTGCTAATTAGAGTCATAGTTCGACTCTTGTGGATGTGAAGCTAGAGCCGGTGCGCTCTTCCTAGAGAGTTGGTCGACATCAAGGCCCCGCAATGTGAAAGCTTTGAGGATGATAATGATGGTTGTTGTGGTGTGTGGTGTATGGTGATGCTATTTATGATGATGCTCTCTCTTAAAACTATGATTTTGATAAATTGTTGATGTCCAAAAAGCAGCTGAATCAAACAGTCATATTGAGCTTGAAAATGAATAATTTGCAAGAATGTACTCCTATACTACATGCCTGTGATGTATGTAATGACGGAATTAGTACCTATGTGTAATCTTTCTTCTTTGTACCCTTTAAATATATCCCTTTAAATCCCCAATGATTTAGAAGTAAAACAACACATTCAAAATACAAAATTGTAAGTTTTTTCCAAGGCTGAGTTGGTGTATTTCAATGATAGTAGATTAATGGTAGGTCCCTTGGTTTGCTTTTGGACACTTAACCTGGATTGCTATAAGTACACAAGTACACAAAGGGTTGCAAGTACTCATTATTCTACTCTTAGTGAAAATAATGTAAAATAAAATGATAGGCATTAACTGTAGAGAAGAGAAAATATTTTTTTCCTAGGCTGAGTTGGTGTATTTCAATAATAGTAGATTAACGGTAGGTCTCTTTGTTTGCTTTTGGACACTTAATTTGTGTGTTATAGGTACACATAAGTACACAAAAGGGTTACAAGTACTCATAATTCTGTTCTCAGTGCAAATAATGTAAAATAATGTGTTTTACAATCCCTGTACCGAAGAGAAAATAGTTTTTTCTAAAGCCGAGTTGGTGTATTTCAATGATAGTAGATTAACGGTAGGTCCTTTGGTTTGCTTTTGGACACTTAATTTGTGTGTTATAAGTACACATGAGTACACAAATGGGTTACAAGTACTCATAATTCTACTCTCAGTGCAAGCAATGTAAAATAAAATGATATACATTAACTGTAGAGAAGAGAAAATAGAATTTTTACCGATCGAAGTCATGAATGATGAGTTTTTGTAACGGAAACCTAAAATTTCGTACAAATGACTCATGGTAGCTATCTGAAATGTATGTCAATGGATTCAGTGACCTTCTAAACATACATTTAGATACCAAGATTATGGTTCTATGATAATTAGAACCAAAGATATGGGGACATCCACCTTTTGGTGTGACGCTTCAGCGAATAAGTGGCTGAGGGGGGTACCCATGGAAATATGTAAAAATGACACATTTCGTCCCAGTTTATACACTGTTACCACTCAAATTTGCATAATAGACATGTCAAGGCTTCAAAAAAAGTTGGTTTCGTTCTGCCATGGGGGGGGTGCATGGGGACCCCTCCTGGCCGGTGGACTATATCCTAATCTACAGCGTGTAACTCTTGAGATGCTTCTTTGGGATTGTTCTTAAATAAATAACTTGACATCGATTGAAAAGGCCAGTCGAACTGTTAGTTTTTGAGTCATTTACTGAATGTAATAGATCAAAAGTTGCACAAAAGAGAGACATTCTTCAGCTTAAAAAGTAAGTTCATATAAGTAAGACGAGGTGTTTATTACAAATGCTTTAAACAAAACTTCATAGTTTTGATCTAAAACACTATGAATTCGATATAGAAGTCAAAACATACTGATACTGATGCTATTATTAATTATTTGATATGACATATGTGTTCCTGTCTACATAAGGATTCAGACTCTTTTTAAAAAACAAGCTTTAAATAATAATAGAAATGGTATCCATAAATTTCGTCTTCATATTCGTCAGATATGGATAAATCTAGGAAAGCTTAATGTATAATACTACTTCGAAATTCAAACAGTTAACAACAATGTACACAAAGGGAGAAAGGTTTCAAAATTTACATTTACAAGTAATATGTTTTATTACCTGCTTTATCTTACAAATAGGATTAGTCAATTGTAACTTTTACTTGAATGCAATTGGTACCCAATTGTTTGCTCACACTTTAATCAGCTGGTAATAATTACCTGCGATGTAACTTTTGATTACAGATTCAAACGAAACAGGTAAGAAGAAACTAAAAGTGTTGCAGGAGACATCTCTTGGTGAATAGACACGTTTCTACATTGAAGGCCGAAGGAACTTTATCTATAGTGATCTGATAAAATTATAGTTAACATATAGATAACGGATAGTATCAAGTTAAAAACAACCTTGATGTGCAGTATAGTTTACCGGCTACTTAAGTTATATTTTGAACTAATAAATCTAAAAGATTCCTGTTTCAAGACTGTTTTATTGCTGAAATGTCGAGACCTTTTTCAGTAACTCGATCATATGAACATGATACAAACTTGAGACATTAAAAGTGAGAGATCTATATAGTTCATCATTCAAATGTGACGTCTAAAGGTAACTACCAAGGACAACTAAAGTCACGTTTACTGACTGGTGGAACTACAAGGAACAAATAAATATCAAGAAAGCCTTACATTGGTTTCATGTAGCCTTGTGCCTCACAAGGGATCGAAAGCGACTTCATATTCCAAAGTGAAATCGTACAAGTGGGAGACTTACGAAAAAGTGGGACATTTCAGAGCTTGCTTTTGGGGTCTGATGTCTTCATTTGTATGACTTGTGTTCAAGGAGGTTTGACACCTTTGTATATGAGCATCCTGTTCAATCATCTTTAACCTTAAACTCCATGTCTTCTTTCACTAACCGCTTTAAGTGAAAAAAAATACAAAATTTTAAACATATGTGTTTTATTAAAATTCATTGGTATTTGTTTTATGATAATTTTTTTTGACTTATCAAATTCATGAACTATTGAAAATATATGATAAAACAAAACATTATTTGTCCTGGAAGAGTTATCTCCCTTGAATGTTAAATTTTACGAGTTCGAGAACTTGATTGTGAATAGATCAGCTCTCCTCTGGTAACTTATCACTTTTCAATCTTATTTTACTTTAAACTTACTACAAAATGACATAACTAAAAAATATATATTCGTCACAAGCATGTTTTTTTTCTGAAAGCTAATTTGCGTGTGATTTAGGTTGTTTTGCCTTGCTTAGGTCTTAATCATTACCGCAATACCTCTATAAAAAACATAATAATTTTCATAACTGTACTTTGAAAGGAGATTTGTATTATTGTGCGGTTATTATCATCGGGTGTACAAGGGGGAGGCAACTAAATGAGCAAATACGTATTCTGCAGTAAAAGTATATCAATAGGATATTCTCAGAATTAGGATATGTTTTTTATCAAACTAAATACAAGTCATTTCTTATGACTTCCATATTTTGTAGTAAACCTCCTAAAACGACTTCAGATGGCACAAGTTAATCAACATTGAGAATTACTTATTGTCATATAGTTTGCAATTTAAGATTAACAATGAAAACCGAGTAATAATACCAGCATTACGCCTTTGTAAAAAATATTACGTTTATGTAAAGTGATTGTTTCATGTGATCAGTGGACAATTACAAATGTTCTCTACCCGAGTTATATTTTTCATAAGATTACCAATTGCCGTTAATATGAATACAGTTAATGTTGATTCAGTCTGATTCCATTTTCAAGGTAAGTTTCCTTTTTTTAAACTATTGGCTAAATTGAACATTATATAAGATATTTTGTCTCTGTGTCATGTGGGTGATAATCACATCGAGGTAATGATACTATATCCTCAGCATATGTCCAGTGGTTGAAATGTTCGAGCCGAAGGATACATTTAAGGGAATAATTTGTTTTGATGGTTTCGATACATTCATGTTATTACCCTTAGACGTATGTGGATATGGAACTATCTTGGAATTGATAAACTGTCAAATAGAATGGCATTATTGTTGTTGAGTGGTACTACGATATCATATGTCCTAGAGATCATCCATCATGAGTGGATTCGAGTGGAAGATCGAGTTTATTACAACTCTCATGGTAACAGTTTTGTTTGTATATCCTTTTAGTTTCGTTCTAGTCACTTTTGGCAGTACTTTGTTGAACCAATTTTCAAAATGCAAATAAAAGCGAATGATCAAAGGCCAGGTACAAATATTAATTATAATACCTTGAGATCTTAGAATTTCTATAAGAATAATTCATAGTATAACAAACGCAGATTGATGTCGTTTGTGCAAAACTGATCTTGAAATCTCTCAAGTGACGGGGGCGGGATAGCGCAGTGGTTAGCGCGTTCGGCTTCGGATCAAGAGGTCCATGGTTCTAATCCCGCCAGGAGCATGGCAACTTTGTCTGCAGTAGAGAACTGTTCTACACGCAGTCAGGTTTGGGTGCAATGCTACACTGAATTTCAGCGCAGTACCACCCATGGTTCGATAGTTCCAGCCGATGCTCGCAGATTTCACCGCAATGCATAGCCACATTGGTGTTGCGGGCTTTCTCCCTGCAATAATACTAGCAGCCGCGATATAAGTGCAATATTCTTGAAAGCGGCGTTAATCCCCAACTCACTCACTCTCAAGTGACATCTAAAATAATCATTTCGTTCTTTGGTGTACGTTTTGTTTACTTTTCACAAATAAACATTACTGTGTGTCAAATGCATTATCTTCTGGGAGTAAAAACATTACATTACAACACTTCTGAAGAAGGAAGAAATTAAATCTTTTGCCGATTTAGTTCATAAATATCTTCTTTTTTTATTCAACCATTTATTGTTGTGTGTAACAAGCTGCAGCCTTACGTAATGTGATTTTCGCATCAATAATTTAAGATTTGTTCAAAATAGTTTAATAATGTCAATAAATTAACATTTGTTTGAAATAATTGAATAATGTTTAATAAACCTTTGGAAATAAAGTTGATTTTGTAATTGTAAGTTTTGCTCTACATTTACCTCTAATAATGTACAGCAGCAATACATTTTGTATATACTCGCCACCGTTCGCTACTATACATTAATAGAGGAACAAAAATGTAAATATTTCCTTAGATGTCATTTAGATTTGCAGTTTGTTGTGTGTTCATTAAGGAATTCAAATGCTTAGAATAAAGCATGCTTTAACGATGAGACGTTCGCTCGATAATTTGATAGAATCATTTGTCGACTAGTTGAAGTGAAATGTGTCAAAAACTAGAAATCATATGTTAATAACACACGTGAATTGTATCAAATTTACAGTATAACTTGATAACTTGATTCGCAAATGTCCCTGAACTTTCATCAGAAATGATGTATTCTCCAGGCGATGGCAAGATTTCAATACATTTCTTCTGAGAAAATTGAGATCGTTTGGATCAGATTTTCTCATTAAGCACTAAAACATCCTCTTGCGCCTTAAGGGCCGATGTTGCACGTGACCGTTTTAGTAAGGTAATTTTGGTATTCAATTAGAAGTATATTCAATATAGAAACAATTACTAAGATACTTTGATCAACTTTACAACGAAATCGTCTTAGTATCGGATTTGCATTTCTAACTTGAAAATTGCAGGCACACAGAACGCAGTAAAGAGTCATTAAAAGCCTATAAAGATGAACTGGTGACGGCTTATTTTTTAAACTTTTTTCTGTCATAAATAGCTATATGTTCCGATACTCAAATTTATGTGTATCAGGAAATGTGTATTTTCAAAAGTCTACACTGTAAAATGTGGAAAGTTTCTGTTGTGATGTATTTGAATAAAAAAAACAATCAAATGGTAACACTTAATCGACGTCACCCTTATCAATGCATAAAATCTGTGGGCACGATAATGATTCCCCTACCAAAGTCTACAATGTAAAGAAAGTGAAAAACATTCCTTTTGTTATGCATTTAAACGACAAAAACAATCAACAGTTAACACTTCATCGACGTCACCTCTATCGATGCATTAAATCTGTGGGCACGGTAATGAATCACCTACCAAAGTCTCCATTTTGAGGAGTGGGAACAATACCTTCTGTGGTTCATTTTAATTTAAAAAACCAATCAAATGTTAACACTTAATCGACGTCAACTGTATCAATACATTTATTGTATTGGATCATACCAATTTAGGATATAAGCGCATTTTGATTACCCTGTGAGTGAATTGACATAACAAGCCTTACTAAGAATAGTTAATTATTTCGATGTGCGCCTTGTTCCAATAAATACGAATTGTGAATGGCTTCTTGATGATCAAATCGATCACTCCCACTATCGATATAGATTACTTACTTACTCATGAGTTCATCAGGTGTAGTACTAGTAATATCCCACGCCGTACTGAGTCATGTGACACTCCTTTGACTGTTAACTGTAAAGGGGTACACAGTTAGGGGCGGATCCAGGATTTTTTTTTTTGGAGGGGGGGGGGGGGGGGGGGGGGGGGGGGAGGGTATTGTTCTGTTATATATGATTTATGATTTACTATACTATAGTATTTTAATTGACATGTAGTTGTTTCTTGATATAAAGATATCAATGCTTATCAGTTAGCTTGGGCAAAAAAACAGGGGGAAAGTCGAGATTTAATATCGAAAACCGGACACCAGCGCGCCAATGACACAACGTGACTTTGGAAACCTATATTCATTGGAGACAACACGGGAAATTTAGGTTGGCGTTGCTAAGTATTTCATTTAACTAATATGCATGTAATTTGGATTCTGAATTCCGACTTCTTAACATTTATAAGGCTGATTCTAACTTACAATCAAAAACAAGAAAACGACATAATTTTGTCATTCAAAAAGATAACGATAACTTTAACTTATCTCAGGTTGGCTGTGTTTGAGCTATATACAAAATTCTTGAAACATACTCTGTGTCATTTTAATTCGAATTCATGCATGTTTTCTCCAAAATGAACGCTCGGTGTATTAAGTATCATATCTTCTACTTCTACTGCAGAACATTCTATTTGAAAATTATATTCGTATAATGCATCCTGCCAGGGGCTCGGCAACGTTGTCTGCAGAAGAGAACTGTTCTACACGCAGTCAGGTTTGGGTGCAATGCTACACTGAATTTCAGTGCAGTACCACCCATGGTTCGCTAGTTCCAGCCGATGCTCGCAGGTTTCACTGCAATGCATAGCCACAATAGTGTTGCGGGCTTTCTCACTGCAACAATACTAGCAGCTGCGATATAAGTGAAATACTCTTGAAAGCGGCGTTAAAACCCCATATTACCTCGTATAATGCAATGCTATACGATTACTTTGATTAGCTATAAATAATGTCCTATAAGGCTGAATGCAGATAACGATAACTTAAAATGCCTATGTGATATGTGTTTCTATTGTCTATTCTACTTGCATGGCATGTCACTGTCAATCTTATTGTATTTAAAAATATGATGACGCTGCAAATCATATTTGATCGAATTTCATGAGAAATCAATATCCTTGTTACATAACGTGCAAACTCAAACAAAGACAACCTTTCGAGGGTAGAGCAACTCCTTACTGAACCAGATCACCCGTAACCTTAGAAGAAATAATGACGTAACTAGCATTTTAGTGTGAACACCATATATCATTTCAGTTATAGAACTATATTTGCGAAGCTTTACTGAACTCGGTGCGTTCGTTACGAAAACCTATTCTTGATAAAAAAAAATTGTCCTTCAAATGGTAACATATGTTTTCCTTTTCGAACGAACACTTCAATTCCCATAGGAAAGGGGTTACAATGCCATATAAACAGAATAATCGTTCAGTCATTGCTAAAGGCAATAGTTCGAAATGTTAGAGTTAACTTAACCACATTGAGAACGGTATATTATTGATAACATTAAAATCGGTACGGTTTCTAAGATGCCCTTTTCATAAAGTTTTCATCTTTCTTAAAGCAAATCGAACATTTTAACCTTACTCTATCGCTCGGAAAGTGCAAACATTTCCATTCATATCGAATGATTTATCTGACACATTGACATCTGCAATCTCCATCGATCTGAACTTCAACATTTATGTTAAGGGATCGTATCCATTGGAAATTAAACAACTCAAACCGATAATTAGGTAATGATATGGAATGATTTATTTATAAATAAATGAACCCACACAACCAGCAATGAACATTCAACATGTCCTCAGAGTCTGTAGATGATCGGCGCGTCGAGAGAATCCATGATGTAAGCGGTTTGGAGCGGATCAGCGCCTCGTTTGCCAGAGGACATGAGAGGAAGATACGGCACATCCAGTTTCTGACTGATGAGGTAGTTGGTGTAGTCGTGACCGGCGGAGCCTCTGTTGGCAAGCAGAACGTATGGGATGTCCAGCTTGTTGCTGAGGTAGTGTCGGGTCGGGTCTCGGGAGTAGGGGACGTCAAGGTGCTCAGCCAACATCAGATTGTGGTACATACGTCCGGTGTCGTATCCTTGAGAGCCGTCATATGAACCGGAAGTAGGTTTGGTAGATTGAGATGCGGTATTGCTTGTCGAGGCCGTTGATGCGACGGAAGCGGAAGGCGGGGTCTGCGCAGCAGGTAGGTTGGAACTTGAAGAAGGCCTTCGGATGACGATTATCCTCGGACGTCCTGGCAGAGGATTCAAACATTTAGAGTGAACACCACAAATGAATAACTATCCTTTAACGAATTCCAATCAGGGGAATATGTGAGTTATACAGATTGATTATAAAAAATATGAAGTCCTTATAACTAAAGAAGCATATTTTCGGTACGGAAATGAATTGAACTATTATTTGAAATGGTGACGTGAAATTATAGTATTGCCAAAGAAAATACCGACCCGTAACGTTTACGTTGACTAAGAGAAAAAAAATCAAACATTGAAGATAATACCTAACAATGAAGTGACAATCAATAAAATTAATATGGACACCAAAGCAAACAACTTCCCGATTCAGACAAAATATATAAAATATATCTTAATATGTTGACATGAAATTAAAACATTTTGGTCATCAGACATCAAACGGGTTTCACATTTTGATGTATAAGCTTACTGACCTTGAGCATATCCAGTTGCGCAGAGACAGGCGAGCACTGCTGTAGTGATTAGGAGGACACGGTTCATTGCTTCCGATTAGTTCTGTGTGACCTGTAAATACATTGCTTACTTACTACATGCACAAAGAGGATTTAATCTTTTTAATCAATGGCGGGATGAGTGGTGCGATGTGTGTATTTTTTATATAAAGAAACTACTCGTTTGACGAGTGAAACCCCACAGCCGCCTTCCCCTTTCCATCCCCTAAACCCTTCTGACAGGTAATCCCCACCTATTCACCCACCTTTCAGAAATATCTGGCTCCAGCAAACATCACTGTTATCTCACATAAATATTGAATATGTTTTCCGAAATTTAAATATTTCGATATATATTACTCAAAATCATTTTTTGCAAACTGAATGAAACTATTTTGAACATCATGAAGATACAGAATTATCAACAACGGAAGACTGAGCAACATATATAACGAAGGCTGAAAGCAGAAGTGCTATATCCGTTTTATAATTAACACATATAAGCTAAACCTAATAGCATTTAAAGGCACTATAACACACCTCTTCGAGTTCAGATTGGCTATGTTATTGATTTAAAACAAAACCCTCACTCTAGCTATTTATAGATGAATTCAATGCTTTTTATTCTTTAGAGTTGGCCTGTTATCAATAGCTAACAATATGATACGGCCGAGGTTACTAACAAAAATTAAATCGTTATAGTTGGCTGTTCGCAAAATGGTAGAAATATCAATCGTTAAAAATAGCTGAACTAAAATGTAAGAATGCGTGCAGCTTCAGAATATCTAAAACTCTAAACTGATAAAAATGGATTAGAGTTTGTGTACAAATCTGTGATATCATAGAGTCTTAAAACATTTCTACATAAACACGACGATTAATGTTAACATGTAGAACGTTTGAGTCGATCGAAATTTAAAGGACTGACCACTAACCTTACAAGATGATTTTCTGTTATTTCTGTTTCTCCTTCGTTGTCCGATGTCCAAGGAATGATGACTGGCTATGAACTGGCCGTGTTATAAATACCTGTCTGTACTGACCATTCAATCATTCGTGACGTAATCGTTCAATGACATTGTGACGTAATGAACAGTAGAATCATTGTTCACGCTCTTAGGCCTATTGTAAAGGGACATTGACTCTTGACATTAGGATTGACGCGGGTTACATATATCAGCACAGTTTGAATAAGACAAATTAACTTATAATTCAAGAGACGTTGGCCCTACGGTGAAAAGAATATTCATTATAGTTAAAAAGATTTACCCCATATTGAAATATTTTGTAAGCATAAAACTAAAGGTGCTATATTTCTTTTTTAGATTAGTGTTGGTAAATATATGAAAAACATGCAACAACGATAAGATTTTCAGGTGACCTTTTTATTGCATTTAGCTTAAATTTGTAACTTTTGTATTAACTTCATGTATGTCAATCTTGGATCGTCGCTTATTATTGGTTAGGTTAAATTTTGAAAACTTTGCTTGTACTGTAGGTAATCATTTGGATAAGATTTCGTTTGCAACAAGTTCCATTCAGGCTATATCCTTGATTTAGAATAAACAAAGATAAAATGCGTTGGTCATACAAGTGTTTGAAATAGTGAAAACGTTTTAATCATTGAAATTATTATTATTATTATTAGCGTATTTGAATTAACACTATACCACAATCTTATGTTTGAAAGTCATAAACGGTCATGTGATAAGTATTTTTTAAATACTGATAGTGTTGTATTTTTCAATGTAGTTTTTAGGCATTAGTCTTATTGTTAAAAAAATGTTTGAGAAAGACGTTTTTATAATATTTCATTTCTTTTAAAATCTTAATCGTATGATCCACTAATTTAATTGTCTTTAGATAAACATTATCAGGAAACATACGATTGGCAATAAATGCTACTTTCTCTGCAGGACAATCGCATTACGATGTCACTGGCTTTCAAAGATATCAGTTATACATTCCAGCCTGTGAAGCTATCAAGCATGCACATGATATATTTCATTTTATTTACCTAATATCAGACGTGATCCGCTACTCCATGAATGAATAACTGCACGGAATGTTTTCATTATTACATAATTACATAAATATCTATCTATGGGTTTAACCGATGTTTTGAGCATCTGCCATTTTGTTGGCTCTTTTCCGATACGTCAAAGTAAAAAAAAACGCTGCACGTTTAATCTTTCGATCTCCTAAACATTAGATTATGAGAGACATATTCACTAATAAGGCCTCAGGCCCACAATAAAAACGTTTTCCAAAGAGAGAAATAGTGTACATGCTGGTATTATATATATTTATTTATATATAGTAATTTTAAAAAATTGAATTCCTCCTCGATGTATTCAAGGCCAGAGACATGGCAATAGTCAGAGACGATCATTATGTGGGGTGTTTGTATGGCGGCCACATTCCATTGCAAGTCCGAAGTTACAACACCGAAACTGAGTAATAATGGCCCGTTAACTCAATAACACGTCGCAATTAAAGAGCCGCTCCGTGATATTCATAACATATTATTTACCTTTGATACGAACCTTTGATACGTGGTGATATATAATCCAAACATCTTAACTTTTCATGTCCAAAAGACATGTATCTGACAAATACTGGTTTTCCGTGGAAATAAAAAAACAGCTTTATAAATGCACAGAGGTGTAGATATTAAATCCAATATACATGGATACTAGTTATAAAACCTAACAAACACTATCAACTCCTAACTGCCTTCCTGGCTGTTTTAGATAAGTCTCCAAAATTACGTTCGACGATTTGACGCGCGCCTCTGTCCGGTTTTCGATCATAATATGCGACGTTCTACCTTCATATTGTCGCCGTACAAAACCAATAAGTTTTAAAATGTGTCTTTTTGGTAAAAGTCGATACTTGGCAATCAAATGAAACCATTGATTAAGTTTGCTATATATGACTCCAACAACTCACGGAGTGGCTCTTTAACTAGTTTCCGGTGTAATTTGTGATCGAAAACCGGACAATGGCGTGCGCCAATGACTCAACGTCATTCTTGATATTTATTTTCAGTAGAGAATATTGATATGGGTTGCATGTGTTTTACAACTAATATCTACAGTAACTGGACGCAGAATGTTGACGTATTTACATTTACATGGCCGCTCCCTATTATAATTGAAAACAAAAAATATCTTAATTTCAACATTTTAGAGATAAAGATGCAAGTTTAGGGAGGACATATCAACTAAACTCAGGACAAATCGTATATTGGATCTTGTTTAAGCGATATTAAAATTTATGAAATATACTTTGTGTCACTTAAAACCACCTATTTGACTTGAGAATCTTACAAATAAAAGTCGTTTTAAAGTCATAAAAATATTTCTATGTGTTCTTGGTGACGTCGTTATAGCCCTGAAATAACAAATAAGGGAAATATGTTTTTTTCAAGGATCGGATATATTCGGTTCATTCCCTTAGGATATATCTGGAAATAAAACTATCCAGGAATTGACAATAATCAAAAAGATTGAAATAACTATTTCTTGTGAGTGATATTACGATATCATATGCCAAGATGGTTTAGATAATCAATTATTAGTTGCTTCGAGTAAAGGAAATGAGTATATTATATTACAACCTTCGTACTAACTGATTTTATGCCTTCGGGTCTCCTATAGTTATTATTTCAAATGTAAACTACTAATTGTTCTCCATTATAAATTCAACTTCTTGAATTTGATTCTCAAGTGTAGTATTAAAATTTTCTTCTTTTGTTACATGTACCACCTGCTCACAGCCATACTTCTTCTTAAACTTTAACAATGCATCAGATTCTATCCCAAGGACATCATTTGAATAATGATTACTAAACGTCGTCCCGTTTCATATCGTTTTAAGAAACGCGTGAGATTTGGTATTTAACGAGTGAAAGCGAATTACAATGTAGATTCCAATTCCATTCACGAGGATAATTAAAATGTTATATAATGAGACTGAGTTTGGTAAAAAAAAAAATATTCGTTGAATTATATCGTAAAATATCGCTAAAAATTACGAACACTCACACTAACATCAAAGGCACCTGACCCTATATATACATGTAAGTATTCACTACTAGCTAAACTAGTAACATACACATATAAAAAAGGTACGACAGAGACAGATCTGCAAGGGGATCGGATATGGGAACTGGGATGTGTCTTCTATAATAATAACTATATATCAAATTATATGAATTGCAGTAAAATTATTTCTTTCAGTTACAAATTACATTGGCAATACTTAGCATACTGACTCGATTTTAGTAGGCAAGAAATAAAAATATCGGATATCATATATAATCGGATATCAGGGTCTACAGCAGTAGGTGTCGCTGTATTTGATTTTGAAACTAAAAAGATGATATAATACAATTGGGCGACTTTTCAAGGTAAAGTTGAATAATAGAATGGAATACTTTTGGGACATTATATTCAACGAAGTGACATTCCCAAAAACTGTGGTAACGACTTGATTTTTTTAATTCATGATTGAATAGAATAAAACTTTTTAATCCATTTCAGCCATAATATTAAAGCCCACATAAGTCAACATCATATACACTGTTCGGCAGGAATAACAAAGGCGTGTCTAACATATATTACAGTTTTATTTACAATGCTATTTACAACTGTTGGTTTAACTTACTTGTTATTGTTCTTTTCTAATTTACTAATATTCTTTCTAATTCACTAACATTATGTCTCGATTCACACTAATGACCATGTATAACAATATCTTGACTAACAATATCAACTAACCCTCTAATTCACGACTAACTTCTTACGAAAAACGAAAAGACATCCTGTCTCAACAGAATGTAAAAGCTGATTTACGAATGTCACAGTACAATTCAAGATGGCAGATAACAATGTTTCCGCGAAGCAGCGTGCGTTCGGGCGTCTATCCGCGAAGCAGCGTGCGTTCGGGCGAACTGTTCATGTCTGGAAACAATGAAAAACATACATTTTTGGATAGGAACATTTTGTGAATAAATACAATACGAATCAAACGAAAATTAGGTCATCTGCTTACCATACACGAAAATAAAAAAACCCTCTATTATGTATAATAATAATAACGACAATAATAATAATAATAATAATAATAATAATAATAATAATAATAATAATAATAATAATAATAATAATAAGATGATGATGATGATGATGATGATGACACCGATAATAATAGATCATTCGTTATGCGCAAATCCATTGATAGATCATGTTTTAACATCAAAATGGTTCTGTTAGATGAAATTCATGGCAAAGAGTTAGTGTTTGATAGAACAATTTAGGAGAGAAAAATCCGTTCGACGGATCGGTACTGAGATTTTAGTTGTTGATTGGCTTACATAACGTTGGAACGTTCCAAAATAAGACATGACATGTATATGACATATTTCATCTTCATTTGTATTATGTATTTTACGAATAAATACATGATCATATAAACATTTCATACATTATAAACATTCCATACATTATATACACAATATTGTACAGTATGTGACAGACTCATCGATCAATCTAGTAATCGAGTAATTGTCCGACACAAACCAGATAGGCCATGACCTCGATGTTGCCGTTAAGAAGTCTGTCCTTTGCCCCGTTGATGCATACGTCGGCTTCAATGTAGCGGCGCAGGCGTTTCGGTTCCCTTGGATTCCCGTCAATCTGCGCTATCTTCACCTCAGTGACTGACTGTTCCCTCTTCGTCGTGGTGATGAAGGTGAAGATGTTGGGGTGTGGTGTTGTTTTAGATTCTCCTAGTGTCTCTTGCTCGCCAAGATTCGACCGATCGGTATAAAATCACTCAAGCGTTATTCGACGGATAGGTACAGTTCAGTTTTGAAAATTCGACGGATTAGGCCGTAATCAGAAATTCATATACTAGCCAAATCTTGTTTATGTCATAAGACGTAATTGTCAAGTTCAAAAGTTAATTTGATGTATTAAGTACATAAAATGACAAGAAAAGATGATTTTTTTATACACGAGCGATATTTGCAAACAAAGTGGTTTTAAAATGTACAGCTAGTAATAAGGTTGAGGATAAGTCATTTTTTCATTTTAATATCCATTACTACTAAAACTTTAAATTGGCATGCAATCTAACCTATGTTAGGAGCTCCTTGCCTAAATCAGTTCTTATATATACCATTTCTTTAGAAAGATCATGCACTTCCTCGGGGAAAGTAATGTTGTTCAAAATCACATGTTTACTTACAATTAAAATCATTTAGACATTTTATGTGTGAATAGAAAAAGAATTAGTCCAGAGTTATTGCTAAGATAGCATTAATATTGGTTATTAGAAAATGTTTGTTGGTTCAATCCATTACATGAAAAATTAATATAGACTTTAAGAGAATAATAGTACGTTTTTGAGTAAACGTCATTATTTGTACTTACCGTCGACGACTCACCGTAGCCCCTAATTGCCTATCAATTATCTCTCGACCATATTACACAGAGAAGACGGGAGTTACCTGCCCACCCCCGCGCCACCTATGGTCACGTGACCCAAACCTCATCCGAACTTCCTGGAGCGAACGGACGCCTGAGCGAACCTACTCGCAGGAGGGGAGGCATGGGAGGGAATTAAAGATTGGTGAGTCGTCGACGGTAAGTACAAATAATGACGTTTACTCAAAAACGTACTATTATTTAACGTACTATTACCGTCTCCGACTCACCGTAGCCCCGACTCCCACAGTGGTGGCGGGCTGCGAGAGCCAAGCGGTAGGTGAGCAGGTACACCCTACAACCGTCTAACAAAAGGTAGGAGCACAGGAACCCCCGACAAGGGTGGTAGCCCGCCCCGACTCAGTAGAAAAGACAACCAAGACAACGGAAATGCGATGCGAAGTTTATTGAGCTATCAAAAACAACTGATTCGCGAAAGTGACCTAGCGGTGAGCTGCCACCCCTCTGAGGGGAGCAGGGCCCGCTGTGCGGTGCTGTGCGAATACCTGCGGCCCCAGCCTGGCAACGCCCGCAAGGTCTTCCGTGGACAAGTCTCGGAGGTAGTGGTTTGCGAAGACCATGCCGGACTTCCAAAAACAGCCCGACATGATGTCCGCCACAGCTATGTTACTGTGAAAGGCCATAGTGGCCGAGACCGCTCGGATCTCATGAGGGTTTGTTCGAGCTGGCGGTGCTAACTCCTTCGCTTTGTAAGCCTCGAGAATAGCCGACCGCAGATAGACGCTCAATGCTCGTTTATCGATCTCCTTAGTGCTCCGCTGGGAGTGAGGCAGGAAAAGCCTCCTCCTACTCTGGCGGAGGGAACGCGTACGTTCCGAGTAAATGCGGAGAGCTCTAACCGGACAGAGGAGTCTGCTCTCCTCGTCCGTGGGGGAAGTGGAGCCAGCGAGGGCGGGGATGTGAAACACCCTGCCTCGCTCATCTGACCCCTGGTTCTTACACACGAAGTCCGGTGCAAGTCCGAGCGTGGCCCTACCCCCGTCCCTCACTTCAAACCGAAGCAAGTCGGCTTGCAGGGCGTGCAATTCTGAAATCCTGGCGGCCGAAGCCATCGCCACCAGAAAAGCGGTCTTGACTGTCAGGCGGAGAATTATAGTCTCCGTTAGGGGCTCGTAGAAGTCCGAGCGTAGGTGCTCAAGGACGATCGCCAGATCCCACTCGGGGGGTCTGGGCTTAAGCCGCCCGTCTACCTGCCGGTAAGTCCTAATCACCTCCTTGAGGACCGAGATGTCCACGGAGGGATCCCGCTTGCGCAGAACGGACATAATCGCTGCCAAGTGGGTGTTAATGGAAGAGGCCTTAAGCCCCCTCTCTTCCCGGAGGTAGACTAAGTACTCCGCCACTTGGGGGATCGTCGCCCCTTGGACGTCCCAGCCCTTGTCAACACAGAAGGCGACAAAGGACCCCCACTGTACGTCGTACAGTCTGCGCGTGGTGACACGCTGGCCAGTGGAAACGGCGGCCGCCACTCGCTTAGAGTAGCCCGCCCGTTTCAACCCCTTTTGAAGACAAGCCAAGCGTGAAGATTCAGAGCTTGTGGATTCTCGTGCGCCCGCCCGCTCGGCTCGCTCACTAAGAGATTCCACCTGAGGGGAATGACGACTGGCTCCTGCTGGCACATCCTCCGAAGAGGTACGAACCATGGCCTCGTTGGCCAGAGGGGAGCTATCAAGATTAGCCTGAGCGATCGAGTCGCCTGGATCTTGGCCACCACCTGAGTCAGAATCGCCGGGGGAGGAAAGGCGTAGGCGTCCATCCCCTCCCACTCTAACGACAGAGCGTCTAAGGCCCAAGCCCCTGGATCGGGGACGGGAGACACGTAGACCGGCAGCTGGTGGTTGAGCCGTGTCGCAAAGAGGTCTACGTGCGGCTTCCCGAAGTGCTGGCAAACCTGTTGGAATACTCGGGGGAGAAGTCTCCACTCCGTAGGCGGAGGCTTGTCCGGCCTGGAGAGGGCGTCTGCTAGGACGTTCCTCGCCCCCGGAATGTGCACCGCTCGCACTGACATGTTCAGCCTGTCTGTCAGACGGAAAAGATCTAACGCCAAGTGGAGTATGCCGACTGCCCTGGTCGAACCTTGCTTGTTGATCCCCCAAGCCGCTGTCGAGCTGTCCGTGTGCACGAGAAGCACTTGACCCGACAGCAGAGCGGACCAGTGGCAGATTGCTAGCCTGATGGCTTCCATCTCCAGCTCGTTGATGTGTCGCGTGCGCTGACCCGAAGACCAGACACCCGCTGTCTGTTCCGTCCCCAGATGGGCTCCCCAGCCCTGCGTGGACGCGTCCACGAAGAGATGTGCGGTCGCCACGGGCCGCCGGAGCGGAACGCCTGAGAAAACATTCGCCTCCACCCTCCACCAGGCTAGGTGAGGGATGAGGGCCTGCTGAAGCGGAAAAACGTGTCTGCACACGTCTTCTCTCACGTGCGGGTTTAGGAAGACCTGAAGTGGCCTCAGCTGCAGCCGTCCCCTCGCGGTGAGGTCCTGAGCTGAGGTGAGTAACCCCATTATCCGCTGCCATTGCCGGAGCGGTAGCGGACCCCTGAGCCCTCGCTCCAAGAGGTTGTTTATCCTCTCCATTCGTTCCCGGGGGACAAACGCTCTGTACTGAGCGGTGTCCAGGATAGCGCCCAGGAAGGTGAGCGAGGTGGTTGGCTGTAAGTCTGACTTGGACAGATTTATCAGCCACCCCAGTCTCCCTAACAGAGCGATCACGAAATCCCGCTGCTCCCTGAGAACTGCAGGTGAGCGGTGGTGACCGAACCCGTCGTCCAGGTACATCGCGAACTGGACGTCGTGCTGGTGAAGGAATTGCACCACTGGCTGAGTCACTCTTGTGAACAACCACGGAGCGGAAGATATCCCGAACGGGAGCACGTTCCACTGAAAGTGTCGCCCCCCCAGGACGAAACGGAGGTACTTGCGGTGATCTCGAAAGATGGGGATGTGCAAGTACGCGTCCTGCAGGTCTAGGGATATCATCCAGTCCGAGGGCTCCAGCAAGTGCATGACTGACGACACAGTCAAGAGACGAAAATATGGCGGCCGAACGAGGTAGGATCGGTTGAACACCGACATGTCGTGAATAAGTCGCCATTTTCCCGAATCTCTCTTGGGTCGGACGAACACCGGGGAGTAGAACCCCGGAGTGAGATTCTGGGGCGGGATTTCCTCCACTGCCTCCTTGGAGATGAGAATCTCCACCTGCTCTAACGTCAGAGTGAGCCTGTCCGCAGCTAGCGGTCGCTCCGTTGGGCAGCAGGTGAGCGGAGGGGGAGACGAGATTGGTACTTGATATCCCCGCTCCAGAATCTGACAAACGAACGGATCTAAGCCTAGCTGTCGCCAGTTCGCCGCGAACTGCCCTAGGCGCCCTCCGACAGGCCCATCCCAGGGAGCGATCGTAGGCGGGGGAAGCTGCGGTGGTTGCCACAAGTCACTTCTTCCCCGGGGTGTGGGGTCCCTTCCCCCGCTTAGCCCACTTCTTCTGAGGGGTACGCTTGCCGGGCGAGGGACCGGAGAAAGCGCCTGAGTCTCTCCCTCCCCGGCCCCCGAATCGAAAGGACACGCCTCCCGTCCGGGGAGCGTTTGATTGCTGAGATGATTTCTTCTTGGGCGTAGCCGAGCCCGACCTACGCTCCCCCGCCAGCCTATTGGTCAAGTCCTGTTGTTGGACCTCATGTCGCTGGCGGAGGGCTGCTGGGATGGCCCCCGCAAAGAGTGTGCTGGCCGCTCCCGAAGCGACCCTGAGGTTGCTGCGGATCTCGACAGGGAGATTCGTCCGTCCAAGGAACCCATCTCTGCGGAGATTAGTGATCCCCGCCGATATCCGCCCCGCGCTCAGCATGACCTGCGCTAGGCCTCCCGCTACGGAGCCGAACGCACGATAAAGAGCTGCCGCGCCCTTCTCCATTCCCGCCTCCTTGGCAAAGGCTGTCATGGCTTTACATGCGTGGGCCACGGAGTTCGCCGTCCCCAAAATTGACCGCGCCTCCTTGTCCAGGTGCACAAGGTGAGCGTCTGAGACGTGGTGTGCGGAGGAGGGGGGAGCTACCCGCCTTATGTCCTCATCCAAGACGGGAGGGCTGAGAGGAATGGGGGGTTCTGCCACCGGGAGAGTGGCCCGCTGACGGTCCGACAAGACCAGCGGGGGGATAAGGCGGCCCGGGGCCGCAGCGTTGATCGCGGCTTCAAAATCCTTGCCCGCCAAGTCAAACAACCGATGGGGAGGGAACACCTGCCTCGCAGGTACCTGGGCCTCCTCCTCACAGAAGGACTCAAACCTGGCCCGCTTAGAGGAGGACGGAGAGTCTTCTACCTCACGCAGGCAGAGGTCCGCCCACTCCGCTACTGCCTCCATCTTATCCAATCCGTCAGCGCCTAACCCGCCTTCGCTTCCCCCTTCCGAGATCGGGATGAAGGGAGGGTCCGTAGGGTCCACAAATACCCGCTCCCTGTCCGCTGGTGACAAGGCGGGAGTGGACCCCTCATCAGGGGAAACCTCCGGCGCGCGGAGGGTGACCCTGCGGTTCGAGCGGGCCGGGGGTGGTGACTCGGGGGTGAATCCCTCCACCGCGGTGGGGACACCCTCCGGCCGTACGTTCAGCGTAGGCGGGGGCCCCCTAGCCTCCAAAATCCCTGTCACCATGTCCTTCACGGACGCGAGGAGCTGGGCGGAAAACGCCGACTGGTCAAAGACCTGTCGGTCGGCTGACCTCTTCTTCTTCTTCTTCTTCGATTTCCTCCGCAAGCGCAGAGGCGACGTACGCGAGGTGGCAGAGGACACCGACGGAGAGCGACGGGGGGCGGCTCGACGAGAGGGGGAGAACCGACCCCCCTTTAGCACCGAACGTGAGCCCCTGTCTGAGTCGGAACCCGTGCCCTCTGACTCAAACTCCCTCACGTCCTCCGAAATGACGAGCGCTGGGGGCGGAGAAGTAATGGTGGACGCGGCAGACGACCCCCCTGATGTCCGACCCCTTCGTTTAGCGCCGATTGCGTCCCTTTCGCTTTTCCGCAAGGTCTGCGTATAGACCTTAAAGGCCTCTGCCGAGAGGGACTCACATTCCTCACACCTGTCATCCTCCCTGCAGGTGACCCGACAGACGCGGCAGAGGGAGTGAGGGTCATGCATCCCCGACTTCCTAAGTCCACAACGTCCACAGAAAGCTGGGTACATTGCTCCGTTGATACGAAGTAGACTAAGACGAGAAGGAGTTCCCTTAGTCTACGCCCGCGCCCACGGGCGGACAAAGGCGCAGCGAGGGCGGAGTAACCGCGGAGCGGTGAACCCCAGAGAAGCGGGGCACGTCCTCCGTCCTACGCCGAACGCGTAGGCGGACCAAGGCAAACGATGCGGAGTAAGCGGAGCGGAGGCTTCACTCAACACTAGTACCCACCAGCTGGGGGGTACGCCGCCCGTACAACGCCTGACGCGTAGGCGAAGCGAAGCCTAGCCCAACGCAAGGCGGGGTGAAGCGGAGGCTCACCCTCCGTGTAGGGACGAACCAACCCAAGCAGAGCGGACAAGCGGAGCACTCGTCCCACGCCCAAAGCGAAGGAAGCGTAGGCCAAACACCCAGCGGGGTGAAACCTACAAGCCAAGAGTCACGTGCCCGCACGTGCAGCACGAGCCGCGCGACCCAACAGAGGCAAGCAACTGCCAAAGTGGCCTGCCTGACCCTTCAGGCTGTAAAACAACAACTCTTCCCAAGTAGCGACTTAGGGATTCAAAGGAGGTAAGAACAAAACCCTACCTTACTAATATTTAATTAATTCAAATTTATTTGGTCTCAGAGAGAGAAAAAAGCTTGGCAACTTTCGAGAGCTCAGAAACGTGACCGTTCACTGAGCGACAGGAAGTTCGAATGAGGTTTGGGTCACGTGACCATAGGTGGCGCGGGGGTGGGCAGGTAACTCCCGTCTTCTCTGTGTAATATGGTCGAGAGATAATTGATAGGCAATTAGGGGCTACGGTGAGTCGGAGACGGTAATAGTACGTTAAATAATAACTAGAAAACATCGCGGTATTCTGTTGGAGATAGAAATTAAGTTTGTTATATTTCGATACTACTACTAGATAGAAATTAAGTTTGTTATATTTCGATACTACTATCTGTAATAGTACAATTGCTTTTGCTCTTCGGGTCGATGCATCTGTGAGACTTGAACGGAGTAACCTGCATCACTGACAATACGAAAGCTAATCAACGCGCCCACCAGGCCTTGACGTTCGTGTTCTTGTGGCACGTAGTCCTGTGCACAGCTCGGTATGACCGATATTAGTGATCTTCGGCATGGGTAGGATCCTCATGGTTGTATTTATTGAGACCTCCTGCACCACACCGAAATTAAATTTCAAGAAAACAACTTGTTGTCTCACCCTGTGTAAAATACCTTTTTCAAAATGTCCCTCGTTTAGCAGTTGTGAAAATGGGTACCTTGTAAAGGTTGGTGTTAGAGGAGACACTTGAACGATTTTATGTCAGCCCGGGTAAGACCAGGTATATGAAGTACACAACGCAATCGGTCCACCAGTGGATATTGGGTGCTGTAAAAATACTTTCTATTTGAATTATAATTATTTTCTAAGTCAAGTTGCCATATGGTTCCGAACCAGTGACAAGGCCTATTTCAGCCATTCGTGAGTGGAACATAACAAAGCTTTGTGAATTCACTTTAACATTTCGAAAACCAATAAATGTTTGAACACACGATCGTCCCCAGTAATAGGCTAGTATGGATGTTTGATTTAGACTCAGCAATTGAGCAAAAGTCTTGTACTATGTGATATAAGTGATTCATTGTTGAAAGGGCGACAAAAGTACACCGCGTACAACGTGTTTGCGATATGTTCACGACACGTCCCCGAACAAGATGCACTTCATTGTATACCTCAAATTCATTTACTCTATAAGATTGATATATAAAAATTCTGGAATCACTGCAAATGCAAGGTAGTAGACTACAGAGGTAAAGAGTTTGACAATTACATTTTATGAGTGAAGTTATCTTATTATCAAAATACTTTTCTCGTTTAACTACGTCTTTCAGACGTTCTGTCATATAAACATATACTAACCTTTTAATGTAAAATGAATTAAACTATTTAGGACGAATCCTTTCAATTACGAAGACGTCAGTAGACAAATAATTGTTGATGTTAGAGACTTCAACACATGAAACTGATCGAAATAAAAACTCACACTAAAAGTACAATTGAACTTAATAAATAATAATTGCCCAATAAAATAATAAGTTGCCTTTTTTGATAGAATATATAAGAAAATAAAAACTAGGACTTGGGTCTTCTAGTGACAATGACACTATACTTAACCTACTGTTTCGTTTTATAGAAATACAGAAACTAACATGTAACAAAATTACAAAATTTCATATTCTACTTTATTACTAGCCCGTTGAAGATACCGCCGTTTAATAAATCTACAATGTAATTACACATTGTGTAATAAGATCGCGTGTTGATTGCCGTCACATGACGTCACAATCGTTAAGCATGACGTCACAATGTTAGCGGCGCAGCGACAATGGCTATCCTGGCGATTTTCATGATTTTACTTTGATATAATTTAGCGAGTAATAAATATAATACTAAACTCAGTCCTGTTTAATTACACTTTTATGAAACTCGTGAATGGTATCGGTATCTAACTCGCTTTCGCTCGTTAAATACCAGACCACACACTCGTTTCATAAATATGTTATTATACGGGATGTCGTTTAGTATTCTCCATGACTGTGATAGTTGGATAAATTTTGAGATAATGCTTGTCACATTATCTGTTACTCGTGTAGTTTCGAAGATATTGAGATTTTTCTTTGTCATCCCATGGAAATGGCATTTTTCGCCCCGTATACATAACACTATGACTGTCAATGATTTGTGAAAAGGTGTGATACAAACCATAAATGTTTCTTTTTTGACCAATTACACAGTAAAGGGCAACGATTCTTGGAACTTTAATGAAAAATAGTCAAAATTGTACATATATGTAAGATACCGCCGTTTAATAAATCTACAATGTAATTACACATTGTGTAATAAGATCGCGTGTTGATTGCCGTCACATGACATCACAATCGTTAAGCATGACGTCACAATGTTAGCGGCGCAGCGACAATGGCTATCCTGGCGATTTTCATGATTTTACTTTGATATAATTTAGCGAGTAATAAATAAAATACTAAAATCACTCCCGTATAATTACATTTTTATGAAACTCGTTAATGGTATCGGTATCTAACTCGCTTTCGCTCGTTAAATACCAGACCACACACTCGTTTCATAAATATGTTATTATACGGGATGTCGTTTAGTATTCTCCATGACTGTGATAGTTGGATAAATTTTGAGATAATGCTTGTCACATTATCTGTTACTCGTGTAGTTTCGAAAATATTGAGATTTTTCTTTGTCATCCCATGGAAATGGCATTTTTCGCCCCGTATACATAACACTATGACTGTCAATGATTTGTGAAAAGGTGTGATACAAACCATGAATGTTTCTTTTTTGACCAATTACACAGTAAAGGGCAACGATTCTTGGAACTTTAATGAAAAATAGTCAAAATTGTACATATCGAGACCATAACTTGATGTTTCCCTTTCTGATTATTATTTTTAATGAAACACTATGACATGATTGTTATATAAATTTATGTTTTGCCTAAAATGCCTGTTTCGGGTTGATAATTAAGAGCTGTCGTTCTTTTCATGATTCACAACTTTATTTTTAGGTTGTTTCAACTCGTGATTTCTTTTTGGTTATTTACAGACTTAATCTAGTTGTCAACATTCAATACTTAACATAACCTTATATTTTAGAATACTCAGCAGAATGCAAGACATTTGATAGAATCATTTGATCCGTTACTTGCTTAAGCGACAAAATGGCATGTTTTCAAAAAATTCAATTTTACCTCATCTGTCATGGTATGGTGTTTGGAGTTCGTTCGTCGATCCTCTTTAGACATTCCACTATTTCAACTTCTTCTCAAGAACCATTTACTCAGGAAATCTGAAATCTTGTGTACAGACTCTTTGATTTATGCGTTTTGAATTATAGATTTGGTGACATTGTGAACCCTAGTAAGTTCAACAGGGGCCATAAAATCGTTTATTCATCATTTTCTCCAGGTTCAAAAGGGTAGAAAGGTCAATCCTTTAAATAAACAAATCTTTCATATCTAAATATTTCAAAGGAGCTATTGCTGGTATTGGTGAGATCTACAAAGATTTGTGTTGTAATACAGCTAGAAAAATTTTGGATAATGAAGATCTTTTGAAATAACAGAAATATTTAAAGGCCAATAGGGGCTATCAGCTTAAAGATTTGGGGAATTGTGCCATCTTTTGATAAAGACTTTGAAAATGTATCACAGTACATTATGTGGAAAATGAGGATCAGTTTATTTATTTAGAGTCCGATGGACAAGCCAGAGGAAGGAAAAAAGAAGAAGGCTTTCGTCTTGAACCCTAAATTCCAATATGGAAAGAAGGTTGAATGTCATATTTTATAAATTCGCGTGCATGAGCTTTTCATTTTCAAATCACTCATTGTTTCAACTACATATGATAATGTGTCGAACATCAATTATGGATTGATACGAAATTTTATTAGAACATTTAAATGATTTGAAGATGTTTTACTCTAATTTTTATACCCAAATGCATATTTGATTTAATCTCCATATCATTTCCAATTCAGTGACATTGTCATCATAAATAAATAATTCTGTTTTCTTTTATGATAAATACATACATACACACATACATACATGATGAAATGCCCATACATATGTTGGCATTTCATCAAACGAAAATTAGAATAAACACTAAACTGTTCACAATCCTTGCTTTCAGAGCGTTGTAGATCCGTCTGTTACCGTGCCATTAACCCGGGAGTAAAAAGAAGAATAAGTTCTTTTGAAGGTTAACATTCATTCATTCATTATTGGCCGAATTGCTACGTTTCGATGTACATGTAGATACTAACACCGTTACAATCAAGTGACTGCTTCATAAAGATGTTACTATCTACACCGGAACGTCGCAATTTGTCCAAAAAAGAAGTTGACCATCAATAAGCACATGTTCTTCTTCATCAATCCAACTTCTAACAAATGCCCCTTAAAGAACGGAAATAGATAAGCTCAAATTATATTAAATTGAATATGGTAAAGTGAGGACTAAAAGTTCAACTTCACTTCCGTTAAAGTGCTTTGTTTAATATTCTTACTATTTACAAAACATTATAGAAAAAAATCCACAAGGTAGTAATATGGAAAAACAAGAAGAATACTTTCCTATTTATCAATAAAGGCTTAGTTGCTTTAGTTGTTCATATTGAAACTTATCTGAATCTTTCCCAAAAAGTTTTAAAATGTCATATTCAAACATTTTTACTAAAAACTTCTTCAACATCAGAATACATACATGTAGGAACAAAAGTCATTTTCTTTTAGAATACATTCAAAACTTAAATGTTTTCAGGACGACAATGATATATGGATATACAACTTCTTTATTACACCGTGGCGACGTTTCGGTATAGATCCTTATACCGTTATCAAGCATATGGGAAAATGATGGGTACAGTCTTTTTATATATGAAGTACATATAGGTTATCATCCTGAATAATCTGTGATTTGTTTTCACGCTTAGCATTCTGCTCCTAATGAAACAAACAGGTCAGATAAAAGCGCAATAGATAATTTTATTTGAATTATGACACTATGAGAATAAAAATTGAAATAATAAGGAGGTATTGATTTATGCACGCACTACGTAAGTGAAGTTAATGGTAAATATGGCCGCTTCATTACATATACCTGAAGGTAAAGTTCATCATAATAATCTGAAATATTACTTATATAAAAGGACATGAAAGGTCTATCCGTAAAAGAAAGTAATTAAATACGCACGCATGGCATTTAAAAAATAATTAAGATTGTAGGCCATAGTAGAAATCCTTTATTATAAATCATATACCCTATTACAGGAACCAATAAAATGTCATTGGCAAGCAACCGAAACGTCGTCAGTCGCTCCTTATATAGCATTTCTGGTAGAAGTAGCAAGATCACGTAGTGGTAGCTACATGTAGGTATCAATATAAATTCGTACCTGTTAAGTTTTAATTTTCGAATTCGATTAAACTGTGTGAACGAGAAGTACCACCTGTCCAGATATTGTAATTATGAGTTCCTATCCATCTGAAATACACATATATGCTACAACAAAGCCAAATTCCTAATGTCAGAGCTAAGTTTTCAAATTAAAAGTGCAACCATTCTACTCAATCAATTTGACAGTGAATGTCTCCGGTGATGTGCGCCATATTCCGATATGCCAAAAGATAATAGCAAAAGATAATAATTGCTGACGTAGAGTATCAGAATAAAAAGTATTCAATAAACATTATTCATACCAATTCACCATATATAGAGGATATTATATGAGTGTCCATAACATACTACGTTAACGATAGGAGTGCCTAAATATTAGTATTTCCCTACGAGTGCCGTGGAAATAGTATGTCATGGGCACGAATATGGTAGTCTGGTTATTACCGAGGTAACAGTCAAAGGTAACAATCAAAGGTAACAATCAAAATCAACCTCCTAGCTGCCGTCACATTTGGAACGCCACGTCATAGGCAAACTGTAACGTCAAAGCACAACCTCCAAGTCAGGGCGCCTTCACTTCGAGTACCTCTAAGGTACTAGCCCTGCCTTCACTTGCGGGGGCATTGTTGTCAAGATTCTTGACAACAATAGGAATTGACGTCATGGATAACCTCGAACCAAGAGTTTAGTTTACATACAAATAAATCGGTTCCAGAGTATGTTTTAAACGTTAGGCGTATGGATATAGGAAAAGTTGTTGTAGTTTGCTTTAAATTTATTTTTTCATGATATAGATTCAGATTCAGATTCAGTTTATTCAGTATTTAGGGCCATTTATATAGGTAATTGATGGACAAATTGATATGTTTCAATATTGCAAGGGGAACTTTATTAAATCACAAAAATATTCATTTGTCGAACTCTATTCTTGAGTCGTTGTTCGGAGTTCCATTGTGATTCCTATGAGTTAGGAGTTTCACTTTTAGAGCGCTACAGCAGTCGTTGGTTGCATGCGCTGTGTTAGAGTCTTTTCACCCTGAAACCTTCTGATGGCAGCGAGTATATTAGTGACGTCACAAAGCGAATACTCGCTGTCTGGAGCTAGGTCAAAACATTGTTTATGACGTGACGTCACAATGAAAAAGTGATGCTTTGCCCTAGGGCATCGTATGAAAAATATGAACCCCGATACGATTGGCATTGTAGGTAATTCAAAAATAGAGGATCTTATAATCGTGTCCATGACATTCCATGTTTACGACACGAGTGCTTAATATTAGTAGTTCCCGAGCGAGAGCGAGATATATACTGATATTAAGGCACGAGGGTCGTAAGCATAGTATGTTATGGACACGAATATATGATATTCTTTTTATTACCAAAGTGGAGAAATCAAAGAAACTAATCAAAATCAATAGCCAAGCATAGTCATAGGCACATTGGGATCGCAACGCTACAGGCGACCATTGTTTTTGACATGACGGTAAAATGAAAAAGTGATATTTTGCATCGTATAAAAAATATGAACCCCAACACGACTGCCCTCGTAAGTAATAAATCGTTTTTTTAAAACAGTTAAGGAAATGAAATGTTTACATAGTCTATTAGCCTTTGAGACAGGAAGTTGTTTACATAGTCTGTTAGCCTTTGAGACAGGAACTTCCTGTCATCTGTTTCATTCCCATTCCAATCAATAAATAGATGAACTTAGAGAGAGGACATGCCACTTTTCCCGATATATGCAATAAACAAATACTAGTGTATAAATAAACGGCGATTTAACAGGTATTTTGCTTAACAACGATCATGATGCTCACATGAAAATCTAAAAATAACAATAATTAGTTTGAAAAACGTATGACGCCCTATAATGTGTTAGCCTGAACCAAAACCACACGTACCATTAAGATGAATAATAGATATATACAGGTACAATCGAAAACTTCAAGGAAATAGTAATTTAACTTCTTCCCGCTTGAGTATGAATGTCCATTATAGTATCAACAATCATTAACAATGTTTCTCAGCAATCCTCTTGTCAAATTAGTTATTGGTTGTTTATATTTAGTACAATTTTATATATTTAAGAGTGTATATTTCACATATGTACACACTTTTAAAAAATATTTTGACTTTCAAACCGGGGATTTACATGTAGCCTTGATAGTAGAGCGTCCGTTCACCAGCTGGGAGGTTCGACTAACAACCGCGGCATACCAAAAAGCATTAAACCCGGGAGTTGTTGCCTTCTTGACCCTGAAGACTTTCGTGTAATTGCTCAGTGGTTGAAAATAGGAAGTACCAAGTACAAGTTCATATGTTATCGTTGTCATTTCTCCGTTTGTTGGTCTGAGGTTAAACCTCCTTCGCATGGGATATGACAATAACACTTACGATATTTCCCCGAAGTTTTCTCATTCATGAGTGAATCGCTTTGGCGTTTTTGTCATTAAACAGATAGAGAATATTTCATTAACCTTCAGTTGGCTTTGAAATATGCCAATATATTACCTTTACCCCCCGGCTTTTATTAGAGGTCCGGTGCTTATTAGAGGAAATACGGTATATGTGATGGTTAAAGATAAAATAAAAAATCTAACTCAATCTGCATAGTTTACTAATTAACCTCCATCATCGGTCAGAGTTCCGATTCTCTTCACAAATCAACACTGGACTTTTCAACAGAAAAATATTGTTATCAAATCACCCGCCCTTGAGTCTTGTTATAAAACAGTAAGTTAGGAAAATGGCTCGATTCGAGAAAATGGAAGGAAGTTTACACCGAGTATGGCTAATAGGTAAATTTTTGTAAATTATCTCTAATCTTCCCTCATTTCCCCCTTATTTAAAATCACTTCTCAAGGGGCGTAACTTGTGTTGTAGAGTTACGGGAAGTATTGAGTTTTATAAATGTTCTTCGCCTGAAAGTGTTGAATGGCAGGTTGGAGAAATTCTGAAACGTGTGAATGGCGATTTAATCATTAAATCGAACCCGATGGTAACTGACACGGTTTCCATGCCAGAGGTTTTTTCAAAAGCTAAAATTCGACAGATAGCTTATGGGGTTTTTTCGCCGCTATGGGAATCTGCCGGAAATAAAACCGAAAGGGAGGCTATGGACAGAGTTGTTGGAGATGATATGGTAACTAAAGCTATGAATCATTTCAAGCATGTCCTGTTTCATTTAATAGATTTGGCTAGCATTACATTAGATAACACGTTTATAAGAAAATAAGGAAAATTAATTTGCTGCAATATCACTTTAAGCACCCTTGAATATTTAGAATGTTCATTTATGGTATATATTTCAGATTGAATTCATAAGTGTCCTTCTAATCACCTGCAGCATCTTGAACCACATTAGATGATCTTTACGTTTGATGAGAAAAAAAAAACAAGATTTCTTAATTTTGTTTAAAATTTTATATTTATCGGAATCCGATTAACGCCTTGGGAAAACTTTAATAGAATTAAAGTTCAGGCATGGATTTGAATCTGTTTTCAAGTTACATTATAAATCAGATATATTTCACGTTTGTGAACGCGATATGATTGGCAATTTCATTTTTTACATATTTTTACGTCATCTTGTCAACAAGGTCATTTTAATACTTATTATCATAAAAGCTAAGTGAGGTTGGAGATTCGGCGCATTGAATCTTGGGATTGCATTCTGGAACACCGGAACAAACCAGTCACGTGACTTTCCTACAGCGATTGCGATAGTGTAAGGACTGCGTTTTGCAGAGCTTAATTAACAATATTCGGATAGGAATTAAATACTGATTATACTTGTTTAGTACATTTTAATACAAGCTTATGAACAAAGTAAAGCAATTGAATTAAATATAGACAAAATATGAAATGTCATTGAGCTTTTGTGTTTTCACTAAACTATATGTTTTAATAACAATCTCAATAGATGAAATGAATACTATATTTAAAAAAGTGAAACATTTAAATGAAAATTATATTTAGTCACCCCCCCCCCCCCCCCCCCCCCCCCTCCTTCATTTTAAATGTTTGCCCTTGGAACTTTATGATAAATAAATTGATTGAATTGACATAATTGATGGTTCTTCGTTTTCCCAAACAGTAACATTGTCCTCGGGACGAAAGTACACAATAACGTAGAATTAATTTATTGTAAGCAGCAGTTTTGATACAAAGTGACATTCCTCAACCAAAATATTTTGTATCATGCATGAAAAAAGACTAGCAGGAAATGAACATTCAGTACTTTTTTCAACAATACGGAAATTTTTTTAATCTTTCAATGAATTTGTGATTCTTTAAGTTTTATTTGTTAATCAAACACTTCTCCACGCTATGGATAAGCCAATGCTGTTGATAACGACCGGATTTGTCCTTTGGGCAATTTGATTGAATTTGACAAAACCATATTTTATAATTTTGAACGTTCATGCTGGTCATCGAATGACTCTTGTTAAGAATGCAGCAAGTGAAATAACACCATTTCATTTGGAAGAGTAACCCTAATCATATTACTGCAGCAAAAAATTATGTTCATTTGTCATGTAAAGGAGTTTTAAAGCCCAATATCAAAGTATTGTAAAAGCAGTAATCTACAGTACAGCTGCATTCCAAAGGTTTGTTCACATACCTGAATATACAAGAGCAAATACCATGTAATTTGAGATGCCTTTGAGGTATCGTTAGTATCGTTAGTATCAACACCAACGTAAGGAGAAAAGAAAGTTTGTTTGTTCGAAAATGTCATGACATGTTATTATGTATTATCACACATAAACAATTTATTGCTCTATTTCTCTGCGATGGTTAATGTAATAAGATCAACGGAATCGTAAGTTAAATTTGAAATTCCGCTGTGATATCAAATATAAAAGAAGACTTACAGGTCCGATGATATTCTGTAATTTAATAAATCACGCAGTGATATTTTCATACAGATTCATGCCAAAAGTTTGTTCATATAGCTGATTATACTAGTGCAAATATCATGTAATTTGAGATGCCTTTGAGGTATCGCAGTGTTGCGAAAAAGAAACGTATAATATTGAATTTTCAATACACATATGCAGATCCATTCTTCTTGAAGGCAATGGTTTATAGTACCCCACAATTACCCAAACAGTTTGGGCAGGTCATTGCATTGGTCAAAGTTCCGAAAAACACCAATTTTAATTTTTCTCCATAAAATCCATATTAAGTTATCAACTTCTTTAGAAATTAGTCACGTTTGTTTCTTAGCACAAAGTCAATGTGATTATATTGGTTTTAATCTCAGAGAGTCGATATGGAATCTTTTATTCGACATTTAACGAAATCGAAATTTCGAAAATATGACCCCTTCTGTCTATATCAATATGCCAAAGTTCGAATTTTTGCACGAGTGACAAGACAATGCCAAAATGAGTTCAAGAATGGCTATTTCACACATGGAAAGTGGGTGATCCATTGTCAGTTTTACTGAAGTTATTCTATTGACGTTGAAAGGAAACCCAAATTACATGATATTTGCAAAACGATTCAGTGGTAAGTGAAAAAACTTTCGGTATGCAGCTGTAGAGAGGGGTTTTCGTTTATACACTGCTATATAACTAGAAATTCGTAGAATAGGTATGGTACCGAATTTCTCCTCAAGCTACAATGTACGAGGGGAAGTCAAAACGTTCATAGAAGTAAGTATATATTCCGTTGCTTTCTTCATAAAAATGATTTCTCATATACAATAGACAATATATCTGATATTCCTCTTAAATCATATGTAAGCTGATAAGACATACTGTTAAGATGACATTGTTGGAAACGAAAATATTGAAAGCAAACAAATCAAGTTTGATTTTATTACATGAATTATAATTTCTGTAACGGAAAGCGTGGTCGTTTGAGGGACATTTTTTCACTTCAACTGCAAATATTGTATCACTGAAAGGGCAGCAAAATTTAAATGTAATAACGTAAGAACAATAGAATTAAGAACTATTATTAATAGTTTACCTTTATTGAAATATTCTAACTGTGTGTATTTGTAATCATGATAATGGAGCGATTAAATTTCATCTAAGTACCAATTAACATACTTTAGCTTTTTTTATGGATTTTTTTCGACAAAAAATCCAAAATAAAAAATATCTTGCAAAGAATACGTTAAACTTACATTTACAACAACAATAGCATAAGCGTCTAGACAAAATGGTCAACTTATATCAAGCATATATTGAAAAAGTAATCCTTTTTGTGGTGAAATTCATCCATATATGCAAGTATGAATGAATTTTTTTACAACACCTTGATATACATGTACCTTATCTGGGGTGCTTTCGGGTAAATAAACCTTCTGCCACCAAAATAAATTAAGGGACACATTGCTTTTTTAATATTTAGGGATTCTACAGTTTATATAATGGTGAGATAGTGTTGTGTCCTTGACCTTTTATTTAATTTTAGTTCAGATACGTAAAGCCGTGCAATGTAACATGAAAGAATTGATATCGAAAACTCGTTCCAAAGTTTATGCAAATCGTAAAATCTCGTGAAATCAAATCGTATCAGAAACTTGCAAAAGAATTAAAATACATATAGGATATATTAGATAGAAATATTAAATAGGATACTATCCTTTGACAGTTCAACTTCCTCTCTTTAAATTCATAACATGCAAGATATTTTATTATATTTCAAATGGTGAAATATGCCTTTTATCGGTGAAAATAAAACCCGTATTTTCACTGAGTGAAATAAAAATGGTATTCTACTCAAATAATGCAACAATCATATGACATTGTCTGTCATACAACGGCCGCGCTAACGAAGCGATTTAGCTACACCATTCATATAGTTAAAGTCATTTACGAGATTTGGGGAAACATAATAATTAGAGGATGTTTGACATTTCTCGTCGAATACCATGTATATATCATCGAGTGAAGTAGAAATTTATATTTTCACCAATGGCTTAAAATTTATCCTTCTACTGAAAATATTATATGTAGAAGCATATGAAAAAGAGGCTCAAAAGATATGTCGTAAAAAGCTCAATTTAACATAAAAACTTAAAACATGTATATGAAGAGCTAAATATTTTCGTTGTGGATCAAAGTTACCTTATGAATGTTTGGATTAATGTTGTATCATTTTAATAAAAAGTTGGTTGTAAAGTAGACAATAAAAAGTTAATCCTTGTTTACGGTAATGTTAAGTGAGTAATGAGGTTTGTGTAAAAATGTATTGTTATTATGAGATTTCTTTTGAACCTCTTCCTGCGCAAAAATGTTACAAAATCACATTAATCACTTTTTGTTATAACTAGCGAGAAAGTCATTTGGATGCACGTGCATTCAGTCAGTCAGACAATAAAAAGTTAACCCTTGTTTACGGTAATGTTAAGTGAGTAATGAGGTTTGTGTAAAAATGTATTGTTATTATGAGATTTCTTTTGAACCTCTTCCTGCGCAAAAATGTTACAAAATCACATTAATAACATTTTGTTAAAACTAGCGAGAAAGTCATTTGGATGCACGTGCATTTAGTCAGTTAACACGTGGATTAAGAGTTTCTCAAAGAGAGAGGACTTATCGAAGGAAGGATTGAAATGTTGAGGGAACAGATGAAAAAGGAAATTAAAGTGAAAACGAGAGGACGAAAGATGTTTGTAAGGACTTTTAATTTGTCTTGCTTCAATAAGTCGACATGATTAACTTGGATGCCCCTACTAGGAACGCAAAAGCTACTGGTGGCAGAAGGTTTATTCACCCGAAAGCACCCCAGATAAGATATATCAAGGTGTTGTACAAAAATTCTTTCCTACATGCATGTGGATGAATTTAACCACAGAAAGGATTAATTTTTCAGTGTAACTGTTATAAGTTGTCCATTTTCTCCAGACGCTTCTGCTATTGTTGTTAAGTGGATGTAAAATTTTTTCATCCTTCAAATGGTTAAAACATTGCATAAGGAAACAAACACCTTCAACTTCTGAGGACATTG
Organism: Phorcus lineatus; assembly: GCA_921293015.1. Lineage (NCBI taxonomy): Eukaryota > Metazoa > Mollusca > Gastropoda > Trochida > Trochidae > Phorcus > Phorcus lineatus. The sequence goes on from OV121090.1 coordinate 9,371,762, forward strand.
TCCTCGAGATAGCTGTATCGGCCCTAATGAGTTTGTTGTTTTCGCGTTTGTGATCCTGCTTAGTCTTAGCTCATACAAAATCCAGAAATATGGACAAATGCCTCATATGCCCCCTGTCACCTGGATGGGGCTGTTACCGCTTGATCGAAGGTAAATGTCTGGTTATCCGTATAACGATATTCTTGTTATCAACTATGAATCAAATTTATCTAAAAAAAAGTGTAAAATGCCCTTCTTTTTTTCTTTTTTTAAAAAAAAACAATTGTTTTTCAGGCAGTTATTAAAAAAACCTCTACAATCGAGAGTTTTAATGCAAAATGTCATGATAAGGAGATACATGATACGGTTAAACGTGCAGAATAAAATTAAAAGGCATCACGACAGGTTTCTGAAATGATTATGTCAAAAACGTGTCGCAGAAAAGATTAATAGCCTTATAATTATAAATTTTACAATGAGGATGGACAGACATTTGACATGTTACTGACGCAAAGAATTTACAAACACGAGATTGAATTAATTCTAAGCATTGATTATTACTTTGAAGATTCGGTAAACGGTGAACGGTTGCAAAATTGTTTCTTAGACACAGGACAAGGTTCGATTGTGAACCAATTACTAACAGACATACAACTGGGACACAAAGAGCAATAGCGGATGCGAACCAGGGTTAACTGCAGCAAGATTATCGGACATGCGTAATAGGGCTCACAGCATATAGGGAAGTATTCATCAGACACGCACGACAGGCCTACGGTTTACTATGGCAGAAGATGTTAGTGGTACACGATAGTGTTAACTATGAAAGATGTGGTCAGAGTTGAAGGACAGAGTAATCAAAGGCAGAAGTATTCAGAGACAAACGACAGAGCTCCTTCTAATACCCTGTTCTCCTTCAGGTCAAAAGCATCGTATTGCTACCCACCAAATGAATTGCATCCAGCAATACCGGCACAAGCCGGGTGAAGAATTCCTTTGAGTTCAAATAATAACATACAAGCTTCTTGCGTAAAGACACTTAATTGGCTTAAGAAATTTCACACTAAATAAAACCAGCTGTCAGAAATACGAGGCTTTTGGTCTGAAGAAGATAAGGGTATACGGATGGAGATCCTCGGATTCAAATACGCTGATGAAGCAAGATGTCCATTGCAGCACTGAATTTCAGACACATTACATGACACATTGTTTCAGTAACTAATATCTGACACATGACATGACACATTGTTTCAATACTGACTAGCAGACACGTAGCATGACAAATAGTTTCAGTAATGATTATCAAACACAGACATGACACATTGCTTTAATAAGGATTATCAGACACGTGGCATGAAATACGTTTGTACTATAGAAAAGAAAATGCAATAAGGATTGACGGACACATGACGTAAACCTTTTTGCAGAATCGATTATTAGAAATCTGTCGCTAAAGATAATAATAAGAATAATAATAATGATAAGTTCTTAACATAGCATGGTAAGCCTTTACGCTTGGTAGATACAATATAATGCAAGAATTACTTAAATGTCGCAATACATTGGAGCAACTTTATTGTTTCTAACTCGACAAATTTCTCGGGAGAAGAAAGTGGATATCAGTCACGTTGTAGACAACCTTGCCATACTATATCAGTTGTACTATAAAGATTTTAAAGGCTTAGAATCTGTTAGAATATTGCTTTCAAATTATTCCTTTGTTGAAGATGTGGATACGTCTCCAGTTGTTATGTGTTAACATGACACTTATCACTTAAGCGGAAAGAATACGATTAGTTTCAGTCTGATTCTAACTACGAAATACGCAGTTAAAGTCATAGTCTCATTTTTGTAAGGCAACTAAACTGATCTAATTATTCTTCACGAACAAAATCTGATCACTAACACAAATATTTCCTGTCGCGTTTGCAAAGATTTTCTTATGCCCGTTTTACGATTTTGGGTGAAGCAGCTTATTGGCGTATGCCGTTTCATACCGATGAGGTACCGAATCAAGTGCAATCCCATCGCGATTGCATCCGAAACACCGGAAATTTAGTAATTGCAGCGCCAATGCTTATGATAGACGCATTCTTCATTGAGTTTACCACCTTTTTGTTATTTCTGTATTTGAAAAAGCGTAAGCTATTAACTATTTTCATTGGATATTCAACTGGGAGTTTTATGTGTTCTTCGTCATGGCCTTAGCGAAATGACGTGGTAAGGACTAACGCTCGCCAAAGACATAATATTGGGGAAGGGTAGGGTAGTTTGAACTTCATTATTGAGGGCTAGAATGCCTGCAGAGTTCTGAAAATTGTTGCAAACGTCAGGGGAAAGATTTCTGTGAGTGGTGAACTATTTGTCCGGCATGCATTACAATTTGCCTTGCAAAAATGAGACTATGACTTTAAGCACTCACAAACAGAACAGGAATCATGTATATGTAACTGTCGATAGTGTCATTTTATGTAATTTGATTTAGTTCTCTTGCCATTGGTTCAACTTTGTTAATTATATGAGCACTGTCCTAAACATTTGGGAGGGAAAATTATAATTAGTCTAAAATACAACGGTCCATACAAGTTTGAACTTTTCATAAATTTTGCTTTTTATTATTTTGATGTGTACACGATGAGAAAATGTAAATTAAATCTACTACCGTTGTTCAACAATTCGATATAAGGACTGTAGTCAGTTTAGTTGAACATGTTTATTCGAACTTTTGTGTGGTTTACTTTTCACATTCTGTGTACAAGCGAAAACATTAGCTACCTTTGATCATGACTGAAAAAATAAATTCAGATAGATGTAATCTATATGTAATGGTCTTTAGCTTTTAGATAAGAGAATTATGTTACATTTGCATATTAGGCAGTTTGCTTTTGTGTGTAAGTTATGTAGCTAAACGTGCAAAAACAAATTTTCATAATTTCAAGATATGTCAACGAAAGCTCCATTTGGGATTCGCAGAAAATGATTCAATTTGATTTTTAGACGACTATGGCTTCTTTACTGCGCAAAATCATGTTTACGGATCCACCGCTAATTGACTGTCCCATTCGAGGGTGGTCTCTCTTCATAGCTATAAATACTACCATTCAAATGCATACATGGTGCTTATTACAAGGCATTTTGATCTGGATAACTACCAAAAGCTAACTGTTATAATAAGATTATTGTCAGTTGGAGCCCTACGTTCTTCAGAATGACGTATATAGCGTGAGTATTCCTGCTTCATGGCTGTGTATATAAAGGACTGTGTTTATAAAGCCTTGAATACAATCTAGGTCCACAGACATGAAATTAGGAGCCCAAAGATGAAGGAATAGTAAAATATTAAAATTGTTCATAGACAAAATTTTAGTCTAATAGCCAGCTGAGGTGCATGTGAGGAACTTCGACAACATGATCAGCGCACAAGCAAAGCAGGGTGTTTGCAGTCAAATCGTATTGTGTGCAATATAACAATGCATTTGCGTTGTCGTATGTGTCCCCCTGCAATTAATGTCAATTTGACTGATTATTGCTTTAAAAAGGGACAGTAGCGCCTATGTCCCCATTGTATATATTAAGCATTATTTCAGAGGGAAAAAACTCATGATTAAACCCGATTATCTGTTTTATTTAGATTATCCGTTTGTGGACTGCTTCTTTTGATATAAAAGGCCTTGAAATTGTTTACCTTAATCTGTTTCGTAAGATCCCGTTGTACCTAAAAACGTGTCTCTAGCCTTTGAGACGTGACTTATTGATAAAGACATAAATGTATTTGAGTAATGAAACAGACCCAGATCATCTAATGTTGTTTTTATCTTTCTGACAATGAATTTTTTATAAAATTTCCTGGATTGTGTTTGAAACCAAGAACTTTTTCAGAATAGGGAAAAGAAACTATTAATAGCTTGAGATTTATGAGTTGGAGTATTTCCACCTTTTTTTATTGGTGTCATATTTTCTATTTCATCGGAATAAGGTGTCTTTATTAATTTGAATTGACCTTGAAGTTGGCCTCTTCATTTATTATCTCACGTGTTTCAGTCATGTGCATGTACTTTAGTATCATCAATCCTTGACAGATCTTTTGACGTCCTTGTGGTGCTAACTAGAAGTTAATTTTATTTAGTTTGCTCTGAAGTATTATTGAATTTCAATAGAATAAAACACCTGAAATCCGTAGCTATATGGGAAAGATATCGTGATAAGTAGATAGCTGCGTTCGGAAAATATTATTGATCCAACTTTGTAGTTTTGAAGTTATCTTAAAAACGATTGCTTCGATTTTAGAACTTTAAGTTACAAAAGTAAAATAGATATTTGATACTTTTATAATCTTACAAATACTTCATCATTGTGGTCTGTATATTAAGCCGTTATAAAAATGAGTATAAATTAATTCTTAGCAAACACACAATATGACGCCCTGCTGGTTTAAAAATGTCTAAATGAATTGCATCCTCGATAATCCAGAGTAAATGTTGCCGTAATTCTCCACTTTACCCTGGAGCCAAGGTAGTCTGTACACGATAATTTTATCATCTCCCTTTGCTGTACTTCTATTCTGTTGTGGTCTTCTGTTAAATCAGGTGTCTACAAATCTTTTATGTTCAGCTGCATTCCAAAAGTTTGTTCACATACCTGAATATACTGGTGCAAATATCATGTAATTTGTGATGCCTTTGAGGTAACGTAGCGTTGCGAAAAAGAAATGTATAATATTGAATTATCAGTACACATATGCAGATCCATTCTTCTTTAAGGCAAAGGTTTATCGTATCCCACAATTACCCGTAACAGTTTTGGCAGGTTATTGCAGTGACCAGGGGTCAAAATTCCGAAAACACTAATTTTCATTATTCTCCATAAAATCATTTATAAGTTATCAACTTCTCTAGAAATTAGTCATATTTGTTTCTTAGCACAAAGTCAATGTGATTATATTGGATTTAATCTCAGAGAGTCGATATGGAAGATTTTATTCGACCTTCAACGAATCGAAATTTCGAAAATGTGACCCCTTCTGTCTATATCAATATGCCAAAATTCGAATTTTTCGCACGAGGGACCAGACAATGCCAAAATGAGTTCAAGAATGGCTTTTTCACACATTGACAATGGGCGATCCATTGTCAGTCTTGCTGAAGTTATTCTATTGACGTTGAAACGTAACCCAAATTACATGATATTTGCACTACGATTCAGTGGTAAGTGAACAAACTTTCGGTATGCAGCTGTAGATGTTTACTTGCCATTCAATGAAGTCTTCCCGACTTAGTACTCGCTTGTTATTCGAAATAGATTTCAGAAGCTCGATCATTACGTTTATGGCTTTTCTGTATAAAAAAACAATGGGTGAATGCAGGGCAGAGTTTGGCTATTGTCAAAGTCTATTCTTTAAACAGTTAGGCGTATCTGATTGGTAACTAAAAGAAGGCAGGACCAGCTAAGGGAGGTAATAAAGGTATCGCTTGAAGACTACCTTGGTTCCAGGCTATAGTGGAGATTGTGGTAAAGGTTTACCTTGGAATATAGAATGTGTTTAAAATACAGTCCAAGGTATTTTTGTTTAAATGACGATTACCTGAATAGGTCAATTTTAATTGTCTACTCGAATGTTACACCAAATAGTTGAGTTAAAATTGAAAATATATATTTCAAAATCATGATGAGGTAAATGTATCCGCATGGATAAAAAGCGATTTCTTTCCGGATATGTTTTTGAATAATGGGTGTTCGTAATACAGTTTTAAAATGAGTAAATGAGAAAATTCTTACATTTTGTGGCCCCTTTACAGGAAAAAACTAATTCATTCATTCAATCATTCATTCTTAATGAAGTTTTCGAACGTTTATGTTATCAATATTCAAAATTTTCTACATTTGGATATACTTTATGGAAAACTTCACAACTGGGAATAGATGGCATCATATAAAAGCTCTTTTAATCAGTTATGAGGACAAAGACCCAATTACAAAAGAACGACATATATTTCACAGAAATTTCACAATTCAGATTGTCAATGACAAGCTATAAAAAAAATTATCATGTGATAAGGTAGAAATCTCTTTTCCATTTAGATCGCTAATAAATCTGATCGTTGAACTCAAAATTATTTTTTTCAAATCGACAATGACTGTAAATGTAAATGTTTACGATGTAATATATTTGTTAATGACAATACTGGGAAAGAGTATATGTGCAGCCCTATAACAAGATATTTTTTTCAAAAGTCTTTGGGGAGCTTTAACTATTGAAAAAGAACCATTCAGGTTTTATATAAAAAAAATCACAATTATACTTTCTGTACATACTGTCAACATATACAAATTGACAATTGCAAAATTATTTTTTTATTCGTATATGAGTAATTGGTTCATGTGAATAGGGCATATGGTAAATATACTAAAAAATCATTCAAGGTAATTTAATTTGATTTTGTCCTATGGGACACATTTAATCGAATTCTTTAGGGTTGGATTTTTAGATTGGCCTTTTTTGTCAATTATTTTTACTTTTCAACTACTTAAAAGGCTTCCTAGTTCGTTTGTAAATGCGGAGAAAATATCAGTTACTATAACGTCTTAGTTTACTTTTGATTTGAAGATATTAATGTCTTATTCATATAGATGAACTATTCCTTATTTCCATTATTCAAATAATCAATTGATCAATATGACTATATGAAAACTGTAGATATGATTTCATCTATTATTTCGATGGTTGTTGTTAACAATAACGTAAGGGTTTATAATTCTTTATCATATTCACATTGTCGATTTAATTTGAAATTACTTCTCATGAAGGTTGCTTACCTGAGCAGTATATTTGTTAGCTTACTGAAACTTCAAACGTGTATTGTATAGGGACCGGCAAAATAGGTTTTCTTCTGATGACTCGTGTTAGTGTCCTCGCTCAAGCTCGGGGTGTATAAAATTGATAAATTTTGGATATGTAATCTGTTATTCCTCGCAACTGTATTGTTATTCTTATAATAGTGACTATCAAATGTTATTTAATAATCCACTGAAGACATTTATTTAAGTGGATTTATTTAACTTACATGAGATGAACTATTATAAATTAGCTCAATACATTTTCGAAAGAAAAACGAATTAACATAAACCTTCCGTGCACAGTATACCCTTTTTTAATAAAATTTGAGACATTTTTCTATAGAATAGCGGGTTTTATTTCAGGTTTCTTATTTTATTTGAACTATTACATTACTAACTAATAAATCTCAACGACCGATATCTTTGAATCCAGATTGATGATGTTTGATTAAAAAGTTTCATATTTTTGTATTCTTATTTCAATTCAATTTGTAAAAGGCTTTGATTTGATTGAATTTCTTTTAGTAAGAAGTCGGTAACCTTTCGCCAGGAGTAGTTTTGCATCTTTCGACACTAGTATACCGTTTCGAGAGACGTGCCTCAGTCGCCATACATTGTATGTCCTCAGGTGTCAATTTTCAAATGTTGGTGTTTGAGAGCCTTGCGACAAAATCGCATATACTTTTGAAAGTTGAAAATATGTTGGAAAGAAATTGCGCTCTTAAATCATATCGGTGCTATAGGTTTTAAAACTGTCTTACAGGTCCCAGTTTTATGTCATTATGTGGCAACGTCAGGAACAACTCAAAATTTAGTCAATGAAAATATTTGCATAAGCATTATCCAACTACTTAAATGATGCCTTTTGATATTTTCTGAAACTAATTCATATCGACCTACGTTCTCACAAAGGTTGCGTACCGAAGCAGAACTCAAAAACCGTTCATCATATTTTACTGACTGTCTATGGATGCCCACCCACTGTAAAGCAACTCTGCAATGGGCGATTTTTTTATAAGATGTATGAAGGATATCAAACGACTTTTGATTTTACACTATTTTTTAAACAAGTTTATGTTTTAGTATGATACGAGCGAAAGCGATTTTGATGCTAAATCATTCACAATTTTGATAAATATTATATTAAAGTATTTCGTTTATTAGTTGTCTAAAGAAATTAAGGATATAATTGCAAAGAACGCTGAAACTGAAATTTCCGTGACTTGGATCAAGGATGAACTGTGGGTCTATAATCTGTTATTTCAGCAACCGGATCCTTATTCTTTTTTCATAATCCGCTGAAGACAATTACTTATTCGATTTTAAAAAAATTAAACTGTAAATATGATGAACTATTAGAAAGTTATCTTAAAGGGTAAATAGCACGTTGTACGAATAGTTTTACGAATAAACATTAATCTATGCCAAATGTATTATCTTCAGAGGGTCAAAAAATATCATTACTTAACTAGATTTCCCATAGTCGTTGATGAAATAAGTATCAAGCAAATACCTGTGAATTCGCTTAGCTTAACCGATCATGACACTGCTTCTTTTATATCAAAAATATTGTCTTGAAATTGGAAATATTGATTTTCATTTTCATGAGACTGCTTTGTTTATCTTAAGAATGTCCTAATGCACCTTTAATGCATCTTCGAGAAAAGGCGTATCAGCATAAACCTTCAATCCGCAGTAATTAATTTTGTTTTTCAAAAACATATAATACTTTAACAACATTGTCTTCTGATGAATGACGAGTTGAATTAAAGGAATGTTATTGCAATCCTGGTTGATTTTGAATAAAACAGTTTCCTATTGACGTATTCCTATTTCATGTCAATTTGTATAAGTCGTTTAATTGATGGATTTATCTAATAAGAAATAGGAAACCTTTCCCAATTGAGAGTATTTTTGCATCTTTTAGTCTGGTATTTCAATGATAAACACGTGAAACAGTCACGTTTTTTTTTATTGAGTGTCAATTTTTGCTCTTCGGAGTTGGAAGCCTGGCGACAAAACGCAAATAATAGCTAAAGTTTCACTTTAATCTGAAATAAATTGCTTATTGTTACTCACTTAATAGAAATACAACACAACACAATATAATCGCAAAAGGTGAAGTGTACAAATCCTCGAAATTCCATTTTAAGTACAATTGTGTTATCAGTTTACCGAAGGTTTATACTCGTTATTGCTAAATCAATACAGTCTTGATGTGTAAAACCTGCAAAATCAAAAAAAAATTTACTTACAATAAAGGTAAAAAATGGATGCATATTTTGTACTAGTTTCCATTTATATAGTCATCTCATACATATGAGTATACACTCGTGAATATAACCTTCAAATTAAAGTGTCATTTAAATTTCTTATTTCTTATTATAGAGGATAATGTCTTCTTTTGCTTTATTTAATCTGTTCTTTAGGTAAATGGATACGCACTTTCAGATATAGGTGCATAAATCTAATCGATGGTACAATCTATATTGCAGTAAAAGTTCAACCTTAGAAGACCGGAAACTCTGGAAATTCCTGAACCATGACTTTGCAACATGAATTCCACAGTTCAAGTCATGCTATTAGCAAAACCCGTCTCAGTTGGATGGTTATTTTCCATCTCGTCCGAGCTATTTTGAGTAATGTTTAATTTGGTGTTATCAGTTATTTACTTTGAAAGATGAAATGAACCAGCGTGAATCTCATCAACACATAGAAATAGAACATTCCTACATCAGGCGGTAAATATAATCATCATTAAACCATTAGCTAGCAATCTTCAGTCTAGATTCATAATCAGTTCGCCAAGTACATATTCGTTAAAAATAACTTATAGTTGCAACTGATACAATAGTGATATTTTGGTTAATTGACAAATGTAAGTATCGTTAAATAGCTTGTGCACGTGTTTAAAAACGCGATGTAGCAGCCAAATGAAATTTACAGATTATTTTATGAAATTTTTCATGAAGTTTTTAATAAGATTTACTTTCGCTTTCCATTAGGATTATAAGTGACCTGTACACAAACAAGTGTTACATACCATTTTGATGTAGTTAAAACCTATTTAGATATACCCTCGGTATTATCAATATCGGGACACTTTTCTTCCGATCGGTCCTGATATTGGACACCAGACACTTTTGATGATATAAGGCTGAATAAAACACCGGGACATCACCACTAAGTTGAATTTGATTTTCGTAGCTCTTGATTCTAGAAGGTGTATTTTGATTTTTTGATTTTCCAAGAGAGTTTAATAAAACAAATACTAAAATAACCATGGATTTCAAGTTGGTGTCGGAAATAAATGGACAGTTTGTTTGCGACACCTAATGGACCATCAGTCCTTGTAGTTCCTGATATATATCGGAAACTAGGGAAGTAGCAAGTTCCTACTCTCCGGTGTGTAGTCTAACTTTCTTCGTCAAAATAATTTTCCGTCGGTCAACAACCTGAAAGATGATGGATTAAGTCTCATAGAGGTGGGGATAGATTTATCGAGTAACACATTTCATTACAGACTGACTTCCGCGTACTTACGAAGATTAGCTTTCTAATTCCTCTAGCTTGTTTTTCATTCATGACGATGGATAAATATTTGTATTCACGTGAGGTGTGTTTGTCGCGACGCTGCTGACGTCATTGTTAGCAATCTACTTATCTACTCAACAGCCAATCGTATGAAATACACGTACCTTCTATCAACACGTTCTTGGGGGAGTTATTGTTTATTTCCGCAAACAGCGAGGTACTCTTTGTAGTCACGTGACAATACGTAAAAAAAGTTATTTGTTGTTTTCTAAATTCTATTTTGATATATATATATATATATATATATATATGTATATATATATATATATATATATATATATATATATATATATATATATATATATATATATATATATATATATATATATATATATATATTTGATATGCAGTGGCACGTCTTAGAAGAATAAAGTGATCTCTCACATAAATATAGATAAATGTGTCAATTTGCAAGAAACGAAACAGTTTTAAACCTAATTTTCAATGATCGGTTAAGCTATGGATATCTTTTTCCCTTCCTCAAATAATTGAAATATAAGGTGTTCACACGAAAATAGCAGCCAACAGTTTTTGCTCGATACTTGATTATTTACTCTTCGGCTAAGGGTGATCGGGTTGGGTAATGAGTTGTTTTACCCCTGAAGGGAATACATTTGCCATACACTAATGTCAATTCAGGAAAAATGGAAGAATGAAATCTTTCAAAACTTTGCTAAGATATTCTATATAGAAAACACCATCCTGCTCCAAACTTTTGCAACCATTTAGGTCATTTTAAAGACACTACAGCACGTTTTTCTCAAGAAAAGATGTTAACAACTTGCAAGGCAGTCAATGCAAATTGATGTGATATAAGTTTGATCGAGCTTCACATATCTATTTCCAAAGCTAAAATGATTTACAGGTGTTCGCACCAAAAAGGCTACGTGTAGTTTCCATTTGATATGTGACACCTTATTCTTCATTTACGAATATTAAAGTTGATTGAATAGATTTTTATCGTCTCATCATACCATATTTGCAAAGTGCCTTTAAATTATATATAAAAAGTCAAGTGTCTACTATTCTCTTCCTACAGGATAACTCCGTCTTAAATTCCTATACAACTTATGACGGAGCTACCTGTGTTGGGAGAAAATGAGTGTCTACTAGTGAACTTTAGTTTCTCGATGATGTGAGGTTATATAACGTTTATACATTTCCCCTTATGTTTGAAAGAAGAAGTGATATATTTTCCATAGGTGTAAATTTGTACAAATCCCTTTTGTCAAAGATTGTTTCAGATTATCGTATTTCGTCATCTGTTACGTCATTAATTTTTATGTGATGTTTCATTACGATCCAAATCGGTGATAAAGTTATATACACTTGTAAGTATTTCATATGATTTTTACGAAACTCGCTCTGGTAATAAAACAATTCACTCATTACCTAAAATTCATATGATAAACTTCCTTGAGTATTATTCTCTGTGTAAGTAAGCACACGTTGAAATACTTTCTTCCATGTGGATTTTTTCAAACCAAAAGCCTCGTATCACTAGCTATCTAACCAGTAAATGAGACGACACGCATCCAGCAACAGCGGCACAACCCGGATGGAAAATCCGATGAGTTCAAGATAGTAGCTTCACGCTCTTGCATATGGACACTCCATTTGCTGAAAAAATCACAGGTGAACTAAGCCACAAATATCAAGCCGATTAAATCGTAGGAGGGATTTCGCCCGGAAGAGATCAGGGTATTAGGAAGGAACGAGAGCGGATTCATATACGCTGAATTAGCAGGATGCTATATATAAAGTTACGAACGTCCTTGGACAGTAATCAACTTAGACAGTAATAATAATTATAATAATAAGTGAGGTATATATAGCACCTGAAACCAGAAAATGCTCACAGGTGCCTTGTCGTATAGTCTCTGATATTGAAAGTAGGCGAGAAGTGGCTACAAAGATCAACTCCTGCTTTGGGAAAATCTCTGTCACCGTATGTTACAGAACGCGTGACTGGGACAGTAACTGTCAGAACAGAACACAATTTTTGTTCTCATAATACACATAAGTGACAAACGGTCTTACTGTGTTAATTGTACATATATACAAAATGAAATTGTATGACATACAGTTAAATATAAAGATAAAAAACAACACAGCCATTCTTTAACAAACTTAGCCAATTTTAAAAAAGGGGTTTATGAGTGGTCAGTGTTGGCATCGACGGTATTGATCTACAAGGGTGATAGGGTAATTCACGGAGGTATATATGGGGGGAGAGGGAGAGAGAGGGAGGGGTCCTGATGTGACATGTCGCTATTTCAATATATTTCAATATTATTCAGTAGTGTAAATTTCATAGATAACAAGAAATAGTCTTTCAATACACAACTGGAGGGACACTAAAAGCTTTTAATAGTTCTATGTACATGTGTAACTCGTTGCACTTTTATTTTAAGCTGATGACCGTCATGGTATGATTGTGGTTGTTTCCCTTCGCTTAGAGATCCATAAAGAAAGGGAAATAACGCACATTCGTGAACAATTTTTGATTAATCCTTTAATCCGTAAATAATTCCTAGTTAGTTCTCTAACATTCCTCAATTTCATGGTATCAGTGAAAATAAATTTGTTTATCCAAAAAATTGCATGATTCATATACGAAGTATGTATATAGACCGTCGCGAATTATGGACGAAACAGGTTCGGATAATCAATTCCTATCTAAATGTATATTATCCGTGGATGGAGGCCAATAAATGTAGTTAATAATTCCTTGTGGGTTTTGTTGATCTATTCCTGAAAAAGCAAGGAAGTAGCATTATTTGCGATTTATAATTAGGAAGCACGTCGTGCGGACTCTCGTCAAACATATAAAAGCTGTTTTCAACTGACATAATATACCGGTAGTTGCATAATATGATGGATATTGATATACATATCCTTTCAATGTGGGAGTAATGATTAATCATTTAGGACATTGAATATAAATTTGTCAACTGGGACAGACAAACGTGAACATAAATGGTATTGTTATAATGACATCTGCATAACGAAAATAAAACGAATAGAGTATATATTCGACATAACAGAATGATCAATCGTGAATTATAGTGTGACTTGCTAGAAAGGAGACAACACAACACTCGCTTGAAAGCTTTTATCGCCTTTATATATACAGTTCACATTCTTTACTTTGCTTGCATGATCAGCTCACCCCAAAGATTTATGCTCGTTGTAATACATGTTGATGACGTCACTTTTTTATAGCGGATTATCTTTAAGAATTCACTGCAAATTGACTGACTCGAAAAGGAGGGTGTTAGCTTTTAAAAATAAAATTATGATACAGTTTCAGGGGCCTCAAGTATGAATGTAAATCTGTTAGTGTCCGAGTAGGGATTCGAACCCCTATACATTTGCAAGTTAGTCCATCGCTCTCTTTTAATCCACTGGGTCGACTGGGATGACAGAAATAGAATAAGTTTGTCATGACACGCATATGTTTTTTCATTCGACGCGTATTGTGCTAAATGCACGAGAAACACGGACAGCACGATTTAAGCACGTGGAAAGCAGAGTATCGCCTGTCAATCGCATCGCAATGTATTACAGGATGGCAATGCTCGTGCGTGGACGAACTCCATTCAATCGTGTCGAAAGGTTTATCCCAAGTCTGATGAGTCGGAACCGAGATGTATGTAACTTAAAATATAACTTAGTATTATTTTGTTTGTATGTGTATATATTATATATATATATCGATATATATAGATGTATATATATAAAGATATATATAGATATATATATGAAAAGTTGAATTGGTTCAAACGCAAGGTCACATATAGATTAAATAAAACCATACTTCACATAGTCGTTTGCAGAATCATTTTAATCTGATACTAGTATTCCGTCAATAATATTGACTCATCAGGGATGAAACGATATGATTGTTAACATCGCATTACAACCGTTTTTATAACAAAATATACGTACAATGTACAAGGATATATTGTAAATTATGCTAATCAGGTGACATCATGGTTCTTCCTTGTTGGTCTTCTGATTGACACAATCACTCTCTTATGAGTTTACCCCTTTAGCAATATGTTAATGTGACATAATCTCTTTTGTTTTGAATAGCTAAATTGTAGTCAGAGATATATATGTCAGTGATTTAAGGGTAATCATCTCACTGTTTATTTAGTGAGGGTCTATAAGTGTCAATGAAGGACTCTTCAAGTCGTAAAAGTGCATTCGAGACACTGCCCATGTTAGATTTATGGAATAAGTTATAGAAAGGAAATATTTTGAAATCACCATTTGCACAAGTAGAAAGATGTTTATTTACAAATAAACAGCGGTATCTGCTATCGTTATTGTGTTGTCTGTGTAAGGTTACCCCTATTCTTAGGCAGGAAAAACTGAATGCGTACAGGTGTATTGTCTAACTTCTCCTTATAAATGAATAAAAACAATATACATATTATTATATATATTTTGATGCGATAATAATGATGCGTCATTTAGAATAATGGAAATGAATTGACAGATAAATGTGATCAGAAGGAAGTATGCTCGTCTTAATGAATATAATCTGGTACGTATTTGATTACATTGGCAAGATTCCAAAACGTAGATAAATATACCCCATGGATAAACTGGGTATTAAATTGCATTACCTACTATCCGAAGGGATCAGTTTACATTATACGTGTTATCACGTATTAGTCGCAGTATATCTACCTACAATGTGGGGATTGGGACATTAATGAAGATTTGCTCATTGGAAATGCGCTAATCTCTTTGATTACCACGCATGCTTAAAATTTCCTTCATTTTTTATTATTAACTTCTTTAGTGTGACTCCTGAAAACATTGAGCAAGGAAAAATATGTTATTTGGTAAACAAGACCTTACAAATGTGGCAATAATCACGGACAGTAGAATCATGAAAACACACAAATAGTTTCATACTACCATGGCAAGGATTAAGGTGGTATGAAACTATTTGTGTGTTTTCATGTAAAGTGGTTTGACTCTAATGAGCAACCACAAAGTATGTTCTTACTCAGCAACTGAAAATACTTTTGTTTGGTAAACAAGTCTTATAACTTTGGCAATAGGACCACGCGCGGTATGATAGTTAAAAAATTTTTAAATCAGTTCATATCACCAAGGATTCGATGTTCGATTATGATATAATTCTACTAAGGTACCTCAAAGTGTGATGCTTGGTAAAGAAGACGTTTAACCTTGGCAATAACCACGTGTAGTATGACTAGTGTGGCTATGCATTGCGGTAAAACCTACGAGCATCGGCTGGAACTAGCGAACCATGGGTGGTACTACGCTGAATTTCAGTGTAGCATTGCACCCAAACCTGACTGCGGGTAGAACAGTTCACGACTGCAGACAAAGTTGCCGAGCCCCTGGCGGGATTCGAACCACGGACCTCCTGATCCGAAGCCGAAGTATGTAGTAATGCTACACTCAATGTAGAATAAGGTCATATCACCAAGTATGTACTAATGCTACATTCAATGTAGAATAAGGTCATATCACCAAGTATGAACTATTGCCATACACAATGTAAAATAATGATTAAGTCTATCATAAGCTTAAGGTAATATCAGCAAAACACATATCAACAAAAACACTATCACTTTACAAACCTTAAGCCTTTATATTAATTGATATGGGCTTACATGAGATTGAATGACTTTCATACAGTTCAGAATGTTCGTGATATAATGTTACAAGGCTTCATCGCTGCCAAATCTCTAGAGGTATAGAATGTATGTTTGTTCCGGTGTCGGCTCCGGTCATGCGAATATATTTCCTACACAAGATATTTCCCAATTTGGCGTTGATGAATTATCACATTGTTGATTAGTCCGAGGACTCATGCACTAGTGGAATTTGGATGAAAATGATAAAAAAAATCATATTATTAAACCATGGACATAAAACATCATATAAACTTTGTTGTTTTTCAGAATTAAATCAAAATGTTAAAACTTCGGTATTCGCCGTCGAGACCAGGATTGGTTTGTTATTTCGTTTTAGTGTCTGTCAACATTGCGGTTTGGAAGAACGAGTTTTTAAAAAGATGAGTAAATTTCCAAACGATGATCGATGTTTAATTTTAACAAGTATTTTCTGCAAAAATGACATATTCAAGTTCGAGGTTGTATAGGAGGACGATATCTTCCCCCGCTTGGCTTTAAATTGCACCAGTGTCTATCACTGGCTAATTTAAAACTTGCCGCCAACCCTCGTCGGCGAAAAGTTGCAATTCTCCTATGATTCCTCATTGTACTATCGCGATCGGTCGCGGGAAACCTTAGCGACAAACACAGAAAAGTACGGGAAGTGCGGCAAGGCCTATCTTATAGAATCATTGGGGCTGGCGTAAGAATAGGCCATGCGTGGGACGATGAGGAGGATGATTGTGTTTGTTACGTCTCCATGATGCTTTCACCTCCGCAGTACAAAACTCTCTTTTTAAAACCTTTTTCTTGATTTAGCTTTACATTTCAACTTGTCCTCCTAATGCACTTAATCATTTTTCAAAACTGTAATCTTAAATATTCTACGTTTAGAATTAAATTTAGCTATATATGTTATTAATCATCCCATATTCAGACACGCGCTAAGGGGCAACGGACACTTTCCTTGATTTGAATTTGAAGCACACTCTTGACTATTTGAATTTGACGGAAATTGCAGGAATGAATTGAACCAACAAATAAACGAACAAAAAAAAACATCGCAACACAATGTCATTCTGAAAATAAAACCGAAACTATGCCCGAGCATTTCATGGTAAAAACCTTAAATAGACACTCCGTCAGTCCTGTCTGCCAAACGTTATGAATGGTGGCATTTTATCGTAAAGAATTGAGTTTTGCTGTTTCTTATCTAAAGCAGGGAGGAGATAAAATTTTGGTTGACAGTCTTGTAAAGGTTATTCAACTGCCAACTGATATGGAAAGCTCTCCTTCTTTATCCTTCTTTAAGAGTTATCCCAGGACCCACATTCTTAAACAAGCCCTTCAACGTATCTATGGACGAATGGCGCCTTGAGCATGCACTGTGCATGGAGCAATTCGCAGAAAAAATGGGGTCCATTATTATCAATGTAACGGTTACTTGTGATTTTTGCTTAGGCACAAACATCTTATGGGTGTTATTTGCTTTTTTCATTGACAAAATCTGTCATTTATTTGGCATTTTGGATGAATTAACGAAGTGTATTTTTGGATGGAGATCACCATAATTGATGGTGTAAAACACAAAGATGTGTAAAATGCAAATGAAATACCTTGAAAATCAAGAAGTGTCTCTTATATAACTGGGCGTCTGAGTATTATACAATTCATGAATACATACAGAAATACATACAGAAATACATACAGAAATACATACATACAGAAATACATACATACAGAAATACATACATACATATACATAAATACAGAAATACATACATACGTACATACATACAGACATACATTTATACATACATACATACATATATACATACAGACATACATACATACGTACATACATACATACATACAAACAGACAGACATACAAACAGACTTACATACAAACAGACATACATTCATAAAGACAGACATACATACATACAGGCAGACATACATACAGACATACATACAAACATACATACATGTGGTTATGGAATTTTACATCATTTGAATCATTTAATGTTTCCTTTTCTCCCACTACGGATTGATAAGTCCGGTAATATGTAAGTCCGTTAGTAAGTTAGTAAGTTTCCCAGTTGTATCTGGAAATTAACGGATATTTTGTCAGTGAGACCCAATGGACTTTCCGGCCTGTGGTAGGCGTTACAGAAGAAACTATCTAGTATTTCACGCTAAAACTCGGAATTTATGGAAGTTATTTTTATATTTATTGCGAAGATGTTGCGTCACTGATATTGCAACGTTATGTTGTAATATGCTTATATTACATACTTTTTTGAAAGGACAATTTCTGGATGGACAACCATGCGCACTGAATGAGACTGTCGATGGTGCATCCGGGTATCGAAAAATGAACATATCAGTTGATTTTACTGGAGGAGATGAGCAAATCTGGAGAACAGTAAATATAGAAATATAAAGTTATAGAAGTAAAAACAATCCATTTTAATGGCTAGCGCTTTCAGCTCAAAGAGCCTCTTCAGGCCATACATACAACGGATAATGCGTTGCCAAGCAACGTCATCGTGTACAACATGACGTCATTACATTCCTACGTCACAATTTAGGTTACAATAGGATATACATGTACAGCAAAACATTACGTTCTAGAATTTAACCTTTAAATTTCAGGATAGTTTTGTATCAACTGTCTCGCTAGAAGAATTTGTGTTTTTGTAACAGATGACACACAAAAGAGGAAACGTTTAAAAGAACTCAAGGAATTTTTGTTGATACAACACTATCCTGAAATTCTAGTACAAGACAGTGTACAGAAAGCCGCTGTGTTAGATCAAAGTCGCCTCAGAGATCCTAAATCTAATAAACAGTGTGATAAAAACATTGTCCCTTTGGTTTTCACCTTTAACCCTAACCATCAGAGCGCTGCTGCAATAATTGACAAAAACTTACCAATTTTACATCAAAGTAAAGAAACGGAAAAAGGTTTGTTTAAATCAAATATTGTGAACAGTCTTAAACAACCTTAAAATCTTCGTAAGTTATTAATTTCATCCACGTTTGAGTCAAGTGAGTTAGAACCAACTGTTTCTAAATGCGGTGATTCACGCTGATTTACATGTAAAAATATCATAGTCGGCTTTTCTGTTCATATGAATGAAAGTAAAGTATTTTCTGTAAGACAAAATCTTAATTGTAACAGTAAAAATGTTGTTTATGTCATCACATGCTCTGGGTGTAATGAAAAATACATTGGAGAAACTGAAATGAAGTTAAAATTACGCATGAATTTACACAGATCTCATATTAATCATCCAAAAAGTTAACATTTAGCTGAGTGTGGAAACGGGCAATTTTCAGTTTTCCCAATGTATGAATTAAATTTTGATAACAATAAGCTTTTAGAATGGAAAGAAAGCAGATTTATCAAAATGATTTCACCAAGGTTAAATTCTAGAACTTAATATTTTGCTGTACATGTATATCCTATTGTAACCTATATTGTAACGTAGGGACGTAATGACGTCATGTTGTACACGATGACGTTGCTTGGCAACGCATTATCCGTTGTATGTACATGTATGGCCTGAAGAGGCTCTTTGAGCTGAAAGCGCTAGCCATTAAAATGGATTATTTTTACTTCTAACTTCATATTTTTCTATATCTAATACTTTGGAGCTCAAGATTGTGAACATTTTTCGTTTCACAAATACGCAATGAAGACTGTTCGCGTTAAAGACATATATGATGTGGGTTGTTTTTTTATAAATCGAGACCATACGTTGTGTAACTTTATTCTTTAATTCATGTTGGTTTAACTATGTATTAACGTGCAGGACAAATGTAAAAAAAATCTTTCTGATAAATATTGCTTTCGTTAAAGAGTTAACGCTTTTTTCGTCACGTCTTGATCATTCGGTTTAACTAAATATCTCAAAATATCATGGATATGACATGCAAGGCAGGATATTGATGATATATGTAGGGCAGTGCTTATCCATTTAGGCTAGTAGGCTAACACGATTTGATAATGTTCTTAAGAAAAAGTGCAATAAAGTACAGTTTTGCACTGAACTATCATGGTAAAGTAGTTTCTATTACACGATTTCTGAAATCTACATTACGCACTAAATTACAGGGTAATTATAAAGAATAATTTTTTTATAATTTTTTATATATTTCACGCCTAACATTTCTCACCTACGACACTTATTTCACGACCCAGTGAACACGGTACCCACTGGGGTCCTATGTCCGCAAATCTTGCATATGCTTTACCAGGAGCAGTGAATGTAGCCGACTGTATCTGATTGTGTTTATTTATCATATAATGTACGTTGGAAATTTAAAAAGAATATATATCGATGAGCTTTTATCGAAGACAGTATATATGTTTATTTTCACAAACATGTACATGTACATCCATTTCCCGTTTTCGAGTACAAGATACTTGTTGTTATTAATACTGTAATTATAATCTATAATATATATATAATAACTATAACCTAGACACAACGCAGGTGATAGCAATTACATGATTTTCACAGCCATGTATAGCATTACTTCTAATGTTACATTACACCCTTTTACAAAAACACAATTTGACAGATGTAGCTTTTCCAGTAGTTTATAAATCCTGACCATTGTAAATTTAAACTTAACAGTGATACGTTATATGAATAATACTTTCGTCATGTAAATAACTAAAATAGTTTTAAGTTAAGTGATTTTATATTATATGTCTATATCATTTTCATTTTTTGTCAAATTTTCATAAAGATTGTTTGAGGTTCATTTACAAAAATGATAATCATAAAAACATAAGGGAAATTTTTGCAAAATATCTACTCTACATTCTGTTGACGTAAACAATAACTGAGGGCTACGTGAAAAAGTTAAATCCGGATTACTTAATTTGCTGAGTTTCTGTTATCACATTCTCCTATCTGTCATTGTTGATTTAGTTTTGAAGTATGAAGCCTTTGTGGGTTTTGGTAATCTTCATACACATTCATAATAGATATATATGGTAAGTCTACTGTCCAAATATTGTTCTTCCCTAGGTTTAAAGATAGTACTCATCACACCCGATTAATCCCCTGATAATTGTGTGTGATTTACCTGTAGATCCAAGGTACCAAACCTTTCCCCAACTAATCACGTGCATTTTTATGAAATACAAAGACTAATTTTATACGACAAAGTTTAGTTGACACAAAACAGTAAAGAAGAAACATGAACGTAACTGTTGAATATTTGGGAGAGGAAAATTTGCAAAAGTTAAGATATTACGGGGAGAGTCACTTGCGGGATTCGAACTCACATCGTTCAACAATCATTGCAGCACTGAGCGTACCAATAGCTTTCAGGGCCTTGAAATCATATGTGACAAACCAAATGGCATATATATCAAAAACCAAAATGCTGACGCGCAAAAATCTACATGTACATTTAATGATTTTCAGGGATTATCTACTTTTATCGTTTTTGGAATCTCTAAACAATTATAGAAAGATAAACACAAACACTGCTAGTGCAGAACATCAGCGTGAGATAACGGGGATCAAATTCTATCCGGGATCAGCTTATCTAACAGGATATAATGGTAACAGATGCTGTCCTGGACTTTGAGGGTGACTGTCATTTGGCAGTTGCTTTCTATCGGTGGTTTTGCATGAGAAAATGGATATATTGTCAATATTGGTGCTATGGATGTTTGTCATACAAATACAAAGTTTCAAGAAGGATGGTGTTCCATATGGTGACCTTGATTTAGAGGACTGGCCGTATGAGGACCGTTTTCTTCCGCGACGCGAACCAGGGAAGGTAACTTGGCATTTTGAATAGACAGAGGGTCGTTAATCACAGTTCACGATAAGATCATATATCATCATTTTTCGCTATTGACGCTTTCATTATTTTTCGGATTGCAAATTCACTTCTTTGCTTTAAACTTTTTATGATATTTTATTCAAATATTTAAGAATTAGTTAAGATCTCAATGATTTTCTTGGCATACAATTTGTCTTCGATAAATGGCTATATACCATATATGCTGATATTTATTCAAATGTTCTCACATACATGTCATACTAATACCGCCATAAATAACGTTTCACATATGTGACTATAACAGTTCACAGGATGTTTAATCACTGCAATCTTGATAATGACGGGTCATTTTACTTCAAGAGTGTTCTCTATTTACTTCACTTAACAAACGTTTTTACCAAAACTTATAGTTGATAGCAGTGTGAGTCAATATAGAATAACTGTAAAGCATTTTAGGAGTTGGTGTAGTAGGAATTTTAGAAAAGTGTATTCATTTATCTTTTTTTGCTTTGAAAGTTTGCATAGCTTTTATGATAGATAAATAGAATAAAGAATAATATTTTGCTCGTTCCTTCTATCAATATTTTAGATTGAAGATACTAAATTTTCTTCGAATTAATTAGTAATCGAACCTGAAACTTACTGATAAATCTCTTACAAATGGATTACAAAAGCCTCTTCTAAGTAACATTAAGTAACATATTTATGAAAACGAGTAAGAGTTATTGATTTGACGATCGACAGCAAATTAGACACCATTACCATTTACGAGTTTCATTAATTCCTTTAAAAAATATTAAACGAGACTGTGTTTAGATCATATAAGTGTCTGTTGTATTACGCCATGCAATGACGTGTGTAATGAAATGTTTCACTCGTAAATCCTACGAGGGCAATCATATTGGGGTTCATATTTATTTGTGACGTCATGTCATAAACAATGCTTTGACATCACCGTTCGACTATGACGTTGCATTCAAAATGCGACGACGGCAGGTAATCCGCCTGTGCTTGGAGGTTGATTATGATTATTATCTTGATTTTGCGACTCCAGTAATAAACATAATATCATGTTCGTGTCCATGACATACTTGTGTCTTAAACATAGTATGTCATGGACACTCATATAATATCCTCTATTTTTCATTTGTCAATGGTGACAAACGCCATTATTTTTGGTGAAAGTAAAATCTGTATTGTCACAGAGCGAAATAACAATGTGATTCTACTCAGTGAAATAACTCTACAATCATATGACGTCATCCGTGACGTCAGGGACAATTGAATGACGTTATTAGATAGCCGCGTAGAGAAGCTATCTTCTTTTTTTTAAAGATTGAAGGTGTTTATGACGTTTCCTGGAAACATAAAAAATAGAACATTGACCTTTCTCATGGAATACCATGTACATGTATGTATCATTTCGTGAAGTAGAAGATTATATATTTAACACTCGTGAGTGCGGCACTCGTCAAAATGTAAATTTCTACTTCACTCGATGAGATAGACATAATAATCGACGAGACATGTCAAATATCCTCTATATATTTTATTAACAGTTATATATTTAACAGGCAAGTAACCACAAGTTCACTTATACCTCGTATTCGTTAATAAATAATAAATCTTCCAAGTAATTCACTTAGTAAAACTTGTAAAACTATTTAAAATATTCTGTGCCACGTGTACTAACATATAATAGCGTTATGTTTAAATAGACAAATGCTGTTGACTTTATAATGTTGTTTAGGTTGGAGATGTTGTTGAGGAAGACTTTGGAAATGGAACAATCCAGTACGTCATCACCAGGGCTATAAACCCTCCAATATTTGGTGAGTTTGTGTCTTTATTTATAATGGTTAAAAGGGATTTTACTAAGATATATACGAACCGTTTACACAAAATTCAAATTGGAGATTGTTATCTAGTATCATA
The DNA here is from genome assembly GCA_921293015.1 of Phorcus lineatus. Classification (NCBI taxonomy): domain Eukaryota; kingdom Metazoa; phylum Mollusca; class Gastropoda; order Trochida; family Trochidae; genus Phorcus; species Phorcus lineatus. Next base: position 9,395,585 of record OV121090.1, read on the forward strand.
TAATCTGCAATAGGAACAAATCTTTTACATATTTGGGTCAAGTCCTTTGCGGGATTGAAACCCACCTCCTTAGAGTAATAACCGCCAGCAATGACCGTACCAGTTTCTTACCAACTCGCCCATCTCGCCTCGACAAATTCGTGGTCCAACAAGCGTAATTACTTCAGCTGATGTTGCATTCAGTTCTCCGCTGATAAAATCAAATCGACACAGTTCCCGTGGCTGAATGCATTATAGAAACATGTGTACTTAAAACTTTTCTATTTTTGTTGGTATGTGAATTTGACATATGCTCCAGGTAAGTCGGGCGACTGTAAAGGCGTTTTCAATTTCAATGACAGCCCCTTTTGTGTATGGAACTTTACTGTGCATCATACGACGAGAAAAGGAACATATGAATACTCGACTCACAAAATAGATATTTTCCCCGCGTTTTTCTCGATAATTAAGGGATCTCATGAAAACGAAATAACGTTTCTCAGCCAGAAGAAGCAATTTTAAAAATCCGCCATTATCAATTCAGCTATTTAAATCGCTGTACAACCTCAACTCATTAAAAGGTCTTCAAAAAAAATGGCGGACAGTTGGTTTTTTAATACTTGATTATTTTCTCTACGACTGGTCGGGTTGAAAAAGGAGGTGCTTTGATCCTCAGAAGAATACATTTGTTATAAAGTAATGTTTTTGTGGGAATTTTAAAGATTAGATATGCCGAAAACGTATTACTCTCCTTTTAACATTGCCATAATCTTCTATCTTTTACATTAAATCTGATTTGATCTTTTTGCATTTTTTCAGAGTTGCCTAATTTCCTTTCCGATGAAGAATGTGATTATATCAGGGAAACGGCATCTGAAAGCTCAATGGAAGACGCAAATGTTGTCTCCGATGAAAATGTTGTTTATGAGAGGAAAAAGAGAGATTCTAAAACAACATTTATCAGCGCCAAGTATGACAAAGTCCTCGAAGGAATTAAAGACAGGTAAGCTGTTCATATGTTGCGCTTCAAGTCTTTATTTTTATATATTTTCATTTTAGCAAAGAAGTTACAACCCAATTTAGATTTTTAAGTTTTTAAAGTTCAATAAGCGATATGTGTAGCATTTATATATTGAAAGATTGTTAGATCCTTAACATTATCCTTGGATTTTATTGTATTATTGTTATTATTATTATAAGTAATAGTAGTAGTAGTAGTAGTAGTAGTAGTAGTAGTAGTAGTAGTAGTAGTAGTAGTAGTAGTAGTGTAGTAGTAGAAGTAGTAGTATTGTTGTTGCTATTGTTATTATCATTATGATCATCATCATCATCATCATCACCATTATCATCATCATCATCATCATTTAAAAAATTTATTTTTGTAAATCATTAATATTCATGACAACATCTTATATTGCTGCCAGTGACGTAAGCTTCGTAATGTTTTTAATTGCGTAGCAAGTGTACGCATTCTTGGCATTTGTATCGATAAAAGGCAATGGGTTTATAAAAATGATGCATTCAAGACGCCCATTTGAGAATATTTCAACATTTATTTGAGTTCGATATATATTAGTCAAATACGATATAAAAAAAGCTAAAACTAATTTCATGTCCATATTCGTGAGTTCTTTATATTGTTTCATGGCATTATTTTGTTTTTAGAATTAATACATTGCCATCAAAAGCTCAGCTTTCATTGCACAACTATCTTGATTGCAATCGATCCATGTTCTGTATTTTAGCCCACAAAAAATTATCAACTTGTAACTCGTAAGAAGGAAGTATCATCTATGGCGAGAGACTGTACGGTCGTACAACAGTCCCATTTTAAAACGTAACGAATTATAATAATGACAAGGAATATACATGTATGTATAACAACATTTACAAATACAACAAATTGTATGCGACGTTTCTACATAGATTCTTGTGTAGTTCTCGAGCCACAGAAATCTGTGTCGAAACGTCGCATACAATGAATAAAGAAGTTGTCATCTTTATACTCCTTATCATTATCGTCATTCCAACTTCTAAAATGCCTCTAAAAGGAAATATTAAAGTTAATGATTACGTTCCACTTGATTATTTCTTATTTACAGGGCAAGCATTTTGACTGGCCTTTCAAAGAAGTTTATACATGATTCCGAAGATTTTCAGGTGAATGCATCTTAACATCCTGTTGTTAACATCGCTTTATCTTTCAATCTTACCTTATCTTTCACTACATTTCTCTATTGTACAAATAATGTCATATGAGAGTGTAAGAGGCTTTTAGAATGTGAACAAATTGTTTTGGATCACACTTTCTTTAATAATAAAAACAGGAAAAGGAAAATTGAATCGTTCCATTGCGCATGCGGTTCGAACTAGTTTTCTCAGATTAAAAAATACATTGGGACTGAATGACACAAAGTCCCAGTCTGCTCACTCCCCTTCAATTTCCCATCAGTTTAAACACACAGCCACCATGACTTTGTTTGACAATGTTTGATAGTAAATAACGGCTCTCCTTGACGTGAGCATTGAATTTCCATAAAGTTCGACAACTTGGTAGTTTGGTAGCTGGTAGCTCAATTTTAGGATAGTTTTATTTTTGTTTATCCAGGTTGGTTATTATGGAGTGAATGGTCACTATAATTTCCACCATGACAGCACTGTTACTGAGAGGGAAAACCTTGGCGATACACTTTGCTGTCATCAATATCAGGGAGATTATGACCCGTCAATATGCATGCTTTGCAGGTAATTTCATAAAAATGATTACAGGAGCGGCTACGTCAAACTGCAGTACAACACTAGAACTGAAGAAATTACAAAATATAGAATAAATGTTGGTCGTATTAATTGTATGATATTTAACATGAATACAGTGGGTTTTTTCTACACTCTCATTTTTATCACTAGGGAAGTATGTCCATACGACCTAATATTCCAATTCTCTGCACTATATCAACCCTGGAAGTTTTCATCAGGAATCTATCATTGAATCATTTTCCTTGTTAAATGTGTTGTGAAGCACAATATGATAGAGAAGGGTGTAATTAAGGATTTTGGTCTTCAAAGTGTTTTCGCTTGAAATACTAACAATTAGCGAGAAATTCAAAATATAAATATGATAAATACGAATAATTGAGACATTTAGTTTACGCTTGCCTTCAACAGATATATAACTATACTGATGTATCTTAACGACGTTGAAGAGGGAGGGGAAACAGTCTTCCCCCTTGCAGACAGACCGAATACCAGTATACCGGTAATTAGTTTGTTTTTTAGATTATTGATTAACTTATATATGGAATGAAAGAAACTTTTGCTCAGCAGCTGCCAGCTCATTATTTGTAACCAAGACATGAGTAACTCATTAATTGTAATTCATACATGAGTAACTCATTATTTTTATACATACATGAGTAACTCATTATTTTTATACATACATGAGTCACTCATTATTTTTAATACATACATGAGTAACTCTTTATTGTTATGCAATCAGAAATAACTCATTAATTGTAATGCATTCAGGAATAAATCATTAATTGTTATACGTACATATGTAACTCATTATTTGTAATTCTTACATGAGTAACTCATTACTTGTAATTCATACATGAGTAACTCATTATTTGTAATTCATACATGAGTAATTCATTAATTGTAATTCATACATGAGTAACTCATTACTTGTAATTCATACATGAGTAACTCATTAATTGTAATTCATACATGAGTCACTCATTATTTTTAATTCATACATAAGTAACTCATTATTGTAATGCATTCAGGAATAACTCATTAATTATAATGCATTCAGGAATAAATCATTAATTGTTATACGTACATATGTAACTCATTATTTGTAATTCATACTTGAGTAACTCATTATTTGTAATTCATACATGAGTAACTCATTAATTGTAACTCATACATGAGTAATTCATTAATTGTAATTCATACATGAGTAACTCATTATTTTTATACATACATGAGTAACTCATTATTTTTATACATACATGAGTCACTCATTATTTTTAATACATACATGAGTAACTCTTTATTGTTATGCAATCAGAAATAACTCATTAATTGTAATGCATTCAGGAATAAATCATTAATTGTTATACGTACATATGTAACTCATTATTTGTAATTCTTACATGAGTAACTCATTACTTGTAATTCATACATGAGTAACTCATTATTTGTAATTCATACATGAGTAATTCATTAATTGTAATTCATACATGAGTAACTCATTACTTGTAATTCATACATGAGTAACTCATTAATTGTAATTCATACATGAGTCACTCATTATTTTTAATTCATACATAAGTAACTCATTATTGTAATGCATTCAGGAATAACTCATTAATTATAATGCATTCAGGAATAAATCATTAATTGTTATACGTACATATGTAACTCATTATTTGTAATTCTTACATGAGTAACTCATTACTTGTAATTCATACATGAGTAACTCATTATTTGTAATTCATACATGAGTAATTCATTAATTGTAATTCATACATGAGTAACTCATTACTTGTAATTCATACATGAGTAACTCATTAATTGTAATTCATACATGAGTCACTCATTATTTTTAATTCATACATAAGTAACTCATTATTGTAATGCATTCAGGAATAACTCATTAATTATAATGCATTCAGGAATAAATCATTAATTATTATACGTACATATGTAACTCATTATTTGTAATTCATACTTGAGTAACTCATTATTTGTAATTCATACATGAGTAACTCATTAATTGTAACTCATACATGAGTAATTCATTAATTGTAATTCATACATGAGTAACTCATTAATTGTAACTCATACATGAGTAATTCATTAATTGTAATTCATACATGAGTACCTCATTATTTGTAATTCATACATGAGTAACTCATTAATTGTAACTCATACATGAGTAATTCATTAATTGTAATTCATACATGAGTACCTCATTATTTGTAATTCATACATGAGTAACTCATTATTTGTAATTCATACATGAGTAACTCATTAATTGTAACTCATACATGAGTAATTCATTAATTGTAATTCATACATGAGTACCTCATTATTTGTAATTCATACATGAGTAACTCATTAATTGTAATTCATAAATGAGTAACTCATTAATTGTAACTCATAAATGAGTAACTCATTATTTGTAAATTATACATGAGTCACTCATTATTTGTAATTCATACATGAGTAACTCATTATTTGTAATTCATTCATGACTTGCTCATTATTTGTAATTCATACATGAGTGACTCGTTATTTGTAATTCATACATGAGTAACTCATTATTTGTAATTCATTCATGAGTAACTCATTATTTGTAATTCATACATGAGTAACTCATTAATTTTAATTCATACATAAGTAACTCATTAATTGTAATTCATACATTAGTAACTCATTACTTGTAATTTATGCTCTAGTAAAGTATATTTTTGTGACTCGTATAGGAGTTATGCCAACTCCTTCTTTCACACCATTATGTAGGTTTTCATAAGTGTTTATATATCATATTCATAAATGTGTGTTTCAGGACAAATTTGACCACTTTGATTTATTGTGTGACAAGGCTACTGTAAGCGTATCGCCAAGAAAAGGAAATGCAGTCATGTGGTACAATAATGTCATAGATCCACAGGTTTGTTGATAGCTTAACCGACATTTCATTGTGTTTTGGGTTTGTTCACCATCAAAAGTTCGTCTAAAAATCACTGAGCCAGAAATCTTGGGAGTAATGTTTCTCTCAAATAATGAAATTTCAGTAATCATGAGTTTAAAGTTTAAGAAGGTTTAAACTGTGCATTGAAAAACAAACTACAAAACTGTAAAACCCTAAGGTTAATTTCATTATTATTAGACTTTATTTGTACTTTATTTTTCAACTTATATTCATATCTAAATTCAGCGATAAATAATGTAGCACGTTCTACAAACGTCGATTTTATTCATTTGTCAGCTGTGTGCATCTGTGAACTTCACAAAATGTTTCTTTTCAACAGGAAGGATGGCTGGGAATAGTCGATGACATGTCTCTCCATGGCGGCTGTCCGGTTAAACGAGGAGAAAAGTGGGTTTCCAACCTGTGGATAACTGCTCCCCATTATAATTGTCTAACCGAAAAATCTAAATATTCAGAAGATCCTTAATGTCTGTTATGTCTTTATATGTTCATCAAAAGATAAAATAAATTATGATAAATGTATAATTAGCAAGTAGGGCAAGTTCAACACATGAAATCAGATTTATATAATATACAGCTGCATGCCAAAAGTTTGTTCACATACCTGAATTTAAAAGTGCAAATATTATGTATTTTGAGATGCCTTTGAGGGAACGTAGCGTTTGGAAAAAGAGACGTATATAATTGAATTTTCGATAGAGATATGCAGATCCATTTTTCTTTAAGGTCAAATGTTTATCGTACCCCAGCAATTACCCGTAACAGTTTGGCAGGCCATTGAAGTGACCAGGGGTCAAAATTCCGAAAACACTAATTTTTATTTTTCTCAATAAAATCCTTTTTAAGTTATCAACTTCTTTAAAAATTAGTCATGTTTGTTCCTTAGCACAAAGTCAATGTGATTAGGTTGGTTTTAATCTCATAGAGTCGATATTGAACATTTATTTTGACATTTAACGAAATCGAAATTTCGAAAATCTGACCCCTTCCGTCTATATCAAGACCAGACGATCCCAAAATGAGTTCAAGAATGGCTATTTCACACATGGACAGTGGATGATCCATTGTTAGTTTTGCTGAAGTTATTCTATTGACGTTGAAACGAAACCCAAATTACATGATATTTGCACTACGATTCAGTGGTAAGTGAACAATCTTTCGGTATGCAGCTGTACATATAGATAACTATCGTTATATGGAATTACTGATCGATATTATTACCTTTCACGAAAAAGTACCTATCATCGAAATGAGAGCAAGAAGCCAGTTCCAACCAATCAAAGAAATGTTTTTATAGCATTTTGCAACTCTCACTTGCTGTCTTTTGCGTTTGTTTTTACCATTCTTTCGAAACTGTTTTATTGTCTGACCTTATTAGGTTTTTTCACAAATGAAAAAGGTTAACAACATAGTTATTAAGTAAACAACATCTCTATAAAGTGGATGTTTCATCCCATTTTACATTATAATTCAGTGCGAAACATCAGTTACAATCAATTTAGTTAATGGAAGTACACAAGACACTCTCGCTGTGTCTCTCATTTTAATGTGCTTGGCAAGTCTCTTAAAGGGAAGATTCACTGCATTTATTTAAATGACAGATTATAATCTTAATGTCCATTACAAACAGAATGAAATAAGCATGAAACCGATGCAATATATACTTCCATTTTACTATTATTTTATCTTTGAGCACCGGTTTGAGAAAATCGGTGAATTAACCAATTCATCTGCGAACGTTTTGAAAAATCATTGAAGCTTGACTAATCTGTGAGCATCGCATATAACGCATCACAACGTAGAAGGCAGTTCATTCTCCATATATGTCAATTTAGGTTTATATATAAGTAAATTTTATATTTATGTATCAGGAAAATGTAATTACATTTACACAAGGTTTCGTTTTCATGTTTAACAAAATTACTGACATCGATACAAAATATATAATAATAATCCTATCCACTTTGATGTCGTTCATTTCATTATACTTAACATAGAATCATTGAAATATTTGTTCTTCCCTTTTCAAGTCACTGAAGTGAAAGTATTGCATTGAAAATGCCCATATTGACTATATTTTTTTTTACTAATCTTCTATAGCTATGGCATTGTGTTGCCATTCGCATTGACATAACAACCTACGACATGCTGATTGATAAAATAACGAACCTGATTATTGTCCCCGTCTTCGGAAAGAATAGTCCCATGTATATTTCACAAGATGCCGCCTACATCCCACATAGCCAGGGAAGGTTGGATAAATACATTTATAATGTTTCGACTTCCCATCTTCCCGTCGCCAAATTAACGATCGCACGCTCTTATCACACGTAAGTAAGATGACACGGTGTTAGAAATACACAATAACAAATGTTTATACAATAATCATGCGATTGAAACAAGAGTTACTGACAAGTTGTATATCCTGTCTATAGATCTATCGAAAATTTTAGCATTTCAACAAAAGTAATACATTAAATTTACAGTTAAATGTCCTGAAATCTTTAGATATATCACCAGCAGGTTTTACGAAGAGACATTTGTGACGTCAGAGACGGCAGATACGCTTCAGTGGCCATAGCGGGCTTTACAGTCTATCTGCGCCTTCTAATTCGGCGGTGTATCTAAATTCCTATATGAATAGTTTTATGGTGCGATTTCCGAAATTGAAGCTCTAATAAGTAAAATTGAAATCCCATATGTATTTATTTTTAAAAAAACTGGGTTCCCTAAAGACCGAGGACCATTAAATTCGACCTTTAAGAGGCTGCGTTTCGTGTGAGCGTAACAAAGAGTAGGTGCGTAATTCCCTAGATGTGATGATGGACTTAAGGGTGTATAATAAAGTTATCTATATTGTTAATATTATGTCTTTGAAGTTTTACTTTAAATGTATTTCAGTTGATTGATAATGTACCCCTTTATCATGTAATCACGTGTTTCTGGAAATTAAACTTTATCTGATTTTCTGACTATTGAAGTTTAAAACCAGATTCCCCTATTTCATCATCCACTTATTTTGCCTACTCTCACTACTGATGAAAATTTCCTCACTCATGTATTCCATATAAAGTTTCAATTAAGGTAAAACCATTCGAGCGCATTATGTAATTATTGCACATCTAAGCTTTCAAGTATGTAGTCTCTTGGGAAATGGTAGTTAATTGACACAGGTGTGTTTTTACAAATGTGATATTCAATAGGGAATAGCTGCGACATGACAAAGGAAATTGACAACATTTCATTAACTTAGATTGCAACATGATGACGATGTCTACTTATTTGAATAGAAATCTTGATTGTTATTGGTCTAGTATTAATGTATTTGCTTTAACCTGCAAAACATTCATGTATCCATTACTTTATTGAAGCAATCATTTGTGAATGCATTACACAGGCCATTAATAATGTCATAAATTAGAATGGAGAATATTTGTTGTATGTTGGACAATAGGATTGTTATTTATTCACCGCAACACAATGTTTGTTTTTGTCTTTCAAAGATTACTAGGAATTGGAGAGGAAATTGAAAATTGAGTGTTGCAAGTTATAAAATTACGATATTCGTTCCGAAGATTAGAATATAAGAACATCCCCTTTGCAAAACATACATATGAGACACTAGATTTAATATGGACAAATATTACCTAGTATTCCTAAATTAGTTTATCGATATACATAAAACCCGGTTTTTATTTATTTGACTTCTGATTAATTCATTAATGTGTCAAGAATATCATTTTAATCGGTATTGAATAACTGACGAATGTGTTTTCTACAAAAACAAGTACAGAAGTTCACTTTAATTTTTTACGACTCTGATTGCCAATAACAGGTGAAGAGATATTCTTGATTTAAAGTCTCAGGGTGAGATATGTGTATGGTGTATATATAGTATTGTACATGTCCTTTGTTACAGTTCTAAGATTAAGTAATGTTTTGTCAAATCTTCATTCAAAATCTTTTTTTTATCAAAAGTCAATTAACACAAAAGGCTATTTTCTAGCACATTTCTTAATAATCTTAGTTTTTTTAAAAACTTTTTGGCGTTTAGAAAGTGTAAATCAGAAATAGATAATATTGTCATCATGTAAATTGATATCTCGGCGTGTTAGAAAAAAACTTATTCTCACACATGCCACCAATGGTGGTACATGATCTTTTAAAATGCGCTAAGGAAGTTGAAAAATAATTTTGAATACATAGTTGTTGATGAAATGAAATTAGATACATTTCCTAAATCACAATTATTGTTTTAACACTGCGGATCGGGATTATCTTACAATGATTTTCATTTATTTTGCTAGGGGTTTTTTTCAATTCATTAGTATTATCTACATACGTTTTCTAAAGGTTACGATATTTGTAAGGTAAAATGTTAAATATGAAAGAGTTGTACCTGCGTTATTACTGATCAATCAACTCATTCATTTGTCAAGAAAACTAAAGATTTTTAAAAAAACATTTTATACTCAAATTCGCAAAGTTTCGTAAAAGTCATATGACACCCTTTCGAGGATAATAATTTCAAACTCATGTGGGACTATTCAGAAAACGGTCTCCTTCCCTTGCGATTGTCCGCTACAGTGTCGTCACGAACAATGGTTCTATACCTTTATACGGTACCTCGCGCTTAGACAATCGTTGCTAGGCAAAAGTGATATGTGGACATGTGCTCATATTGAAAATATGTCTCGCGCCCTGAGATTGTATCTACGTAATCTATAACTATACAGCTAACATCCCTGTAGAGAAGTCAAAATCGTGTGTGCCATTTCTATCTTTATTGTGTATCATTAGTTTATAGTTTTCGAAGAACTGACTTCTGTGTCTGGATTTTTTAATCATATCAAGTATTATACGTCAGAGTCTTTACTGTATTACATCAACGAGCAGCCGAATCAAGTAAGTTATTAACGACGTTTGCAAGTAAGATCGTTTTGACATGAGGGCCCAACGTAGTTCCAATTTTATGATAATAATGAGCGTACAAGTGAGCATGGCTCACTAATACCCCCGACCGAGTAACCCTGTTCAGTCAACATCACATGACGTGAGGTGAGGTGAGGTGAGTTGGTGTTTAACGCCGCTTTCAAGATTATTTCACTTATATCGCGGCTGCTAGTATTAGTGCAGGGAGAAAGCCCGCAACACCATTGTGGCTATGCGTTGCGGTGAAACCTGCGAGCATCGGCTGGAACTAGCGAACCATGGGTGGTACTGCGCTGAATTTCAGTGTAGCATTGCACCCAAACCTTACTGCGTGTAGAACAGTTCTCTCCTGCAGACAAAGTTGCCGAGCCCCTGGCGGGATTCGAACCACGGACCTCCTGATCCGAAGCCGAACCATCACATGACGTAGAATTAACTGAGACCACTAGCAGCTATCTGTAATCCATACCAAAAATCAATTTGAATTTCAATGAACAAAACGTCACAAAAATTTACCCAAAGTTAGAAAGAAAATACATTATCACTGCATACATGCCACTGTAACAATGGTAGAAGACATGTGCAAAAATTGAAAAATTAGATGAAAGAAGATGAAGAAATGGTTTAAATTCATTTGGACAAAAAATTAGACAAAACATAGAAATTTGCGTGAAATGAAATCAATACGCAATTGCTTAAAATTTTGCAGTGCTATTATTCTATTCCCTTGCAGGAAACATGCAAAATTTGGAAACAATTAGACGAATATTGTTGTCTGTTATTTGTTAGACAAAGTCAATTTGGATAGTGATACACGGTCGTGGGTACGAGTTTGTCTGTTTACCACTGTTTAATTTGAAGATTTAAGGTGCATTTGTACCGAAAGAAATAGGGGATAGTAAACGACCTCCCGTTTAATATTATTATTAAAGGAATTAATACTTACGTATAAAACAAGCGAAAGCGAGTCTGATACCAGTTCATTCACAATTTCAATAAAATAGCATCAAATGGTAGGAAGTTTAGTATTCTGTTTATCACTCGCCCACGTAAGTAAATCAAACCTGCCGAGAGTGGACTGAAATAATCATTTTCCGCGACGTGGCTGTCATGTTGACATCCTTGCTAGGATGATGACGTCAGAAGTAGAATTTGTTATGACGTCACACATGCAGCGGTATAACACTCCTGTATTACTGCCTTATAAATATCATGCTTTATTTTCATAAATGGGCAAGTAAAAAGCACCAATATTCATACATTTCTTTAAAGAACTCTTTTTCAATTATCATTGACATGTATTAACACGGAATCTAAGTCATTTTGCGTCAGTCGTTGTTTTTACAAATATATCAGTTTGTGATTGCACTAAAAATATAACAGAACATGATTTGCCGCTCTGCTTACTGGCGTTTAGCTTTCTCTACTGCAAAACTTAATATCTTGAAGTTAAGGTCTTAATTTCGTGGGGCATGTAAATAGATATAAGTAGTTTAATAACATTGGAATGGTATGTATTTCAATAGCTTTGAAAATAGGGCGACAGTAGTACTTTCTTCTTTCCTGGGAGGAAATTAAACGTTTACAAATCTAAATTTTGACCGGCAAGCTGCTGGAAAAAAACTGACCTAAAATATTCGATTCTATTTTCAAAACATTTAATTAACTTCCTCACACACATTTACATTATCCTCCCACTGCCGTTACTTGACAAATCTGTTAGGGGAAATTGACAAACATGACGAAATACGAAAATAATCAAAACTTAACATTTCTTTTGATATTGAAAAATATTGAAAATTGCTTATTCAACAAGGTGTTATTTTTTAAAATAAAAAATAGCTCATGTTACTTATTTGAAAGTTTTTTTCAAAATCCTGAAACCCATTGAAATTTATACTTCAACTATATCAGGATAATCTATAGAAAGTCTTGGACAAAATAACTATGGATTATTTTAAGTTACATGATTAATATTGCGTAAGATAATCAATTATGAAATATATCATTCATTATCTAATTTTTTTTATCATTAGTTTTTTTTAGATATTTATCATAATTTATTATATGTATATATTATTGTTCTTTATGGTGAGCTTAAGTAATTTAGCTGATCTGTTGTATCTGAGGATGATACATGGTTGTACCACCTGATACATGGAGCACGGGAAAATGTAACTTACACCACTGGCTGTTCGCCTTGCCATCCATCCTCACAATCAATTCTGGTTTTAATTAACATACGACCTACCAGTTATCTCTTCCTTAAAGGGACACAGAGTATGTTCTGTGATTTTTCATGTGGCTTACATTAGAGTCAAAATAGCATATAGTCTGTGTTAAACTCAAAATGCCCCTCTAAACTTGCAACTTTATCTCTGAATGGAAAAAATTATGATATTTTTTTTCAATGTTAAATGAAAGAAAGCGATATACAATTTGAGAGTTCGAGATTATGCGTCCAACTTACATTTATATCATTCAAATGACCTTCTGTACATTAACGATCAATATTTGTGTTTGTGTCTGCTGTAAATTAATTTCCAAAATTAGGTTTGAGTCATTGGCGCTCGCCATTGTCCGGTTTTCGATCACAAATAACGACTCTAACCTTTTTATTGTCACTACACAGAACTAATAAGCACTAAGTTACTTTTTGTCTGAAACACTACTTCTTTATAAAATAACACCATTTTTGAAGTTTTACGTATTTGACTCCAACAACATACTCTCTGCCACTTTATCAAAGCATTTTCGGGCTAAAATTAACACTAAAATTGTGGAATTTGATAACAATAATTACATGCCTCATTGCATGATTCGGCAAATGTACATTTCATATATTCAAATTGATTTACAAATTAAGCATGTTTCTTAATTTCTCCCATTGAATGTTAGTATACATTTTCTTCAGGAGACTCTTGATAATGTTTTGCTACTATCCCAATATACACGAAATATATAAACAAAATGTAACCTAAAAATTGGTAGTGATTTCAGTTGTTTTAAAAATCTGTAACACGAATTACATCATTCAATCACAAATTTTGTACAATAGATATTAGATATTAACGAGGCAGTTATTTACAATAAGGATGAACAGTGTAAACCTTTTAAATATCATCATCAGTGAAATGAAGTGTAAATTTTACTCTGTTACATATATTGATAAAAGCTGATTATATATAACAAGATCACAACTAAACTTAGTCACAAAAAAACGTGAGACGTTTTTTTATCTTAATATCCCCTACTTAGCAAAGACTGAGGGAACGATCGATCTTCATGTATGCAATCTAAAAAAAATTCAACTCTTCAATTCAATATGTTAAAAACAGGAGTATATTTTTTATTTATCACGTTTGCTGGCTTACGTTAGCAAGATGTATATAATGTTATATATCTACATCTTATTCGTCAATGTCTAGACAATAAGATAACTTCAACCCACACTGGTCTCGAAATTGTTACAGCTTTCCTGTAGCAATAAGTTTTCAAACATTAAGTATCTATCAATTTGGTATCTATTACATTTGGTAACCTATCATAATGTTTAAAGATCAGATCGATGAAAAAAGAGATTAAGTCACCCCGAATAAAGCTATGGTTACAAATCATTGAATAACAACACAAAACAACTCTAATGAAAACTGAAATCATAAACGGAAAATTAATCCCCAACCAAATTAAGAATTTAAAAGTCGAGTATATTGTATGTATATGTATGTACATCAAAAAGTCCCGAGAGTCCGTATTTATTCTCCATCTTAATTCATGTGTAAACACCCAATGGTCGCGATTGAGATTATAATCTGAATTTCTCATATCATTTTTCACACGAAGTATTCCAACATAGCCTCTGTTACAACATCTAGTTCAAAGAGGGTCATAAAATAATAATTAAATGAAATTTTACTTGAAAGGGACGTCACATGTGTCATGTAAAATTGCATGAAGAATGAAATGAAGAAATATATAACTTCATTCTCTCCCTACAGAGGTAGCCCATGACCTCTGATCGAGCACTTTCTAAGGTTACTATAGACTTACCTGGCGGAACATACGAGTTGAGATACATCTTGTGGGTAGAGAATTGTGTAACCTAGGCCATATGTGTTGACATCGTTTGACGCCAATGTTCGGGTTTAATCAGAATAAATATTCATTTTAGCAGAAGCTGTTATCATCTGATTGTAACAATGGGAGAAATCATTTGTAAACACACATCCAATACAATCAAAACAATTAATACAACTCCGGGACTCTAAAGTTTATTTACATGTCCACAACGAGCAACTGATAAGCAATTTCATTAATTTTAATCTCTCGACCAGTGTCTGAAATACCGATTAGGTTGGTTGGAGCATCATTACAGAGTTCATGTAAATGGATATGTACAGTTACAGTAATATAAGAATCTATGTACTCCATTGCAATGTACACATTAAAGATCATTCGATATTATCAATGTTTTGAAACAGGATTGAATCTGGCAACAACAAAGTAATGCCAAAACTAATGTTCGTTCATTGCAAAACGCCCCAATCTATCAAATGGGATTGTATATTCAATTGATTACATAGACACTTGCACGCAAATAAAAGTCATGTATATTTTGTTGTTTGAACTTTGTTAAGGCTTAAATGGGACAAATGCTGGAAAGAACGTTATTAATATTAAACACATTTGATATATAAATCGCCCACTGAACGTATGAATCAGATTTGAGTGTTTACAAATCAATGTCAGAAACTCACAATCGAGAAAATAGGCAATGATATAAAGAAAATGATAAAATTTTAAATGTCCTGTCCTCAAAGAATTTACTCATGATTTCTTCCTACGAAACCAATACAATTAAGTCATATTCTCGCTTCTGGCAAAATAGGAATAAATACGCCTGAGGTACCGCCTTATCTTAAGGCTTCCTAAAAAATCGTCTAACTAATCCTGAAAGTCAAGAAACGTCGCTACCTGCACAACCTACAACGATTGCAACCAATTCGTATTCTTAATTTCTAGTCAAGAAAGTGCCCATACTAGTTAAACAGGTAACGTAGGGAGAAATAATTTGATTATATTCTGCTGGACATTTTAGGTATATAGCAGCTCAGGTGTATTTGGTGAGAGGCCTATGTTGGCTAATTCATAACTTCAAAGTTTGAACCATTCGGATACAGCAGTTCTATTTTTAAATGGTGTACAAATAATTCGTTTGCACAGAGGCAATAATCCGGATGAAGTTTTCAACTCACATCAGTGGTTAAAGTTTCCCCTCTCATCAACAACACCGGTTTCGGCTCACATCAACAGTAAAGGTTTACTTTCACATCAACAACAATTGTTTCCTTTCACATCAACAACAATTGTTTCCGCTCTCATCAACAACGAAAGTTTCCGTTTCAATCAACTACAAAAGTTTCCGCTTACATCAACAACAAACGTTTCCGCTTACATCAGCAACAAAGTTGTCTGCTCACATCAACTAAAATGTTTTATCCTCACATCAACAACACTGGTTTCTCCTCTCATCAACAACAACTATTTCAACTTCAATCAACTTCAAAGGTTTCCGCTTCAATTAACAACATATGTTTCTGCTTACATTAACAACAAACATTTCCGTTTACATCAACAATAAAGGTTTCTACTCATATCGCTAACAAAGGTTTCCAAACACATCAACAACAAAGGTTTCCAAACACATCAACAACAAAGGTTTCCAAACACATCCACAAGAAAGGTTTCCAAATACATCAACAACAAAGGTTTCCAAACACATCTACAACCGTGGTTTCCAATGCCATCGACAACAAAGGTTTCCAATTACATCGACAAAAAGGTTTCCAATCACATGGACAACAAATGTTTCCAATTACATCGACAACAAAGGTTTCCAATCACATCGACGACAAAGGTTTCCAGTCAAATCAACAACAAAGGTTTCCGCTCTAATGTTTGCCTTATGTAGAATTTTATCATTTTTAACATAGTTTGCATATATTATCTTTGAGGGTCGATGTGAGGTTAGAAGGATTAATGGCATGATCGTCTGATCTGGAGATTAAGAACAGCGTACTCCCGAGAACGTCTACGAGTCGAATTAGTGTTGTACTTGATGAATCTATTGGTATTATAAAGATTTATACTCCTGGTGATTGGAATTGTTTATCTGTAACGTTCGCATAAGAACTCGTGTTCTCTCATTCAGCCATTTTATTCGGGCGTGATAACAACTATATGTTTACTAAATAACATTTTTTCATGTATTCATTGACATAACATTTATAGAGAAAAGCAATCAACATAAAAAAACACCAACATTCTTTTAATCTTTATGTATACAGCGATCTATAAAGAGATATTACGAAATGCAGATACAGATGATGAAGGAATGAAAACCCTTATTTCGCTTTGGCAAGTCTGAATAATAGAATTATAACGCGTTCATGAGAAAAGGATCTGCCTGCATTTGTAACAATACGAAAACACAAAGTTATCTAACTTGATTTCCATCTTTAGATTTACATGTATATGTACATCTATTTACTAAAACCTTTCAGGCCATACTTTAAATTCAAGGGTCTGACAGCGCATATGTCTTCCAGAATTAACAACAGATTGTCCTCTAGAACGAACTTGATAATATTTCATAAGACTCGGGGTTCTTGGAATCTCAATTGAAGACAGCCTGCGTTAGGCAGATCACACTCGCTCAAGCAAAATGATATGAGGTAAGGGGTTTATCGCCACTTTCAAGAGTATTTCACTTATATTGCGGCTGCTTGTAATATTGCAGGGAGAAAGCCCGAAACACTATTGCATGCATTGGAGGGAAACCTGCGATGATCGGCTGGAACTAGTGAAACTTGGTGGTACTGAAATGAAATTCAGTGTAGCATTGCACCAAAACCTGACTGCGTGCCGAACAGTTTTCTACTGCAAACAAACTTGCCGAGCCCCTTGCGGGATACGAACCACGGATCTTAATCATTAGCCGAACGCGCTAACCACTGCGCTATCCCGCCCCCTCAAGCAAAATGCTCAAATAACATGCCCACAAGTTTTTTAATACAAGATAATAATATTGATCATATGGACAAAGTTAAACTTCTAGCAGTCAAGGGTAGATTTTGGAGTTTGTATATACAGTTCATGTATGTTTCTAAATAAAACTCGGATGATGCAATGTAGAATATAACGCACTACATCCTCATTAACGATTATTTCCGTTAGTTTCCGTTAGTTCCGATGTGAACGATAAAATGAAGGAGGAGGTTGATATATAATTCGAGTTTGTGTTTTCAAGGGTGTTTCGTTTGTGTGATTTCAACGTCCGTCTTGAGTACACATACCCCGTCATGATAATTTCCCTCAAGTGATATTTTTATCATGAAAGTCTTTATCGTTACACCACTAAGGCCTTCTTAGCCTTATCCCAAAACCTATTTTGATACAACCCCTAAATATTATGCCTTTTCAAAAATATGTTCTCGAAAACTATAGTACATAGAGCTTGTTACCAAAATGGAAGTGTATCTTATGACTTTTATTCAATGAGTTTCATTTTGTTAACCACTCGAGCGAGAGCGAGGAGTCTACGCGATTCTTAATAGTCATATGATACGTTCGAGTAACACATGACGAGATACCGGAAATCGTGCTGACACAACACTTGCCAGGCAAATGTGATATGTGCACATGTGCATATGAAAACATGTCACTGCTTATCTTACTGCATCGGGAGGTGAAAAAAAAGGTCATGTTTGAAGTAAAGGTTTATGACAAGTATAATTTTGTTGCATTTGTAATTCATGTTTTGAAAAGGTATTTATCTTGTGTACATGTCTCATTCTGTTGGACACACGAATCATGGTGTGAAAATGTGCCTTTTCATATAATTATAGAGCCGATTTCTCTTGTGTTTTATTTGTCGAGTTTCAATTAACTGCTACATCCCCGCCACAACTGCACGCTTTTTTCTTGCGTCTCAGCGTACCAAGAGCGGAAAGATATTTCCTTTTTCTAGCTAAAAATATTAAACACATTAGCTATAACCGTACCTCTTCTTTGATTAGAAATGCCTATTCAATAATGCATATTTCCATTACGAAAACATTTCCTTTAAATACACACTTGGTCATCATACAATACATACTTTCGGCTGATTAGCAATGGCTACGCTATTTTCAGAATATACTGTTATGGCATGCAGAACATTTGATATGCAGTTTCTAATTAATTGAGATTCGCTTGGTAAGGATTGTCAAATTTGTGTGAAGCTGTAGAAGTCATAAAGAGATTTTAAACTCTCCTTGGTGACCCAAAGGACGGGAGACGACAGTGTAAGAGCCATTCACTGCACTATTTCTTCACAGCTTTTGCCTGCTCGTTATTTCCTGGTGTTTGAGCTTGAACGCAGATAATTATGTCGATCATTGATAATCCTATTTCATTTATGACGTTGGGGCGGGATAGCATGATGTTAGCAATTCAGCCACGCATCCAGGGCAAGGGGCTCGGCTACTTTGCAGTACAGAACTGTTCTATAGGAAGTAAGGTTTGGGTGCAATGCTACACTGAATATCAGCAAAGTACCACCCGGCTAGTTCATATTTAACACCATGCAGGTCGTCCTGCTAAATCAGTGTATAGAATCCGCTCTCGATAGATTAGGGAGGGTAGATAGCGGATTCTACATTCCAAATTTCAAAATTTCAAATATATCCCTTCTGGCACTTGGCTCAAAATCTACCACTTTGTTACCATTTCGGAACTTTACTAAAGGTGCTAACGGACCAAAGTGCGAAATCAGCTGTGCTGGAAGCGCCTGTAAAATCTCCAACCTCATCATCATCATCAGTGGATTCTTATGTGCAGGATGAATGCAGGTAAGTTATACAATTTCATTCGAATAGAGTGATTGAAAAAAATGCACATATTACGTTGGATAAACTTTTAAAAAAATGAATACCATTTATCAAAAATCTGAAATTTGCACTCACTCACACTAATTTAATTCTCTTGTGGCACGAGGAAACACATGCTTTAACAAACTGACTGATGAGGGAGAATTGGACACCATTGATTGGAAATACTGAAAAGTATCATAGCTAATAAAATCCAGTTTTTTTAATGAAGATCTATTAAATAAAAAGGTCAGATACGTTATGCGAGACGCTTAATTGCTTTGTTATCAGTTATTAGTTGTGTTAATAGTCAAACGTTATTAATTTTCAGTTTGTTTATGAGTTGCTTATACAGTAAAGACATTTATGTGAAATTATGCTGAAATATCAATGGTATATTAACCATTGAATGATCTGTGATGCGTTTTCCAGACGTCGAAATATCTCTGAGTGAGTGAGTTGGTGTTAAACCTAAATTTCACACAACGCGATGCTATAGCAATGGTATTATACCAACAATAAGAAATATCCCTTTTTAAGCAAAGTGAATTAATTTTATTAGCACTTAAACTCTTGACACTTAACAAAAGCAATAGAGACAAATCGTGTCATAGAATCTCGCCACTGTGACAGTCTCCTTATAATGACGCAGTGTATGTTTCATGAACTTTTAATAAAGCCAAAATATCATATGACCTGAATTAAGTTCATGCTGCCTATCTAAATTTCATTTCAATGCTAAAATCATTACATCCTTGTAGAAACGGAAAAAATGTAAACGGCCATATCAATATCAAATAAAAATCAGCGTCCCAAAAAAAGCCAAAATATCATATGACCTGTGTTCAGTTCAAAGTGCCTACCTAAAGTTGCATCCTCATCAATTTGATGCTAAAATCATCACATTTCCTTTGTGAAACGGAAAAACGGCCATAACAATGTTAATTCAAATTTCAGCGTCCCAATGACATTATTATTAGTTTAATGACCTGATTTGCAATACAAAACTCGGTTTGTCTGCTCTACCTAAGTTTCCTAAATTACGTTAACATAATGATGACTTTCTTATGATGTAAAAATGCTGATAATGTCCCCAGACACACCTGCTCAAGAAGCCTAAAGATGGTTTTGAGGTCAGAGATGTTCGATTCTATTTACTGATAATCATTGTAAAAAGATTTTGAGGATAAATTATCATTGTTTGAAAATCTCATTCTCGGGTCTTTGGATGATATGAAATATGTAAGGATATGTTTATTAAAGTGAAGATTTGAAATGTGAAATGTTCAGTGGCACTTTTTGAGATTACTAAAGTGATCTTTCGGAAACAAAATTAAATGTTTCTAAATGTAAAACAACGTTTATCATGAAAAAGCTACATCCTGCTACATCAGCGTAATTGAATCCGCTGATCGAACCCCTTCCTTATAACCTTATCTCATTCGGGCCAAATCCCTCGTACGGCTGGCGCGGTAATTTTTTTTTTCAGCCAATAAAATGTCGTTATTTAAGGCGCATAAAGCTATTAGCTTTAACTCAACGGAACTTTCCATCGGGTTGTGCCGCTGTTGCTGAATGCGAATCGTCTGATTGGCTGGTTAGATAGAGGGTTTGGGCTTGACAGAGATCAGGGTATATGGAAAGACCCTTCAACTCGTGTCATTTACGCTGATGTAGCAGGATGACCTTTAGCTTAAAAACTTCTACTCACCCTTCAACCCGTGTTAATATATTTGATATCAGAAGACACTTGGTCAACATTCTCATTAACGAATAAAAACTTTCAATCGCAATTTGAAACGTCGACTACCAGATCTCAAAGGACTACTTTCATAAACCCCATCTAGCTGCCAGGAGTTAGGAATAATCTGTCCTGAGTTGTGCTAATCTCTGAAGTTAAGCGGCACGAATATCCATGATGGAGAGATAAATTCTTATTCCGAGCGTTGACTTGATTGATTGTTTGCTCAAAAAGGAAAATAAAGACTGGAATTAAGACAAAAAACAAAACGTAGACATAGGACATTTCATGATGGTCTTAATTCTTCAAGATGCGCGGATGCACTGCCTACGCTGTTCTGTTCACACGATTAATTTAAAATATGAATCTTTATTTACAAGATGATTTTCTTGTTACAGACAACTTTTAACAATGTGTAGCCTGAATAAAATAGTAAAACAGTAACGACTTTCACTACGTACGAAATGCTTATTAGCTTTTTGCTTGATCAGTGTTCGTCGTGATTTAGCATACGATTCTTGCAATTTTGTCGCCTTCTACATTTAGTACTGAAAATATGGCAAAAATGAAGTTTTCAGATTTGAATTAGATGTCTTCAAATGTTGAGTTAGTACTTAAAAGATAACGTTTAAATTGTGTATGACGTATCCGTTTTTTAAATTCTTTTAACCCTTTTGAATAATATCTTAAGCATCAAGAACGCACCAAAGATTTTATTTGATTTCTTACTGAATGTTTTAACCAGACTAAATATTTATCGATTTTTTTTATTTTCCCCGAGTGATTGAGAAGCATGCATGAAATGGGTGGGAATTCCAGTGATAACATTTAAGTTATATTCCATATTTGATCATCATAATTTATTGAGGATTTTTTCTGACCCTGTTAGTCTCGTGGCTTAAGCAATTCTTCCTGTTTGTAAATATCATATTCATCGAGAAGGTAAGCATTTTGAAAACAAAAGTATTAAAACGTTTTTTGCTGTTGTCAACAAATCTGAAATTAATGTTATAAATAAAATGTCCCTGGAGCAAGTTATATAATTTGTATGAAAAGATGAAATCATTTGTTACTAGAAAGAACTTTTTTTTTCACTGTTTTCATGTTTGTTGTGTAGTAGAACACGGAGAGTCCTTACCCTCAAATTATTTTGTTTTACATTTCTTGTTTTCTTGACATTTATTAGGTTTGATATCAGTTGATTATTTGCGAAACATGAATACAGTCAACGCCTTTAGGCAATTTTGGTTTTAACAAAAAGAGGTACATAAACGATAAAAAGTTGCAAAGATAATTCTGATATTTTCATTTCACTAGTCATTGCTTTTTATTGAGACTCATAGTTTTTGTCTATGTTCATATTGCTTGACAAGAACATCAAGATAATCATCGATCGTTGTATAAATCATTTGTAACAGTTTGGCGTTCCATACTATCAAGAGTTATTTTTGGTTATCCGGCTACATATAGTTTACATCAATAATTATTATATCCTCATTGATATGTGTTTTATCTCAATAATAAAGATATGTATTCAAATCCTTTGTTAATAGCATACCTCTTAATACTTTTTCTCGGAAATTTATTTCTATGGAAACGCATCTTATAAGTTCCTTTTCTCTTGTGTTTATTTCGAATTTTCAAAATGTTGAATTCTTCGAAATATTCGCAGAGAAAAAAGAAACATGCCCTGTGTGATATGACAAAATTTTCTTGGAGTGAATCGATGTGTCCTTTAGTAACTTCATAGCTGCACGGTATCATTTTTCGCAATTTGTGGAATCTATTGCAATAGAGTTTATTATTTTGTAATGTAATTGATATTGGACTTCCCTAGTTAAGAGTGGAATTAAACAAAAAAGATTTAAATTCCAAACATTCTTCTCTCCAAAAAACTCACACACTTATCTTGATAACTGGATCGACAACAAATTGTCAATTCGACACCACCGTAGTCGTTATAAGGCATAAAAATCAAAGTTGTTAAAGTTCTATTTTTACCTCTGAACGGATTAGATTTTTCAAACAAAAACTATCCAAAGAAATCATTTTAAAAATTGAATTAAAAGCAAATAGATTGTAGTTGTAATTGAAACATAAAAACATCCTTAAACATCTTTTTCCAATTCCTGCTAGGTTTTCGATGACAATTTTCAAAAAACAGCAAACCTCTAGAACTTCTTATACCCTTGATTGGAAAAAGGAACTTTAGGGCTCATGTCACGATTTTCAGCAAATTGGAATAATTCCTTTCAATGTTTGTGGAATAAATGGTCGTAACTGAAGAGGTAACTTTGAATAATTACGTTTCATTGAAATTCATTTGCAGTTACTTAATTGATAAAAGTCAAAATCTGACTCACATTGATAATGAAAATCGCAATTCTCCGAAGCTAGAAGAATTAGAATTTAAAAATAATTCAAGACTTTACTTGTCGAAGTCTCCTATATAAAGAATTTAACCAAGAAGATAATTTGATAAGCTAGGTTATTTCGAGAATGCCCACTCTGGTCAAACGACACGTGTCTAGACTTTAAGTAATAAAACAGTACCCGCGCACTAAACACTGTTAATTTTGGCCAAGTGATAAATTATTCACAACTTCATTTATTCCGAATTTGGAAGTCATAACATCTTCAGATTAGAAAAGAACAATATACTATATAACTCAGTACTTTTTAATGTTTGGCATCGAAGATGTGTCTGGGCTTTTAAGCAGAAGCAAGTTCGAAAAACTGTAAATTTTGTCACAGTGATAATGACTAAAAGAATTTCGGAAATGGTAACAGCATTAGATTAAGATAGGAAAATATGGAACCCAGAAGAAATTGACATAGAAGATTCGCATTTGCAAACTCATTCTAAAAATGCTTCTCAAGATCCTTTAAATGTTCCTCTGCTCTGAAATTGAAAATAACTTAAGGTCATTAAATCAGCCCTTCTCAGTATCCAACCACTATGAGTCACAAAAGGGCTGGATGTTCCGAGTTTCCATCATTCGTGTAACTTTGTCTGAAATGATAATTCATATTCTGTTCTAAATAAGTACCAGTGGTATGTTTTATCTATTTTCTCAATGTAATGTATGATTACAAAGAAGTTATCTGTATTTTTACTTACCTACGTAACTATTAGAATTACATGTACGTTATATCTATCTTCTTACTGTAATGTAGGATAATAAAGGGGTAATCTGAGTATCTTCGGAACTTTTTAATTACCACTGTAATGTAGGATTACCATAGAGTAACCCGTGCAATTTCCGTACTAAGTTAGTGCAACCCACGCCATGTTACCAATTGATGTACAGACGAAAGCTAGGTGTTTGGGTAATGTCAATGTGACTATACCTTGTTATCCAGATGTTGTTAGTATTAGATTGTCTTTGATTAGATTGATAATTTCATTAGGAATGGTTTTGTGGCGAAGAAAAACATGTCACTATCAAAGGCCATTTACTAACCAGTTATTGCCATGTTTAAACATAATTCTCGAAAACTTTGAAATACACTCAAATCAAAGTTGTGAAGTAAAAACATTGGTACCTAGCAAGATATTCGTATAATGAGTAACATGGCCACTTATGTATATTCAAATCATGTACATAATTTCAGAAAAGTGACCCAAAACTGAAAGAAGGGAGGAGCCACTCTATGTTTTTGTAACCGTTACAATTAAACTGTAAGTTACCCAAAATGTTTAAGCTTCTTTACTTCTGTTAATTTTGTATTAGACCTGTCCTATATCTTGCGCCTACATGCTTAAAGCAAATAAGCTTTACAAGCTTTATAAGTATTTTCAGTACTGGTTATTAGTAAAACAAGTGTCGATTATCCAGTAATTAGTATTTTCAGGATTGGTATTCTACTATTAATTATACTAAAATAAATGCACATGCTATGTAGTAAGTCCATTATTCATCATCATTCCTTATATATATATATATATATATATATATATATATATATATATATATATATATATATATATATATATATATATATATCCTTTAACTAAACACACGACAAGAAGCAATAAGGAAAAGTAGAAGCTAAACAACTTGGTGGCATCATATATTATAGTGTTTTAAGTGTTAGTGATTAAAATTTAATTGCTTACCATCAACTCAAAATGACCTTTTAATGATAGATTTTAAATGTATGTGCAGTTTAATCATCACAAAGTTAGCCGAATAGAAATTATGTTAAATGTAAACCATTAAACGCTATATCTCAACTTTGAGAAAAATCCATTAATGTAGTGAAATATCTTTTGGTATGTTTGCAATTTGATTTTAATTATTGCTTGATAGTTTAACATGTTAAGCACCAAATGCGTTGTTTTCAATTTCTGATTATCTATAAACTTTTCTTTCAAACATTTAGCTTCATTAAAAAAAAACTGCAAATAACCTTGGAATTCGCAGGGTTTCTTGTTTAAATTATTAACTTCTTGCCAAGTGTATGTATCACATTTGTCAAGGATTTTAATAATTAAAAAAATATATGTAATCAGCATTCAGTGTGTTTAGAAAATAATTCTCAACAGTATTACTTTCTAAATGTGGTACAGATAATGATTTCATCAAAAGAAAATATGAATTATCTTAATTTATAAATACTTTTGTAAGACAACTGACGTCACTTAGACATGTTGAAAAAGAATTCGATCGAAATATGATTTATTATTAGTTGAAGATTATATTTTAGTTTCTATATCAATAGCAAGTGTATTGGTTTGAAAATGCAATCTTATCTTTTAAAAGCACTTAATGAAAATTAAAGAAATGTTACAAATTGCAAGACAAACATTTTTAATTAATAAAAGGAGTCGTTAAATGAACATACCAAGTTCGGTTTATCTGCCTGATTTCATTTACCAACTCAAATGATAAAAAGGCTTTCACACTTACACGGCATTATGCAATTATCGCTTCATTTGGGCCTCATTATTTTATGACAACCGACAATCTATCTGAAAGGTTGTACATTAACAAGAAACGTTAGCTCGTCATTGATGGCGATTCCTGGTACTTTTTTCACTCCACTGGCTCCCTAAGCAACAGCGGATTAAGTATAAAGCTCTGCTGCTAATTTCAAAAGTATCCACAATCTACCTCCTCAGTACCTGAGTGATCTGTACATTCCAGCTCGTTCTTTCGATCATGTGATCAGTGTCTGCTATCAACTCCTAATAATAATAATAATAATAATAATAATAATAATAATAATAAGGATATTTATATTGCGCTAATCTACGTCACTGAGGGATATGCTCCAAGCGCATCCTGTATTATTACCCTGGTCTAACCCAAGCTGCCGGTTACATGGCTCAAGGTCACCTCAAACACAATCTACACCAGGTACCCAATTAGTACTGCTGGGTGAACAGAGGCACAATTCGAATAAAGTCTCTTGCCTATTGAGACACCACAAGTTTTTCACTTGTGTATCCTAAGACAAGGACTATAACATATGGTGATAGATCTTTTGAGACGGCTGGGTCCAATCTTTGTAATAGTCTCCCAACATATCTTAGAACAGAACTAGATATTTCAGTTTCCAAATCAAACCTGGAGACCTGTCTTTTCTCGGAAGCTTTCTCAGCAACATAAATACCATCATAGAGCTCAAGCGCCTTTGAGTGCATCACAGATATTGGCGCTATATAAGTATTTTTGATGATAATGATGATGATGATGATATTCATGTAAGTATCTATTATCAGTAACTATTATTGAGTGTCTTCATTTACCATTCTAAATGCAAAGAAAAGGAAGCAACACGCCTATGTACAAACTACGCAAAGATTGTTCCTAATTAAGACATATGACGCAATAGTATGTAAAATGACGTGACAAAAATATCAGGTATATTATTTCATTGTTTTTGGTAAAGAAGGACCTATGCATTATCAAGTATTAAGGGTTACCTCGTTTGATCGTCCAAGTTACCTTCTTATCTTTCAACGATAAAAAAAATAATTTGAAAATGTTGCTTATTTGGTGTTGGCTCATGCAACCTCAAAAAGAAGAGGATTGGTATTGAAAGACGAGAACTGACTTCATGAAGGAAGAGGAGTTCTCTTAACAGAGCAAAAGTGAGCACAGCTCACATATGCCGGCCATCTATAGAAAGTTGTGTAGTCAACCTTATGAATGACAAGGGTTCCATTCTTATTTTTAAAAATGCTGTTTTATATCATAACTGGTGACGTATATCCGTTTTGCTGCCTTTTGGTAAAAATCTCAGAAATATGTGACACTCTGTAGTCACAAATAACAAATAAAAGACACATCAATAACCCACAGGTAATATTCATTCAAAATTTAACGTTTCCAAACCAAGGACTTTCGACTAATGAACCCGGAAAGGAAACAAAATTGTAAAATGTTTGCCAAATAATAAAAGAGTTTGGCCTCCTGGAGCTTTTTAACCTGTAATGAGTACATGAAGATTAAAATTTAAATTTCCAAGACATACACGACAAGGTTAATCAGTTCTTGGTAAATTGGTCGAATTAGCCATTGGAATCACGAATCAAGCACATGCTATGCAGAATGTATTCCATGAACTTGTATAGAGAAAGTTTTCTTTCCCGCGTTCGATTTGCACTCAATAAATAAACGTTCCCACGATTTCTAGTTCTTAAGTTCTTGAGTTGTACTTTGTGAACTGAAGACGCGTTTTTCTAATTGTCAAAGCAATTGGACTTTGCGTTGAATTGTACGTCATAATTATCTCTCTAACAATTACTTTTGAGTGATGGAAAGTTGTGCATTTCGTTATTTTTTCAGATTAAAAGTTTCATTTTATATAGTTTTTAAGTTACTTCGTTAAAAGAAGCAATAACTAGACTAGAGTATAATCTTTTTCTAGGTTAATGGGCTCGTAACTTTCAGTCTTGGACGTTACGATATAGATAACATCCGTATGGTTTTGAAAAGCACATTTAGCTTTCTGAGGTAAACAATACTAGTGTTGATATAAGCTTAATTTGGTTCATGATGAATAAATATTACTTTATCAAAATTTCTTTTGCGGATATGTCCAACAAATATTGAAAAGTGAAGAATCCGGATTAATACGAACTACATTAATAAATTAAGGGCAGATAGTGCTGTTGGTTTATAGCTTTGTATGAGTGATGTTACATAAGTTGATGCATTGGTAAAATTGTATGGAGTAGGGATTGAGTGTAAACTACAGACAATTAGGATCATTGTTTTCAGCAATGAGGCATATAATTAAACATACATGTATACAAGGGACTCATATTTCAAGCTTCAAACCTTGAGATGAAAGTGGTAATTTTTCCTAATAAAATTATTTTGGTGTCTCACGTTCGAAAATGGTTTTCAGTATAGAATGGATGTTGGTTAGTTCGAATTCGATATTTTGAAATTGAAAATATGTATCCGGGCTGGATTGAACAAAGCTGTCAGACGTTTTCAGATACCTGCAAATTTCTCATTACAAGCTGATGTATAAGTAAGTTATTTAGTTTGAGAAAGATCTCGAAATTATTTGATTGTCAATTACTGAAAGAAAAACATACATATTTCGCTTGAAAATTATGAAACAAAATATAGATTAACAAAGTAAAAACAAACATGCAATGAACGTATCACTTTGTTTATAACAAGGTATTAATCATATCAGCATTAAACTATACAAGAATACGTGACATTATATGACGTCATATATATTGAAGGTAGTTCAGCTTAAAATGTCTACTAACAGACATGTTCCTTTATAACTTCGGGTGATGAATCGCCACAGTACAGTTTCACTAAGGGTTATTTTATCATAGCTTCTCGTTTGTATAGGATACGTTATTTAAACCACATTCTTAGTTCTTATCAATCTTACGGTCTTCAGAGAAAATTTATTTTCAAGAGCCACGATCTTAAATGTTATCAACGGAAAGATCTTCCAAGACATATCTTTAGCTTTATCCATCATCAAAGTAATATATAGATAATAACAGCCCTGGTGAAGTTTTGACTTTTATTTCAATCTCAATTATTACAATGAAATCTTTCAATATTTTGTGTTCATTTCTTTAACATTCTGATAAAGGGTACAAAGAATTTAACTGAAAAGAATACGATGTCTTTGTCGAGTGACGTATGTATATTTCAGTAAATGTAACCTAGATGGTAACGAAAGTGGTATTAGATAGATTCAATATTTCACTAGAAATGGACATATTTGACGAAATAAATAGTTAAATTTTATTATTTTATTACTTTTAACGAATCGTCACCTTTAAAAGATACATATTGACATCTACATTATCTTTTGTAGTTTACTGGATGAATGCTGAGTTTGAAAACACACAAAATCTATAATAACCTGAGCAGTATCTAAACAGTCATCAACAGCATAATCCACTGTCATATATTTGTGATGATATATGTCTTCCTATCAAAATTTAAAATTTCAATTGTTAATTATTCGAAAATTGGAATGTTCACAATTGTTCTTCCTTCCGATACTGAACATTCTACAACTCGACTTACGACCAAAAAATAAGTTAAAGGATGGTTTTTTTTCACATTGGATTTCTAAATGGCGCTGCTCATTGGCGACACTGATTAATACAGCTCTGAAGATTTGTATTTGTGTAAAAGCACTGTGATCCAAAACGAATTTCTTTAAAGGTTATTGACTATTGTCAATAGGAAGATTCTTTCTCAGCATAGTTGAAGAACTTCAATCATAGTCCTAATGTTATCTTAACTCTCAGGAGGCAACAGTGGTACATAATTCAAAATACCTGATATAAAGGGAGGTTTCATTCAATTTTCATGCGTTTAGTTTGACTGACAATCTCCGATGACGTCACAAGCCTTTGAAATTTGGTATTTAATTAGGCTGAAAATGTTTTGCACTGAAGCGCCATCTTAAAGTAAATTAGAAAAAAAATCATTAAGCAAACAGTTCAGTGCAAAAACAATACAAGAAAACGAAGTAAAAAAACTTTCAACAACAGTTTTGGTCAAGTTTTGTTGTGGAAGAAATGGTTTTCAATGCACTTCAGATGCTCGTTTGGTAAACAGTTTTTTAAAATGCAGTTAAGTTAAATTAGTCATGTCTCTTTCGAGGGAAATTAACATTCGACATGTCATCTCGTTTAAATTCAAGTTCTGTATTTATAAATTCGCTTCTTACATTGATGTTTGATTTTTTTAGTTAAACAATAATGAACTCCTAACAAGAAAAGGCCAATAATACATTTTACGTTACAAAACTATGCGATTATCTTAAGAAATATAATCTGCCATTTACCCTCAGTCGTTGTCTAAATATGAAGCCATCAAGTTTAGCTCTACACCAATCAGAGGTTTGGGAAGTTTTTTTATGTTATTTATCCATAATATATGGGTTATTGTAATCCAAAAATAATTCAGAAATGGAAATCCTTACAAAAGTTTTCTGTATGACACACATTTGGCGGGAATGACAAATGTTTGAATCATCTTCTCAACACAAAGATAATATCTAAGGATACCGAGATATTTTTTTTCTTTGTGCTCCTGCCCCCTAAGTGTTCAGATATGTAGACTGTTTTAAATGTCGAAACATAAAAAGCACTATCTTTGCGAGAATTAGAAAATTTTATGGCGTTATCTCGTTGTAACCAGCATTCAGTGTAATAATTCATTGACGCTGGTTTATAAGTAGGAGGGTGTGCTTTGACTCCTCACCCAAAAAGTTGTTCAATCAGTGACAAACCCTTTGAGCTTTACAATAAATATTATGCTTCAACGTTTTTAGCTGACCCAACCTTAGCATTGCCCTTTAGAGGTTTAGAACATAGCCCATTGAACGATGAAATACATTTGATTCCATCTGTCCGTGGTCTTGTTATATGTACATAACGTCATTGACGTCACTTAAAGGTAGCATTGACGGAGGTCAGATTTGATGTGTCGCAAAGATCAATGTTCTTGCTGTCCCTGGACTTTCCATGGTCTCCCCACCCGGTTTCTTTTGTGAAAATACATTGCTAATAGAAATGCCGGAACATCGCGGATCTTCTAAGCATGATACCCTTAAAAGAATTGACCATGATGACTATTATCGATTATGAGCAATTATCTCACCTCTTTTTCACATGATTTCGACAATAATTTGTCATTACTTCAGTTTCAAAGTAAGAAGTTTCTTTTGCTGATGTGTATACCTTTTGTAGGGGTTTACATCATCTTAGTCATAAGCATATTAACGTATTTGTATATTATGAACAAATGGCTAAGTGATCAAACGGACGAATTGATGAGAACATTGAAATATAACAATATGCACCTGTCTGTGATAGGTAAGTCAATATCAATAATCAATACAGGTAAAGGGAGGAATGACATCATAGATGGAGATGCTGATGGGTCTTAATGTTTGTACATGATGAATTTCCTAAATTCCTAAATGAGTTTAAATCATATATCAAATCTCCTCATCTTAATTGAAAACAAAATAAATTGCAAGTACGATTACAATAACCAGTCCTCATCTATGCATTAATTATCAGTTTATGGTAAGAACTTTTTCTGGAAGCATGTTTTTTTTTATACCAGTCACATTGGCATTTCACTGGCAGATTTGATATCTGATCTCTCCAAGATGTCCGTATATGATGAACCCAACATACTTATATTTATTATTTTCTTATTGCCCTATCAGGTGCAGGAAGCAGAAATGATCACTCAGTGCACGTGGACATTAAACTGCAAACGATACACACATATTGTCATACTTGAAACGATTACCTTATAATGGGTAGAATATGAACTCTTTTTATGAGGGACAAAACTAGGCCTTCTTTTCGTCAAAATTCGAGGCATTGTAGTTGTACAAAGTGAAATGCACACATATGTACAGTTCATAGGTAGCCTTTTACCTTCGATGTTGTTTCTTGTTCAAAAGGATTCTTAGTAATTTTAATCATTAAATGAGAAGTTAGAACACTGAAAACGATATGATTGATTAATGTGACCATATGTTATCTTTTATAGGTCTTAATGGCAGCTGTGATGAAACCAAAGTCAGATCCTGTTATCGAGTTCAAACATTTCGGATAACATTTGTTTTAAAAAATGGTAATTCCTATTGTGATGTGCGTAGATGTACATTTTGGAAATAAATCAAGAATCAAGATTAAAATCTTGATAAAGGAATAGCAACTACCAATACAAGGTGCAACGCGCGCTAGTCTCCATTTCCAGGTAATTCAAGTCTTCCTGCATTGTGCCAAAACTCTTGGTTTTAGTGCAGCACGGTTATCACCGATAAGGAGCAATTATTCTTATTGTTATTGTTATTCATACTGTTCTTTAAATTTCCGGTGCAGTTGGCAAAAGAGCTATGACACATAGTTGACTGCTACAAAGTTAAGATTAGTCATTTATGAGAGTTGAAAGAGGGGAAAGATAGTCAGCGTCATCAAGGGGAACAACACACCGCTTTGAAAAATCAACAAAGACAGCGAGATGTGTTTTCCTAGAAATGCGTATATTGCCTAATTAGAGAAAAGAAAACCAAAGTTGGCAGTATACACTTTAAGCATAAACCTACAAGGAGGTTTTTGCTATTTCAGTAAGATCGAATTTTCTATCTAGAACATTGTTTCACTGAGACCAATTCCATTGAAATTATATTTTAAAAAACTATCACTCAAACATGTATCTCTTTGCGTTTCTGAGCTAAGTATTACGCAACATGTGTCGTGTTTAAATAAGGTTTCACTGTCAGCTTAGAAGTATTATGTCAGAGAGACTTTTTTACTGTTGTTAGTTTACATAAAGTGTCATAAAGTGTCATTGATACAAATTTCCGCTAACCGTTTCTTAACAAATCAAGTGATGCCACTATGTGAAGGAGACGAGAATCTTTTGTTAGTCCTCCATAGAGAAAAATATAACTGTACACGTTAGTGACTACTTTGTCGTGACCTTCTACTTGCACTGTGACGGTATAAGATTGCAGTACCAACTACCTTTCAAGTAGTTCAAGACTATTATTTATGTTTTTTCAGCGTGACAAATATAGTTCCCCAGCTGCACATTGTACCCAATACGAGTAACTCTTTCTTCCTGGTATCAAATACAAGAATTATACCAACTTCCTCATTTCATGTATGCCTTCACAGTTTACATAACATAAAAATATGATTTATGTAATCTTACATTAAGTTTCAAAAGACTGAATCAAATTACAAGAATTGCTCAGTCAGCAGAAACAGAAATTGTTAAAGATTTAACATGACCAGAGTTCACTATAAAAAAAAGTAATAACGTTTGCCAATCGGGAGAATAAAGACGTTGTACACGCATTTTCCTTAATCATTATCATTATCGAGCCAGGCAAATACACTTTATTGTCAACCCATACAAGAGAAATATTCCCTGTAAATGCCAACATAGAAGTACCAAATATATATGGTGTCTTACATCTTTGTGACCTTAAGTCAAGGTTGTGCTAGAAACAAGTCAACCAAAAAAGCTTATCTATCGTTATTGCCAAATACTTGTGCTATTATTGGGTCCTCTTAATAAATGACTGGTTTATCTCAGGTAATCTTTATTGCTAATGGTATTGCTAATAATCTGAACGTTGTTAATATGACTTGTCCATGTCAAGGTCTCCTTCTCATCACGTGTATGACAATAACAGGACAAACAAGGTATTTGGTTGGAGGAATTTGATATGAAGAAAGTGCATTAATTAAGCTATTATAAATTTTTTGTCTCCAATATATTTCATCACAATTTATTTTAAAACCATCAAGGGACAATGTTATTTTACGTTGGTCTACAGCATTTAATATATTTGATAACAATATATTTCATAACCTTCACGTGGACAATTCTTTAATGGCAATTATATTGAGATTATTAATTTTTGTTTGTCATATGGCTTGTTTGTGATTTTTTTTATTTCGCAAGTGAGAGCGAGGTTAATAAACGATTTTTTGTCAAATCCGCCTACACCTTTCTAGTTATTTCATCATGATATTTCTCATAATTATGTTATGTGGACTACTTTTGATGAAAAAAATACGTACAGTATAGGCCCTTATTTATAGATGAATTTAAGTCAAAAGTTTTATAAACAAAACTCTCATGGCAACCTTATTTGATTAAACTCATAAAAATATAAATAATATAAAATTGACGTGAATATTCTTATGTATAACATTCCTTCCCTTTTGCTGTTTTAGTTACGAAATTAACGTTTCGTCGTTGAATTATTCTATTCCAAGACAATTTTGTCAATGTTAAAGTTTTAAATTCCTCCTAATATGGAATTACAGTTTGGCTATTCGAGTATATATATCTGTCTGGTGGTTCCGAGTTTGACGCAGACAATAATAATAATAATATTGGATATTTGTATGGCGCCATATTCCATATACTAATACATGCTCAAGGCGCAATATAAAAAGAGTATGTACAAAGTAGGTTATATACATAATTATGTAGATTGAAAAAGGGTTGTAAAGTTTAATCATAAGCTTGTCTAAAGAGATAGGTCTTGAGGTTGGATTTGAAGGTATCTATTGAGTTTGAGTTTTTAATTCCCATAGGGAGAGAGTTCCAAAGGACAGCAGCAGCATATTGAAAGGATCTTTTTCCATAAGAAGACAGCTTGAATGGTGGCACTTTTATCAGACACTTGTTTTGGGACCTCAGGGCTCTGGAAGGGATGTAGGGTGTGATAAGTTCTGTAAGATAATCAGGGGCCAAGTTATTGAAACTTTTGAACAATAGAGCTAAAGCAGATAAACTCTGGTCTTCGAAGAAAATTTATGTTTGCATTATCATATAGTTCAGTTCATCCATGTTCATTTCTCATATAACACTTGTAAAACCAATGTAATGTCATCTGTATCTACAAAACCCTTTGATTTCAATATTACTTTTGCTTTTTCGGAACAGAAGCGCTGCCTGTAGAGAGCAGAAATCTGTTCAGAGACCTTGTTCAATTATAAACTGCAGATTTAGTGACTCTATGTCCCTTAGATATAGAACAAGGTGAAAAGCCCTGAGACCTATTTTTCGTCTATTCTCAAGATAGAAAATCCAAAATGAAAAAGCAAGCTGAAATATTTTCTAAAAATTCGTGTTTAGCTATTGACCACTCCCTCCATCCACCGACCACAAAGAGTGTTTAAAAGAACTTTTTAACAATTATGCATAAACAAGATGTGAAAAAAGAAAAAAGGAAAAATACTACTCATAATGCAATTTTATCGTGGCAGTCCATGTTTGGTGTACAGCTGCATCCATAAGGGTTGTTCATCTACCTGCATGTTTTCATAGCTCACAGTTATCAATAAAAGTTTTGGCATCTAGCTGAAGTTACTTGGAGTCATCATTTCGAATAATCTAGTTCATGATATTCTTTGTAAAGTGTGTATTGATTGATCAACAGCGATATTTATTAGTGTTGATTTTGGTACATTCTTTCATATATATAATGATTACTTTGTTTCTCATTTAATCGATTAGAAATTAAATATTCGAACTATAAGGAAATAAATATTTTGAAAGCTGTTTCGTTCTGTCTTCCTCATCTTGCCGAGGTTTGAAAGCGTGTTCAGCTGGTCTGATAAAACATAGTATTAAAGCTAATGAAAGATTACTTTTCACATGGGCGAACTCTTATTCTTTATAATAGCAATTAAAGTGACACAGAGTATATTCAATGATTCTTCATGTGCCTTCCAGAAGCACTGTACTGAGTTTAATGAAAATCGCCTCAATAAACTTATATCTTTATATTTTATGCCCAAATGATGATATTTTCATGTTCACCATCATAATCTAAAAACTATCATGTTAATGTAAAAACAATCGAAATTCGAATTCGAAAATGACCTACTTAACACTTCAAAACCAAAAATTACGTTTGAGTCTCTATCGCGCGTCATTGTCCGGTTATCGATCACAAATCACGATCTTAACTTGTTTGTTGTCACCTTACTGAAGTGATACTGGTTTTCAGAAGTAATCACTTCTTCTCGATAAAATAACATGAAAGTTTGACTCCAATGTGATACCCTGTGCCCCTTTAAAGAAAGTTAAATTGAAAGCAATCCTACAGTAATGCTCCAAGGCCAAACAAATGGTGACCAAACTTTTGGAATGCAGATTTATGGATCAATGATAAAGTTTTTTATGTTCACGCGAGGACAATTATGTGATGGACTGAATGTTGGACAAAACGTGGCATATAAAGGTTTATCGCCATATTTTGAAGGCAATGACATCGATAAACGCACAATCTCACACATTCAAATTCATAAGGAGAAAGTAACAGACACATTTAACAAGTTTTATATACGTCTATTAATATACATATATATATATATATATATATATATATATATATATATATATATATATATATTAGTGGTGTAACGATTCATCGATAGTATCGATGTTTGCATCGTCTACTACGCGATACGAGTGCATCGATACAAAACATGTTTAGACAATATATCAGGATATTTATATCGTGAGGGTCCACAATACATCGATTTATTGCCATAAGAGACAATATATCACGATACTGTTACATAATTTGTTTCAAAGAAATAAATATAAAAAAGGGTTTTCTTCTATTTCAGAGATAACAGTGATTAGAACAGAAACAGAAAGAGAAATCATATGATATTTCTGATATTTTATATGTAATTTCACAGTCACTCTAATTTTGTGATTTCCCTTCATGTAATATCTATGACAATTTAGTATCTAAGAAATAACGTTACTGTTCTATGTCCTATCTATAGTTATATCATAAAGTGTAGCGAATCGGGATACGTATTGTATCGCAACCACTGTATCGTGATGATAATCGTCTCGCAGGTTCCTAGGCAATAATTCCATGATCTATCGTCTCATCTAATAAAACTAGAATCGGGATATATCGTCTCGCCACTAAGGCAAGGATACACAGGTCTAATATATATATATATATATATATATATATATATATATATATATATATATATATATATATATATATATATATATATTGAAAAATACGAAGTCAGAAGTAAAAACAATCCATTTTAATGGCTAGCGCTTTCAGCTCAACGAGCCTCTTCAGGCCATACATACAACGGATAATGCGTTGCCGAGCAACGTCATCGTGTACAACATGACGTCATTACATTAATACGTCACAATATAGGTTACAATAGGATACATGTACAGCAAAACATTTAAGTTCTAGAATTTAACCTTGGTGAAAACATTTTGATAAATCTGCTTTCTTTTGTTTCTAAAAGTTTACTGTTATCAAAATTTAATTTATACATTGGGAAAACTGAAAAATGCCCGTTTCCACACTCAGCTAAATGTTTACTCAATGGAATTGTACGGTTTTTTGGATGATTAATCTGAGATCTGTGTAAATTCATGCGTAATTTTAACTTCATTTCAGTTTTTCCAATGTATTTTTCATTGCACCCAGAGCATGTGATGACATAAACAACATTTTTACTGTTACAATTAAGATTTTGTCTTACAGAAAATACTTTACTTTCATTTATATGTACAGAAGAGCCTATTATGATATTTTTACATGTAAGACAGCGTGAATCATCGCATTTAGATACAGTTGGTTCTAACTCACTTGAATCAAACTTGGATGAAGTTAATAACTTACGAAGATTTTTAGGTTGTTTAAGACTGTTAACAATTTTTGATTTACACAAAACTTTTTCCATTTCTTTACTTTGATGTAAAATAGGTAAGTTTTTGTCAATTATTGCAGAAGAGCTCTGATGGTTAGGGTTAAAGGTGGAAACCAACGGGACAATGTTTTTATCACACAGTTTATTAGATTTAGCATCTCTGAGGCGACTTTGATCTAACACAGCGGCTTTCTGTACACTGTCTTGTACTAGACTTTCAGGATAGTTTTGTATCAACAAAAACTCCTTGAGTTCTTTTAAACGTTCCCTCTTTTGTGTATCATCTGTTACAATAGCACAAATTCTTCTCGCGAGACAGTACGGGATGTTACGCTTAGTATGACTTGGATGACATGATTGAAAGTCCAGATATTGATGCGTATCTGTAGGTTTATAGTACAAATCCGTCTCTAATCGACCGTCCTCTTTTACAACCACGGTCACGTCAAGAAAATTCAAATTAGAGTCACTTGTTTCCATAGTGAATTTCAAAGATGGACTTAAAGAGTTCAGGATACAATGCAACTTACACAGTTCCTCTTTTGTTCCCATAAATGGCATGAAACAGTCATCCAAGAATCTTTTCCAATGCTGTTCAACATGCTCCTGCATATTTTGTCCGAGTGATTGTCCAACTTTCTCATATAGGAAAGTTTCAAGGTATCCCAACACCAGGGTTGTATATGTGGGAGCAACTTTAGTTCCCATAGCGACGCCTTTAATTTGAGTATAGAATGCACTATTAAAATAAAATACATTATTGGATAGTACAAGATCAAGAGCATCTAGAATAAATCTGTCTGAAAACCTGTCGGCTAAGTCACATCTGCATTTGTTTAACCAATATTGTATAGCTTCTAAACCCAATTGTTTATCAATGTTATTATACATGTTAACAATATCAAAACTAACTAAACTTGTACCTGGCGCAACATTTTTCGGTAGTTTACATAAGAAATCCAAACCATCTCTTAGATAACTTTTAACATTTATACACAGAGGCTTCAGAATGATATCAATGAAATTACTTAAGCGTTGTGTGGGACTCTCCGGGCCACCGACTATAGGTCGGAAAGATAAATCTTCAGGATCTACACATGTTATTACAATGTTATTCTGTTCTTCAATTTCCTTTTGGATAATTTTGCTTTTATGTATTTTATGTATATACGCTTAATTTCGACTTCTTAACAGTCATATGGAAGTTTTTAATCAACAATCGAAAACATGATAATGTGTCATTATTTTGGCATTAAGAAGATAAAGATGCAACTTTAGATACGTGATTTGAACTTAACTCTCGTCATATGTGTTAGCTCTACGTAAGCCACATAAAATTTTCCTGAAACATACTCTGTTACACTTTAACGTATTGGCTTCTTCAGTACGGTCTTAGGCTCCTTTGAAAAATGGCGCCCCTCAACTGTTAAAAAAAATCCTACATTTTATTATTTGTTCGAACCCATCGGTGATTGCAGGGAATGAGTGAGAGCGAATTCCTTGAACATGGCCGAGAATGGGTTAAATGTATCTGCTACTTTCCTTGCATAAGAATAACACCTGTTGATCCTCTATTTAACATATCTAAGGACCTCTATTTTACGGTATCCTGTATATTACGGTCATTGATAGTTTGTCCCTCGTGGTTAGCGGCAATGGAAATTTCCAATGGATATCACCAATCTGGTCCCGAAGATAAACAATGATAACCTTCACTAGATTTTGCAAATAAAAAATTTGGAAATTGATATGTTAATGAAAACTAAGGAAAATGGCCTTCGTGTTGAAATACTATGTAACTGCCTTCTCATCGAAGTAATTCAGATGACCTCAATGAACTCGATCTGGAATGTCAGTGGGTTCAAGATATATTCTTGTAAGTTAAGTGCTGAGATTTCATCTTACATTGCATAAATCTTGAGACATCTAAATCAAACAAGAAATATGTAGTTAATATTATGTCTTTAAGAATTAATTATCAAATTACCTCCTTATGATAGATTCAATATTTTCAATTTGTTGATACAAGATCTATCTAATTATGAAATAAGTGTTTCTAAGAACTTTGATTGATATGCGATCTTAGCTTTACGGAATGTGATCTAGCATATTAGTGTTAAAATAATTAAGTGTGTTTGTTCTTGTAAGGAACGTTTTTACTTTTATTTGTTTGGTTTTTATTTCAACATGCAGCAATGATAAATAGCCATGTTTACATACGACGCAGTTTGAAACATAATATCTGTTTGTCATTTTATCATAATTTTCAGTGCCTTGAAACCTATCATATTCGCCATGCAACTTCTTGGGAAAAGGTCAAATGTTGAGCAAAATAAAAGTAAACATATCATTCTTGAAGTACAGGGATGTCCAAAGAGTATATGTAACTTGACGTATATTAGCATATTTGAATATACAGAGCTCCCTCAATCCCATCTATCTATCAGGCAAATTAAAATGTCTTATAACGTTGATGGCGCGTTATTCATGCTTTGGTTGCTTACATTTATATAAGTTAATGAAAGTTTTCCCTTGAAGCCAATGTATCGTACTCATGTCGAATATGATGAGGCAATCTATAAATAGCTCCAACTGAAACACCATCATGCTAAATCAGCGTATTTGAATCCTCTTTCGCTCCTTCCTAATACTCTGATCTCTTTCAAGCTAAAACCCTCGTATCGCTAGCTTTCTAACAAGCCAATGAGAAGATTCGCATTTAGCAACAGTGGCACAACCCGGATGGTAAAGTCCTTTAATTTCAAACCAGTAACTTCAAGCTTCTTATTAAACGACATTTCATTGGCTGAAAAAAGAAGAATCTTGTGTCTCCCTCTGCACCTGAATACAGCTGCATACCGAAAGCTTGTTCACCTACCACTGAATCGTAGTGCAAATATCATGTAATTTGGGTTTCGTTTAAACGTCAATAGAATAACTTCAGCAGAACTAACAATGGACCACCCACTGTCCATGTGTGAAATAACCATTCTTGAACTCATTTTGGGATCGTCTGGTCTCTCGTGCAAAAATTCGAATTTTGGCATATTGATATAGACGGAAGGGGCCATATTTTCGAAATTTCGATTTTGTTAAATGTCAAATGAAATGTTCGATATCGACTCTCTGAGATTAAAACCAACCTAATCACATTGACTTTGTGCTAAGAAACAAACATGACTAATGTTTAAAGACGTTGATAACTTATAAAGGATTTTATTGAGAAAAATAAAAATTAGTGTTTTCGGAATTTTGACCCCTGGTCACTTCAATGGCCTGCCAAACTGTTACGGGTAATTGTTGGGGTACGATAAACATTTGACCTTTAAGAAAAATGGATCTGCATATCTGTATCGAAAATTCAATTATATACGTCTCTTTTTCGCAACGCTACGTTCCCACAAAGGTATCTCAAATTACATGATATTTGCACTTTTAAATTCAGGCATGTGAACAAACTTTTGGCATGCAGCTGTATGCTAGTCTTCTGATGATAATTTTTTACTTTTCTTTTTCTGAAGAATGTTGATATGACCGAGAGCGTCAGGATTTGCAAAATCATGAAAAGACGCAAATGATAGACTCAGACTCAGTATGGTCTGACAATGCTTCAGATCTCATCGACTTTGACCATTAAGACCTTGAGTTTAACCTATCAATACAAGAGGAATACTATTTATCATCCAAAACTGTGTTCCACAGGAGATATCCCTTGTGGAAGATCA
Source organism: Phorcus lineatus (assembly GCA_921293015.1). Taxonomy (NCBI): domain Eukaryota; kingdom Metazoa; phylum Mollusca; class Gastropoda; order Trochida; family Trochidae; genus Phorcus; species Phorcus lineatus. The sequence goes on from OV121090.1 coordinate 9,437,304, forward strand.
AACGATATATCGTTTTGACAGTGGATTTTGAACAATGCCCTATTACAATCAAGTTCATGACATCACAATTGTTTTACATCATCAAGTAATGACATCACAATGCTATGACGTCATAAGCATGTAGCGTCACAATGCTATGACATCACTCCACTGAGTGACTGAGAGTCTTAGAGTAGTGCAGATATACACATTTTTCACAGAATCGAAATAAATATATTTTGTTAATTACAAAAAGTGTATCAAACTAGAAACCTAATGCATCAAACATGTGATAAAGATTTGATTCGATTTCTAAATACTCATAATATGGACTGAGTTTATTATTTCATATCATGGATTCCCATTCTGTAAAAAATTGCGAAACTCCAGCGATAATAAGCATCAATTTCTTATTTTGGGGTCTTAGTTATTTTTCTGAGGGTCTTTCTGACCCTGTCAGCCTATAACATAGTCTGCATATGTGTAAAACGTTCCATTCTCACAGAAGGGTAAAACCCCAAAAAAAATTAGATTTCCTTTGACTTATATATTTTAAAAAAACTAACATCAATTTTATAGATGAAATATATTTCGAGTGATGGATATCATTTATAGGAAAATTGACGTAGCAACATCACTGCTTACTCCAAAAGTGGGAGGGTAGTTTCATTTTATTCCTGATGTTAAGTCCAAGGGGTGATGAAGCGAAGACCATAGGACTATTCAGAAATGGGCAACCCAAGATGAGATACAACTTGGTCAGAGTTACGTTGTATATTTGGATAATCACCAACTCCCTCTCCGTCTAACAAAAAATGTAGCAATCGTTGGCTTGAGTGATAACATCAATATCCGTCGATTGCTTTCATATCTCCTTTTGTAACTTTATAACTGCACGGTGAAGATGAAAACCACATTCATCGACTATAAGACGTCTACAAAAAAACGATACACTACAGGCACTACAATATTAACAAAATAATTAACATGTGTAATTGCGAAAAGGAGGGATGGAAACTCGAAGCATATACTTTAATATAGTTCTGTTCTCAGGAGTGAATGGAATAAAACTTGTTAGACTGAGGTGATATATTCTAAAAATCATCTCTTTTTATATCAATTGTGTATAGTCTATGAAAAATGTACATTTGCTTTTATGCATAATGCATAAGACAGGGTGTTTGCTAATGTTTTGACTCATACTGTATATAATGTGAAATAAGTGATGGAAGGCCTACAATTCCGAAATAAACATATACATACAACTGCACAGTATAATTTCCTCAATTTTGTATACTGATGTTCGATTTCCTTATTTTCCTCAAACCTTCTTCACTCAAAAAAACGAACACACTTATCTTCATATTTCAAATTGACAACAAACTGGGAAACAATAAATAAAGTTGTTCAAAGTTTTATTTTGAACCACTGAAAGGATTAAATTATTGAAACAAAAAACATATTCAAGCAAGTCTTTGTTAAGAATTGAATTACAAGTAAATTGATTGTAAACGTAATTGAAAATAAAAATATTCCTGAACATCTTCCAATTTCTGCAAGGTTACTGAGATTTTCGCTGACGATTTTTAAAAAACAGTAAACAGCTAGCACTTCTTATATTCTTGATTGGAACAAGAAAATTTAGGGCTCATGTCACTATGTTCGGCAAATTGGTTTAATTCGTTTCAAAGTTGCTGAAATAAATGGTCTTCATTGAAGTGGTTATTTCAAATTACGCTGTTTCATTGAAATTCATTTGAAGTTACTTGATTAAAAAAGTCAAAATCTAACGCATATTGATGACGAAATTCCCAATTCAAATTTTCCGAATAAAAAAGGATTAGAATTTAAAACAGAATCCCAGACTTTACTTGCTGACGTAAACATATAGCAAACATGTAGCGAGAAGAAGCTTTGCTAAAGTTATTAGAGAATGCCCACTCTTGTCAAACGATATGTTTCTACACTGTCAAGCAATGAAAAACAAAAACTGTAAAATTTAACACGGTGATAAATTATTAACGATTAAATTATTTTTGGAGTTGGAAATGATAACATCTTTAGATAAAGATAGAACACTTGACTATGTAACTCATCAGTTTTTTATGTTTACATAGAAGACATGTCTAGACTTTCAAGCAATAACACAGAACAAGTACCCGCGTACGAAAAACTGACAATTTTAATACAGTGATAAATTATTACAAACTGAATTTTTCTGAGTTTTAAAACATATTTATTATATAAAATTATTATAATAAAAAATATTTTTTATAAATATATTTAACATATTTAGATTAAAATTGAACAATGGATTATGGAACTCAGTAGGAAATGATATAATAGATTTGAATCTATAAAATATTCACGAAATGCTTTTAGAGATCCATATGATAACTCTCAGCTCTATAATTTTAAGGTCATTAAAGCAGATATATCTCATTATGAGAACAATTATCGGTCAACAAGGGTTGAGTGTTTCTATGCTCTTCACGTTCTCACTCGAGTGATTCTGAAAAATAAAAGAACTTAAGGTTTTGGTTTCAAAAAGTGTATCTTGAATAACATAATAAAAATAAACAAAATAACAATACCAAAAAAAAAACAAGAAAAAAAAGTACAAGCACTACAATTTGTTGAGGTCATATAGAGGTGTTTTGAGTGTCAGCCATTCATATCTCATTATATTCCATCCACTCAGTGTTTGTAGTTTTTAAAGAGCCACTCCGTGAGTTGTTGGAGTCATATATGCCAAACTTAATCAATGGTGTCATTTGATCGCGAAGTATCGACTGTTACCAAAAAGACACATTTTAAAGCTTACTGTCTTTTTACAGTGACAATATGAAGGTAGAACGTTGCAAACCGAAATTATGGAAAACCGGACAGTGGCGCGCGTCAAATAGTCAAACGTAATTTTGGAGACTTATCTAAAACAGCAAGGAGGGCGGTTAGGAGTTGATAGTGTTTATTAGGTTATATAACTAGTATCCATGTATATTGGACGTGATATCTACAGCTCTGTGCATTTTTTAAGATTGTCATCGAAAACCAGTATTTGTCATATATATGTCTTTTGGACATGAAAAGTTAAGATGTTTTGATTTCATATCACCACATATAACATTTAGGTTCGTACCAAAGGTAAATGATATGTTATGAAAATCACGGAGTGGCTCTTTAAGAATAAAGACCTTGTGAACAAAAATCATAATAAACACAGGAAATTGATACTATAAGACATTAGGATGAAGGATAGTGAGCAGAATAGAAATTATGATAAAGGTAAACCATCAGCTATATATCTCGAACATAAGAAAAAATCCATTTATGAAGTCAAAGGTTTTAATCATTATGAAGTGAATGTAGTTGGCATTCAGTGTATAAAAGAAACATTTCTTGACAATATTACTTTCTAAAACTGTTACAGACTACTTTTACAAGTGATCAAATGAAACTTTAAGTAATTTATTTTCATCATTATTTTGTAAGTAATACAAATGACGTCAAATTGACATGTAGAAATAGAATTAAATTGAAATACAGATTTTAGTTTTTGAGTGAAGATGACATTTAAGAGTATATTACAATAGCAATTACATTATTTTGAAAATGCTATCTTCATTTAATGGCCCTGTAGCACGATTCTTTGTGAAATTGAGTATCATGAATATTTCAAAAAGTGTTATAAATTGCAACACCATCATTTTTTATCAGTAAAAAGAGGAATCGAGAGATAAATAAAGAAAATTCTCAAGGACTCTTCATTAGATCAAAAGCCTCATGTATAGCTGAAATATGGCGAGAAAATGAGCAAATATTTCCTGCATTAGAAGGCCGGGAACTTTTTTGAATACATCAATTACAAAACTTGTAGGGAATGATGGCTCAGAAATAAGCAAGCAACATGACATTCTAGAAGAAACTAAATTGTACTACAAAAATTGTATGCAAAGGAAAAGTGTACAGAGATAGATCTCAAAACGTTGGTCTCTGATAAACACGTACCAATATTGTAAGCTAGGGAATCACTTAGTTTAGTTAAATAACATGTGAAGAAATTATGAGTGTACTGAAGAAATTATGAGTGTACTGAAGAAATTATGAGTGTACTGAAGAAATTTTGAGTGTACTGAAAAAAATGTGAGTGTACTGAAGAAATGTTGAGTGTACTAAAGAAATTATGAGTGTACTGAAGAAATTTTGAGTATACTGAAGACATTTTGAGTGTACTGAAGACATTTTGAGTGTACTGAAGAAATTTTGAGTGTACTGAAGAAATTTTGAGTGTATTGAAGACATTTTGAGTGTACTCATACGTCATACAAAATAGCATCTACAGTGATTGCAAATATAATTAAAAACCCACTTTACAATGAATAACGTATGAGAATATATAGGGCAATGTACCAGGCAGATGTTAGGGGAAGTAACTAGACCTAGTTCTGATGTTATGGACTATAGTAAGATATTTCAAGTTCCAGGTTTATTGTCAATGATTGATTATAATGAATGAATGATTTTTAGAAAGCTTTGTTTCTGTCGATAAAATATCAAGAACGTTCTTAATTTTTTAAGTCTGAATAAGGACTTTCTGTTCTCCTAGTTGATACTGAGTTATGTGTTCTTGTGAATAGATTAAGAAGCTTTTTTTAGTGCAACAAGAGGTTTGAGGCAAGGAGATTCGAATTCACCATGTATTTTCTTTTTATGTGTAGAATGTTTAGCGCTTATGATTAGAAAAGTTTAAAGGATAAAGGGTATTAAACGTTTGTATACGATACCTCTCTAACACTAGATGGTACAGCTGTGCTTAATGTTTTAAATTGATTCCGGGCTTAAAATTATTACTTAATTACTTGATTGATATGATAGGTTTCCAGAAGAGATCTAGACATAAGCTTTGCAAGGTTTATGATTATGATCACGTTTCGATTTGCTAGCTATCAAATTTTATACATATCTAGAATTGATGGTTCATATCACAAATCATATAAGCTGGAAAAAAACTCCCGTTCCTTTAAAATAGAACTCATTGATATGATATATAGTGTCAAGTTTACTGGATAGGTTATTGACTGTTTCTGTGACCTTTTTACATGTATTGAGACTGTATAAGATTGCAATACTAAGTAACTTTAACAAGACTATTATTTCTGATTGAGCAACGTGACACATATGGTTCCCTTGCTGCACACTGTACCTCATACGAGTAACTCTTTCTTCATGATATCCAATACAAGAATTAGATCAACTTCCTCATTTTCAAGTATAGCCTTCACGAGTGACATTGCCATAGAAAATATATTTTAATTGATAAGTTACAAGTGACTGAATCAAATTCAAATAATTATAAAGTCAGTTTATCTATCACATAGCCTATTTGACGAGAATCGTCATAGATGACACATAACTCGAAGAAACTAAGTAAGGATGTTTGCCCTGTGGGTGAATAAAGAAGTTATCTATCAAATTCATCATTCTACACAAGCCAAGAACACTTTCTATTTTGCCAATGCACACAAGAAAAATATTCGAAGTATTCTTAATGATATCAAATACAAGATCATTTTCATTTCTCCACTGTTGACATTACAATAGAAAAAAATGGTTTATGTGATCTTATAAGTTTCTAATGACTGAATGCTATTACATCGATCACATAGCTATATTACGAGTACTGGCAAAGATAAAACATCACTATGAATAAAGAAGGTACATAAGGATGTTTCCCAAATGGAAAATTGAGATGTTTTACATCCATCAATTTGCCATCATCATTCTACAGGAGCCAATGAAATATACAGAAAAATATTACATCTGTACATCTTTAATCAATGCTATTAATGATACATGCAATCAGAATGTTTTTAATGAAAGTTGTTTACGTTCAGGTGTCCTTCTGTTCACGTGTAAGAAAGGTACAGAATAAACACGTTAGCACGTGTATAGTTTTCTGTCTTCAAACTTATAACCGTTACATAAGCCAATTCTTGATGAGAAGTATTGTGTACAAAGTTGTTATCAGTAAAGGCACTAGATGAATTGAAATTTTGCGGGGGAAAGCTCTTTCCAAACTAATTTCATCAAAAATGTGATGACAGAAACAATTCGTGAGATCATTCTTTTTTCCATTGTCATTTTATCACTATTGCTGTGTCAGTCATTTATTAAACCTTTTTTAATAAAATTATGTTAGGTCAATTTAGTCAATGTGAAATTTTGCTTTGCTTTGGTCATGAAATGTAAGATATTGAAGAAAAACCTTTTGGTACAAATTGAGGGTCTTAAGATGATTCTGTGAAACATTTATAGGAACATTCTAGTTAGCATGAATGAATACTACAATACTCTAAGGGTACATGATCAAAACAACAACTACCTTGAGGAATTATGTAGTATTTGATATACATGTCTGATGTTTCCAAGTTTGACCACAATCAATAGCGACCAACATGTTGTTTCAACTTTTTGGTAGCAAGTTTTGTGATTTAAGTAATTTTTGGCAGTTTTACTTATCATGTCGAATTTGATATCCGTTCGGTCCAAGATGTCCAGCTATCATTCAGTTACCATACTGACTCTCTTAATATTTCATCAGGTACAAGAAGCAGCAAAAATCACCCCTTAATCATTAAAATGCAAAACGAATTAACAATAGCTTATACTTAAGATAATATACTCATTTAATGGGCAGGTTATGCACTATCTTTATTTTGTACAAAACTAGAATATTTTTTGTTGTAATGTTCGATTCAGTGTAATTCAGTACAGGTGTACATTTCATATTAATAGCCTTTTACCTCAAACGTTGTTTCATGTTTAATTGATTTTCTAACCATTGAAGTCAGTACATGATAAGCTAAAATACTGAAAACGACAAGAGTAATGAAATGTACCATATTTTTGTTTTTATATGTCTATATGGCAGGTGCAATGGATCACAACCATTGTCTGTGATCGAGAGCAAACACTGATCAAAGATAACAGCAATGAGGAAAGGAACAACTGTGTCTTTAAAGACGTACGTAGATGTAGATTTACATGTAGGTCAAGATGAAAATGCTGATACAAGGAAAAACAACAAAAGTTTTAGAACACTGGCCATATTCGCGATGGAAGCAGCATCAAGAGAATTGTGATAGTTCTTTCAAGTTCAGGTGTAGTAATAATGATATTAATATATATATATATATGTGGTCAACTCAGCTATGCACACGATCACGTGCCAACGCGTAGTAGGCAAAAGAGCAATCACACATTGTTGACGGACTTCATCAATGTTAAGATAAGCTTTTGATTTTGAGTTGGATGAGAGATGGGTGGTCAGAGTCACCAAGCTTAAAATCACGCTTCTTTGAAAATCAAAACACAAGACAGCAAAAATGTATACGTTACCGTAAAACGAATTGTCATGCTTTATCATTTTTTTAGAAATGTGTATATTTCCTACTAATTTCATTAAATTTCTGCACAATCTGAAGATCTTTGAGCCTGATATCAGAAGATACTGATTGGCGCAATATTCCAACATGGAAATTGTAGCCAGAAAGTTTGTTTAAATGTCATCATCATTTGAAGGGATCAGTGTTTGCTTTCAAGGAATATGTGACCAAATTAATTTCAAAATAATTTTCAAAGACACAAGGGGTGTTGGCCTAGAAACATCGATCCATTTATTTTCCCGATAGTAATCATCATGCTTCATTAGCGTAATTGAATCCGCTGATCGAGTTCCTTCCATACACCCTATCTAACCAGCCAATGAGGCGACTCGCATCCAACAACAGCAGCACAACCCGGATTCCGTTAAGTTCAAAATAGTAGCTTCATGCTCCTTTGATAACGACATTTCATTGGCTTTAACAATAACAGGTGAGCACAGCCACGAACATCAAGCCGCGCCAGCCGTACGAGAGTTTTGTCTTGAAAGAGATCAGGGTATATGGAATGAGCTCGATCAGCGGATGTAGCAGGATGGATAGTAATAGGTGCTTGATCATCGACTCGAACTATGTTCTAGATTGTTGTTGTCAACTATACACGTCGATGTAATAACCAAACTAAAAAATAACATCTTTCCCTCAGTTTTTCAGCTCATAGATACGATACTTCTTTCACCCAGTCTTGTATTCGTTTTACGCAAATAATTTCAATGTAACTAATTTAGAAATTATCTATCTAAAAATGTATTTACTGTAACCAATCTCATTGAAATCAGGAAAAAACCACCTCTTAGATTGCACTGAATTTCTGATCTGAATACCAATCATCAAGTATTGTGTTTCAATATGGTTTCACTGTTTTATTTGAAGTTTTATGTCCTTTTCGTGTCTGTTGTTAGCTATCATGATTTGTGTCATTTATATAAATCAACGCTAACCGTTCCTTCACAAAACAACTAATGCCACAATGTAAAGGAAACAATAATCAACTATTATGTGTCAGTCCTCCATAGAGAAAAATGTAAATGTAGACGTCATTAACTACTTTTGTCCTGACCTTTCTAATTGTAGCTTTACTGTATAAAATTGCAGTACTAAGTACCGTTTTAGTAGTTCTAGACTATTATTTATGATTGAACAACGTGACAAATAGTCCTTGCTGCACATTGTATCTCACTAACTCTTTCCATCTTATCAAATACAAGAAGTATATCAACTTCCTCAACTTCAAGACCTAACTTCACAGTAGACATTAGATTTGAAAATACATGTGGTTCATGTGATTCTATGATAAGTTTCAAGTGACTGAATCAAATTACGCTATTAAATACGAGAATTGTCAAAGATAAAACATGACCCCAGGGCAGTATAAATAAGTAAAGATGCTTGCCCGATGGAAAAAAAGGAAGTTTAATATCTATCAACTTCTCGTTATCATTCTACACAAGCAAGGCAACTTCATCTTATGTCTACACATACAAGAGCAATATTCCCTTAACTGTCCACATCCAACTATATAAATATGTATAATGTCTTACATCTATGTGACCTCACGTCAAGGTTGTCCAAGAGATAAACAGCCAAATAAGCTTATATACATCTTTATGGTTAAATGCTGGTGCTATTATTGGATCCTATCAATCAATGAATGGTGCATCACAGCTAATCTTTAATCAATGTTATTACTTGTTCACTACATATTTATCACCATCACTTGGACAATTTCTTGATGGCGATTATATTTAGATTATTATGGTAACAAGTACGTCATACGACTTTGAGGAACGGCTGTGAATGTTTGTATGGCCAAGAGAGGGCTAGGGTGGTACACAACATCGCACGAGTTTTGTAAAATTCATTTGACACGCTTCTGAGTAAAATAATTTTTTCATTACTGATTTTTATCTATTTCATACAAATTCCACGGAAATATTTAGAAAACAGCCTTCTCCCCTTGCGATAGTCTAAGAGTGACAACACAAACAATTATTTTTATTATGTATCACGTTGCTTTCAAAATAGGTACTTTTATAAAGATGTATTTAGACTAAACGTTTCTGCGATAAAGCTCTTGTTCCAAACTAATTTCATCCAACTGAGATGTTAAATACAAAATTAGCATAATTATTTCATTGCCATTTTATCACTATTGCTGTGTCAGTCTTAGCCTTAACCTTATTTCTTCCAAAAAATAGTTTATTTAAACATAGTCATTGTGACCTTTTATATTGGGGTGGGGTGCCAGCCATGTGTATTTTTCTTGTTTCATTTCAAATTGATGCAAAAGTTTTGTTTTCAGTGTTAACTTGAAGGTAAGGGTATTAGGAACAATTCTGGTTCGAGTGTCAAGCCATCAGGTAAAAATATTCAAAATGGCCGCCAAAATACAAGATGGCTGCCAATTTCTTTCTCTTTTTTTTACAATTTGTTTAAAGAGACAAAAACAAATTGGCTAATTTCATCACTGATAAATGGGAGGTATGCCAAGAAAGGGAGTAATTCAATTACTATTAATCTTTCACCTAAAAAAATCAAATATTTGTTTTATCTAATCATTAATCATTATTTCTGTGTATGATAAAACATGACCCGCAGGGATTGTTGAAAAGTTTGCCCAACACCCACAGGCAATGCCCACCGGCTGGAGGCCCACGGGCATTTCCCGAGGGAAAAGGACATACTTTTCAATAATGCCCACGGATCATGTTTTATCAAGCTTATAAACCGACAGAAACAGCGAGCCTACGAAGACAGTGGAACCAATATGACCCTCGAGGATTGAGTTTTGGTAGTTACCCAACGTTCCCAAGTTAGTCCAACATTCTGGCTACTCATACACAAGTACCAACAGATATAATTATACATTTATATAGCGCAAGAAGCCAACAGAAGCTGCTCAAAAGCGCATAAGTTCCAGGGAAAACACAAACAACAGTTACAGTTTGAATGCTTCTCTGCATAAGTGAGTCTTACGCTGGGATTTGAAATTTGAAAGGTGTTTGTTTGATCTAAGGTGAAGAGGCAATCTGTTCCAGAGAACCGGACCTGCTTTTCTAAAAGATCTATCTCCGCACATCTTTGTCCTTGTCCGTGGCACAGCAAGTACATTCTGCTCAGCAGATCTTAACTGACGGACTGGCTGATAAATCTCAATCATGCTTGACATATATGGTGGAGCAAGGTCATGGAAACATTTGAAAACCAGAACGATGATCTTGTATTGGATCCTCTGGGAGACAGGAAGTCAGTGAAGGTCTTGAAGCACCGGTCTGATATGGTTATACTTCCCTGTTATATAGTGATGACTCTTGCAGCTGTGTTCTGCACGTTTTGGAGCTTACCAATCAGTTGTTCTGGTAGGCCATATAGTAGCTAGTTGCAGTAGTCAATCCTAGATGTTACATAAGCTTGCACTAGAGATCTTGTGGTCTTAACATACAGTAACCTCCTTATCAGACCAATGTTTCTTATGTGGTGGTACGCCCTCTTGCAAACAGAGTTAATATGAGACTCGAGACTAAGTGAGGAATCAAATATGACCCCCAGATTCCTGGCATGGGAACTTCTTAATATTGTGTTCTCGCCAATTTGGAACTGTGGCATATGGATTCTTGCCATGGTTTGTTTTAGGGCAGATGACCAACAGCTCTGTTTTGTCATCGTTCAATTTAAGGAAGTTTGATGTCATCAAATTCTTGATGTCGTCTGCACAGTGTTGAATTATATGATAAGAGAGTGTAACTGTTAATGGTTTGAAAATTAGATAGAGCTGTCTGTCATCAGCATAGAAGTGATAATCTAGGTTGTGTGATCTTGCAATGTTACTAACTGGTAGTGTGTATATGGTGAAAAGGATTGGCCCAAGAACAGATCTTTGTGGAACATCATATGGTAGATGTTTTTCTTCGTGTTAACACCATCGATACTAATAACCTGTGATTTGTTCGACAGGTATGATCGGATCCATTCTAAAGCTGAACCATTGATGACAATCCGTTTATCAAGCAGGTTGAGCAGCACATTATGGTCCACAGTATCGAAGGCTGCCGACAGGTCTAATAGCACTAAAATGGCTACTCGGTCTTTGTCCACTGCATTCAGGAGGTCACTCTGTACTCTTGTACTGTGGCGTGTCCGATAGGCCGATTGGTAGACTTCCACTTTCTGACATATGCTGTTTTAAGCGGGAGGCCACGACACGTTGTGTCAACTTTTAGATGTATTAAAGATTTGATACCGGACGATAGTTCTTTAACACATTAGGATCAAGGGTTCGCTTTTTAAGTTGGGGTTTTATGATAGCTTCTTTCATTGTTTGTTGAAAACATGATGTTGTTAGAGATTCATTGACAATGAAGGTGATGACAGAAAGAACACTGTCCATGCACATTTTCAGAAGCCATGTTGGTAGTGGATCCAAGCTGCATGATGTATTTGTGCTGCTTTTGATCATTGATGCTATCTCAGGTTCAGTCACTGGGTGGAAGTAAAATATTGGATGTTTGATTGTTCCTATACAGCAGTCATTCGATTCAACATATTTGGTAAAGGAGCTCCGGATTTTGAAGATCTTCTGAAGGAAAAAGTTGGAGAACTCATTTGCAAGGTCTTCTCGTGTTGTGATAGATGGAAGGAATGCTGCCTTTTTCTTAAACCAGAGACGGTTTGATATTTCAAATATCTCCTTCTGACCTGATGCCGACGCGAGTGCTGCACTGAAATATGAACACTTTCCCTTTTCAGCTAGCATGTTCACATAATTTCTTTGGGCGTCGTGAAGATCTCTGTGTATAGTTAGATGTGTTCTGCGATATTGCCTTTCGAGATATCGACGTTTCCGTTTCTCACTGCGTAGCTCATCAGTGTACCATGGTGGACCTGGATGGACTGTGATGATCCACGTCTGCAGCACACTTGTCATAACACTGTTGAAGATGTGAACACCATCTGATAGGGAGGTTGGATCATGTGTCTGTATTGCCGCTGATAGATCTTGCTTGAAAGAGTTTACATCGATATTCTTATTTTCCGATAGTTGAGTTCACGTGCAGAAACTTTAACATTTGCAGTGCAAGGAATAGTTGAATGATCTGACTTAATGGAATCATCAAATTTCATGCGACGAAATTTTTTCATAGACAAATCTTCAGGCCGAGTGATGCTGAGGTCCAGAGTATGTCCCTTGACATGTGTTGACTGTTTGACATGCTGGACAAGACCGTGCAATTCCAAAATACTGTGCAGTGTAACTGCATACCTGTCATTCACATAATCTACATGATACATGTAGTTAATATGGATAAGCTACTCCCCATGTGGATCACTCTGTCCCTTGCCAAAGATGTTTTCCATCTTGATGTGAAGTGCACTTGCCTAACTGCAAACTCTCGCTGCAAATGCGCGAGGACAAAATTAAAGTGCACACGGCAGTGCAAATGCCCATCGAGAAGTAGCTGGACCAGAACAATTGAAAACATTTGTGACCATTTTCAAGCAACTGTATAAGCATTTAATTGACAATAGGACCTAATAAATGAGAATATTATGCTTCAGTCACGATTAATTTATCTTTATACAATTACTCATTGATTTCAAACTATATAAAGACTCCAATCCCGTCGTTCTAGGTTCAACAGTATGAAAGCTATGAGATAAAACATGAAAAAAGCTTAAAATTGGCGGCCATTTTGTATTTTGGCGGCCATTTTGAATTTTTTTTTTCTGATTGCTTGACACTCGAACCAAAATTGTTTTGTAGATCCTTACCTTCAAATTGGTACTTAAAACAAAACTTTTGCATCAATATGAAATGACTGAGTGCCCTGGCCCCCCACTATAACCCAATAGTACATTAGCGGAATTCCTTAGACTCGATGATTCTATGAAACATCTATATAAACATTCTAGTTAGTATTGGCTGAACACTGCACTTGTCTACAACTACCTTGATGATTTATGTTATGTGTGATTTATTAGTCTGTTGTTACCAAGGCTGGGCATTGGAAATAGAGACAAATACACTCTTGAAAAAAAGAAACGCAAAGGTGATTTGGATAATGTTGGACTCATTTAAAAGCAGCAAAACGATGCAACTATGATATTCCTTTCCATAAAATGATTGCTGTGTACCTGTGTACCTGTACAGTTTCAGCTTTGTCGTTATTTAAGAAGTTTTTAAACTTCGTATTACAAAAACGTCGTTTACAAAACATTTCAACAACTTTCAAATAAGAGAAGGCATAAAATCATATGTTTTATTATTCTATTTTTTGCATGGAAAAAAAGCTGCCATTATGTCACTACTGCGAGGCGTAACTGGAAACGTCGCCATAGGTCAAATTGAAAATGTCTACTTGCAATTTGCAGTTTCCCGGCATTTGAAGTTTCATCCAAGAACCGTTTTGGTCGGAAGGACTATACAACACATCCACGTTTTGAAAGTATATATCAAACAAACGTCAAGTTATGCAATCGCTTTCTATAGTGACAGATTTTACTTATCAGGACTAATACTTAATGCCAAAAATCAAGTATAATAAATTGGCGGTGTAAATGTGAGACCCTTCTATGGAGGTGTTATTTTGTAAACTTAACTGAAGCTGCATATCAAAAGTTCACTTACTTATGTATCTTTGTGCAAATATCATGTAATTTGGGTTTGGTTTGAACGTCAATAAAATAACTTCTGACTGAGATAGGATCTCCAGTTGTCGATGTATAAATTAGCCATTTTGTAACTTATTGTGGGTTGTCTGGTCTCTCGTGCTAAAATTCGAATTTTGGCATGATAAAAAAGACAGAAGGGGTCACATTTTCGAAATTCCGAACTTCTAAAATTTCGATTAAAATAATCAATTTCGACTTTCTCAGAAAAATATCAGCAGTTTCATATTAACTTGATGCAAACTAACAAACATAACCTGTTTTTAAAGCTGTTGATCACTTTTAAAGGATTTTGATGGGGAAAATGAAATTTACTGTTTTCGAAATTTTGACCCCTGGTCACCTCAGTGACCTGCCAAAATCTAATACGGTTAACTGTTGGGTATGACATACGGTTGCGTTAAGGTGCAATGGGTTTTCTCTTGTTTTTGAAAATTTGAAATTATCCGTTCATTTTTCGCAATCCTACGATGCCTCAAACCCATTCCAAATTACATGACATTTGCACTACGATACGCAGGTATGTGAACAAACTTTAGGTATGCAGATGTAGAGGTTGCTTTATTTTATGAATAACTTTAAGTAATCATTATCAATTTACATGTCTATTTGAAATGCGTTACTGATGATTTTGAAAATTCGACAAGATAATGCTCATTCATTCAAGATGATAAAACGTATATATTTAATCAGCCTAGGGTTAATTTATTTTTTTATATTGAATATTAAGACAATTAATGAATAGTATCTTAGTTTGCAATAATGGACTTGAGTTTATGCTCATTTGCATAGCAAGTCATCCGTTCGTACATTCGTCACTCCATCCACAAACTGTATAGTTTTGCATCTTGAACCGCTGACTCTAAAGAGTTTGAATCCTGTGTACAGATACCTGTGCTTGCTAGATTATAAATTATAGACTGTCTGTGGCCCAACAAAAAATGCCAAAAGGGGTCATGCCCTTACAATCTTTCAGAGTACATATACCCCTCACCAGAATAATCCTCCTATTACAGGGCATATGTAAGAGATCTTTTTATCAATTTATGATGCACAAACAAGATATAAAAATAGACACGAGACATGATACTAATTTTAATATACTAACATCGTGCTTAGTGTATGGTTGCATTCAGAAGGTTTGTTTACCTACCTGAGTGTATTTGTAAGAATAAGAAAATATTTGATTCGGAGATCCATTGTTATGTTTCAAATCCAGCTATAAAGATTCATTAAACCATAATGATAGCTTAGGTCATATCTCCCTGTGATCCATATGTTTTGACATACAGCTGAGGTGACCAGGCATTGATTAATAACCAATTATATATAAATATATAATTTTAATTCATTATATTGTTGAATGTATTTGAGATTACCTTTTTTGTCATCGAATAGAAAAAGAATATAATATTTGAAAATTAAGGAAATAGATATTTTGAAAGCTGGCCCGTTCAGTCTTTCTCATGTTGTTAATAATAGAAAACATTTGACCGATTTACCACCATCTTGGCAAAGGTTTATCCCTGTCAAAAATATAAAAGAAAAAATGTAAAGAAATAACGAGGATATTAAACATCGGACACGTGTCATTGATAAGCTTGTTATAATTTTCTAACATTTGTTAATTTGTTATAATTTTCTAACAACAAAAATATATATCTACAAACTGAGGGAAAGAGGACTCGATATCAGCATGGTCACAATGTCTGTTGCATTACAACCTACCTAAACGTTAGATCTAAAACTTTAATATCATGAAAGAGGCTTTTAAAATGTTCAGGGTATTAACAAAGTCAGAAATGTTCATCCCACTATTTGTTATAGCTAGTCGATATCATTTCCGTTACTCGAATGATGTAAAGGTCGTCATACTAAACGTCCAAACAAAGAATTTTGTTTCAGATAGAGCTTCTGTTAACCTTGAAACTACCCACTTTCTACAAACGACTTATCTCTCGATCCACAATAGGTTTCCAAAAAGTTGCAATTTGATTTCTATCATGAAAATCATATTGATTAAAAGTTGATGCTATGAGATAAACTAAAATTACGAATTTACTAAATCTACAAAACATTATACTGCATCTTTTATCACTTTAAATACAATATCGATCAAAAAATTACGAATCAACCATATTTACAAAACATTATACTGCATCTTTTATCACTTACAGTATCGATCAAATCAGATGTATTTCTAACAACAACGTCATCAGATCAGAAATGAGTGAATCAAGTGCTTAACAGCTCAAACCGTCGAGTCCGGACAAAAGTTGGGTTGTTCAAAATTGTGCTGTCTTTCTCTCGATATATCTTCTGACGTCTTTCTAGTCTTCCTTTACAGACATGTCTACTCTTTTGCATGGCAAAATTAACGTGTCAAGTAACTGAAATACTTCTCGGCCTCCTTTTTACAAAGCCCTAAGGTGATCGTTAGTCCTTAAGGTAACCCTAGTGCAATGTTAAATTATGGGAGTTAAGGTTGATTTGTGAAAGCAGGCCCTGGCCATACTTTGAACATACTCCCCCTTCTTTTCTATTTTCATGTAATGATTCAGTTTGATTACATTCCTACGTATTTTTTAAAAAAACATTTAATCTTGATGTTTTGTTCCCAGTCTTCAAAGAGACAAAAGTTAAGCTCAGATCCTACTCACTTACTCTGTTTTACAATTTGTATGGCATGATTCGGTATGAGTACAATTTTCAAAAACATCTACTTTTAAAGTCTCATTCCCATTCATTAAACTAGTGCTCAAACAAACAAATGAGTGCCACATACATACATACATACATACATACATACATACATACATACACACACATGCATGCATGCATACATACATACATACATACATACATACATACATACATACATACATACATACATACATACATACATGCATGCATACATACATACATACATACATGTACATACATGTACAAACATACATACATACATATATACATACAAATAGGCAGACAGACATACATACATGTACATACATGTACATACATACGTACATACATACATACATAAATACAGACATACAGATATACAGACAAGTACATACAAGTACATACAATAACATACATACATACAGACATACAGACATGTACATACAAGTACATACATACATACATACATACATAGAATTATTGCACATTGAAATGTAATGCTTTAGTTTTAGTTCTAAATTTTTACAACAAATCATAATGAAAGGACATATCGGTTTGCCCAAATGTGCGTATGTACACTATAGTATATTATAGTATGAACAAGCCATCGATTCGCACCTTAGCCTTAGAAGCATACCTCAACAGATCCTCACCTCGTCGACGACATTCTTCTTAATGAGGAAGTAGGTTGGTAACTGAAATCGCTTGAAATAGAAACGTTGGTAGGAAGATTATAGTAATTATGTTCAAAAGAGCAGCGTGGGACTTCACAAGGACTTTCTTTGTGATATTAAGAAGTAAATAAGCAACAACATGATTGCATTAGTAAAATACCAAAGTGTCTTCACAGAGACGTAGTACACTGCTATTATCTCCTGCAGATTAATACAAAAAAACTAAACTCGAGTAAATGTATGAATCTTTGGTTTAAATCATTGGCTTAGCAATTACGATCCTGTGAAGAAATTACGTCACTTAACTGTTTCAAAGGCGCTTCGTTCCATCATTTGGTCAAACAGATATTGAGAATTAAATAAATGGAAAATGATATTCTCCTATACTCCACTCAGTACTACAAACAACACAACAATATTTGGAATATCATGTGCGGTGCACTCTGAGAATCAAACTGTTTCAAAGGCGCTTCGTTCCATCATTAGGTCAAACAGATATTGAGAATTAAAAAAATGGAAAATGATATGTAAATGAGTATTTTGGCAAACGGCCATCATTAAATTCGTGTGGAAAGACTAGGCAACCTGAACCCAGCAATTCAGATGCCTTCAATTAACTCGATCTGGAATGTCAGTCGGGTCATGGCATATTCATGTAACTTGAGCGCTGAGATTTTATCTTACATTAATATATCTGGAGGCATCTATAATCAAACTGTAAAATATGTTGTAAAAATAATTTTGCTTAAGAATCAAATATCATACTACCTCTATAATAAATAAATTATTTTCAGTTTGTTAATACGCGATCTATCTATTTAAGAAATAAGTGTTTTTAACAACTTCGATTGATATGTGATCTAAGCTATATGGAACATATTTTATCTTATAAATATAATTTCGTATAAATTTTGCAACTTGAACAAATAAATGTGTTCTTACATAAAGCATTTATTTATTTTATGTGTTCATTACAGATCATGCACCAATATACTGTTCCTAAGAAGTTCCTTTCATGATGATTAATAGCTTTGTTTGCTTCGAACACAACATATTTAATGTCTATTATCATAATTTTTCAATGACTTAAACCTATCATATTCTTTTACATTGAAGGGATGATGCCAAATGTTTTGAAAATATTAAAAATGTGATACAATATTTCATGTCTGTTTCACTCATGCTTCCTTTAAGTAGGGAAAAGAAAAAGATGTTTTTAATAAAAACATGTGAGAATTGAATTATGAGAAGCTTTGGTTTGCCATTTGAACTGATGAGGGAAACTGTCTCACGTGTGATTTACTTGTGAATGGATTAGCATAATCTACCTTTAGTTATCAATACAACAGTAACTTACATTGAAAGACTATTTAAAAGATGTCAGGATATGTTTGGGGAGAGTTTCACTTAGTTGGTTTAGACCTAAACCTATCTTTTGAACGAATGTTTTACTCAAATGATGTCAGGTGACGAATACTTTTGGCGATGGATCTTCACTTCTTCACTAGAGTTTTTATTTTGCCTAGACTTGCCAGAAAACCCGAAACACCCTACCGTAGTAAGAAACTTACGACTAGTGCTAACTGTATTTTTATAACTTTTGTAAATTTGAGAATACTTTTGGATCAAAGTTTTGCTACCGTTACCGTACAGTTTCAATGAGCTTTGATTATTAATGTTCAACATATTCTTGAACGTGTTTCAACTTAACATAGGAACGCTTACCTTACACGTTTCCAAGGTATATGTTCAACATAATCTAGATGTCAATTTTTTTTAATAAAAAAGGTATTTATCCAAACTTTCGTTGGTGTTTCTGAAAATATGAATACTTCTACAACCGAGATAATGTCATTGAAAAACAAAATCATTGCTTGTGAATCTTTTCATTCCAAGATTCTACTTAGAAGACCTTAGTAAACACCTACAACTTCAAAGGCTAAGTATCATGTTTGCGATCTTTCAGTGATTGACCTCAGAATCTAGAATTTGTTTGAACATTCTTTGGATTAGTGGGAACTTCTCAGATGCTTTTGTTGCCACTAACAGCTCTTGTTGTGAGAGATTACAAACACAACGAAGAATTTTTGACACAAACCAAATAATCAGAAAGTAATCACTGATCAAGTCCAAGCGCTGTGAAGTTCACTGACCGATAGGACAATCGCCGCGGTCATTCACCTGTCGTCCAGGAGCTGAAGGGCTGGAATAGGATTGTATGTACACAACATAACTGCTTTGTCATTGGAATTTTACTCTCGTTGAAGGAAATATGATATTGAATTTAGTGTATAACCACAAATATCAGAGATATCCAGTTTTGATTTGTACACCGTACAATTCATATAATGTCACGGTCAAGCATAAAAAGGACACTTTCCTGTCACCTTTTATAATGAACTGAACATGACTATTCCTGGTGGACAATTCATATAATGTCACGGTCAAGCATAAAAATGACACTGCCCTTTCTCCTTTCTATAATGAATTGAACATGACTATTCTTAGGCGTACAAATGATACAATGTCACGGTCAAGCATAAAAAGGATAATGTCCTTTCGCTTGTCCACATGCATAATAATTGAGTAGCGTCGAGGGCCATCTTGACACAAACATCACGAGTAGAATATGATTATCCGATACACAGATGAAATATATCGGGTTTCCATTAACATATCCACTTCCATGATGGTATTTCAAAACATTAGTGTTTGAAAATCGAGATAAAACTCACTGGTACTTAAAGCCGCAGTAGCACGTTTTTAAGATAAAGAAAGTGATCTCACGAAAATAATTGCTGCCCTGAATAAGACAGTATTCTTGAACCAAAAGAAGCAGTTGTAAAACGACCATATCCTGATCGATTAAGCTAAGCGAATCCACTTCCCTACCTTATTGAGTAAAAGGTGTTCACGCACAAATGGGCGCCAGTGATTTTGTTTTATTTTCCTTGATTATTTCCTCTACGACTACGGATGGTTGGGTTGAATAATGAAATATTTTTGACGCTCTGAAGTTAACACATTCGGCACAAATTGATGTTAATTTCGTAAAATTTTAATAATTGAATATGTCACTAAACGTGCTATTTTCACTTTAAATGGAAAGTAGTACGTGGATATGACCTTTTTGTCATTTTGTTGTCGTTTACCTTACATGATCAAAATCGGTATAAATTAGTTTATTTTCTAAAAGTTTTGATGCGATACTAGTACCCATGACAAAAACTTTAAGAACTGAAAAATGAATTCATTAAAATAGTTACAGTTCCTTATTTTTTGCCTTGCAAGTATTTTTACACTCATCGCGCAAGTGAGTTTTCTATACTTTTGATTGAATGTCCGCTGTTTATTGTCAAAAATCAAAAGCAATATTACACTCTGTAACTCAAATCTTGAAGTAATCACCTACTGAAAAGAATACTGTTAAAAAGAAAATTACTAAAAATGAAAATACATGCATCCCGAACGAGTCATCGCTAAAAGCTCACACACCTTTTGTAAAACGGTAATCGAGTGACTGGGTAATTAAAGATTATCTGGTCGAGTTACATTAATTATAGTGTTATTCATGAGCTTATAAATGAGATGGAAATTATCCATTCTATTATGTATGGTTCATTATATGCTTTTTACTTATACGCTATTTCGAACAGATAGAGAGAATGTTTGCAAAAGTGATGGACTCGTTATGAGGTGATTTTCAACATCATATGAGTGATGAAAAAAACTGGAAAACTGTCATACACATTTACTATAAATGTTTCAAAATGAAACAATTATATATTTCTTATCACAATTATATATTTCTATACCTTTCATTTTCTCGCTTGGCATTATGATAAGAATAGGGAAGATATATTATATTATAATCATGTTTTTCACATGTAAAAAATTTTAACAAATCATATGTATCCCAATGGGGTTTTTTCAGAATTGAAATATATGTCTATTTCATCATGTAAACATGAAATATTAGATTCAAAAGAACAGATTTAAATTTCAAGGTTTATAGTGTCATAATTAATCAGAACAATGAAACTCCTTGCTTAATTCCCCGTGGATGTTTTCATAAGAAAATAATTGTCATTAGTCTTGAAACCATTAAAAACACTAACCGATGATGAAACGTCTTGACAAATCACTTATCGCAAATTTGTTTATCATGCGTTCGGGTAAACAGGCCATTTCATTTGAGGAAAACTATTCAATTTTAGCTAAATCTGTGATCACAAGCAAACCTTTTAGTTAAACTGGCTTGGAATGACGTCCGTCGTTGCTCTCTTGAGGTAGAAGCCATGGAAGGCTGAAATCGTTTGTAAAGGTAATTTGGTAATGGGGACCAACTAGGATGATTCCATGATAGACGTCTTACAAAAATATATTTGTGTTTTACCGTATATTGTATTGTATAATTCATAGAGGATATTTGACATTTCTCGTCGGATACCATGGATATCTCATCGAGTGAAGTGGAAATTTATATTTTAACGTAGCCACGAGTGTAAAAATATGATTTTCTATTTCACGAGATAAGATATTCATGGTATTTGACGAGAAATGTAAAATGTTCTATTTATTATGTTTCCCAAAACCCCTTAAATGACCCTAATTATATGAATGGAGAAGCTAAAACGCTTCGCTAGCGCAGCCGTTGCAAGACATCATTCAATTGTTTCATGACGTCACAGATGACGTCATATGATTGTTGCATCATTTCATTGAGTAGAATACCATGATTATTTCACTCAGTGAAAATACGGGTTTTATTTTCACCGGTAAATGGCATATTTCACCATTCGAAATATAATAATTTGTATTATAAAAACTTTTTAGCTTCTCTGTTAATGCTTTAAAGAAAGAGTAAAACTAGATTTAAGTTGATACAAGACGATGTTATGGATGACAACTTCTTTATTTATTTTTTTTTTTTTTAAAATAAATAAAGAAGTTGTCATCCATAATATCGTCTTGTTTCACTAAACCAACTTCTAAATGCCTATGAAGCAGTTCATTAGATTGAAGATGCTGTTTGCTTAGTTGTCAGGATCAGTCTCTGTTGTCAATGACAGTGAGAGATCGGAAAGCCTAAATGTAGAGCATATAGAGAATACTAAACGACTTCCCGTTTAATAACATATTTATGAAACGAGTGTATGGTTTGGTATTTAACGAGCGAAAGCGAGTTAGATACCGATACCATTCACGAGTTTCATAAAAATGTAATTATACGGGACTGAGTTTAGTATTTTATTTATTACTCGCTGAATTATATCAAAGAAAAATCATACAGATCGCTAGGATAGCCATTGTCGTTGCCTCGCTAACATTGTGACGTCATGTTTAACGATTGTGACGTCATGTGACGTCAATCAACACGTATGTTATTACACAATGTGTAATAACTTTGTAGATTTATTAAACGGCGGTATCTTCAACGGGCGAGTAATAAATTAAGATAAGTAATAAAGTCACATCGGTATAGACTGTGTATCGATTCATGAAGGCCTGGGTGACCATGGACATCCCAACATAGAATGTAAAGATTTCAAACTGCTGATGAAGACCTAATCTCAACCCCTGGTTCTATTATTAGCTGGATGTAATGAATATTTGATGTCTCTACCTATTGATTATCAATTCTATTTCTGATAATCTGGATACTATGAATTATGTCTGGATGAGTATTTACAAATGACTAGCGTGGGGAAATAACTTACACGAATTACCTATGAAGCTGAAATAAACATAGATACATGTATATCTTAACCAACAGCACGTAAATTTGGCATCAACGGATTTGATTATATTGATATTTAATATTTCGTCAAAAGTAAGACATAAGTAATTATTTTTTAGAATAAATGAAATTTACATAATAAAATTTTATGAAAGTCACGATTTCTTCTTTATGACATTATACAGTGGGGCATTTATTTTCATTTTAAGATATCGTTATTTTAATGTTCTCTTCGTGACAGCTACTCTTGAAAAACTAAAGAAAATGTGCAATTGAAATTATCTTACAATTATCTACAACATAAGAGATATTATAGCCTTCTTCATTACCTTCACTGGTAGGTATAGGCAGCGTCATATTTGCATAGAGGCGTCATCACGTTGTTGACACAGTGTGATACACTTCGAATAACAATACTTTTCTGCAGAATACATATGAACGCGACTTTTGATCTTTGAAGAAGCAACTAGATTGTACGAACACCAATTTTTAAAGAAAGAAATTGGGATGCTCCTTAACTATTAGGCTTAATAATCGTCAAGTAAAACATCTGATATAAGGCTATTTGACGTCATAAAAATGGTGACGTCACAATGGTGTGAGACAATAACACTAGAATTCTTACGAAACTATGGGTCTTAGCTGATGAATAATAGGTAAGTAATAATAACTATCTCTGTACACAGTCCCACTCGTTGCCATGGACATAAAAAAAACAATACTTTTTATAAATCTGAGCGTATCAAAGTACATCCCTGCAGTTGGGAAATTCATATGCAAAGTTTCAGAAAGATATGACGAATTCTCTTCGGCTCTGCTCCACCAGGGGCAATCCTATCTCTGTAGGGTGTCCAGTTTTAAAAAGAAATTCCGTGCAAACAAAATCATCAAGAAACGGAATTATTACGGACGGGCGGACGGGGCAAAAGGTATTTTATGCTGATGGGATCAATCTACGTCAACAACCACATCATCCTGCTAAATCTCGTTCCTGCCTAATACCCTGATCTCCTTCAAGCCAATAAAAGTCTAAATAAAGTCTAATTTGGTTCATAAAGTCACTTATATTTTCGTGCTTCCACCTTAATAAGATCGTTAGTTTTGGCTGTCAACAGAAATTATGTTTCTTGATTCCCATGCGCTCGTTTTCATAACATATAGTAAAAAATGCAATACTTCGAAAAACATATGTTTCATTAAAAAGATGCAAACCTGTAAGTCGTGAGTCTGATTCTTAAGAGAAAGAAAATTTTATTTTCCTTGAGAACATCGTGTTCTCTAATCGAATAGAATATAGAGGATACTAAACGACCTTCCATTTAATACTATTTTTATTAAACGAGTTAATGATTAAGTATAAAACGAGCGAAAGCGAGTTTGATACCAAATCATTAACGAGTTTAATAAAAATAGTATTAAATGGGAGGAAGTTTAGTATTCTGTTTATTACTTGACCTCAGTAATCAAGCATTATTACCGAAGGTGTACTGAACGAAGCATTTCCGCGACTAAGCCGCCATTGAGACGACGGTGCCAAGATTGTGACGTCACAACCCCACAATATTATGACGTCATACAGGGAGCGATATTACACTATATCGCCGTATAAATATTACACTGCGGTATCTTACACGGGCGAGTAATAAATAATTTTATCATCGATGTTGGCGCTGGGTAAATATAAGAGTATCAGATGCTTAGTAATAGCAGTGACAGTTGCAAAAGTGGAGAGAGAAAAAACGTTGATCATTATGTTCCCTTTTTGCACGTCAGTGTTGAAGACGCATTAATCAAGAGAAATAATCCAGTTAGTTTTCATGCAATGATAAATAACGTGACCCGTTAATGTCTCCAGGTAATTTAGTCTACCAACGTTCGAATTTTTTACAAACCCCATTGGTATGAAGTTAATGGACATGTACAGAGTAAAATAATTCTAATTACATGTCTCTGACAAACGCAGGAATATAAAATGTACGTGAGGTCTTCAGATATACATCATGGGTATACATTTATTAATACATTTACGATATACTTCGATATATGTTTTGCACTTGAAACGTCTTTACTCTCTCGTTCGTGTTTTTTCTGTATATTTCATATGATATCCTGCATGGTGTGTTAGCCAATAAGGTGACTACGAAGGGAAGTCCAGCGTACCAATGAAAAGGCACGTCGTTCTTCTTTAACCTCGCACATATCACACACTAATTTGGTGACAAAGACCCGTCTGGATGGAGACTCAAAAGAGACTGACTGGTTCATAAAATTTCATTAAGATACACAGAAAAAGAAGCGGGTGTATCAATACATCCTTGCTAATCCATGTTTCACTTTGTTCATCGGAAAAATTTGTCCCAATCATACCTACAATTGAATTTAAAACAGTCACCCAATGAAACGGCCCGATACAAGATGCGGATATGGGTGTTCGGTAATGCTGAGATCAAAGCAGTCTCTCTCAGTGCATGCCCAGAAAATTGAACATGAAATAAAGGAAACCTTGCCTCCTTTTTGGCTGAGTATATAAAATTAGGGTTGCAAATGCATGTCTATTTCCTAAGATTAATGCATGGTGTAACACATATTTTGAGAGGCTTGTGAGTTAATTCATGCAAGAATTAGTTTCATTGGGTTACTTACATATAGGGCGGGTAATTTACGTACAGTTTTTTCTGATAAACAGTCCCAGGGGTTTTAAAGTGAAGATCATCGAAACATTCAGCTCTGGATACGGCCTCCTAGGATTTAATGTTCCGATACTCTTCACAAATGAGTGAAAAGCATCAGCATATTAATCCTTGGAAATTCGAGGATGGATCCTCATCGAATACAACATAGTGTTTCAGGCACTCTGCCAGCACTTATAATGTTATTTGAAACTACAATTTCAAGTTTTGAAATATTTCAGATAAACAAACGAGTACCACCTACGGGATATTTTGGGTAAATCAATATTTTAAAGGATATCAAATTAATATAATATTCCCTCCCCTACATAGTAAATAAATATAGAAGAAGGGGCAGTATTATGTAGATTTGATATTTATGTTTTTCAATTTCATCTGGTAAGGACATGATATTTATGATACATTTTGCGTCCTTACAACAAAGTGATTTATTGACTAATATTTCACATGACGTTTCTAGGTTATGTTATGTATGTAATTCTAACTTAAATGAAAAACAGATTGTAATTAAGATTCCTTGATTCTTTATTACAAATCACAATCTGAAACCAACTTGTTATCAATCTCCTTAATTTTTCATTACAAATCACATTATTAATGAACGTCAAACTTTTGTATCCTTGTCTGTATCATTGGGGTGATACATAACGCTTATAAAAACATTCTTTTTCTGATGAATGTATGTCATTGAATAAATACATTTTGTTTTACGCAGTAATGAAATAGTTTTTTTGAGAAAAAGAATTAATAATGAAGACATTGTTGATGAGAAACTGACGTGATAAACAACTGAATCATGAAAACACACATTTGAATTTATGTGAGCAAAAAAATATAATGCATTCAGTATGCAACTATGACCTTTACAGTTCATTTCGCAATAATGGCGATAAATACTTCGTAAATATATGTTTTCTATAAAACTTCTTATAAATGTAATGTCAGTTGCTTATTTTTATGATATTTTTTTATTTAAAAAAAACAATATATTTTTATTATGATTTGAGACAATCCAAACTGACAGTTGATTACTGATTTGTAGTACAAGATTACATTCAGGTACATTCCAAATGACACCTTTTGAAGTCCTTTACTTTTCAAATGACCAAAATTGAACAACTATAAGAGATCTTATCATCCTATCTTGTAAGTACTTATATCCAAAGCCGTCCATATGACATTGATCATCTTGGCAGTAACGGTCTACTCAGTCATCAAAAACTATCTCGAGATTTGTCCAAAACCATCTTTCGACACTTGATATTCCAAGTAGGAATAAGAAATACCTTAACATACTTTTAGAACATAAACGAAATCGGAAGCCTCCTTTTCACTATATTTAACCCAGAACGGCGTTAGCATCAATACTAGAGGGAAACAAATCCACAACAGCCATAAAGCTATTTGTACAATTAAATTTAGTGCATATTTCTAAAACGTTGATGTCGTCTTTGAATATTTAGGAAAGATCTGAATATGTTGTTTTCCAAAATTGTCTGATAGACACTTTTTAAAATGTCACATTTCCAATACAATATTTAGTTAATACGTAAATAATGCCTCTGTAATGTTATAAATGCCACTTGTTTTGAACAATGAATCTGAGGTTTTTTACCATTTCCCTTTTCGATCCATCAAATCCAATACAAACAACGCCTTACATGTCAAAACTAAGGACCTCGCTAACCCTTGTATACTGTCAATTTGTCTCCTAGATTGTCTCTAGGATCCATATCAGATGAGTTTAACGTCAATTTAATGTGGCTTAATTGGCTACTTTTGCGTGACCAAAAATACTGTGTTTCAGATAACGCTCTTGGCTTCTTGATTCCTAACCAGTTATCACGAAATTCCCTTGCGTCTCATGAGACACCTATAATACTTATATCTCAAAGGTGAACTGCCTAAACGTAGTTGTCTCAAGTAATATCCATCATATCTACGTAGATCAAATATTGTCTATATGAAACCTTT
The DNA here is from genome assembly GCA_921293015.1 of Phorcus lineatus. Taxonomy (NCBI): domain Eukaryota; kingdom Metazoa; phylum Mollusca; class Gastropoda; order Trochida; family Trochidae; genus Phorcus; species Phorcus lineatus. Next base: position 9,465,151 of record OV121090.1, read on the forward strand.
ATAATGATTGACTTAAATAGGCTGAGTTTTTTAGTCCGCCATTTTGTTTTGAGGAAAATGACATGAACAAGGTGTTGTAATTTTACCTATTTTACCATTTTATAAAAATTAACTATATGTTTTGTTAGAAAATACACATAGTTGCAAATGCTTTATAAGAAGTTCAATAAAAACTGCCTTATAAATCTGAGGCGAGGCTTTTCACATTCACTTCACCTCTCACTCATTTTTTTATTTCAACTATTTTCATTTCGAAATGATGAAATTTGAAACCTTAGCTTGTCATGACCTTTTAGTATCACTAACTAATTAATCAACGCTTTCATTTCCATAATTTTAGACTTATTCAAAAAATGAATTTTCCCAATGTTATTGTCCTTGTCACATTGTCGATTTATTGTTACTGTGTAGGATTTTGATACAGATGAAAATCCTTTCAAGTCTGTCATAGCAGAATATTGTATGTTGGAAATGATTGAAATAAGCTGAAAAAATCTTTTTTACTCCTTATATAATTTGACATTTACAACAGTTGATAGTTCTTCATTTTTACTGATTTCGATTCCTTCACTAGAAATCTTGCAATTGATTTCTTACTTCAGTAAATCTATTGTTACTTCTAATGAATACTTGAATCCAATTGCAAAATTGACAATCAACACTTAAAAACTCTTAAATTTTCCATATTTTTTACTTTTGAGTTTGAACTTTTATTAGGGTATTGATACCTGCAAAGACTTTATACCAGAGCAGAAGCAATGTTTTTCATATCGAATATCTTTACTTGAGTCTCTGCATTTAGTATATGATCATATATGATCTTATTACCCATATGGTTCATCATAAGTGGTGACATATTTTCAATATGAGCACATGTGCATATATCACTTTTGCCTAGCAACGATTGTTTCAGCGCGAGTTACCGTATTTTGTTGTCTGTGACGTAATGAAACCATTGTTCATTGTTCATTTACGAAACTCGTGTGAAATGTGCGTGTAACCCTCGCTCTCGCTCGGGTAATACAAAATTTCACACTCGTTTTCGTAAAAGTCATATGACACACTAGCTCGGGTAAAAATCTCTATAAATCCACAGAACTCCTACGATACCCTGGTATCTATCTGTCGATATGCCTCCTATCGCTGTGTTAGTTTCAAGGCAATGAAACGACTTGTTTCTAGGGAAAGTGGCACTACCCGGATTGCAGAACCGTTAATTTTGTGACATTTGTTCCAAGCTTCAAAGAAAATTGAATGATTATGAAAGAAATTACCTAGTATCCAGGTGCAATCAAATATTGCACCAACTGATATGAGTAGCATCATAAAACTCTATATCGTAGTTTTCTTGAGAATACTACAGCTATATGTCTACTCGAAGTACTTTGGATCTCAAGCAAGGTTATTGACCATAATCTTAAAAGGTCTACCAATAATTAATTTAAAGAATTTGCCTCAAGTCCTAATGGTTTCAATTTACGATACATATTGGCACTTCACCAACATATACTTCTGTTAATCTGATGCAAGCAAGCAATATCATATGTAGTTTGCCCTTAGGGCGACTCTAGTGTATATTTCACAAGTACTTGTGATATCTGAAAACTTTTTTCTCTCAATTTTATTAAACGATATCAAATGGCCTACTTCGTGTAATTACGGTCAATGCATACCGACGGAAAAGGAATCTGTGTTTATATCTTCTGTAAAACGTAAATAATAGTTCAGGGCAAAACTGTACTTTATTGGTTTTGTTTCTGGTTATATTATTTTGAACTCGATGCTCGATAATCCGTGGTCGTAGAATAAAGTATCAAGTATCAATCAAAACCTGCGGGCGGCCATTTTAATGTGAACACCTTTCAAACATTTAAGGTAGGGAAGTGGATTTGCGTAGTTTCATCGTTTATATCGTTCGTTTACAACTGCTTCTTTTGATTAAAAAACATTTGTTTCTGTTTTCAGGAGATCCATTTATTTACCTAAGGTGTGCAACTGTCCCTTTAAAACAATAAGTGGCGTTCATTTTCCTGCTCCCCGTGATGTAAGCGTAACTTTATACGTTTGAACGAGTAAGACAATCTCCATAAAGAAATTATGATCTTCTGTTTGTAATACAACCACTGGACACCTCGAGGTATAATAACAACAGTACGAATTTAGTTTAAGTGCGTCATAGGTCTCTTTATAAATCCACATTATCCTGTGTCTGATATATAAATCTAGATTTCATATCTTATTTTTTTCAAAATGGTAATATCCAAGGCCGACCATAACACGTTTGATAAAAACAATTAAAATTTGAATCGTGTTGAAAATGGATAATTCAGTCTGATTAAAATCGACCGTATTTCGAAGATGAAAGTTTTCAAATATTGACTCTAGCAGGATTCGAACACACTCTATCAGGGATTTACCTCTCCACAACGGTCTGAAAGGATGCACGTTTAACGCAGTCAAAAGTATTCGGTATCACTATCTAGGGGCGACTAACTCCCGTTTACTATTCGTTAAACTTGATTGCCGCTATCCTTATTTTAAACGCGATGACGTGATTGGTTCGCTTATGACTCGGTTTTGTCTGCGCTAAACTGGCGTCATCACGTGCGAGCTGCGAAATTCTTTATAGACTGTTATTGTTAGATCGTAAACACACATATTCACACATTCCCCTGACCCGGAAGTAGCCACCATTACACACTTAAGTGACACTGCACATGGTTGTGGAGTGTGTAAATGTTGCTACCAATAAATGTGTGAATACCATCTGTCAGTGTGCCATTGTAGGCCTAATGTGTTCCTAAAGCTTAAAGGGCCATAGAGTAGTTTGTTAAGTGGTGTCAATGTTCTAATCTTCATAAATGGTGTTATTTTATCGATATGTAGTTGTGGTTTCTGAAAATTATTTGTTATTTCTGTATTTGAAAAAAGGTAAGCTATTGGCTATTTTCATTGGATGTTTAGCTGGGAAATTTCATGTGTTTCACGTCATGGCCTTAGCGAAATGATACGGTAAGGACTAACGCTCGCCAATGACATAGGGTAGGGTGTTTTGAACTTCATTATTGAGGGCTAGAATGCACGCATATTTTTCAAAATTGTTGCAAACGTCAGGGGAAAGATTCCTGTAAGTGATGAACTATTTGTCCGGCGTGCAATACAATTTGCCTTGCAAAAATGATACTATGAATTTAACATAATTCTAGTGAAGCCGTTTCTAAAATCAGTATCAACGAAAGCTTAAGTGGCGGGATTTGTCCTCATATGTCCTTAGATAATCAATTTGAGGACAAAAATGCCTTTTTATCGGTTAACTAGCCGGTTCAAGGATAATGAAAGTGCAAATTGAAGAGTAAACTAGAGCAGATGGTCTAAATTTTATCAAATTTTGGTAAAACAAATTCAGACCTTTATATTTGAATAGTTTGATCTCATTTCTTAAAATTATTCTGCTCGTATGCCTATTTTTATATGACACTCTTTTATTTAAAAATTAGCTGATAAGGCACATTTCAAAATTCCTCAAATAGAACAAAGATGTATCTTACTGTCTAAGTGCGTCATTGTCATTTAACGTGATCACACAACTCTGTTATTTTCTTCCAACTGATAGACGCAATTAAGAGAAAGATGATTCCATCATTTTGCATTTTTCTAAAGTGCTTAAAAATAAATGTAGTATTCAGAAATAAAACGTTTTACACGATCACTTATATAAGCTCCTAAGCTGCTGTGTACTTTAACATTGACAGTGAAATTGGATACACACACAAAGTATTTCACGCTTTTTAATAGTTTTAAATTAATAAACGAGATTATTGCTCTCCCATGTAAGATACTAATGTGTATCATTCATATGGCAATATAAAACTAGTATAATATTTGTCACATTTTAGATTGACCAGCACAATGGCAGACAAATGTTGGTTTCGGCACGCTAAAGACGAGTGTGCTTCATATCTGTGGGCGAGTGGATAAAATACTCAACTTCTTAACATGATTATCTACGAGGAGAAGTCAATAAGTTCATAAAAGTGAGGATTGATAAACCCGTAAGACATCATCGTTGATGTCATTATTGAGATAGGCCATCTGACGACAGTTACAGACTTAAACAACTCTTCCCGACCATTTCTTTGAGATTTACAGCCTGTTGAACTCAGGTACCCTTCTGTAATCATGGAAAGATGTAAAACTGAGCATCGTGCAGTTGTCAAGTTTTTCACGAAAGAAGGCGCGAATGCAACCGAATTACGTTTAAGCGGGGTCGCAGCTGCTTGGACGATGATACCTGTTGAAGCCATCAAAAATTATATGGTTGCAAGGGTCAAGGGCTGAACCTGTCCAATCGTAGACTAAAAGTGGACGAGGTATCTTCAGAGTTGGCATTTCTCACGAAAGTATTTGCACCAATATTCATGAGCATTTGCACATGTCCAAGTGCAAATTAATTTTGTCATTAGTCGACACCAGTGAGTTGAATCCAGTCGTGAACTCTTGAACGTCTACAATGTCAATCCCGTAACTTTCATGCCCGTCTGGTTACAGGGTACGAAACCTGTATTCTTCACTAGGATCCTTACACCAAGCAAGAATCATGCGATGGAGACATAAGCACTCTCCTGCAACCCATAAGTTCAGAACTTAGCCTTCTGCTGGCAAGATCACGGCGACCATTTTCTGGAATTCAAGGGGCGTGGTACCTATGAACTTTAAATCATCTAAAACTGCAATAATAGGAGCCTTCTATGCTGGCTTGTTGAAACAGAGAGAGCGTCGATCAAGAAGAAGCGCGGTATGTTGACTGATGGAGTTTTGTTTCTTCAGTTTCTTCATGACAACGCTCCAGTGCAGAAGAGTCGTATTGCACAGACTGCACTTTTGAAAACCTTAACCACCCCCTGCAGTTCAGATCTGGCCCGAAGCGACTTCTATAGGTTTCGCAATTTGAAACCACATTTGCGTGGTACAAGTTGGCTATGATCATGAATTCAAGGCAGCGACTAAGGCGTGGCTTCGGGCTTATCAAAAGACTTCTACCGGAAGGACACGGATAGTTTCAAAGGCAAATGGGCAAAGTGCATGGATGGCAAGGCAGATTATTATGAAATACATAATCAATGTAACAACCATTGGCTTCTGTTTTACACCACTTATCTGATCTTATTGACTTCCCCTCGTATGTCTTTCACACTTGTTTCCTACTTAATCAGTAAGTGGGGATTTTTTTCAAAGAAAAGTATTATATGGAAGGTTTTTCAGTACCTCCAATTTATTGACAGGTAAGAAGTTTAAGCTGTTTGTCATGTCAATAGTCGTGTAAGTCATAGTATGTCATCAGATGTTTTTCCAATACCTCTCCAAGCAATATTGTAACATGCAAACAGGGAAACAACTTTCAACCTTTTTAAGATTTGAGAAGTTTGTACTGGTTTGAAAAAATTATTTTAAGACTTATTGCTAGTTACTGCAGATAGTCAACATTTTTTACTTCACGGGGATAACCCTTTTTCTGAAAAAAATCTAATAAAATGACTTCTTTCACATACTTAATGTCGAATCAAAGGATAACTTGGCTTTGAAAATGTTTTAGTCATTCAAGGTTAGCATCAACGTTGAAAGCAAGATACATTTAGATCGATAACAGTTTCAAGTGCACTTTTGAAGGAAACTTCAAAGACATTCAACTTCATCAAATCCAGTTTCCTTATTTTCTGTTTTGTCAAGTTAAGGTATAAAATAGCTCTCTATTTAATGTGGCTCGTTGAAATCGTTCATAAACACTTGAGATTGCTTTGTTGAAATAAATTTCTTGCTGACAATCACGCTATTGATTTAAAGTTTACAATTTCGTAAGTTTACACAACTCGAGGCTATAGTGGCGTGTTAGAAATTATTTCAGAAACCTTAGGTTCATTGTGAGCGATTCTATGATATTGATATTGATGATATTAATATAATGCAATTTATCCTCCAAGTAATAATGTTACGATAAAACAGTTTAATGCAGATAAAGAGGCGATAGAAAGATTTGTTTCTTCACATTTGTTCCATTTAACATTAGTTTATGTTAAATCTATTATTCAGATTGTCAAAACATATTATTAATCAACGAGATCATGCGTAGTCGTAGAGGAAACTTCCAGGTATCGAGCAAAAAGCACTGGCGACCTTTTTTGTGTAAACACCTTTTATTCATTTGAGGTCGGAGATGGATTCGTATAGTTTATCCGAACATACTGCGTCTTTTTATCAAAAATATAATGTGTTACAATTTTAAACTTAATTGCTCGTTTTCGCGTTTCGCGTTCGTGCTACCTTGCCTTTAGGAGTTACATACAGTTATGAATGGAAATTCGATTTAATTATTTATTCAATGGTGTGACTTCCGTCGCTTTAGATGATGTCGATATTGGCTAAAACATTGCTCAAGCGACGTCATACAATATTATTTCTTGTTTCAGATATACAATCTATGATGTGTTTAGCGTTGTTGAGCTAAAAAGGTATTTGCATCACAAGATTCTTTTAAAGATATTACATATCTCCAGTTCTCATCATATGTTTTTCATGTGAATTTTATGATTATACATATTTTAGATTACAGATAAAAGGTAGACACTCTTAAAATGTATACAAGGTTAAATACGCAGGTATTGCAGGTTAGTAGTATATGTTAGATCGCAAGGTTACAACAATTGCAATTTCTATGATTTTAATGTTTAAAGTGACACAGTATGTTTAAGTGTTTGCCATGTGGATTAGATAAGAAAAAAGAAAAATGTCCTTAGATAAGTTCAAATCGTCTCCCTAAACTTACATCTTTATTCTTAAAAGCCTAAAATATAATGTTTTTATTGTAATAAATGATAATAGGAAAACGGTCAAATAATTTTTTAAATCAAAATTCTGCCTCCTTTTTACATGCGTTAAGGTAAAATGATTTAAGTTTAATGATTTAAATGACCATGTCTGCTGTAAATAAGTTTCAAAAACTACCTTTGATGTATTGCCACCGTTTTCGATTACAAATCATTACTTAATTATGTTTACTGTAACTTTACTGAACCACAGAGCGTTGTGATACTGATTTTCAGAAAAAATACTACTTCTCGATTAAATATACTATCTATAGAGTTTGACATTTTCACCGCAACAACATACTTTGACTGTACTGTGTCCCTTTAAGGATCATTGTGTTATGGAACACTTTTATGCTATTGTGATGAACAGACAATGTTAGATATCAAGATACCATTTATTTGTGACACTTTTACAGTTTGTTAATTTTTTTTATATCTTTAAAATCTTATTATATTATATGAATAATCTGGATGGCCATTAGCCCAAAACTTTCTAAGTGTACAATGGAGGCACGGAAATGGAATCCTTATAAAGAAAAGTGCCCTTTAGTTTTAAATGCATCCGGCTTGAAGAATAATCAACTGAGCTCACGACTGAAAAGTAAGACCTAAATGAGGATTTTACTAACGCTTCAAACGATTAAGAAGTGATTTTTAAACAGATAGTATACATTCGCAAAGGCTAAAACACAGAACAACGTAGATACCGTATTTCCTCTAATAGACGCCGGGCATCGAATAGACGCCGGGTCTCCAATAGACGCCGGGGGTATGGCTGTTGTATTTAATACAAGCCGGGTCTCGAATACACGCCGGGTGATAATTGATTAATAAATGCTTCAGTAGTTGAATGCAAATAATGTTTACTCCGTATGCACGGAATTTCCTAATTAACACTTGATAGACGCCGGCCTCGAGTAGACGCCAGGTCTCGAATACACCTCGGGGGTAACGGGGGTCTGAAAAAATAGATGTCTTGGGCGTCTTTTCGAGGAAATACGGTACTTTTTAAAAAATTATCCATATTTCTATTTTAAAACGTAGATCATGTCTTCTAATCCTCTTTCTCTTGTAATTTCTCGAATGAAAAAAAGTCATCTATTCAGGTAGAAACTAATGTTATCTAATTGAAATTTGAAGAAGTAAATCTTTCACAAAAGTTGTAAAACCCATTTAAAAGATAACGTGTATACATTTTTTTCAAGACTAATTAATATTTGTCATCGAACCAACAAAGGCTAGAAATAGGTATAATAATTGATTTTCACTTAATCATGAAAACAATTACCAGAACGATTGCTTTGTTAACAATCTATTAGGTAAAATTATTTTAAAATTACCATCCTAAAATAAGAAAGAAAAAATCTGAATTTATTTCAGGGAACTCTTAAGTGTGATGAACTTTAAAGTAGAAGTTAATATTTCATCAAACTTGAAATTACACAATCCAATCAAGAATATAAGAATGAAATTGATATTCAAATTCAGTTAAAACAAATGTCAAATGTGAAAACAAGTAAGATTATCTTCTATTTCTTTATTAACAACGGTTAATTCATTTTAAGTGTCTTTATTTTGGAATAACTTAATTTTATCGTTTGTTTAAATGTTGTTGAACCCGTTTCTGTACATATACAGCGTCCAAGGCCTTTTTGGTAAATCAGTTACTTCTTATATACATTTAATAAATAACATGTTCAGACACATTTTTTAATTCAACAAATGAACTCACAAATGAAATAGGAATTTCAAAAAAACATCTATCCATTGCTCATTTCTGTCATACAGGGTCTGAAAGAATGATCGGTCAACATACCGATGTAGGAAGTTCAAATGACCTGTCTTTGTAGCTCGGTGATGTGATATTGGGTTGAACGCCGCTTCCAAGAGTATTTCACGTGCATCACGGCAGTTAGTATTATTGCACGGAGAAGGCACGCAACACCATTGTGACTGCATTGCTGTGAAACCTGCGTGAGCCTGCTGGAACTAGCGAACCATGGGTGGTACTGCTCTGAAATTCAGTGTAGCATTGCACCCAAACCTGACTGCGTTCAGCGACAGTTCTCTACTGCAGAAATTTGCCGATCCCCTGGCGGGATTCGAAGCAGAGACTTCTTTCCCGACCCCTTCTTTGTATCTAGCGTTAGGTTTCAGTGAATTAAACATAAACTCTTCAAAAAAAGATACTTGACATTCATGCGAAACTGATTTTTTCGAAACGGGTCAATCTTTTTCATGACACATACCTGTAATTTAAAGAAAGGCTTGCTCAAAAAAGGCTTGCCCAAAAAGTTTACGTTGTGTTCAGGGACGAAAACGAGCGATTCGTCCAAATGCATTTTCTGCCAAAGCACGTGCAGCATGAGATCATGAAGGTTTACATGCAGACACGTCTGCTTTAGGGGTATAAAAAGCCTAATCAGCCGCTGTTCATTCAGACTACACAACATCGGTACAGCGACCTGAAGAATGCCAAGACTGAACAGAACGCAACGCAACAACGCTATTGGCAGGCTGCAAGCAAGCGCGACGCAGCGAGATGTTTCAACACACTTTGGTGTGTCCAGACAGACCATCTCTTCATTGTGGACCTGTTTCAACACCCGAAACAGCGTTGATGATAGGCCAAGGTCAGGCAGACCAAGGGTGACTACTCGGGCCCAAGATCGCTACATCCGACTGCTCCACTTTCGGGAATGCACCAGGACAGCAACGTCAACAACAACGCAGATACCAGGCCTGCGTCGAATTTCCGACCAAACGGTACGCAACAGGCTGAGAGAGGCTGGACTTTTTCCACGACGACCGGTTCGACGTCCCGTTTTAACACAACGTCATCTGGCGGAACGTCTCGAGTGGTGTCAACAGAGGATGAGATGGGCACGTGCAAGGTGGAGAACCGTTCTCTTCACTGATGAGTCCCGTTTTCTGCTTCGACGAAGTGATGGACGAGCACGTGTATACCGACGTCGTGGAGAACGTTATCCTGCCAACTGTGTTCAGGAGGTTGTCCCATTTGGAGGTGGTGTGGGCCGGGATTCGTCACGGTGTTAGGACACCCCTTGTGCATGTTGTGGGTAACCTCACAGGAGTACGGTATAGGGACTTGATCCTACAGCCTTACGTTGTTCCATTACGTCAACGTCCATGGTGGTCTCTTTCAGCAGGACAATACTCGACCACATGTTGCACGTGTTTGTCAAGACCTTTTACAGCGTAACAATGTCCAGACATTGCCATGGCCAGCCAGGTCACCAGATTTGTCACCAATTGAGCATCTCTGGGACGAACTGGATCGACGCGTGCGCAGTAGGAATCCACCACCCCAAACACATCCAGGACTTCTTGCAGCACTTCAGCACGAATGGCAGAACATTCCACAGGCTGTGATTGACAACTTGATTGCATCCATGGGTCGTCGGTGCCAAGCAATAATCAATGCCAATGGTGGCCATACCCGATACTGACATTTGTGCACCCCTGTGATGTTGAAACACTTGTGCACCTGTGCATTTCAAGGTCATGCTTATTCTGAATAACATTTACTGAACAGAGATCTTCAAACAGCGTTTTAGTTTTCATTTCAATGTTTAACTTGCATCTGTGGTCTTTTTATTGAACTTTGAAAGTCAGTGTTAAGTTTACATGTACTTGAATTGCTTTTCTGCTCAATTGTTATCCTAATTGTATATTTTAATCCGCCCATGCACACACTCAGTTGCACAGTGGTTCGGTGGTTAGCGTGTTGGCCTATCATATCAAAGACTCGGGTTCGAATCTTGTTGAAAAAAAATGTGACCTAGTTCCCTCTTTCCTTTCACAAGGCACTTCATCCCACTTCATTGCACTCAGTCAACCTGGGTACCTAAAAACAGGGTCGCGAAGTAACTGTTTTGAAAGTACACTTCCTTGATGGTAATGTTGTAGGTAGCGCCTTGAGCATGTATTAACACGTGGAAAAGACCCCCGTAGTATTATGGATAATCAGAATAACTTTTACATTAATCATAATAAGCTACCCGCCCTAAAGTCATGTAAACAAAACAGTAATCAAATTAAGCTGCTAATGTAACAAGATGTTAAGATTTAGTTTAAATGTATTGAAAATCCTTTTCCTTTTCATACTTTATCATCAGTCATATATTATTATCAGTCTTTATTATTTAGATCTTTAATATTCTCATCCCTGCTATACCCCTTGTTAAGTGTTAAGCTACTTACTCCTCCACCATAATATAACATTCATTACAAGCCAGTTATTCATTTCATCTTAGGTTATGAAGAGGGATCATTATGCTAGTTCCACCATAGTAAGATTGATTAGATTAGAAAAAATGATCGTATAGTTTTCCGCCTTTATATGTTTTTCCATAATATTTGAATTTTGTAAAACTACTTTGCTGATTTCATATAATGGTTTAATTTTAAAAGTTGATTTCTCGAAAGTGGTCGAAGTAAGACCAGTCTGTTTAAAATCGACCGTGTTCCGAGGAATAAAAGTTTCAAAATATTAACTCTACCGAGATTCGAACTCTATCTGTCTAGGCTATCCTCTCCACAACGGTCTGACCGCAGCCTACTGTAGCGCACCTTCTTACGTAAACTCAGCTAACCAATGACAATGCGTGCTGCATTCGGTATCAGTAGCTAGGGGCAAGTAACTCCCATTTACCATTCGTTAACCTCGATCGCCGCTATCCTTAGTTTAAACGCGATGATGTGATTGGTTCGCTAATGGCTAGATTTTGTCTGCGCTAAACTGGTGTCAGCACGTGCGAGCAGTGAGGCTGCCTTCAAACCGTTGTGGAGAGAAAACCTCGCTAGAGTCATTTTAAAAATTTCATGAATTTCATGTTTAGACTTACTGGATCTACTGTGTTTAATCCATGATTGCATGTTTTTAGAATTATGACTATTTTTAAAGTAAAAGTTAAAGGCCTAGTGTAATAAACATAAGTTCGTCTATACATCATAAATGAATAACAGTATAAACATCTTTATGACGAAATATAGATTTTATTAATCAAAAATAAAAATTAATAAAATGTATATTATGGAAAAAGGAGGCATTCAAAAAACACATCGATCTTTGGTTTTTAGCAGAGGAAAAACGTTCCCATTCGAAAACCAAAAATCTCGATGATAATTGAATTATTGAACCCTTGAGAACCAAGAATAGGTCACTTGTTGTAAACAAAAACTATTTCAATAAAATAAAATTTTGAAATTAGATATTAATTCATGAAAAATAACATTTTCATAACACAAAAAACAATCACAAAATATATATATATATATATATACAATCACACAGTGAGTGATATCAAAGATCAAGTGTGTGTTATATCAAGATTTAAAATGTTTACACGTCTTGTTGAAATGGATTGTTGCACACAAAAACACTTTAATGCGGGTCATTCCTTTTAATTGATATTAAACAGTGTTTATTGACTTGTAGTTGTTATGACTTGTTATGTAGATAAATATAAGCTTCAGGACAGTCATGCATGCTACGTTGTACAAACTTACATATTAGATATACGGTAGTTGGTAAAATCGTTAATTATAAAAAATGAATAGTTTCAAAAATCTTTTTTATAAATGGACGCATGAAAGAGCCACCAACATCATCACAGACAGCACTGAGACGAAAAAACCTGAAAAATAAAAGTCATATTTAATTTTGATTTTAAAAAGCATCAATACATTTTTATACCCTCGCCTTACAACGAAACGGGGTATAAGATGTTCATTCTGTCCGCCCACAATGTTGTCCCCTAAACTTTACATGCTAACTTCACCACTTTACTTCACGTGTTTACCATAATCCCTAGGAGTGCCCTTTGACTGTTACAAAATTTCAGTAGATGTAAGTTACTACAGATTCGTGTTCTCCTTTGAGTCTTTTCTCCAATCAACAATCTAACAGTAAATGTGGGCGATATATCTTAAACGTCATTGATATCATCACCTTTCGATATATGGTCGTTTTGATCTAGGGTGGGTGTGTGAATTTAGTTGCAGCTTGATGATAAGGCATTGTGTATAGTAGCTCGATTACCAAAGGTTTCCTCAATTATCGGAGTGACAATGTACTTAATTGTTTTCAAACAAATAACCTACAAACCTGCTTTATGTACATTTCCTGCTGATATACAGGGTTCCCTTGTGGTTTCTGGTGGTGCTGTAGGTGATTCTGTAACTGAACAAGACAGATTTTGTTATCTTTAATTACCAAAAATTGAAAACGAAATATCTTTTTTATTGAGATTCAAAGAAAGGTGTTTAGTTTGATTACAACAGCATATTTAACATTAGCTCTTAATACATATTAATAATAATATTTAAAGAAAAACATTCATTGTGATTGGAAAATATGTTGCAAATGTTCTAAAACGTGTAAACTTAAACGTACCTGACAATTTCTGAATGTTTTGTATATTTGACAATTGGTTCTTTAAGTGTGCGAAAAATTACTTTCTACGACGTTATTTATATGGCTAAAATCGTAGGATTTTCTCACGAACGACACGAAATGCGGTAGTGTTTTGTTATCCATATTAAACCAAGCCACTCAATATCAAAAGATCCTTATATTTATATGGTTTAGCTTCGTGGCCATTTACTCAGGCTAAAGGGGAGAACTCTCACTCCTAACTACAGGATACTAGTAGAGGACAACTGATTGACATAATATAGTGAACCTCTGTTGGCACAAACATTTACAAATACCAGCAATGCTAATCTAGTTAATACTAGCTGTAATGATCCGTAATAACTTACAACTAGTTTTAACTAGATTGCAGCAATGCTTCATGGGAATATGGAAATTGAACTTACTAGTCACATCTATTATGGTGACTGTACCAGAGACAGAACCTGTCGCGAAGAGGATTGGTTTTCCTGTAGGGCTCTTGGAGGCAGGGACAAAACTGCAAGAACATTTAATAGTTCCAGTAAGATTCAGATAACTCTACCAAAATATTACAAACAATGAGTTTAGGTTAATCATAAACAGTATCATGGTATAACTAGCAACATAAGAGTTGTTAATTCAATGCCAAAACAAACCATCCAGTGATTTTTACTTATATCAACAGCAACATAACAACAGCATAGTTATAGAAAAATGACCTTTCCAAGCATGTATTTTGAACCAAATCATTGGAATATACCCGCTATTACTCCACGGTAGTGAGAATATGTTATTTTCACTGAGTAGAATGAAAATAAAATGAGATTAAAACTCAAAGGTTAAAGTTAAAGAGTTTGATGTCATGAAAACGATCCAGTTTTTTGTTTGTATTTCATGATAAGATAGATATAATATCTGTCCACTCTATACAAACACCATCATGTTTATCTCGTCTACGGTGAGGTAAAAAAAGTTACATATTTTCACTCTTTCACTCACTTTATTGCCATTCGTGAAAGTAAATACACATACTAATCCACTTGTTGAAATAAACACGGTATTGGTTAAAGAATAGACAGCTATTCTCCATTTAGCATGTGTAATAGAAATTATCATACAAGAGCTCATGATTATGTCAAACCAAAACGCTAAATAAAGAAGGCTTGTCATGGTATGTGATAGTGAGTTTTTAAAATGCTAAGTCATCATTAAAATCAGAAACTTTTGACCTCGTAGGTAGTAAAACCAGAAACAACAGGGTATCGCTCAGTAAAAGCTTTAGAGAGACATACGTATCTCTGGACTCTACCTTCTAAAGACTTTATATAGCAGTAGGGTAGGGTCTATAGGTATATACATCTTTCTAAAGCTATGTCTAAACGATAAATTCTCCTGTGCCAGATACAATAAACCAAACTTACTGAATATCTTCAGGATCGACTTCAGATAGAAGTCCTTCATCATAAAGCTGCCTCCAAGACTTGCTACTCGGGTGAGGGATACTGTCGTAAACGTCATGGAATCTTGGTTTCGTGATGTCCGAATCAAAAGAGTATACGTGGATAAAACCTGGACGTTCACTACCGACGAATAAAAGTGTTACACCATCAACTTCGGCCACAGACAATGACTCCGTCTCTGCGCCCTGCAAAGATTTTGGCATGTTACGTCATAAATCTCCTTAGTGAGCACAAAAAAGCGAAAAGCAGAACTCATATCAGTTGCAGTTACTTGTTTGTTTGCGAAAAATTACTTGCTCAAAAAATTCGGTTTTGGTGCATTGCGGGTTCAGAATTATATTCGACTATTTATTGTTTTGGTACATAGTCTATTAAGGAGTATCATTACCGAGTAGTATTATCCTAAACGAGGTTCGTATTTCTTCGATATAAAGTTCAGATGCAGTAAAATGAAGAGCTGGCAGAAACGTAACAGCACATTATAGCAATACTTGAATTAGCCAGTGGTCACGACAGGAAGGAGGTCAGCAGAATCAAATACGTTGTTTGGGCAGGATGGTTCTTTCATAAATACATCTACGTCTAATTTGAATGAAAGAGAATATTCTCTATCACTTGAACTCATAGTACTCACTTTGTCATCAGAGCGTTCGTCGACATCTTCCATTGGTCTGTTCATAGGGTCGACCACGTGAGAGTTGAAGAGGGCAGGATTGTGTTTGTAGATTTGTCTGGAAATGTCATCACCACTGTCATAGACAACCGACATATCGTCTGCGCGTCTGATAGTGAAACTCCGACCTCCGTAGCTGTAAAGAGCCTTCAAGCGACCGGAGGTATCCATCTCAGCGGGCGATGCAGCGAATTTCATCCGACCTGAATATATGAAAAAATTAATATAAAAATGAAAAATTAACTACTTAGAAATATAACTTTTTATGAGAGAATGAAGGCAAAGACAACAAAATAAATATCATGATTAAATATATGTTTTGAGGCATATGCAAAGTGACCATAAATGGTCTGAGTGCATTAACATCAAACTATATTTCGTTGAAATTGCTACAAAAATATATGCATTGCTTTTCTTTAAGTCTACTGTCTTCTTGTAACCGACATCGATTTTCATACCCAGTGACAGAAATACCAAATGAAAGTATTCTGCCAACAATAGTCGACTAGTTAGAAGTAAAGATTTTTGTTTTCAGTCAGACACATATGCAGACAGAGACCCGTTGTTCCTTTAAGATAACGGTTTACTCTTACACTTTCAAACCCAAACGAGGGTAATAACACCGATAAACCTTCGACAATGTCCCGGATCCTTTCATGGTGTTTAACCATTCTTGAACGTTGAAATTCAATATTAACCGGCTGCAACCATGAGGCGTCTGCTTCCGTTATAAAATTAAAACCGTTCTGATTGGCCTGGCTGGCACAGTGGTTTTTAAATTGAAGCACAATCAATTAGTAAATCCAGGGTATTCAGAGATTATAATAAAACGTATACCAAGGATTTTACAGAATGATTATCGAGTATTTTGGAAGTTATGGAAATCTGAACTTACCCAACAGAAAATCATGTGACAGTTGATCTGACGTCTCACTGTCAAGAACAGGCTTCACTAGTGGAAAAGAAGAACATTAATATGCAAATCAATTTTTTTTAAATAACTAAATAGATGCAAGGTATTCTTTAGAATAGTCTATAGACATTTCGCTAAAGAAAAATTATTTCATGCAATTTCATGAAGTACTCGTAAGAAATCGCCTTAGACATGTTATCGTGATATAATGAGTTTACCATTGACCTAGACTTACAAAGGCAAATCAATGGGTTCATGTGAATCGAAAATAAATCCTATTTCATTTCTTGAAGATGTTTCTTGAATGATCACCCTCAAATTACACATTAGTCGCGCACCTATATGCTTATTTCTCTGCAGAATTCAATAGGCCTGATTAACAATCTGATTGCCTTCTACCGTGATTAGATTTCAATTTCATTCTCAATACAACCAATTACAACCAGTTTGTACTTTGATAACCTGAAAGCCACGCAAGTAGATCGCAGTTCCAAGGTACATACTTCTGCCAACCACTGTAGCTTCATGATGAATAACAACAGATTAGGAAGTGAGCTTTCTTACTTGAATCATTAATATCCTTTCCTCGCACTTCTTCCGTCCAGCGAAAAGTGCCAAATATGTAATCTTTGGAGTCTCCTTCATTGGCAGTGACAATGTAGTTATCTCCCTTGAAGGTGAAGTGAGCAATGGTGTCCGGACAGTACATTCCCAGGATGTTGTACGAGTTCATGAAGGTACCTGCAGCAGAGGAGGAATTATAGAGGTGGTTAAAATTTCGAAAGGAAATAATATCCATGTTCTGTTCTCACCATGACATTGGTGGTTAAACTTTCGAAAGGAAATAATATCCATGTTCTGTTCTCACCATGACATTGGTGGTTAACTTTATGGGAAGGTGCATAAAGATGTAAAATTACAAGTTATGCAATCATTACATGTTGGAGCTAAGATCTTGTCAGTTGCAAACTTCCCGCGCCCTATCCTTTGATATTTGCGAATATATGCCCTTAAAAATATTTGCCTCCAAGATGAACCTCATCCGCTTCCTAGTTCAACCGATGACCTTACTAATCTCCCTCCCCGCCCATTTAAATTCCTGGATCCGCCAATGATTACCCCGAGTCAACTTTCCCTAGCCCACCCCCTTCGTCGCTAACCCCTCCTCCGTCACTCAATGTAAATAGAAAATAGTAATAACGATAGTGATAAGATTGGTTATTACAACTTTCTTTAGCTCTCAATGAAGCCATCACATAAATGTGACTAAAAAACTATTTATCGCCCAACAAAATAAAATCTCGATGAAACGACAGATGAGGTAGAAAGTTTACGCTTTGAGATTTCTTGGATATATATAGACGACGGCAGATGGTGTGAATACCCTCAGGGAATTGTAGGAGCATTGTGGATAGAAATACCAAGGTGAAGTAGGATAACTTTACCCTTGTCCCTGTTTGAGGGGTCGAGCGAGTACATGGACCAGTTCTTGAAGCCCAGACCGTGGATCTTGGAAATGTTCTGTTGTAAAAGGTCTACTACAGCAATAGCGTTGTTTTCCTGAAGGAAGGTGAAAAGATTATTTGGCTTCATCTTCCAAAACAAGCCATTTATATGGATATTATTATCATAAAATAACTTCCATTAACTTCAGATTCAAATATCAACACCAATGTTATGCTGATGACAGTCAACTGATTGACAGCTTCAAGCCAGAAAATGTCCAAATAGCTTTGCGACGAACAACTGATTGCACATCTGATATCAAGTCCTGGATGTCTTTGAATAAACTGAAGCTAAATGATGAGAAAACAGAGGCTTTGTTAATAGGCACTAAGCGTAATTTGCGTAACATTCCGTTTAGCTCTGTTGAAGTCGGAAGTGCTGAAATTCCTTTCGCTGACCGAGCTAAAAACCTTGGCGTCATCATTGATTCAGAACTAACAATGGAACCACAAATAGATAAACTTTGTAAAACTTGTTATTACCATCTCCGTTGCATCGGTCAAATACGTCATCTTATTACAAGAGATGCTGCAAAAATACTAGTACAAATGCTTGTTCATTCTAGACTTGATTATAGTAACAGTTTGCTGATAGGAATCAGTAAACGTCAACTATACAAACTTCAGAAAGTTCAGAACACTGCAGCAAGAATAGTGACTAGAACTTCTAAATCATGTCACATAACACCTGTACTTAAGGATCTGCACTGGCTTCCAATTGAAGCAAGAATCAAGTTTAAAGTCCTCTGCATGGCATACAAATGTCGAAATAATTCTGCACCACTATACCTTTCAAAGATGTTAAATGACTACATCCCTGCAAAAACTCTTCGTTCACAGAATTTGAACTTTCTCAAGATACCAAGCTCTAATCATACCAGTTATGGACAGAAATCATTCAGTTATGCTGCTCCCCGACTTTGGAATCAACTTCCTCATGTCCTCAAGATATCGCCTTCATTGACTGTTTTTAAATCAAAACTCAAAACTTATCTTTTTTCAAGCTATTATTCCTAGATTTTTCCCACTGACGGAATTATCTGACTTTGTGTACTATATTTATTCATATGTTATAACTCATACTTTTCTCTTTGATTTTATTCATGCCAATACTTCACATCATTACCCTTTATTCTAACATGTATATGCGCTTTGAGCATGCACCTTGTGTATGGATATAGCGCTTTATAAATACTCATTATTATTATTATTATTATTATCCACTTTTTTCTAATTACACTGTTCAACATATACTCAACAAAATAAGTTATGGGCCACACGGATTTTGAAAAGATACTCTACAACTCATTTAATGATCAATATGATGCTCAGATATACAAATTTTGGTGCCCCTCATTGATTGTCACTAAGCGGAGAATTGTTGGTGACCCATCTCAGCTGCTTGTAAAGTATAGTGACGATTAGAAGTAAGTGGACATATATTTTGGTTCAGTGATGTCGTTCATTGATCAATTTGCTTTTAAGGAAAGTGCGTCCATAGCTTACCTGTAGCGAAACGTAGGCTTTTGTATCGTCCGAGTTGAAGGTGATGTATTCTGGCTCCACGTCGTTGGAGAAAGGGTTGCCGTTCGCTCTGTATACGTGTCGTACTCCGCTCTCACTCAGCTCCTCAACCCTGAAGTACCATGACGGACAGAAGTAAGTACCCTTGTCTGCCATCGGACATTTATTTTGTTTGTGTTTAAAATGCTTCATTCCTAATTCGTCAACACAATAAAACATAACCAACTGCATCGTTAAGGTCATGGTTGTACAAGATTATGAAACTGAAATTGTCCAGAGCTGGACACTAGTTGGAGGATATGGTTGTCAAAATGTCTTGGAAATGTTTACTGATGAAGGCATCCAAAACCCTTTCTTTGGGGGTCTTTAAAGGGGCAGCATCGGGTTTGATGTTTTAGGTACACAAATTGATCTCACAAGAAATGAAAATATAGTTTCATTTGGAAAACAATGTCTTCTATCAACAGAAGCAAATTAAAACCCAACGTAATGTCATCCGTTAAGCTATGCGAATCCATTTCCCTACTTCAAATGATTTTTCACACAAAAATGGCCTCCAGTTGTTTATGTATGATACGTAAATAGTTCCTCTACGACTACATATGATCGGGTTGAGAAAAGAGATTTTTGGCATAAAAAGGATTATTGGGTAACATTTTAAAAAATTTAATCAATCGAAAACATGCTAATGCCCCTTTAACCTGACTGTTTTTTTAGGTTAACACATAAAAGAATTTCAGCAAGTAGTTTCGCTACTTTTATATATGTGTGTTAATATTTGTCTGTGAACTTTGTTGAATTTCATGTGATTTAATTCATTTCTAATAACAGAATCCTTGAAGAAATTCGACAACTACAGAGAGATGCTGTAATGTACGTAGATCTCTCGTCAGTTTATAATGACGACGTGTCTTCCTAAGGTGTGATAAAACTTCTTCGTACCTGTCATTGTATCTCTGGAAGTCAAGAGGTACCATGTTGAAGTTAGAGTTGATGCCATCAGGGAAGGTGATGATGGTGATCTTCCCAGGTGGGTCTGTAATGTTATTTGGTGGCAGCTCATATGCCTCCCCTTCCACTGCAACCACAAGCTTTGAACAGTCGTGGGTCGGCTTCACCATGTCGGGAACTGCGCCAACTGGAGAGGTGGTATTGGTGAAATATAAAATGCATATTTAACCTAAAACCTTGTTCTTATCTTTAATGTCAATTCACATTTCCAATTTAGAGATTTAAGAAATATTGCATTTGAAATTCAATAAAATGACCTTAGATACCGGAGTTTTGTCACGCGAAAACACACCTTTTGGAATTGAAAACAAATAATTGTAATTTGAATGGTATCGTCCCAAAAGACATAATTTCCAAAAGACAGAAAGCTTAACACAACACTTTTCATGGTTGACAAAGTATGTGTAACATGGGCTCTACCCTTTGAAAATATTGGAACGGCCCAGATAAATAAAGACAGAATTCCCAAAAGACACCATTAAGATACAACAGTTGTTTATTTGTTTTACTCAATGGGTTATAATAACATATAAATATACTTTATAACATGAAGCACCATTTTATTCAATTCACATGTTGTCTCTGTTAAGATACTGAAAACTTAAGGTTTTCGTTAATCAGTACAAATAAAACCTCTTAAAACATCTCCATTCGCTGGGTTTTTTTTACATATGATTTACCTGGTATTTGCATGATCTCTGCCATTGACCCGGTTGTCCCGTTATAAGCGGAGAAGATGATCACCTTCCCCTCGGCTCTGACCGTTTGATTGTCACACGCTGCAAACACAAATCCGCCACAGAACTCCACATCTGTGAACTCGATCCCCGGGTACTGCAAATAGGCCGCGATCGTCATGTTATCCGGATTCGAGACATCAATAGCGTGCAGGATGGTATCACCTGAGTATAAGAATACATATATTGTTTTAATTTGTTTTTAACATTTGTACTATTATTATATTTTGGATAACATCTTCTGTCATATTTGGTCACACTATCATCAGTCGTGTTATATTTCCTGTACTTCTTCAGGATAGGTCTCTTGCAGTATTCGAACCAACATCCTCGGAATCACGCAAATGTTGCCAGCACTGACTGTTCCAGGTCCATACCAACTCGACCACCGCCCGGTCATATTTATCATGTTGCAATACGCGAAGTCTTGCGTCATTTGACTATTGCATATATTCTTACTTTTGATAGGTTCTTGGTTAGAACAGGAGGACTATTGCCATGTTTTTTTGATAACCAACAGGGTATAAGTTCAGTTAATTCTACTCATACCCTGGGTTAAAGGCACCCTTGACTTTGAAATTAAGGATATTTATGAATAAAGATCGCTGGAAAATTTTCGAGTGAAAAAATCGTTTACCATGTATGTTGCATGAAATATTTAGATATATCTGCTTGCATCGGCCTGCTAGAATGACATCATGAACGAATGATTTATCACGTCAAAGATGACTACATACGGGGACAATCGTTGCTCGGTAAGGCAATTAGCATATGTGCACGTGTGCACTTATTAAAGATATGCCACTTCTTCATCTTATCAACCTCATACAGAAATGTCATTTCTAAGATCAGTACTTTTATTCTTTCTCTTATCTCAATAATATAGAGCCAATAACGGATAATCGCGGGATGGCACCGTGGTTTTAACTGCAAGCTATTTTACAAAATTCTGTCGGGTAGGTTTTGGAAAATGAAAGATTTTTTTGAAGTTTTTGAAAGGACATAATGTTTTGACGAGCCCTTTGACGTTTCTACATATACATACCAGTTAAATAGTTCATTTATTCATTTTTTTTATCTCTTTTATAAACTAGTAGATAGGACCTCTCATTGTTTTCGACAAAAACATTAAGCGGTGCCGAGAGTGTCGGTTGCTTTAGAAAGAAGTGGGTTTCCGGGTAGCACGTAAAAAGCATGCAACACGTGCGAGTCGTGTTGACAAAGCGGGCGGGTGAAAAAACACGGAGTGCCAATTGAGCCCAACTGGTTTTGCTTGACACCAAAACGTGTTTTGTATAAAGACGACTATAAAAATTTATATTTGTTAACATTGAAACTAATTTTTCAATTTACCACATGTGAAAATCTTTACATTTTAAGGACATCTAAACACGAACAACCTAAACTGATATCCGTTACGAAAAAAATGTTGATAAAATAGTTAGTTAGTTTTAAAAGATTCGTTCAGTGACAACATTATATTATTTAATCATATGCATAATATGGTCGGTGAAGGAATTTTTAAAACTTGGACGGATTTACAGCAATACCTTCAATAGATATTGTTCCGTTTATAGCCCTCTCATAAAGCGCATGATAAAGGCCTTGATAATTATGGTCTTACCAAATGGATATTAAACCTGTTGTGCTTGAAATATAAAGTGAACTAAGAATAGCTTTTAGAAGGAAAATATCTCAATATCTGTCAAATTCACGTTATAGTTTGACAGGCTCACAAGACGAATCGATGTATTTTATTAATTCCCTTACGCCTAAAAAAAAGCAACAAAAATGTCGGTTACAACGTAGGCCGGCTTAACCGGGGATATCATATACTTTGAATATTCGATATCAAAGGCTTATACTGAGAGTACAAGGTGTTTATTTATGATAGAAATAAACAAGGTAAATCGGTGACGCAATTCAAGCGATGACAAGCAAGTGCATCGAGATTGCTACATGAGTGAAGAGGGTAGATCGCTTAAGTGAAACACGTGCCGAGAAGTTGTAAATTTCATCCAAGAGCCGTGCGACCGGATTGAGAGCTTTCTCGACGTTGTCACTCCAAGATATTTACTAGCGTACACTCTTTTGTATCCAATTGTGTAAGTTTTGACGGTCCTGAGTTAGGGTCAGTAGATGGGTCTCCAGCTTTGGTCTTATAAGTGTAGAAGTGTAGAATATCGAATCATGAAACCCAGGTAAACCGAGGGTGACCTAAACAATCTCGAACGATGACGTTAAAGTTAGTTTTAACGACAGGGTCGCAACGGGTATATTTGGGGAAACTTAATTCGAGGCAATATCTCTGTTTAAACATATATGTCAGTAATACACGATTGTTACACGCTCTACTTACACTTGCTCTAGATAAATGATCTGGTGATCATATCTTCGTGTCTTAGATTTTACAATTTTTTAAAGAATGTTATGTGTGAAAAAAATCGTTTCGAATCCTTTTGGACTATTAAATATGATGCAGGTCTCCTTTAATTTACTAAGTTTTATTTTAATGCCTCGTATCTCCATGCAGTCACAGGCAGTATCGGCACTACCCGGATGACAAGTCCTTGAATAACGACATTGCAACAAATGCAAACTAAATATAGCAATGATCAACCAGCTGTCAGTCAAAGAGGCATTAGGTCTGATAGATATCAGGGTATTGAACCTCCGCGGATTCCAAAACGCTGATGTAGCAGGATGGAATTATATTGATCAATTAATGTTCGCCAAAGCAATAGTATTTGCTAAAATAACGAATTTATACCTGCACCAAAATTTACAGCTTTTTTTAAGATTCATGTTAATATTAAGTATTTATTAATGAAATCATTATGATGTTGTTTATCATGTATGTTTTATCTTGAAAACTGATATAAATACCTCCAATCTTACTCTTTCCTAGTAAACTACTAGAATTTGAACGTTTTACTTTTTAAAAAAAGAAAGCTGATTGGTTTCAAGTTAATTCTGCAAGAAGCGATGTTGTTGAAAAATGCATCTCGTCTGTTTCTGTACCGTCGGAAAAACTTCTTGAATCTGATAGAAATAAGGAAGAGTTCCATGTATTATATTTTCAAAGCTAAGGTATTGACACAAATACGTGGGAAATAACTACTAGAGTAAATAATGTGAACAACAATGCCGACGAGTTAATTTGTTTGAACTCTGACCTAAGAAGAGTGTTAAGTATGCAAACATAATTGAAGTGCTATAAAATCCTTATGCTTTAAAAATCCATAATGCCAATTGTGTGTTTTTTAATAAATGACCACCAAATACATAATTCTCTTTTTGCATTATCATCATCTTCTCACACATGGCCTTTTTCTTACTTCAACCCCAATGAGTTTCTAAGAAAGGCCTTTCCGCATTTCCCGTACTTTTCTGTGCTTGTCGCCGAGGCTGCTGCGACGGATCGCGATAGTCCAAAGAGAATGTTAGAATTGCAACTTTTCGCAGAAGAGAGCGCTGCACTTAAAACACGAATTATGACTGGTTGCCAGCAAGGTTTAGATTAGCCAGTGATGGAGACTACCGGGTGTAATCTAAAGCCAAGTGGGGGAGATGAATTTTCATATAACCCGCTGTCATGAGCGTTTAATGTATACACCTTAACGTGAAAAGAGTTCTGTTCAATACATTATTTGAAAAAAATTAAATTGCATTAAAACTGTCTAAATCATAAGTTCAAATGACAAACGACACTTAGTTCGAATATATAATAAATCAAATCGGTTATTTAACTAAAAAGTTTCATGTGTCGTGAATTGGTTCTCAAAAAATATTTTTATAACCGAAAATGATAGAGAATTGGGTAGAAACGTGCACTCAAGAGAGCCTTGAGAACTGCTATCAGCAGATCTGACATAAAACAAGCGGAGGGTTACGAGTCCACATAGTGTTACGCTACGTTCTTAGTCTTTGATCACGTTAAAGTCACGTCGAAGTCCCGTGTCAAATGATATCTTATTAACGTTACGTCATTTCCCAAAATATGGCACACATTAGAAAAATGTTTCAAATCGATTGACTCCTGAGTCAAACTTATTATGCTTAATCGGTCTAAGATTTTGGGGTTTCATGGTCCGCTTGACTAGAAACACTGTTTCTCCTTCAATGCACGAGACGCCGCAAATGGCTGAAACATTGCTTTTACGGTTTAAATTGGCTATTTTAAGGTTTAAGAGGACCTTTGCATTCACTTAAGCTCTCTATCGATGTAAAAAGTACTTTAAAATCTTTACAATTGACTTGCAATCAACAATGAAAAGGTTTAGACAGCCGCTGGCTTGGACATATAAAAAATCTATTTTTAGCTGTGTACAAAACGGATAAATTATGGACAATTGAACGCGGCTGAACTAATATTATATGCAGCTATTGAATTTACCAAAACTCTGAACTGAGAACAAATAATGAAATATGTTTTTGGAAAGCAACGTTGCATTAAATACTTCCGGCTTTTATAAATCAACTTTTCTACCTGAAAACGTAAATATTTGTTAAATAACTTACGAGGTATTACTTGAGTGAGGGTCATGAGTAATATCGAGAGATATGCAGTATCTGTGCATTCATTGTGTTTACGAAATATTGGTGTGCACTAGTGCGTTTAAAACAGCGCTAAACAATTTCTAACTATCTCATTCATTCAAAATATCAAAAAATGTTAGGTGTGGCACAATCATTAGCAAACTACATTGTTAATGGAAATTGTTGTAGGTTGCTAGTATGTATAAAATCCCAAATAAGATTTGAAATTTAGGCTTTGGGTCCTGAAAATGAACGATTGAGATCATTGTATATGGAAGGAGCTCGATCCGCGGATTGAATTACGTTGATGACGCAGGATGGATATAACTCTACAACTGATATGTGGAACGGAAACTTGGCCTCAATTTGTAGAGCCTTGAAAGAAGTTAGCGAATGAGTGACCTATCTTTTCTGCTCTGATGAACATCCTAGGGTTCAAAGAAAATAGAGCATGTGTATATGGTTGCTATGTAAAGATACACTACATATTCATGCCCTATAACATTTACCCTTTAAACAGTCTCACTGCAGAACAATGAACAAGGAACTATAATATGTAAACATTGACCAACTACATTGCTTTTTAGGTTGGTCAAAGTAAATATGTATAGTCATACCGTCTGAACATACCAAGCCACTAAAAGTACATTCTCACGGAGGCCTAGTTCATGGAAATGTTTATGACTTAAGACTATAACCAACATTGGGAAACATAACTAGGTTATTCTTTTTAACCTGGTTAGACTATAAAGTGCATTCCGAAAAGAAGGTCAGACTTGTGTAGCTTACAGTTAAGGCCATTTTTACATTTGTTACTTATTACATGACATCTCCCCCTATCTTACGGGGTTTAATATAGTTCTAAGAAAGATTTAGAGATTCGAACCCTGTACAGTTCATCTCTACTTCAAATCAACATATGCATTTTTAAGATGAATTATTAAGAAACTTTAGCAATTATAAATGGATCAAAAACTTCTTAATTCTGTGTAAACGACGTTCCCGAAAAGCTATGATTAGACAAAGACATTTTAACCTATATCGAAACGTTATCAATACGGAATAAAGAAGTTGTTAATATACAAACAAATTCCACCATTCTTCATTGTTGATACAATGATTATAATATATATATAACATATGATTATTTTATTTCATTTTTTGTGACATATTTTGAACATTTTTAATAGGATGATGACCAAAATTTAAAAAATGTTATGAAAATCATATTTGCAGAAACCTTATTTTAGGACCTAAGATACAATGTTTCACGTGGTCGATCTAAGATGTTTTTATGACTGCTTTTTCACATTAACTGTCATGTAACAATCTCTGTAACCGATTTACAACATTCTTGTTACATTGACCCTTGACCTTATCCCGTCACTTTGACATGATTGATGACATAGTTAAGCTTAAAATCAGCTTTGTGTAGTATCCATCGTAAAAATGTACATTATTCACATAGTTTCTTCTCAGATGTAAAGCGTTTTAGTGAATGACATTAACAGTTGGCGTGTCATTGCATCATTTCGTCATACCGTTAATCACAATGGAAACTTCGATATATCGATATGTTAACAACTATTTTTGTTCCATGATAAAAGTTAAACAATCTGACAAATATTCTACATAACTCCATTGTGATATATGATATAATACTATATATTCATGTTTATTGTCCTGCGTAAGGTAAATATATGTCTATATGAAAAGAAATATCTAATATTTAGGTTAACTTAGGAACAAACAGTAGGTTCCATAAAGTTTTGTTTACAAATGCATAAAATGTAATACACCGACCACCTTAAATAGCTTTACAGCCAATTTGCCCTACATTTTGTACATAAAACTGAATTTATATATTTCAACGACCACAGTCTTTCTCATCAAAGGTATTATTTGAATATCAAAGCAACTATATAAGAATGCATTTCATACTGAATGATTAGGTTATATATAACAGGTTCATACACGGAGTAAAACGTCTATATTATGTAGAGTTTATGTCAAACTTTCATTTACATGCAAAAACATTACCGCATCCAGTTTTCTTGAGCGTCGTTGCATAATTCATTTTGATGTTTGCCTGAGGGAAATAACAATGTTATATCCTAGTCGTGTCAATTTCGTGCTATAGCGAGGATGAACATTTGGAAACTTCTTTTTAAAATGTTACCAAAAAAAATAATTCAACTCTGTCTGATAAAATATAAGCATGCTAGTCAGATCAAGTCAGATCAAGTAAGAACAGCTAAATCGTTTAAAGTGTATTAATCAAGGGAAAATATTTATAGTTCGTGGTTGCGTCTGTTTCATCACATTGCGAAAATAATATTTTATCGCACCTGATAAAAATATACCCACAGCATGTGACTTTATCAATTTGAAAACGAGAGAAATTATGTGGTTTCCAGCGTTTACGCTACAACACCTTAAAATATACAGAAAAAATAAGTATTCAACCAAAATAAGTGTATTTGCATTTGTTCGTTACGTTTTTGTACCCAATGACCCTATGAATAGATGGAAAATTTAATTATGCTGTTTTCCTTTCGAAATCCTTTTCTATTTCAACAGCTGAAGTCAGCCCATAATATTAAACATTCCGTTTACAAAATAAAAACAATAAATGCACCAACAAATAATATTTTCAATATGATATCGATAAATCTCCAAAAAAATATAAGAAATTAAGATTATGAAAAATGTAAATGGTGTACATACCCACTCCGTATAATATCTTCTCGTTGGCGTCATAACTAGTTTGTTCTATTGCAACTTGTTGGAATTCATACAATGCTGTTCCGTTTTCAGAATAAGTGTAAGGAAGGTACAAAGTTGATCTTTTGGACAACTTGACCTCTATAGCGCTGCAAGAAACGACAAAAAACAACATAAAGAAGGCCCGGAGATGCATTGTGTCAACGTTGTACGTGCTTTGACTAAAACGGTTACACTGACACGCACCCGGACTTCGAGTGGTTTAATGAAACTCAGTTGCTATTGGTCGAGTAAAATTCACTTGTGGTTAGGCTCGAAATATGAAGGGCAGTAGAAAACCTATGTCGTTGTGTCATTGTGTTCCACGCATGGATGATTTATTGTGACAGTAACAAAGAGGCAATTTATCACCTGAACGATGCACTCATGAGACGTATGTAGTTGATGACATTGTCAAATGAGAAGAATTTGAGAATTTAGGAGTATATAATGAAACTATGTCGATGATAAATTTAAGATGAGTTTTGTAAACTCGTGTTAGCGTAACGATAAATGTTTTGTGAAATTAATATGTTAAATGAACGGTGCATATGTCAACGAAATGTTGAAACTATGGCTGGATAAATGACTTTTTAAATCAAGTGAGCTGATGTGATTTAGATTTAACGCCGCTTTCAAGAGTGTTTCACTTACATCACTGATGCTGGGAGAGAGCCCGCAACACCAATATGACTCTACATTGCGATGAAACCTGCCAGAATCGGCTGGAAGTAGCGAACCCCTGGTGGTACAATTGCCCCCAAAGATTACCGTATGTAGAACATTTCTTTACTTCAGACAAAGTCGCCGAGCCCCTTGCGAGATTCGACCGCTGGACCCCATGAGCTGCAGTCGAACGTGCTAACTACTGAACTATCACGTACCCTGTATTAATCATTGTACAATTGAATTTGGCTTTTGATGCTTGATTTCTGTTTAGGTTATATGAGCATTAACTGTATTGTATCATTTCTGAAACTTTAACTATGTATGAATTGCAATAAGAACAATTCTATTTTACATCCATAATATTTTACTTACAGATTAAGTTATCGACATGAACACAATGATCACAACAATGAACACAACGAGAATCGATTTCGAGCAGTTTTTATCGTTGCATACATACGTTGTTTACGTGATTCTACATAAAACGTTAAATAAACTTAATTCCTGCGAGGATCGTTTCTTATTCATTAAATACACATACATTCAGGCCTAATACAGGTATAAACATGTATAAATCATTACATGAATGTGGTCTTGGAAATTGAATTAAATTTTGAAGGCACAGGCTACGGGCACATAGGTTCGAACCTCTGATAACCCAGTTATATGTCAAGCAATACATGTTGCACATTCAGCGACTCCGTAGTTAGTCGTATGAAAAGCCACTTGCCCCATTGACACCTGCACGCATTTTGACTCCGACATTAATATGCGTAGCACGGCGGACCGTATATCACCTGTCAATCAAACGTTTCATGTCTTGTCAGAATTACATCTGTACATGGTTTGCGCAAATTTTCCACCCTGACGTAAAATTGCCGATTATCCTGCGAGTATCAAGCCTCGTATCGCATTTGCGCTATGATGCGCCGGTGTCAATCATTATTCATGTTACTTAAAACTAGCTTTAATAATCTACTTCCCGAGGTCCGTTATTACGTTATCAATATCTAGAGAATTACACACACATCCCGTGTCGCGCAGGCGCGAACATCAGCCAATCAAAAGAGATCTAACCCAGCACTTCGAATCGCGGGTCATTGCGATTGTTTCACCGTTCTTGAGCACCTCGATTACAAAATCCGATTGTTACCGATGTATCGCAGTAAACATTCAACCTGCTTCCCGGTCCTCGTTCCGCTTGCGCTAAAGAGAGCAAGCGGAACGAGGCCCGGGAAACATTGTGTTTAAGTATGTGACAGATGTATGTTATTGTAAATATAGTATATTAGTACCAATACAATTCATTTTAGCTATATCATTATCAAGCACATCAGGGGTTAAGCCCCTAGAGATTGGCCTTAGTTGAATCCCCTTATGTAACTGCCCATCAATTCTGTGCAGATATCGTTGACGGAATATTTTAGTTGTTTATTTATTCATTTGTGCAAAAGAAAAATATAGTTAGACAATGACAAAACAGTTTTTGAAGATAAATATAGACAAATGTAGGGAAACGTCAGATGGTGACGTAAACAATGGTGCAAATGAAGCTCGTCTTTAATTGGTTCAAAATTGACTTCCTGCCCTCAATTTATTGATAGTTTCAAAGTTTGTCAAATGTCAGCCGAACATAACATAATTTGTAATTGACGGATCATTGGAGGTATTTTAACTACACTGCGTTTTGAGGATAGTTTGTAACATTTTTTGCCACGAGTTGAATCTTCGAGAAACCTGAGAAATGCTCGAATTTGAACAGAGGTTACCATATGATAATGATAATTGTGCTACCTCTTGGGTATAGAAAATGGGTTTTCTCGAGCTCGTGATTGTGCAATCATTATAGCTGTTTCGAATCGATCATTGGGTAGTTTACTGTAGACGCCGTAAGAAACGAGTAGGACGAGTTGTAGATACGGGGTATTTGGGAGAATAAACACAGATTTTACGTAGGGAGAAATAACTTGATGAGCATCTCTCGTCAGCTATAGTGAAAGCACATGGCGAGAAAATATAGATTAAAATTTTGATTACAGCGTTACCTAAAATACAAACTAGAACACAAAAATAAGGGTAAATACATATAAATTTTAATGAATACCCGGGATAAGAGATTCAGAAAAAGTTCTGGGATTTCATTTGAAGAAGTAAGGTAGGTATTGGGGCCATGACAGAAAAACACCCGGTGAGATTCAGGTGACAGAGGTTGAGTTGAATATTTACATGCATAATAAACCACGAAGAACAACGTCAGAGGCTCAGTTTATAATCCTACTTTCCTCGTTCACTTATTTCGTTAAATAAGCTTTTGGGGTCGAGAGATGGTAAATCAATTTGAATATGGGCTTGAATGATAAACGTACGCCACTATACCATGATGGTAATTTATCATGTGGATATCTCTTGTCTTCATTTGTAGATTATCCATGTTCGTGTACAATAATGCAATTTTCTTATTCATATATAGATGATGGTTTCCTTGTAATAATCTCCAATTTTCAAAATAGCTATTAAAGTCAACTTTTAATTTTTTTAAAAGATTTCATCTGCCGGAAAATTACCATCACAATAAATAGCATGTTAATGTTACCGACTGAAACGGAGATGATCAAATAAGATTAACCCTAGCGCACGTGATCATGAATTCCTAGGCCGGGGCCGAGGTTTTAAAATTCATCTTACATGAACCCGAAGTCGAGGATAATACTATTTCATAAAAAATTTTAACATCAAATTTTTCTCAATTCAAAATTTATAAAGTTTCAAAAGTGCAGGTAATGTATGTTTTTCTATAAATAGCCTACATTTTTTAAAATATTGGTAAGATGAAAATTGACTGACCTCTTTCCAAGTTGGTAAGACCATGTCAATTTCAATTAGCTGGAATTGACACAAACATCTCGTGCTGCACGTGCTGTGCATCGCGCTGAAATGCACCCGATACCACAAGGGATTGTTCGAATGACGGCCAAACGTCATACAGAAAACTTTAGCACAGTCATTATGTGAGCATATATACAATTTGCATCAAAGACCACTTTGAATTATCAATATTTAAAATTTTACTTGTAAGAAAGTCACGTTCTCCATGCTTAGGGCCTGTTACATAGAATCCATATTAGTGGTAATTTGTTTTTGCATAGTTGGATTTTCACTTTAATTAGATATTGTAACCTCCCTAATATTTCAAAGATTGAAGTAATAAGAAATATACCCTTTAAATTGCACTCTTCCAACTGTTCATAGGCCATTGAGAAACATATTAGGATATCTATTTCTAAAAGCAAACTTTGATAACATTGTTTATACATGATATAAAAGATTAACAAATAACAAGCCACGCTATAAAAGGCCAATGTAAAGACAAGCAAAATTGGAAAACGATAAAAGAAATATAAAAGCATAAATCGTCCCAAGAAAAAACTAACCATGCCGTTACTACATATTCAAACAAACCACTTCCTTCTGATCAAATAAAAAAATTGCGCTTTAGATTTTAATGAGTTTATTGCTACTATAAACAAACAATTGGAATTTGAGCAATTGACAGATACCATCAAACACTGGGATTATCCATACTTAGGTCTATCCCTATTTGGAAATGAACTTTTATTCACTATCTAGATACCATGTTTCTCTTTTCTTACATATGTGTAGAGAGAGAGACAGAGAGACAGAGACAGACAGACAGACTGATACAGACAGACAGACATAAAGAAAGATATAATATGTACCATTTTCATAATGTTACAGATAAGGGAATTGACCAAAAAAAGTACATATTTGCTATGTTATTCATATGGCATATTAATTACCTGAGTTCGGGTCGAAAGTAAAATCGAGATATATGCTTCATATGTGCATTAGTTGTAATTTACAAAATACTGGTTTCCCTAGTGCCTTTAAGTACCATGTAAAATATGATTTCAAGTGACAATCAATAATTAAAATTTGAATTTATATCAGATCTGACAGTTATAAACTTGTTAAATACCTTGTTATTTAAATATTATTCCATGATGTTTAGAAGGATGCTATTGCACGATAGATGATATTCCTAACAAATTGAGAATCTAATATTTTAAAGTAATCTAAAACAATAAAACAAAATCTGTATTAATTTTTATCTTATTCAGAACCGATTAGCTTTCAAATGGTAATTTCTAGCTAAAAAAGTTCTTCTCGACAGAAAAACATAAAGAAAATTGATTACTTGTACAATGATTACATACTTGACTTCATCAACTGACTTTACGAAATTTTAAGCACAAGATCGTGCGAAAATTATTACCAGTAGCATAAAACATTAGCACTTTTTTTCTACAAATGTGCAGTGTTCAATAATTATCCAGCACGATTTATCTTATTTCGTCATCATTGACGTTATAAAACAGACAGTTGTCTTTCTACTTTTTTGCAAATCAAATAACATCAAATAAAATATAAAAAAAGAAAGATATAAAATCACAATCTTGCCACGTGATTTTACGATAGCAACAAAACAGTTCGCTCCCGCACGGGTGATATAACATTAACACTAGCTCGTTATAAAAAAAAAGTATATTAACAACTTCCTCCGGTTGCAAATGCATCTGACCATATCCCATCGACACCAAAATCGACAGTAATGAGGGGTCCTTTTATAACTCTTGTAAACGCCTCCTCAGACCTCTCACAGCCATTAATGAATTCTTCGACAAACGCCTCTAAATGGTTATCACAGTCTCCCTATTTCTCATAAGTCTATTATAGAGTAATTATTGAGCATGCACTTTAAAGGAGCAGTAAGACGTTTTTATAGATAAATGAGATTTTCTCTCGAAAAAAATGTTTCCAATTGCAAGACTAAGTTTTTCAATCAAAAGAAGCAGTTTTAAAATAAACATACCATTATTGGTTAAGCTATCCGAATCAATTTCTCTTCACGCAAAAATGGCCGCTTGTGATTTATGCTAGATATTTGAACATATACGACTACGGATAATCTGGTTGAGTAAAGAGATGCTTTGACCCTTTGAAGATAATGCATTTGGAACGAGCTAGTCCTTATTGGGGAACATTTAAAGAAATAAATATTTTTTTATAAAAACCAAAAGGTTCTACTGTCAGTTCAACAGTGTAAACATTAGGGTCTTGCCTATCAAAATCTGCTAGTATCCAGACATACAATCAAAACTCTTTTTACAACCTTATTTCGTGAGGTTGAAGAAAGTTTCATTGCTAATATTTTAATCACGTTTTATTTACGTTTGTGTTAACAATATTTTTTGGTAACATTGGTACTTTCTAGAAAACACCTGTGATCGATACTACCATAGGCTATATGCCTAAAATGATGTATCAAGATGTAAGATATCAGGAATAAAAAAAATTTAAAATGTTTTGTAACATTAGCTTAAAAAGATATGCTGACAATAGACAATATCGTGTTAATTTTACACCTTGAAATGTACTTTACTTATGAAAGCAATAGAACACAAATACCTTTAACAAATAACAAGGTCACGTACCAAAAATGAATACTAGATCGAAAAGCATACTCTTTTCTTTATTTGTTTAAATGATTTTTTTCACATATATATATGTGTATATATATATATATATATATATATATATATATATATATATATATATATATATATATATATATATATATATATATATATATATATGTACAACAGATAAAAAAATTATTGATATTTTTTATCGTGTTATTGTCAAGCAATCGTTGCTGGGTAAAGTGATTGGTACACATGTGCTCATATTGAAAATATGTCACTACTTTTGTTTCACCCTATGGATAATAAACATAATAATGACATGATCATTTTTCTGTTTAAAAGAGATTACAAATTGAGTCACTGCATCGTAACATTAAATTTTGAAGTCAAACGCCAATTCCTGGGTCTTCGTATTGTTATACCATGGCGGTTTGTATTGTTGATGGGTGAATGATTATCCCGTATCCTTTTGATTTTGCTTTGCAAAGTGAAAGACTTTGCTAACTAACGAAGTCGTTGTAGCATTAATGTATGGTCGTCCAGAGTCGGGGGTCAAGAAGCTATATTTTAGCAAGAGACTCGTCCCTGCTTATTCAAAGTTGTAAGCAGCCATCCTGCAGACACCTTAGGCATGTTCAGATTGTAATGAATGACTTTTTTCAAAGTTCCTACACTGATTTTGAAATCTTCGGCTAACTGACGATCTTCCAAAATTGCAGTTTATTGCCATGGAAACTGTCATTGTCAATAGCTGAAAGAGGTCGCCTAGGACTGGGACTATAACCTTGTCTAACAACAGAGGTAGCTCCGTTGTATAGGAATCAATGACGGAGCTACCTCTGTTGGCCGAGCATGGAACTAGAAGAACTTTCCGAATCATTTCGATAAGTTGCTTTCATTTCATCAAAGGTCTCTCATTGGTAGGCGAGTTTTCAAGTACAAAAACTTGATAGCTTCTCTGTATTTAACTGGTCCTTTCCCCCGAGGAGAGCTTATAATGGAACAGAGCTTGTACAGGAATTGATAGCTAACTTGTTAGAGAATGGCGAGAACTATAAATTGACAAGGGAAATCTGCTTTCGTTTCATCGAAGGTCTTTCAAAAGTATGCGAGTTTTCAAGTACAAAAACTTGATAACTGCACTGTATTTAACTGTTCCCTTTGCCCGAGAAGAGCTCGTAATGGAACAGAGGTTGTACAGGAATAATTAGCTTCCTCTGTGAGGAAAGTATGGCGAAAACTAGAAGGGGAAATCTGCTTACTTTTCATCGAATATTTCTCAAAGATACGCGAGGTTTCAAGTATAAGAACCTGATTACTTCTCTGTATTTAACTATTCCCTTTGCCCGAGAAGAGCTCGTAATGGAAAAGAGCTTGTACAGGAATTAATAGCTAACTTGTTAGAGAATGGCGAGAACCAGAAATGGGTCAAGGTAAATCTATGATAAAGGCTGATTTCATCACGTAGCTAGAGCGGTAACGGTTTAAAAAGAAGGTCCTTAAACAATGGTTGGGCAGGGCGAAGATGAACAACTCATTAAACAAAATAGTAATCACCCGCGAAGCACGGGTGGTATAGTGCACCGTCAATTGAAACTTATTGGTTGGGTAATACTGTAGTACGCAAACAAGAAATAAATCATAAAGGGGGAATTTGATTAAACTATGCGTGCTTAAAAACCCTTAATATTAAACGATTAAGTTCTATAGTAGATCCATAAATTAAAATCCCAGATCGTTCTTGGCCCAATAATGCAGTGCAAAAATGTTAGAGTTCCGAAGGACTATCAAATTGTGAAAGAAATCTTTTGATCTTACGGCGTGCTAAAAGGGTAGAGTAAATTACTCTTAAAGTTTGAAAGAAATCTTTTGATCTATGGATATTGGTATGTAATACTTAAACTCATCAAATAACGACTCTACAGCAAGTTTTATGTTCGCAATAAATAAACGATGACATATAGATATCACCCGCGAAGAGGCGGCTGTCTTTTTACACTCATGCATTTAATTTATAGGAAGGTGTGTTATAGGTCATTTTTATATCCAATAGGCAACGAAGGTTTTCTTTCCACAATGTTACAAGAGTGTTTTGAGAGCACAGACACCGCAGTGTGCTTTGTTGTTTATTAATTCATAAATAAAAGTGAATTAAAATGTAAACTTTATTTGAACAATGCCAGTGTTGCCGTTTTCATTCTTTTTACTTATTATAATTTCTTATACGCCTAATCTTTCAAATCCAAAATGTTGCAAGAATGCTCCAAGAGCAAACCCTAACAGTGCGCTTTGTTGCAGATTAAGTCATAAAGAAAAAGTAAATTAAAAGGTAAACTTTATTTGAAAAAGTCAAATGCCAGTCTTTCCCTTTTCATTTTTTTAACATTTTATAATTTCTTATACTCCCAATCTTTCAAATCCAAACGTAGTTGCCTACCCAATCTAATTTTTTTTGGATTATCTATCATTTTTTTTAAAATTTGTTATGTTTTTATTTCCCAAAAAATATGTATTAAACATATATATATTCACCTGTTAGATAACAATATTTAAACAGCTGCAAAGGCTGGTATATTCTTGAAATACAAAGTCTATATCTATAGCATTAAGTAACAACATTTCACATACTAAAAGTTAGGAGTGTGGTACAGGTATTTATAGCAGAGTGAATTTAAATGCCTAATTGTACAATCTGCAGGTAGCTGATAAGGATAGTCATAGATATTCCAAATCTATGTTAAAGATAGTACTAGTGTAAACATTTCAAATATCAAACACTGATCATGTACATAAATTAATGGCAAATGAATATTTTAATATACGTGTGCGTTCACACTACGAAATAACCATAATGGTTTCTTTTTTATTGACAAGTCAAATATTTGTTGTAGCAAGGTCACTAAAAGTTGAGAATAATGTATGGAAGGAAGACCAGAATGTGAAAAACCTTTATGGTTGTGCATTTGAAAATGCTATATATTTTGTAGCTTTATTATATTCAAAGATTTCACTTCGAAGAAAATTGAAATTTGGTTTTATCTTTTTTAAGCTCATTTTATATAAACCATATTTCACTACAAGAGTGACAGCATTCAGTGGGTTATTATTTTTGCCTTTAAAACCAAGAATAACATTTTCTTGTGAAAAATTAATGTTTCGTTCAGACAATGTTTCCAGCCATCTGGCTAATTCCTTCCATACATTCACTGCATAAGGACATTCACACAGTAGATGGATAATAGTTTCAGGAGTGGACTCACAGAGTGAACATAATGGAGAGTCAATGTATTTAATCAAATGTAACTTGTATTTGGTCATAAGAATATTATGTGTAATTTTAAAATTGTATGGGCGATCATGATTCACTACTTTTTACAACATATCACACACGATCAGTACTAAGTAAGTCCTTTAAAATAATGATTAACTAAAGAACACATATAGTTACAGCTTAATTTAACAAGAGCTTTGCTAATCATGATAATTCTATATCTGGTGATCTTACGCTGTAAATTCTATATTCGGCTTCTTCTCTTAAACACTCAGAAAATACAATTGTGTTCCCGAATAAGGATTTCAAGGGTCAGACAAAAGTAATCCTCTGACTCCAAAAAACGTCGATTAAAGTCATAGTCTCATTTATGCAAGGAAAATTGTAATGCACGCAGGAGAAATAGTTCATCACTCACAGAAGTCTTTCCCTGACGTTTGCAAAAAGTTTCAGAAATCTGCGTGCATTTTAGCCCTCAGTAATGAAGTTAAAAACACTCTACTCTATGTCTTTGGCGAGCGTTAGTCCTTACCACGTCATTCGCTAAGGCCATGACGTGGAACACATGAAATTTCCTAGCTAAACATCCAATGAAAATAGCCAATAGCTTACCATTTTTCAAATACAGAAATAAGAAAAAGGTGGTAAACTCAATGAAGAATGCCTCTGTCATAAGTATCGGCGCTACAATTACTAGATTTCTGGTATTTCGTACTCGCTATGGGATTGTACTTTTCGGTAACTCTTCAGTCTGAAACAGCATACGCCAATAAACGGCGCCATCCTAAACTTTAAAACGGGCTTTAAATGAAAATCTTTGCAGATGTGACAGGAAATATGGGTGTAAGTGATCGAATTTTTGCTCGTAAGGCATAATTAGCCCAGTTTGGTTGCCTTACAAAATTGAGACTATGATTGTAAGGTTTCTATTTCACTTTTGGAAAACGGACAAAGTGATGATGATATATATAATAGTACGTTTTTGATTAAACGTAATTATTTATACTTACCTGTTGACTAGACCTACTATGCCTGCCTCCTCTAGGCATGCTTTATTTCAACCTTATTACCACAGACGAAACTTGAACTAGTGGAGTAAGGGATGCGTAAAATCCCCCTCCAAGGGCGGTAAGTCAGTGGTCTCGTGACGTCACTCCCAGAAGCCTTCACTCTCCGAACCGGCCCATAAAAGGCAAGACAGACCAAGCGGGGAGGATGGGCGGGACTAGTGCGTAGGTCTAGTCAACAGGTAAGTATAAATAATTACGTTTAATCAAAAACGTACTATTATTTAAATACATATCTGTTGACTAGACCTACTATGCCTAGAATTCCACTGCACGGAGGTGGGTCAGTAGATATATGGGAGAGACGAGACCAGCGACAAGCCCTGAGTGTAAGCTAACCTACGAGTCCTCCACCCTGTGGTGAGGACAAGGTACAGCCCGGGAGACACTATCTCTACCGCTAAGCGGATCGAAGAGACAACCCAGCCACTCAACTCCTGATTAACACTGTCCCCGACCCATATGGGGGGAAGTGTAAATAGGAATAACCGCCAAAGAACAAACGATGCGAACCGAAGTTTTGCAAGGAACATCGAAAGACACACGGGACCCTCCTCCTAAGAGGACTGTCCCCTTCTCGTTCTGGTCGGGGGGACCACCTTCGCCTGAGCGAAAACCTGCGGACCCAGCCTTGAGATACCTTTGAGATCTGATGTGGATAGATCTCGTAGGTAATGATTGGCGCAGACCTCTGAAGAACACCCAAAACACCCCGCCATGACGTCCTAGACCGCGATGTTACAGTGGTAAGCCATCGTGGCTGAGACTGCTCGGATCTCATGCGGGTTGGAACGCGATGGGGGTAGCAGGTCAGAGGCCTTGTACACGTCAACGACTGCTGACCTAAGGTATACACCCAACGCTCGCTTGTCCAGCTCTTTCGTGCTCCTCGGCGAGAGAGGCAAGAACAGACGACGCCTGCCATCCCTCAGCCTGCGTGTACGCTGCACGTAAACCCTCAACGCTCTAACCAGACACAGAGAGAGATCTATCTCTCCCGATTCAGACCCCAGTGCCGGAATAGAGTATGTACGGCCCGCCTCATCAGGTGCTTGGTTTTGCAGACGATGTCGGGAGCTAAACCAAGTAAGGCTGACCCCCCTTCCTGACCTCAAAACGTAGAAGGTCCGCCTGTAACGCATGGATTTCTGAAACCCGAGTTACGGAGGCCACCTTGATGGTGAGAG
Organism: Phorcus lineatus; assembly: GCA_921293015.1. NCBI lineage: Eukaryota > Metazoa > Mollusca > Gastropoda > Trochida > Trochidae > Phorcus > Phorcus lineatus. Next base: position 9,505,255 of record OV121090.1, read on the forward strand.
GGAGGAAGGGAACGTCGGAGAGCGGTTCATACCTATCGGAGCGAAGGTGGCTGAGCACGACAGCTAAGTCCCACTCGGCTGGACGAAGGTTAGTCCTGCCGTCCCACTTGAGGACCGACACATCTAAACCCCGCAACCTCTTCTTAAGTACAGAGAGGACGAAACCCCGTTGAGCACAGAAGGAGGCGAAGGCCTGCCACTGGAAATCATAGAGTTCCCTAGTGGTCTTCCTATGAGAGGTAGCTATGGCATTGGCGACACACCTAGAGTAACCACTGCTCCTTAACCCTCTTTTAATACAAGCCACTCGTGAAGGCATAACACCTGAGGGTTCTCGTGTAACCTTCCGCTTGGCCTGCTGAGGAGCAGATCTCTCCGTGACTGAATCGGAACAGGGTACTGATTACAGAGACGCCGGAGAGGAACGAACCTCGGTCGGGCTGGCCACCAGGGGGCGACCAGAAGAAGTCGAAAGACCCGAGTTGTCCCTATCTTGGCTACCACCTGAGAGAGGATGGCTGGCGGCGGAAATGCCTAGGCGTCCATCCCCTCCCACCCTAACGAGATCCCGTCTAAGGACATCGCTCGAGGGTCTGGTACTGGGGAGACATAAGTCGGTAGCTGATGATTGAGCCACGTCGCGATTCAGTTGCCACTCCGTTGTGGCATCGAGTCGCGACAGTGCGTCTGCCAAGATGTTCTTGGCCCCTGGAATGTGGACTGCTCGGATGTCCAGCTCCATATCGTACACCAGCTCGAAGAGCCCGAGCGACACGCGAAGCAGAGACTGGGCCTTCGTGGACCCCTGCTTGTTTATTGACCAAGCCGCCGCTGCACTGTCCATGTGGACTAGTAGACAGGGGCTTCGCAGAGGGACTAGCCAATGTTGAATGGCTAGGCGGACTGCGTCCAACTCGAGGACGTTGATGTGCGAGTTCTTCTCTGACTGAGACCAGACTCCCGCCACCCGCTCGTGACCCAGATGCGCCCCCACCCCTGAGTGAAGGCGTCTACGAACAGGTGAGCTGAGGGGGGACGAGGCCGAAGAGAAACCCCGGAGAAAACACTCTCGTCTACACGCCCCAAACTAGGAAGTGTTGCAGATCTGGAGTCAGAGCTATGGCGTGACGACACCGCGCCTCCCTGATGTGGGAGCTCAGCAACACCTGTAACGGGCGGAGGAATAACCTCCCCCTGCGGGTCAGGTCCTGATCTGATGTTAGCAACCCCAACACTCTCTGCCACTGACGTAGGGAGAGTGACGCATCGACAGTGCGATCCATTAACCAATTGTAACGAGCCATCCGTTCCCTCATTACGAACCATCGGAACAGCTTAGTGTCTAGGAAAGCCCCTAAGAACTTCTGACGAGTCGCCGGGATCAAGTCCGACTTCTCTAAGTTCACCTACCATCCTAGACGACGGAACAGGTTTATCGTGAACCTGAGCTGTGCCTCGAGAACGACGGGAGAACGGTTGTGAGCGAGCCCCTCGTTCCAATGTTCCAAGGTTAGTTGGAGCCGGTCCCGTGACAAGGGACGCTCCCTTGGAGCACTGGTAAGAGGAGGAGGAGACGAGACGGGAATGCAGAAGCCCTGACGCAGTATTCGACAAACGAACGGTTCTAAACCTAACTGCTCCCAGTCGCTGACAAAGCACTGAAGCCGACCCCCCACTGACGGAACGAGCGGAGGGGGAAGCTGAGGGTGTGACCACGAGTCATTTCCTCCGCTTCCCCTTCTGAGGGGTACGGCCTTCGGCCCCAGGATGGGGGGACTTGGGAGATTGCTGACTTATGGATCCTCCCCGCCGAAAGTCAGTCCTGGCTTCCTTAGGGGTAGATTGACCCTGCCCATGACCCTGACGGTAGTTAGCCGCCGTACGTTTGCGCGTCTTCTGACTCCACGCAAGCCGATTCGTGAGCTCTTGTTGTTGAGCCTCCTGTCGCGCTCTAAGTACCTCGGCGATACGACCCTCAAAGAGAAATTCCGAGTTGGCTGGGGCCTGCCGGAGGAAAAGATCTCTGGTCGGGGCAGAACGATGCAAGTGGTTGTCCCTACGCAGACTCGTACCCCCTGACGCTATACGCGACGCCGATAGCATGATCTGCACGAGGTCAGCGGCCACATTGCTTTGAGGAGCACCGGGTCACCCGACTCCATGTCTGCCCGCTTGGCTCAGTTGAGCATCGCCTGACAGGAGAACGTCACGTGATTCCCCAACCCCAACACTGTGCGAGCCTCTCTGTCGAGATGTGTGAGCTACGCATCAGTAACGCGATAGGATGCGTCGGGGGAAATCAAGCGAGACGAACCCTGATCGAGAGCAGGCGGGACAAGTTGAAAGGGAGCCGGATGCAGTGGCAACTGACGCCGGCGCTTGTCAGACACTACTAACGGTGGTTAGGATCAGCAGACGAGATGACATGCTCCATATCCTCCGCGGCGTCCAGCAGGAGCCTGTAAGGAGGAAGAGCGAGTCGCATGGGAGGTGTGTCCCCATCACTACTAAAGGAAGCCCTCCTGGCCACCGACGAGTGAGGTCCCGAGACGCAGACCTGACTGAGTGGTACCTCCGCGAACGAAGTCACTTCAGTCAACATGGCGACTGAGTCCACAGCCGGTGGGTCATCCGATGACCCCGTACCTCCGCATCCGACACTATACTGATGAATGGAGGGTCGGATACGTCCCCAAAGCGGGCCTCCCGGCCATCCGAGTCCGGAGAGGAGTCACGAGTCGGTGACACCACCGTGACACGACGCGTGGGGGTGTGCGAGGGACGCGAAGACGAAGCCAACACAGAGGTCCTTAAGAGAGCGTGACGCGAGTCATGTGACACGCTGTCCCCCTCTGAGTCTCGACCTATCGTAGTAGCGGGAGCGGTACGGCTTGGTGACCCCATCGGACCCAATCGAGCGTCCAGCAGAGAAGATACCATGTCCTTGACGGACGCAAGAAGCAGCTCCGGTTTGAACTTTGAACTGTCTTCTTGTTCTTCTTGCTCTTGGGGGTAGTGGGTTCGACAACTTTAAGCCTTAGTAGAGACGTACACCTCTCACCCTCCCGACACGAAGGGGGGACAGTGAGCGACGAACCCCAGAGCGAGAGCAGGAAGAACCACAATGTGAGAGGGAGTCCCTCAAACCCCTACCGGATTCTGCTCTTTCGGAAACTACCGGTGAAACTCATCCGTCCGTTCGGTGATTACTACATCCACCCAATCAAGCGTCCAGCAGTGAAGATACCATGTCCTTGACGGACGCAAGAAGCAGCTCCGGTTTGAACTTGTCAAACTTAGCTGTCTTCTTCTTCTTCTTGCTGTTGGGAGTAGTGGGTTCGACGATTTTAAGCCTCAGCGGAGACGTACACCTCTCACCCTCCCGACACGAAGGGGGGACAGAGAGCGACGAGCCCCAGAGCGACGAGCCCCAGAGCGAGAGCAGGAAGAACCACAAGGTGAGAGGCAGTCCCTCCGGACTGCTCTTCCGGAAACTCCCGGTCAAACTCATCCGTCCGTTTTACTACATCCACACGAATAGGAGAAAACTCTCGATCGCGACCCGATTCACCTGTCGGAGCTGTTCGCTTCAACCCATAAGCCCTATCAGTAACGGACTTGCGAATGACCGAAACGTAGGCCTTGAAGTCTGAAGACGAGAGAGGGGCACACTCGTTGCAACGAAACCCCTCCTCACACAAGTCCTTACACTTCCTACACAGCAAGTGCGGGTCCTTGTTAGCAGACTTCCGACCTCCGGATTGTGTACAAAACGCAGAGTACATGGCGAAGGTAATACGGAGGTAGTCGACAAGACGAACAAGGTGAAACCAGCGAGTGAAGACCGGAGTCAACGACGCATGAAAACCGGACCAGGTGAGTGACAGTTGAGTCACTGACGTGCGCTAGACGAGGTGAGTGACAGTCGAGTCACTGACGTGAGCTAGACGAGGTGAGTGACAGTCAAGTCACTGACGTGCGCTAGACGAGGTGAGTGACAGTCGAGTCACTGACGCGAGCTAGACGAGGTGAGTGACTAGACGAGGTGAGTGACAGTCGAGCCCTTGACACTAAGTAGCAAACCCTTCCGATAGCTAACCACTCCAAACACAACAAGTGTGTAAACTCACAAAACGTAGAAACGACGAGACGCTTAAGTGAGAAAACGCGCAAGTCTAGACGACGGAGACTATCGGGAGGGCCGAATACCGGAGGCTCCGACACCGGAGGGTCCGACTATCGTAGGGTCAGACTACCGGAGGCTCCAAAACCGGAGGGTCCGACTATCGTAGGGTCAGACTACCGGAGGGTCCGACTATCGTAGGGTCAGACTACCGGAGGGTCTGACTATCGTAGGGTCAGACTACCGGAGGGACCGACTATCGTAGGGTCAGACTACCGGAGGGTCCGAAATCGAAGCACCCCCGAAGACGAAAGACTAGTGTCAGACGTAGGTGAAAGCCAACCGAAGCAGACGACGAGCTGTCGGAAGACCCACCTGACACTAGACGACGAAAGAACTGCCGGAGGCCGTACGAACCAAGCAGGCACCCGACGAAGCCGGAGGGCGGAGGGTGGAGGCCGTACGACCCAAGCAGTCACCCGACGAAGGAGAGAGAAAGCAAGAGACACGAGTTGCACGTGCAGAGCGTGCAGCTTCAAGCTTGGTTGCGCCCAACCTAGCACATGTCAACAAGGTCACTCACCCACTCAAACCTACAATAAACAACAAACAAATATAACGCCGAGCGTGTAGATAAGGCGTAAAAACAAACCCTTTAATTGAATACGAAGTAAGGTTAGCAAAAGCAGCGAAGATTAACGCTAAAAATGCCCAGAGTCGAGAGCGAAAACATAAACAACTGTCTTGCTCTGCAACTGAGAGGAGAGTGAAGGCTTCTGGGAGTGACGTCACGAGACCACTGACTTACCGCCCTTGGAGGGGGATTTTACGCATCCCTTACTCCACTAGTTCAAGTTTCGTCTGTGGTAATAAGGTTGAAATAAAGCATGCCTAGAGGAGGCAGGCATAGTAGGTCTAGTCAACAGATATGTATTTAAATAATATCCTATTTTACATAGAAATTGTCTTGTTTGGAGAATATTATGAATAATTCTATATTGCAACCATTTTAAGTCTGTGCTTTTCGAACATTTATTAGCAATAATGTTGAAAACTTTCCATTCTTTTTCATCAAAATCACTTTGTAAATATTTTCCCATTTCAAGTCGCTGATTGGCTCGAATACAGTAGAACTCAAATCAGAAAAGGAGCGAGGTGCTCCCTATTATGATATCGATATTCGGTGGCGGGAAGAATAAAAGTAACAAAATTGTTCAAATCGCATCATTCATTAAGATAAATCTGCTCACAAAATAGAAGATTGGATTCTATCATTGATCTCAATTGACATACATGGTACATATATATTAGTTCTGTCTGATTATCAGAAGTTCTCAATCATAATTTTGATTCAAATTATTATTTACCTTAATAGAATAAAAATGGCATTGTTTTCATAATGGTCTGCGTATAACACACACATTCCTAAGCTAGATTTATTGCTTTGTCAGTATAAATCGCAAGGCGTCATCAAGTTTTCAAAGTCATAAGCCCAATGAGCTAAAAGGTCGATATAACATTAAAATGTACATTTATCAAAGCAATTAGATAACTCTGATTTATCTATTTGCTTAAAGATGATTTATGTCTATTTTAGCAAAGACTGCGAAAACTGGAAGGCGTTCTGGATGGAGATTTGTGGGGTGTCTTTGAGAGGAGTGGGTTAATTGTTGACCCTCGAAAGTCCTCTATAGAATTTTTTAACACTTCAGATATCAGTTTGAGTAAAAAAAAATACACATAAGTGTGCCTCTGACTTACTCTATGTTCCACATATCTACATTAAAATTGATACATCTGAGTAAGCAGTGGTCAAGCTCCATTACTCCATTCAAACAGAAAAATCCTTCTATCAAGTGCGTATTCAAGACGTTGCCTGGTAATATGATCTGAAGTGTTCAGAAGAAACATACGCATGTGATCTGAAGTGTTCAGAAGAAACATACGCATGTGATCTGAAGTGTTCAGAAGAAACATACGCATGTGATCTGAAGTGTTCAGAAGAAACATACGCATGTGATCTGAAGTGTTCAGAAGAAACATACGCATGTGATCTGAAGTGTTCAGAAGAAACATACGCATGTGATCTGAAGTGTTCAGAAGAAACATACGTAGTGACAACATGCAGTCTGATTAAATTCAACCCAGTTCTGAAGAATGAATTTTGAAAATGCTAATACCGTGATACATACTTGTACCATTTGAGGTTTCCTCTTAGATCCCCTGATGGTACAACTTTATATCCTGATAGTAAATAATATGAAACTCTTTTCTCAGAACGAGGTTAATTTTAATCAGACTGTGACAACATGGCAGGTAATTTCTCTCTTTACAACCTCCACCCCCTCCCCCCTCCCCCTCCTCGTGGATCTGTCGCTGAAGAAGGAGGCCATAAAATATAACAATGATTGTAACAGTAGTTAGGCTTTGATGTCCTCTTAAATAGTGAAATACTAGGCCTAAATTGTTGAAGCGCTCTTGCGTTATGGCCATTGTAAGAGTTTACGACCGTCTTCATACCTAGAGTGTTTTACGAGTCAAGAAAACGAAGTATTTGGGATGTCTTGAAGTGAAATTGGAGGTAACCTATTTTGTGTTGACAAAAAAGTGCATTCACTTCTTTTAATTAAGAAATGAAACTTTGATAGGAGGTTAAAATGTGAATGCTTAAAAATTAATGAGAATCAATGTCTTTGATTTACAATTTTCCTTTGGCGTTCACACGTTCCATATCAATTCAGTATTTTCGTGAGGTTTGAGCACTAACGTCCTGCTTCATCAGCGTAATTGAATCCGCTGCTCGACCTCCTTCTATATACCCTGATATCCTTTAGGCCAAAAGCCTCGTATCGCTAGCTATCTAACCAGCCAATGAGACGACTCGCATCCAGCAACAGCGGCACAAACCGGATGGAAAATTCAAAAGAGTAGCTTCAAGGTCCTTGGACAACGACATTTCATTGGCTGAAACAATAACAGGCGAGCACAGCCAACGAACATCAAGCCACGTCAGCCGCACCAGGGAGGGATTTGGCTCGAAGTAGATCAGGGTATATGGAAGGAGCTGGATCAGCGGATTCAATTACGTTGAAGTAGCAGGATGGAGCACTTAATGTAGTAGCCAGAAGTGCATAGGCTTGAGGCATAGATCCCTGTATTACAGGATTTTAGACGCAATATAGCAAAATGCTATATGGTCACAATAGATATGAAACGCAGCTAGGTATAAGCATGTGTGCTCTCATTTCAATGAGATTTCAACTGTAGACAGACTAGAGTGAACAAGTTCAAGGTATAATCACAATCGTTTGTTATCCCCAGTTAAACAAAGTTTATGGGGATATAGATATAATAGTAAATGTAACAGTCCTAGCGTGTCATGATGCAGGCCTTGGGGGTTCTCAATTTCCGACTTTTATTTTTCACCCTTTCCGTGGAAATTCAACTTAGAATTACGTTTCCGGACCGGCATTCAGAAACTTATCTCATTAAAATTTGGTTTATGTAACCGCCGTCACTTGCTAGTTGCCTTTTATGGTTTTCAACTTCTTCAGACATTTCGTTTTGGCCGTTTCCATGGAAACGAAACCTGAATTTTGTTTCTGGGCCGGAACTCAGAAACTATAAGGCCTATCTCATTGAGAGTTGGTTTATGAAGCAATACTTGCTACCAGTGCCTTTTTTTTTTACATCTATCTACATTTATTTTTCCCATTTCGTTGTTAAGACAATTTAAAATTTCTTATCTGAACCAGAACTCATAAACCATGAGGCTTGCTCACTGAAAATTGCTATATGGAACAATGTTATGTTTAGTATAGCTGCAGAGCTGTAGCTATATAACCTCTTTCCCCAGTGTCATCGAGTTTATAGCTACAAAAAGGTGACGTCAAAGTATCAAAGAGCCTATTTTGGCAAAGCAACTGTAGCTATGTTTACTGGTTCACTTTTGGCAGTTTCCATGGAAACATCACCTAGAACCAGGACTAAAAAACCACAAAGCGTAGACATCAACAATCAGCATGTGTATAGTGGTGCCTTTTGGGTTTTTTACTATTTCAGAATTTTTGTACTGGCTTTTTCCACATCCTGCTTAATGGCTCCTTCCTAATACCCTGATCTCTTTCGGGCTTGAATCCCTTGCTTTGATGGCGGCTAGATATTCTTGGCTTTGCTCACCTGTTATTTCTTCAGCCAATGAAATGTTGTTAATTAAGGAGCTTGAAGCTACTAGCTTTTAAGGATTTTTCCACCCGGGTTGTGACGCTGTTGCTGAATGCTGTTGTTGAATGCGAGTCGTCTCATAGGCTGGTTAGAAAGCTAGCGATACAAGGGTTTTTGGCTTGAAAGAGATCAGGGTTTTAGAAAGGAGCTGATTTAGCAGGATGGATTTGGGGTTTTATAAGTGTATCTGTCACTATGTGGCTGTAAACTCAAAACAAAAAACAATTTTGGAGAATTTAGATTTAGTATATTTATGAGGGTTACAAATTTGCATATCATAAATGATAGAAAAAAAATATATATCTGCATAGATAAAATGTAACAGTTGCTGCAGAACTGCCTACTTTCATTCGATGATATCTTCAGGGAAACATCTCGGTGTAGACATATCATAACTTTGATGTATATTGTAAATTTTATGTATACAAAAACAATGAAGGTAGTATTTTACCGTTATTTCCAACATGACATGCTTTGGTTTGACATTTCTAAAACTTTTCCCAAATTGTTAACTAAGGGAATACCTTTCAAATTGAACTTTGTAACTCTCAGTATTCCAGTACTCTGAAACTATTACTTAAAATGAAGAAATTATTTTGTTCAGAATAGGTGTACAATTCAAAACATTGGTATACAATCATATTTTAAGACTGTCATGTGTACAAAATACTCCAAAAGAGTACAAGCACGCAGCCCTGAGTTTGCAGTCTTTAACAAACTATTACTCTGAATACAAACCATCTTCCCCCGCATGGCTTTAAATTGCAACTGTCTCCATCAGTGGCTAATATAAACCTTGCTGCTAGCCATTCTTAATTTGTTTTTAGAGAGCAGATACCTCTTATGTATAAAGTTGCATTTCTCAAATGATTTCTGATTGGACTATCGTGATCCATCGCAGCAGCCTTGGCAACAAGAACAGAAAAGTATGGGAAATGCGGCAAGGCCTATCTTAGCAAGTCATTGGTGTTGGTGTAAGAATAGGCCATGCATGGGAAGATGAATACAAACATATAAACAAACATAAGTAAGACAATCTTGTAAGAAAATAACATAGCACCACAATTGAATATGAATTATTCTGTCTAATGAAATCTGATATCACATGGAATACAGTCTAAATAACCAGTCTGATTAAAATCGACGGTGTTCCGAGAAATGAAAGTTTTTCAGTATCAACTCTAGTGGGATTCCAACATACTCTATCAAGGGGCTGTCCTCTCCACAACTGTCTGAAAGCACCCTCCTTGCTCGCACTTTCTGATGCAATCTCAACTAGCCAATCACAATGACACCGGCAAATGCTTTCGGCATCAGTATCCAGGGGCATGTAACTCCCGTTTAACCTTTATCGCCGCTATCGTTATCTTAAACGGGATGTGATTGGTCCGCTAATGACTAGGTTTTGTCTGCGCTAACTGGATATAATGATTGTGCGAGCATGGAGGGTGCTTTCAAACAGTTATAGAGAGGAAAGCACCTGGTAGAGGACGTTCGAAATTCGCTATAGTCAATATTTTAAAGCTTTTATTCCTCAGTTGATTTTAATCAGACTGAAATAACCATGAAATTCTGTTGAAATGAGAACGCAAAGTATGAAAATTTAATCATCAAAAATATTTTCATGTAGATCAAATGATAACTCCTAAGAGTTATAGTTTTGACAGTAGAATTTGAATAATGCCCTGTTATCCCCAAGTACAGGATAACACAATCTTCTTACATCATCAAGTAGTGACTATCCCTTAATCAAGCTATTGAGTATTGCAGTATGCATCTTGCCTTACCACTCCCTTAAAATGAAGAATTAAGTTTACATAAAAGATTATTTGAGCAAGACTGCATCCTCCAATCAATACCAACTCCCATTCTTCCATTTTCACTGTTACAGGAAATAAAACGTTTTCTTATGATAAAGGAATAATAGGATTTCACAAAGCAATAACAAACAAAAATTTAACAAATGCAAGATAATCTTTGTTAATTCATACAAAGATTTTGAAAATGATAGCATTGAGATCAGTTGTGCTATATGAACCAACTTCATAAACTCAAATGATAAAAAAAAGTTATGCCCTATGCAGTATTCACTTGATGTCTAACATCCTTTTTCAAGACTATAATTTGGATGAGTAAGTAGATGTTAAACATTCTGAAAGATAATATATTCTGCATAAACTAATACATCAAAGGGATAATTTGGATAAATAATAGATTTATAAATTGTGCTTCTGTGACGTTAAAATTTCATTACTCTCATATATCCCTGAGCAATTCTGTCTATAAGGGTAATCCTGTTCTCTGCTGATGCTGTTGCTGTAGGTAATCAAATATTCCCTCACAATAATTTCAGTTCCAGACACCTTATTTTGCCTATCCTGCTACTAAGAATATACCTTCAATATCCTGATGACCTTCTCAGGATTTGGGTCGTATCCTCTGTGAATAGCCAGCCAATGAAATGACTCAAAATGGATCATCATTAGCAGTGACCGGCAAAATGCCAGTTCCTATACTTTCACAAACCATACAGTGATCTTAGTCACTAAGATAACTTTAATGCAAAGTTAAAAAATTAAAGGTTAAGGTTAAACTTAGCAAAGATTTTTTGAAAGGAGGCCCTGATGTGCATCTACATGCTATAATTAGTTCACAGTAACCAAGAGATATGAGGTAACTCCAGTGAAAGCAATCAGGAGATTTTAGGAGTTGATAAAATGCTGATAAAGCAGGATGCATTTTATTAGTTTTATAACATCCTGATATTCTCCCCTCTATGCAGATTCCTGAGCCATGCGGTACTCGTGGACGCTCCCCTTTGGTAGGAACTTAGGACCCTCAGCCCTCTTCCTCTTGCTGGCAGGTTCCCCCTCATCGGTCCAGGTGCCGTAACCTCCCCCTCCCGGTGTCTCCAGGTGGAACAAATCCTGGAATGACATTTTCATTAAAGTTCTAATAAATAGAGTATATATAACAGGAGTGTTTATGTAAAACTTTCTTTTTATCATGTGCCTGAATAGTTATTACTTGATCAAGAGAAACTGATATTCAGACCTTCGGGCATGAGCAGTGTAAACAAACTATTACCTAGACATAAAAACAATATTCCATCATTGCTATAGTAAAAAAATACCAAATTATATTTTGAACAAAGACTTGAAGTTATTACATTGTTTTGTTGCATATTTTGGCCCTAGGGCATGACAGAAATTGTATATATCCTTTGCCATTGCCTGGGTAGGTAATAGATATAAATATTTACACTTCAATGTGCTTGTTTCTAAAAACCTTTCATGGGAGAGTGAGTAAAGGTTTTATGTGTAAATTAGACAGGGTCAATGGTGTAATGACATATTTTAAATGAATAATTCCATGTGAACTGTGTCAGTGAGTTTTTCATTGGATACAAGATATCATATTCTCAAATTTAGTTCTGCCATGAAACATATCTTGCATTTTTTCAGGTATAGTCCCTTACTGAATATGAACAATTTTTACCTTTGCTTACAAAGATACCCTCAGAATCAAAATCTTAAAGACGTTCCGAACGTTTATCAGTGCGCATCTTTTTGCGCATCCGAAAAAGTGCCGCTAACATTTTGAGAAAACTAAATTTGCGTAAACATTGTAGAAAAAATGTCACTGACGCGTTATCGATGTTCGGAAAATAAGGAAATGTTTACTGTGCACTTCTTAGGTGTCTGTTATATGATCCATGTACATATAATTATAGTATATAATCATAGATTTTAAGAATCATATGCATTGGTCATAATCGGCAGAGATGTTTTGACACAAATGTTCACTGAACGTGAATTCGCAATCCGTTGTTTCATAGGTTATAATTAGATTGCGGTTTTCCAAAATGTACTCCAATTACTATTTTTGAAACAGAGAAAATGTCACTGATAACATTTGTGTGTTTACATTCTGCATAAAACCAATTGTTGATGAACTAATACAAGTTATCCGTTGCAGTCACTTTGTTGAACATTGTTGCAGTGACGTCATTGACACACAATGAGCGGAAAATACACTGTGCATGGAATGGTCCTCGTCATTTTTCACAATACATGACTATTAAAGGAACTTTTATGCTTTGAAAGATATTCATCCATCTTGAAATTGATGTAACTTGTAGAATAATTAGAACGGAATATTAAGTTACCCTCATTAGGCTGTAAGCAGTAGAGGTTTCGGTAAGTAAAATCTCATTTCGAATAGCTTTTTTGCTGGCACATAACAAATGTAAATAAACCTCATCTCAAACAATAAATAGAAAGTCATAATAAATAATAGAAGCAAATCTTTTTTGGAAAAGTTTTAGATAGATGTATAAATGAAAAGTCAAAACGGTAATTGAGACAAAATGATCATTTGAAAAATCGGGAATGGATCGCGAAATCTTTACATTTCGGTTTGGCTGCATTATTTTGCAAATTAATTATATGAGCGGTAATTTTCGATCATGTACACACTTACAATTATGGGAAAACATTTATAAACATATCATTCACTATAACATTTACCAATCAAGTGAAATTAATTACCGTGGTAAAGATATATTGGACCGAAGTCAAAAGTCAAAAGGAAATTGAAAATATGTCTGTGGTCTGCTTGGTTCATGAAGTAAATCATATGATTTTACATTCATCCTGGAGATAACAAAGTTATTTGTTATCAACTCAAGAGTATGACTTAAATATGAACGTGAGCACCAAATGCTTCCCGAACCGGGCCGACTTGATTGAGGTCTATTCCTCATCGTATTAGCTTCGCCAACTTGCGGCGCTTTATCGCTTTATCGCGCAATAAATAGATCTTTGAGAGGAAGTTTTGAGGTTAAATCTTAATGTTTTGTGATGGGATATATTTTTACGTGCCTTCAATCCACCTAATTATCCCACTATCTGGAACATTCATCTAGCCCCAGTACACTCAAACGCAGTTTGAAAAACTCAAATCATTCACAAATAGAAAACATTTGTCATATTTAAAAGGTGTGTTTAAAAAAATTGCTTGTGGATACAAATACTTTGTTTACACGTGGATTTGAGCAAGAGGCCATAAATGTCTTTTGACACTACAAATATTTCATAACACTGACCTTAGAATTTCAGGAAATACTTTGAAACGGGATAAACTTTGTACTTCAAACCATTATCATGAATTATCATTCATGGGAAATAAAGAGTTACCTCCCCTTATGAGTTTTTTCATAAGTAATTTTAACTTCAGCTTCAATTATCTCGGAAATAAGGCCCGTGACATGTCTTTTTTCTTTCAAATTATTTCTTTGCAATATATTTTCTTCTATTTAAAACATATTTGAACTATTTTTCATTTATTTTTATTACTGAACGGGTTTTGTAAAGCTATTTTTGTAGAGACCATCATTGAACTTGTATCTTAATATTTGCAGAAAAGTTACAAAACTCAAAAAAGGAAATACAAGAATAATTATTTTTATTACATTATCATCTCATTTATTGGAAAAAGTAAACTGAACTCTAAATGTTTTTATTTTTTTTTGTTTTTAAGATAAAATTAGCAAAATTGGTCTTTTCCCAAATTTTTAAAAGAAACCCGTCAAAATCATCATTTGTCTGAAAAAAAGGTCCGTGACATGCATTTTTTATTTTTGAATATCAAAGAATACATATTCAGCTTTCACCTTGCAAATTTACAGCAATTTTTCATTTATTTTGTTAATTGGTACGAACCTCTTTAATTAATCCCAATGAAATAAAGAAAGTACACTAGAATATTAAAAAAATACAATAGTTTTGACAGTCCAATTTACTACCATTACTTATTTACATACCCTAGCTCCAGCACAAAATCTTGTTTACAACTCTCGCCAATGTACATACCCGTGGTCCAACATTTACTGAGTTTTTGGCGCCAAGGTTGACAACACGTCCATCTGCATACTTGATGAGATTCAATCCAGATTTGCCTGCTTCCCCACCTGTAGCAAAGTTATAGACTTTTACTCCTTTAGAGAAATAGAATACATACTACGTAGATTGTGACAAAATGCAACACTGCCACACTTACACCACCTGCAGTAGAGCTGTATAGATTCTTGAAATTTTGAGAGATTCAAACACAGAATTCTGAATGTTGGAGAAATTTTGCCAGAACTAGCTGTAACTACAGATTAACCAATGAGCTGAAGTTAAGAAATTTTTTATCAAATATTCCTATTAAACAATGTAGATCATGAGGGTCTTTGGATACATTTTGACAATCGGTAAATAACTGTTTCTAAATCTTAAATAAATCAATATTCACATTTTCTTTAGCTCTTTCTAATTGAAAATTTAATTTCAGTGGATGATCAAATAATTTCATTTTAAGTAGTTTATGGCATACGAACGGATGAAAGAAGAAATATATATACACAACGAAGAAGCTGATAATGGAAAATTTAGCTTTTCTTATTTATTCCACGTCCTTCAAATACTTCACCTACCAAAAAGCCCGTAAGGTTGGAAGACTCGCCTCTCGGTGAGTACAGAAAGTGTCAGGTTTTTACGGAACAAGAACTCCCGTACAACCCCATCCCCTCCCGAGTGGCGACCTTTGCCCCCTGTGCCTGGGTTTAGATGGAAGCGCTTTACAAGGACTGGGTATCTGTGGATATCAAGACCAGGTGGTGATTAGTCTCAAATGGCATGAAATATTTTATGCCTTTTGTTAAAAACAGTTAGAGATAAAAAAAACATTTCACAGTTTAGATATATAAGACAATTTGTATCAATGTATCTGATGTAATAATTGCAAAAGTTACCAAGACCTAAAATCTTTCTTCATTATCGGATTTGTATCTGCTCCTTGAATGCAATGATACCTTCTCATGATCTGCTTCACATCATCTTAAAAACACTGCAAAGAAATTACCCTAAAATCAAGCAATATTGGCATCGTCTGGATGAGGTGAAATGGGGTTTAACACAGCTTTCAAGAGTATTTCACTCATATCGCTGCTGCTAGTATTATTGCAGGGAGAAAGCTCGCAACACCAAAGTGACTATGTATTGCGGTGAAACCTGTGAGCATCGGCTGGAACTAGCGAACAATTGGTGGTACTGCGCTGAAACTCAGTGTAGCATTGCACCCTAATCTGACTGCGTGTAGAACAGTTCTCTACTGCAGACAAGTTGTCGAGCCCCTGGCGGATTCGAACCACAGAGCTCTTGATCTGAAGCCAAACGCACTAACCACTGCTTTATCCCGTCCCGTAGTCTGAATGAGGCGCCCGATGAGCATGTACATTGTATAATAGCTATGAAAAAACAGCTAAAAGAGGCAAATCCTAAAATGACAATAAGAGGATTCTAGAAGCTTCGAGAAACAGATTTTCATCTGTTAAAGATGATTAGAGTAAAATGTCTGAAGGAGACAAGAGATTTTCCCGGCTATTTTTCCATCACAAATCAGTTCAAGGGTAGGCACTGATGCTTACGCCTTATGATTTAAAGGTTTTCATGGGTTTAAAGGGAATGGTTTAGAATTCTTGTGTTTGTGATATAAGTGGCTTTCAGGGCAGTAGGCAAAGAAAAATTCATTGCAATAATCTACTTGAGATTGTTTGGACACAAAGTATGAGCATTTCTGTTTTTCATAGACAGGAACTCTGTCTCACTCCAAAGAAATATTATATTCTCAGATCAACCATACTGACAAGTCACACTCTTGGAAAAGCAGTTACAAGCAAAATGTTGGGGGTTTGCAAGTACTAGTCTTTTTTGCTTGCATATCATTCACCTACTGGGTATATCTATAAAAATGACCAAGTTCTATTTTGGTCTCACTAACGACTAAGGATAGAAAAAAACAACTCGTACCTTTTTTCCATCAAATCATACATACCCAATACCGATATCTAAAGAAATTTTTTCAGACCTATCCAAACTCACAAGAAAAAGGGTTAAAAGGGTTGTCCAAAATGTCTTCTTTCCAAATTCTAAATACCCAATACCTATATATACAGAAATTTCTCAAACCTATCAAACTTCAAAAGAAAAGCTTTAGTGCTTTTTTCCATATTCTATATACCTGATACCCTACAACTATAGAAATGTGTAGAACCTATGTAAAACCGCAACAAAATGTTTAAGTACCTTCTTTCCACAATCTCTGGATCTGTGATCCTAGTGTTGGTCATGTGACTGTGAATACCGCTGTGACCATCCCAGGTTGGACCCTACAATAGGACATAGTAAAAATCATGTAACCGTAGGATTTTACCATATCTGCCACATGGCATAATTCACGCAAGACTTACTCAAAAGACATAACATACACAAATGGAAAGTTTCTGAGACAAAATGACAACAACTTTGACAGGGTGATACTTATCAAAACATATTTTACATAAGGAAATACCTCATGCAATACTTAATCAAAAGGCATGACTTAGATGATAAAAATGCAAAATGTCGGAGACAAAATGACAGAATTTTAAAAAACTGCCCATGAACTAAATAACAACAAACGGTTGTTTGAATGGGTGATACGATTATCATGACATATTATACAAAAGGAATAAATCATGCAGGACCTTATCAAAAGGCAATACTTAAGTTATGCAAATACAAAGTTTCAGAAACTAAATTAAAGAATATTTAAATACTGGGGGTCATTGCACAAAGCAACTTAAGGTAAACACTAAGGTTAACCTTAGAACCATTCTTTAACATTGCACTAAGGCTACCTTAGTGATTTAAGGCTACATTAGTGTTTTGTGCAACAGGACCCTGCTCTGTAAACAAAATGACAACAGGTTTGATAGGGCAATGACAATATCACAACACAATCTACATGGTTGGATTAAAACTGCTAAATTTACTTACAGCTCCTATACCGCCTGCCACTGTTTCATAGTACCCAACCGTCTCATCTCCAAATGTGATGTTGTTCATACAACCCTGGAAAAAGTAGGAAGATAATAAAAAGACCATACACAATAACTAGCAAAAAAAGGAGCCACTGGCTCTGTAGCCAGGGCTCCAGATATTGATTTTGAAGCAGGGGTATTTCACTCATCAAAATATTCTATTTCTTCATATTTTCCAAAATAAACATTAGTTAATGCCAATACATTAATTGCAGAGAGATAAGTATCTCATAACTCAAGCTGGTCACCTGAGTCGTGGAAGAAAGTATCACAATCGAGCAAAAACCATTGGCAGCCATTTTTGTGTGAAAACCTTTCAGTCATCTATTGTAGGGAAATGGATAGCTTAACCTGACATGTTCATTTTAGAACTGCTTCTGTTGATCCTAAAACACTGTTTAACAATTGTAACAATTATTTTCTTATTCTTGAGATGACTTTATTTTACTTAAAAACATGCTAATGCCCCTTTAAAGGCCACCCTGGTTTTGATATTGATATATTCTATAGTTTAAACTATGATCATGTGATACCTTAATAATTAATATTGTGGTGGTCCTTTAATTATTTTGTTGAGTATATAAGGCTTATTGATCGAGCTAAAAAGCGAATCATCAATGGTGGAATTGAATTAAATCAACCGCTGCAAGAATAATCTGCATTTAGTGTTCTACCTTCATCTTAGTTACAGCTTATGTACTGAGAGGTGAAAATATGTCCCTCTTGAAACAGAGGTAATGTGGGAAGAAATGAGAACCCCCTTCAGGAGACAATAGACCAACCTGGGAGGCTGCACACACGCTGAAGGCCTTCAGGACCACGTCAACAATTCTCTGTGATGTGAGAACGTTGCCCCCGACAACCGCCGCCTGTTCAGAAGGGTCGAGTAAACTTCCCTTTGGGATAATGATCTTCACAGGCTTCAAGCATCCCTGAGGAGTTAAGAATTATTTTTGCAATAATTCAAGATCCTTTACAGAGCTCTAAACTAAATGTTCTTTGAATTTTCAAATCAATCGGAACACATATCAATGATGTATTAATAATAATTCATTAATGTTTTCTCAATGCCCTGAAAACTTACTGTGCATAGAAGGATTTCAAATGTTGATTTTACAATGTATTGACATTTAAATTTCTCATTGTCATAACAATTTCCTGTTGAATCACATATCAACATATGAAAAACAGTGTTTGGTCTTTGAATCAGAATTTTTTGAAAAATATAAATGAAAAATAGTTTTCAACCTACTTGGTTTAGAGGGACGTTGTGGCCGACCATACACCGTAGACAATAGATGAGTCCAGACAGAGTTACAGCCCTTGGCGCATTGCAGTTACCATGAACTTCATACCCGGTCCCAGTGAAATCAAATACTGCTGTTCCCTACAGTTAGTTGTAGAGAAAAGTTGGTAAATGATCAAAATGAAATTTTCTACTCCGTCTCCATGAGGTGGTTTATCTATCTCTTTTAGAATTCATTCCTAGAATTGACATATAAAATTGACTTTGAATGACTTAGTTCTTGCATGTTATTTGTGTGAAATTTTAGACACATCAGTAAATAACAAAATTTAAAGCAAAAGTACTGCTAGTATTTCTAAATTCACTTTCATATAAGATTTACAATATTTATGCATTTGTGTCATGAAAAAGACATTGGGGAAATCTTCCTAAATAGTTAGATTTCCAGGGATTGGGAAAGTTGGGGGCATATTGGATGAAAAAATGGCCCACTCAAAGAAGAAATTTTACCATTACTACATAACGGGAATATTTAAGTATTCAAAACATGCATTTTCTCCCAGCAAAGGTCATTCATGAAGTTCTTGCTTGGCTTGTAATAGATATCACTGATTGGCTGCAATCAAAGTTAGTTGTGGACTCAAAGTGTTGCTTAAAATGAGAAGTTGGTTGGTTTGAGATGAGAGGACATATGTTTTATCAACAGTGCCAAGTAGACATATCTCTTACCAGACAAACCTCAAACTGTAATGAAAGTGGATAAAAGTGTGCACAGATCAGAGAAATAGGGCCCAATTGAAACAGAGGGTATGTGGAAGTATGCGAGATGAGTAACCTTTGAGAGAAAATATTGTATGACAATGAACACATGAGGTAGCGAAGATTTGTGTGACAATTTACCTGCGATTCGTCTATATCCACCAGCAGCTGAATCTTGCTGCCATCGTCCATGTAATCCACAGCGCGCAGGTGTGTACGACCGGTCCGTGCCTTTGTGTCCCGAGCAATCTCCCTCAACATGTCTTTAACTGCTAGCTCTGCATTGTTCTGGTGAGTGAAGTGCTCATAATCAACAAAATAAACAGTATTATCATATTGCATCTAAGAGTTTAATAGAAGTAGTAGGTCAAGAACATTTTGAAAATCTGCTTACTTAATATTTTTCAAACAATTTACCTGCTAAATAACAGGATCTGCAGGCAGCCGATTTACGGGAGATTCAATTTTGACTAAACATGAAAACTAGTTTTACAACTTACATGGGTTGACTTTTGAGCCTGATTTACTATTGCAATAATGAGAGCCTATTGGAAAATCATCAAACTATTGTGACCCACTATTGCAATAGCTCTTTAACAAGTATCTTGTACCTGCTCTCTATCAAGTATCATCATGTACCTTGAGTGTACCTACTCTCTATCAAGTATCATGTACCCTGAGTGTACCTGTATATGGTCCATGTAGGCCTGCACCACCTCCAGACTGTACTCCTCAATAAGCTCCGTCAGTAACTTGATTCCCTGCAGGACATTACAGATTTATTAATTGCTTTTCAAATAAAGTTACACTCAAATATCAGAAAAACTTTTTAAATGGTAAAAGCCTTTGTATTTTGTTACTGAATGCTCCCTGTGAACCAATGCAACTGACACATTCTTTGCACTTTGCTCTATAGGGTAAAAAAAACTCTGTGCAGAAGTTACATCTGCAAAAAATAAGGTCTCATTCAAGGTTTGTAGATGCCTTGACGCGATATCATGATATCATGATCCTTATACAGTGGAATCTGTCTATATTGACATCTGTCTAATCCGACAATCTGTCTAATCTGACATAAACTTTCGGTCCCGGGAGAGCTTCTATATGACATTGAACATTGACCAACCCGACACTGTCTAAACCGTCGTTTTCCCCTGGTCCCAGCGAGTGTCGGTTTAGACAGATTCCACTGTATACATGTACAGCCTGTTACATTCAAATTTCCTTGTATGGAAAAGGTTAAAGATTGAGGGAGTAGATATTCGGGGTAGATGTCACCGTCCTTTTGTGTCAAACTTTGTGAACATTGAAATATACTTTACAAATAGAAAGTATGGTCATTGCATAAATTCTAATAAATCGATGAAATTGTCTCACCCTCTGATTGGCTGCAATCTGGGCCCGGAGGTCACTGAGGTTGTCGGCAAGGTTACGAGTTCCACTGCTGCCTGGGATATCACCAGGAGCCATGAACATCTTGATTAAACCTGGAGAGGGAAGGTTAGTTATTATTTGTAACTTTAGAAAAATGTCCTTGTAATTTCTACTTATCTATGATTAAAAAATTTTAAGAAGGAAGAAGATGGTGGCCAGTTATTACTATTGTCTGACCTCATCAAATGTCCCAAAGTATCTAATTCAACGTTGCAATATACAAGAATAACAATATCAGTATTTCTCAGATTCTGCATACACAATAAAAAGCCAAAATGGCAGCCACTATGGTTGATACAAAAACAATGCTTATAATGTCAATAAGAAATGGATGAAGTTACATCCTTTGTGCTCAGTGGTATATATGGTATATTCACAAGCTGAATACATTCTTAGCCAAGCCGTTTTTCAATAATCAATTTTCCCTTATTGCCCTGACTGAGACTCATGGTTTTTGACATTCCTTTGTTCCTTCAACCCCCTTAACTTGTTATTCATAATTGATTGCAGTTTAATTGTGAAATATTGTAATGCTCGAGCGAGAGCGAGTGCGTACACTAATTAGCATGTGTTTCTTGAAAGTCAAATGACACAAGTAATGAGTGTGATAATTTCCTTATTACCGATTTAATTTCATCTTAAAAGCAATGAAATATTCAGGAAAAAGGGCCTGCTTCCCTTGTGACAACCTGTTAGAGTGAAGTCACGTATAATGGTTTTATGACATCACAGAGGACAAATTATGGCAACTCGCGCTGAAACTATTGTTGCTAAGCAAAAGCGATTTCTGCACATGTGCTCATATTGAAAACATGTCACCATTTATGATTTACCATAAAGGTAATAAAGAATAATATGTATTTCATTGAATCAATGAGAAGCAAAGTGAGTCCATTTGTTCTCATATACCAATATTTGAACGCAACAATAAGAGCACAGGTGCCTTTAAGGTCAAGGTAGACTTACTCTCTTCCATGAATGTGCCCTCCTCCACGACCTTAAAAGACTTAAACACAGCACCTTCTTCGTTGATGGAGCGAGAATGTGGCGGCATGGATCCCGGAGTTATCCCCCCTATGTCAGCGTGGTGACCCCGACTTGCCACAAAGAATACAGGCCTCTTCACTCCCTTCCAGAATACCTGATGTTAGGTTATGAAACACAAACAGTTCAAATTGTTCCTAGTCAATATTTCCACAACATATCTAATTGTTCATCTCATTAGCTATGATGGATTTCAGTCAAATTTTGCAATTTCTAGTTCTTATGCTTCATATTACCAGTATGAGCATCAATCTGGTAGAATTACGTCAAGAGAAAAGGAAGAAAATAACATTCTTAATTCAACCACAGTGTTGTTCCGAGAGAGGGTCCTGGGGAAATTTTACCATCCTCTAGGCTTGGTGTCCCCTAAAATTTTGAGAAGAGGGATACTTTAACCATTGCAAAGGGTACAAAAATCTCAGAATAGGCTAAAATGACCCCTTCAACAGATCAAGTAGGAACAACACTGACGCATTTGGTGATCTCAAAATTTCAATCCATGACTCCCAACATACCGGAGTGATGACAGTGAGGTCGGGAAGATGGCTGCCACCAGCTTTGGGGTGGTTGCTCA
The DNA here is from genome assembly GCA_921293015.1 of Phorcus lineatus. Taxonomy (NCBI): domain Eukaryota; kingdom Metazoa; phylum Mollusca; class Gastropoda; order Trochida; family Trochidae; genus Phorcus; species Phorcus lineatus. The sequence goes on from OV121090.1 coordinate 9,527,564, forward strand.
GGATTACGTCCCCTTCCCGGAAGTTGTCACCCAGGTGGCGCATCTGTAAGCAAGAGTATAAAATAATTGTAGATCAATACTACTTGTCAATAGTAAACCATTCTAATTCTTGTGATGGACAATCGAACTGACTTGTATGCATTCAAACTTCACTTTGTCTTTCTGATTGACACATAAGTAGAATGGTCATATTAACTTAAAAAATTAACAAAATCAGATTTCAAATCTTTACTTGTTCACATTACCAGTTGAGTGTCAATGGAACTGTATCAATCCCAGATTGCCAACAAGTAATTAGGACACCAAAGAAAAGTTTGACAACAAAGTTTAACAGATCTTTACACCCAATGTGTCAGTGATGGAGTTCTTCATCTTCAATGAAAGTTTACCAAAAAATAAATGAGGAACAGAAGGTGAGTTTTCAACAAATCATAAGTGTGTTTTTGAAGAATCTGTGGCTGCCAACACAAGCAGTTGCAAGTCCTTACACATCCAGGAATAACATCTGTGTGATTTCAATGATTCAAGTTTGCACAACAATCACATGAGTAAGAAAGCTCACCTGATACTGGACTGTTTCCTGCATGGCGCCGAGATGAACTGGAATGTGTGGGGCATTAGCTACAAGTCCACCGTCAGGACCAAACATTGCACACGAGAAGTCTAGCCTCTCCTGCCAAAATCAAACAAAACTTTAGAAAAAGAGTTCAAGAAACATCAAACTAACTGATTGTTGATAGATGTGATGTCATGATAAACATTAAATGTATTGTGATGTCAAAGCATTGTAATGCCATTTAGTTGATGTCAATCAATTCATTGTGATGTCAAGTGGAAATTGTCAATGCATTGCGATGTCAAGTGGAAATTGTCAATGCATTGTGATGTCAAGTGGTAATTGTCAATGCATTGTGATGTCAAATGGTAATTATCAATGTATTGTGATGACAAATTGTGAATCATGTCAATGAATTGTGATGTCAAATGGTTGATGATGTCAATGCATTGTGATGTCATTTACTTTATGAGTCAAAGGATTTTGATGTCAAGAGGCTGATGATGTCAATGCAATGTGATCTGCTTTTGTTGCCTGTGTAATTTCTATAGCGTCATATGTTAACACACTGTCCAAAACAAACCATACTTTGATACTTCTGCAAAAATATTGTATAAGCATATAAGAGCTGCGAAACACATTTTTGATCATTATATTTGGTCATTTGTCATCATGACACAGATTTTTCTACAAAGAAGCCTGTATTGCCAATCAATTTTAACTATATTCCTCACCTTTATATTTGTTGATATGGCAGTTCTCTGGAGCACCCTAGAAGGATACAAAATACTTATTCAAATACACTTAATAAATGAGACCTTTGTCAGCAATTTCTTGACACCTCCCATTCATAAATACTTGACATGAGAAAAGCCAAAGAACTTAAGATAGACGGTTGGATGGATGGATGGATGGATGGATGGATGGATGGATGAATGGATGGATGGATGGATAGTTGGATGCATGGTTGAAAATGTCATGATTACACTGGTCATTTAAGCCTTCATTAATAAGCAAAACATAGAAATGATAATTTTTTACCAATAACCTCATTTCAGTCTCAAAAGATTAGTAAAGGACTTTAAATCAATCCCAAATTGGAAAGATAACAGGTTTCTCCTTTTCAGTTATTAACATAGATACTAGACATGAGAAAAGCCAAAGGACTTTAGATAGACGGGTGGATGGATGGATGGATGGGTGGATGGATGGAACATGGTCAAAAGAATGTCCCGGTTACACTAGTCATTTCTTCATTAAAAAGCAAAGCATAGAAATGAAATTTGTTTTCCAATAACCCCATAACAGTCTTGAAAGACTAGTAAGGGACTTTAAATTAATCCCAAAACGCAAAGACAACAGGTTTCGACCAAACATAAATTGACCCGAATATTTTTATCAAATCAACAACCTGCCCATCTGTTCCGCTGTGCTCATGAACCTATGAGAGAAGATGGACAGCTGGATGGCGTCCAGTTCCGTTCCGATGTTCTTGTGGTCTCCTTTACCTATCTGGTAGGTAAAACAGAGAAAAAACATTGTCAAATCTGATCCTTTTCAATTAGAAGTTCCTACTGTCATACTGTAGTCATGTCTGGATGTGTTCCCTTTTTCAAAATGGACACCGTTTGAGATAAAACTATATAAAGTTTTGTATTTATAGAATATTATATAGGTATCTGAGTCATACCATTTGTAATACTAGACGCTTGTTTTTCAGAGAGTTTAAGGCAGAATTTTTGTTAGCATATGTTACTGACACAATAATAATACTTATATTTAGCCGTGGAATTGAAAAGAATAAACTTTCAAACATACAATGTTTACTGATCATTGCCACAAATAAAGTCTAGGAATATATATTCACTGTATGTATAGAGAAGTGCTTGTATTCAAACAGAGGTTAGATTAGGATATTTTGACTAGAGCTACCTCTGAGGAGAGAAAATGATTTTCGTGAGGTGTTTGATAATCCCTAAAGAGCAAGGTATGAATCAATGTGACACCTTGATTTCTGCATTTGTTTGACATGGTGATGGAACCTGACCAGGTATGAGGTCATTTAAGATCATTTCAGGTTGTGTGTGTATTCATGGACTCACCACTATCTCCACATCTCCATGTTTGGTGATTGATGCTGTACAGTTTGGTTCAACCAAAATGGTGCTGAAAAGTTTGAGAACAATAATATTACAAGTCAAATAATGTCTAAAAAGCCAGAATTTTACGAATAATACACATTAGTTTTCACTTTGACATAATGTCTATAACCCATATTAATAAACATAACTGCTTGTCATATTTTTCATATGTGCACATGTGCACTAAAATTTTCAAATAACCATTGTCTTTGCACAAGTTATCTTACAACATCAGTGATAATATATATAAATTGATCATGATGTCGATGGTACTGATTATCGTACCTTTTCACCTTTTCTTTAATCTATATCCCCAATTTGGTATAAACTTGCTTTAATTCAAGATAAAAAATAGAGCCAATGGCTCTGTAGCTCATAGGGCTTTAACTATAATCCCCACCAGCCAAGGAGTCTTCAAACAAGGTTTCAACTTTCTAGGCCTTTTGCTTCTGGTGAAGAAGTTGAAAATGGATTATTAGGGCGTGGTCCCTTCGGCCCCTATAATGGGTCAGAGGGTCACCAAATCTATAAATCACAATCCCAATCAGCTAAGGAGACTGTACAAAATGTACAAAAAGTCTCAGCATTCTAGAACTTTTGCTTATGGTGAAGAAGATGAAAATAGGTTTTTAGGGTGTGGACCCTGTGGCCTTTATTAGGGGTCACAGGGTCACCAAATCTATAGATTAAAATCCTTATTAGACAAGGGATCTGTACACAAGATTTCAGATTTCCTTCTTAATGGTTCTGAAAAAGATGAAAAATTTACAGACAGAGGATGGACAACAGACGACATGACATGCCAAAGCCTAACAGCCCAGAAGGGCTAAAAACACATCTAGACAAATCACCTGTTTACATCTGTTATGAGAGCTGGTCCCTTGATCACATGACCTTGTGTCAGCGAATCAAAAAGAAAGACTGGAGTGTCATGGCAACCATCCTCAAAGAAGCACTTGGTCACCTTAGGGACAAAGAAATGAAATAATCACATGCTCTATTATCTTAGACTTGAGATTCTAGTTTGTATATGAGAGACTGAGATTGGGAATAAGATTTCTATTTTCAAATTGTGAAATTTAATCCTAATGAGAATATGAATATGCTGCACATGAAATAGCTTTCAGCCTTTACTTGTTTGTCTCTTGGATGAACAACTTGTCCTTCACAAATTTACTAGTTAATTGGTATGTAGAGTATGAGTGTTTTTTTTAAAAAACAAAGCATTAAAGCCAGAGAGGCCTCTTTGTCTTCTTTAAAACTGATTCTATCCAAGGTCCACGAGCAATTGTTTGGCCAACTTTCTAAACAAGGCATAATGTGCGAGCAATGAGACTGCTTTGAAACTGATATGGAGAGGGAAAAACCCTGATAGAATGAGTTCAAATCCTACTAGAGTCATTCTTTTAATAACGTTTTATTCCTTAGCACACAGTTGATTTTAATCAGACTAGCAAGATATTTAACGTACCATTTGTGGTTTAGGGTCCCCTTCTGCTACATGGACTGTGGAGTCGAACGCTACGTGCGATCTTCCGACCCCTCGCACACGAATATCATCAACCTTGATATCTCGACCCTTCAGAGTAAAACCAAACTCAGTCTTGTATCTGGGAAATGAAAAGTTTTTGAAATAGATATTCATATTTAACTCTTCTTCTGGTTCACGAAATAAGAAACTTTGGATATATGAAAAATTTAATTGACAGGTTTTTCACATCAAACAACGAATCTTAATTTACTAAGTGAGTAAAGTGTTGAAATAAACACTGACTTTTAAATTTTGAATCTCTTTTAAATCAGATCTTGCCTAACACCACTTCTCCGTTATATTTTCATCTGCCTGTTTACTCAATCCAAGAAATGATGAGACTGGCAAACTGTTTGAATGATTCAATGTGAATATGGGTCTTTGTATGATTGACACTTATGAAGGAGGTCACCGAAATAGCCACCAAACGAGCCTTTATTCAGGAAGACAATATTTCTGGGATGAAAGTGAGAGCACACGACCACTTGATGGAAGAATACCCACTATGAACAATCTGTCACTGAAGGCAAGGCTGGTGTAGCTTACATGAAACTTACCATAACTGAGTTGATATCAATCCACGTAATGACACATCTTAGCTTTTGCATAAATGCTATTTTCTTGATTCTATATCTCTTAAATTGTTTTAGCCATGAGTAAGTGAGATGGAATTTAACAATAAGGTGTAGCTGTTGCTGATCAAACGAGGTCATTTTAAGCTGAATCATCATATTTCTTAAGTTACAGATCTATAAAGCTGCATTGAAGTCCCCATATCTAATGTTGTAGCTAATGGCTGAATAAAATGAGGTCATTTAGAGTTTAGCTTTCGCACATTCACTCAGTCACCTGTCTACAAATTCTGCTTTGAAGTCTAAACATATAGTTGATGGCTGATTATAGAGTGAAGTCATATCAAGTAAAGCCATCCCAAGGTTCTCACCTGTCTATAAAAGCTGCCATGAAGTCCTCATATCTACTTGTGTAGCTGATTGCTAATTAATCTGTTTCTCACCTGTCTATAAAAGCTGCCATGAAGTCCCCATATCTACTGGTGTAACTGATGGCTAATTAAAAGGTGAGGTCATATCAACCTTAATCATCAAATCTGTTAAGTCACCTGTCTATAAAAGCCGCCATGAAGTCCCCGTATCTACTGGTGGCGCTAGTTGCAGGGTGGTTCTCTGTGGAACACATCAGTGCACAGTCGGTCTTCTCATATCGCAGGTGCAGGAAGGCTTGGGTCTCTATCTGCTTGCTGCAAGAAATAGTCAAAGCACATACTGCTCTTGCACATGAAGTGAAAAAAGAAATTTGAGTTAAAGGCATCATTCAATTTCAATCACAATCTCTTGAAAAATATAAACTGACTTACCGTATTCGACTTAATAACCGCCCACTCCCCTATAAGCGCCCACCCACCACGTTTGCGACTGAACAATATGCGTCCTGATTTAGCGCCCACCTCTCAACATTGCTTACCTTGCATGCTGATTCATTGAGGAAGGTTTTTCAGTCTTGCAATAAGTCTTTTACTTCCACTAAAGTGAAGAATACAGGGTATTTCAAGACTCCCAGCCACCATCAAAATGATAAAAGTTATAAAACCTGTTTCAAAGACATGTGTATCGTAAGAAAACACTTTCAAGACTAAACTTGAGGAAATATTTTATCGTTTTAATTAGCGCCCCCTTTTACCCATTTTTTAAGCGCCCCGGGCGCTTATCACGTCGAATACGGTACTTCCCAAATTATTGAGGTGAGGTGAGGTTTAACGCCGCTTTTAAGATTATTTCACTTATATCGCGGCTGCTAGTATTATGGCAGGGAGAAAGCCCGCAACACCATTGTGGCTATGCATTGCGGCGAAACCTGCAAGCATCGGCTGGAACTAGCGAACCATTGGTGGTAATGCGCCAAAATTCAGTGTAGCATTGCACTCAAACCTTACTGCGTGTAGAACATTTCTCTACTGCAGACAAAGTTGCCGAGCCCCTGGCGAGATTCGAACCGCTGACCTCTTGATCCTAGGCCGTCCCAAATGAGTTTAGGCAATTTTGCACAGGATAATGATAATAATGAGTATACTCGTTTTAAGCTGGAGGGTGTGCTTCAATGCCAAAGACATCATTATACTGTATTGTGTGATGACAAGCATTGTTTCGTTTCTTTATTCTTAGGCAACTCCAGAGTATGCAATGGATTGAATTTTGACAGATGAATACAAGCTAGTGAGATGGATTGAAGGAAGAATAAATGGTAATCATCCAGAAGGAATAAATTTTAAAGGGGCATGATCAGATTTCTAGGTAACCAAAGTGATCCCATGAAAACAAAAATGACTGTTTCCAAATGCAAGAGAATGTTTTTTACTAACAATTTTTTAAAACGTGCTACTCGCCCTCTTAGCCTCCTCCACATCATGCCAACCCACCCTGAAACAGTGCGTGAGTTATTGTTAATCACCGCTTATGCAATATTTCAGCCCTTTGGTGATGTTTATAGAATAACATATTTGCCAGTGCACTACCTTAAGTATCCAATGTAACCAGAGTCACCTTATACAAACTGAGAACACAGTTATTGGTTTCTTTCTAGATTTAGCATTATCATATCCATTTTTATCATCACACCTCTTAAATCCTTGTCTCATCAACTCTTCTTCACACTGTTCAGAAAGGACCTTTACTCTTGCATCGATGTACTCAAAGTTTTCTAAGAAAAAAAAAATATTTTCAATCAAATATCAAACATTATACATTACGAATAACAAATATTATGCTCAAAAAGAAGATGACCTTGATTTCATAGATGTAAATTTCTTTTAGTATTTTTGCTATAACCATTCAGGCTGATCCCACGATGGCTTCAAGGAACTAACAACCGTTTGAATTTACATCTCAAAGTATGAAAATAGAGCCATGGGCTCTGTAGCTCATCAGACTTTTGATAGAAATAGGTGTTTGGGTTTAGACCATGGGGTCATGGGCAGTGTAGGAAAGATAGCCTGTCCCAACGTCCGAGTTATTCACAATCAAATTAAAAATGCCCATTGCCCATTTGGGGTCAAGGGGTCACCAAACCTACAATTCAGAATCCCCATTGTCCAAGGAGTCTACACACAACTTTTAAGCTATCAAGACCTTTTGGAACTGGAGAAGAAGATGAAAGTAGGATTTTAAGGTGGTCACCAAACCTACAATTTAGGATCCCCAGTGTCCAAGGAGTCTACACACAATTTTACAGCTCTCTAGACCTTTTGGAACTAGGGAAAAAGATGAAATTAGGTTTTTTAGGTTTTGACCCCTGTGACCCCATTTGGGGTCATGGGGTCACCAAACCTACAATTTAGAATCCCCATTGTCCAAGGAGTCTACACACAACTATTAAGCTAGCAAGACCTTTTGGAACTGGAGAAGAAGATGAAAGTAGGATTTTAAGGTTTTGACCCCTGTGACCCCATTTGGGGTCAAGTGGTCACCAAACCTACAATTTAGGATTCCCAGTGTCCAAGGAGTCTTCACACAATTTTTCAGCTCTCTAGACCTTTTGGAACTAGGGAAAAAGATGAAATTAGTTTTTTTAGGTTTTGACCCCTGTGACCCCATTTGGGGTCAAGTGGTCACCAAACCTACAATTTAGGATCCCCGTTGGCCAAGGAGTCTACACACAATTTTTCAGCTCTCTAGACCTTTTGGAACTAGGGAAAAAGATGAAATTAGGTTTTTTAGGTTTTGACCCCTGTGACCCCATTTGGGGTCATGGGGTCACCAAACCTACAATTTAGAATCCCCATTGTCAAAGGAGTCTACACACTACTATTAAGCTATCAAGACCTTTTGGAACTGGAGAAGAAGATGAAAGTAGAATTTTAAGGTTTTGACCCCTGTGACCCCATTTGGGGTCATGGGGTCACCAAACCTACAATTTAGAATCCCAGTTGGCCAAGGAGTCTACACACACCTTTTCAGCTCTCTAGACCTTTTGGAACTAGGGAAAAAGATGAAATTAGGTTTTTTAGGTTTTGACCCCTGTGACCCCATTTGGGGTCATGGGGTCACCAAACCTACAATTTAGAATCCCCATTAGCCAAGGAGTCTACACACACCTTTTCAGCTCTCTAGACCTTTTGGAACTGGAGAAGAAGATGTAAATAGGTTTTTCAGGTTTTGACCCCTGTGACCCCATTTGGGGTCATGGGGTCACCAAACCTACAATTTAGAATCTCCAGTGCCCAAGGAGTCTACATACAACTATTCAGCTCTCTGGACCTTTTGGAACTGGAGAAGAAGATGAAAATAAGTTTTTCATGTTTTGACCCCTCTGACCCCATTTGGGGTCATGGGGTCACCAAACCTACAATTTAGAATCCCCGTTGGCCAAGGAGTCTACACACACCTTTTCAGCTCTCTAGACCTTTTGGAACTGGAGAAGAAGATGAAAATAGGTTTTTCAGGTTTTGACCCCTGTGACCCCATTTGGGGTCATGGGGTCACCAAACCTACAATTTAGAATCTCCAGTGCCCAAGGAGTCTACATACAACTATTCAGCTCTCTGGACCTTTTGGAACTGGAGAAGAAGATGAAAATAGGTTTTTCATGTTTTGACCCCTCTGACCTCATTTGGGGTCATGGGGTCACAAAATCTACAATTTAGAATCCCCATTGGCCAAGAAGTCTACACAAAACTTTTCAGCTCTCTAGACCTTTTGGAACTGGAGAAGAAGATTAAAATAGATTTTTAAGGTTTTGACCCTTGTGACCCCATTTGGGGTCATGGGGTCACGAAATCTACAATTTAGAATCCCCATTTGCCAAGGAGTATGCACATAAAATTTCAGCTCTCTAGAGTCATTGGTTCTGGAGAAGAAGTCGAAAAAGTGAAAAGTTTACGGACGGATGGACGGACGGATGGACGGACGCCGGACGCCATGCCATGCCATAAGCCCATCGGGTCTTTCAGACCTGATGAGCTAAAAAGCTGTTATTATGGGAATCACGCCATTAGAATTATGGTACAAATTCTTGTACTTTTTTGGGTGAAGTTCCTTGAGGGATTCTGACCCAAAACCTCAGACGCAGGCAAAACCACCAGCACTGACTATACCAGCAGCTAACCAACTCACCCATCACACCACAACAGTAGATATAGGTAGATTAGGTGATAGAGGTAAGTTGGTTTACTGTGGCATGGTCACTGCTTGCGAAGTTGCCTGACTCTGGGGGGTGGGGTTCAAATCCTGCAGGGGACTTCACTAAACAAAGCACAAGAATTTGTACTATTGCCGATATTATGATCCCAAATATAACTTTACGTTTGTTTTGTATCTAAATGGCATCTCTAATTACCCGACTGGTAGGTTTTTGCACACGGTTCCTGAGCCTCGTGAACAACGTCAGCCAGAGCCATCCCATAAGCAGACAGAATACTGGAATATCTGCAGTGAAAAAATATCTTTCAGAAGAAAGTCTTTATTATAGAACTCTCAAATATCGGACCCGCAGTATTGAACAAAATTCATAAGGTTATTTTACGTACCAGGCGTAACTATGTTAGAAGATAAAGTTAAAAATGTATTGGAAGATGGACACATGCAAAGGGAGATAACCCAAAGGTGTTGACGCTGAATACCACAAACAAATAACATGACTAATGTCTGTATTTATCTGGGGGTTTTTATTTGATAGAAGACTTGAGAAATTTCAGTATAGGGGATAACCCTAAAGTCTTGACACTGAATACCACAATCAAAAAACATGACTTATGTCTGTGTTTATCAGGGTTTTTTATGTGATAGATGACTTGAGAAATCTCAGTATTTTAGCTATGGCTGGGAAGGGGAATGTAAGGATCTATTTTTCAAGGAAGTGTTAATTAATGTAGCTGTATTAATTTTAGCACTCACTTGTGTATATAGACGCGAGACATCCCGAGGGACCTGGCTATAGCACATGCGTGTTGACCACCCGCACCCCCAAAACATGAGAGCAGGTGACGGGATGTGTCATGACCTTTTGCCTGGAATCATATAAGAGAAATGTAAAAATATGACACAGCTGCAGATTAAGGAAAGTTTGGATACTTCCTTGTCGGCTTGAACTCCTTTTTTATAATCTTTTATGATCTAATGCAAAGAAAAAAGGTCAACCATTTAACCTTAGGTGAACCTACCCTTCAGATTTACAGCATCTATTGTTACTTAATATCAAAATCAAGAGATATTCAAAGAATTAATGAATTAAAAAGATTTTTACTGATTAATAAACAGTTGTTATCATTAGAGATGATCATTGAAGATTTGTATATTCCAAAAATCAAAATGGTCACCTCAAAACCTAAAATGATGCAATAACTGTTCTACAATTGCAATAACTGTTCTACGATTGCAATAAATATTCACCTCAGTCAGAGCTCTGATTGGTCGACACATGGTCTCGTTAGCAACCCGTATAAAGCCCATAGCAACCTGTTCCACAGTCATAGGGTCTTTTTTTGCATCATCTGGTTGGTCAGCAAGAAATTCATTCACCTATAAAAAAATTATTTAAGTCCGTTATGTGTTGAATGTTATATGCAATAGCTATTGGGATGACTCAATATCACTTTTGAAACTAAGTCTGTCATTTCTTAAAAGCAATTTTCTCAAAAGAAGCTTTTCATTGTCATTATTTTAATAACCTAAAATAAGTTTTGATGGTTTTGATGAGTTACCCATCTCCCCACTTCTCGCATTTTTTTAAAAACATTGCAATACATAGCTGAATGGCGTATGGCAAAGAGCACTGGTGCATGGCGGCGTCCATTTGTAATTTGAAGGATACACAAGAAGTAGCAAGAAAAGGGGGATAACTCCAACAAAACTTATTTTAACTTATTATTAACTTATTATTACTTATTATAAATCTGTCATCGAAACATTGAGTGAGCCGCCAGTGGAACAAGATGAGCGGCATTTTGTTGTTACGTTTTGGTGTTGGACATCAGATGTACTATGTATTTGTAATTCATCTCGTCAGAAACTAGCCAGGCCTACCAGACAAAACTGTCGTACTGCGCATGAAAACGTGGAAAAGTCCACATTAAACGTAGAAACTACAACATAGATTCCCTCGTCACCGAAACATTAAAGATGCAACGAAAAAAGTTACCCCAGCGACAGATAGCCCCACACATGCGCACATTAAAGAAGCTGGCTCGACCATGTGTTACATTTGAAAGTGTGGGCAGCATGCGAGTGTTTTTCCTTTCTCATTCATTTCGTTTTTAATTTTAACTTTGCGTTTTTTATTCCATATCTTATTGTTTAGGTGTCAAGAGAATATATTTATGTTGTAGTTTCCACATTTAATGTGGACTTTTCCACGTTTTCCAGTTTTGTCTGGTACTTCTTGTGTATCCTTTTGTACATTGCAGAACAGGTAAAAAGAATTCTCAACGGTTACGAGAATAGGTTGAATTCTCATTTTGAAACAGCATAGCTTATTGCAAAACTACTATTGAATGCATTAGTATGGATATTGTATTAACCACAAATTGCTCCACTTTCAACAGAGGTTACCAGATAAAAAATGACCAGACTCTATGAGCAGAGAATGTTTGACACATAAGCTAGACAACAAACTGCTCCACATGCTACAGAGGTTACCGTTAAAAATGACCAGCTTTTATGGATAGGGAATGTTTGACAACAAACTCAGGTCCACTAACTGCTCCACATGCTACAGAGCTAACTCGATTAATATGACCAGCTTCTATGGATAGAGAATAAGTGACATCATAGTCTAGCACACAAACCAGTCCACTTGCTATTGAAATTACTAGGTAAAAATCAACTGCCTGTGTGGGTAGTGAATATCCATACCTCCTGAGTTAGCCGAGTAAAAGCCTCCATTGTGGCTGCCTTATCCAGGGGCTGGTCCTCTGTCTCTCCAAAAATACTTGGGAAACACTCCGGCAAGACTCGACCCAGACAAACATTCGCGTCTGTGATTGTCAATGGACCTCCTGGAATAGAAATCTTTCCATGTGACAGTGTTTGCTATGTGGTAACTGGACAAAATGCCCCCAAAAAAATTAACATGGACAAAATGTTCCCAAAGGTTCTACCAGGACAAAATCTTCTATACAAAGTATCAAGTGAAAACTACTGGCAGTTATTTTAATGTGAACACCTTTCAGTCATTTGAGTTAAGGAAGTTGATTTGCGTATCTTACCAAACATATTATATTCATTTGCGAAATGCTTATTTTAATTATATAAAACTGCCTGCAATTGTTAACATTACATTTTTGTTTTCATGAAATCACTTTTTTAACCCAAAATGCATTCTGCTGCTTACTTTCACCTCGATAAGTTGTTTTGTTAAAAATGATCTCAAAATGATTATTTGCTTACCCTTCTTATAGCACACAGGACCAGGATGGGCACCAGCAGACTCAGGACCTACCACGAACATCCCGGAGCGGAAGAAGAGCATGGAGCCGCCTCCTGCTGCCACTGTGTTGATATCCAGCTGGGGGGATAAGTGCAATTTTTAAGTGGTTCAAGTTTAAAGATTTGTCAATAATTCTTTGAAAATTTAATTTTAAAATTAGCAATCTGCAATTGAAGTTGTCAGTTTCGAGTTCATCTATTGTCTGTGGTCAACTAAGCCAACTAACTAAAAAAAAGTATTTTTTCCGGATATTTGTTTAATTTTATTTAAAACAAAAAGTTACCAATCTTATAACAGTTTTGATGAAAACATAATGAGACGTGATAGATGACTTGAGAAACCTCAGTATTTTAGCTATTTTTGACAGGTTTGTAGCTAAGAAATAACTTTACTTTCTTATGTTCTCTCTATTCTTCTTTCATAAACTGTAGATAATCCGGATATGTATTGTATCGCGACAATGGTATTGTGATGATAATCGTCTTGCAGGTTCCTTGGCAATACATCCATGATATATCATCTCGCCTAATAAAACTGGAATCGGCACTAAGGCCACGATACACAGGTCTACCAAGCAGTACAACTAGATAGCTGGTTTGTAAGTAAAGGCAGTGTCATAGATAACCAAAAATGAGCCTCATTTTGAAGCTAGGTTCCATGATCCCACAGAGTTGAGAAAGATGATTGAATATGGTATCATCTGTCTTTACGCCAGGGTAATAATGTGTGTGTAAGGGTTTGAGCACGCCCTTGTGGCATGGAATTCTGGCAAGTATCCTCATTATCGTTATGTTTAATCATTATAATTTATTCACCTGAGGTGCCTGAATGGTAACTCCAGCTGTGGTTGTCTCGAACACATGCTCAAACTGTCCTGCGTATCTGCTCACATCAGTTGAGGTTCCTGTAACAGGACATTTCGCAGGGTCGAGTTGTATCATTTGAGGAAGAAATTTCATGGAATTTTATTTTCAAATTGCCTGTAAATAAGTGAGTCCCCTTCTTTTCAATAGTTAATGTCTCCCCCCTCCCCCCCTAAAAGAGTCGGCATACAATCTTATCAAATTTACATCCGATTTCAAGTGGGCTCCTGCCAACCCTTCACACTATAACACGTCTTTCCATTTGACGAATTGCTATCATTGCTCCTAAACATTGCCCTTGCCGCTGTAACTGACCACTGCCCCTGATCCTTCACCCTGCCCATCTCCCCTGACCATTGCAACTGATCTTTTCCCTGACCCATGCCCATTACCCTGAACCATTGCCCTAACCTCAAATTTGTAAAAAGATATTGACAACTAAAAATGTCCTGCCTTATCAACTGCCAATCATCAACAAAATCAAATACATATCCCCATTCAAAATACTAATAAAACAAACCTACCCCCCATATCAAAGCCAATAACCGGCATCTTGGTCTCGTTGTAGGATGTGAGAGCGTAACCAACCACTCCCCCTGCTGGGCCTGAAAGTATTGCTCTCGACCCGTTGAATCTGCAAGAAGAATGATTGTCGTTTCTTCAATGCAGCAACAAGTATTTCAAAAGGAAGACTTGATGATAAATGACCTCAAGACTAAAATGTGGAGCAGTGAGATGAAATTTTTCTTGGGTTACAAAAGGCAACTTTTGGATTCATACAGCCTGAAAATGACATGACCATAGGGCCACCATAGGCATTGAAGAGAGCAAATAATACTGTTACCACGGTTACAATAAAAACCTTCCACCTGAAGCAGCTGGTACATGCATATATACAACTTTAGCTCTAGATTAGCCCTCAAATTTTTACTTTCTAAATAAGAATGGTTTAGTCTATTTGATAGAGCACTTCAGTGTCATAACCCTAATAAAAGAAATTGTCACTTGCTTTTGGACAGGCGTTAGACCTCCATCCGACTGCATGAACAGAACCTTGGTTCCCTGGAAACATAATGCATTCATTGTCACTATTGGGTAGAAAATGTATAAGATATTTGCACACATTTGGAATCACTTTTGGAAGCAATTTTCAACATTCTGTTGACAATGTCACAGATATTTGAATGGTTTTCAAAAAAAAATATTATTTTTGTTTTCAAAACCTCTCCTTTGAACCCCCTCTAATTACAGAACAGGGGCAGATAACTCTTTGATAATAGCAAAAGTATTTAATTTTCTATTGGTCAAAGGTTTCATCCAAAGAACCACCCTTTTGAAGCTAGATAAGAGCAGATAACTCTTTTTTTTAGAAACTTAATTCATATCCCATTAACTTCCTCTGATAAATAATCAACTATTTCAAAATAAATAAATAATATAATCAATCTGTACATGATATTATTAAGTTTGCAAATTTAAACAATAAATGAAACATTTACTGAATTTTTTACTGGACTAACCCTTTAGATATTAATCCAAGATAAACAAACACTGACCTCACACCCGCCGGTAAATCCTGAGGAAAATCCAGACACGTATCTCATGATGCAAGGCGTCAGATACGCATCGGCACTGGCTGGTGATTAAATTAAATGAATATGAAATCGTGGTTACTTGAAAATTACAAATAATAAACACTACTTAAACTTTTTTTTTTATTAGCTCACCATGGTTACAGACATTCTCTCCCAACAGAGGTAGCTCCGTCATAAATTTCTATACAACCTCTGTCTTAATTCAAAAGTTTCTTGTGCACGAAATGTAAAACCCTATTTGGATGCAACCAAAGTTAGTTGTGCAATCAGCGACACCGTCTCAAAAGTTATCATTCAACTCGCCTAAGTTATTTCCGTAAGCTTCCCAAAAGCTAAACTTTATTCGAATATGCACCTTGTACTTTGAGTCGACCTTACAGAACACTAACGCCTCATTTTCTGACTGTTTCATTGCACAGGCCTGTGTGACATCAAATATGTTATTCATGCATTCATTGTTTTCACTGGTTCAAATATAGCCAGGTAGTTTAAGTTGCAATATTGTAGCGCTATGGGAAAGTGCCGGTAGACCGAGAAACCTTCAAATTAAGACAGATGTTGTATAGAAATTTATGATGGAGCTACCTCTGTTGGGAGAGAATGGGTTACAGAGTGAATATACATTGCATATACATCACTTAAAACTTATTACCAGCAGAAAATTAATAAGTATTCACTATATTAGACAGAGGATAAGACAAATAGGTTGTTCCAGGAATTCCATGGCCTGCAGCTTAAGATTAACTTTTAAAACTACCACATACCTGTGAAACCCCTGGGTACCATCCTGACCATGGGCATGACGTCTGACGACAATGACACGTGACTGAAACCCATCTCTCTTGCGAGTCTACCCACCTCCTGCTCGTGACGATCACAACTATTAGAAATTGAGGAAATAAAATATCTTAGTTTAACATTTTTTATTTTGCTAAATTTTGCAGAAAAATTAACAGCATGATCAATCTGCTTGACTTAGTTGTATTGTTTCCTGTGTAAACACTAGTTTGTTGTGAAAATTATTTTTGAGTAATTTATGTAATGTCTATGCAAATAAAATTGATGAGAACATCATGTGTGATAACGGTAAGATTTTCATATCAATTTGTTTTGGTGAAATCATCAATCAGGATCTAACAGCATATCTTGATATCAATATCATAAAGCCCCCTTTTTAATATCTATCTTGATCACAGTGTTCCACACCTGGTTTTGAATGTAATGTGGGTTCATAAACACACAGATTTTGCAGGTCAAGAATTTAGCAGTGTCGGTCGTAAGTGAAATATTAGCAAAGGTAAAGGTTATCGAAAAATGCTTAAGTCAAGTTCAAGGTCAATCATGGATGCAAAGTATTACATGCCCACACAATCCATGCAAAAGTTACACCCAAGTTTAAAGTTTTTTTGAAAAAAAAACCCATATACCCTGATCTGAGACATAACAAACAACATTTCTCACGTGTAAGAGTGCATGAGAACAACGGCGAGACTCTTGATACCCTGGTCCAGTAGTCCCTGGAGATCTGCCCTCAGTCGGGGTAGGTTGACCTTCTCCCAGATTTCTATCTAAAGATGGTTTTAGAAACAATCTCATTGAAATCAAATAAAACCTATGACCCATACCTCTAAGTGTTTCCTCCTTAAATTTGGTTGTGTAGAATGATCTCGTCTGTAACCGTTCACATAAACTCAATCCACAGCTTGCTAAAGTATCAAATCGTACCGATGGTTCTCAAGCCTAACTGAATGGCTGGAGTGCAAAGATCACCTCAGACTCAGCAAGTCTAGACTAATCTAGAAGAGCTTGTTTTTGAAAATGAAAACAATCCAGGATTCCATTCAAATTCTTTAAAAAATTGAAATTCATTCGTGAATTCTCATTTCAGAGATATTGTCAATACCCACCACTTCCCCTGTGGTGCCGGTGACCCTCTCACACTCCTGTTTGATCTGACAGACGTCCTGCTCCATGACGAGCCTCTCTTCCACCTCCACGACTCGCTCGTACAGCTTGTCTGGCATCACCACTTCCTGGACAACAGACAAATAGAAGAAGTTAATTTCAAAGACTAAACGATGGTCAAAACCCCCAACTAGCCCTGTGGTGCCGATGCCACACTCTCACAGTGTGAAATTTGGTATTAACCAATTTGCAAGTTTCTTACGTCATAGGGCGCATTAGAGTTTATTACCTACTATCTAATTTGCAGTGTGTCATTTAAATTTATAAAACAAGCATGAAGTTTTGTATAACTCAAGCAAGACTAAGCCTTATTCAGAATTTTTTTGATTTGTTAAAGTCATACTGTTGTATAGCATATAAGTTCTCATTACCTATTCTATTCAATTTGCAGAAAATATGTCACTTCTTATTTCCAGTGATTCATTTTGCCTTGCGTCTTGCGTAAATTACGCATTGTTTTTATAAATGACGCACTTGATTTTAATAACGTGCGTCCTTCTGACGCAACGTCGTCCAGCAGTCAATATTTCTTGTTGAACTGTTTCATGTAACATTATCGACTGTCGATGCCTTGTACTTCCAAGACTATAAATAGATCATAGCTTCGACACTTTTCGTCGGTATTGTACTGGCTATTTCATTGGTTGGCAATCAGTTCGGGTAACTCCGTAATATGCAAATCACATTCCAATCTCGATGCGATGCGAATAACACTAGAACAAACCAATCGATAAAATGTGCCGGTCGCATATACGTCTTTGTTTATCTGCGAAATACTCTGTCAATAAACACTAAATCTTCTGTTGATCGTTTGTTTTCATTTATATTGAGAATGTTTCATCCTTATTAACATCGAGTTTGAGGTGGAAATGAATAATGGATTCCAACGACAACCATAATTGATAATCAAAGTCGCTACATGCCCGCTCCCGCTTTTCCTTTCAGCCCTGTTACTATAGTATAATGAAAGTGCTGGACCCTTAGTTCTTGCACAAATTTAAAATTTTAATTTGTTAAATATTGACTCACCATGGTCATTTTTGACTCAGTGATTCCATAGGTGGTGAGTCAATTTGACTCATGGTCTTGAAAAGCAAAATGAATCACTGATTTCCCATCCAATTTAAGTAAATAACAACATGCACAAGGCAAAATACCATGCCAATTTCCATCACTGGCTAGGCCTTGCTACATATTGCACACAAATTTGTGGTTTGAGAGAAGCCCTCTTATCGGAGATTAGTAAATCTGATTTTTTTAAGGTTTAATCAGATAGCTTGATTGCAAACATAACTGATTACAAAAAATTAAACACAAATTTAAATCCAAATGTTCAAAAACTATTAAAAAAATACAAACAATTTATATCAAATTAAGTTCTAAGATTACTTTATACTTCCAAATTCATTTATTACATTTCCTTTTTTTCTCAAAATCAATTTACCAATTTTATACATCATTACCATAACCCAACAGAGGTAGCTCCGTCATAAATTTCTATACAACCTCTGTCTTGGTATGAATGTTTCTCGAGCTTCCGGCAGTTCCGGAAAATATTGCAACTTAAACTACCTGGCAATATTTCAGCCAGTGAAAAGTCCGAATGCATGAATAATATATTTGTTGTCACACAGGCCTATGCAATGTTGCAGTCGCAACATTAGGCGCATGCGTTCTGTAAAGAAGACTCACAGTGCAAGGTGCATATTCGAATAAAGTTATGCTTTTAAAAAGCTTGCGGAAATAACTTGGGCGTTTTGAATAATAACTTTTGAAGCGGCGTCGCTGATTGCACAACTAACTTTGATTGCATCCAATCAGGTCTATACATTTCTAGACAGAGAATCCTTCGTATTAAGACAAAGGTTTGGAGAGAATGATACAGACCATATGCATAGGTGTTACAGTTACTAATTATTTATATTTGCATCGATTGATGTGTAGATTGTACTCTTCATAAGTGCAGTCCGAATAAAATCAACCGTGTTCCGAGGAATAAAGGACATGCAACTAATGAGGCTGCTTTCAGACCATTGTCGAGAGCAAATACCTTAGAGAACGAGTTCAAACACTGGTACAAACATTTTTTAAAAACTTTTATTCTTTGGAAGATATATTAATCTGGCTAAATCATGGTGGAAATAATTCATTCATTCATTCATTCATTCATTCATTAATATATCGCATCATTGACATACCAGATCAAATATATTTGGCCGTGACTGGTTGCCGATGTGAAGTAAGTCCCGGAAACCTTTGGTGATGACAAGCGCCATTCTCTCCCCCTTCCTCTCCAAGAGAGCATTGGTTGCCACGGTGGTTCCCATTCTGATCCATTCAATCAGGGATGTGTCGATTGGTTCACTTGGCGGAAACTTCTTTCCTGTTTGCTTCGGGGAGATAAACAAAATGGAGTGGAAACCTGCTCGTAAAATCTCAAATATATTACACCTATCAGGTATTTTCGTAAACATATCCAAACTATGAAAACCTTGAGATGATCGACAACCATAGATGTTTATTTTTCATTTACAATCCACTTAATCAAATCTTTTGTTATATCAATCTTGATACTTTATGCATAATAACTAAAAAAACAATTATATGAGAAATTATCCCGAGTAAACATATATTATAAATATCATAACACTGAAAGAAATATCTTTAAAAAAGTCAAGCTTTGAAATAAATTTCAAAGATTTTTTTCATATTAAGCAATAATCCATCTTCCTATAAATTGACCAATACACTGAAATGCAAAACTTAATGCAACCCTAAAAGGACCTCATTTGAACGGTTCGTCAAGCTATGGGAATCTGGGATCCACTCACTTCTTCAAGGATCCGCCTAATACCTTCTCGTGGTGCGTCATAGTAGTTCGCTGGATCCTCCGATAACAGCTTCATTACACGGATCTTATTTCCAGGGCACCTTGCCCAAACATCCGTAAAAGTGCCACCACGGTCGATGGCAAATTGGAAAGTTGTCACTTCGTCCCCCATTTCTGTTTTTCAACTGGTTACCTCTAAAATCGGATAAAAAATGCGGAAACGAAATATGCTCACTGGTCGAATAATTTTATAAGTAAATTGCATGAAATACCAAAACCAAAACATACGCTTTGGCTATATCACTAACCTACGTTCCTGGATTAATTCATTTTACAATAATAAGGCGCATTATCATGTCGTATTTACTCAAATAGTCGTTTTAATTTAACGCTGACATATAATTCCAATGTGTGTTGCTCAGTACCTTGTTACTTGTAGGGAGCATATTGTTTTTGTCTTGGAATAAGGAACAATCTTCTTTCCCGTTTATCCGGGAGGCGTCTAAAAAAAATTTTCAAACTGCCTTCCCCGGTTCGACGTATAGAGACCCGGCCTAGGTGATTAGAGGAAATACGGTACGATCTCATTTATTGTCGATATATATATACAGTCATGTTCTGAATAATTTCCTGTAAAATCACTCTGCCTTATAGAACAGCTGTTAGGCATATCAAACATAATTTAGATAATGGATATCAATTAATTATGATGTTATTATAGTATATGTACTTTAAAAAGAAGTATGCTCTCTGAGTATATCTATCTAAATCATATTTTCGAGTCATATATGAACATTTATGTATATGAAAATATTGATATTGAAAATATTACATTCTATCTCACTCGGTACAAAAAAATTAACAAGATACATTTAATCCGCTACATTTCTATAGATTTATAAATAAAAGCATAATATTTCTTCAAATTTACCCAAATAAATACCTTTGAGCATGTTTATGCCAAATGTATTATTTTCAGAGGGTCACACATCTAATTACCCAACTCGATTATTCGTAGTCGTAGAAGAAAATATCAAGCGGAAACTACTGGAGGCCATTTTAGTGTGAACAGCTTTATGATAAGCACAATATAAATCTAAATAACATGACAATATAAAATCGTTAGTATAATACTTACATATACATTTACATATAATAACATCAGTTCAACCAAATACAGCATACCCAGCAGGCATCTGACGTCATTTCGACGTCGAAATTTGGTTGATTTCAGGTCAGGACGTCGATCGACCATTTTTCGACGTCGGAACAACGTAAGTTTCCTGACGTTGAAATTTGGTTGGTTTTTGACGTTGTTTCAAGGTCATAAGAACAACTTAAAACTGACAACTAATTACTTTAATGGCATTTCATTATTATTAATAACATCAAATAAGTAAAGAATTGTTTTAAAGAATGAAATGAAAAATGCAAAAACGAACAGCTATCATTGACATTTAAAAAGTGTTATTAATATTGGATTTGATAAAAAAAAGCTAATTTCTTTCAATTTCACAATAAAGGGAGGTAATTCTGTTCTTATAACAAATTAGAGTTAACAAGGTATGTTGTATTTTTCAACAGTCTTTATTTTTTCAGTAAAGTTCACAAATGACAACATAAATTTTCAATTTGAATAAAGTTAGTACTTCTTAAAAAACGGTAACTGCCGATTTGTAACAAACATTTTTTTGCTGACACTTTGATCTAAATTTTTACACTGTCCTATAAACACAAACACCCTCTCTACCAATTTAATTTCCAATATTTGGATAACTCCCTTCTTTCGACTCCTAGACCAAGCTCCTGTAAAGAGTTGATGATTAGTGTAAAGTCTCACAGATGATGCATGGCTGTAATTAAAAGAACGAAACCACTCTAACACAATTTGACTGATCATCAAGCTTTGACGTCGATATCACGTCTTTTCAACGTCGTTACAACGTCATGGCTTCAACGTTGAACCGACGTGGAAATGACGTCAGATTTCGACGTCGCCGCAAATTTCAAATCCAATCAAATTTCAACGTTGATAAACGACGTCATTTCAACGTTGATACAACGGCAGATTGCCTGCTGGGTAGTTAGTATGCAAGAAACACCAGTAAGATAATTTAGCTAAATTTTGAGTTTGACGTTTACCCTCAAATCGATCCATTTATCTAAACAATTATTTATCTGAGAGAACTGAAGCATCATTCAGTTATTGCAACACTATCAAACCGGCGCCATGAGACCCAGCGTTTATAGACGATCCGGCATCGCTTTTTCAAACGGTTTCAAACACTGGTGTCGATGCGAGGAGATGTTGTCCTTTTTAATATCAAACAGTTTGCATATGATTTGTATGCTATTGGACGCACGGCTAGATTTAACCTGTGAATAGGTATTTAGATTGAATATGGATGTGCAGGTTTACACGAGAATTAAGAATGTTCTCAACTCACTTATAACAAAGGCCTAAATTTACTGGTTGTAATTTTGTTGTCATTTCTACGCTACTTTGAAAGAAGATTTTCCTTGAGAAACAATATTCAGAATTTTCTTTTATTTGTTCAGGCAGTACCGTGAAATCGTTTGTATTTTATGCATCTAATGTTTTCTTTGGAGAAAACAAGTTCATCATTTAGTAATGAAAAAGAAATCACGAAAATTAGCCGTAGCTTGTTTTAATTAATTAAACAGACATTGCCATCATAAATATTCATGCACACTCCCTTTTGCCTTACCATCAATACGCTACAGTTCTATGTAATTTAAACTTACTCCTAAATCTATAGCTATTCCCATTTTTATTTGTATTCTGATGGTTTAGGAGTGACATTTTTTCAAACCATGATTTCAGGCATTTACTTTGTCAGGGGAGTGTAATCAGCCAGAAATATTTTGTTAAAATTTCTATTTTGAACTGAAAAAATAACAGCTATGTAAGAATACAAAATACATCTAACATCTTATATTTGAAGTTCCTAGAAATAAAGTCTACAGATCTGTGATCGAAGCGCCGACTTTAGTGCATTAGATTCAGCGAAGCGCTAATAAAATCCCTCTTCAAGGGAAGTCACTCTATTTATGAGCACATGTCAACATGGCCGGTTTGGAACTTCTCTCAGATCAAGGGTTTCGTATAGATGGTCGTAGACCTCATGAATTGAGAAAAATCCAGTGTCGACTCGGTGTTTTCAAACAGGCAGATGGGTCAGCTTACATAGAACAAGGAAACACGAAAGTCTTGGCTACAGTTTATGGTCCACACGAGGTGATTTTAATCAATTTGTGTCCTGTGAATTTCTTTGTTGAGTCTGTTTAAGCAAAACTGTTTATAAACAATATTAAATATTTTGTTAATAATTGTTTACTTTTCAAACATTTATCATCACAATACTAACTGTATTTTTAACAGTTAAATGTAATTATTCTGTAATCACAGCATGCATTGTGTTTATGGTTTTTTTAATGCATAGATCTGCAAATATGGTTCTGGCTAGTAGAATCCAATTGTATAAAATCAAATTACAGTCAAGACATGTTAATAATTACAAAATGATTTTGTGAAACACAAAGAATAATTACAAAAAGATTTTGTGAAACACAAAGAATATTAAGCTCTCAAAAACATGCAAATATTTCTCAATAAAATGCAAAAAATTGTTTCCCTCCTGCATTTATATTCTTATAATTTATGACGTCACAATTTATCTGATCAAACTGTTCTAGGCTTTTGATTGCATTTTTAACTGTAACTACCACTTCATCAAACAATTTATGCATATAGGCCATAATAAGGCATTAAACATGTTAAAAATCACTTAAAATGAGATTAACAGATAAATTTTAGTTGTAGGTTGACATCGTGACACAGTATAAAGTTTATTGCTATGTTATTGAAACATCCATTTTCACTGACTCAAATGTTGAGTGTTCACTATTACATGTAATTTCAAATGTTATTCAAATTTCAATTTAAAAAATTGGTTATGTATACACTGATACATATGAACAATCTTGTTCTTAACTTAAAATTGTCCTTAAAGTTAAGTTATTGTGAGTATTTGATGGTAAATCATTCAACTACTACATAAATTTAGATTAAATTCAAGCCTTGTTTATGTTCCAGATCCGAGGAAGCCGTGGTCGTGCCCTCCATGACAAGGTATTGGTCAATTGTCAGTACAGCATGGCTACCTTCAGCACAGGAGAGCGAAAGACTCGACCGAGAGGTGACCGCAAATCTCAGGAGATGACCATGCACTTGAGACAGACCTTTGATGCTGCGATCATGACCAGTCTATACCCTCGTTCACAAATAGATATATTTGTTGAGGTACTTTTTATCATTTTCTCCCAACAGAGGAAGATCAAGTTATGAAATCCTGACCAAACCTCTGTTTGAATACAAACTCTTCTCAGGTTTTCCTCTGAAGAATAAAATTGCAACAAAAAATGTTTGTTAATCATATGACCCAGTGAAAAGACTTCTTGCATTGAAGACTTGATATTTGTCACCAATGATTCGTTATTTTGCTAGATAGTGTTTGATTGAGAAAACTTATTTATGCACTCTAATAAGTTCTAGTTTTCCCTAACCATAATTTAGACTTTCTGAAAGAATACATATGATATAGAAGTTCACTGATTGCACAACTGACCTTTTTGCATCCAATAAAGAGTCTCAAGTTCTAGTTTGAGAAATTCTCGTTTTCAAACAGGGGTTGGTTTAGGATTGGATGAAAGACCTCGATTTTATCTTTGACATCACCATAAATTTTTTCTTGGTATTTGATAAACTACCTACAGTAACATGTTTTAAGGTACAATGTGTAGTATTCGTGTGACGCAACAACATATGAGTGATAGGTTCTCCTTGATGTTAATGAGATTGGTTCTCAACCAAAATAAACCTTCATCTTAAAATAAGAAAATCATTAATATTTTATTCCTTTCTTATGGCCAGGTCCTACAGTCTGACGGCGGGAACTACTGTGCCAGTGTTAACGCCTCCACCCTTGCCCTAATTGATGCCGGCATCCCCATGAAGGACTTTGTGTGTGCATGCTCATCAGGGTTCGTCAATGACTCCCCGCTTGTGGACATAAGTTACCTCGAGGAGTCCGCAGGGGGTCCTGAACTAATCGTAGCGACCTTGCCTCAGTCTGAACAGATTGTGTTCCTTGAAATGAACTCTCGCCTCCACGAGGACAATCTCAACAAGGTCCTTGATCAGGCAATGAAAGGATGTAAGGATATCTACCAGGTTCTTAACCAGGCTGTGAGAGACAATATTGGTCGGACTGTGACATCACTTGGATGGGAGACATAAACTGAGGGGAAAACGTTTTGTCACTTTTCATTTTGTAAATAAAAATTTTCATTCCAGTATGTATATTTCATTTGAAATTCAAATTCGTTCCAATGATAAGGAAAGTGTGGAAATACAAATGTGACTAAATCCTGTTATCATTGGAACTTTTAAGGATTACCTTTTCCTCTCCACAACAGTCTGAGAGCAGCCTTATTAGTTGCTTGTTTTGACACCAGTTAAGCACAGACCTAATTATATATATAAAGTAATCTTCAGGGGACTAGTTATATCATCATGTTTGACAGAAGGGTGGCGGTGATCAAGTTTAACAAAAGGTTAAAGGGGCACCCAGTATGTTGTTGGGGTCTAATATGTCAAACTTCATATATTCTGTTATTTTATCGAAAAGTAGTAAATCAGAATCCTAATGCTTATCAGTTCAGTATAGTGACGAGGAACAGGTTAGTGTCATTATTTGTGTTAAGAAATCGGACACTGGCTAGCGCGAATGATTCAAAAAATCATTTCGGAAACTTATTTACAGCCGATACAAAGACAAACATTGGTTGATAGTGTTAAGTAGGCCTTTCAACTAACATTCCCTTTTAACTGACACATAACTTCAAATTCTTAACATTTACAGGGCCGTTTTCCGATTATCGATGAAAACAAGAAATTATCATAATTTTTCCATTTTAGAGAAAATGATGCAAGTTTCGTGAATCGATTTTTACTTAACTCAGGTCATGAGGTATTTTGGATCTTACTAAAGCCACATTAAAAATCATGAAACATATTCTGTGTCACTTCAATGGGAGTTACTTGCTTCTAGAATCTGCAACCAAACGTTTCTGCTGCAATTTTTGTGATTGACTTGTTGACTCAGAATGTGCAAGCAATAAAATCGTGTTGAGGGAAAATCGGACTGAAGCAATATGGTTAACTGTCTGTTAATAAAGATCATGTAAGGAAAAATTCAAGCAATGATGTCTATTGCACTGATGTGATTGCTATGACTCCAAACATATTTCCCACAAGGTTGTCAACTTTGTGTTCGATATTGTAAGTTGCCTAGTACACAAGAAATGGAAATCAGTCAAAAGACATCACCTTCAATCAAAAATGAAATTCCATAAACTTTTTATTTTTTCAATATTCCAGTTTAATGGTACATGTACATGATAATGATTTTTATATAGGTCGGCTGAACATATTTACAGAGAGAAAATGAAAAAATGTATATTGGATAAAATTAATAAATATCAATGTAAGAAACAGTGAAATGATAAGAGAAAATTTTAATTTGTGATATCTTTTATGTGATTTTCTTAAGCCAATTAATGACTGATAATGTTGAACAACTGATTATTATTCATCTAACAGTGCCATTTCCAAAAGTTATGATAAATAATAATAATAATAATAATTTTTTAAAAATAATAAAACATACGCATCACATAGCACACATTTTTAAAATTTTGGAATAACATTGCTAGAGAATTTAATGAGTATAGTTATTTTTACCTACGTTTAACATACTTTTGATAAGTATAAGTATAGTAAATAATTGACACAAGAACTTCAGATTGATTAATAATGTCATCATTAAGGAACTGAAATGAATATGATTACGTGGCAGAAATAGATTGCAAATTGTTAAGGTGTCAAACTGTCGAAAAAATATTTTCAAGAATTCTGTTTACCTCTCAATATGGTTTAAGTATATACTGCAATAGAGTGCAAACATTGTACACAGAAACTAGAAGTGCTTATATGACTGAAAAAGATCGCTAATTGTTAAACTGTCAAAATAAATTTTCAAGAATATAGTTTTTACCTCAAATGCTTTTAGCATACAATGTAATGCAGTTTAACTAATGTACAGACAGTGGCCAAAAGTGAGTTTGCACCAGTGTGACTTTTGGCCACTGACTGAACATAGAAAATAAAAATGCTTGTATGACAGAATAGAGATTGTACATTGTTAAACTGTAAAAAAAGATATTTTACAATAGTCTAGTTCTGTTTTCCCTCAATATGATATTAGGTACATATAATGTAAGCGTATTCCAATTTTACCTATCTTCTCAATAAGTTCCAAAAACCAGTGGAAGGAACGTATTACATACAAAGTTAATTCCATTAGTACTTTTCATTGTCTTCCTAAAATCCACTGGAAAGAGGTAGTTAAAGTTTTTGTGAAAATCCTGCTGAAAATGGCCAGTGTGACTTCTGCGACCGGAAGTAGTTATATAATGGCCGTCCAAAAAGTGAACCTCTTTCAAGTTGACTATGCCTCCGATTGTCGTGGCCAGGGCGTGGTCGCTCACCATGCCATTGCTTGCAAAGACGTTGAGATAGAAAAGCACGCCCTGTTGGTACTTTTGCGGGATATACACGATGTCGCTTACCTGTATGAAAAATCATAATTTGTAAATCAACGGAAATGATTGCATGTAAATTCTTTTGGACTGGAGCTTATTCTTGCTGTAACTAAGTAGTCGGGGGTAGTAGTATAATAATTTCTGAAGTTGATAAGCCAGCGTGAACTAAAACCGTAACGTCAAAGACAACACACTAAATTAAGCAGTATAGTAGTTGTAGATAAGCGTGTTGCAATATCTTGTGTTGAGATACAACAAAGGATACAACTAGAATTGACAACTTTTGTGAAAAAATGATTTTGAACAACTTCTGAGAGAGGGAATGGTTTATGACATACTGAGATATTTCAAATGAATATTACCATGGTCAAATACCCAGTATAATCCCTCTTGGTATTCGCCTGAAGATGTTCCCTAAAGCTGAGGAATCTGGTTTTGTTGGCGCTCTCCATTTCCTTCATACTCCTCTGGAGTGCTTTGTTTCTGAGATAAAGGAAATTATTTTCCAAAGTAGTGCCTATTTTTTTCACAAACACCAATGACTTGCTAAGATAGGCCCTGCCGCATTTCCTGTACTTTTCTGTGCTTCTCGAGCAGGCTGCTGCGACTGATAGCGATAGTCCAGAGAAATCAACGGACAATTGCAACTTTTCGACGAAGAGGGCTATTAGCCAGGGATACTGGTGCAATTTAAAGTCATGCTGGAGAAGATAGGGAGATAAAAATCTTACTCTTGAAAGCGCCTCGCCATTAAAAAATACTATTATTGTTACTTTGGCTTCGTATTGAATATTTAACAAAATATTGTCAGTTGTTAAATTTTCATTTAATATACGTAACATAAAAGCGTAGGCCTTATGTAGTGTCAAACCATCGCTAACTACATTTGAAAGGCTTATGAAACCTCATAACTTATTTCGTACTACTAAGATTTTAAAACAAGAATCAAACGTGAAATGGCCCGAATTTTTCTTTGCCATTTCCATATTTAAAAAATTCTTACCTCAAGAGTAACAAGTAAATTGTCTACACGTGCCTTTAAAATTGTATCTTACCTCAACCGCTTCGCGCTTCTGTGTGTAGTATCTTCATAAAGACGTGTTGCTGGTTTCATGAACCAGAACCTATGGACAGGTAGATGGGAGAGGGTCCAAGGATTAATGAGCGCCTTCTCACTCACAAACAGATATCCTTCCACCTTGTAATTCATTTCCATCGCTTTAATCAAGCACCTTTGTCGCATTGTTCCCCGCTTTAAATCTGTCTCGACAAAAGTCACTGGATATTTAAGGTTTTTATTTATTTTTAGAAAAGCCCTCATGTTGCTTCCACAGTATAGCAAATGAGGAAAGTGCAAACTGTATAAGGCGTCAAATGTTGCAACGGACTCGTAGTTCTTTCTGTCACTGATTGTTACAATGAGTAAGATGCTGTTGATGGCTTTTGGATGGACGGAGTTCATCCTTATATGGCTATTCGGACAAACCAGACTGGCTTTTTCTGTTTGGCGGGAAAATATTTTCATTGAACCATTTCCGCTTCCGGCTAGTTGGACCTCTGGCACAAATCTAACTTTTGTAACTCTCTCGTGATGAAGTCTGTATAGTTTCCTTTTACGTCTTGGCGTCTTTGAAAACTTTATTCGTTTTGGCTCAGCATATCCAGCCATTTTCAAATCCTTGATCCAGAATCGTATGAGGTCGACTTCAGAATGTCCCCAAAATGTTTGATCAGCCATTTCCCTGGCAAGCATCATCACACAGTTGAAGAACGATTCACGCTGGTTGCAAGTCCAGCGATTTAGGAAATCTATAAGTTCGTGAGCTTTAAAGTGAGCTCGGTTTTGAAAATGGACACCTTTAAAGCCATTTCCATTGCTTCCATGAATATCTCCTGTTGTGAAGAAACCAACGGTCCCGCCAATTTCCCACAGAAGCCTCTGAGCCCAGTAGCTCCGATAGAGGTCGCTCACACTACGTGGAGTTGTGACCGGAAGGAACATTGCCCAGAATGCATCATACCGAAACAAGGTACTCCTTGCGTCGAAAGGTGAGAAGACTCCTTTTGGAACTAATACCGGAGGTGCACGGAGGTCAAAAGTCATGTTAGGAGCTTTCCCTCTGGCGTTTCGATGGTCTTTCAGATCAGCCTTTACCCCAGGGTAGTCTTCAACAAGGGTTTGCTGGATCGATGCAGTTTCCCAGTTTCCTAGAAGGTAACTGTGGACATGATGAGTTTCAAATCCATGCGGAAATCCTCGAGGTAGAACTATTCCTTGTCCAAAATGCTTGTAAGGATTATACACAATCTCGCCGGGTCCATTGTAGAGAAGTCCAGTCCAATTTGGTTTAAAAATAAAGTTTTCAACGGGAATTTTAGTTTGATTTCCGGCAGTTGCTTCGTATATGACCTGTGCTCCTCGCGACATGGCATAGAGATAACCAACGATTCTTCGTGTTTGTAAATCTCTTGGAAGGAGACTTTCAACATTGAAACCAAGATTTTTCTGTCCACTTCGACTCAAATAAATCAGGTTGTCAATCGTATGCCTGCGAAAGCAAGTATTAAAGTTACGAACACGTTCATCAAAAATGACAACGTTATGTTGTAAAGACTTAGTGTATGTTGGCCATCAAAATTACACACTAAAGGTAAAACTTAAGGTTGAAAACAAGGTATCTCTCACTTCTGATCGTGACTATCAGGTTGGGTTTTCGATCACTGACAGTCTATCTTTGAATGTTATATTGAGATTACGATGTGTGTTGGTTGCAGAATGAATGGGGATTTTAACCATAGATCTTTTCTAACAATAAATGCATCATTTAATCAATTATACATGATTTAGTAACACGTGTCCGGGTACTGTACTGCCACACCCTCTCTATAATATATACTTTATTTATTAGGCATATTGGAATGACCTTGTCGATATTCTATCATATTGTCAATGAATAGATGATCAAAAGTACAAATTTTAAAATGTACATACATCGATTACTTTTTTGTTCAGTATAAATAACTTCAAAAATCAACGATTGACTCATTATTTGAACCTTTAAAAGTAAGAGCGTATAAAAATATTTTCAAAAAGATGAATTAATCCATACACCAAGTGTCTAATGTAACATAGCTTAAGATTCATGTAAAAATACGTATTCCAGGATAGCGTTCAACAGCGTCATTGAGTTGACAGGATTCCAAACGAGGACGTGTCATTGGAGTCTATTAATCGTATAATGATTTGATTTATTGAACTGGCACCTGATAACTGAGAGAAAGAATTCTCGAAATTTAAACCATTTCACTCACGTCCAATCTGGAGTCGATAGCTTGTCACCCACAAGCAAGATCGTCCAACCTTTTGTTGTTGTTCCATTCAGACCGATGACGTCATGGACGGAATCGGTAATCGCAGTCATTACAATCCATTTGTCATTGTTCTCCATCCATGCGTGGTTGCTTTTGAATGAAATAGAAATATTTGTTACTGTTCATGTAAACTGGATAATTCCAAAAACAAAATAAAGTTCCAATAAGCTTTTGAAATGCGAAATATACGCGATTGGGTCTAACTCACACACTAGCAGAATCTTATTTTCATATTTGAGATGTTTTAGTTTCATCGCTCTAGAAACGACTAGTAGAATCAATATTGTTAAAAAACGAAACCTGTCACCCCTATGACCCGGCCGGTAGTCCCCCATAACCCCTACAGCCCATTACCCCTACAGCTTATCAAAACAAGTTTATGGTCCACTGCACTGCATGCTAATCTCTAGTTTGTTACCTCTTGCGACACAATGGACTCACCCAGACTGATTCTTTATTACATATATCTGTAGAGATAATTGGTATGTAATGAAAACGTTATTGGTACAGGTTGTGGATGTTGAACATGGTGACAATAAAATAACAATTTCTTCAAAGGCATTTAGAAGTTGGTGTAGTCATCCATGATATTGTCTGTATCAATAAAATAACAGTATTAAGATGTTCATAACAACCTCTTAAAATACTGTTATCAGACACAAGAAGCTTACACCAATATTTAACCATTTTATATTGTCTTTTAAATAGCAACGGATAACGACCTATATAGCTAATTACGCATAAACCATTGAGTTACATGTTGATTTCTTAACACCTAAGAGCCTTTTACAATAATCCAAGTGTAATCTTTCAATGTTTAATCCTTTATTATCTCCCCAAATCTCGGATGCATAAGATAATACTGCTGACATAACAATAAAAAAACGAATAAAAGAGATTCGGGATTCAATGACAATGACCTAGTATTATTATATATGGAAAAGAGCGCCTTCCTACCCGGATCGGACAACTGCAATGTAGCCTTCGAGAATAAGTTATTATAGTTAAAAACTATTCCTAAATATGTAAAAGTATCGACAACATCAATAACCGTACCATTATAAAGCCAGTGCTCTGTCGATTTAACGTTACCACCTTTTCTGAAAACCATTATCTTAGTTTTAACAATATTTACCTCGAGTTCCCAACGCTCGACAAGACCTCCCCCTGCATTAGACCAAGATTATTTCTAAAACACTGACTATCAAAACCACCAATCCTCACACAAGATCTTAAATGAAGATATAAAGAACGAATAACCAATAATAACTTCCCTCTGACACCCAATTTGGCCAATTCATACCATAATTTACACCTATCAATTGAATCAAAAGCACATTCAAAATCCACAAATGCACAATACAATCGCTTATTACCATTTAGAGTACGACTAATCAATGAATGGAGGGCAAATATAGCATCAACTGTGCTTGGATTAGAATGAAAACCAAAACACAGACTGAACACAGAGACAATTGATAGTTGAGTTTATTAAATTGAAACATATTTCATATTTTATGTTTAAATCAAATTATTTCAAATTTAAATTAATTCCTTTATTTTCATATGTTCATATGTTCTATCATATTCCTTGTTTTCAATCAAAATGTCCACTCCAAACTACCACTTCTACTCTTAATCACCTGTTAGGGTGAGTCTATTAATCCAGATAGGTAACTGTCTGTGTTGTTTTAACAAGCTGTAGGGGAACTGGGGTGTAGGGGTAATGGGCTGTAGGGGTTTTGGGATATAACCACCCGGCCAGTCAATGATCAGTTGCTTCTAGGTCATCTAGGAAATATTCCACTAGGAAATATTCTACACGATATCATCATGAATATTTTACTTTAAAGACGATGTTCCGACCATGCACGGCCCTGCAGTCAGCCAATCAGCAGCTCGTCTCCCAAATACAAGAGTAAAATCATACAACAAGATATCGACAGTGTTCTTGGAACAACATATCGAGGTAATTATTTTTTAAATCCTCAACAGCTGGTTTCCAGTTCAACCTAATATTTCAATGTTAGGGTTTCCTCGATGGTCTCGGACTAAAATTAGATAAATTATGTAAATATGTGGCCGCCTTATATACACAAATCTGTGATCATATTAAAGGTAATTTAGACTGAATAAAGGTTCATCAATGATAAAAAGACCGGAGATGATAAAGTGATGAAAACGATAAAGAGTCCAAGGAAGAGATCAAGCACTACTCCTGTTAAAAGACAAAAACTAATGATATAGAGCCACTCCGTGATTTTCATAACATATTATTTACCTTTGATATGAACCTAAATGTCATTGGTGGTGATATAAAATCAAAACATCCTAACTTTTCATGTCCAAAAGACATCCATATGACAATTACTGGTTTTCCATTAAAATCTAAAAACAAAATCTTACAAATGCACAGAGGTGTAGATATCACGTCCAATATACATGGATACTTGTTATATAACCTAACAAACACTATCAACTCCTAACTGCCCTCCTGGCTGATTTAGATAAATCTCCAAAATTACGTTTGAATATTTGACGCGCCATTGTCCGGTTTTCGATCATAATTGCGACGTTCTACCTTCATATTGTCAATGTAAAAAACCAATAAGCTTTAAAATGTGTCTTTTTGGTAACAGTCGATATTTCACGATCAAATGTCACCATTGATTAAGTTTGGCATATGTGACTCCAACAACTCACGGAGTGGCTCTTTAACGGGATATTATCACAGAACAACACACCTTTTTATGTATTTTACTAAGGTTTCTTTCTGGATGCCCTTAATATTTTCGCTTTCATGTATTTTCAATTCTTTCTATCATCAAGAATTTTGAAAAAGTATATTTGAAAAAATTGACATCCCTTTTCACTTTATACATGCATTGTCGAAGTTTCGACAATTCAGCTGCTTTCTTGCCCTCGGTTTTCTGGTTTCTAGATAAAACTACATTAAATATTTTGAGAATATTAAACAATGAGAATACTCACTGATATGAGGCAACCGAATCTACTCCATTTTTGTTTCCTTCCTGTCCATAATTATATAATCCATACAATGCCAAAACCATGGAAGCGAAGAGAGAAATTAACCCGTTCATTTTGATATCAGTGCATTATTACACTAATTGATAAGGATTTTAATTCAATTAAACAACGCCTTTCGCTCTCTTGAAAGGGGTCGTTTCATAACTCGAAGAAGCTTTTAATACCATATTCCTTTTCAATAAATGATTTTAAATTTTATGAGTGAATAGTAAAATTGTTAAAATGGTTTTGATTTACGAATATTATAAATATTAATATGGTATATCGTATGATAATATATTTTTGTCGAACATTTTATTTTATGTATACGGTCCCTCGGATAATAATCTGCATGTTAATATAAAAACAGCGTTAATCTTACTAGACAGGTTAACCAGGAAATGCAATGAAACCCCACCGTGAAAATCCCTGTGATAGGATCGCATTGTGTATTTTAATTTTTTAAATAAATATTTTAAATATACATTTATCAAATGCCGCGTAAATCAGTAAAAGTGGTTATAAATGAGAAACAGTAGTAGCGTCCATTAACTTTCAATACCCGGCTGAACAGCTGTCTTGTGTTGCATGTGTTATGCAATCTCTTTAAAATCAGACTAACATATCATTCATACCTGGTCTGTTTTTATGAGATAATTTCAATTAAATGTCTTTTTATTGTTGCACTGAACGCTAAACAAAGACATTTAACAAGTTTTCTTCACGTAGAAGTGTAACAGACTGTAAATCAAGTTTGATTCGAGATATAACAAATTATTTGAACTTGTATATTTGAGTAAATGTATGTACAAATTCGAAAAATATGTTTACCACGTTTTTCTCTTGTTTGACTAATTCACGTTAAATTAACAGAGATTTCATAAACATGTTAAATCTGTACTAGCAAGCATGTGACCGTTCTGTATTGAAATAAAAGATTTTACTTGATTTAGAATCTTGAAGATTAATATCGACATCTTCTGCAACAGATCAAAACGTGACTCAATCTCATTTAAATCTGATCTGACACGACCAAAGTTTAGCACTATACGGATCGGAAAGGCAACGATGTACGAATGATATGTTCCATCTGATTTCAATGAAGTTGAACTATACTTGATTCTTTCTTACAAAGACAACAACATTTTTTAGATTTCTACACATTCAATAAAAAGTATAGAAATAAGGAAACAAGTTTTGTTGCATATTTAAAAAAATAGATGATTTATTTACATAAATAAACGAATAAATGATCTTCGTCCATACATAAAGATAGTAAAACAAATGAATAACAATACAATAACTATTAACTGAAACAAGAAATACAAGAAGAATGAAAATAGATACCGAAGAATATTTTACAATGTCTACCATATACAAAACATGATTTTCAATCGAGAACCTTTCGAGTGATATTTCTCCAGAAAAAAGTCTGTCAATTCAAATTATCAGGTTGCTAATTGACAAGCACGCACGATAAGGGTACTGAAAAATATTGCATCTACCGCCTGTAAATTATATGCATATAATACTTGATCCTGATAAAGATTTCGATAAATGAGAGCTACATAGTAAACACAGCAGGTTGAATATCCCCGTCAACAATAGATAACACCCCTCTTAAGGGTTCGAGTCTCATCTCGTCGACCTGGCTTCTCCTTGACTTATCTGCGTGAATATTACAGGTTCGCGCGTGTACCATACTCGGTATCTAATGCATGAGCAAGTTCTTTTACTTTATGAACAACAAAATTTACTCTCTTTTAGAACATAAACGCTGAAGAATACAAAAGAAATTAGATTTACATGCCATTTCAACAGTGAACAAATGTAGCACCGTTATATTTGGGATCACACTGTCTCCAATAGTACAAATTCTTATACTTTTTCGAGCTTTTTGCGGGATTCGAACCCACAATCTTAGCGTCAGGCAACCAGCTTCTAATTGTAGAAATTAATGGGATCTGTTTACAAACATTCGTTTTTTATGCTAGATAGATAAGATAAATAATACCTATTTTGCTACATTGCAAATGCAACAATTTAAAATAACGTTTGGTATGTACAAATTTTTGTTAACCGAACATGTAAATCAATTCATTTACCAATTAGAGACAGTGACATTTCATTCACCCGAAGGCTTTTTCATTTCATGACCTAATTTGGTAAAATCTGAAATGAAACTGGGTACTACTAAGTGACTATTTACGACTTCAAACGAACACTCAAGATATTGATATTTTATTAGAATTACTTACTCCGCTACTGACTGATGCCCTACCAATTAAAAACTTATAAACAACTAAAACAGATGTATGTCGTGTACAGCGATCAATTCTTGAATTTGTATAAACATACAGGCAAACTACAAGTAGATACAGAGCAATACTTGTAGCCGAATACCATCATTTACTGTAAATCATGATCCGGTCTGTGCCACAACCTCTCCATCTTCCCCTGCATGGCTTTAAATCTCACCAGTCTCTATCACCGGCTAATTTAAAGCTTGCTGCGAAACAGTAAAAATTCTTGTTTTGAGTGCAACGCCCTCTTCGGCGAAAAGTTGCGATTCTAATGATTTCTCACACATGTCACAGGACTATAGCGATCCGTAGCAGCAGCCTTGGCACAGAAAAGTACGGGTATTGCGGCAAGGCCTACCGTAACTAGTCATTGGGGCTGGCGAATGTATAGGCCATGCGTGGGAAGATGAAGCCTCCCAAGACACAATCAGAGGAACATCTAGCGGACTATATATATCTTTCTCAAACATTTCTATGGAACATCTTTTATACCCGACTCTTTCTCAGAAACATGTTGATTTTAAAAAAATCACATTTCATGCCAAGTCTCCAGCCAAAACACGTCACAATCAAGTGTTCACACTGGCCTTTTTCTCCAAGATATGTAATTCATCATACAGCCAATTTTCACAGAACTCTTCAAAATACAAAGTCACAATCAAACGATTTTCCTTCCTTATAACGTCGTCACCCTAAAACCACCCAACGTGAACCTCTCCCTTTTGGTTTCACTCTGAAGGAGTTCACTATCTTCCCGTATAGTTTCCAGATTCAACACACCAGCGTTATCATGGCATGTATCTAGTCCTTTGATATTCCCAGTGCGCCTTCGTTGTTTCCCTCTGTCTGAAAACATCATTTCTTTATTTAAACGGTTTCGAAAGTTTCACCATTTTAATAGAATATCCTTGTTGATAGAACAACGATGAATTTAAATTTATTCTCAGACTGATCAACAAAGACCTTTTATGCCACGGTAAGGCTTATCATATTTCTTCTTTCTTAAGGAGCGCAAAGAATTGCTTCATTTAGGAAATGTTGGAAATCTAAGAACAAAACAAGGCTACACATTAGTTACTTGTCATAGATAAATTGTATAAACTGAATGTGAATATTTTTTATCAGTCACAGGTCTGTATTAACCAAAATATCATATTTTTATACAAAGTGTCATTATAAGGGCATATCGGTTCACTATAAGAACAAAAAACGATATCATATCGCGGTTCTGATCGAAAACCGAACAATGTACTCCTGCTGGCGCGTATAACAATCACTCAAACGTAATTTTAAAAGCTCTTCAAAAGCTTACAGGAGAGATAAGGATAAAACATGATTTATGTGTAATAACTTTTATTCATTTAAATAACACGCAGGTTTTCGATTTCTGCACATATTTTTTTGCACATAAATTAATTGTCACGATTTTGGCGTTAAAATGGATATTTTCAGTTTATATCAGCACATATGGTAATTATACATATTAAAAGCAAAATAAATGACACGCAACTCACAAAGTGTGTCTTTGAACTTACTTTTTCGAACTGCGATTGTCACCACTATGATGATCACAACGACAAAGACAACGATGAAAGATAACGCTCCAACGTCGATGTCGAATTCTTCTTTCACCTCTGCAATTATGTAAATAAAAATAAATAAGGAGAGCTATTAAATTTTGATTTATTTATTGTGATTGTGATTATTATGACATTTATTTCGTAAGGCTTTATTCCAAATAATTCAATTGAGTAACACCACTGTTTTGTTAGATTACTTTTGTCATACTTGAGCTGGATGAATATTTCAAAATCAGATTAAAAGGTAAATAAAAATGGGATTTCGACCTTTTGTGCATTTATCTTTAGGTTCATCCTCTCCATGTAGACATTCTTTCTCTCCATTACAGACGACATTGTTCCACATCAGAACTGGATTCATGGAACCGGAAGTGACGTCATTGGGTACACATGAAATCACCGAATTGATCTTGCCTCGTATACGGAAGCAAATATCTACAAACACAATGGGAAAGTTGAAAAGCAGTGACAACACAAACGAAATGAAATCCTAGATTTGTAATAACTGACAAAACCCTTCCAACATGGACTTCTCAGCTAATACCTTCTTCAATCTCATTTAAAATAGATCATTGATTCCTTTATTTGATTTATTTTGGTTCATAACATAACAAGCCTAGATACCAGAAAACGAATCAATGATTTGACATTATTGATATTTTATACCGTGTAATCTATTTTCTCTAAATGGGCGATAGAAAAATTGCAGCACTGATATCAGCCTCATTTTTATCAAACAAATAAAAGTCTATATCTCATACTGACTTCTGTCTTGTAAGGAATATGTGCAAACCGCACATTTGAAGGAACCTTAGTCTGCTCAGTACTTAGGAACAAACTGAAAGCCCAA
The DNA here is from genome assembly GCA_921293015.1 of Phorcus lineatus. Taxonomy (NCBI): domain Eukaryota; kingdom Metazoa; phylum Mollusca; class Gastropoda; order Trochida; family Trochidae; genus Phorcus; species Phorcus lineatus. Next base: position 9,566,299 of record OV121090.1, read on the forward strand.
TCTGAACCAACATCACTGATGGCAGATGTAGCTTTTGTTACAAAAACTCTGGTTTCTGTATTTCTAGATCAGAAAATGATCAACTTGGGACAGAGGTTACAAGAGAAAAAATACCTTAAGTAACCTCTGTGGGGAAAGAATCTGAATCGGAACATATCTCATAAACTCAGTTATCATTACGCTACAGAACGTGTAGAAACATCCCTTGTCTGTCAGCATTTCTTAAACCAGTTCATAGACTGCGATCAAAATTAAGAGTTCTTAGCGATAACGACCCTGTACAAACGCTAGAAAGAGTGAAGAAAGTGTTGAATTGCAATAAGAATCCTTTAACTCTTTTTGTCCAAACTCATAAATGCCTCTTTCAACAATTACATTTGAAGCCAACTTCGACCAGGGCACAGATTTTCGAACCTCTTTTAGTGCTAAGACAGTCGTAAGGCAATGGTACTTAAGACTATAAAGCATAAGACAGCTTCGAAAATTGAGGTCCAGGGCCCACTTACGTTCGAGCTCCTTCAAAGGTGATCGTAACTCGATGTTTTAAAAATCGGACAAGAACATCCTTAGTACTGGTTGCGTTGTGAAATTAGGGCCAGGTTTTTACCTTTCCTCTCGTCCGTACCGTCAGTACAGTGTCGGATCCCGTCACAGAGATACCACAGCTCCTTGCCGTAGTCAAGGCTGTATCGAGGCAGTTCCGGTCGGATGCACTGTCCGTCTCGGCACCGGAAACACGGGTTGCCGCTAGGTGGAGCTGGTCAGAAAAACAGTCATTATCAGTTAAATTATCTTATAATAATGAACATATCATGGCGATATATGAAAAAGGAACAGAGAGAGAGAGAGAGCGACTGTTATAATGTTGCGTATATAGGAATCAAAAAATGCGAAGCGAAAACGACATATTCGACATATGCTTTATAGATTGGAACGATTATATCTGCGTTTTCGCTAATTGTAGCGTTCCCAAACAAGATAAGTTGACGATGAAATTTTGAACAGAATAATAAAATAATACAAATTGGTGTAAACATCTATGCGATCTTCAATGGTCAAAGAATGGTCAAAACTGCGTTAAAGGAACATGGGTACCTTTTTCTTTATCTGGAAAATCCGATTTTGCAAAATGAGTTCATAAAGTTCATCATTCTTTTATCATATATTATTCAATGTCGGGACTTGCCTTTAAAATATCAGGTTTATTGCATGCAATGTAAAGTTACAGAAATGATTATAATATGCTGATCAAACTTTTCTGAAGTGCCAACATATTTTTCAATACGCACGAGTATCTGAAGAACATTTTGCACCATGTTGGCAATCTCCACCTGGGCGAAAAAATTAAAATTTGGACTTGCCTCCAAGAACAGTAATATACGAGTGTAAGTTCAGCTTTTTTACAACCAAAGACTCGGAGAGTGATTACGTACCTGTGTGGCAGAACTCGTCCCTGGCGTTGTTGCAGTCTCTCACACCGTCGCACACTCTGTCTCCACCCACACACTGTACGGGGGAACACTCGAACTCGCTCTCCTTACATCGGGCTGGAATATTTGATATATCATTCAACTATAACACGTAGGGTGAACTAAGGACAGCTGGTTCAGTACTTTCTTCTTTCTCATTTGTTCATTTGAAGTTTAAGCCATTGGCTGTGTAGCTTATGAGTTTTAGCATGATTCATATTAACTTATAAGACTTGCATATAGAGTATTAGGTTTATAATACTCAATGAATCTTCATAAAAAAATATAATAAATTTTTGGTTAGTCGAGATATTCTCATACGATTTCAACCTTCAAGCGCTTTTCCATTCTCTTCCCACAGAAGTAGCTCAAGTCATAAAAATCCTACACTAACTTCTGTTCTATTGTAAGACAATGATGCTTTCTATTCATGCGAAAAATATTTTGAAAAAAAACCTTAAAGAATCTTATGAAGGCATAAGCATTCTAGAAAGCAATCTAGAAACGTGCTCATTAATCACCCCGGATGATTGAGTCAAAACTTATCCGCAGGGTATAACTCTACCTAATCCAAATTCGTGGTCAATTAAAACCTTGCTGCTTTTCGTAAGCTTTCCGTGTGAGCTCTATAACGTAATGCTTTACGATTTGTTATAAGCATACGGAATTAATTTAAGATTGCTACTTATCGTCTACGAGGGAAGCCAGTGAGCTGAACTCATACCTCGAATGTAGGCGCAATTCAGCAAGACTTAGAGTAACCAGTGATGGAAACTGGTGCGAATCATGTCTTGCGGGAGAAGTTGAGCTACGAATACACACAGAAGCATGATCTTTACCTGTTTTACTGGAGAAAGTTGTTACCACAAGTCGCTGTGGAATGGCGCGGAGTTTGAAGACAATCCAAAGATAGTTTCCCCTTGACACGACCTCCTCGTTGTCGTTATCGCTGCAGAGTCTGTATGACGTCGGTGAGTGCGTGTTGATTCTATCGGCGTCGTTACCAACGTGGATGTATTCCTGCGAGCAGGAAGAAGACTTGTTGTGTGACCGGAAGTGAAGAGTCAAGGTCAGATGGGTACGAGGTCGTGACCTCAGTTCCATTACGCAGAAGGTTTCGTTTGACGTCGTAACGTCGGTGACGTCGATGAGAATAGGAATTGGACTGACGCTGATTTTGTCGCGGATGCATCTTTTCAATGCTGTAGAAAGATATAAACAAACTTATATGGTCATTTCTTCGAAAACAAATCACTGATTATCAGATCCCAACTGGATTTTGAAACGAATATTATCATTGACATTATCCCTTCTGAATTAAATGATCGTTGTCTAATATTTAATATACATTGAGAACACAAAGAGAAACATTTCAATTACTAGAAGAAAAAGTTTTTCATAATGGATGGCTGCTATATGGTTCAATTGTAAATGGCTGTAATTTTTCAATATGAACCGGAATAAAGTGAGAAAAAAATCATGTTTACTATAGGCAGCCTTTTTTATTCGCGTTTCTTATGGTGTTCAGAATATATAAAATCATTTCGCATATTCGCATAAACCTACTCTAGGACTTTCAGACATTAAATTCTCGTTTTTGAGAAAATAATGGAACATTCAATTTTTATGATAACACTTTGGCTTTTTTACGTTAACGTTTTTTCTATGGTTCTTAATGATACATTATCTTACTATTAACCAAATCATACCTTGATTCTGTACAGCAAGGCCGACTGCTCCTAATATGAGGAGGACTGAAAACGATTCAAGAAAATATAATGATTTTAAGTATAAGAATAATTAGTTCCAAATTCACAATGGCACAATGTTTAAAATTATGACATTGTGAAATGTAAATAGTCACTTATTACATGTATATGTAAATGTGAATATTGCATTGTAAACATATCTTGTGGAGGTTACCGAAATTTTTTATAATCTGTAACAACCCTATAATATACACAAACTATATTCGTAGGGGATGTGATAATAGAGAAGTATTACATTAAAATGATTGATTTCGTTTGATTCATTGACGTACAGATGTTTATGTAAGATACCTTTGGCTTTAGTAGATAAATTTGGACTATCTATCCATGGCGCGTTTATTTATCATTTACCCGACTGTGGTAATACTTAAGAATAAACATAAAAGATATTTAGCACTTGAAGCATCATAATGAAAACTTAACAGTATATATTTAAATCATCCGAGAGAGCATCCAATGATCTCGTTAATTCATTGAAGTGAATACCTCATCTTAGAAAAGCAAATTTTGAAGCTGCAAAGATTGTCAAGAGCACAGATTTGTTTTGTTGATAATAGTACATCTAGATACATTTGATAAATCAACCACAACTGTCTACATATACAAAAAAAGCTACATATAAAACAATTTGACAGAAATGTAAGATAAGATCGGACAGCGTATTGGCAGTGCATGTATAAACTCAGCCCAAAGCAGTTAATCGTTAATGACATGTCTTGGCATCTTTACTTCATATTTCCATTTACCCAATGCGGAATTGAGTGGTACATTTGTTTAAATTCAATATTGAAAGGCTAGGTAGTTTAGGTGATTTGTGATTGGAGTATCTCACTTATATAACTGCTGCTAGTATCATTTCAGGGAGAAAACCATTGTGGCTATGCATTGCGGTGAAACCTGCGAGCATCGGCTGGAACTAGAGAATAATAGGTAGTACTGCTGCAATTTAGTTACGCATTGCACCCAAACCTCACTGCGTGTAGACAGTTCTTTATTGCAGAAATAGAAATAGTTTATTCGTTTTAAGGCCATCGGCTGATGTACAAAGCATTTGAAACATTATTACAAAAGTGACAAATACTAGGTCTTACGAAGACCCATGGCAATGTTTAACATATTTTGCTACATTTAGAGTAAGTTCATACCTCTTACTGGTTACAAGTACATTGTAGGAATAAAATGTAGGGTTATCAGAAAATCTAAGTGGTATATATTTACTTCTCATTAAATCATAATACGGGCAGACAAATACAAAATGTAAAACATCTTCTACTACATTCTGATTACATTTTTTGCAGACAAAGTTGCCGAACCCCTGATGAAAGTACAGGAAGCACGTGATGTTTTGAAAATTATTGTTTAATTATTAAGTTTAGATGAAAGTTGGAACATTTTGCATTACGTGCAAAAATTCCAAAAAAATTGGCCTAGCAAAGATGAGGATACGACAATAACTCACCTTGAAGGTACTCCATCTTCAGTTAATCCCAGTATAATATTGTGAATATCCATTCTTCGTTGACAGCCGTCGACATACACGTGTATTTTCATGTCTCGGCATATAGTCATTGACAATGAGGGTCTCAGATAAACCACTCGTTATAAGGGTGTGATAACAGTAATTGATAACAGGTTACGGCACAGGCATGTTTGAGTGATACCATAGGATAACTAGTAACTATGTAAAGAGAATTAGATTGAGAGCATCAGCAAACACGTTGGAATTATCCAGAATTTGACTATCATCTCTTAATTTGTATATCCAAGTGAAAGAGGCCTTGGGTCATTAGAGCATTGATATAAAAAGACAGTTGGTTAAGGTTAAGAAACTTTAAAGTGACAGTCTTATCGGGGTGCACGTGTTTGTGGAAACGAAATTCAGTTTATAGATGTATATTTAGTGCATGATTATAACGTGACCCTGTTGAATCATGTTACTGAGGATAACATTTTGGTTGATTTTGATTTAACAACTAGAAAAACGAGAGAGCACATACGTTAAAAAACGAAAAGAATCAATCAAAGTGAAATCAGATCGCAACGTTGATCTAAGATTGGAAAAGAATGAGAAACGATGCGATTCATTGGCGTTACGAGCGTGAAAAGCCTCGCTAGGCCATTACAGGGAATTGTTTATTGTCTTATCATGGATATCTCATCGAGTGAAGTAGAAATTTATATTTTCACGAGTGGCGTAGCCACGAGTGTAAATATATGATTTTCTACTTCTACTTTACATCTCACCGTAACGAAAATAAATCTCAAAAAAAGAAGAAGAAAAGCGGTTTTTTTCAAACGAGGCAGTTTTTAAATGAATGTTTCATGACCCGTTAAGCTTTGCAAATCCATTTCCCTACCTCAAATGATTAAAACCTAATCACACATAAATAGCCGTTGATCATTTCTTCTTCGAGTACGGATGATCTGGATAATGAAATTTTTTTGAAACTCTGAATTCAGTAAATTTTACATGAACTATTGTTTATTGGGGGAATTTTAAAGAAATAAATATCATGTAACTTGTTTTTATTAGATGCAGATATTGTGATTTCACTTTTCCATTAGGGATCATCATTACCTGAATGCAAGTAAAGTATGGAATTATTATTTTTAGATATACTTGTACGGCTATATCTGGGACTAGGACGTTTGGAACCATCCTTGCCTGAATCATGTTAAGATACAGCTATCATGGAACTGATAATATTTTAGATCATCATTTCCTGAAATCGGTTATTGCCATTAGTGCCAATAACACTTGATGGGACTCCTAGGAGATCACTGAAACAGGAAGGTACGAGTGATAAGATTCCTTCTGATTTCACCAAGATTGAGGTTATAGTCACCACTACCATAAGTTTCCACCACAATTTTATATTAATCAATATATAAAAGTATTTTTAATATGGCTACTAGTGTTCCCCTCCTATAAAATTGACCTATAAGTGAGGGGGGATAAAATTGAAATAAATATATCTTGATACAATAAGGAAGCAAAGGTTGTACAGTACCCACATCTTATTTGGTCCCAGCAAAATTAAACACAATATCAAAGGCTTATTTATAACTTATTTGAAAATTCCAACACAAGTCCAATTTTATAGTAAAATATTTATTACAAACTTGTAGAAACAGCTTTTCAAGTATCACAAACTAAATAGCTGAACATGACATCATATAATCTGAACACAACATGTACATTTCCAAAACAAAATAACTACCTTAAAAGTATGAGGTAAAAATGATAAACTGTTCAATCGAATATTTCTGGGAATGTAATTTTTCTATAAAACACAAAATCTTGATACAAAAGAATAATAGATCATACATAAAGTATTTACAACAGACAATTTAACAACTTAGTTGTCTTATTTTCAAAAATAATATAAATATCACATCTTCACTTCACATACTATTTTTGTGAAAATGTAAGACTTAACAAATAACATAATGGCAGAGAAATATTTTGGCAAGAATGAGTCTTGTTATTGTGGCATTAACTTGGAACTGATATAATGCATAATAAATAAAAATTAAGGTGAACAAAAGTATCTCCTCACATGATTGTAACAAATTCGGAGAATTAAAAGCTATTCAGAATCCCCCAGAAAAATACATTATTTGTCAAATTTTAGCCCTGAAACCCCAATTATTTTTTTTTAAAAATTCTATCAATTTATAAACCTTTTTTTCAAACCTAGCACATTTCAGAAAACTTTTCATCTAAAATTTTTTTGATTTTTTGCCTCCGCCTCTAGACATTTTATCCAAAAAGATCTATAAATCAACTACTAACTCTGCCTGGCTTAACATTGATTTTATAAATTCAAGCATCTTTCTACACTATAATTACTCAACTAATTCCAATATTATAAAAATCTCCATGGATTCTTACTATAATCAAACAAAACAGGCACTTGGAATTTTCAATGTAATTTGTCTTATAATCAATGATTAAGTGTGAGCTAGTGTACACTGAACGGCATGATTGCCATTCTCAACAAAAATATTAAGTTATAAGAGGTTATTTGCAGTTTCACTTAAATCACAGCTGATAGTATTTTTCAGGGAGAAAACACCATTGTGGTCATGCATTGCGTGAAACACCTGCGAACATCGAAAAGAACTAGCGAACCATGGGTGGTACTGCACTGAAATTCAGTGTGGCATTCCACCCAACTTACTGCCTGTAGAACAGTTGTCTACTACAGACAAAGTTGCCAAGCTCCTTTAGGGATTCAAACCCCAGACCTCTTGATCCGAAGCTGAATGTGTTAACCACTCCACTATGTCACCCCTTTCAGTTAAAACCTTTCGAACAAGATCAGATCACATGGCTTATGGTAAACAGTTTCTGCTGATAATAATTGATGTACCGGGAATTCTTGTATTTAAGCCCAGGGCTTAATTTCGAATTTTGCCCATGTGAGCGTTGAAACATTTCAACTGAAATTACGCCCAGGGCTTTCATTCGAAAAGAGGAAAAACGACAAAAACAGTTCCTTTATACTTTTCTTTTAACGTATTGAATGAAATCAAATTGCTAAACAAGAATGATTGTAAAACACAATTGTGATTCCCCGTCACGTATGATTGTTTTGAAATATCCAAACTTAATTTCAAAGTTTTTGTAAGATCTCGTGTCTGTACCTAGGTAAGAAAAAGGTACCCATCAATGTCCTCGTCTGAACTGGAATCTTCGAACATTTAAATTGTCACATTAAGTGCTAAGAGTGTCACCTGCGATGGGAGTCCAGTGGGTTTTGAAAAGTTTAAATCCTCTCGCGGCACTGACAGTGTAATATTCTCCAAATGGACGAGATGCTATCAAAGTAAGTACATGCGGTATGAAATTTTGAAAGGGAGACCTCTTTAAAATTAATTTCAAATTTAAGCCCAATTTAAGCCCATGGGCTTAAATTCGAAATTATAACTCGTTATTAAGCCCAACGGCTTAAAAACGGTAGGGCTTAAATACGAGAATTCCCGGTAGGTCTTCTCTACATGATTTTCTTTGCTTTTTAGTTTCATTCCGTGAAAGTTTTCTAATAAAATTGATACAGTACATAACTTAAGGCATCAATATGTTAAATTTTCAACTTGAAATATTTCAAGAAACAAAAGCCACATTATTCACATTACAAATATCAAGGGTAGAGTCAAACCTGCATACAATAACAAGATGTTAACTACAACAATAGAACTATAGGTGTAAATGCATAATAACAACATAGTGGCAGTTATCATGTCACAATATATGTAGGACTCAGATCTGTGGCGGGTCTCTAATCTATGGCGGATTTCCTTATCTGTGGCTTGTTTGATTGTTAGACTGTTTCATGACGTCATGCTGAGTGACGTCATTGTGCGATGATGTCATAATAGCTAACTGTTCCTGTCGTAAGTCCAAATTGCGTCACAAGCGTAATAATTAGGGAAGTCATTGAGAGATATTGCATACGGATAACTACCAAATAATAAGAGTCCATATCCCAATTACGAAAATACATTAAACAATTCCTTACATGTAAATAAGACATTTGCGGCTTCATGCCACATCAATTGTGTTTATTTTGTAGGATCTTTTTAGCCCTCGGTGAGTCTGTCTTCTTTAGCCTTAAGATATTGAAAGACTATCTTTCGTAACCCTTGGATTCCTGACAATGAATTTTAGGGTAAGTTTGTCTAGCGTAAGGTTTGGTTACTCATCTGCCATAGATTTTGAAATCCGCCACAGATTTGAGGCCTGCCATGGATTCGAGTTTACATATATATACAGCTTGTTACTATTTCTTTGCCTTGCTGTTTGCAGATAGCAATATTCATTCTGCAACTTACGAAATAAGACCCGTCCCCGTGTTCACAACCTGGTAACACTTTTTAGCTTTTCCTTCATTAACCATTTACATTTCTAAAGTAACACTTTTGGTTGGCCAGTTTTAACTTATTTCATACTCTGCACTCAAGGTATGAATTTCCCTGATTGTTTTCTCACCTATTGCCTCGTATATCTAGCCGGTAATTTTACAACTAATTATGACACTAGTACTTCCAACATTTATCTTTTACTAGTCATTTCATTTGGGAGTTATTTTTAGCAAAATGAGACAACTGCAGAGAAGACAATCAGGTGATTTGGGATAAAATTACCATGATGGATCAGGATGAACAATTTAACTGCCTTCAGTCGGGCACATAATTTAATCAGATAATATTTCTATATTCTTCATATTTCATTGATATTAAAATCAAAGACAACAAGTAACCTTCCGCCATCTAAGTAGCATCTGAGGTAATCAAAGTATGTTAACAAAAATCGACAAAAATCTGTAACAAGCATAATTCAATAATCATTGGTACACAAAATACTCTCAATAATACAAATACAAATGCAGGCAACATACTTGTATGATACAAGCATAACTATCAAATTAAATTTTTTTTAAATACATATCTTAATATGATACAAACTTAACTCTAAAACATTTTTTCAAGTCTATATTGAGAAAATTATGTCACTCTTATTAAAAACTACATCATAGAGTAGTATGGTTTGTGCAAATTTGTGTCACCCAATAAAATGTCCTCGATTTAATAAAGTAAAATCTTCTTTTGTCCTAAAATCTTCTTTTGAGCCAACTGATCCTTGTCCAACTATTCAATTACATTCTAACACTCTTTTCAAAATTTAAAGCAGTACTTTATAAAATTGTCTTTTGAAGAAAACATTGAACAATAAAATCTCATTATGCAATAATCTGCAACTACCAAACATGTGCACAAGGCCTTCACATGAAGTTGGCATTTTGCAGTAAATGCATCCTAACCATCTGATTGGCTAAAATTGCAGGGTATGAGCTTGTGGACAGATGACAATGATTCTGTGGAGTTAACTTCTTAACTGAGAAGCTTCATGTGTTTACATAAGTTGGGAGATTAGAGATTGAGGTGAGGTGATTTGGAGTTTAACAGTGCTGTTTAGAGATTGAGAATGGCTAATTAAAGATCCCATGGCAGTGTTATGTTAAGGACGATTGATCAAGCTGTACCTGACAACAGACAAGCAGATATGTTTACACAGATAGTCTGGTCATAAAAGAAACCTCACACAAAACAAGGACTTCGTTTGGTCTTTGGGAATGTTCACAAAGGTTGGGGCATCTGGCATCATTACATCGTACAGTTGATCACATACAAAAACATCTTGACAATTTGCACAAAGGCAGAAAATTGTGCATATATGCCTTTCACAGTTTTATGTATGTAGTAAATAATGACCTGGTCCAAGGGTTTTGTAGATGGAGGATTGGGGAGAGAAGATTTCTTTCAGCCATAATGCGAGAAAATAAGTTTATAATTTGGCTTATATTTCAGCAGAACAAACATGCAATGTTTTCAAACTTATTATTTAATTCTTTTACAAAATAATTTTTTAAATATACATGTATGTTTTTAAGGTGAACTGAGTGGTTTTATATTTCACGACAAGAGCAAGAGCAGTAACATATTCATACAATATAAACCAATAGAGGTAAAAATACATTCATTCCTTTCAGCGTTTGACTGTTAAATGATCTTTGATTTAAAGTAATATCTTGTTTATGTATTGCATGTATGTTCCTGTATGTTCAAGCTCTGAAATGATACAAACTGAATTCCCTTCGGGGTAATAAAGTATTATTATTATTATTATCATTATTATTTCACTCCTTAGCATCTCACCAGCAAGGAATTGACGTGACAAGATTCCTTACCTGAAAAGTTAACCTATGAATAAAACACAAAAATTAACAATGCTGACAAGACTGAACAGAATGTTTGAATTGATAGTTTAACTGACTGCTTGATGAAATGTAGAGTAAGAGATAAACTGACATGGCAATGATAAATATTGAAGTTTAAGGCAAAATATGGAACACAGTTTCATATGAATAATATCAAAAAAATAATTTGATAGCTTACGTTATCATGAAAAGATAAGGTCACTTTCTTTTTTCATGGACCTGAGTGGAAGTTTTACATTACCAGAACAGAAACAATAGTTTGCTGAAGGTCAAACAGATTTCATTATCAGAAAGAACATAGTTGCATGGCAAAGAAAAGTCCTTAACAGTTGGTAAAATTGTAACCGATGAATAAGGGAAATCTCCTATGCAATGGCATGTTGAAAGAACAACCAAATTGACTATCTAAAGTAACCACCATGATGGCGTAAGTCCTGTTGAATGTCTGTAACTAATGACCTCTCCACAATGTTAAATTCTAGAGTGAGTGAGTGAGTTATTGTTTAACGCCGCTTGGGCAATATTTCAGCCATTAGCGGCGTCTTAAATTCTAGAACTAAGAAAAGCGGTTAATGAGCTATAAATAATCTGCCATTTTGTTTTATCACAAAAGAGATCATCCCGAATAGTTGCCATGGTTTCCTAATAAATCATTCTACTACAATATTGACTTCTGAATAAAGACCAGAGGATCAATCCTCCAACTGAGTTTGACTGTCAAAAGGCAATCAAGAGACGTTGCCAAGGTAACAACTTTGCCATGGTCTGCTGAGAGTGTGGGGTTAAGAACTATATGAAAAGAGCTGCCAATTATGGTTACCACGATGTTTAAATAGACAAAAGAATCATTTTGAAACATGATCATGGTTTTTTGCGTCTACTTTTAATTTCACTGGCAGATCCAGGGGGTTTGAGGGGTTCCAGAGAGGTTGGTTAATAAGGTTTGAACCCTTGCCATATTTAAAAGATAAACTTATTTTTGTAAAGTGAACCTCTCCCAAGCCCCTTCCTAAACCTGAAATTCCTGGAACTGCTCTTGGCTTAGGTTATTAGAGTGTTTAAGAATGTTTGCACCAGTTACCATGGTGCTATGCTTGTGGCATTTGTTTATAGTCTGGGAATATTTCCAAGACCTAAGCCATGGTCTGCTGGGTATCGGAGGACCGGATGATCTCCTGCTCCTCACTGAGGTGGTTGTACAGGGGGAACTCGCAGCAACACACACACTTCAGGATGGAGGGGAGAACTGCGTACACTGGCGGCGGGAACAGGATCAGTGGACTCGTCTTCTTCTTGTACAGGATGTAGGACTCATTTCTGGAATGAATCGAGCCAGAGTAACTTGTCATAAATAATTTTGAAATAGTTTTCTACCCTACTGCTTTTAATCATAATAGTCCTATCAGAAGTCTCCTGGAGATTGCTGACACTTCCCAAAGACGGCATAACACTCAAACAACAAACTGGAATACTAAGCAAGGTTTGAATAAGCAAGTGATTGTTTTAGATTAAGCCTTGCCGGGGATATTTCGGTGAACGAGGATGCTGCAGGTTAAGCTTTGCCATAGGAGTTTGTTACTCACTTCCTGTATCTCTCGTCAGACTTCTGCTCCAGGAGAGGAATCCCGCTGAGGAAGAGCAGGATAGCCATGGTGAAGAGAGGACTGAGGACAGCCACCCACTGGTAGGTCTGGAGGACGCTCGTAGAGATCAGGAACACCCCGATCCAGATGACAATCTCTCCAAAATAGTTGGGGTGTCGCGATACTTTCCAAAGACCTGGTTTTGGAATAAAAGAACATGTCTTCAAATGTTGTTTCAGCCAACTACAGCAAAATTTTGGCATAATGCAATGAGACAAAAACACATATTCTAAACTTTGCTATGGTGTGTGTCATAAAACATAAGGCTGCAACTGTCATATGGCATATGCAGGGAATTGGAAAGACACTTTGACAATAGGTCAGTTTTAGTGGTTTTAGTCATTTTTTAGAATTTTGAGTTGGCCATTCCCCTTTGTAACCATAATAAAATTTATAATTTTAATGGGCCATTTCTTCATCAAATGTGCAAAATGGCTCCTATCTTTCCCAATCTCTGCATATGTCATTTGAAATGAGACTTAAAAAAACCTATACTCTACAAGGCAACAATCACTCTACCCCAATGAGGGCTCTGCCTCATTGCAAGAGCCCTCATTGCACATGGTTTATGATTTACTGTAACCACCCTCTTTAAAAATGAATGGGAAAGGTGTATAAGGTTGAATCGATTCTAGTGGCCCTTAAGTTATCAACTTTGAGACACATTTTGAAGATAAGAAAAATTCTCGTAGTAGATAGATCTATACTAATGTTTTCACAAAAAGAACACAGGTTCTTGAAACTCTACAGTTTAACTCACCTTTGTCACACCATTTTCCTTTATTATCTGGGTTATTTCTGAAGTTGAATTTTTGAAGATCTGCAAATGTTTCCGAGAAGAGCCCCACAGCGAAGAAAACAATCCCAATAATGTCTTGAGGGGTGACATACACAGCGCGTGCAGCACTGGCAGGAGCGTTGATGAAGATGACGGATAGACTGACGGTGAATACCCACACAGCCTGCGGAAAAAAAGAAGCAAGTTAAAAAACAATAATACCCATATGGTAAGTCATAAGTGGTAACATATCTTCAACATGAGTACATGAGCACATATCACTTTTGCCTGGCAATGATTGTTTCAGCGTGAGTTAACGTAGTTCGTCGTCTGCAACGTCATAAACCATCATTCATGACGTCATTATAGCAGGCCGTCGCAAGGGAAGCAGGCCGATTTCTGAATATTTCCATGAGTTCAGATTGAATATTATCAGTAATAAAGAAATTATTACACTCGGAGGTGTGTCATATGACTTTTACGAAACTCGTGCAAATTTGTGTATAACCCTCGGCCTTGCTCGGGTGATACAAAAGTTCACACTCATTTCGTAAAAGTCATCTGACACACTTCCTCGGGTAATAATGATTGCCATGAAATACTTATTTATCTTTTAGTTGACCAGTAATCAACAATGAAAATGTTTATACGGCAGAGTTCCTTACTTTTTAAAAATAAGACTCTGTTGTGCACAAAATGGGCAATTTTTATTATTCAAAACTTTTGAACAAATCTTGATCTCTCAACTGAGAAGGCTGAAGGTGAGGTGAGGAGAGTTGGGGTTTAACGCCGCTTTCAAGATTATTTCACTTATATCGCGGCTGCTAGTATTATTGCAGGGAGAAAGCCCGCAACACTAAAGTGGCTATGCATTGCGGTGAAACCTGCGAGCATCGGCTGGAACTAGCGAACCATGGATGGTACTGCGCTGAATTTCAGTGTAGCATTGCACCCAAACCTGACTGCGTGTAGAACAGTTCTCTACTGCAGACAAAGTTGCCGAGCCCCTGGCGGGATTCGAACCACGGACCTCCCGATCCGAAGCCGAACGCGCTAACCACTGCGCTATCCCGCCCCCCGAGAAGGCTGATATCTTAAATCAAGATATATCCGTAACTCAACTGACAGTTTATACACTGTATAGAAATCGCTTTTGCATTTTAGTCATAGTGGCTAGCATTTAAAGCCTTCAGATTCATGCAAAATCGGAATATTGCTGATATTCTAATTTATGCGGATTCATCTAAAACCACAAATCAATTTTATCTTCCATAAATAACTAATTTAATTAGCAACACCTTCAGCTTAAAAACAATACAGGAATTGTATTGAATCAATGCTTCATAAGAATAAAGAAGTCATCATCTTCAAAATGTGTCCTTGATTGTCTAAATTAGCTCTGACTTAGACTTACTTAAATACTTACTTGGAACACCCAAAATCCTGCAAATTTGAGGCAATTTTCCCTCTTGTCATCAAAGCGTTTGTCCTCGCCGATCTTGATGATTCTGTAGAGTAAATATCCAGATAGCCTCAAACCCCACACCACCACGAACACTGTGATCAGAATCTGCCTCCAGCCGTATGTCTGCAGAGGAGAAAAGAATTTCCTATACAGCAGAACAAAGTCAACATCTTCATGTTTCAATTAATGCTAATGGGGAGGTGTTGGAGTCTTTTTTCAATGTTTATCACTTTTGACAAACTGAAATCTGAGTTTACGAATATAATTTTCTCTATAACTACTGTTTTATGACACTAAAACAGACCAGGCAAGCTTTTTGCTCTTTTTCATGCCTTTTTTGAATGGCATTTTACTAATTGAAATGATGATGAAGTAAGAACTTTATGGATTTATTACTTCTTTATTGCAAAGAGATGCGACGTTTTGGTGTAGATACTAACACTGTTATCAAGCAAGTGATGATATCGCGCTTCACAAGAAAAAGAATCGGCAATGAGGAAATTATTTCACTTAAAAGTGAACAACATAACTTTTATAAAACTTTGATAAATTTTTATATTACATTCATCTTGTTTTGGCATAAAAATATTTGCTTGTTTTATGAAACTCGATACAACTCACTTGTTCTTCATTTATCAATGGCCTACGGTCATAAGATTGAAATAAGAGCTATGAAGATGAATTGTAGTATCGGGAATCATGATACTTAATCTGACGACACACGTATCGTGATACTGTCTCTATCGCAGTACCTAGGGTTGTCACACTGACATATGTCACCGTGGTATGTCACCGTGGTATGTCACCGTGGTATGTCACCGTGGTATGTCACTGTGGTATGTCACTGTGGTATGTCACTGTGGTATGTTACAGTCGTATGGTTTTCACGAGAGCTCCCGTGACAAATATAGCTATGGCTATCATGTACATAATGCTTAAAATATGGATTCTATCATTAACAGAATTAAACATGTTATTTTTTTTTTACCTGAGAGAATTAAAAACAGCCCCCTTGTTCCCCCCCTCCCCCCGGTTCCTACGCCCATGCCTGAAGACATATGTATCATGATACTGTCTCTATATCGCTTTAGTATAGTTGACTTTAAAGTGATTTTTAGAGCGGTGATGATATATCATAGTATTTAGAATTGTCACACTTAATCTGAAGATTTACATATATCATGATACGGTCTGTTTACAGATACATACATTACTTTAAAATTCTTTACTGTGCCTGAAAATAAAAAAAGTTTATTTTCCTTTTATCAAAAATACCTGAAAACAGTACATTGTGCCTGTATCTAATCCAATCATATGTATTAAGATATAGAGGATATCATATGAGTGTCCATGACATACTACGTTTACGACACGAATGCCTAAATATTAGTATTTCCTGAGCGAGAGCGATTGTTGTGAACATACTATACTATGTCATGGGCACTCATATGATATTCTGTTTATTACCGTACTTGCCGAACCGAAATAAACAGCCTTTTCTAATACATATGCTAACATTTTACAGATAATCACTTTTCTGAACTTGCTTTACCACACTAAGATGGAAAAAATCAGATAAGGCCGTTGATTTTAAAGTAAATTTGTGGTTGTTGAATAACAATGAATCCCGGACATTTTCCAAAGTCAACTATCTATTTTCTAAAATGAAGTCATACAAACCTGAGCTATGAAAAATGTTATGATTGCCAGAACAACAAAATTGGTTCCTCCAGCAAAGTCTGTGACTTTGTCAAACTTGCAAGTGCACGCAATGAGGAAAAACACAAACTGCATGGCTACAGTCACTATGGCACAGATGGCCAAGTTGTCTTGGTCTAATATCCACATCTTGACTTTCCCTCTGTTGATATTTGCTCACTGCAAAGACAAAAACAATACCTGAAAAAAAACCCCTCAAAATTACATTTGCTAGTTGTTGTTGAACATCACTGCTAGCGGTCAACTCAGCAATGCACAGGACCACATGCCACCATATCATAAAGTGACCAGACAGTAGGGCTTCCACGGGTACTCGAGTACGAGTCAGGTTTAGTTGGATTCGAGTGCATTTTCTTGTACTCGAGGACTCGACAAAGGGAGAAAACTCTAATTAAGTTACCTTTGAAAACGTTTACTGGCGGCATGATCGCGCAGAGACGATAACACTAGAACAACAAATGTGAATAATAGTGAATAACTTGGATACATTGTCGTAACGTCGGAACTTGGACGTGATTGACTTACCAAGTTGTCAGTTGAAGATTTAAAATGGCATGTGTATGCCTGATCTCTTAGATAACTGTTGTTGTTTCAAAATATATTACACAGTTACACTTACATTTACATCTTTATTTCTGAAATGCGACAAATTCGAGTACTCGAGTCCGAATGGAGTCTCATCCCTCGAATACTCGAGTCCAACATTTCGGACCCGTGGAAGACCATGGGTGATTTTTTTTTTCATATAATTATTTATATTTTTCAAAATAAATCCATAGGAAAATTAGTTTTGGCAATGAGCCAATGACACTATGAAACTGACCACATGACTGGAGTATGGAATATTCTATTTCACAACTACTATTGTTCATAGCTGTAGAACTGTAGCTATCCCTCTTCCCCCAGTATCATCAAGTTGGGGGACATCAACGTGTCAAAGAGCCTATTTTAGCAAAGCAACTGTAGCTACTTATGCTGTGAACATATTCATTAACAGTTCATTGCTTACCTAAAAAGATTATGATCAAGTGTTATGCAGGGATTGGGAAAGGCAGGGGCCATGGGCCAATTTGCACATTGGAAGAAAAATTGGCCCATTCAAAATAGAAATTTTTATCATTGTAACTAAGGCAAATGACCCATTCAGAATTCTGAAATGACTCTAAGCCCTCAAAATGGCCCATTGTCAAAGGTGTCTTTCCCAATCCCTGGTTATGGTAAAGGCATTTAGAAGTCACAGTGATTTACATTATTCAAAATGAGCATCATCAAGAAAGAAAATATTTTCCGTAAACAATTTCTTGATCGTGAATGTGAATGCTACCTGATGAAGGAGTAAGCACATAGATCTTTCACAATCAAGTTATTATCGAGAAAATCATTATATACAAGATAATGTTCATTATAAATAATGTAAATCATGAACTACCAAATTGATACTAAGGGGGTTCTCAGAAAAAATCTGTAGAAAGTAAGTACCTACATAAGTGGCCTGTGACTTGCTTTATATTCAATATCACAGGAGCTATAATAAACAAAGACTGCTTTACCCAGGCTACATTGAGAATAAACAAGCAACTTCAATAGATATACTACCTTTCTGTTACTTTCTTCGACTGACAACAATATGCGACTATGTTTGGTTTTATTATACCCACCTTACATAAGAAAGTTTTAATTGGTTACATAAATAGGCTAGTCACCACCACGTGCATACTTGTAGTGGGACCTAAGTTTAGAATTCAATGATACTAAGAACATATTTATCTCATTTGCAACTGACAACATACAAACAGGAAGTGGTTCTATCGCTTTCATCATATAAGATTTTATTTATTGTGGCTGAAAGATGAAATTTGAAGAGTCGTTTGGAAACTTGCACACAGTTTTTGACCTTCTTACAACTGTAAACACATGTCACGTGATAGCATGAGCAACCGCGTGTGACATAAATTTGACAGGTCACAAAAACATTTGTCAATGACATTGCATTTGCAACCGAGTCTGATGTATAATATTGATTCTTTCTGCTCTGAAAACTCACACCATACGATCAATTTAGTATCAGGAGCAAACACATGCCATTTAGAAGATGAAATACGTCTTTAAACAATATGATTACCTTCTTTACACCCACAAGATTGAAGGCCTACACATCCGCTTTCGGTTTGACAAGCTCCGCACAGTGTGCGAAATGTGATTACCAATAAAATTGACCTATGTCGCTGCAAAGAGTTTACATTTCATGCACAACGCATGTCCGGAAGTGTCAAGCACATGTTAGCAGTAAACAGTTTAGATCTAGCAGAGATATCTGTAAGTCGACCAAAAATTATAAATTGGAGTTTACCAGCTTATAGTTATACGTTGATGAGTGTTTAATTTGTATATTAGAAGTTCAAGATTAAAACACTAATTATGTTTATCAACCACGTACATGTACATGATATCTATTAGTTGGATATATATATCTAACAGGTTGTTGTCAAGTGTTTACTTAAACTTGAAGAGGATATAATAGGCTACGGCATCGAGCTCCAGATGTATGCTGGCTTAAATTATTTGCGTATGGTGTGCTAAATAAAAGATGACATACGCTAAAATTGTAACTGCCTGCGCTTCAAACTATAACTAAAAAGTCACATAAGCACTAAAAAAATATAACAGTGGGTATTTACCTAAAATCTGAAAATCATGTTGCGTATCATATGACACAGATATTATCAGTTACATGATCACAATTCAGCAATATGCATACCAAAACCTGTCTTCTCCAAAACAGTGTAAAAGAACCCTCCTTGCTCGCACGTTCTTCCTCCAGTTTCACGCAGACTTAACCTAGTCATTAGCAGACCAATCACATGATCATTTTATGATGATAAATATATACTTATTTTGTTGATGTATTTTATTTGATTAGGATTTGAGAAAATGTTAATATTTCATTGAATAAGATCATTTGTAATCTTCAGGATGGCAGATCCAACACCTCTTGCATTGCTAATCCCGAAAACTTCCAAAGAGTTGCTCTCAGTGATTGAGGATCGTAGCAAGCTTGGTCTCGATTATCTTGACCTTCTTGAGACAGCTTGTGACTCCATGTATTCCAAAAACTTCCAAGCAACTCTCATAACATGTGAAGTCCTCTTGGATTTAGCCTGGGAGAAGCTGAACACAGGGTACTGGAAGGATGTGGATATAAACTGGAGGTATGCTTACACAGTGTGTTCTGTTTTAAAGGCTTACTCTCAGAGCTGCTTACTGGCAGACGATAAATGTATATCTGTAGAAGACATTATGAAGTCATGTGATATGGGGCTCCTCATGGGGGCGCCAGTGTTGGATAACATCTTGGCAAGGATGTCAACAACAATTCAAAAAATTTTCAAGGTAGACCGAAAAAGACCTTTTGAGACTGAATTTAAGACTGAGTTGTCCAAAAAGACAAAACTGGAGGTAAAATTGAATAAAGAGAAGGAGATTCCAAGAATATCATGCCCATCTCTTGAATCATTCCTGGAGAAGTATATGCGCCTCTCAAATGCTGTTATCATCACAGATGCAATGGACTATTGGCCAGCTTTGTCCTCTCGTGCATGGACATTGGACTATATCAAAGAAGTTGCTGGTGCAAGAACAGTACCAATTGAGCTAGGATCTAAATACACTGAAGACTCTTGGTCGCAAAAACTGATGACCATATCAAACTTCATCACCAACTACATAGAAAACCCTCAACAGGATACCAAAGGCTACCTTGCCCAACACCAACTCTTCGATCAGATCCCCGAGCTAGAGAAAGACATAAGCATCCCAGCCTATTGTTCCCTGGGAGACTCTGAGGACGTTGATGTGAATGCCTGGTTCGGTCCACAAGGGACAGTGTCCCCGCTTCACCAGGACCCCAAACACAACCTTCTGGCCCAGGTGGTGGGGTGCAAGTACGTGAGACTCTACTCAGACGAGTACACAGATCACCTTTACCCTCATCCTGACCGACTGCTCATCAACACCTCGCAGGTAGATCTTGAGAAACCAGATCTCGAGAGATTTCCTCTGTTCCCCCAGGCACCCTATCTGGAGTGTGTGTTGACTCCAGGAGAAATGCTTTACATTCCTCCAAAGCACTGGCATTTTGTAAAATCTTTATCTGTTAGTTTCTCAGTCAGCTTCTGGTGGGAATAGTTTTCTCTAATTGATGTTTGTTACATCTGTTGTTAAAAATTATACCTAATTTGAATTTACTTGCCTAATTATTGTCTTTAAGCCAAATAATTATGATTTGTTATGCTTATGAAATAATAAAGATATTTTCTTATATTAATTGTTACATATGTATTGTTACTTATAAACAATTCGGTTGCACTCGATGGCAATGCTATTTGAAGATGTATCGATATATCAATTACTTTAGATCCCTCTTCAAAAAAGGTATCTGTTCGGTAAGTACTAAGTTTGTGTTATCAGATTCCATCATTCAATTCATTCAGTTATTTTGATTCTCGTTGTGTCAGAATGTTAACAAGATGTTATACCACATGTCAGGTTATTTTCAGCAGGTTGCAATCACAGGCCCTCGGATCATTATTATGATTATAAAAAAAAAAATAATATAAAAAAATCTAAATTAAGTTGTTTTTTTAGAACACCCTCTGAATAGAATTGTAAGTCAGTTAATAGTCCATATACTATTAACTGACGTACAATTCTATTCAGGGGGTGTTCTCAACAACAAAAAATCAATTTAGATTTTTTTTTTTTTCATAATGATCCGAGGGCCTGTGGTTGCAATGCATTTACATGGCAAGAAGTAGGACAATGTTGAATAACAAGTTTTTAAAAAAAGCAGGTGTATGTAAACAAGTCTTTTGAATAAAATATCTTGAAGGTTTTCAGAGTTATGTTATTCTCAAAGTCAAGGTCCCTTTGGCTCTCTGATAAATTTGCATAATATTTACACATTCTTCAAAAAATATTCAAAGGAAGCATGACATATTATTATATATGCAATTTGTCAAAAAGATATTAGTTGGTATAAATAATGTAAGATAACTTTGATTTGCTATCATTTGAAAATATAACTTGAACTTTGAGGCAGGACTTTGTTTTTAATATGAAACTTAACTCAACATGTACGTATCATTTATGTCATTTACATTGATTTTCCAAACTAGGAATATTGAGGTTGTATTGATGCTTTATATTGAATTTTTACAATCATATTTTATCTTAAAGAAGCACTCATAAAATATGGAAATACCCACTGTCCTTCATCAGTCATATTTACAACACAAGTAAAGTTTTTAAGTTGCAAATCAAGTCTTAGATCTTGTAATGTTAAACCATGAGTTGTCAATCTTATTTGCATTTCAGTCAAACACATTACTCCAAAAGACATTTAAAAAATTTTTTTATTTTGTTGTTGCCTATTACTTCCTGTAATTCAAAGAAATAATGCTTTTTCTGCTAAAAAAATAGTTTTAATTTCTTTGGTCACAAAGTTAAATGTTATTTAACTATGTGTAAATCTCTGCTGCTACCATCAGAAGGATATCATTGTAGTATCAGCTTTAGGTTAAGTCCAGTGTGTTATGTTAATGTATTATGTAAATTTACATATAAGTAAGTTGATATTATCAAAACATTAGGCTATCATTATTGTAGTATATATCATCAGTTGCTCATGAACATATTTTTATTAAAGAATCAACTTGAGTAGCTTTTGTTATACAAATTTTTTAATTTTTTTTATGGTGTGGGATCTAGTCGTCATCCTTTTAGTCTGTAATTATTTTGTTTCTGAAGCAGAACTCCAAAACCAGTCATCAGATCATTGTGAGATTTTACATGAATATCGCCCACCTACTCGACTGGTGCCTTTAATTTTTCAAAATCCTGATTTTTTTCTCTGTATCAATGGATATGCTTTGAATGAAGAGTCTATACATAACAAGTGTTTGCCACTAACATGGCAATGTCCCCCGCTGATATGCGATATTTAGGTGCTAAGCTTTACGAGATCACGTTAACAATGTATTACAAAGTGGTCAAAGTGTCGTGGTGACCTTGAAAATGACGTCAAGGTCACCAAAGTCAACTGGCATCTGAGTCTTCCTCCATTGAAAGCTGTCCCAAAATATGAACACTCTAGGTGCTATAAGCTTCATGAGTTATCGCGTTAACAAGAATCTGGACGGACGGACAGACGCCGCTGAATTCATAGTCCCCCCTTCCGCGTTGCGGCGGGGGACAACAAGTCTTGTTTCTGGGACAGAACTCCAATCAAATCTTTCTGAAACTTTGCATGGGCATTGCCCACCTACTGAGCTACTTTTGATATATTTATATTTCCAAAAACTTATATTTTTGTTATGGAAATGAGTTGAATTAGGACCCTTTCCAGGAATAGGTTCTTAATTTCCAGGGAAACATGTTTGATTCAATTTAAGGATCATACCAGACCTTCAAAACTGCTCGTCGTACCTCTCTAAAAATTTGTATGTTTGTTACCCATCCACTGAAGTGGTGGCCTTACGATATTGTCAACTTTGGGGAATTTTATTTATTTCCTTGGTAAAAAGTAGAAATTGCACTCTTCAGTCTTCAGGTATAGCTAGCTTCATTTCTGGAGCAATTGTAAAAATAACGTATATCTTTCTGAATCTTTACCCATCGGTTTTTAGTAGAAAATTTTATTTTACAATTACAAAGATACATGTAAGGAATTATTGGGGACAAGTTTAATATGTCATCTTCGGGTGACTCTTCTTAATAAATGTTGGTAAGGGGATCCAAATTGCTGGTAATGAAGTTTATGTCCTGGCCGGCAGCATTGGATGTTTCCATCTGCATAACTTATCCTGTCACGACTAACCTAAGACTATCTGAGGATATCTGGGGACTTTCTTTGGGGAGATATAGCCTCTGTCCAGTTATAAATGAAAGAAAGCTTAGTTGCAGTGTGAATTTTATTTTAGACAGAAAGCATTTTGTCACCGGACAGCTTTAAACAGTACACAGATGTACAATACACTTCCAACTTTATTCATGCAACCGCATAATTTGGAAAAGTTAGTTGAGTTTGTATCATGTTAAAAGGGATTTTACAGTTAGAACTGCATTTACAAAATCAATATCAATATGATAAATCATCCAACACTTGCTCTCACAGTAGATATCGCATGTGTGATATCTACCGTTAGTGTGATACACTCTCGTTGTAGATATCACATCAATCAAATGCATATGCATCATCAGTTAATGACTTCTAAATGCTTTAGACACTGGTGGTGATGCTAAGGTCAAAACTGAATGACCTCACTGTTCAAAATGTCAATTGGCAGTTTTATGTTCAGAGACTTTTTTTAGTAAGGAAAACGTTGAATGATTTTGGATGATAAAAAAATAGCACCCACTTGTCTTCTGATATTGATTATTTGTCTACACTAATTTCAAATATCCTCGGCAAGCTTTAGATATTAGGTACTTTCATAAACGTATACAGTCAGACCTCGATAATCCGGACCCCGATAATCCGGATCTCGCAGTATCCTAACGGTAGCAAACTGTAACCAAACTAATCTCTATGTAAACTCATTAAATGTTGATTCATTAATCCGGTGATTCAGTCTCCGTATCCGAACGCTAATTAGCTGTAACGGATTAGTCAATTACAGCTATTTCTGCTTCATTAATCCGAACGTTTATCAAAGCGTTCGGTAATCCACTAGTCAAGCGAGCACCACACTGATTGAATCGGTAAACATCAATGACAGTGCAAGTTGAGTTGAGCGTGTCAGCAGATTGTGATTGTAATAAATTGAGATGTCTCACTTTGTGTATCTGGAGTTTGTGATTTGTGTGATAGTTATAAATATTGTGTCAGAATGGGTTTAGTTGCATTTGACACTTGTCACGATGGCAAGTCCCGCCCCTAAGCGTAAACGATTCGAAATTACTGCCTCACAAAAAAGAGAAATTTGTAGATTTAAGCAGGAAAATGTAAAGGCCAGTTTTGATTCTGAAGATTCTGCTTCACTTATCAGGGCAAGAAATGCCAAACATCAAAAACTAGAGGAAGCACTTTATGTTTGGACTCTCCAGTTGATAAGTTTATTTTACAAAAAACAAAGATGTGATAACAAGATCTAGGTCCGATGGCAAAATGTTTTATAAATATAAAAATTTTGTAACAAATATCAAAATTGAAAATACAATTTGGAATCAAATAGAAGAAGGCCCGCTTGATTGAGAAGACATTTTTGTGTTGGAAGGGGGGGGGGGGTCTCCATTTAAGGGTGACCTGCTCTTTACATACTTTACAGCATTGCTGTCATTGGCTGAAATATTGCATGGTAGCTTATCTTGCAATATTTTGCAGGAAGATAACCTGCCAGAAGCTAAATAAGAGCCCCTACCATAATTGAGTTTGTATAGGAATTAATCACAGTACTACCTCTTTGGGGAGAGAATGAAGAGGTTTAGAAATTTTAAATGATTTAAATCTTTTTTTTTTATTTGGAGTTTAATTAAGGCAACATTTCTTATTCAGGGAATTCTGAGTAGCATTTATTTTCCAAATTAGTCTAAACGATGTAAGAAGATTCTGCAAATCATTTAGAAATATGTTTTTGCCCTACGTTCATATGTAAAATTACATCCTCCATTTGAAAAGGCTCAAATTGTTTTATTTTTAGATTTAACACGTGCCTCCAGCAGAGCATTTTTAGCACTTTTGACCAAAGGGTCTCAAAAAAAGAAAGAGAGCCAAATATTGAAAAAAAAGACAAACATGGTTTTATCAAATTTTTATAAGCAATACAAATCTCTGTTGATGTGATTATCCGCTAATCCGATCAGAACTGCTGGTCTACCCAGGTGTGATAGGCTGCCACCTTCGTGTAGAGACCTGTTTGTGAAGTCCTGGCGCATTCTACACCGCTGGAGACAATCCCGTAGTGGATCCACTCGCCATTGTCCATACACACCAAGGGTCCTCCAGAGTCACCCTGCAAACACAGACATATGGTGAAAACTGGTCGTATGTTCAGTCTTCGAAATCTCATTTAATCTGACTCATAACCTGCTGGGTTTCTCATCTGAGGAGAGCTTCAAAGGGGTCATGTCAAGTGAACTTTCATGCCAGCCAATCAGTGATAAGGCTGAGGGATCTTCGACATTATTCGATGTCTTAGGGGCGTGTTATTGGTTTTCTTAAAAAGTTGAAGGAAAAGTCAAGGTTACGTGACATGATCCCTAGACTCCGTTATTAGTTAGAAATGCAGCGAAGTACGTTATTTTTGTTTCGTTGTGTCATATTTCATGAGTTTGACAACTACAAAATTTATCTTGGTCGTTGGCGAAGATTTAACGTTGAAAAGAAAATTCACAACAGTGTTATTGAAAGGAATGACAAAAATAATTGGAGAGCTTGACCTCTATAGAATCCAACATACAGCCTCAGGGTTATTTTCTTATCCTAAAGTGTAACATAATCGTTATGAAACCTATTTAATACTCTGCTAATCCCATCCCAAAGTAATCCCTTAGTTTGTTATAATCATTAAGCTGTTGTCAAGCGACAATGTGTTGACAACCGAGTCTGTTGGGTATATTAGACCCGGGTTTGACTTCAAAGGGCAGTTCTCAGTCAGTTCTCAGCAAGTTCTCAGCCATCGTCCTCGAGAGAGAGTTGACTCCCAGCCAGCACCCGGCTATGGGCTGGTGACAGCCACAACCAGCCATGTGATTGAAGACGCGCTTGGCGTCGTGAGGTAGCCCAGGGAAGGCGGGCTGGAAGGGTCGACAGCCAGATTGGTACAAAGTACTTAGAGGAAATAAACCCATGAAAATCTACGTCTCGTCTTCTTGTTGAATCGTACGAAGTGTGAGCCTGGTGATTGTGCTACAAGCCCTATATACCTTAAACACCATTTGCCCGCATACTGGTTAAATATCTAGCCGTTGAAAGACGAAAAATCAAGCAAAGTTGACAGTTGCTGGGCAAGAGAAGTCGGTGGTCTGTGATATATTGATTCAGGCTTCATGATTAACATTTCATGGATTGGCTTTTAACAGAATTCTATACATGAATGACTATCCATCGAGTATGAGGCAAAAGATGTGATTGTATGGCGAATGAAGAGTTTGGGGAGGACTACCCAAATGGAACAGGTTGGCTGGCATTTTGTAAATGATGATCATAATTTCCAAGTTTTGGTTCCAAGATTCTAAAGCTAAAGTATGGACACCATGTCTTGTCAAAATGCAATTTTTAAAAGCCTGGTGAGTTGGGGGTCGACAAATGAGTTATTTCACATACGAATGAACTAAACTTAACTGAACTGAAAGAAACAACAAAATTGAGATCTGTGATTTAGAAGTTTGCTTTACATTGCAAGCATCTTTTCCTCCAGCAACTCCATTTGAGGCACATATGACGTCATTGCTAACGCTTGAAGCAGTGGATGGGAAGGTGGACCTGCAGTCGGCAGAGTCATACATCTGTAAGTCCACGTGCTGCAGCAAGTCAGCGGTGACGCCGTTCCCTGCAAGTATCAAAAGAGATATCGGTTACAAGACCTAACACAACTAGCATCCCACGGCAAGCTGACGTGTAACACAAGTAGCCCAAAGGATCTTCTCAAAGCACCTTTTGGAAGGGGATGTGTGCCAAAAATGAAATCCTGTAAACTCGTAATTCTCAACCATGCAATTCTCGAAAAGACAAGTCCAAGTATGCAAACCTAACATTTCAATCCTGTAAAACTCAACTTGCTGTTCTCAACTTTACAAAGTTCAAATGTAATTCTAGAAATGTCAAAGTCGAAACTCATTTTTGTATTTCAAATAAAAGGGATATACACATTTAGCAATGCTACAAGTTACGTTTTACAATTGGTAAATGAAAAATGAAGTGTTGTAAAATCAGCCTTGAGAAACAGACTTTTGCATCTCGAGTTTTACATGACTTGCATGGTTATGATTGCAATGTTCCGAAATACATCTGTACACGATTTCGCATTGACCATATTTGGAAGTTTAACGAAGACTGCCGATGATTTCCGAAGATGATCGGTATTTGACAACAACGAGACCTCCCTGATCCAAGCTCCATGCAACGCTGTGCAAGCTTTCCGGATAGCATTGTGTTGTGTCCACCGCAATGCGCGAACTTGGGCATGCGACCTTCACCTTTTGTCACAGGTCTTAGTCAATTATTGATCTAGATAATTTTTTCTACTGTTTTCGTAGGGGTTACACGAGGTTTATCTCACGAAAGAATATTATGAACTTTAATTCTGGGTTAGACTTTACTGGACACTTAATCTCTGCACAACTTACTACATCGAGATGATTCACTATAAAAAATCTCGTTTTA
Source organism: Phorcus lineatus (assembly GCA_921293015.1). Classification (NCBI taxonomy): domain Eukaryota; kingdom Metazoa; phylum Mollusca; class Gastropoda; order Trochida; family Trochidae; genus Phorcus; species Phorcus lineatus. The sequence goes on from OV121090.1 coordinate 9,594,306, forward strand.
GATATCAAGGTAGGGTTTCAAAAACTCACCAAATTACGAGACTGGTTTTAGAATAATGAAACAACGGCATACTTGACGCGCAAAGACAAATAACGGTAGAAAAAATATATCTATATTGTATCCCCACGTTACCCCTAAAACACGGGCATGTAATTCTTTCAAATTAACGGTTAGAAAACTAACTACGCAACGTAAAGTTAGAGGAAAGTTCCAAAATCATTGAAAAGAATTAATTTTGCTTTTGTTAGTCTTTCATTCGGTCGTTTAACCAATAAATATTATTCCGTTAAAAGAAACATTTACTTAATACCGTTTAAAGTCATGTTTTAAAGCTATGAACGTTCTAAACCAGACGTTTGTAAACAGTTTGAACAAATTTGATTGAAGAACATGTCAAAATCACATGACTGGCATATCATGTGACATGTTATTTTTAACTCTCCGCCCGATCGACAGTTATTATAGGGTCGTCTTATAAGCGAACGGTCTATTAATTTTTGCCCGGTCTGGCAGGCCCCCAGAGAACGTCGGGTCATTGTTCGATACATATTATGCCAAATTTTAAGTCGAAAAGCTCTTGCAAATTCAGATATCATCAACAATTTAAATCAAAATACCTTTGTAATCATCAAGATGTAAAAATTCTAACAATTATTTGAAATACAAGATTATAAATTTCCATACGTATAACTTAGGGGTGTACAACTTAGATTTCTCGCATCAGAAAAATCAAGACAATTGGTACAGCAACAAAAACACGACTATTGTATTGTAATTGATAGTTAATTATCAACGATTCACGTAGTGTATATCTTGAATTTTATCCAAAGGTGTCTTTAATTACAAATGTTACCAGCTGTGTTCATCAACTGTGTGCAAGTGCACAACTGAAGGGATTATTACGCAAGTGCGGCTTGATGAGAACATAAAATCAAACTTCACATCAGTTAAGTAAATGTAAACCATTATTCTCCTAGTGATAAATCATAATTAGGTGATGTCATAAAATAATAATCATTTAAAATAAATTGCCAAGACGACACAAAAGTATGGTGCTGAAAGATTGTCTACAAAGTAATCATGCTTTAACAAAGGCATCGGAAACGCTCATATTCCATTGTTATACCAATTACTAAACAATAAACATGTGCTTTGAAAAAATGATACTTTTCAGTTTTGTAAAAATTTGTTATGCTACGAAATTGATTAAGTATTTTGAACTTTTGAAATCGGCCCCGGCCCCCGAAAAGTTAATATGCGTTGACTACGTCACAAAATCTGAGGGGCTCGAAAACAGGTGACGTCACAAAAATCGCGATCAAATGGACCATTTCGAAGTTCGGAACTTTTCTTGCAATAAACACGGGTATATTTCATAGAATGACGTATTCAAGAAATTTTTTTTTTATAATGGTCAGATAAGAATTAATTGCAAATGATATTTGTTCTATTACAATTGTTGCTATTTGCCTTAGGGGTTCGAAAACACCGTACGCGAGTTACTAAGAACTTTGACAACAGGTGAAGGACGCATGCCCAAGCTCCGCGCATTGCGGTGGACTCAACTCAATGCTATCCGGAAAGCTTGCACAGCGTTGCATGGAGCTTGGATCATGGAGGTCTCGTTGTTGTCAAATACCGATCATCTTCGGAAATCATCGGCAGTCTTCGTTAAACTTCCAAATATGGTCAATGCGAAATCGTGTACAGATGTATTTCGGAACATTGCAATCATAACCATGCAAGTCATGTAAAACTCGAGATGCAAGAACTGTTTCTCAAGGCTGATTTTACAACACTTCATTTTTCATTTACCAATTGTAAAACGTAACTTGTAGCATTGCTAAATGTGTATATCCCTCTTATTTGAAATACAAAAATGAGTTTCGACTTTGACATTTCTAGAATTACATTTGAACTTTGTAAAGTTGAGAACAGCAAGTTGAGTTTTACAGGATTGAAATGTTAGGTTTGCATACGTGGACTTGTCTTTTCGAGAATTGCATGGTTGAGAACAACATGTTACAACTTGCGAATTACGAGTTTACAGGATTTCATTTTTGGCACACATCCCCTTCCAGCTTCATCCTGCTCGCACAGCGAAATGTTTATCTTCTAACACTAGTATATGATCTCCAAACGACATGCTTTAGCAAGGGAATTAGTATGTACTAAAATTACCAAATACTTAAAGAATTTGAGTTCATTCCTTCCGCTATCTTGTTTTGAGGGGAAAGACATAGAAGAGGCGCTGTTTTCTTACTTATTTTACTACATTACAAAAGTAACATATATATATAACATATATGTATGGAATATGTGAACATTTACAAATGATTTATTGTAAGACTAATCAACAACGCCTTGTAATGTCGTAGACATTCTGTTTAGACTTGTACTGTTGCGACAATGAATGGCTTTATTTCTCGTCGTTGTTTCTTTACGGAATGAACGAAAAAGGGGTTAAATACATCCCATAGCAAAGAAGAAGTAAGCAATAGATGAAACTATCTATGTATCAATAAATGTTTACATACACTCCAAAGTGCCCCAGCCCATCACAGTACATGTTCGTCCAGTCACCGCGACTGTATCCGGTTCCGCCATCTTGATTATCTGTCTACATTTTGTAATTACGACATCCTTGGATAACTTCAACACGGCGATGTCGTGTGCTGAAAAAACAGTCATATTGTTTTCGGTATGATAGAATTAATGATTACTTAATAACATAATTACAATATTTGGATGATTAAAAACAGCGGTTAACGTAGACATAGAAATTGAACAGATAAAATCAATCCTTTATTTTTGTGTTTCCGACAGACCTGTATTTTGCTTAAATAATTTTAGCACCACAAACATAAGGCCTACACTTATGATTTCATAATTTCATAAGCCCTTTACATTACATTAGACCTCTTCAATACAAAACGTGGGGAGAAAAATCCAGCCTGATAGGCTCCAAACAGAGGTCTGACACTAGTGACAGAGTCGTGTCTGCAATAGGACCGGAAATGCTTTCCTGGATCGGTTACCCTCTGTAAACTTCGCAATTCCGGTCCTATTGCAGACATGGCCCTGTCAGTCCTTGTTTATGTTATATAGCTACATGTACATATACTTGTATATCAGAGTCTTGCTGTGGCTTCAATTGTTAAAGTTCCGATTACAATTGTGTCACTCCATGAATGCAGTTTATTGCTTCATGGGCATAGGCAGACTTAGAACGAAGTCATTTACTCAGACTGACACAATAGGTCTTTCCATGATTGTCTTAATGTCGTGCAGGGAATTCATTATTCAAAATCTGCTTATCAATGAAGCGGAACAACCATAAAGTGAGTCCTTTTGTTGCTAAACTACACTTACACCTGTCTCTAAAATTTAGCACAGGTCCACATGCCCCCACGTCCATTTTTTTGGTAGGACCGTCCCACTTAGAAATCGATATGTTTTCAAGAACTAAATCGCCATTTTAGGAGAGAAATTACTCTTTGCATTTTGCTACATCAGCATATTTGTAACCGCAAAACAACAATGTCAAGTTATCTGTCAAGGCAAAAACCTTGTATCGTTATGGGAAAAAAACAGCAAATGAAATGACTAAAACTCCCGCAATATTGAAATCCGGATGAAAGGAATGAGTACTCGATTTTTTGCTGTAGAGTCCTTGGATAATACCATGTCATTTGCTGAAACATTTACATACTTTATATAGATGTGAATAACCAGCCGTTACCTATAAAACACACTGGCCGAGATAAGTGATTCAAATGTGCTGATGTTTGACGAGGCATTTGCAATAAAAATGGAAGGCTCTTGTAGTTCACAAAACAGTGCAATTGTTTTATTCAAAGATCCGCTACGGCACTTTTATTTTTTCGAAATATTCAACAAGTACTCACAGTTGAGGCTTGGGTTATGTTCTGGATGGACGGCGACCCCGACAACATCGATGATTTCCATATTTGGATTATTGGCATTATAACTCTCGCTGTTTGCCGTGCTTCTACAGTGTTTACCAACTTCAACTACCAACTGACTCGGGTCTAGAGAGCTGCAACATTGCAGAATGGTTCAAATTTATATGTCATATTTATTCATTTCTTTAAGAATTGAAAGATCTTTATTGTTATCATTCAGCTCCGTTGTGGTGTTAAAGCTGCTAAGAAATCTCATTTCCAGGAATGTGTCTCCAATCACTTGCTATTTGAAGGCTTGAACCATGTATTCGAATTTTCCGTGCTAGTTCTTTCTCCTACTCCGACTGACCTTTATAGTTCTATATGAAACATTAAGAAAGGGTAAGGGGGCGCTGAAACCAATTATGTTCTCGCATCTAGGCTTATCTAGCCAGTGATAAAGACTGGTACAACCTATGCTTTACCAGGGAATATGGGGGGTAGGCTACATAGCTACTTCCCTGACAGCTCTTTCATCTACTTCGACTGAACCTAAAAGTCCTATCAGAAACATAATAATGTTTTAAACTTATGATTAAAGAGGGCGTTATAACTATATATTTTGGCGTTATGCAGCAAGGCTTTAATTAGTCAGTACAGAGATTTGCACGATTTATGCCTTGCCAAGGAAGTTTTGGCGTGAGATACCTACTTGACACAATGTGCGGCTGTGAGCACTTTGTTGAGGGCGATGAGAGCTCCCCCGCATGTGTAAGAGTCGAAGCGTCTCACCCCCACGGCAAACGGGTACTGGCAGGGTTCCGCGTCATCTCCACCCACGATACGACTGGCAAGACACCCGGGCTCTGTTGAATGGAGATAATTATGCATTAGTGTTTCCTTCTTGGCGACAGGGAATTACTGACTACCAAGGCATTGGTGGCAGTTGACGAGACTTGGGACATGCGTATCGACGCGACCAAGGGATTTACAAAAATTCATGGATATGTTTCGACCAGCTCGATCTAGTGACATGAAAAATATGCTTAAATTGGTGACTGTAGGGACATTCTGAGAACGATGACAAGAAAGAAACAAATTTGAAACCTTTTAAGTTTCGATAGGATATTTGACCTTAATTCAGCGTAGATGGTATGTTTTGACTCTTATAAAAATATAAATAATAAACTGTGTTACTTTAATAGAAACGTGAATTAATAAATCATCTCGTGATACAGGCACCGCTATCATTCTTCATGCAACTGCATAAGGAAAGTTTATTCGAACCTGTTTCCTAGTGCAAATATCATGTTACGTCGGATGTATTTGAGGCATCGTATCAAAGATACGGATAATGTTGAGCAACACAGAAATGAAGATCCATTGTACCTTAATACAATCGTATATCACACACAACAGTTTTCCGTAACAGTTTTGCACGAGAGACCGGACCAATATAAGAAAAAGAATGGTTATTTGATACAAGGAAATGGGTGATCTTATGCACTTCTATCGAAGTTACTTTAAAAACGTCCTAATTCAACAAAAATACATGATATTTACACGAAAGATTAGTGGTAGATATAATGTAAGTGAGCAAACTTTTGTTGTGCGGCTCTAGGAATATGGAAGATTTAGGATCACTATAATCTATTGGGACAAATGGGAATAAGGGATACTATTTGGTCATTCAGGAATTGGTGATATTACAGAAACACATGACTATGGGATCATACTATCAAATTCGGTATGAATAAAATGAAAATATGGCGGTCTGCTATACACACATCCATGAATTAGTGACTCTATAGGAATGATTTCATGGCAACAGTTTTTAAAAGTGGAAACATATGTGGAGTGGAGTCTTAAAGTCATAGTCTCATTTTTGTAAGGCAACTAAACTGAACTAATTATTCTTCACGAACAAAATCTGATCACTAACACAAATATTTCCTGTCGCGTTTGGAAAGATTTTCATTTTTATGCCCGTTTTAACGTTTTGGATGAAGTAGCTTATTGGCGTAAGCCGTTTCAGATCGATGAGGTACCGAATCAAGTGCAATCCCATCGCGAGTTCGAAACACCGGAAATCTAGTAATTGTAGCGCCGATAATTATGACAGACGCATTCTTCATTGAGTTAACCACCTTCTTGTCATTTCAGTATTTGAAAAAGGGTAAGCTATTAGCTCCTTAAATTGGATATTCAGCTGGGAAATTGTATGTGTTCTTCGTCACGTCCTTAGCGAAATGACGTGGTAAGGACTAACGCTCGCAAAACAAGTAATATTAGGGTAGGGTAGGGTAGTTTGAACTTAATTATTGAGGGCTAGAATGCCTGCAGAGTTCTGAAAATTGTTGCAAACGTCAGGGGAAAGATTTCTGTGAGTGGTGAACTATTTGTCCGGCATGCATTACAATTTGCCTTGCAAAAATGAGACAATGACTTTAAATTGTAGTCTTGCTTGTAAAGGCTTACCCTAGCTTGGATTACTATGAGTGGAGTCTTACGTGTTGAGTACTTTTAAAGTGTGCACCCTAAAACAAGGAACTTACGTGTGCATATGTTTATATCTTCATCGTTGCAAGGCAGTTCAAACATGCTTTCAATGGCAGCGCCCACGCAGTCTGCCCCGCCGTTGGCAGGTGCAGGGTTAGTACAAGATCGAGTCTTGTTGACCAGTTTTCGCCCTCCCCCACACGTAGTGGAACATTCTGTGACGTCTACGAAGGTGTAGTCGGACCATCCACCGTCCACTTTCACTGAAATTCAAATAAAGATTTATATATTATTGTATTGGGATATAGTATTGTAACATAATTTTTTTTCTTGGTAGCTGCCGATGTCCCGCAACTTATATGAACCTATTAGGGTTTTCCATGGTTATTTAGAGCTCCTAATATCTATATACACTGATAATAATAATAACGGAAAATTTCAATAAACCTAAAATCCCACTATGTGAAGCCAAAGCGCTCTATGCACTATTACCCTGGTCTAATCCAAGCTGATCATATCTCTCATACTCTTGGTTTATCCAGCAATGACGCGGTAAATCCACCATTCAGCGAGAAGTGTCCGACATTGCTGTTAACTGAGGAACAAATCCACGCACCCCCACACATTTCCAAAACGGAATGGCAAAAATGGCTTCACAGATGGCTTCAGTGTCTCATTTCATCATGCGGAGAGGTTTCGAAAGCCATTTGATTGGTACGCCAGGCACCCAAACGTAGACATATGATAAGACAAAGAGCCAACAAAGCAAGTTAATACAATTATCGACTTGCGCCTCACTTGTATCAAGGGAATTACTGGATAATTATCGGAGTGTTTACCTGGAGTGTGGAGAATATACTTCAACCAAATCCTTATTTTCAATCCCAGATCAACAATTATTAAGATAGATGAGTAAACATGCACAATTCTTACTCTATTTCTTACTGAAAATTATCCAGAATGGTACCCGTACTGGTTCTCTCTTCTGACTCACCCCCACAGGTATTTGTGTTGCAGCTAAGCGTGACGGTGCGAGTACTGTCCCCCACACAGTTTTCCCCTCCATTGGCCGGTGTCGGCATGGTACAGGTTCGCGTATCGGTCCGGATCTGATCTCCCCCACCGCAATCGACGCTACAGGACCCGAGCTCTCCCGGGATCCAGTTGCTCCAGCCACCGTTTACTGTTGACAGCGTTGGAAAGCAAAGTGGTTGAGGTGAATAAAATGTCTTTGATCATGTATTTTACTTCTTATTCATTATTGTTACAATAAGATTATATGATATTAGAGGAATTTCCAAAGGAAAGCCAAAACGAATCGATATTCATACTAGGCTGTTGAAAAGATATCTACAAACGTTTCATGAAATTGGTTGCTAGTAACATAACTCTTTTGTTATTGACTACTTTCAAGATAGTTAAAGTTAAAACTAAGTAAAGATTGGGGCGTAAAATACAACAGCTAGTTTTTGCTAGAATTTTCTAAAGGGTTCAGATATCTGTGACGGGCACCCTGTCCTTCCTTGAGGGGGGGGGGGGGGGGGGACCTGAATCCAAACACCCCCTCCCAATCGATCCAAAACACTTTTCTACAATCCTTTGAACCAGCTGCCTTGATATGTTTCAACGTTCGAAGGGATTATTCAAAGGATTATTCTACCGCAGTAGGAAGAATATTTAGCAGATAAAATTTGTAAAATAGCGCAAGGCTTAAAATAGCTTGTTATTGGAACTGGCGCGATTTATCCCTTGCCAGGGAAGTTGTAGCACCCGTTTATCCGCTACTTCCAAAAACTCACTTGGACAGAGTGGTTCCTCGTTGCATGTCCTGGTGATAATTTCGCTGTCTACCCCGGGGCAGTCCAAACCACCGAACTGTGGGGCAGGGTTGGTACAGGTGCGAGATCTGGTGTAGTTCCTCGTGCCACCCCCACACGTCACGGTACAATCACTTATCGGCGTCTCCGCCCAGTCTGTCCACACACCGTTCACTGAAAGAGAATCCAATCTTTCATGATTATGATAGGACTATCAGTTAACAAGAAAGGTGAATTTATCACGATGCGTAATCAGTATTAAAGTGACGTAGAGTGTATATATACGTTTCATGAATTTTTAGAGCCAAAAGATCATTTGACCTGATTTAAGTTCAAATCGCCTATCTTAAGTTGTATCTTTATCTCTTGAATGCCAAAATAATGTCATTTCCTTGTTTGGCAATTAAAAATTAAAAACGGCCATTTAAATAATAAGAAGTCAAAATTCAGCGTCCCATTTACATGCATATTAGTAATATGAACTACTAAGCAAAACCAACCTATATTTCTATATTTCCAAATTATGTATGTTTCATTGGCGACCGCCATCACTGTTCGGTTTTCGATCATAAATCTCGACTTTCTTCAAATTTAGGGTCAAAATGCTACTGATAAGCTCTGAGATGTTGCTTAATTCAAACAATACATCAACCTCTCATACAATATCGATGAATACAACACTAACTCAACTTGTAACTAACGTTATCGACTTGTCAGCTACCTATCTAACATGATTAAATATTTGGTTGTTATGTGTTGTAGATATCCTTATTCAATTGCAACTTAAGATTCGTTAATGTTAATTTTCATTTGTAACCAACAATGACAGGGCTGATATCTCATGTATTCTGAGACGTCTCGACACAACTGTTATCTTATGACATGAATGTTTCTGTTCTGTCAAATGTATATCCCAGAACCATGTACCTCTTTTAGAGATTGTGTAATGTCTAATTTCATGTACATGTACCGCCAAAATAAATAAATGAATAGATAAATAAATAAATAAATGAATGAATAAATAAATTAAAAAAAATTAAAATAAAATAAAACAAAAATTTAAAAAAATTAAATAAAATAATAAATAAATAAATAAATAAGTAAATAAAACTTAATAAATAACTTCGCGTCTGTGCTAACTGAATGTCGTAAGTTATTACTCCTCACCTATACAATCCTGAATATAGCAATCCCGTTCCACCTCCTGTGTTGAGACTCCGGAACAGTTCAGACCACTTCCTGTCCTAGGAGGGTTGTCACACGTCCGGGTCTGTCTGACAACTTGGGTACCTGCCACACAGGTTGAGGAACATGGAGACACGACCCCACTGTCCACCCAGACACTCCATCCCCCGTCTTGGTCTCCTGTGAGGAAAACAGTGTAACAAACATCTTAAAGGGGCACTGAGTATGTTGTTAGGGTCAAATATGTCAAACTTCCTAAATGGTGTTATTTCATCGACTAGTAGTGGTTATTTCTGAAAATAAACATCTCAATGCTTATCTGTAAGCGTAGTGACAAAGTGTCACTTTAACCCTGCCCCGAGGAATAAAAAGTTTTAAACAGTGCCTCTGCCGGGTCACGATCTCGTTCGGCGTCTTCCATCCCACACGGTCTGACAACGCTCCGAATAGCTTACCGCATATGTTACAGGCGGAAGAATAGCCCTTATCTTCTCGCACCGAAAGCTTTTGGTTGGAGAGGTTTTTGGTTAGTTTCCTTAATATACATTAGAAAATACTTATATATATACAAGATGTCATAAGAGCACGTGCTGAGATAACGAGTTTGTACTCCTTTGAGGCAATATTTTATTTATCGTCACAAATACGATTGTTTTTCATATGACTATAAATCACTCACGTGAGCAGTTTTCACTGACGCAAACCTTCTCCACCGTCCGCGTTGAGTCACCCGGACAGTCGAGGCCACTTCCAGCCCTTAAGGGATTGTTACACACCCTGGTCTCCCTGACAACTTGGGTTCCCTGCCCGCATTCAACACTACAGCCAGTCACCTCCTCAACCTCTCGCCAGGAACTCCATCCGCCGTCTACGTCAGCTGTCCAGAAGATTTAAAGATGAAAGTCTCACTTTTGTTGCTAAATAATAAACGTTTTTATCCTCAAAACTTATGATTACTTAAGGCTGACCAGTTAATTCCATTTAGGGGGAGAAGGAAAACAAGATGATTTGTTGTTAAGGCCCGCACTTAGCGGACAAGTTTATTGACATAACAACAACAAGTAACAGTCTTATTCTCAAATGAATTTTGAGAAATTATTAGCACCCCCAAAGGTGGGGACAACAATAGCGCCTTATCATGTACAATGATATCGTGATCAAAAACTCAAAGAGGAGGAGGATTGGGAGGAGGAGGTTTTAAATCCAATTTCAGTGACCTACGCGGTCGAGTGCCAAAATCAAAATTAATAGCTCCGCGTTTACAGCAGATTGAGATGACGTCATTAAATTACGTCATGTCCGTTAAAGCCCCAATATTTTGCGGGAAATAAAGAACCGGTTCCCTAGGCACGCTTTGCTGCGCGACTCGGGCACCGTCTAAGTGGTTTTCGTATAAAAACAATTTAAGTTTTAAAATTGCATTTATCTATTCTAGATGATTTCCACAATAATAATTTGAAGTTAACACTAAGCCGATATCTATCCAAAAATCTAGAATTATTTGGACTGCAATAGCCCTGACTGAAACGCATTTTTCATATTGTAACCAGTGTTTATCGTCTATATTAAACAGATTGTAAGCCTTAGCATCCGAAGAACTCATAAGGAATTCTGAAAGATTATCTTGAAAATTATTAAAAGTTACTTATTACTGTCGTTTAGTATTCTCTATTTATGACATTACGACTGCTATTGATCATGCTGCTGACATTCAAACTTCATATTATAGAATTGACTACACTTTATTGGTCCAAACGTTCTTTAAGCGCGTACTTCAATAACCAGAGGTTTACATTCGAAAATCTCTTCTTTTACACTGGATCCATTCGAGACTTTTGCTGCTAATTTTATAGATATTTTATGAACCAACTTATTTGACCTGGATTCCTTGGTCACCCAGTTATTTGATATTTCGGTACTCTTCCTAAGTCACCCCAAGAAATGTTCATCAGAAATATTTGTTCTTAAAATACCCGCCCTTGGTCCTTTTTTGTGAAACTATCATCCAATGAAATGGCTTGATTTGAGATGTCTAAATATGTGTTTGGTTACGCTTAGTTTAAAACAGTCCCTTTGAGCGAATGCTTTGAATTCTTGATTTAAAGATTAAAGAAACCCTTAAGTCCTGATTGGCTGAAGATACGAAAGTGTGAGCTAACATATGGAATTGTAAATCATTGACTCATGCAAAACTTGCTTCCACAGTAGATATCGCACTTAAAGCGTTACCTACAATGTAGATATTGCAACCATCAAATTGTCATAATACTTTTGCATCATCAGATAATGACCTTACAAGGGTTTGCCATCACTGAGACACTGGTGACGACGCTCAAAAGTTGATGACATCACATACTGCTCATGACGTCAAAATGTTATGACCTCACTATTTAAAATGGCTTGTGGCAGATTTATAGACGCAGTCATTTATTAAGGAAAACTGCAGAATGATTTTGGGTGATTAAAAACATCTCACCCTCATGAATTCAGATAAAGTTCATACCAGTTGAAATATCGTTGTCATGCCTCGGATATTTGTAATTTTTGTGAACTCGTAAGGATATATTTGATCAGAAGACACTAAAACGATATTCTCATACCTCCTTGTTGTGTTTTCCATCTACAGTGGTCCTTGCCACCCTTTCATTGTAAAACCATTACCTATGACGTATGCCTTCGCAAGGAACAAGAAGGGGAGATAACTCACCTTGACAAGGACACATCGTGATGAGGGCCCGTGCAACAGTCTGTATTTGACATGAAGCTGTTTTGGCTGCATAGGCAATGTTTGGACAGTAGTATGGTTTGTAGATGTATGTACAATCTGAAGTAGAAAAAATAGAAAGGAGTATTAGCGATGACATCATTTATTTACCTAAAAACGTGATATAGTGCCTTTAAGGGAATGCTTACAAAGCTGTGATGTTATGACTTAAATACAACACAGTGCATTGACATAATCATGTCATATATAAAGATAATGTCGCATGGCACATTCAGATTTTTTGCACACAAATGTGCAAAGCTTTCTAAAAAGATCTTGTAGACTTAAATTGGTAAAAAAAATTATACATGTTTTTGTAAACATAATAACATGTACATTAGAACATTATAAATACTTTTCAAATAAAAACAATATTCACCAGTGCTTCACACATGTGAAACAACAGATGCAGCAAGTATCAAAACGTTGAAATAGAATATTAATTGCTACATTTTATTGCAAATATGCACGATTCGCACTTACTTCCGTTAAAATTAAGACGATGACCAACCAGAATTCGTTTCCTGATGATGCAAGGGTCAAAATCATTTGGAATTTTAAACTTAATTTTGATTATGAATTTTGAATTTCAATTGTTTTATCCTCATTGCCATTAGATTTGGTGACGGTTTTAGGATTTTTCACCTATTTTACGGTTTTTAACTATTGTGGTGACTATACCCAAGAACAATGTTATTAATCTCTGAATTTGTGTAGCTGTATTCTAATGGTACGATTAACTTTCTTCTGAGAACAAGTCTCACTGAAAGGAAGAAAAAACAGATTTTGGAATTGTCATTCGAAGTTATGAAAATATGGAGATGAAAAATTTGTATAATCAGAATAGGCCATACAGGATATAAAGCAATGTTTCACACAATACTTTTACAAAACCTTACAGAAAGTTGGAACACGCGTACTAAGACTTGCTTGTTTAGCTTGTTAAAACTTGAATGAATGCTCTTCTTCATATACACGTGACATTTTTCAAACATGTCAAATAAAATACTTATTCATATCTTGAAGTTTGTGATTTTAAAATTTTCTCAATTGAATCTCTTTCTCCATTTATAAAAATAATCACTTACAGATTAACGCGCGTGAGTGTTAGCATACAGAGATGTACAAAAGTAAGTTTGCCTATGGTGCGGTACCCCTGCTTAAAGTGTATGTATACATGCACAATATACTTCGAATACAACACAAACGCCTTCGTCTGTTGCTACAGCTACATTGAAACACTTTCAAAACAGGAAGAAAAAAGGGGGAAAATTAGAAGGCGTTCGAGTTATGTGAACAAATATGATTACTCATCAAAATATAATTCTTGAATGCAGTCATTATGTTAGACGTTAATCGCAATGATTGATAACTTTATTTAGTATAAAGAAAATATTGTATTTTTTGCATTGTCTTTTCCGATTCACTTAACGCAACTCAAAGAGTTCTAACGTTAATCTAGTAAAGGAATGGTAAAGAGTTTTATTGAATCATGTGACATATGATATATGAGGTGAGCTACATGTGACCTATTCAATTATGTCAAAATGAATTCCTTGTTATATGTGAGTCCTGTTTGCAAATATATATATATATATATATATATATATATATATATATATATATATATATATATATGTCCGCATTAAGCAAGAAATGTTTTATACAATTAAATACAACATCGTAGTAGTTAACGGAAGGCATTCAAATATACATATCGAAAGTATTTGAGCAACACCCCAATTTTCTGACGCATCAACTTTGATTGAACTTTAATATCTAACACTGTAAATATCAGCTATCTCCAAAATGTCATGATACGTATGTTGAAAGGGGAGCTTTGTGAAGAAGCTTCGGCTAAAATACAACATTCTGGTTTATTTCAATATAGCGCAGATTACATTAAATGCCATTTTTCATACATAAACATTTCGAAATCTACGTTCCCTGTAGACGTGTTAAAATAAAAATCATAAAAACATATTGTTCAATGGAGCAAATCATAATGTCCGGCAAGTCTAAACATTCTCTTTCCTTCAATATTCATTCCCTGCATCAAATTCTGTATTTGTTTTTGAGACACCTTTGCTTTCCTCATCCATAGCGGCACTCCAATCATTAAGATCAAGGACAGGTGGGTATCTCTGTCTGTCACGGCGACACAAATCCCACAAATGTTCTGTCGGATTGAGATCAGGACTAATGCCTGACAATTGAATCGTCCGAACAGTATTGTGTTACAAGAATGACAGCACAGACTCTGGAATTGACGTTCATAAATAATGGTCTAGTGAAAAGAGATGTTTTTTTTAAAACATTTGGGGTTAGAGTCGTGTCAAGGATCTCGTTTGAGGTTTTCTTGTTGCAAGCCGTTGAAATGAACCACCATAACTGACTGTCTGGTGGATATTGAAGGGAACCTTAGCTGTATATTTTGCTGTACATACATGTATGATCGTCGATTGTGACATTGTATAAAGTCTCTTTTATCTTTCTTGATATCAAACGTTAGCCTGTCATAAAAAGAAAAATGATAAAAGATCTAAGAGTAAATAGTGTAATAAATTCAGCTATATCGGAATAAAATCTATGAGTGGTGATTGCAAATATGTCAATATAACTAAATACAATGTTATACCAAATAATGCACCAGTGTGGTGTCTTTTTGAAGTATCGATTGACATAAATTTCATGCATCAACACATTTGTTCATATATTCAGTTAACCATTTATTTTGAATAATAGAGAAAAAAAAATATTTCAAATGATGCATTTTGTAAATGCATTATAATCAAACCTTTGATTACATGCATATATGAACTGAAAACGAAAGTAATAAAACAGGATTCTCTTGGTTTGAAATGCATACATATAAGTTATCATAGTGATGATCATAATTGAAAAACGTATATCAATAATATTATGGGTGATATATATATGAAGATACATGATGGCTTTAATACTAATTATCTTAACCTACCCTATCCGCGATCTTATTTCTTTGCATGCAAGTAAATTATAACATTACGATCGGTAACTAAAACGAAGAGATACTCTTATAAACATTTGATAGAGATATAGTTCATTAAACAGTGTAATACAGATTTACGCAAAACTATCATATTATTAAAGAAGTTTAAAAAAAGACTATTACCGCATATATCAATATCATATAACTTGAAATATATAACTGCAATGAAAAAGTTTATACATAAAAGGAAAGCAGAATCTAATCATCTGAAATATTTCAAAAGGTACATGTATGAGTGGAAGTAATTATTCTTCGTTCTGGTATAAAGATTTCAGCAAAATATCATACCTTATTCAGTTACCATAATACAATATGTGTTTATTCTCTGAATTCTCTGAGAATATCGACGTAATTCAATTATGTTAAGGTCAACAAGAGAGATTCATCAGATTTTTTCACGTTGCAGTTAAAGTTGATTTTTTTATATTGGCCAGAAGAATTGTCTTGAGCATGTGCAAATAACTTTTTAATTTGTTTGTGAAAAGGTCAGCAAAATATATGAAACGAAAGTTAATATATCTTATGGGACTTTGTTATGTTTAATGAATAGAATGAAGTCCATAACCTTATTTATTTGAAATATTCAGCGTTTCTCTCAATGTTACATTCTAAGGCTTGATATTTCGTGTTATAGACTGATAAAAGGATTATTTTAGACTGTATTAAAGGATTATTTAGACTGTATAAAAGGCTCTTTGGTGTACTAAGGATGACAAGAAGGTTTCAACAGGTTTCACAAGGTTCACAAGATTTCCCACGATTAGCCATCTTCCCCTTCGAAGCTACATAAAGACGAATTTGTTAACATAAACTACACATCGTATTTACCCTATCTGAATGTGTATTTGCCATTGCTCATAGCTTTTCACTAAACGCGGATCTACCACATCTACTTGTAAGTTGTCAGAATCCTTGACTATATCGTTTACTTACTAGCTTATATGCACTGAGTTTAAGATTTTTGTCTTATACATTGAGAGATTGACTGGCTTGTACATTCACTTGTAGGTCAGCAAAATATTTGAAACGAAGTATAGATTTTATATGATTCGGTTTTGAAAATCGAAGTAACAATTAAACAGTAATTGCAACGGTGTCAAAAGTATATGGTCAATGTTTATAAATTCAATGAGAAATTAACTTTAATTTGTTTGTCAAAATGTTAGTTCTTAATCATAGATTGTTTTTAAAAGAGTGTGTTACCTTTTCTGTATTAAATGATTAGGTTATTAGTTATAATTTGTATTTTTTAAATTTTGAATTATTAAAAAAAAGTTAGATTGGATCTACACGTATAGTATTATTTCCGTTTCTTTAATGACTTTTTGTTCATCAACAATTTTTAATTGCATTTGTTGCTAAAATACTTGTTAGTCATTAAAACTTGATAACTTTAACAGTTTACGTTGATAGTTAAATAAGTAAGAAGTATTCTTTATTTCATTTGGAAGTGATACACGATCATGTTTAGATGACCGAGAATATTCACCGCAAATGCAAATACATTAAAACTAATAGTTAAAAAATATTTAGCAAGGGCATTATACAATTACTCCCGTAGTTTGATATCAAATTGACATCTACATTCTATAGTTATATGAATTATGACTTTGACCAAAACAGCTGTACATAGTTCAGTTTTCGATTCGAAAAATCCACCTTGATCTTACTTCCAAATAGATATGCTCAGAATTAAAATAATATTCATTCATAAATGTCAATATTTCTCATTACTTTAAAACCTTTGCCATGTGTGACTCCAATCAAAACAAAGAGGCTAAAAATATAATTATAGTATTAATGATACGTCCAATAATAAAGTTCATTTTGGATTTTGTTGTCTTTAGAAAAGATTAAAACTTTCACAATTTTAAAAATGGTTACTTCACAAAACTCATGTCTATTATCACTTTGGCGTGCATTTTCCCAACACCTTATCCATAGTTAAAAACTGCAAGCGTCATTACACACGTTGAAAGTTTTCATGGCAAGTTAGTAAAACATGACATCTTTCGGGGAAATATCCTTTAGAACAATTTTAAAATCATTGATACCAATCTAAGCCTAAAACTATAACGAAGTATAAGCATTAAACGAATCGTTTGTATGCATTAAGCCAATTCTGGAGGTGAAATCAAGGAGGCATCTGCACATCTATGGATTAGGGAAAATTGTTTATTTTTTTCTAAAGCAATATAATATTGGTTATACGATTGTACATGCAATTTCACAGATTTTCTAAAAAAGGTAATGACCAAAAATAGGAAAAGTAATTTGGTGACGGTTAAAAGAGTTATGATATGAATTATCCAAATCATGATTCTAATACCAATTGTCTTCCAAACGTTTATCTGATTTCCACTGATTGTAAAAAATTATCTTAAAGAAGTTATTGTTCCGAGTACGAATTAATACGTAGCTCCTTTTCTGAGTAAAGGATAAGCTAAAGATTGAAAAATCAACATTGTGATCATTACAACCAAAAAGATTTGATCACATAAGCTAATGTCCACCGATCCAAGTTTATAAACATTACTTGATATCCATCTCTCCTCTTTTGGTACTAAAATGATTAAATCAAATAATTAAGGATTCAGCAGAAATGCTGAATCCTTATTGTTATTGGCGTGTTTTTTATTATTATTATTCCACGATTCTTGTGAGCAAGATTCAGCCAAAACTAGCGACTCAATTACAACCAATCTTTACAATCTTATAGCCCTTACGAAGACCTCGCGACATGAAACTTTTCAGCCAATTCGGACATTGCATTAAAGGCTCAGTACCATTCAAAATTTTTAAAATTAACATTGGAAAATTTTTCAAAATTGACTTACAGACTTGAAACTTGTTTCAAAAGATGCGCAATTAAATTGCAAGCAAAAAAGTAAATCATGGCGAATTCGTAAGTCACGTGATTTCGGCGCCATCTTGAATTTTCACACTTTTTGCAAGTTCACGACCCCATGCACATTTGAGGGATCACCACTCTGCTAATACTTGCAGTAGAGACCCGATATTTACATGATAAGTAGTTAAAGCATTGGCCTATAACTACATTGTCTCAGAATCTAAAAATTCACAATACTTTTTCCACAGCGACCATTCCAATTTTCAAAATTTTCAAAAATCGCAAACTTCAAGGGCAGATAACTCAAATACCTACCCGTCGAATTTCATGAATTTTGCATGAGAGGTAAACATGATCGAGGTCATTAAGAATCAAGAATAAAATGGATCGCGTACAGTCATTTCAGTTCACACGAGGGAGTCAAAGTTTGCATCATACTATATGTCAATTAAGTGCGTTAGCAAGGGTTAAATTGCAAACAATTGAAGGAAAACATCAATATTGAAGAAGGGCCAAGACGTGTGACATGTCCAAATGCAGGTACATGCGCTCTTGCATGTGTGAAAGGGCAAAAGTTGACAGAAATACTCTACATTGCTCTTGTATCAAGATTCTCTAAATGCGCTAGCAAGGGTTAATTTGAAAAGTTGAAGGAAAACACCCTTCCTGTCAAGACATGCGACATGGGGCAGAAGTTTGAAGAAATACTCTTCGATGTCTTATGAATTATCACGTAATTGACAGTCTAGAGAAGGCCGAAATGGCTTTATGCAGCAGAAGTCCGTACGACTGGACGTATGGACAGCGTGCGCGAGATGACCAAATGCACACAAGTGCGTCAAGCACTGTCAAATTCTGATCAGACAGGCAGAGAAGCGAGCAAAAAAGCCTGCCTGACTGACCTGACCCGACTGACTGACATAGTCTTGATTATTTATATAGGTAAAGATCCTCAACCTATGTACCAGCATTCGGGAACTATATTCCAGTGTCGGCAAACCACTTGATCTCGCTAAAAAGGAAAACACTAGCACTTTTTCAACTTTCACACCTCTACTGCCTCCCCTCCAGATACCCCTTACATTTTGATGTTGTTGCTTTCTTGCCTCAACTGGCAGCAGGCCGTGTACATCGAGTAAACCTCACTTCCGCTCCTATGTCTCGCTACGTACTGAAAACGTATACAAAACGTCCTTTTGCTTCAGAATACGGCTAAATCAACTGCAGTGCACTAAAAATGTCTTCAAAACGCTATCTTAACTTGGAAAAGCACTTAGTTTGCCCCCCAAGAGCCACGGGTGCTCATATTTCGCTGAATCCTGTCATTGTCGTCGCTTTGCGACTATATTTAGAATTATTATTTCTTTTGAAAATATTCACCTTTTTTCTTAATGTTGTATCTTTAAGCTCGATATTCATTTTTTTTTGCCTGGCAAAATGATGCTTCAATACTGTTTTAAAGGCTCTTGATCATGACTCAGGATGAGGAATTAGTCATTGTATTTATACCATTAAATCCTTCTACAGAACAGGTTTACAGCGAACGTGATGATCCTCATGTCATAACTGGCGGACATCTTCCTATCACACCCCCTATGTAAATACATGATTCACGGTCAATGGCAAGTATAAAGCTTAGCATTTGCTTATTTTACCAGTAAATATGTGGACGTCTTTACCAACATTATTTTGTATTCTATTGTGCTCGGGACTTTATTTACGTTTATCTAAAGAAACGTTACGGTTATTTTTATCACCCTGGCTGAACGTCCATTGTTGCCATCCCCTGGTATAACTGAACATACAAATCCTTCTTTGATAAAGGGAATGAATGAAAATAAGATCGGATATATACGTGTCTTAACTATTGTACACCATATTGCTATTTTGTGAAAAAAAAGGCGTCGGGTGAGATATTTTATGAAGATCTTTGTTGATATATTTTTAAAAAAAAGAAATATTACAACTTATTTTTTATCATAAAAGCGGTTTATCCTATTCACGGAAAAGCATTTATCTCCACGGTTTATTTCAAAGGAAGTCGTATCTTACGTAATTATTAGTAACTAAAAATGTTATATTTTTAATATCTCCTCATTTTGAAATTCATTTCTGATCTCTTTATCATAATGGTCAAAACTTATTTGTTATAATAGTAGGAAGGTCATAAAAAACTTTTATTCTATATAACAAAATGACAAACCGTCAGTTACGTTGCACGATCTTACCTTACCTGTCTCTTGGTTGTTTAATCAATCTATAGTGTGTACGTTCAACTCAACATTCCCTTACATTGTCTCGTAATCCCGCCAATTTCCTCTCACGTGTTGGTCAATAGAAATCAAGGTAAGCTTCCTTATGACGACTCCTTTGTTGTCAGATATAGAGAATTTATTGAAGACAACTTCTGTATCTCCTATGGCAACATTGATAAAAATTGAACTAATAGTGATAAAGACAAATCTTGACATCTTTTAAATGAAGTATGGTCAAATTGAAAGAGGATAAATACTGACATCATTTATATGAAATAAGGTAAAACTTATAGAGGATTAATACTGACATCATTTATATGAAGTATGATAATACTGATGGAGGATAAATACTGACATCATTTATATGAAGTATGATAATACTGATGGAGGATAAATACTGACATCATTTATATGAAGTATGATAATACTGATGGAGGATAAATACTGACATCATTTATATGAAGTATGATAATACTGATGGAGGATAAATACTGACATCATTTATATGAAGTATGATAATACTGATGGAGGATACATCCTCACATCAGTTATATGCAGTATTGTAAAAAACATAAAAGATAAATCTTAACATCGTGTAGGAAGGTAAAACTGAAACAAGGTAAATATTGATATCACGTATATGCACTTTGGTAAAACTTAGAGAGGATAAATACTGACGATATTTATATGTTGTATGGTAAAACTGATGGAAGGTAAACACTGACAGCATTTTATAGACGTTGTTTGGTAAAATAGATGGAGGATAAGTCCTGACATCACCTATATCTAGACTGGTAAAACTGATAGAGGATAAATGCTGATATCATTTAAATGAAGTATGGTAAAACTGATGGAAGTTAAATCCTGACAGCACGTAATTGTAGTTTGGTACAAAACTGAGGATAAATCTTGATATCAGTTTTATGAAGTATTGTACAAATGAGAGGGGATAAATCCTGTCATCAGCTTTATGTATTCTATAATGAAGACAAGAATTTTTTTGACATCGTTATGTACGTGTATGATGGTATCAATGATTAAATTGTATAAAGGTGTATAATTATATGAAATTTAAAAACGTCATTGATATGAAGAAAGGTCACAGAAATAAAGTTGAATTTCTTGACATCGTCAATTACTTGAAGTATGGGAACAGTTATATTATCACATCAATATATAATTGACAAAGTATAATGTTTATGTAATGGTTTATGTTATTTCAATATTTATGATGTCAACAATAATGAAAACAATTGATTGATATGAATTTAAATATGCATAATCTCTACAATGGAAATAGTTATGAGATTTCAACTTCATGATTTACAACGCATGCAGGAATGAAGACAGAATATGTATCTTAACAATCAAGTTAATGAGGTGTTTCAATTATATCAGCTTCATTGTTAATGCCAAATAAGAAAAAACTACTTATGGTTTTTTTTTATTCTTCTTGGAAAATATCAGTATTGCTATATACATGTATGCATGTTCATGAAAGACTTGAAATTGGTGTTCATTGCATGTCATGAACACAAAACACGTCAGACTGCCTACTGTCAACAAGTTCATAGTCTATCGTCATTATTTGTAGAATTTGTGGATTAATCCCATACCATATAATCAGAGTTAATACACTATGATTTAGTTTAACATATAAAGATTTAGCATTCAAAATATAAGATTGATGTGGTTTAACTTCTTTGAGACTCGTCAAATGTGGAAAAGGACATTCTATGTAACAAAAAATATACAAAAAATAATGACATTCAAAAAGATAATTATAAATATACTTAACATACATACTTACAAATATCTACTAAATACCGTAATTTGAAGGCCTCTACATCTGAGACCACCGCTTGTACATCTTCACAAGGTTCGTGATACAAATCGTAAAATCTCAGTGCAAACCAAAATTCGGGATACGGTTGGAATGGAACACACTGGACGAGACTGAGGGCAGTCAAGCAAGTCGCGGCCCAGAGAAGACAAGTCCTCATGGTGGGTTTCCAGTAAGACTGCACTCGTGAGTCGATGTTTACCTATTATAAACCTCCAGTTCAGGCTTTAGGAGTGGGAGACTACCCTGTTCACCTCTGCTCGGCATCTGAGTTCTTTGTTCAGAACTATACAGTGTTTACTTGTGATGTATGTCTTCATAGGGTGATGCGAGCTTTTATAGGGATTTTGACGAAGGCAACGTTTGCCTTTGAAAATCATCGGTGTGTATTTTTACAGAACTCCTTTTTGAAAATAGCGATAAAAATTGGTATTGTCATTGTCCGTGTGCTTGAAATAAGATATGTGTTTAATAATTTCAAAACGAAGACATCAATGATTTTACTTTCAATATTTTTTAAAAAGAGTTTTCATTTTATGGTTCATTATGTGTCGTTTCATTATTGAAATAAATTGTCATTTTAATTCTTTCGACTTCATTTGCTATGTGTCAATATAAATGTTTTGAATAATTGGCATTGTGAATTCTATATTAGTTGTAATTAATACTTTTAACAGTCGTAATGTCTTCGCTTCTAAGAGGCAACCTTTTCAATAAATGCAAGCTCGTGTATGTGTACTTGTAAAATTTAAAACAACTAAATAATTGACATTTTCATCTTGGTTTTGCCATAGTCGTGCATCAATGACAGTTATTTATTAACAAAACTTCCAAATTGAATTTATTGGAAGGTTCAAAAGAATATCGTCACCACAGAACACATAGCTTCCCATTAGTATAACATGGATCTAGTTATCAAAACATTGTAGTTGATGGCAACAGTAGTTGTTTAGATTATTTTGCTACTCCTTAAGAGCCTGTTTCCAAATTACGGTCAATTCGTCAAACCACCATAGCCAAGTGAAAACCAAGGAAAATAGTTTCAAGCTAACTCTATATATCCGGGAATCGAACCCGGACCTTGGGCACTCCAAGCGGACTTACCGGTTATAAACCAATAACATATGGTGTACATAATACTTCTTTAAAAACATTTCATCACATAAAAGAGTTAACCTTTGTCTTACATTTCTTATTGAAATATTACTTCATTTTCTCACCTAGTGGATTCAATGAAAAAATCATTGCATATATGGAAAATTTAATGTGAATTCGAACTTGAATTGATTTTGAATTAGTGTGGTGTGAGGATTGTCCACGTGTTGTGTATTGTAGATAAACATGTATCTGTGTTGTTTTCTTTTATTTACTTTTTAGTGACGCATTAAATCGGAAAGTATTTAGAAGATCTGAAAAACAGTTTCAGCACTGAAATAGTTTTGACTGAATTGTATTAAAAATACCCAAACTTAAATGAAAACTTAAAATTAAATCAAGATAGTTCTTGAGTTACTGTTTAATGACGCTTAGGCAATATTTCAGCCATAAGCGGCGTGTGAATCGAATCAAAGCTTAGCAGATCATAAATATTGACAAACGTGACGTTCTTTGACAATATATTCAGATCGTGATCATCTGCAACTCTTTCCCAATCGCTACTCATTGTACGATTTCCAAGACTTATGAACTTCTTTTACAAAACCAGGCCCCTAAATGCCCTCGTATAATACGATGTGTCAAATATAGAAAACTGCTCAGTCTGTGTAACGAACTATCGTCACGAGCTCGTCGTCAGTGCATAAAAGGACGGATGGGAGATCTGCTGTGTACACAGATGTATGAATACCAATCTGACACGGTATTGTGTGTACTTGGTGAGTATATGCTCAAACGTACCTTCACTCAACTGTGACCAACTTAATTGACCCCGTGTTTTGAGTTACACGCGACACTTGCAAGAAAAGACAATATTGGACGAGGAAGTGTTTCGTATGGCTTTTATGATACGAGTTTGAATTTCGGTAATACCAGATCGAGCGAGAGTTTGTGTTTTATACTAAATCGCATCACATGGAAATTTCGTGAAAACGTCCTTCTATCTCTGTGGAGGACCGCACTAGTGATATCGCAAACAATAATTATATGACATTGTTCTTTGACGGCACATGAGACGTGATACGTTAATGAGCTCTGGAATGTGACATGTTCATATGTGCACATACTAAAACTATGTTACTTCTTCTGTTTCACCACATGAGTAATGAATATATATAATGAAAAGTATACATAATGTATATGACTAACTACACACAATTATTAATCTTGTATATGGCTATCGATACACCATTATTAATCTTAAACTTTGAATATGTTGATATTTTCATCATTGTTGTTAGTTGTTCTTGAGATTGATGTTATTTTCAATAAAGTGGATATGGCGAAATTTTGAAGATAATGTCTATATTACCTCCAGTGTTCAACTGGATTAACTTCCTAACGTCGGAGCTAAAACATACAAAAAAAGCTAAAGTAACAAAATAAGCAGTTATAGTGTTATTACAAGCGATAACCATGATAAACATGAGACGATAACTTTCTCGCAAACCATTCGTTAGTTCATGTTTTCGTTTGGTTTTCGCTTACAAACCTCTGGGTGTGGAGGAAGATGTGGGGTTAGGGTTGTTAGGGTAATAATTTCCGTAGGTGCAATGTCACGTTTATGGGAAGTTATTGAGCAATCTTCCAAAATGGTAAGGTTCTCACTTTAGGAAGTGGGTAGGAAGTAAGGAAAAGGAGCTCCAATTTTATACCATCTGTTTCGTTTCTTTGGTAGCTGACAACAATTAAACAAGGACCACTGACTCTTATGTTTGTCCAGTGTACAAGCCATGTAAGCCTTTCTGTCCGAATTCCTTCAAGACGATTACAAAAAAGCCAAGGAGTGCGTGCAGCGAATAAATCATTTGACTTAATTAGAGATTTGGTGGGAACACCGACTTTTTGCAAACAGTCACTGGGTAAAGTTTTTCTTTGTTCTCAAGAAAAACAGAACACTCGTTGATGCCCTATTAAAGGGGCAGTAGCACGTTGTTTGAAAGTTTGATTTCGTCAAGTTATCACCTATTGGTTTATGCTAGATGTATTATATTCAGAGGGTCAAACGCCTCATTTCTCATCCCATCATCCATAGTCGTAGAAGAACTTATCAAGTATCATGCAAAACCCACTGGCGGCCATTTTTGTGTGAACACCTTTTAATCATTTTAGGGGGTGAAAATTATTCGCATAGCATAACTGAACATTGTATGTTCGTTTTAGAACTGTTTCTTTTGATTAGAACCAATTTTTTGTTCTCGTGAGATCAATTACTAAAAGAACGCGCTACTGCTCTTTTATGATTTGTAGTATGAACAAACATGATCCTATTAATAATTAATACAGGTAGTTGATGTTATCCAGAAACAAGCACTGTGATTGTCACTAATAAAGTCTCTAATTTGCCTTTTAAAGAAACTTAAATGTTTGACAACTTTGATCAACCTGGTTTTCTAAAATTGTCTTTACGATCATTCTGCTGTACAGCTGTTCTCCACCTGTTCCGTCAAGGACAAGACAAAACCACTGCTGTTTGATCAGGACTTAATGAATATTACTTTCCTTATCTAGCCTTTGGCCCATTTGATATTGTATAACTTATTCGTGATAGTCCACATTGTAACTTTAAACTCTTTATTTGTAATCAATTTAATTGTTATTATGAATGTCTTCAAGTCTTTTTCCGGTTTGACTGGGGAAAGATTTCATATAATAAATTCACACGTAACTAAAATGTTACAGTTTACAACCTACCTTACCCATAACCCTAATTATGTCTAGATCAAATATATATAAAAAATATTCACGTGGCGGTGTATGGTGGTAATGCGGTTGTTGTCAGCCCGAGGGCTCAAACTGAAATTGAGGAACAGTGTTTAGCAATAGCGCTCTCGAATATTTGAAGTACAAACAAGTGTTTGAACACAGTCCATTAGGTCAAAATGATTTGAACAGAACCTTTGATAAAGATTATAGATATTAGACACGCTGCTGGCCTACCGAGTAAATCAGATGCTTGTAGTGTACAACAAGTACTTGTCTAAACAAATTTTTGATATATTTGAAATTGCTAAAACAAATTTTTTGGTATTTAAAAAAAAATTATTTTGTAAAGATTTTCAAGTGAGTGGATGGTGTTTTAAAGCGTTTATGAATAGTTTAACTGTATCAAAATGCTTTGAGATCCATGATAAAAATATTCCTTTTGATTCAACCCATAATAAGTTTTGTTGAGTTGCTCAAAGCTCAAGTCATGCAGATACTGCCCTCTGCCTCTTAGTAGTGTCATAATTTGCATTGAGAAAGTGATCCTCTCCCTATGTAGCTCAAGTAATAAAATCCTAAGCTAATCTCTGTTTAATACGAGCAATTCTCGGGCCGGGAATGGAGAAGTCGAATTGGCTGCAATTAACTAGGCGCCGATAGAAAAAATAATCATTATCAGAACCACGGTCAGTTCTGCACTTATAAAAAAAAAAAAACTTTATTCGACTGTCAACTACACATATGAGATCTGACAGAACATCCTTACTCTATCCGGAAAAAATCACATCATTTGCCTTACTGATACCAAGCATGCCTTCAATGCAAGAAGCATCCATTGGCTGAAATTCTGCTCCTAATTTGTGTTTGAGCTTGCCCTCATAGGATATCCTTGCCCAAGAAGGTGCTCGAATCAGAACAGAGGTAAGCGTAGGGTTTTGTGACTTCAGCTACTCCTGTACTTTTGTACTTCCGACCCCCCCCCCCCCCCCCCTCCCCCAATTAAAAGGGGGAAAAAAATCAAAAATCGAAGAAAATAGTAGTTAAGGAGGATTAAGTGTGGTTTATTCAACACAGCCCCTGCTTACGACTGTGTAGCTTGAATCTCGACGTTCCTGCGGGTACGTACCCAAACACACACCCTTTCTTCGGATAGAATTGAGTTGTTGCAGACGCAGTTTCAAAGGATTCATCTGATCTCCCAAAGGCGCTGTCAAATATATTTGTCGACAATTGCATATGAAAAACAATGACATATCTATCACTTCTGTATACGATGTTTGCCCACAGAATATCGATACGTCCCTGACACAGGAGCAGTGAAATATCCTGTAATTTGGTCATATCCTCTTTCACAGGCGCCAAACTCTGAATGTACAATATAATGTAAGTATTTATATACTTTTACTATATAACATAAACAAGGTATGACACAGTCGTGTCTGCAAGGGGACCGGAAATGATTATACTGGTTTCCTGTCTCGATTACCATGTCTAAACTTCGTAGACAGGTCCCAGTTCCCATTTCCGGTCCCCTTGCAGACATGACTGTGTCACACCTAGTATATTTTGTATAGCATACTTACACGATATTGTACATTCAGTCTCGCGCCTGTGTCCTCTTCCTTCATTGTGACGGACCTTGTCAAATACTATTTGACTTGAAGCCGAGACTTTCATTGTATTACCAAGATTAGCTTCGTAACAATATCCTTATTTAGTTATATTGAAATATAAATGAAAGATATGTTATGAGGTGAGGTTATTTTGGTTATAAGGCCGATTTCAAGTATTTTTGAGTTAAATCACGGCTGCTAGTATAATTGCGGGGAGAAATTCCCCGTCACTATTGTGACTATGCTTGGAGCATCGCCTTGAACTTGTGAACATTGGGAGAACGCGAACTGTGCTATCCCGTCCCCGAATGGGTTAAGACACTGATATAAATGACAGACCTCAATTACCTACACTCATGAAGCATACCTTTTTAAACCTGGACGTTATCTTTTAACAACGCTGCAGTGTAGCCTAGTTTTATCTGGAGAACGTCAGGTGACCAAGTCTCTCAACTGATTATTAAACCAAGTCTTCGTTTTCATTTACTCTAACATGTTTGGATATGCTCTTTTTGTCGGTGTTATAACGCTTCAGTACACCAGTTCAACCAGCACAGATGTCCAAGGAGGCGACCCTAGGCTCAAGGAACAAGTCAAGAGAATCGAAGAGGCTCTTGCCCAATTTCGGGTTCAATATCATGCTCAGGAACGAAATGATGCCTCCATCCTGGCTAAAGTTCTCTCCGATCTCTCTGGTGACCTTGAGAACCTGAAAACAAGACACAATGACACGCTTGCTCTTTACGAGCACACATCTTCAGAGTTATCGGACCTGAAAGCAAGCCACAACGCCACTGTTAAGGAGCTGTCTGCATTACAGGAAAGTCACAATCAAACTGTAATTGATTTGACTGACACTAGAACCGAGCTTGAGGAAATACAAAAACATCAAGGCGGCAACGGTAAATATGATTTCAATTGAAGGTTTGTAATTGCATATGATATTATCAGCTTCAAATAAAGTTGGCACTGTCTCAATCTAAGTCCATTCGTTTTTGACAATATTGTATCAATTTTTTTTTTTAATCATTTCATCAATGACATCAACAAAAGTTTTCGCTCCTCAAAACTTGGTTAGTCAAAGCTAATGTACGTTGAATAAGCTTTTAAAAAATTATATTATAACTAACACAAAATTCTTGCTAAAATTTGCTAAATTACAAAAAAAAAACAATCATAAGCGCTGGATTAAAAAGAACCACTTGATACCTTAAACGATTTAAACAGACTGGTTTCACTTACATACGCATAGGTCAAATTTATGCCATTTTTTCAAAATTCAAAATGATAATAATGAAAGTATGTAGATCTTCTTATAGTTTGATGGATGGAAGATATTTCCCGTATGATTGAGCTCTGATACTTTATCGAACCTGATACTATATTGAAAACAAATGACAAATTATAGATATTACTGTCACAATTAAACTCGCTAAAACATATATTTGACTTTTACTTGATTTTAATGATTTTACACTGCGATTCATGAGCAAGTTTTTAAGATATGTTCATAAACTCAAATTACATATTCTGATATAAAGGGTCAACGAAAAGATTTGAAAGTTTCTAACATCATTTCTATTTCAGCATGTCTAAATAAGGATGTTGGATTTGAAGCTAATCTTGAAAAAGGAAAAGACGTCTTGGTTTCAAGTGTGATTGTATTTGACAAGGTCATGCACAACGAAGGAAACGGATATAACCAAACTTCCGGACTTTTCACTCCTCCAGTTTCAGGGTCGTATCTTGTTTGGGCAAACTTTGCATACACGTGTCCGAGATCTCTAGCATTTTATATTCAATCGGGGGGAGAATACCTTGGCCGCGTCTATGGAGCTGTACATGAAGGATTTGGATCGGCGAGTGCAACATTTCTTCTTTATCTGAAGAAAGGGGAACCTATTTGTGTCCGCCCTAGCCAAAATATCAATCTTTTATCCCTCTATTCATCTGCAGGAGCTATTTTGATTAATCAATACTAAATTCACAGACACCAAACTCTAAATATCCGTATAGAATATAAACAATGTACGACATATAGACGGGTCTGCAAGGGACCGGATGTGATCGTACTGGTTTACTAGCTGAGTTACGCTTGAGAAATTTCGTAGACAGATCCCAGTTTCCATTTTTGGTCCCCTTGCAAACTCGTCTCTGTCGTACCTTGTTTAAACGTTATATAGCTAGGTGTGAATACTTACATGTACATATAGAGTCTGGTGCTAGTCTAACAGCCAAACGACTAAATGATTAATGACTATTTGTGTGGCCACCAACTGGCTATTTTGACCTAAACACAATCTATGTAATCATACATAAGAACACATATATTTTTTCTGGGCAACTTGATAAATTGATGTTAAAATAAGAATTTTGTTTAATCATTACAGCCTGTTCAAATGGATTAAGGCTTAAAGCTTCAAACTGATGTAATTATTAAAAATGTATATAATAAATAATGCTTCCAGCTCTAGAACATTTTTTGCTGTGATAAACTTTGGTTTGAATACGATATTATATTAAAGTAATATGGTAAAGAAATATCATAAACTTAAAAGAGACATTGACACAAACTAAGTACTGATCGGTTATGGCACAACCCATGGGACAGACAATTACGTACTAGTTGTGAGTTCGTCTTTGTATCTGCTGTAAAATAGCTTGAGACATTGGCGCGCGCAACTGTACGCTTTTCGATCACAAATCAAGACTTAAACCTGATTATTGTCCTCATATTGAACTAATAATCATTAAGATGCTAATTTTAAGAAACAACCATTACCTCTCGATAAAAAACAACATTTTTAAACTTTGACATATTTGAATCCAACAACATACTCTGTGCCATATTAACGAGCAGTATAGGCCTTGATTGTCTCGAGAAATGTAGACCGCTGATTGGATGCAACCAAAGTTAGTTGTGCAATCAGCGACGCCGTTTCAAAAGTTATCATTTAAATCACTTCAATTATTTCCGTAAGCTTTCCAAAAGCTAAATCTTATCTTAAAATACACTTGCTCATTGAGTCTTCTTTGCTCAACACATTCGCCTCATCTACCAACTACATCATTGCATAAGCCTGTATGACAACAAATATGTTATTCATGCATGCGGTGCTTTCATTGGTATAATTATTGCAAGGTAGTTTAAATCGCAATATTTTGCCGCTAGGGGAACCTGTCGGAAACTCTGGAAGAGCTCCTAATTAGACAGAGGTTGCGCAAGAATTCATGACGGAGCTACATCTGTGGATACAGTATGAAGAGTTGCAGACCCTGTTTGGGCGCAATGACGTGAAGGTGTTGTGTAACATAACGATAGAATAGGTGCGTTGTAAACTACAAAACGCTTGATATCGAATGCAGCGTTTATCCATTGAGACTAAGCGCTTACTCGCTTTTTTTGCTAACGTCATGCAGCAGATTCAAGTTGCTAAGTTGCTTCTGATGGAGGTAGATATGAATTCAGGTTAGTTAGTTAGCTTTGTTTATAGCCGAAACAAAAGGCCAGAGATCTAGATCTGCTGTATATCTGTGCTGTTTTTCATTTTGTCTCAGTATTGGCCTTTTGTTTTATCTTAACACCCTCAAAGGTCGATGAGAACAACATCAGCTGTGTTATCACACCACTAGCAGTGGCCTCATTCCAGGGTTGGTGTAGTGATACAAGACGATGTTATGGATGACAACTTCTTTATTTATTTTTCACAACGTTTCTGGGCTACTTCTTGCCCCTTCATCAGGTGGATAATGAAAAAAAAAATAAGTTGGTACAATATATAGAGGATATTTAATTAAGTTTGTCAGATACGATATTTATCTCATCGAGTGGTGGGTTTGGAGCTGATATTTTCACGAGTGGCGCAGCTTCAACTTCAACCCAACAACGAGATGAGATAAACATTGTATTTGACAAACTTAATAAAATATTCTATTTATTATATAAATTCTTTCTAATTTTGTTGATTTTTAGTGTTTATGATGTCTATAAACATTTCTTAACCCTAAAAGTAGTCCCGGCACAAAGAGGCCCTGGAAGGTTCACCAGCAGTGACTATATATTATATCGCTACTGTGACCACATACAAGGTTTATTTCACTGATAAATCCCAGTATTTCATTGCTTATTATATAATAAATTTAGGTATACAGGAAGAACTATGTTATATATCGTAACATTGCAATAAGTGATTGCTCATTCTGTGCAGGTTGACATAAAGTATTTTCCCCGTTTCCTTGATAAGTTCTAGTCAACATCACATGTTGGCTGGTAATTAAGCCTTTTCTTTTTCCAAATGTGTTTTTTTTTCAAATTGATCTTGCAGCAACAACAAATTCTGGGCAAAAGTTTATTAGTGACGCATATCGTTTCTTGTCGAGGATAGGTTCACAGACTGGATTTCGTGAATTTCAGAGACTCAAAATCAAGACTTTCGGAACACATCATCAAATTCCACAAAAACAGCATTCAACTGGACTCTGTAAAACACTAGCAATCAATCAACACGATTTCACTAAACGAAAACTTACGGAAACCATACACATTCGGCGCCATTCTCCCTCTTTAAATAGGAATCTGGGCTACTTTTACCCTCCGATATAATTCGATAGTTTAATAAAAGTATGTCAATAAGGTCGAAACTGATAAATTTCTTCAAATATATATTCCCGACCTGTGGATGGATGTATAATGAATCTAGTTTAAATTAGCTGTAATGGTGTGTAAAAACGGACCTTGCGACGAAAGATATTTCAGCTGGTGTTAAAGAGCCATTCCGTGAGTTGTTGGAGTCGTATGTGCCAAACTTAATCAATGGTGTTATTTGATCGCGAAGTATCGACTGTTACCAAAAAGACACATTTTAAAGCTTATTAGTTTTTTTCCAACGATAATATGAAGGAAGAACGTCGCAATTACGATCGAAAACCAGACAGTGGCGCGCGTCAATAGTCAAACGTAATTTTGGAGACTTATCTAAAACAGCCAGGAGGGCAGTTAGGAGTTGATAGCGTTTGTTAGGTTATATAACTAGTATCCATGTATATTAGACGTGATATCCACACCTCTCTGCATTTATAACGCTGTTTTTAGATTTTCATGGAAAACCGGTATTTGTCATATATATGTCTTTTGTACATGAAAAGTTACGATGTTTTGATTTTATATCACCACATATGACATTTAGGTTCGTATCAAATGTAAATATTATGTTATGAAAATCAAGGAGTGGCTCTTTAAGTAGATTTGGGGTATAACCAATATTCAAATCAGACATCAGATAAAAATGTAGGAGCTCAATAAATAAATGTTGGACAACTACACTTCAGACCAATTTTAGGTTGCGTGGATTCGTGAGGTGAGGTGAGTTGGTGTTTAATTGAATCTATCACATTTGTTCATGACTATATGTATGTGATTACACCAACCATTTTCGTCCTTTCACCTTGTATTTCTATTGCAATCCTATCTTCGTTGTAAAGCGACCTCCAGTAGGTCCACACTAATCCTTAAAATGGTGTCTCCGTGTTGATAGTATTTTGTGACACAATGGGGGTTTGAGGGGGGATTACGTTCATGTAATACGTTTTAAGCTAAAAAGAAAACAAAAGACACGGTTTCATCTTGTGGAAATCTATGAAAGACACGAAAATGGATTTTATGGAATATTACCTACTCATTATATAGATTTTATGCGTGTTTATTCAGTTGAAACTGTTGCATTTGGTGTTTTTTTTAATACGTTGGCACTCACTTCTTAAGATCTTTGAAGATAATCGTCAATACCAAATGGGAGTAGGGGAGAGGGGGTGGTAGACGAACTTAATACCAAAACTTACGAATAAATGATCTTTACTGTTAATGTAAGCATTTAGTAATAGTGTTGAAAAATCATTTTTTATGTTCAATATTTATGCTTTTCTTTTTCATATTATGTACATTAAGGGCGTTTTTATGTATCAATAAGAATTCGGATAGTTTCTAATTTATCGACGTTACTCCGCTAGAGTTGAAAACTGTTACGCAGTAAACCAAAACAAAATATATACATCCATCATGTTTGCTTTACAAGACGCTTTCAACTACATATCCAATGTTTGATTCAATACTTTTAGTTGTCAAGTACCACAATCTGTTTAACCTGGCAGCTTTACAATGTGTATTCAGTCTTCCGTCTTCCTGTTTCAACAATTTCTGCCATGTAGGGTATGTTTAAACACATGAATGTACCTCAAGTATTGCGAACCTCTCTTCCTCGTTTTCAATTCAAGCACTACAGCTCAAAGTGATGACTGCACAATCACCTTTACAGAAATGTGTATTTGTTTAAGACACAAGAGGCCATATTTGGGAAGATCGCAATGCCAAATGTGCTGATGGTGCACGTGGTAGTGGTGATGATGATGATGATGCTGATAATTGGTAGTGATGGCTGATGATGATGATGGTTGTCATCTTCATTATATGGGTCTTTTTCAAAAAATGTCAAAATTCCTGTCCCGCAATAAGGAATGGTCATATGAAAAAAAATTGACAACATTTAAACTATTTTTTAAGTTTAACATACTGGGTATGATCTTGATACATGAATAAAATCTCATTTTCATTGTTAATCATGTTTATTTTCAGTCAGGTGTGGAATCAGTATGCCATGTACTGCAAAAAACTCATGTCCCAATTTTTTTTTTTCAAACTTTGAAACAGATAAATTAATACAAATTCCACATACATTTCCATATTTCAGGTAATTATTATTTAGTCTTGGTGTTCTTATTGAGGTTTTATTGTTGGTTTTATGTAACTGCATTTGGAAATGTGAAAAAAAATGATGGAAATGCTTGTCCCATGAAGCATGTTCCTTCCTGTTACTTTTTGGTAAATTCCATTCAATACAATGAAACCTCCCTCTGAATCAAAAGGGAACTGGGTCATAAAAAGGTCTCTTCCTGTTAGGCCAGCATGGCAGAGTGAAAGACAGAAATCAATGGTAGATTTTTAAATCCAGACAATCAAAGGTTGAAAAGGTGAGTAGTACTTTTTAAATGATTCTATCCTGTTACTGATGTATGTAGGATTTCTAATGCAGGTTAATTTTTTTAATTGACCTCATTATATGTGGCATTGGTCTAAGATTAATTTCCAAACAATATGTTTCCACAGTAGATTAACCATCACTCAATAATGATTGGTATAAGATGAAAAATTCTCTCCTGTTACTTTCCTTCCTGTTACTGAGTATCTGATAACAGGAAAGAACCCATTTGGTAACAGGAAAGAATGTTACAAATGCAATGTTACAAAACGTGGTAACAGGAAAGAAATAACTTATATGTGAATAGTAAGTTGCTAATTGTGTATTTTATGACAGATTCCAAGCAACCAGTAAGTAGAAACTTGATGGAGCAGGATATATAAAGTTGTTTTATTGAACATTTAACTACCCAATGTAATATTATTGGTCTATTTTGCTTTCGTGTTCAAAATGGTAACAGGACAGAAACAACATAGATTACAGGATAGTATTATCTTACTCTTGATTATCATACCATGTTCTATGACATTCCAAAAAATACATATGATTGAAGGGATTTGTAATGACTGCTCCCAGAACATGTATTTATCAAAACCAGTCATTTTTTCTGTTGCTATAATGTACAAAAGGGTAACAGGATGGAAACAATGCGTAACAGGATAGAATTAGTTAACTCTTTACCAATGTAACAGCTTCAAAGAAAAAAAGCAAGTATTATTTGGGGGGAAAGGATTCGTAGTGGTTGCTTCTAAAACAAATACAATACTATATACATCTTAGAACCATTACAGTTGGATATCTTCTGTAATTTTCAAAAAGGTAACAGGATAGAATTGGCTGCTTATATGTTTCGTATAACTGTGAAGAGAAGGGACAGAGTAGTGGTGGAGAGAAGGGACCAAAGGATGATGGAGAGAAGGGACCAAAGGATGATGGAGAGAAGGGACCAAAGGATGATGGAGAGAAGGGAAAGAGTAGTGAAGAGAAGGGACAGAGTGGTGGTGAAGAGAAGAGACAGAGTGCTGTTGAAGAGAAGAGACAGAGTGGTGTTGAAGAGAAGAGACAGAGTAGTGGTGAAGAGAAGGGCCAGAGTGGTGTTGAAGAGAAGGGACAGAGTGGTGGTGAAGAGAAGGGACAGAGTGGTGGTGGAGAGAAGGGACAGAGTGGTGTTGAAGAGAAGAGACAGAGTGGTGGTGGAGAGAAGGGACAGAGTGGTGGTGAAGAGAAGGGACAGAGTGGTGGTGGAGAGAAGGGACAGAGTGGTGTTGAAGAGAAGGGCCAGAGTGGTGGTGGTGGAGAGAAGGGACAGAGTGGTGTTGAAGAGAAGGGACAGAGTGGTGGTGGTGGAGAGAAGGGACAGAGTGGTGGTGGAGAGAAGGGACAGAGTGGTGGTGGTGAAGAGAAGAGACAGAGTGGTGGTGGAGAGAAGGGACAGAGTGGTGGTGAAGAGAAGGGACAGAGTGGTGGTGGAGAGAAGGGACAGAGTGGTGTTGAAGAGAAGAGACAGAGTGGTGGTGGAGAGAAGGGACAGAGTGGTGGTGAAGAGAAGGGCCAGAGTGGTGGTGGTGGAGAGAAGGGACAGAGTGGTGTTGAAGAGAAGGGACAGAGTGGTGGTGGTGGAGAGAAGGGACAGAGTGGTGGTGGTGGAGAGAAGGGACAGAGTGGTGGTGAAGAGAAGGGACAGAGTGGTGGTGGTGGAGAGAAGGGACAGAGAGGTGGTGGTGGAGAGAAGGGACAGAGTGGTGGTGGAGGGAATGGACCAAAGGATGATGGAGAGAAGGGACAGAGTGGTGGCGGAGAGAAGGGACAGAGTGGTGGTGAAGAGAAGGGACCAAAGGATGATGAAGAGAAGGAACTGATGGTTGATGGAGAGAATGAGCGACTGGGAAATAGTGAGCAGAGTATTTATGGTCTTTTGTCTGAGAATGTTGGAATTACAGACGTAAGTATTTTACTCAATCAATATGTTGTAGTTGAGTATGATGGTCGTCCATATCCTGGATTTGTCACAGATATCAACGACAATGCCGTATACTGTGAATGTATGCATCATGTAGGGAGGACAAGTAATGACTTTTATTGATCAAGATTACTAAAAGATGAATGCTGGTATGAATATGGTAGTATCATCGCAATAATTCCAAAGCCTGAACTTATTGTTGGATCCAACACCCACTTTGCTGTTGAGAGCCGGCTTTGGCAAAAAATCATGGATTCAATGTAAACTGCAAAGTATTGATGTTGAAGCTGATTTGAATGTTACATTATTGTTTGTTGTTAGTTAGAATTTCAGCTTTGTGTTAACACATTTTTCAAATTCCATTCCACAATATTCATAGTTTGCAAAGTGTTGTTAGAAGAGTCCTGTTTGGATTTAAAGGATAAAATTCACTTTTATGTTCAAAGTTCAAAGATGACAAAGAGAATGGACAGAAACCGGATAAGAGAAAACTTTTGACAAGGAGTCATTGATTCAATGTAAACTGCAAGTTATTGATGTACCGGTAGATGATTTGGACTTACATTATCTTCTTGTTGTGAGTGGGAATCTAAGTTTTATTTCAGCAAAGGAGCTGTTGGTATTTCAAGGAAATAATTCACTTTTAATGTCAATAGTTAATTATTAGTTTTGTCATTCAATTAGATGTTTCTCCCCTGTTACCTTGTGTTCCATCCTGTTACTGCTGTCATAAGATTAATGACTAAAATCTTGCTGTAAGCAAAATAGTCAAATTTGATGTTTCTATTGCGTTTGGTTGCTGACATACATTTGCTCGAGTTTGTCATTTCTCATTGAAAACATGTTCTTTGGTCTTAGAAGATAATTTAAAAATATTATTCTTTACTGTTACTATTTCATTCTCTTCTGTTACCATAGAATCCATCCTGTTACTGCTGTCATAAGATTAATGTTTGAAATCTTGCTGTAAGCAAAATAGTCAAATTTGATGTTTCTATTGCGTTTGGTTGCTGACATACATTTGCTCGAGTTTGTCATTTCTCATTGAAAACATGTTCTTTGGTCTTAGAAGATAATTTAAAAATATTATTCTTTACTGTTACTATTTCATTCTCTTCTGTTACCATAGAATCCATCCTGTTACTGCTGTCATAAGATTAATGTTTGAAATCTTGCTGTAAGCATAAGAGTCGGATTTGATGTGTCTATTGTGTTTGTTTGCTGACATACACTTGCTCAAGTTTGTCATTTCTCATTGAAAACATGTTCTTTGGTCTCAGAAGATAATTTCTGAATTAATATTCTTTACTGTTACTATTTCATTCTCTTCTGTTACCATAGAATCCATCCTGTTACTGATGTCATAAGCTTAATGACTAAAATCTTGCTGTAAGCAAAATAGTCAAATTTGATGTGTCTATTGCGTTTGTTTGCTGACATACACTTGCTCAAGTTTGTCATTTCTCATTGAAAACATGTTCTTTGGTCTCAGAAAATAATTTCTGAATTAATATTCTTTACTGTTACTATTTCATTCTCTTCTGTTACCGTAGAATCCATCCTGTTACCGCTAATTTAAAAGTGGATTGTTAATTAAGTACATGATCAATTAATGTTTGATTGCATTGATATAACCCACCAAGATACATCAAACAGATGATGGATAATTTGATTTTAATGTCACTTCAAGGAAAGAGGTAGGTAAAATCAAAGCTATTCAGAATAAGTGCTTGAACAAAAGTTGGTATTGACCAAGACAACAAAATTTTTTTACATCCTTGATGAACAAGATTTATTTGGCAAATAGAAAACAAATATGACAGATTATCATAATGAAAGTGAAAAAACATTACAAAATAAACAATTTTTAATTTATTCTACTAATGATATATTGGTAACAGGAAGGAATAATTTTGGTCCATATGTCCATATTTTTAAATTTTTAATTTATTTTAAGATGTCATTAAGATTGCATATTTCTGTTTTGCACACTTGAGTGTATTTCTGTTGTAATAAATCAATAAAATATGCATTTTAACAAACATGACTTCTTAGTTTTCATTGCCTTGAAATTTTGACGTTTTTTGAAAAAGACCCATATATTGATTTTTGTTAGACATATGGTTTAGTATACATATTTTAAAAAACTCTTAAATTGGTAATCTCGTAGGTTTTAAGTCATTACGATATATAACAAGCGTCTGCCACTAACATGAAAATGTCACTCACTGCTAACATTGAATGGTTTTAATAATTAGGTAGAAGTATTGTTGAGCAAAAGTTTTGTGTTTTAAACGAAAATGTCTATTATCACACATTTGAATAAAAGTCATGTTGCCTGAAATGCAGCAAAAAACAAAATTCAAGAAAGTGGCATGAGTGTCTATTAGCATTATCCTCTATATAGTCTTTTACCACATTTTGAGACATTGGGTGCAACTGTTCAAAGAATGAATTGATGACCTCAAGGTCACCATAATTGAATGCGGTCTGTAGATTTCCCAAATAGAGGCTGTCGCTAATTTTTGGGAAATTGGATGCAAAGGTTCAGGCGATATTCAGTTTACAAGCATTTGAAAAGCAATTAAAGTGGCATAATGACTTTGAAAATAGATCAAGGTCACCAAATTTACTGATGTCTGTGAGTGGAGCAGTTCAATTTTGATGACCTTGAAAATGATGTATGTATTATATCTAGTCATCCATGTTCCTGAGTTGGGGAAAATGGTTTCCACAAGATTGTTAAATTTAAAATATTAATTTGCATTAAGTTCAACCCACCATAATTCGTAATTAACCAAATGAAAGATTTATTTTATCAGTTTATTATACTCCATCAACAAATCAATTCATATAAGTCTATAATGGACGGACAGACATGTTTGGCAGTTAAATACTGAAAAAATAAAATGGTATCACAGGAGTTGTCAGCAGTACAAGGGAAGAACTTGGGTTTGTAAATATAAGTGACAAGGTTTGTAACAAATCTGGTATAAGGATGTGTTACAGTCGCTTACAAGGGTTTGTAAGAATGGTTTTGGCAAAAGGATATCTGCCATTATATATGCCTGAAGAAACAAATACACATCTACAAAACCATTGAGCAGATACTGATATATACATTAGTAATATTCTTTTCACTAATTGTTTCAAAGACTCCTTGCTCTAGACAATTCTTAAACCAACCCTACTTCTAACTTTAAAATTCCATCCTTGAAATGACATTAACAAATGAAGAACATTAACCTTCTAAAAATGATGCATGTGGAAATTATACTTTAATAGTTTTGATATTTCTACAGAAATTATATTCCTACTTATATACCCAATATACATTATTATAACGATTTCTTTACCCATAAAAATTCCCTCCCCTTTGCAAATTTCTTACATTCCTACATATGAAGTTTAGACAAAATAAAGTTAATATCAGCCCACTTTTGTCTAACTTAAGTACCCAAAATATCAATACGATACATTAAAGCAATTTACGAAGCACATATAGTAATATACAATACTGCATACGTTGGATAAGTTATATAAATTATGCCTCATCAAACGCAATATATCATTATTCTGAAGAATGAGGAAACCAAAGTCCAGGTAATGGAACAATAGTAAGAATATATACCAAAATGGATTTCACGATGATCATATACAAATGATAATTATGTACAAAATTAGCACATGTTCCAGCTCAATATCTAATCTCTATTGGGTGATAAGTTTATTACCACTTATAACACGCTATCTGCCCTGTAAATTAACTATACACATATCATTTACCTCTTAGCAGCCATTTTACCCAAATCAATATGGCATGGACGTGTGAAATTACCAAAAATGTTCGTGGCAACAATCTCATTAAAATATGATTGTAGGATAATAGCTTCTTCTCAGATTACCAATATAATCTTCTAATTCCCTCTTCGCTCAGATGAAGACTATGAACAAACAGTTACTGGACACAGGTTTGACATAAGTCACATTCTTAGATTCCCAAGAGCTTATATATATCCCTGAAAAACCTAATTTAACAAGAGTTATGACACTTGATAAGAGTTGCCTCCCTTTAGCTGCTCGGGGCAGCTTGTGGTTCAATAGGGATGTAGGAAAGGGAAGGTATGAAGAATTTCTGGGCTGATTTAAGAGTTATAAGGACAGGTTCCTGGAACCTGGCGTCCCTTTCATCCATGTAGCTGGGGAACGGATTCATGTAGAGCGTCTTCATGGGTAGGTTGATTGAGGGCACAAAATGGGTTATCTCCCCTGTCACCAGATGACTGCGACCAGTAATCGGTGGGAAACTGAAATCTAAAACCAAAAAAGAATGGTTGAAATCATCCAAATCTAAAAAGATTATGATTATCAACAGTTGATGACTCAAATGAATAAAAAAAATAGAAAAAAAATAACAGTTGATGACTCAGCAAAGTGTTAGATCACTTGTTAACTGGCTATACAAGAACTCAGGACATCTTCATTAGAGACATAAACTAAGGCAGGCGTCCAATGACTTCTTTTTATGGTGTGCTGAACAAGAGGCAAGGGAGGTAACTCACACATAGACATAGAAGGGCATACCACGTAACACTTACCACTGTTAGCGAAAGTCGTTCTGTTCTTACGACACTGACTGGTGTGGGTCTCCCCAAGACGGACCAGCGCCTGTTTTCTGTGGAAACAAATAGACAATCATCAGAATAAATATAATTTCTACACTGTCAAGAACAGAGTTGAAGAGTAAACTTCAGGGTACATTGAATACACTGTAGTACATTTTTGGAAAATGTTATTTCTTCCAATTTTTCCTCATAAAACATTCAATATCAGTTCATGCAAAAACATATATGATCTTCAGAGTCAAACATCGCTTACAACCTACTTGTCTGTGTCGTAAAAGAACTTATACATATCATTTGTAAACTGCATGCAGCCATTTTAGTGTGAACACCTTTTAATAATTTGATAGGGAAATAATAAATCAAAGTGACACAAAGTATGTTTCATGAATTTTGTAGGGGGCTTGAATATATGATATGATATATATATGAACTGAGTTAAGTTCCAATCGCTTATCTAAAATTGCATCTTTTTCCTAAATGCGAATATAATGACATTTTCTTGTTTTTGATTATAACGTAAAAACTTCAATATAAATGTTAAGAAGTCGAAATTAAGCTTCCAATTTACATGTATACCAATTAAATGACCTACTGTGCAATACCAACCTATGACCCTCGTTGTGTCTGCTATTAATAAATTAAATTTCCAGATTTACGTCATTGGCGCTTGTCATTCTCTGGTTGTGATCATAAATCTTGACTTTTCCCCTGTTTATTGTCACGATGCTGGCTAATCATCACTAAGATGTTAATTTTTAGAAATTACCATTCAATGTCAATGAAATAACACCTTTTTATGGAGCTTGACAAATTTGACACCACCAACATACTGTGTGTCCCTTTAAGGATGTTCGCTCCTCAGTCACAGTGACAAAACTCAAATAACCTTAAATCATAATGTTCTTATATAATAATCCAAAATGAAGCGTCAATTTCTCAATTTTGATGATTTCTGATTAAATATTCATCAAAATTAAGAAACGTAGTATTTTTCAATTTGAAATAATTCACAATTTTGCTGACTCAGCAATTTTAATTGTAAATATCATTTGAGCAAGTTCTATTGTCTGTTTTTCACAGAAAGTAGATGTTGTTGAAAGAATATGATTTGTATGTATTCGTTCAGGTATGATTTTTAGATAATGAGTGGGAGAAAGCATGTTTTTAGTACAAAAATAGCTTAAATATTGATAATTTAATTGAAATGTTTGAATACATGTTGCGCCGTAGCGGCTAAAAACCCACAGTACCATATATATTTTATACTTTTTTCTGGAAGAAAATTATCTTAACTCAAACATGTTTTCATATTAAAAAAAGTTTAATACAGGAACTAATTTAAATTTAAGATTTTTCTAAAAATGTCATCATTTCCCCATTGACTCCCATGTTAAATCTCTGACTGACATAGGGATCTTTGTCTTAATATATCTCGAAAAAACCAACACTAACCCCCCTTTTTTTTGGTTGATATTTCAAGCAAATACACTTAACTTTTGAAAAAAACAAGTTAGAAAAAAAGTTTGATACTTTAAATTTGAGGAGCGGACATCCTTAAACAAACTTGGTATGCTTGTTTTAGAACTGCTTCATTTAATTAATAAATATTGTCTTGCAATTGGTAATTTTGTCTCAGTGAGACAACTTTATTTACTTAAACAACCCTGCTACTGCCCCCAAATGTAACTAGTCAGGCTTTACACTTCCTAGCCCAAAAAGTGGTTTGATTTAAACATATTTTATTCAATGAAGAAAAGGATTTGGTACAAGTTATCCAACTTAGGTAACCTTCTCCCAAGTAATTACAAATGTAAGATACACAAAAACATACATGTAACAAGGAAAGTGATATATTACAGAAATAGTAGTGAGAAATATACAAATTAACATACTGTACATACTGCAGTCAGGAGAATCGCTTACTGTTTGAGATATATTGTTGAACTGCTTTGAAGATGGTCTGATTGTGCAGATCTGATAAGTTCTTACTGCCATTTAGAAGTAAATCTAAATTTACATCATTATCTTTCACATATAGTTTTAACACGTTGAACATTTATCATCTCTGATAATCAGAAAGTGGTCCACTTGTAACAAAGGAAATGAGGGAAGGAATGAGTTTGCTCTGTGATGAGAGAATGTCAGGAGTGTGAGTCTGATAACAAACTTACTGAGGCAGTTTAGGCAGGACAAGGACAGTGTTCTTCGGCGGGCCCTGTTTCTCTTCTCCAGTGAGTCCCGGTCTCCGGGCACGTCTCTTCTTCATGTCCTCAATGTCCTTCTCCACCATCATTTCACAGAAGTAGTTGACCGCGTCAATGAAGCTGACCGATTCCAGCACTGCGCTCTCCGGCATCTTGTCAATGGTCACTGCAATACAGCCAACAAGGAATTGATTCATTTTAAGAAGATACTTCAAGGCAACATTGGCCAAAAGGTTGGGTTTTTTTTATAAAGCTTGTGATACCTTTCATGAGTTTCATATATATAGAGGTTGATTTTTTTTTCAGTACATTAGATATAAATTTTCTCTCATGGAAAATCACAGCTTGAGTGAAAAGATTTACCCTGAAACGATATGAGAGATAAGTGATATTGCACTGAAACCATAACAATTCTGTTTATCATAATAATTATGCTTCTGTTCCAGAAATGTGTTGTGTACATCCCAAACTGTTTCACT
Organism: Phorcus lineatus; assembly: GCA_921293015.1. NCBI lineage: Eukaryota > Metazoa > Mollusca > Gastropoda > Trochida > Trochidae > Phorcus > Phorcus lineatus. Next base: position 9,638,229 of record OV121090.1, read on the forward strand.
TGAGTGTTTCCTGTGACATTATTGCATTGTCACTTAGCAACAGCATGGATGTCAAGTTAATGGAAGAAGAGATGTTTTACCATTAAAAACATGAAAGACTTAAAAATGATATCAACCTGCAGTGAGTTAGCTACATAGCTTAGCATATGATATGAATAGAATTAAATGTCAAGTTAATTGTAGGAGAGATGTTTTACCATTAAAAACATGAAAGGCTTGAAAATGATATCAACCTGCAGTGACTTAGCTACATAGCTTAGCATATGATATGAATAGAATTAAATGTCAAGTTAATGGTAGAAGAGATGTTTTACCATTAAAAACATGAAAGGCTTGAAAATGATATCAACCTGCAGTGACTTAGCTACATAGCTTAGCATATGATAAGAATAGAATTAAATGTCAAGTTAATTGTAGGAGAGATGTTTTACCATTAAAAACATGAAAGGCTTGAAAATGATATCAACCTGCAGTGACTTAGCTACATAGCTTAGCATATGATATGAATAGAATTAAATGTCAAGTTAATGGTAGAAGAGATGTTTTACCATTAAAAACATGAAAGGCTTGAAAATGATATCAACCTGCAGTGACTTAGCTACATAGCTTAGCATATGATAAGAATAGAATTAAATGTCAAGTTAATTGTAGGAGAGATGTTTTACCATTAAAAACATGAAAGGCTTGAAAATGATATCAACCTGCAGTGACTTAGCTACATAGCTTAGCATATGATATGAATAGAATTAAATGAATAGTCTTTCTCCGCCTTCTTAATCTCCATTGATACATGGAATCATATACCTGTCATGCTGTGAGTCTTAGAGACACTTCTTGAAGCGGGAATGAACTCCACTCCATCCGGTAGGGTGGTGAACGTGCTCTGATCCTCAGATACATCCTCTTCCTGGTATGAGAAATTTGTTATGTAAACATATCACAGTGCAGGAAAACATATCATGCACATGTGCAAAAAGGTCAGTCATAAAACAGGTAAGAGGAGTTTAGATATTCCATAATACTTGATAACTATTGTCTGGAGTAGAATAGCAGTAGATTTGAAATTGTGAGGAAATGAAAATTAAATGTCACCACTTCAAATGCAGTGTTAAGTCTGCTACGTGTACCTGTTATAAGACTCTACATTGGATTATATGCCACCATTTCCAAGGCATATGATTCTCTGTAGCAACTATTTATCATAAAACTCACAGATTTAACTTCTGTCTTGGACTGGTGTTTCTGGATCTGACCACGGCTCATCTTGCCGTGGATGCTCTGTCCCTTCTTCATCCGGTCAACCGTGTCCTGGATATGCATCTTGTAGGATGTCATCCATCTGGAACAGATAGAACCATTTTGTGTAAAAAAGCACAGAACTACGAATGAAACACTAAGGCTGCATTTGTTTAACTGACAGGAGTCTAATTTTCAAATAATCCAACCTCAAGGCAAATTTGAACCAGTTTTAATCACTTGCTCATTTCAGAAATCCTACCCAACGCCTAAATTTGGTTTGAGTATGGCATCTTTTTTGGTGATTAACTGCATCATTAATCACTTTCTGAAAGGGCTAGTTTGTCTGTGACAAAGAGCTGACACAGAGGAGTTAGGAAAATTATGCAAGTCGAACCTGTGACCGAAACACTATGTCACAGGCATTTTGAGAAGAACAGATTTAATTCATCATCAAATAATGTGCATAGACATGCTACAGGCCTCATCTCAAACTAACTTAATAGGATTATGAAAGTGTTTTAATAGTGTCAATAAGACCTGTTCCCATTGTACTGTACCTGTTGAGCCACTGCTGTGACATGCGTCGGAGCTCTGCCTTGCGGTCGCTGTCGTCCAGGTTCCAGATGTCCCAGGAGTCCAGTTCTTTGAGGAAGTGCTGATGCAGGTCCTGTATGCCGCATGCTGTTACCACATCCATCACTGCCTCTCTGCAATGAGAGATGGTAGAGATCACTATAGTGGATTAGTTGGAGGAAACTTGTACGAAACTTACCATTCACACCAAATGATTTTTAGAAACAGCTATGTACTAGAAATCATGGCCAATACAGGAAAGCAAAATAAGGCAGATAGGGCAAATAAGACTCTGAGGAAACAGTTGTGTCAGATTGATAAATTGATTATTTTTTTTATCAAATTTAAATCTTTACTACGGTGCATCTAAGATATTAAAAAGCATTATGACTTTTGCTGCCATTCAAATGACAGAGTCAACGTAAATATATTGACAAAACATTGACAAAAATCATAACTAGGCCAGTGCTTTTACTCCACTGAATACAATACATTAGTATTACAAAAGCAAAAGGTTCTTCTTCATCTTGATAATGGTTCAGAGTTATAATGTTACAACACTACCAAGGCCAACATAATGTTAACAATTTCCTTAGAACTTATGGAATATAGTTGTATTTCTTGAAAGTTTACATGCATATATAGTTTATAGAAACTAACTGACAAAATAATTTTTATTTCAAAAGAATGCAAAAATATTGTTTAATACCATAGATGCAATGATGTGTCTAAACACTGACCAGCTCCCTCTACTCTGAGTACTGGCTCAATTCTCTATAATTGGTGAATTTCTTCAACTTTGATGTGCGAGCTCTACAGCCCACTGCACCAGAACTTTAAATTCTATTCGAAATCTACCGGAAGCTGCTTAACTTAACTCAAATCACAAGTTTTTAACACAATACAGCAAGGGCTTGAATTAGTCAGTCATTGAGACTGACACCAGTCATGCTACAAGTGGAAGTTTAACACTCACCTGACATCTTGGTCCCCATCCAGGAACTGAACGATCATCTCAGTTAGGAACTCTATATCCTTGACAGCCAAGAGGTGCAGACAGCGTATAGAGCTCAGGATGAAGGCCTTCTCCTCCTCGTCCGCACATGAGGGTGGCTCTGGTTGGCGGTTCAGAGCGGCGTAGATACTTTTCTGGACCTGAGGGCAATAGAACACTCATTATCCCAATAATGCAGCGTTGACCTTGCTATAGGCAATGTTTTCTTTTTAGCCTATAGGAAGGTAGAGGATGTATTTCAGATTTGTATATTAAAACGATAATGATTAAATCAGATGTTTACAGTTGATAAAGTTGATAAACCTTCTAAAAATGAAAGGTATTTGTCCGTCAAAAAAAAATTGTTAATCTTTTCCTCCAACCGAAGTTCACTCTTAAGTTTATTTATGTCATAAGCACGTCCATCCTCACATTTAATTTTTTTTGTGGAGAAAATGTAGAAAGTCTTAGCACCATCGTAGTGCTTGAGAAATTTTATCTTTCATGAAGCATCAATAAACATCAAGAAAATATTTTAAATTTTTTTGTGTCCCTGGATTTAATTAAATTCTCATTAACAAGCTATTTAGATAAAAAGAGCCTGATTACTTTTTAAAGCAAAGTAACAAGACTGCCTTTGATATTTTGATGACCCTCAGTTGAGGTGATTGGTCCAGAATCAATCAAATAAAGACGTGAGATAAAGACAACCTCTGTTTTTCCAGTGCTGCAAAATCGATTTACCTGTATAGTGGTGGAGCCCATTAGACTCTCCTGGGTGAAAAGCAGAGTGATGGCCTCAACAACCGCACGCTTGTGTTTCATCTCCGCAATCTTTATCAGCTTCAGGATCATAAGAACTAATGTGTCTGCAGTCCACGGTTTCGGCATTGTCTGTAAAATAGTCAAAATGTAGATATTCATATGGATACAAATTTCAATCCCTCATTATTATATTTATTATTTTCGATACCCTTGTATATATATCCAGATGCATATATCATAGAAGGTCACTTCCAAGAAAAACCATCATCATCATCATCATCACCAACATCATCTATCATCAACATTCTCTTCACAATCACCACCATTATATGATTTTCATCATCAACATCATCATTTTTAGCATCATTATTCCATACGGTTCTCATTTATCGTCATCATCCTCAAAATCACCACCACCATCATCATCATCATCATCATCATCATCACTACCATCATCATCATCATTATTATTTTTAGCATCATTATTCCATATGGTTCTATCTAAAAAAACAAGATCTGCCTGCTTACCTTTTCATTGCAGTCAGGGAAGTATTTGATGAACCAGTCAGTTTCCTGGAACTGCCTAATGAAGGATGGGAGTGGGGTCGGAGGAGGTGGGGGGGTTGGTGTTATGGGACTTGGAGGCGGGGTTGGCTCTTTCACTTTTGGTCGTGTCACAAACTTCCTTATTGGCTGGCTTGGTTTGATCTCCTTTCTGGTGGTGGGGGGAGCTGGGGAGAGGGAGACAACTGAGACCGCCGATCCATCTCGGGATAGGGATTTGATGGAGTCTGCCTTTGGAGTGGGCGGCTTCTCATCAACTTCATCCTAGGGAAAAAGGATGGAATAAATATTACCATACTGCTTTTTTCATTGATTCAAGACTTTCAAGTTTGATATTTCAATATCAAAATAGCACATTCTGTACAAGTTACATGAAATATAGTCTCTGAAGCCCTGATCTCCATTATAAAATGAGACATAGTGTAGAAGAGGAGATTTCACTGAGGTTGATTCAAAGAAGTGGTAGAGCAACATGTTTTCTTCTAGTTCAAAGCCTTAACTGTAAAAGTTTGATTTCAAGAATGCAGTCTTTAACTTGATAAAACCTTGATGATGACCTTTTCTTTTTTGTAAAATAATATATATATGAACTTTATCTTGACAACTTTCACTGTATCATGAATTGATTTAGTAAATAAAATATTAAAAGGCTGAGGACACAAAGCTCGCTTATAGTTAAAGGTGCTGTGTGGTTAGGCTCCTTCAGCATTAAAGATGAATATTCAGAGTTTAATATTTCTTTAAGTATTCTTAGCGTATTGTTTGAATATTTCGCAAACAATACCAGAGAAGGAACATCATTCATAGAATAACTGACAATAATAAAAAAAATAGAGCCACTGGCTCTGTAGCTTGTAAGGCTATCAATAATTTATTTTAAAAATGGTCACAGGGTTGCAATTGGGGAACACAGAATCATAAAATCTATAAATTATAATCCCAAGTAGTTTAAGAATCAGTATGCAAGGTTTTAGCTTTCTAGGCCCATGATAAGGGTTACAGGGGTCACAAAATCTATAACATCAACATCAGCTAAGGAGTATACACAAGGTTTCAGCTTTCTAAGCCAAAAAATGTAATCACGGATTATGGGTTCATTTTTAGCTACAGCATGTATTAAGAGGATGTTATAAGTGCTCTTGATGATTTAAAATTCTGCTTTTAAATCCAAACATTGTTAAATAATTTTCCTATCGCTCCATTTAGTTGGATACACATTGTTCAAAATACTTTTATAAGAACGTAAATGATGAATATGCATCTTTAAGAGGCCTTGATCAAAATCGTAATCGTGGGCCACCACATAAATTCTACTTACCTGTGGCGATGGAGTCCTGGTCATCAAGTCCTTCATCTTGGACATAAATGCAGACGACTTGGCCTCAACCAGGTTATGGATGTCAGGTGACTCGGGTGGGCTTGGATCCTTAGTCTCTTCTTCATCATCATCATCCCAGTCGAACTCGACCACCCGTGTAGAGATGTCGTCTCCTAGCCCGAAGGTTACTGACTTCTTCCGGTCAATATCCTGCAACATAAACAAACCAAACGTGAGCAAACCTCACATACCTGGCCAGAAGTAGACATCTTAAAGAGCCACTGTGCGAGTTGTTGGAGTCATATATGCCAGACTTAATCAATGGTGTCATTTGATTGCGAAGTATCGACTGTTACCAAATAGACACATTTTAAAGCTTATTGGTTTTTTACAGTGATGATATGAAGGCAGAACGGCGCAATTATGATCGAAAACCAGACAGTGGTGCGCATCAAATAGTCAAACGTAATTTTGGAGACTTATCTGAAACAGCCAGGAGGGCAGTTAGGAGTTGATAGTGTTTGTTAGGTTATATAACTAGTATTCATGTATATTGGACGTGATATCTACACCTCTGTGCATTTATAAGGGTGTTTTTAGATTTTCATGGAAAACCAGTATTTGTCATATATATGTCTTTTGGACATGAAAAGTTAAGATGTTTTGATTTTATATCACCACCTATGGCATTTAGGTTCGTATCAAAGGTAAAGGATATGTTATGAAAATCACAGAGTGGCTCTCTAAATAAGTAATTCAACAAGACATGTAGACAACTATACGGAGTAAAGAAACCACACTGGGTGATGACACTCTATTACGACTTTCTGAGAACCGAAACATGTAGGGCAAACTGTCTAAGGTTCAGACATCACCCGAGGCCGCCCAAACTTCAGACAGTTGTTACTAGGAGCCGACGCAATAATACTTGCGATTCTAGTGATCTTTTTTTAAAAAAATGTTCCTTTTCATTGTCTTATTTGTTCAATCATGTTTTCAAGAAAAAAAAAAGGCAAAAAATTTGTTTAATTGTCAACCTATGTGAAGAACATCAATAGACTACAATGAAAAGTTTTAAACTTAAATTCCATTTGTATAGAAATTTTGTTTTGACTGCAGACAGTGCAATCTTCACAATAACTGTGCAGGCGGGGATTACAAGGTCCTGGCTGGAAGTGGGAGGCAATTGCCCTTATACATTCCCTAAGCCTCATAAACAGGACATGCTGTCGATATGACTCTGCCAATTGGTGAACAAGTATACTTGGTCTAGATCTCCTATCTCGGTCTTGAGACCAAAATCGTTTTTACTATAATGAAGTGAAAATCTCTTAAGAAATTCCTACCTTGTTTAGATTCTCTATCTGAGCAAGCTGGTCAGCCGTGAGACATGGCGGCACATAAGTGGACTGCCTCTCAGCAGGGATTGCTGGACGTGGGGGTGGCCATAGGATCTTGACCAGCACGGAGTTGGGAATGAAACCTCCATTTACACGGGGGTAGCCAGGTTCTAGAGGCTCCACGGGAGTCTTCGGGCGTGGAGGGAAGAATCCAGAGGGCTCTTTCACTCCATGGTACTCCTCTGGCAAAAGGGGGTTATCCTTTTTTAAGGCAGTTAAATGATTTGGGAAAATCTCATTAAAATCAGGTAATTTTAATGTTTGTCGGATCTGAGGGTTGCTCTTTAGGGGTCATGGCACATGACCTTTTGTTCCAGCTAATCAGGGAAAAAGCATTAAGGTCACAAAAGGTCACTTGACATTACTCCCAATGAGTAGAACTCTTGAGAAAGAGGGATAATTCATGTTTAAGGCAGTTTTAGATTTTGTTGAAAATCTTATTGAAATCCGTCAAAAACGTTACTTTTATGCACTTCATATTACAGTCATTAGAATTTAGTAGAACAGAAAACATTCATCAGGTTAAGATCAGTCTTTGCTTGATGTTTCACATACCTGTCGGAGGGCCCTGGTTTCTATTGAGTAACTTCTGAACAGCTTCCTCGGAATAAAGTTCGTCATCAGGCAACTGGAATAACATAAATATTGTGTTTGCTCGTCATTGTTTTGCACTGACCCTACCAACAGATTACCAACTCAACCAGCAGGCCTTAACAACATTGTTAAGATGTGATAACAATTTGAAAAGCAAATTTTACCTGAAACTTGGGTTTATCATAGAAGATCTTCATGTAGTTAGTGAAGGCCTCTGACTTTGTCTCCTTGGAACAGACTGCTCTCTTCCTGGCCTTCATCTCTCCGTCACGGATCTTTATCAGCTCATTCTCTCGCGCCTCGATCTCAGAGAAGGCCTGAACAAGGTGAAAAGATATTGGATAACAAAGGTGAAGTTTTGCCAAAAACAAAAAGCTAAATAATCACGAAAGGATTTCTTGCACTGTACCTATTGTAGTGGTAATTGATTTAGAACCGCTGCCGCTGAAAAAAATGCTGAAAATCTTAAAAGGGAGGTAACTATCTTGACGTTGTTTGAAAACAAGGCCTGGTTCAGATTTTCAGTCTCCTTATTGACATTCCTAAGAATATCTCAACGACAACTCTAATCTAGGAGGTTTTTGAGAGAAAATTACTGTCTTCAACAAACTTACATATAAATTAGATCACTTTAAATATTCATATGATGTACATTTCAAGGAATAAAAGGATTTAGAAAAGGATAATCAACAGAAAAATATCCACTGACCTCCTTCTTGATGAGTTTCCCGCGGACGACTTCCTGTTCCTCTTCGTCCGACAGCACATCCACAAAGTGCTGAAACCTGTACAGAAATACCAATATATCCTCTTTTTTTATGATTTTTTACTATTCAAGATGTTTTCATACATCAACCCGCCGCTAATGGCTGTAATATTGCCCAAGCAGCATTACACAACAACTCACTCACTTCATACATCAAATAGAGAGAGAGTGACTCAATTTCGAATTTAACATGTTTTCAACAATTATACAACTAATTTAACAGATGCTATTAATCACCTAAGCACTAATACAATATTTACACCATCGACCATATGATTTGATAACTTTAAAACAAATTCTACTAAACTAATAAGCTGCATTTGTTAAAGTAAGAACTAAATGACCTATTAGATTATATGTAGCCTTAGTAAATCATTAAAAGATAAATGTTAACCCGAGTGTTAAGGTTGTTTTGTGCAACAGTTTCCATGACAACATCTTATTTTACAACATTGGATACAATGACACAATGTAGAAAAGATCGCAACTTTATTCATTAGCCACATCTTCAACAGTATTAAAGTTCATTGTTGTATGACATACTTGAACGAGGAGTGAGAGTTCTTCAAGCGCTTGACGTCCTGTCGTGAGAGCTGGTTGAGCAGGTTGTCGTTGTAAGGAATGGGTTCCTCGTCAGGTTCTGGGTCGAATCTCATGGACACCATCCGAAACTTGAATGCTCTTGGCATGTCTGTAACCGTGAGATATACAAATTATTTCAGAAATAGATTTCATGATGTGTTTGTTCACTGCTTTATAAAGGGTTTGAAAGCAGTCTGATTAAAATCGACCGTGTTCCGAGGAATAAAAGTTTGAAAAATATTGACTCTACCGAGATTCAAACACTATCTGTCTAGGCTATCCTCTCCACAACGGTCTAACCGCAGCCTACTGCAGTCTGATTAAAATCAACCGTGTTCCGAGGAATAAAAGTTTAAAAAATATTGACTCTATAGAGATTCAAACTCTATCTGTCTAGGCTATCCTCTCCACAATGGTCTGACCGAAGCCTACTGCAGTCTGATTAAAATTGACCGTGTTCAGAGGAATAAAAGTTTCAAAATATTGAGTCTATTGAGATTCGAACTCTATCTGTCTAGGCTATCCTCTCCACTAGGTCTGACCGCACCCTACTGTTGCGCACGTTCTTACGTAAACTCAGCTAACCAATCACAATGTGTGCGGCAAAAGTATTCGATATCAGTAGCTAGGTGCAAGTAACTCCCATTTACTGTTCATTAATTTTGATCGCCGCTATCCTTATTTTAAACATGATGATGTGATTGTTTCGTAATGACTAAGTTTTGTCTGCGCTTAACTGGTGTCAGCTTGTGCGATCAGTGAGGCTGCCTTCAGACCGTTGTGGAGAGGATAGCGTAGACAGATAGAGTTTGAATCTATCAATAATTTGAAACTTTTATTCCTCGGAACACGGTCGATTTTAATCAGACTGGCTTTGAAAGCTAGCTGCACCTTAAACTGGTTTAACTGTGGGGTTTTTGACGGCATCCATACTGCATTCTTTATTGAACTTTCAAACCATTTATATGCCTGCAAACAAACACATTACTGAATCTATTTATCAAACTTTTATATTTAAGGGATATTAAAATTACAAATAGATGCTAAAGAGGTGAGGTGAGTTGGTGTTTAACGCCGCTTTCAAGATTATTACACTTATATCGCGGCTGCTAGTATTATTGCAGGGAGAAAGCCTGCAACACCATTGTGGCTATGCATTGCGGTGAAACCTGAGAGCATCGGCTGGAACTAGCGAACCATGGGTGGTACTGCGCTGATTTTCAGTATAGCATTGCACCCAAACCTGACTGCGTGTAGAACAGTTCTCTACTGCAGACAAAGTTGCCGAGCCCCTGGCGGGATTCGAACCATGGACCTTCTGATCCGAAGCCGAACGCGCTAACCACTGCGCTATCCCGCCCCCAGATGCTAAAGATATACAATGTTAAAACAGCTGATTTGACTTTTCTTTGTAGTAACCCCTTAGCTCAGCCTAGAGTAGTGCCCCAACACTAATGTCATTGTGAACATAAAATTGTTCTGAGAAAATATAATAAAAGAATTATATTTTAGTTCAAAAGAACTGGTATTCGAGTATGACTTCCTTTGTATTATAACGAACGAAAGAGAAAGTAAGATATGATGAACCTTAAAAGGCATTGAAAAATGAAAATGGCATCAAACTTGCACATATGATTGTGCAGGTACAAATAAATTTTTGTTTCACTGATTTCATTGTCATTCTTTAGGTTTATACAGAGTGGTTCATTTGAGGACAAATCTATCAACATATTGTGAAAGCATCATTTTGACAAATATTTTGAGCAGATCAGAAAAAAGTCCAAAACGCCATGAAGACCAAGCATCTCAATTCCAATTCTATGTGTGTTCCAAAGGGGTTGAGAATGAAAACAAAGAATGATGTTTGTCTTTACACAAAGGCTATGTTATTGGCGCTTTGAGCATGCACCTGTGTATTTTGGAAAACAGCGCAATATTTGTATCCTAATTATTATTTATATTATTATTTGAATAGGACACTTACAGATGCTGTAAGGTATCTTGAAGAGGTGGTCCCCAGTTCCAATGAGCAGGTCTCCACGCTGACTGCAGAACCCAATACTGTACGGGAACGTGTTCAGTCTCAGCAACCTGCACCACAACACAATAATATTAATCATAAGTTTTACTTTGGGAACAATAAATATATTCATACAAGAGTAACAGAATGTGAGACTGAAGTACTATGGTAAAAGAAGTCTACAAAAATGACAGAAGTTTACACAAAATACATAGATCATAATACAAAAGTACCAGTAGTATACAAAAGTAACAGAAGTATACAAGTGTAATAGCAGTACAGGAGTAACCAAAGTATACAAAAGTAACAGAATAATACAAGAGTTCAGAAATATACAAGAGTAAAAAAAAGTATACAAAATTGGTAGAATGATACAACAGAATGAGAAGTACAAGAGAAAGAGTATTGAAAGTATACAATAGCAAAAGACGTATACAAGAGTAACAGAGGTATACAAGAGTAACAGAAGTAAACAAGGGTTACAGAAATATACAAGGGTAAAATAAGAATACAATAGTAACAGAAGAATACAAGAGTAACAGAGGTATACAAGAGTAACAGTATTATGCAAGAGTAACAGTATTATACAAGAGTAACAGTATTATGCAAGAGTAACAGTATTACCCTTACAAAAAAATCTACAGTGCTGCAATAGCTCTGCTTCATTGCAGCAATGTTGCATCTTTGAGTGAAACATTGTCCTAGGAGTGAAACCGTTGTCCATCATTTTTACGTCGTAAACTGATCATTAACCACAACGGTTCCGCTTAAATGAGCAAGGTAAAACAATGCAGCAATGGTTTTGCTTTACACTACTGGGTGAGCTGAGAAGTTAATCATCTACTGAAAAGGTATAATTTGTAAACAAAACATCCTTCTAACCATCATTTTTGTTGTTGTAGTTATTTGGTCAAATGAAAAAATGTCAAAAAAGATCAACCTGCAAAAATACTTTGTTCAAAATATTCCTATATTAATATTCAAATTTTCAGGGAAGTATTTTCTACCATGGGACATGAATAAAATCTTAGGAAGTTTATTGTTTAAAAAGAATCTAAGAATATACTTGTTTTATTGAATTATGAAATATTGTACATACATTCATGAGCTGTTTAGATTGTTAAGAGTTTAAGTCATACCATGAAAAGGGAATACTTTATTTTCAAATATAATTTTCTTTACATTTACTGATAATACATCCCAGTTTCCTAATATAGATTATTGCTTCATATATGTGATTTATTATTAGATTCAATTTACATAATATGATCATTTATGTTGAAATCAAAGTTATTTCTTGATAGTCTGAGTGTATGTGAATGGAATATATTTTAAAACAAAGTCATTGCATGATTGATTGAATATTTGAAAGTTTATAGTTGGTTGTTTCCAGTTGATATATGATCATGCATAATTTGAGGTTTTACAACTTAACCATTTGTATGTCCAATGAAACTTAATTCATTTTAAGTTGTGAATAGTTTATTGTATACAGGGTCTGTATTCAATAGGTGTATCTAATTGACGCACTACAAATTATAGGAAATAATTAGCATGTTAAAATGCAAAATATGATAAAAAAAAGAAGTTATAAATGAATAGTCATTCCATGCATATATTTGAATTGGATTTTAAGAGTTAGATAACACAGAGAAGAAATGAACACAATATCTCGCAACTGGCACATAGTCCATATAAAAGTATAAAACGTCATTGGCGACATAGATTATGATGGGTTGAGCTTTCATTTTAGTAGGGGACCAATGAATAGAGGGGAGAAAATCCACCCATTGTCCATGGCTGTAAACAGTTTTGTTAATTGCTACCTTAATAGGTTCATGACTTCATGGATCATTAAGTTGTTAAAATGTTTGTACAGTAAGTTGTTTAATAGATGTTATTCAAAATGTTTAATTCATGTTGTAATTCATAGAGCCATATTGATATCTTATCAAATTCTTATTAAGGATTTCGTTCTCAAGACTTATTTATTTCAACTTTTATATCCATGTACATTTGTACATAGATACTTTTTTCATAAACAGGCTGTCTGTATGTTTAGATGTTTAGTTGCTTAGTATCTAACATCATGTACAAAAGGTTAAATTGTTATATTAGGTTATGATCAGAGAGTATCCTTGGTTAATTTCACATTCAACTTATGTTATTAAATTGAGATTAATAGCAAATATAGGAAACATTGATCTGTAAAATAAAATTTTAAAAGGTATTGTTCTCTCAATATTCCATCTGCTAGATATTCAAAGTACACACCTAGAGAGAATTGTCTTCAAATACACAAAACAATTGAATGCAGATGAATTGGTCATTCACTTTTTTATTTATTTGATTTAAGACTTTAAATTAAACATATAAACAATCATTCCTGAAACATGTCTGGTTTCAACAAATTCATTTGCCTTTTAAATGATTAATACATATAAACAAAGTCTTAAGGTTAGGTGACATCGTTGATAAAAATCTATTGGTTACAGTGATGGAGATGGGTGGAGCCTTCAATAAAAAAAATGACCAATGAAATAAGGTTATAATAGGTATCCATTGTCTATAACAGTTTTATTGCTTTGACAGCTGAATCAATTTGTTGGTCATTAAGCTGTTAACAAGTTTGTTTGTTTAGTAAGGGACATCAGTTACCTAATTACATTTTATTCAAGTTGTGTTTCCAGTTGAATTCAGAGGAAATACCTTGTACATAACCTATTAGTTCATAATTAATCACAATTAACATTTTAACGAGTTTAGTTGCTTACTAGTCACATTACCTAACAGTGCCTCTATAGATATTGATCACTCAATTATGTGTTATTTCAAACTGGAGACCAAAAGTGGTATTGGATCTCTTGCTAACGAAGTTGAAATACCAATCTAATCTCAATACCTTATATGAAACTTTAAAAAGAAATTTATTTGAATTCCTTAAGTTTATTAGTTGATTGACTTTGGACAATTATTTTGGAAAAGGAAGTAAGGAAATATGATTATTTAACTGAATAGTCTATGTCCAGAAAATTTGGATTGTTTTAATTTAATAGCCTGTTCGTCTTTATATCTTAAAGAATGCAGTTTGTTTAAAATTGTTTCATATTGTTTAGTTTTTCAAACATATTATTATTAAGGAATTATTTCTAGGTGTTGGAAGAAGTCATTTGCTCCATAGATTTCTAAATGCTTTTCAATTCTCTTTGATTTCAAATAATCTCATTTTGAATATGTCCAAATAATCTACATTAATCATATAAAGGGAATATATCTCTTGCTTTTATAGATGACTGTACGCCTTCAAAACATATAAGTTGAAAAATTCCCCTTAATCTAAATTCTTATCACATATCAGATAAGTTGCAAATAAACTTGAAAAGTTCAATGTTGTTGAATATATCTAAGCTGATATGATTATACATTTTATGAATTTAACGGATATTTATGAATTCATCCATATATTTTATTCATTTCATCATTTCAAGGTAAGAATATGAATTTTTATCAAAATCCTTGACTAAAATTTATATCCATTACTCATTTCTTAAGAAGTTGTTGCCAAGAAATACCTTGGGTTTTTTTAAGACACCACTTCTAAATGCCATTCAATGACTTGATCACAGTTTAAGGTCCTTTACACCATTCAGTACCTTCTGCCTCACACCTGATGAGGCTGGACATTATTATCCAATCAGAATCTCTGCAGTCTTAACCCCTTTGACTGACAGCAAGACCCAACATCCTGCCTGACCTGTCACTAACGAGGAGCAATGGCTGCCATTAGAAAAAACAACTGATTCTTGATTATTAAAATAACAGTTGCCAACAGCATAGAAGGGATAATCTTCAGTTGCAAAAACAAAAGTAAGTAGACCATTACTGCTACATACACAGTATAACATCTTAACCTTATTGATCTTCCTTATATCATGAAAGAGCTGACAAAAAATCATTGAAATGTTGGCTTCACAGTCAAAAAATTGATTTTTTTTTCAAGTCCATTCCCTTAAATAGAATATTTACTGTTGACAAGTTAAGTTGTGTTTTATTAACACTGATTTGTAAAAGTGATAATTAGTTCCTTTTCTTTGATATTATTAAGCAAAGATGGCATTGTTTACATAGGTGTGCACTGAACCATGACTGCTGTGAGAGGAGGAAAGTGGACAAGCCATTATATAACAGGAAACAGCTGGCACTGTAAGTATGTAGACCTAATTCTTCAATAAACATGCAGTGTATTTCTCAACTGGTTAGATTAGGAATCGCATCAGAGGGTGCACTCCAATTTACAAATAGATAGTCTTGATTAATTGTAATTTCATTTTGTGAAAACACAGACAGACTGATTGTCTAATATATGGTGTGGGAGAACTTGATACTATTTGCATATAACCTGAAATTGATAGTTGAAATTTGCAATCAATAATTGTTAGACAAATAAGTTGTTCCCAGTTTAAGTTTGATCACATGAATTTTCATTTGTTATCATTTCATAACATATGATTAGCATAACATAATTTGTATGTATTTATTTTAATATGAAATTCATTTGATAAAAATTAACACTCATAAATGTTAGTATTGCTGAACTTAAATGTATGTTAATATTTGTAATACAGGATTATTATACAAATTTTTAGAGCACTTTATATATTTATTCCTGATATTGAACTTGAAAAATGTTTTAATATAGGAAAAAGTTATCGCTGAACATTAAATTTTGGGTTTTCTGTAACTATTAAAGTTTTTACCAACCTTTGGAACAATTGTAAAACAATCACTTAATATTTATATAATTTCAAGTATGGTTTTCCTTGTATATGATAAATTCTATTCTTTTGATATCATCATCATATCATTATTGGTTATTTGTACAAGTATTGAAAGTTGCAAATTATTGTTTCAGTGTGAACAATCAACACACATACATGGACACCTTTTGGCCTCACAGGATATATGGTTGTTCAAGGTGAGAACTAATAAACCAATGTTTGAAAGATTTTTAAAGTTTGATTGATAATTCTGCTGCTTTTTTATACAGTCAGACAAAACTAGTTTACTTCAGTATCACAAATTAAACTAGTACAAAAAAAACAACATGATATAGTATTATTTGAGTTTGTTTAACAACCACCCATTGTTTGGCATATGAGACATTATTAAAAACAATAAAACATATACTTTATACAAGGGAATGAATAGATCTTAAAAATATCTTTATACAGCCAACGATTTCTTTCAAGTTTCATTTATAAATGAACTCTAAGTCAGATATTTATCTTTTTCTATTCTCAATTTCTCAATAATATAACACAACAAAGGTAATGATAATTAGAAATTGTTTACAAGAAACAAGTTTAATGATATAACATTTTAAAAACGTTGCTGTTACTAGTTTTGTGCTTAAGTGTTTGCTCGTTTATTCTTTAAGGTGTTCACTGAACCAGAGAATACACAAAGCTGGCAAGATGAAGATTCACCGGGGGATTAAGAGACAGTAAGTACATTTAATTGTTACATAAACAAACAGATTGATAAGTGACTTCTGATCAGTTGATTTACTGATTGGAGCCACATATCAATTTATTTGTGAATTGCTTGATCTAATTGATTTCTATGTAAGGCATAAGAGTACAGTTATCCAATGTGAGATTGCCTTCTGAGATGTTTTTACACTGTTTGGTGTCTTTCTGTTTATAACAATCATTAAATTCTGTTTCAGAATGAAGACCAGTCAACAAGTCATCAGATATCAACACAGTGAAAAGGAATTTTGTTTTGTTCAGGATTGTCTATTTACTTATTTAATGAAAAAATAATTATATGCATTCCTAAACAATCACATACACGTATAATTTTCATACAAATATAATTTTGTTGATAATATTTTAGCATTGATAAAAGTTTTCAACTAAAATAAGTGATTTCTTGTAATTAAATTGCTGTGATGAATATTCCAATAGTCTTATCTCATAATTGTTCATTTATCAGTGATTTCATTCTTGATAAATATGTGTATATAGTCTTACAATTAAATTTATAAATATTGTCTATGAAATGTTCATGATATTTGGTAGAAGCAAAGACTGTTTCAAATATGTATATCCATTAAAATTTAAAACAACAGAATCATTATTACTGATTGACACATGTACTTCATCCTGAATATATTGTTATCTTCAATGAAATGGCTTCTTTTCTTTTTCTTCATTGTAATAAAAACTTGTTGCATATATGATGTTTCTTTTGAATCATTCCTGAACCTTGATACATATATATATATTTTTGAAGTCTGATGTTAAAATATCCTTAAACCATTCTTGGACATTTAAGAAGAATCTAGAAGAAATCTATATTTAATAAGGAATTATTTTGTATCAAAGGATTAAAGCTAAGAATAAAACTACAGTTGCATATGTAGTGTTACTTTTACTTCATGATAAGTGCAACCATTGTTGCATAGAGAGTAAAACCATTGCCGAATATTGGAGTGCAACCGTTACTGCATATAAGAATGCAACCATTGCTGCATATTAGAGTGCAACCGTTGCCGCATATAAGAATGCAACCATTGCCGCATATAAGAATGCAACCGTTGCCGCATATTGGAGTGCAACCGTTCCCGCATATTAGAGTGCAACCGTTGTTGTTCACTAATTTGCCTAATGAGCCGCACCGGTCTTGCCCGCTAATTTGCATGGTAAATTCAAATTTTCAGCCGTGCCATTGTCGCAATGTTTAACGAGACCAGTGCTGCAACAGTTTTGCTACTGCCTGTTTTTTTTGTAAGGGTATACAAGAGTAACAGTATTATACAAGAGTAACAGTATCATACAACAGTAACAGAGAAAAACAATAGCAAAGGGTACCTGATAAGAGTGTTTGTCTCGCTCCAGATGCGGACAGTCCCGTCCATGCTGCAGGTAGCAAAGAGTTTCATCCTGGTACAGGATGACATTCCAGTCACCAGGTCAAGGTGGTCATCATCCGGCTTGTGGTCAAACCGGTCTGCAGAGAAAGGGGGAGTGAGCACAACAGATAGATAAAATTGGAAGAAGTCTTTCGAATGTAAGAATGTTACAAATGACAGACTCAGTCTTTGATTGATGATATACCAAAGACAGTCAGCCAACATAAACAGAATTTCCTGTAATGAGTGCAGGGTATCCATGTTCAAGAAATATCAGTGGTTCACTGGTACTTGCTTGCCTTGGTGTAAGATAAAATACCAATGGAGGATGTAGTTTCTTATTCTCTTAAGCTCTAAGGTCTCTATAAAATTCCTCCCCTTTATTACGCGCATGGAGAGACTGCTGCTTGTGAGTGGCTGACGCTTATTACATGAATCAATGTACTTTTCATCTTTATTTTTGGTTTGAATGTGGTTGTGTAAGAAAGGTACTGTAAAAACCAAGTTTATACATGTCTTGGTTTATATTTCAAAACCTCTTCTCCAGATTTGAGATGAATATCTATAACTTTTTGTTTATCAAGTTTCAGTTTAACAAATGTATTTTATATTCATTAAAACAAACGTAATTTCAGCAGACAATTTACTAATTAAGATGGATGAATGAATGTCTAAAGGTAATTATAATCTATCACAACTTGACGAATCTGTGAGGAAATAGAGAATGTACACATGCAAAACATGCAACAGATGTGTTGAAAACTGAGAGAAAATGTATCCAACTGATGCCTTGTGTATTGGAAAAATCTACCAATCAGAATTGAGTATCTGGCACTTTCCCGTTAGAATTCAAATTAAATCAACAATGAGATACATTCCTGAATGAAAATGCTAAATCATTCCTTAAAAAGCCTAGATACAAACACTGTAAACAAAATAGTTCATTGAATAGGATGGTGAAAAATTATCCTTTAGAGAAATCAACATCATGCAAACACAGGGGAAACTGTTAGTACAGTAGCTCCTCTCTATAACAAGACTTTTGGGAGCCGAACACTGAAACCTATGGTACAGTGAGGGAGGGTTTAGTAAGGGAACACAGTATGTGCAAGTCAACAATTTATGAGGATGAATGCAAAATACTTATTTAACAAATTTCACTGCAATTCAAAAGATTGACACTTTCTAGCTTGAAACATCCTTAAGGTCATAGAGAAGAAGTTCTATGGATTTACAACTTCTTTATTGCAGGATTGCGAGGTTTCGGTGTAGATACGTACACCGTTGACTTGCTTGATTATGGTGTTATTATCTACACCGAAATGTGGCATATCCTGCAATAAAGAAGTTGTAAATCTACAGAACTTCTTCTCTATTCATCTCCCTTTTATTACTTTATTATTAAGCATCTTGCTAAATCAGCGTATATGAATCTGTTCTGCTCCTTCCTAATACCCTGATCTCTTTCGGGCCAAACTTCTGATATGGCTGGATCGGCTTGATATCAACCTGTTATTCTTTCAACCAATGAAATGTCATCATGCAAGGAGCTTGAAGATATTATCTTGAACTCAACGGAGTTTTCCCATCCGTGTTGTGCTGCTGTTGCTGGATGCGAATCATCTCATTGGCTGGTTAGATAGCTAGCGAAGGAGTTTGAGCGGATTCAAATACACTGATTTAACAAGATGATTTTTTTTAGCTGAAGGGGATGTTAACTTTCTTCCTCTTGTTCATATAGGTTCAGAACTATTTTTGTGTAACCTTAGCTATTAAGTCATCTATAACTCTCATGCCGTTTTAAATGTTGTACAAGTATATTGTTGGGACACACAATCATTTAGCTGCCCAAACTGCAACAATCACTGTGAATATGAACTTAGAATTAGCGTTTTTAAACCATAACAACATTCCAGTGTAGGTCTGGACATATTTTTAACACATGGATTAAAAAATCCATAAATCACTGTCAACCCTATATAAAAAACTTCTGGGAATATTTAGGACACATTTTAACATATGGATTAAATCATCCATAAATTGATGACTTTCCTATATAGAAAAAACTGCTAGGATTATTTCATCCACAAAAAACATAAATTCCTATTTGATAGTATCCCCTCAAATTTTATCTCAAATAAAATACCCTTTTGGAAATGTCATGTCAAGATGTCATGCTGTCTTCATTCATGCAATGTATTAGTCAAACCAACTCTTTTATTGTTAGCAAACATTCCGTTAGATTCATTCATCACTCAATAAAAGCAAATCCTCACTAAATGGGTCCATTCTGTCTGATTCAGTGGAAGCAAATACTAAAAGAAACATGCCAATAAAAAACATAATATAATGAAGCATATAAAGCAAATTAACAAATTATTAAAATGAAAAAGGCTGACAATGATGAATATAAAAGGAGAAATGAAATAAATGATCAAGTTCAAAATTTCAAAAAATATTTTAACTTTCAAACAAGAAATTACAAAGAGCATGCTGAAATTCAAAATTCAAAACAGATTTTCATATTAGAGCATTGAAATATTTGAATTTCTTTGTTACATCAGTCTGTGTTGACAATATCTTAATTTATTGAGAAGAATTGTAGTGAGTAGCCTAGGCAAGGGGAGACAACCCAGTGACTGACCTTTGTCTTTGAGGTTATACAGCACAGTGTTGAAGGTGGCGGTGGACGGGTCCTGGAAGCTGACACAGAGCCTCGTTTTGATGGTCGTCATGTGGGACGGCGTGTGTGCACAGTAGAATGACATCAGCGGGGCAAGAGCCTCTTCAGCAAATGGGTAGAGGCGCCACACCTTGATTACATTGTCTGCAGAGAGACACATTTCACATATATAATATATTGCATTGAAATAGTTAAAAGGTAATATGTGCAAATAAGAAAGATATGACACTGATTATGTTTGACAAAAGATTTCAGTGGCAAATCCAGAGATTTTGGGACTGTTAAGGGGGATCATATTGAAAAGGGAGGGGTTATCCCTCAGGGATCATCCATTATCTGATTGACTGATTCAAAAAAACTCAAAAAGGAGGGGTTGGGGGACCCCTGAGCCTCCCCTCCCCTTCCCTTTCACTGGATATATTACTCACCCATGCCAGCTGAGATGACCTGGTCAGCCCTGGAGTTGGCTATCATACTGAGGACTCCCTTTGTTCCGTGAGCCTATGAACAATGTCAACATGTTTTATCCATGATTGCTATGAAATGATTTAAGTCAAAGAATTGAGAGTGTTATTGCTGGACATTTAGAAATATTATCTTTACTATTTTTCATTGCTTAAAAATCGAACTGAAGCGCAACAACTTTCAAAATCTCTTACACCCTACTCAATAAAATTGACTTATGCGAACAAGGGATCATTCTAATTAGCAGATGATACAGAGAGTACTTGTAAAATAATACAAATAATATCACATCTGTTACAGACACATTTACCAAATCTCCATCAAGCCCTCAAGCACCTGCAACAGTCAAGCAGACGGCATCAGTATAGAACAACCAAAATCTCCCTGAACTACCCACCTCAACTTTGAAGTCCACCTTGCCAGTGTCCCAGTTGAAGACGCAGATGTAGCCATCCTTCCGTCCCCCGAGAAGGAGTGTTCGGTTCCGACTCTGTTTGGCCGGGGCTAGGTTTGCTATGCTACGAGTGGCCACGCCCTTCTTCATGAGCGCCCAGATATCATGCTTGGCCGTGGAGTCGACCACATACTCATACACCAGCAGATAGTTACATATATCTGCAGACCAATAGCCATGGAGGGTTTACTTAACTAAATTTGTGAATAGTCAGCTGTTTTTTATTGTTGTTGATTTATAGAAATCTGGGCCTGTTCCACAAAAGAGTCGTAGAGTTACAATCAGTTGTAGACAATTCTTTTAACTTTGGTTACAATTGATTTTAGCCTTACAATCTACTAACTGCTAGTAAGTTACTAAAAAATCTAGTAACTGTTTTGTGGAACGGGCCCCATTAATGTCATTTAAAAATCAAAATGGCTGACCTAAAGCTAACAGTACTTGCTCTTTAAGAGAGAATGTGCTGAATGTGTTTCGTGTCAGGTTATTCATCCTTGAACAAAATTTGACATGATGGTTTATCATACAGTTTGATATTATCCATAGTTCAATAGTCATGTACAAAATCTAACATAATGATTTATCATGTAGCTAAGTTTTGTCAATAGTTTTATAGTCTTTATCACAATTACACAACAGAACTTTAAATTCATATGCATGTAAAATTTATAGATGCATAAGTTCTTTCCACCCTATAGAATCTTCAAGAGACGAAATTACAAATTTCTAGAACATTGAATATATAGAGGATATTATATGAGTGTCCATGACAAACTATGTTTACGACAAGAGTGCTTAATATTAGTATTTCCCAAGCGAGAGCGAGGGATATACTGATATTAAGGCACGAGTGTCGTAAACATAGTATGTCATGGACACTCATATGATATTCTGTTTATTACCGAAGTCGAGAAATCAAAGAAACTAATCAAAATCAACATCCAAGCATAGGCATAGGCGCATTTGGAACACAACGTCATAGGCGAACTGTGACGTCAAAGCATTGTTTTTTACGTGACGTCACAATGAAAAAGTGATATGTTGCCCTAGGGCATCGTATGAAAAATATGAACCCCGATATGATTGCCCTCGTAGGTAATAAAATAATAGATATGCAAGTTGTTGATTTCCTTGGGGAAGTATTTTTAATCATTTGTTATGATTAATTCAAGACAAAACATGTTAAACATTACACTGCAAAACAAACTCACTGTTCAGTCCTATATGAAATATTATAAGTAATTGGAAAAATGCATTGTGTTTTAAAGAACATTTATTTTAAATGTGGGTGGATAAATTCAACATTATTACCTTTTCTTTGAATGAATACTAAGGGTGACTCGATACTAAATTAATTAGACATTAATGCTGTTTGACATCAGTTTGTTTGTTTCAGTGAACAAGTGTAATCAATCTGATTAAAATCGACTGACACCGTTCTAAGGAATAAAATTTCAAATGATTGCCTCCACAAGGATAAGAACTGTGCTACCCTCATCACATGGTCTGATGACAATCCGTACGGCACATGCTTCATTGCCAATCTTCCTCAGTCAAAACCTAACATTAAGCAGACCAATCTCAAGATTACTTTTAAAAAGAAAACATTTATGTAGAACAAATGGCTCACAGGAGTTACTTGCCCCTAGCTTCTCATACCAAAAGTCCAGGGGCCTTGCCATTGGCTAGCGACACTTACATCAGAACATGCAGCTATATGGGATGTTCTCAGTCCATTGTGCAGAGAACAGAACCTAATGGATTGAGTTTGTATCCTGGTAAAGGCATACTTTGATTTTTTTGTTGGAACAGGGTAGATTTTAATCAGAATGCATGAGTTATGAAATTGTGATGGTGCTCACAGTTTGTGTGCATGTAACTTATTGTCTGTGTTGAACAAGCTACAGACAATGGAACATATAAACTTATTAGATCGGTACAAGTAAACTTGTCATGTGCATGACTTGTGCTTGATAACCATAACAAAATGACAAAGTTTTGTGAATTTTGATTACTGACTCTAAAGCTAAGGCTTTATCAGATTGGTGTCTATCTGTACAAGTTATGCATTTAATGCACCCTAGAATCATACAACATTTAGGGCTAAAAAGGTTGTTACAAACATTTTACTGGAGTATTGACCAAACAGACATACCACCATTTGATAAGGTACACATCATGTTGCCTTATTTTCTGGGTTGTTTTGAAAAAGACCAAAATTAACTTTTGACAAATACATGTACCTTAAGATTTTGCCAAATTTCATCATCTCTAAGACAACAATACATGTCCCGATAAAGAGAGTGCATCGAGCTCCGTACATTTCCAATTAGGCATCATAATTCTTGATCCTACAATACACTGTCACAACTCCCCCCCCCCCCCCTCCCAAATGAAAAATCAATTATCATGCACAAGGGGCTTCATTCATAGATGTATTGTTAGCTTCTTAGTTTTGAAATGATGGCAATGTGACCTTAGCAAGCCATAAACATGCAAGGGTTTTTTGAGGGCCCTTGGCAACAAAATGAGCCCAGGTATAAAACATTGACACTTATGAAATTGGATTCAATAAACATCCACCAAATCTAGCACTAAGACACCACACCATGCTGTCATCTTGACACAATGTCTACAATTCTTGGGGCCGTTGCACACAACAACCTGAAAACTAAGGATAACCTTAGTGACATCTTTTAACATTGCACTAAGGCTACCTCAGTGATTTAAAGTTACCTTAGTGTTTTGTGCAACGGGACGCCATGCATCTAAACTATATATTTGCAAACTCTTTCACATACACAGTATCTACATTGACACCATCTTATCTATTGGCATTTCATTTTTTAAGGTTGTCTCTATTCCAAAACTTGGTAAACATCTGATGTAACCTGATGTCCATTATGATATAATAAAATGAATAAATAAAATAAATAGAATAAATAAAATAGAATAAAATAAATAAATAAATAAATAAATAAATAAATAAATAAATAAATAAATAAATAAATAAATAAATAAATAAATAAATAAATAAATAAATAAAATAAGCCCCTATCTGATAAATGCCTTAAATCAATTTTGAAGAAAGAAAAAGATGTCTTATTTTTCCTCTGTATGCAAAGTTTTATGATGGCAGGACCAAAATTTAGCAAGTGGATTTCTAATAGATTTATTTATTATAAATCATATTCATTTGGAGGAAAGGGAATATTAAAAAAAGATTCAAATGTCACCAATTAAGTTAACTTCAACTTCTAAAACAAAAACCTTTTGTCATTCTCTATTCCCGTTCCCTTTCAGTAACTAAAATTTCTTTTATAAAAATAAACCAAATATTCTGTACACATTTCTGTCTATTTTCTTGAATAAGATGGCCAGGAGTACACAACGAGTGAGTTATTGTTTAACGCCGCTTGGGCAATATTTCAGCTATTAGCGACCAGTACACGATGAACATGGGTTACGAGATAACAAGTTTTGTGAGTAGGACAAATCAACAGAGTGCTACAGACATGTACAACTGTCAGCGGATGTACGCGTATGTATGCACGAACCAAGATGGTGGCTGGACGCACGTGAAATGGAAACAACTCATGCACGGCAAACGTGGTTAATAACACGGTGAATAACATAGTAATTGACATGGTTATTTACATGTATCTTACAGATCATGCAGTGTTCGTTGTTAGATTAAAAATGTCCATGTACTGATTGATAAGAATTAGATATTTACTTAACATTAATCAGATATTTAAAAAATTTTGATAAACATATAAAATTTGGATATATCGATTTTAATCCAAAAAATATTTTAAGTTTCAGTTTGATTGAAATTAGATTAATTTTTTTCATTATTTGCGTGTTCTTAGACAAACACCACTAAAACAAAAGCAACATTCATACTAACACATGCAATTCTCAAATTACGGGTGCACTTAAACTTCACTAAATTTAAAAAGACAACCGTCAACCATCCTATCCCCTGAGGCTACTCAAGTCATTAGTTCCCACATGACCTCTGTTAAAGGGCGCCATATTTCTAAGTTCTTTCAAAATATGAAAGCGTAAAAATTTGCAATGCAGACAATCCATTAAAAAAATTGCTATCGTTTCTGACTGAGTTCTCTCTTGTGAGAAATCTTTGAAGGGACTCTTCTCAACAATTATGATGACAGAGTTGTCAGACAAAATGCTCAGTTTCAACGTCACTTATTCAACAATCAAGCTTAATAGAGTCCATCAGGATTCAGTATTTCTAGCCCTTTCCACTTGTACCAGAGGGTATGTGGGAAAAAAATTATCTAGCAACCTTCATCAAAAGATGAAATCTTTTTTTGAGATTTTGGAAAAATGGTTCAGAGATTTGAAGTTTGATAAAACTTTTTATTTGTATAGGGTCATCAGATTAAATTAAGTGAAGTAAAAGTACACCTGTATTTGAGTTTAGTGACCAGAGCCCTACTGACCGTCCTGGCTTTCACACTTCCACCGGTCAACCACTGTACACGGGTTGGTGTCTGTCCGACACTTGATGATGTCTCCATTTCCAAGTACTGTGAAGAGCATCTCTGGGGAGATATTTCATAGATAAAAGTCAAATGTTTAGAGATTAATGTCAAATGTTTAGAGATAATTGTCAAATATTTAGAGATTTATGTCAAATGTTTAGAGAATATATTGTCAAATGTTTGGAGATTTATGTCAAATATTTAGAGATTAAAGTCAAATGTTTATAAATGAGGGTCAAATGTTTATAAATTAATGTCAAATGTTTAGAAATTAGGGTCAAATGCATAAACATGAACATCAAATGTGAAATGTAATTGTACATGTGAATTGTTCCAAGATTACTGTTAAATGTTACTGGCCTGAAGAGGTCTTTAAGCGTTCAGTAAATGACATCATTCTTCAGGAAGCATTGTTATGATCTATAATAAGTACCTTGTTCTATGGCATACTCAGCGTCAATGATGCCCTTCCCAGGTTCCATCAACATCGTAGTGAGAACATTCCCTGACGGCGGAGACACAATACGGATACTTGAGTCCCTGCACATCAGCATGGCTCGAACAGGGTAGTTGGGGTGTGTCGTCATCTTGATTGTTGTCACACGGTGTCTGGAAGGAGAGAAGGTGAGAATCTCACCTAATTATCTTCAAATATATCAACACGAGTTGATAAAGCTTACAAATATATACAGGGATTGGGAAAGACACCTTTGATAATGGGCCATTTTTGGGCTTTCAGCCTTTTTCAGAAATTCGGATTGGGTCGATCATTCCTCCTTGTAGCAATATTAATGTTTTTAATATCCCAAAGCCCCTGCCTTTCCCAATCCCTGATAAATACTTTTATCAACAAGTGTTTATATATTTGTAACATGAATACACAAGGGAAAGACTCTATTTATCATCCAAAATCAATTTTTATAACGTTACAATAAAAAGTGTACATCTCTGAATGCTGTGCTACCCAAAGCCTCTTAATGCAAAGATGTCATAGCATTGACATCATTGTGCTTATAACAAGGCATTGTGATGTCATAACTCGATGATTTGAACAATTGTGACGCAAAATATTTGATGATGACGGGGCAATGTTTAAAAATCCACCACAGCACCCTATCTCCAAGGAGATATATTAACTTGATCTCACACAGGTAATATCTCTTTTGGAATAATTTTTCCATGATAAAATAGTATCCATGCATTACATATAAGATTGTGTCAATAACATATCTGGATATTCAGAATTCAAACTGGTCCAATAAAAAAACATGATTCAAATACAGGGCAGATGTATGGGGGAGGATTTTGAGAAAAATTAGAGATCATGATTTCTTTGTGAAAGGCATTTTGTCAAAAGATTATTTCATTAAATCAATGGATGGCAACAAAGGTATCAGTTTTGTAATATTAATAGCAGTGTATAAAACAAGCTACCCCTTACTTCAAATCAGACCTCTTACCTAATAACTTTATGTAAGGAATTGTATTTCATTTTGTCATTTGACATAACTTCCATTTTCAGACAGACTAGATTTCCAGCTCATCATACACATCGTTAAAAAGCTGTAATAGCCCAGAAAGCACGTCAAAATATAAGATATAAGTCCTCTTTTTACCCAATGGCAGTGTGCATCTGATAGAGGTGTTGGATCCGCCACAGATCCACCTGATTGCCGGAGAACGTGAAGAAGATGTTGTACTGCATACACACTCCCAGCCCCTGCGCTGGTTCACTGATAGTCACTCTGTGGAGAAGATTATCGATCTTTATTAGAATTTATTTGCTTTCTACCTTAAAGGGGGGGTTTGATCGATCTCTCCTTTTTTTTGGCACATCCTTGATTGGGCATGAAATTTTCCCATACCTCCTTCATTCATTTTAAAAATGAAAGTCAAGGGAGACACATGAACAAAATATCCTCAAGGGACCAATTTTATGAAATTGGGAATCTTGAAGGGAGCTTTGAATAATTATAACTTCATGATTTGTAAAAAATGCATAAAGCATGCCATAGAAGTGAATAGCAGTACATGAAATTTTTCAACAAAAGACTTGACCCAACCTGTCGACCTCATCACAAGTCTCCATGTTCCAGACTCGTACGGTACAGTCAAGACTTGCGGAGATGATGGATGGTCCAAATGGGTAGATAGCCAGCTGATTGACCTGCCGTCTATGTCCAACAAACACCATCATGACGTGCCACTCATTATCCCAGATCTTAACTGTAATAAAAAGAATATTTCCAATTAGAATGTCTCCAGCTGTACTTCAAACTTCCATCGCAGGGCATAAATCCAGAGAGTCTCAACCTCTGGCCCATTAAAGTCTTGCTGCAGTGTGAAAAAAATCAGTTCAGCAACGGCTTAGCTCCAAGTGGAACCTCCTGAAGAGTTTTGATTAAACTATGTACAGGTGCGTACCATTGAAACGCTGACACAGCAAGGTGTAAAAGATGCATCATGGGATATGATGGAAAGTTGAAGATTATGCCTTTTTAGGAATGTCTCTATATATAATAAATGCTTAGCAGCTGTAACATCATATTGATATCATTGAGTTCCACCAATCAAAAAATAATTCTATACCAAGTTTCCTTGTACCCTGATCAACTGTCATTGGGTTTTGACAATGCGAGATATGACTCCTATAATAATCTACTGAAATTTTATCTTTTGAGGCAAAGATGCCTTCTATGACTGATTCCACAAACATCAATGTCCCAAAATCATGCATTTCCCGCCTTTTAAAGACTAATTTTGAACTCTGGTGGACAACAGCTGTTGACCCATCACGATCAAAGGACTCTAGATGCTAAATCTCTTATAGAGACAATATATAGATACATACTTGACCCGTCCTGGGCTCCGGTGACCAGGTACTTGAGAGGGTTAAAGTAAATCATGGCTGTAATTGCTCTTCGATGGAGATCCTTTCTGTGGAGCAGGAATTTCCCTTCAAACATGTTGTACACCTGCAATACAAAGAATACACCTGCAGTACAGAGAATATACCTGCAATACAGAAATTACTACTGCACTACAAAGAAAACTCCTCTGCCATACAGAGGATACACCTGCAACGTAATAAATACACCTGCAATACAGAGATTACACCTGCAATACAGAGATTACACCTGCAGTAGATATTACACCTGCATTAGATATTACACCTGCAATACAGAGATTACACCTGCAATACAGAGATTACACCTGCAATACAGAGATTACACCTCCAATACAGATATTACACCTGCAATACAGAGAATACACCTGCAATACAGAGATTACACCTGCAATACAGAGAATACACCTGCAATACAGAGATTACACCTGCAATACAGAGATTACACCTGCAAAACAGAGAATACACCTGCAATACAGAGAATAAACATAATGCAAAGAGGGGGGAGGGTTAACTACGTTAACAGGAGTAAGAAGACTGATGTGTCGTAGCTGCGGCTCATATAAATGACAAAGAACGGTACAAGGTAATTAATAAGTAAAAGGGTGGAGAACCATCATAAGACAGGTGAAACACATACGAAAACTTGTAAAAAATTTAATTGTAATGTTTTGGGGATTGTTGGGCCCCTTTTACCACACAATGCATCTGCAATAGAGAGTATACACATTCAATACAGAGAAATTGAATTTTTTTCCCACATGAGCAAAAATTAATGTCAGTGCCGATTAACAAATAAATAAAAACATAATTAAAAAAAGTGTGGCAATACATACCCATACATCTGTTTGTTTGCTCTAGAAGAGTTCTGTACCTTTTGACAACACCATTGATTACATTTGACATAACTTGACCCCAACAACATACCAATGTCACATTAAAGAACACCCTATTTCCTATACCTTAACATTTCATGAACCATAAACAAAACAGTTCACCATTTGATTTTTGCATTCTTCCTATCTACCTGTTAATAAAAAATATTGGCAGAAAATGAAATTAGTATTATATTTCTATATTTTATTTATTGTAGATCACTGGAAACAAACAGTTGACATTATTGACATATAAACAAGAGCACCCACCACAACTCCATGCCCACAGGAGAGGAAGAGACGCTGACTCCTGCTCGCCGTTTCTTCCAGGGCAAGCAGGGAGAACATGGTATCCTCCCCGAAGTCCGTCCTCACCATCAGTCGGGGGATCAGGTGACGTGCTCCGTATCGGAATGACCAACTCTGTAAAGAGTGGCAAAGACATTTCAAGATATTAGAAAGTGTAAGTAGCTTTTAAGGGACAGAAACACATTTTTGGGGATTTCAATTTCAAATTCCCCTAATAGATACATGCCAAATGTAGTATTTTGGAGAATCAACAGCTCATTTCTCAACCTTATTATCTCTAATTTTAAAAGAAAGTATCAACTATCAAGTTAAAACTGTGGGCAGCCATTTTAGTGTGAACAGCTTTTAATCATTTCAGGTAGGGCTGTTGATATTCCTTGCTTAACTGAACATACATGACAATGTTATGGATGACAACTTCTTTTTTATTTCACATGACGTTAACTGAACATGTTTTAGAACTGCCTCTGTTGATTAAAGAAAATTGTCTAATTTTAGGTTTGCGAGATCCCTGCGTTCACATAAAAACAAGTGCTAATGTCTCTTTAAATCATAACTGAAAATATTTTCACAAAAAACCATACCATGTGTTTCAAAATTCTACACCATTATATATGTCTTTGCCCATTTCTATATTTTTAGTTAGTGTTGAATTCTTATGCACAAAAAAGCCTGACATTGTCCTTCCCATTTTCTCAGTCGCTATTTGTGCTTTTGACGACCAATGATATTTCCCCAATGAATCAAACAGATAGTCTAAAAAGGGTTTAAAGAAACAGAAATGCTTCAAGTGGTACTGGCTGAAACAATTGAATCATTTGTAAGAGAGCACTAATATTTGGTGTGGCATCGTCTACAAAATATTATCATATCATGTGTCCTTGGTTCTTAGGAAAATAAAAAAAGGGGCGCTTGTTATAATGGCTTAACACATAATTCAATGGAAAAGGTAAAAAGACTGGACTGGATAGTCAAGGTCCAAAATTACTGGATATTCAAGATTCAAAATAAAGGAACAATTTTAGATGTCTAAATATTTATAAATTGGTTGGTATTTATTGCTTTTCCTCATCACTATACTGAATAAAAAGATAGTCAGATATATGCAAGAGGTATCCCTGAATTGTGGAAATGGGAGTTGTGATTATGAAATTGCCTCGGTTTATCATGAAGGATCAGTTATGAAAAAGGGGAATTAATTTTTCTTGATTAAAATAGGGAGTGAGCGCCTATTATGTCACCAAACAAAAAAGTAAAACAGGATCGATTCAACCCATAATCCCATTGCTCGAAAATTTAACGCCTTAACCACTGAACTAGCCAACCCTTTTCTCTCTGGCAAAATTTGAACCACAGACTTTTAAACTAAGATGAACACGCTGTCCACTGTACTATCCTGCCTTGACCATCCCTTTAAACCCTCCCCCAGCCCCTCCTATGCTTGAACTAGAAGTACTGACCTGCATGAAGTAGTGACCAATGGTCACCATCTCCCCTGTATTTTGGTTGTATGCTCCCAGCTTGATGTTGCCTGGACACTTGGCTTGAGAGATGATCTCAAAATCCTCTCCCATTAGCTGAAATAATATGTCAACATCAAAATATCTTATTTCCATAGCATAGCAATTACAACAAATTTAAGCCAAGTCAACATTCCTTCAATGTTTATTGTAGGTAACTTTACATGTATTCAAGTTTCTGTCATATACACATTTTGAGATCTTTGTATATAATGTTATAAAAAAATATGCCTCATTAACCGAATAAAATTCAAATTTCACAATCTCTCTGCTGATTTGAAAATTTAAATTTGTATTTGAAGCCAAATATCATGCAGAATTTCTGCAGCGCAGACAATCTGGTGGCCAGCTCCATCAAAACCACACTGTTGACTGGAATAATAATATTTCAAAGTTATTCTTTAATCGGATGTGAAATATTTCTGTTGTTTCCTCTTGACAGTCTAACAACTTTAAACTTTTTTTAAACATTAGTTCATGCAAAATATGTCATCTTCAGAGGACAACAACATATCAATATTCAACCTCATCATCGTTTTTAAATACTCTTTTGATTGAAAAACATAGTCCCACAACTGGACACATTATTTTTGTTTTTGTGCGATCGCTTAATTCAACCAACAAAACATGCTACATCCACTTTAAATGCTTTGATTTGATGTGACTCTCAAAAAACATGTGCCTATATCAAGTGTTGACAGAAAAATGGAAAGGGAACCTACAAACAGATTCCTGGGTAGAGGCAACATTTTAGATTTAATTACCATGAACAGGGTTGAATTCTATAAGATTTATTTGATCGCCAGATCAAAAAAAGCGGAAAGTTTACGTACATATAGCATTTCCTCATCCTGCATCCAGCCAACATACTGATTGGTCTGTTGACAGTAGGCAAGCCTGTTCATTTGCTCTTCTGGTTTTACTGTCGCTTTCTTCCTCCCGTCTTCGAGGAATGTGTGAAATGTGGCTCCGTCTGTGGTCACATACTCCTGAAATCATAGTTACGCTTTTTATAAGCATAAATCTACTTCTGATTATTGAATACATTAATTTTTTTTAGGTAGCACGAAAAATGTAAAATTTGGTGATAATTTTCAATTAAATGTTTTCGCTAAATAGAATTCCCAAATAAACTTTAGAATTGTCCTTCAACCTCGGACATTATACAAGCATCAACATATAATCAGTTATTCAATATTTTCTAAATTTTTGGGCAGCAGGGAGAAAAGTAAATAATATAAGAATTCATAAATGCAGATTAGACATTTTTCCCTCTAATAATTTGCAAATGAAATCAGAATTAAGTAAGTCACTAAATAAGTAAGAAACTGAGACACACAAAAATTGCTTTATCAGCATTTGATTTATCTGCAGAATACTAAAAAAATTATCTTCCATGGGTTAGCAAGGACATAAGTTGCTAAACATAACAGTACTTTGGTTTGCAGAAATTAATGATGACAGATTAGAATGATTTTTCTTAACAATTTTGTAAGAGATCAAAACTACTTCTCATACTCGTGACATAGCTTGATCGTAACAAAATCATCACATGTTCACGCAGAAAGTTCACTTTTCATCATTCCTAAAAAGCAATTCTTGTCTTTAAACAAAGACTTATATATGCTAATGTTGAAATATTGACTCTTCACCATTAAACACATACATCAATACATGGTTACCTTTCTTGGGCTAACAAAAACGACATGCTCGAGTGTTTTGGGATGGTTGAGCTTCCGTTCATGATGTATACCATGTGTTATGACAATGTCCCTGATATCAGCCCCAGCGACAGCCTCAACCGTGTGACGGATCGAGTTTCGTAGCAGTGTCCAGTTGTGAAGCGCCTTCCGTTTATCTTCAGCCTGTCGTCTTTTCACTAAGATATCCATCTCTGAATAATCCTGAGTACTGCCAATTTCTATTGGCACATTGGCCTCCGCCTTCATTAGGACGTCCATGTTCCTTTCAACTTTGTAGGCAGATTATCCTGGCCTTGCTTCTATGATGTTTATGTTCTGAAAATAGAATCAACAAACTTACTCTTCCATTGAGATGTGGAGATAAAGATGAAGGAAAGGAATAATTCTTACACACCATAAACTCAAGAGCTATTTAAAGCTAAGTGCTCAATTTGATTTAAATTAACCTTTTTCCTAGAAATTAGTTTCAAAATATTGACACTACAGAGATATGAGCTCTTTAAATCGAAGTCATCCTCTCCATTAGGTCTAAACACAGCCCCAATTGTCTGATTTTCCAACGTAATCTCATCTAACCAATTGCAAACACTCCAGCAAAAGCCTTCGCTGTCAGTAGCTAGGGGCAGGTTAGCATGACTGCCACTAGCTTTCTTATTGAAGTGGATGAAATGATTTGTCTGCAAATGACTAGGTTTTGTCTGCATTTAACTGGTAACAGAACATGGGCCACTTAGACTAAGTAAAGTGAAAACCCCCAATTAGAACGAGATAGTATCTTGGTCGAGTCACTATTTTGAAACTTTTATTCCAAAGTGGACATTAGATTGGTTGAGTGCCTAATGTCAAATTTGTCCTGAAGAATTGCCTGATTTTAATCATAGTACCATTTAAGAATAAGGATGAATTTGCATTTTGGTAGAGTTACTATTTTGAAACTTTTATTCCTCGGAACATGGTGGACTTTAGATTGAATGAGTGTCCTGTATCAAATTGGTCTACAAGAAATCTTTGACTTTAATTATAGTACCCGATGTATCAATTTATCAAAAATCACTTGATCAAAGAATAAGTTTATAATCATATCCTTCTAATAAATGTATTGATTGCCTTTTCAAGGTACATATATATATGCATGTTGTTTGTGGATGCAAATATTTAGAGAGAAATTCAAATTAGGTTTGAAGTCAAGCATAATCTGGATTCATAACATTGCAGTTTTTTTCAAAAGGTAAATGTAAAATTTTAACATATATGAATATTGAATTGGGTTAAGGTTTCGGCTACATAATAATCTGTTAGAGCATCTTTCTCATGACTGAAGACCCTTTCTGAAACATTTGAACATCTCACTAGTCTAAACTTCAATAAATGCATATCAAAATAAAGATTTAGATCCTTGAAATTGACATATTTTGTGCTTTAAGTGTCTTGAAGCATTTTGTGTGAGATGAATGTTAATGTTATGAATGAGGTCCCTATTATCGTGGGTCTTTTAATTTCAAATATATATGTTTTACTCAAAATTAGGAGAGAGAGTATAATCTTAGACATGAGATTTAGATTAATTATCTACGTAATGTAATTTGATAGAAGTGTCCACATTATCAGGGTAACTAGAATTTAATTGATGAATTAGTCTCTGTGAGTAAGCTAGATCATCAAATTTAAATCATCATGCAGAAATTAAATGTAACTTTGGTTGAAATTAAGATTGGATATAAGTATTTGCAAAACTAGAAATACTTTGATACGATAATAGGGTTACATAGATAATAGGGTCACTGCCCATAACTTGTTTATGCCGTCATAATATTAATTTTCGACCATATTAGGGGACGTTAAACAAACAGTAATAAGTGAACTCTTTAGAAAAGACAATGCAATACACTTAATTGATGGGTAGGTACCTTCACATGCTTGTTTCCACAGTTAAATCCGCATCAAATATGATTATTTACATCGTCCGCCATATTGTTATCTCCATGGATTCAACTCTCGCGAGAGCAAGGCAGCTAACTCCTTGAGCATTTTGGAATTTTATGGCGCTTCTTTCATTTTTCCAAATAGAACGATATTTCTAAATATTGTTTCCTCAGAAAATTGACAGTTTATTTGAAGAAATATCAATCATTTTTAGTATATTTTTCTTCTTAAGAAACAAAGCAAGCTAGGTTGACAGTTTTATATCATGATGTTCTGTTTTCACCCTTGCACAAACGGATTGAATCGTTCGTAAAATGTGGCCTGGTTCAGTTTCTTATGGATGTCAAAGTATATAATTCGAATTTTGCCTCACTTTTCTGTTTCAGTTGAGTCAGGAAAGGACATCATGTTAAATAGAAAACGACACCACGGTCTTCTGTGTATATCTAAATGAATGTCAATTGACAGTTTTGTATTATGATATGTGAATGACCAAATATTGAACACTGTTGATCTAAATTCTGATCTAAATTCATTTAGACTGAAAGCCGAGTGCTTTTATCGACACTGGTGTAATTTTGCGAAATAAAAGCTTATGATCAGAACTACCGTATCAGCATTGAATGGCACCAACGGCATCTGTTTGCGTTTTGGCATCAAAACGCCGAAACGTCATAGAAGCTTGTCATATCACGCAATACAAATATAGTAATTGAATGAACCTTATAAAGAGCCACTCCGTGAGTTGTTGGAGTCATAGATACCAAACTTAAGCAAGCGTGTCATTTGATCGCCAAATATCGACTGTTACCAAAAAGACACATTTTAAAGCTTATTGTTTTTTTTACAGTGACAATATGAAGTTAGAATGTCGCAATTATGATCGAAAACCGGACAGTGGCGTGCGTCAAATAGTCATACGAAATTTTGGAGACTTATCTAAAACAGCTAGGAGGGCAATTAGGATTTGAAAGCGTTAGTTAGGTTGGCGGCATCCCATTTTGACTACTCCCAAAATGACTACTCCTTATATAAACACAAAACCAGTGTTGCATGAGAAACCTCTCCCCTATTTGAAATATTGGACTGAACCACAAGTAGTTATGAAACAGGTTTATTTTCAAGCAACACAGTATCCGGAGAGACATAAAAAACTACATAAAAAGTATATTCTTTAAACGTGATAAAATATAAGAAAGACAAAAAAAAAGAATGTTCTTTTTTAAAAATTACACAAAAAGGCTGTTTTTAGATTTTCATGGAAAACCAGTATTTGTAATATATCTTTTGGACAGAAAGTTGAGATATTTTGATTTTATATCACCACATATGACATTTAGGTTCGTATCAAAGGTAAATAATATGTTATGAAAATCACGGAGTGGACAAGTTAAAAGTAACTCTGTATCTTCCCTCTGTGAATCATTTCAAATAACTTCATAAAACATAACACAAAAATTATTCATTATAAAATATTTATTTCTTCAGAACTGCAATATACCAAGTCCCAGCGATATCTGCAACAGAAAGATGTGTGAGTTACGCTGAATACCTAAAACAACAGGGCATCAACAATTTTGTTCTGAGTGAAATGTTAATAATTTTTAGATAAAATATACAACGAATCTAGGGTCTCAACAGTTAACTAAAAATACCCTCCTTAAAAGAAGTATTCGTGAAAGTACTATGGACTGATCGAGTCATTTGTATTTAAATATTTAACGTAACTAGGCCTACATATATTCTGAATTCGAAACTGGAATCAACGAAACGTGAACGGATCATTTTGCGGTGTTCAATACCCTTTGTTACAATTACACTATCTTTATCATGTCCTATTGTCTGATTGGTAATTGCGATTGAAGAGATTAAAGTGATTTTCAAAGTATTTTGTACTTGGATTAAACATTTTCGCGTGTCAAAATATTAATAATGATAATATTTGACAAATTTGACACATTCATAAAATGTTTAATACATGACAATTACTAGTTTTTATTGAACATCGAACAGCACCATTATGTTTGTGTGTTGAGGCCGAAATCACCAGTGTGTATAACAATACTAGATAAATACTATCAACTCAAATGTTATCTTCTATATGCTTTAGATAAACTTTCCGCAAGTATTCGTAAATTCTAGTAAGTACGTTTGACAAATAGACACGGGCAACTGTCCGATTATAGAACCGTTTTGCTGTCTCTCTGCACAACCGATTAGCATTAAAAAAATTCAGCATCAGTCAGTTCTTGTAGATGAAAGACACCTTATCACCTGATCACAAAATAAACAATTTTGAAAAGACAACTTTATAAATAATGTGGTACTAGTAATTATTACTCCTATAACTCAAGGCGTGCCTCTTTATGGTTTGTCGTAAAGTTCACAGGAGTAAGCATAGATAGACTGACTGTTTAGTGTCTTTAAAGAGGCAGTAGGATGTCTTTCGAAATATTTATTTCTTCACATTTTCCCCCAATAAACATTCGTTATGTCAATTATATCAACTTCAGAGGGTCAAAAATGTCATTACTCAACCTGATCATCTAGTCATACGATAAATTATCTATTCTCAACGCTAACGCTAGCGGCCATTTTTGTGTAAACATCTTTTAATCATTTGTGCTAGCGAAATGGATTCGCATAGCTTAAATGAACATTGTACGTTCGTCTTGGAACTGCTTTTAATAATTACATACAATTGCCTGGTGACATTATTTTCGTTACTATGAGATTACTTTATTTACCAAAAATACGTGCTACTGTCCCTTTAAAGTACTAACTCACCGTAATATCTCTCCGGTCGGATAGAGTTTTCCTCAAAGAGTTCCTGTCAAGATAACATAAATGACGATAAGTGTCTGTGTTTTTGTTATTTGTTTTATAAAACATTCTCGGTGTTAGAAAGTCCCTTCTATTTTCTTCAGCTATTAGTCCATAATTCCAATCAAATATTAGTAACACGACGACAGGCTGAGCTGGTTGGATTATCATTGTCTGATTAAAATTGTACATGCTCCAATAACAATTTCAAAATAATGCCTCAAACGGAATCCGGAGTCGACCTATCAAGGTCGTGCGAAGAGGCAACCATCGAAAGAGTTCGTATCCCGGTAAAAGCATTATTTTGAAACTCGGAACGCCATCAATTGTAATTTGAATTGTTCAATGAGAATAATAATTTCAAATTGATGAGATTTAACTACGGGTATCATGCAAATAAAATATCGAACCTATATGAATAAAAATTGATCACAAAATTCCCGGAGTCGCTCATCAATCATATACAGCCTGGCTACGTAGAATCTTCTCTTGGGAGTAAAACTGTTCTCATAGTCGATATCCATACCCAAATGATCCAGAACTTGGGTACAGCAAGAAGTTTGGGCTGAAAGAAAAATTAACCATATTTTATTATATCGATATCTTGATTTTGTTATAAAGGTTTCGAGAAAAAAAGTTTTGCTCATTGGAGAAAATATATTTAGTTAAACGGGGGAAAAGAATAACTGAAACATAATAATGTGCTACAGCGACTTTCGACCTCAGAGTGGGAACTGTATTTTGAAAATTAACGTACGTATGTATTCATAAAACATTTTTGATTATTATGTAGACACATCCTCGATCCCCCCGCGCTTAATTTTCCGATTCTCTATACGATATCACCCCTGGGGCTTTTTTCCACACTACTAGTATAGTAATTATCCGCCTATGATTTGATTTTGAACTTTCAAATATAAGTTACCGAGCATGCGCTGAATATTATATGTCAAACACCGGTCTATTGATACAAGTACCTCTGAAAACCTCTGCCAAATTGTCTCACAAGTTGGTTGTTGTATACCAAGATTTAAGCGCAATTCAAGAATAAAGTTTCTGAAAAGATATCCCAGAGATGACATATACTGGAGAACTAATAGTAATGTAACCTTTATCAATTGGTAAGTAAGAAAGATTTCATGTAGGGAAGTACTAACCAATCTAAAAGACTCACGAATATTATTGATATTTATATATATATATATATATATATAGACTGTTTTGTTAAAGTTGAAAGCTTTGTCAATAACATTAGTTGATTAAAAAATAACTTACCTGATTTGTAATAAACGTTATTTCATAGAATGCGTACGGGTATTATCAATCTAGATAACTTTTGATCATTAGTTTTCTTATATCGCCCATTGGTTACCTATCTCCGCTAGAATTGATTTTAAGATATCATCAACCACTTACAAATGCGTGAACCAGCTAGCCCCATCTTATCTGGAAGACCTCATCACAGAGTACAGACCCACCCGCAAACTACGTTCTCAAGATCAACAACAGCTAACTGTGCCTAAAACCAAGCTGAAATCTTTTGGACATAGAACATTTAAACATGCTGCTGCCCTCTTGTGGAACTCTCTCCCAATCCAAATTAAGCAATCTCCAACATTTGACTCCTTCAAATCCAGACTAAAGACACACCTTTTTCAGTCTTACTATTGCTAGCGCTTAGAGCATATGCCTTATGGAATTAGCGCTATATAAGTTGCCATTATTATTATCATTGAAACATATATCAAAACTGTCGAACTAAATCTACTTAGTTTTGGGTATGCTTTAAAATCATAGAAGGTAACGCGGCTTGTATGTAATTTATTGATATTTCGTTTTTAAAATACGCAGTAGGCACATATATACGTGGACAAAAAAACCTACTAAAATACGTTCACACAGTCTTGAAGAGCCACTCCGTGAATTGTTGGAGTCATATATGCCAAACTTAATCAATGGTGTCATTTGATCGCCAAGTATCGACTGTTACCAAAAAGACACATTTTAAAGCTTACTGGGTTTTTTTACAGTAACAATATGAAGGTAGAACGTCGCAATTATGATCGAAAACCGGACAGTGGCGCGCGTCAAATAGTCAAACGTAATTTTGGAGACTTATCTAAAACAGCCAGGTTTGCAGTTAGGAGTCGATAGCGTTTTTTAGGTTATATAACTAGTATCCATGTATATTGGTCGTGATATCTACACCTCTGTACATTTATATTGCTTTTAGATATTCATTGAAAACCAGTATTTTTCATACATATGTCTTTTGTACATGAAAAGTTAAGATATTCTGATTTTAAATTACCAAATGTGACATTTAGGTTCGTATCAAAGGTAAATCATATGTTATGAAACATTTGAAAAAATGCAAATTTCTTTAAAAAACGAAAATAAATGATAAAGATAACCATAGAAGAAAAATCGTTAATTTAGAAATTGACTTTGGCTATTTGTTAGACGTTTTACTTAATAATTGGTATGTCAGATCTGGAGAACCTGATATGCAGTTTGAAATTAATTGAGATGAGTTTTAAATTTCTCTGAAAGTTTTAAATTGCAACCTCTTTATTTGTAGCCGATCAATTTTCGTCCGAATTTTCAGAATTATAAATATACCTATCTGTGGTGAATGTCAATTTGTACACTTCCTTGATAAACATTAATGAATAGAATTTAGCATTTGTCAAACACGCACATTTTTATTGTATGTGAAGACATACCAATAATGCATCAAAACTCTTTATTAGATATCAATGGATATATATACAGTTCGTCATATAATGCTACATCAATGTTTGCCATCATACATGATACTTACTTATGTTGAGAAATCCACCGATTCCACCCCCAAACCTTGTGTTTTCTTGCTGGCCGTTTACCATTACAGTTAATGCAACAACTGCGAGGAATGCGACAAGGAGAGTTGTTTGGACCTTCATTGTTATTGGATTGTGCGGAAAATGACTGATGAATCTACACAGGTACATCCCATTTATATCTCCTGCTCTGCATGCTGTAACACATGTTGTGTATTCACTAATTAGATATCACATCTCCTCTTCGCATGTGTTATATAATTAAGATTTCAACTACAACTTGGGTTAATGTAACACCTGTAGGCTTTTAATTTGTCAACTGAACGACAGAGGGTACGATACAATTATGATATTGCAAACTTTTGTATCGTGGTAAGAAATCCGATGAAATATGTAAAATCACCCTTTTTAACTTATTACCCAGGTTTGTACCATCAAGTCCAGTGACGAATGAGGGTTGTGAGGCAATTTTGTACAGAAGAGATGACATTTAACGTTCACAAAATTAAGGAAAGGGAGAGGCGGGTGGGGAGGTTTTCGGCAAAGCTTTGTTTTCTCAGTTGGGGGATGGGGGTAGTTATCTTTATAGGGCAATTTTGTTTTACCTTTCATATATGATATATAGCTACCGGGATCAACTTCTCTCACACATATTTATATCATGTAAACTACGATCCCCTGCTATTGGTCTGTTATCGATAAATTGTTTCAGTGGCATTCTAGAAGTTGGTAGTTTAAGGACGACAATGATATAGTGATATACAACCTCTTTATTACACAGTGGCGACGTTTCCGTATAGATCCTTATAGCATAAGATGATTTCATCATTAGAAAGGAAAGTGAAAGTATTTCGATAAAAAAAAAGATTATTATAACTGATGTGTTATGATTTAAACGATGAAACGTCACCTGACCCTTGAACTCTGTATTAAATGAGAGTTCAAGGGTTATTCCCTGCCCCACACTAAAGCACGTGTTGTGTTACATATTTTGTAAGTTAAAAACAGTTTATAAGTCACAAACTATTGTTCAAAACACTATTTCTTAATTCCATACCATGCTATAAAAATAACGATAATTTAAATATAGCATCGTTATCTCTTGATGTCATAATAGAAACGAATCCTGTTACACTCGTCTTAGATAGAAAACGTTCTGGTATATATTTAGTTCAGTATAATATGGACAATCAAATGTAAAATGCATTTCATCTTCAATAGCGTCATTACATAATGGACAGAGTCTTTGTATTCTTTCAAGGGAGATATATCTTCCATAGTTTATCATTAGTTTTAGTAAACCAAGTCTATATTTGATATATAACTTTCTGAGAAAACGGTTTGTAGGAACTGATAGGTATTTCTCTGGTTTTAGTAAACTCTTGAACTTTCTGTATATATCATAACGTGAACTGCTTTCTATATTGGATTGCCATCCTTGATAAAACATACTAATTGCCACGTGACGGAAATCTTTCAAAAACATGTGTACATTTTCAACAGTTTGACTTATCCATATAAAACCATATCCATGAGAAAATAATATTTTCTTAATATGCGACACCCATGTGGTCTTTCCTATACTATCTAAGTGGAACATCATGTTGTATGCAATTTTGGGAAGTCGATGTTCTGGCATCCGGAGAATCTTCAACCAATATTTCAAGCATTTTATCTGCGATTTAATGTAAAGTGGGTATCTTCCACATTCTCCATAGATCATACAATTTGAAGTAGATATTCCAACACACAAGAATTTTTTACATGCTAATCAGTGAATTCTTTCCAAACATTCATATCTTTAGTAACCCCAAACTTCAGATCCATATAAAAGAATTGGTTGTATCTGTGTATCAAATAACTTAAAAAATACATTTGGTGTCAGGACTCCCAGTTTATAAGAGATAGACATGATATAAGGTAATGCTCGCTTGCCACGCAGTGCCAAGTCTAATCGCACTAGTCCATATTCAAAGTTGAGTTGAACATTACACCAAGATATTTATAACCGTTAACTACATTAATTCAATTTCCACTGAAATACTATTTTTCTTTTAAACTTAAAGGACCACCCTTTCTAAACACTTTAATTTTTTTAATCCAAATTCACTGATAATTTCCATTCTTCAGTGTATTTATGCAATATATAACTGGTTTTGCAAACCAATAATAGTATCAGACAGTAAGATAACATCGTCAGCAAAAAGAAGCATTAGAATTTCAATGATGTCAGGATACAACTGTATACCATGCTTACCGTTATTTACAATATCATAATACAACTCACTAATGAAAAAGGAAAATAATAAGGGATTCAATATGCATCCATGACGTAACCCAGTGGGACAATAAAAAAAAGTCAGTAATACCATAATCACTTCGTACACATGATTTGACA
Organism: Phorcus lineatus; assembly: GCA_921293015.1. Lineage (NCBI taxonomy): Eukaryota > Metazoa > Mollusca > Gastropoda > Trochida > Trochidae > Phorcus > Phorcus lineatus. The sequence continues at coordinate 9,681,351 of OV121090.1, forward strand.
TTTGAATACATAGTTTTTAACATGTACATCTTTCCTTGAAGTCCAGATTTTCTTAGACAAACCCATAATTTAGAACGATCCACAGTATCAAACGCTTTTTTGAAATCAATAACAGCCACATAAATTTTGTGCTTACGGCGTGATAAACATTTTTGGAAAACAGCATATAGGGTAAAAATGTGATCAGTAGTAGAATAATTCTTTCTAAAGCCAGCTTGAATCTCGAGAATCCTGTCTCTCATGTTTGCCCAGTTAGTGAGTCTATTATTTAAAACGTGGGTAAAAAGTTTCCCAAGAACACTCATTAATGAAATCCCTCTATAGTTGTCAGGGTTTCTAGGATTACCCTTCTTATGCAGAGGTACTATATCTGATCGAGACCAACTACTAGGAAAATATATAAATATATAAATACCCTAATTATCAATGATTAAATATATTCAGAAAAATGGTCTTTTTCTTACATTATGAATTAACATTGAAATTTGTACGCCCGGTTATATTGCGTGATCTTCGAAACATAACAATTGTCTTTTGTAATGTTTAGAGTATCGGATCATTTATTTGATAACGGTGTTAGCATCTAAACATCGCAGTCTAGCAATAAAGAAGATGAAAATCCTTTCAAGGAAAGATGCTACCTTCATTGACAATCATTTAACACAACAAATTACTCATTGAAAGGCTGAATGTATCTACAATCTACAATCTACAATTACTTAACCAGCTGTCACCAAGATATTAGGCCAATGGCTGCATTCTCTAACTCGTATAAAATCCACCAGAGCCGCGTTGTCATGTATCTCGTCTCTACCAGAAACTCAATATGAAGAAGGGCTTGATGTTGAGGCACGCTCTCGCCATTCTCATCTGCATGTGTACTGTCGGTGTGGTAGTTGCCCCCACAACCCCCTCATCAACTGTCTGCCCGACCCAACCTACTGTCGACTGCGAAGGTAATGCTTGAGTTACACTAAGGTTTTTCTCACTACGTCCTACCCCGTCTAAAATTAAAAGCAAAACAGCCTCTAGTCTAGTCTTTGTCCCGTCCTCAGGCAGTTTCTAACACGTTTAGATTGGAAAGTATTGCCCGTTCGCCTCATTTTCAGGACGTCTTCAACCAGTTCAATTCCGTTCTTAGACAGTTCATATCCGTTCTAAACTAGACCAATCTCGTTCTTGATACGCACAATTCCGTCCTAGCTGCGACCAACTCTTTTAAAGACAGTTCTTTCCGTTTTCACTACGTCCTGATTCCGTTCTCAGTACGTCTTAATTGAAAAAATCATCCAGTTCTTTCCCGTTTTCTATAAATACCCAGCACGTCCTTGCCCGTTCTCATTAGCGTTCTCAATTTCAAGTGGAAATCATCATGCCTCCAAAGAAGAAGAAGTATGGTCAGAGGAAGGTTGTTCACAGGAATCAAATACCAGATCCAAATCTACTAGCCCTGTAGAAGCCATAGTGGCCGAGGCTTTTGTTCCAGAGATAGCCTTATCGCCTGCACCTTCTGAATCTTCTGTCACACAGTCAGAGACTAATATGTCTGAGACAGATCAAATTCAGAAGAACAAGCAAAGAAAAGGCAAAACTCACGTCAACCTCACACCCGAATAAGAAGAAGACATGACAGATAGCTCAAGGGTCATGACATTCTATATAATCGATTCCTGACTGCATAACGTTCTTACTCGTCCTTAGTCAGATCGAAGTACGGCAGTTCCGTTCTCAGTACGGCAATCCCGTTTTCAGTACGTTTGCACTCCGTCCAATTTCAGGACGGGGAGAACGTTCAATATGCCAAACGTTCTGGAGCACCCGAGCCACGTCCGAGCTAGTTCATAAAGATCGTAAACAATTGCCACAACGTCCATTTCGTCCTCAGACAGTTCTCAGACATTTCAAGCCCTTTCTGAAAAAAATCCAAGGACCTACTAAGAACGGGCTTGGTGTAAAGGGGGTATAAGAAATCGGTTTCAGTGGTCACTATAGAGAATCCTTCCTAGTTTATGTTTGCAAACTACTTTTTTGAATTGGCATCGTCCATTGACATCTTAAAAACCTAGAGAGTTTTGAAAATATGGGCCCAGGTGTCTAAGGAAAAGTGTTGAGTACACTCGGAAATAGCGGAAAATACCTGGATAACTCTGTTAAAGGCGGAACTAATACAAATAGCGAGGCAGAACTTCGGGATAACTGCGGAGCTTTACGTAATGACTTCGTATCAAGCTCGGAAGACCCTCGGCAACCTAGGTTTGTCTCGTATCAATCATGTCGTACCTACGATAGGTCAAATTTCAAATGTTATTACCTGAATCAGCCGATAAACGACGGAAGGAACGTTCTACCTTGCAGAAGACCGTCCGCACTTGATTCTCTATCACTCCGCGCAGTCCGCAAATACTCCGCAACCATTTCCTGCAGTTGTTCAGTTATTCCGAAGTTCTACAGGGGTAATGATTCCACAACCAATCATAGTTCCGCGCACTTTCTGTCATTTTCGAGTGTCCTCAGCGATTTATCAGAATGTTTTCAGCGACAATCCGTATTCATTGCGAAGCGTTCCATAGTTTCTCCGTGAATTTTTCCATGGCTACTCTGTAATTTTACCGTACTTTACCCGTGTGTTTTCCGAAAGATATGTAATTATTCCGAACCTATTTCGAATCAGTTAGAAGTATGTTGTCAAATATTCTGTGCGTTAATTCAAAAGCACTTCAGAGGACAATTCTCCGACGTCCGTGAGTAACAATGCCTTCTGCCATTCGGGGGGACGGATAGCGCAGTGGTTAGCGCATTTGTCTTCGGATCAAAAGGTTTAGGGTTCGAATCTAGCCAGGGACTAGGCAACTGTGTCTGCAGTAGAGAATTGTTCTTCAAACCTTAAGGGTTGGGTGCAATACTACTCTGAATTTCAGTGCAGTATCACCTATGGTTTGCCAGTTCCAGCCGATGCTCGAATGTTTTACCGCAATACACAGCCATATTGTTTTTGTGGGCTTTCTTCCTACCTTCCTTCCTCTACTAGCTGCCGTGATGTAATTGAAATACTCTTGAAAACGACATTAAATCACAATTCACCTACCTCACCTTCTGCAGCTTAGTGAAATGGGGTACTTTTTATTATGCTGCCAGTGTAAGTGCGGTTTCGCTTCCGTATATACCTATTTCTCTCATTTCCTAAAGATTTTGTAAAAATAAGGAATACCAGTCTAAAAAATCGTGAATATCTTAGGCAATACTGTTAATTTAGACACTTTTTAGTCTTAATGTTTATCTGTGCATGTTTCTTTCAGTGGTTAAAGTTAAAGCTTCCTTACCCGGAGAGCATTTACAGTGAATGTTCGTACACATAGGACATCATATACTTTTATACTCTCGTTATCAATGACGATATAATACTGGCTACTAACTTGGTGAAGAACCGGAAATTATACGGAAGTACTGGTTCCTACAATACATCTTTGGACAAGGTCAATGTTCAAAATAGTAAATGAGATATGTATGTTACCTAAATTCCAATAATTGGCTCCTTACGGAATGTCCTACTGACTGTAAAAAACGGTTTAGAGGCAAAAAAATTATTTAATTTTTCTTAATCTTGCTCTCATGATTTCTATGATACGGGTTTAACTCGCATTCAAGTAAATGTCTTCTTACAGACGGTCAGACCTTATGATATGTGTTTAACTATACCTTGCACGTATGATGTATATGACACAGGTTTTACTTACAGACTGTCAGACTGTAACAATAATGATATGTGCTTTACTTCACCTTGCACGTATGATGTATATGACACGGGTTTTACTTACAGACTGTCAGACTGTAATAATAATGATAAAAGCTTTATTTCACCTTGCACGTATGATGTATATGACACGGGTTTTACTTACAGAATGTCTGACTGACTGTTGCGAGGAGTTGCTGATCTCTATCAAGACATGGGAGGATTGTAACTGCACTCCTTTGAACGGAACCCAGGCTGACGACGAGAACTACCTGTACAGACGTATTTACTACAAGCAGCTCTTCATCTGGCTCAAAGAATACTGCGAGGATCACAACGCTCACGTCCACTTTGTAAGTAATGTTTAGAATATAAATGTTTGATAAATGTTACACAACGCTCACGTCCACTTTGTAAGTAATGTTTAGAATATAAATGTTTGATAAATGTTACACAACGCTCACGTCCACTTTGTGAGTGATGTTTAGAATATAAATGTTTGATAAATGTTACACAACGCTCACGTCCACTTTGTAAGTAATGTTTAGAATATAAACGTTTGATAAATGTTACACAACGCTCACGTCCACTTTGTAAGTAATGTTTAGAATATAAATGTTTGATAAATGTTACACAACGCTCACGTCCACTTTGTAAGTAATGTTTAGAATATAAATGTTTGATAAATGTTACACAACGCTCACGTCCACTTTGTAAGTAATGTTTAGAATATAAATGTTTGATAAATGTTACATAACGCTCACATTCACCCTTTAAGAATGTTTAGTTAAGTTTTTAAGTTAACGATTACGATAAAAGGTAGAACAATGAAGATCTATATCATTTCTTATTTTATTTTACTTTAATGTCTACCTCAGTGTATTCAGCGCAATGAACTTAAAACCATATCGCATGAAAATATTTCGTAAATATAAGAAAAAGGAACAGATAATGTACATGTCTCAATACTGCTAACAAACGCGTTCGAAAAGCGTAATTGTCTTGAATATCTATTAAAATTTCTTATTTCGGAACCGATCCCATTTGACCAGAAACAAGTATAAGAACTTAAACTATCTAAGATAGTGTGATCCTAAATATAACAATGATATATTATACCAAAGTAAAGAGTTCAGTCGAACCTCGCCTACTCAGTATTTTCCAAACCACCTGTAGACAAATCGTCCGGTTAAACGAGGTTCGACTGAATATAAAAATCATTGACGAACATGCAGATAGCATTGTTAAAAGTTAACCTTCCTATACTCTGCACTCGCTTTTTTACTCCTATTGTCCCTGTTTTTGTTAAATGGCCAGGCCATAGATATTGTATAAGTGCTTTACAATAGATAGTTGATTCATTTTTCCCACAATTGAATCATTTCAGATTGATAAACGGCATGACTGCCTATTTCCGGTACCGTAGTGTTTGCTACAAAAGCAAGTATATACTAAATGTTGTTATCTTCGATAGTAATGTAAAACCTTCAAAAAGGTTTCATTTGATTTTTTTTATTTCAGCACCACTGAGGTAGAGAAGAACAATTCAAAGACTTTCGAGAAAGACGGTTACAGTTTTACAGAATATACATGGACATATTATACCAAAATTAAAGTAATAGGGAAACCTGTGTGTATTCTTTGTTTTCATCTCTCACGACGTTTATTAAGATTCGAAAGTACAATTTACGTAACATATATGCTATATATATATATATATATATATATATATATATATATATATATATATATATATATATATATATATGCTATATATATATACATGTATATATAGGTAAAAAGGTGAAAGGTCGTACGTGAAGTAAATGTATCCTGAACCTGTTGAAAACACTTGTAGACAAGTCGAAATGCGACGCATCCAGTCATCATTAAAATGATATCTACAGCAAGTGTCGTCTGAAGTATTTCATTTTTTCAAATATACTATTAGCAACACAATGTATAAGTTACCCTGATGATCACTATGTTGTGAAACCGGTTGGTAATGAACTTATATGAAGACCAATCTTCAGTTTGTTATTTTTAAAGAATATTTGATACATAAACCATGAACATTTAACTTTTACATCTATATACATATATATATATATACACATTTCTAGGATATTATATCATTCGTCACGAGTTCATGAATATATAAATATCTACCGAGCGAGAGCAAGGGATTTACTGATTTTAAGGCACCAGCGTAGTACATATCGTATGTCCTAGACACAATAATAATAGTTTGTTCGTTTACATAGATTATTTATCAAAGAAAATAATAAGAATATACTTTCATGCATAGGTGGGTTGCGAACATGCTGCATAGCTCGATTGCAAGAATATTTTCTTATTTTGGATGTAGGTAGCTTTCAAAACTCTAAATTCTATTGAATTAAAATTGTTCGGCACTCACAGAAATCTTTCCCCTGACGTTTGCAACAATTTTAAGAACTCTGCGTGCATTCTAGCACTCAATAATGGAGTTCAAAACACCCTACCCTATGCCTTTGGGGAGCGTTAGTCCTTACCACGTCATTTCGCTATGGCCATGACGTAGAACACATGAAATTTCCCAGCTGAATATCAAATGAAAATAGGTAATGTATTACCTTTTTTCAAATACAGAAATAACAAAAAGGTGGTTAACTAAATGAAGAATGCGTCTGTCATAGGTATCGGCGCTGCAATTACTAGATTTCCGGTATTTCGTACTCGTGATGGGATTGCACTTGATTTGGTACCTCATCGGTCTGCAACGGCATACGCCAATCAGCAGCCTGATCCTGAAACTGTTAAACGGGCATAAAAATGAAAATCTTTGCAGACGCAATAAGAAATAATGGTTTAAATGAGAAGATGTTTGCTCGTGTAGAATAATTAGTCCAGTTTAGTAGCCTTATAAAATTGCTTCTATGACTTTAATGTTGTCTTGATACAAATTACATTCATAATACATTTCGACCAATTATAATTTGTATTTGTTGGTCCATAACTTAGAGTTTCACAACTTTAGAAATCTGAATGGTAACTCTAACGAACTTTCGACTGTCCACAGTGCTTGATGATTCAGAACTAATGAATTTACTGTCAACGACAAATTCTTCTTTTTGTATCAAAAGATTTACAGATGTATTTTTTAAAACTTCTACAACGATTACAAATTATGACATCAATTGTGTTTTCCGTTAATGTTATAAAGAAACGATTGAAATCGATCAATCTTTCAATCAATCTATCTTATTCGAAAAGACCGACAAGGGAAGTCAATAAGTTACATTAACAAACTTTTACATATTATATGTTTACAGCTAGATGAAAAACTAAAAGAAAACTATTTTCATTCTTAATTACCTTCAAATTTCAATTACCTATCAAATTCTTGAATTGCAGTCTAGATAACATCGGATAAAACATTAATAAGATTAAAGTGTTTTATTCAGTAAAACACTTCCGGTAACGTCATTGAGGGTGATCTTTACAAATTTATATAAAAAAACCCAGCCACATACATACAAAATCATAATGAACTGTGACATAACAATCTATTTGCTGTTGACGCCACAAGGCAGAGACGAAAGCAGAAGCATGACATTTAAACACAAAATAAAATACATCTGATTCGAGTTACGTCATAACAATGATAAATCACTATTTCACCCATGATGTAGTGCTAAAACAAATTTATCTTATCCCAATGTTTTCATTGAACTTATAAAATATAGAAACTAAAACGTTCCAAAACATTTTTCGTAAGTGCGACGAAACTTGGCGCTTGAACAGCCACTTCATTTGTCAGAGATGATATCAAAGGTCAGCACTCACAGGTTAAGGGTCAGGATCACAAGATTAATTTCGTGTTCTGAAAATATGCATCGTCAGTCGCCCACTACCTAGCTGACATTATAAATGAACAAAAAGAATTGTCACGTAATCTATATATCTCATAACTGCCTTTGCGAGGAAAGGAAAAAGATAAACAAGGAAAAGAGTGAATGAACTAAAACATGTCAAATAAATATCATCATAATGTCCCTTGTAATGCGACACCAAATCTTATACAGGTGTATCAACAACGTCAATTTGGTTATACAAGTATACATTGCATGAATTTGCTTATTTTGCAATTACTTCAATGGGGGGGGGGGGGGGGGGGGGGGAGGTAATGTTAATGTTAATGTTTATATGATTTCCTATGGTTCGGGTTCAGAATTTGTCAACCGGGGGGGGGGGGGGGGGGGGATCTATAATTAATAAACGCACTTTGTCATTGTGGGTTATAAACATTCATCAGTCGCTGGTTTTCAAGGATCACATGGAATTATGGGTGATCGAGATTCTTACTTGAGGTAGGATTATCATTCTGTCCCTGGGGTTTTATAGTATTGACCTTTAATTGGAAAATTCTAGTTACTCAATTAAGAACAAGTTATATGGATTTACAACTTCTACATTGCAGGATTGCCACACAATGTTCGTTGTGTTTTCACAAGTTTATATATACCAAAACTTGCATTTTAGAACAGCCGCTATATATCCGTACAATTACATTAATGTGGTAAACCGTATGTTTGATTGTGATTATTTGCATCAAGAAGCAATGCATTGACAAACTGTAAATTAAATCATCTGAAGTCATGAAAGCGGCAAATAAGCCCAAAACCGCGCGGGCGGCCTCTCCCCCAAACTGGTGTGTCTCCGGCAGCGCCTCGCCGGAGACTGGCCGCATCGTCCGTGACATCAACATATAAATGACGTCGTGACCATAGCGACGTCACGCATGCACGTACTAACGTTCGCCTCCTCAGGTGCATGCTGGCATCCAAAGGAGGCACTTTTGGAGCATTGTAGCAGCGCCGAGAGTGGCCCAATTTTTACCGAAAAAGGGGCGATTTTCAGGAATTTTTCAGCATGATTTTTCTTAAGTCTGATTTGTGTTTTAGGTCAAACTTATTATTTGGTTACTCGTTCGAAAATGCAATATAGGTTTGTCCACGTTTTTAAAAATCTAAATGTAGATAATAAAAAAATAGCAATCTTTAATAACGGAATAATAATAATCATCGTTTTGCATGTGTAATGTAATAAGAACTTCAACTACAACCGGTTTAACCCAAGACTAGCAGGCGTTTAATTTCTTAGATGAATCAAAGAGGTCATAATACGTTGACGAAATAGCGGACATCCGTAATATTTTTGGAAAATTCTGGTAGGAATCATAAAATTGCTCTTTTGCAGTGGGAAGCCGGCCAGTGTTTTACCTATATACCTATTTACATTTGGCTCACTGAGTGTGTGTGTGTGGATGTTCATGGGTGGGTGTGTAGGTGGGGTGAGTGGTCGTTTTACCTAAAATATCTACACTATTCCCTAATTTCCTTCCTTTCTTGTTTTTTGCGAGAGTTATTTAGTTGGAATACTGTTATCTTATTTGATGCCTTGAGGTGCGGTCTATATAGAGGATACTAAACGACCTTCCATTTAATACTATTTTTATTAAACGAGTTAATGATTAAGTATAAAACGAGCGAAAGCGAGTTTCATACCAAATCATTAACGAGTTTAATAAAAATAGTATTAAATGGAAGGAAGTTTAGTATTCTGTTTATTACTTGACCTCAGTAATCAAGAAAGTGTACTGAACGAAGTATTTCCGCGACTAAGCCGCCATTGAGACGTCGGTGCCAAGATTGTGACGTCACAACCACACAATATTATGACGTCATACGGGGAGCGGTATATTACACTAGTTAATATCGCCGTATAAATATTACACTGCGGTATCTTACACGGGCGAGTAATAAATAAATTTATGAATTCATCACAAGATTGATTTGTTGTCCCCAACAGCAACGCGGAACGGAGGACTATGAATTCAGCGGCGTCTGTTCGTACGTCCGTACGTATGTCTGGATTCTTATTAACCCGATAACTCATTAAGCTAAGCTAAGCTTAGTGTTCATTGTTGGTGACAGCTTCCAATGGAAGAAGACTCAGACGTCAGTCGATATTGTGACCTTGACATCATGACCAGACGCTTTTACGACTATGTAATACATTAAACGCGATATCTCGTAAAGCTTAGCGCCTAGAGTTTTCATATTTGACGACAGACTATAACGGTGGATGACTCAGGGACCAGAGGACGTTGGTGACCTTTAACTCATTTTCAAGGTCACCACGACACTTATATCACTTTGAAAATAGGCGTTTTTACGATTCGTTGTATTTGCTTGATTGGCAGTAGAACAACGGTTTTCAGGTAAATAAAATGATCGTACGAAAACGAAAATAAATGTTATCAATCAATCAAACACCTAATTTCTCAAAAGTAGAAGCAGATCTATAACAAACGCAACATGTTAATTTAAGTTATGCAAAACCATAAACTAATGTTCAATGGGGACAGTTTTAAGAAATAATTGAATTTCTTTTAAAAGCATGCTACTGCTCCTTTGAGATATACTCTCTCGTCTTGTTGACTCTAAACAAATAAATGACACATTCCTTCATTAAGTAACATTTAACGTAAGCAATTACACATTTCAAGGCTGCAATTAACAATGAATCGAATCACAATTACTTAATCAGCTGTCACCAAGATGTTATGCCTGCAATCTCTAACTTGTATAAAAGCCACCTGATAGCCTTGTTGCCCAGCTAGTCTCTGCCAGACAACTCACAATGAGGACCTGTTTACTGCTGAGCAACGTTATCACCATTGTGGTCTGCATGTGGACAGTTGGTGTGAAAGCGTTTCCTGGTACAACGTTTTCTAGTACAATGCTACCAACATCAACACCATCTGCAAGACCATCTGCAACACCTACCATGCCCCCGACATCGACTGTCTGCGCGTCCCGACCTACTGTCGACTGCGAAGGTAAGACATTTGTTGCATCTGAATGTCTGTACATGACATATTGTGTACTTCTCTTGTAAGCCATTGTGTGGACGAAGAAGGAAACTTATACGGAAGCACAGATTTCTCGTAAGAAGTGGTATTGCGGCACGTTCATTGCTCAAATATGATATATATGACACTGGTTTTTCCAATAATTGTAATCATGAAGAATGTCTTACTGACTTTAAAACGTTTTGAAATAAGACATATATCTTATCTCCTCAGACTTGTCCTCATGAAACATATGACACGGGTTTGACTCACTTTTCAATTAGTGTCTTCCTACATTCTTTCAGACTGACTGTACCAATAATGATATGTGCTTTACTTCACCTTGCACGTATGATGTATATGACACGGGTTTTACTTACAGACTGTCAGACTGTAATAATAATGATAAATGCTTTATTTCACCTTGCATGTATGATGTATATGACACGGGTTTTACTTACAGACTGTCAGAGTCTAATAATAATGATAAATGCTTTATTTCACCTTGCACGTATGATGTATATGACACGGGTTTTACTTACAGACTGTCAGACTGTAATAATAATAATGATAAATGCTTTATTTCACCTTGCACGTATGATGTATATGACACGGGTTTTACTAACAGAATGTCTGACTGACTGTTGCGAGGAGTTGCTGATCTCTATCAAGACATGGGAGGATTGTAACTGCACTCCTTTGAACGGAACCCAGGCTGACGACGAGAACTACCTGTACAGACGTATTTACTACAAGCAGCTCTTCATCTGGCTCAAAGAATACTGCGAGGATCACAACGCTCACGTCCACTTTGTAAGTAATGTTTAGAATATAAATGTTTGATAAATGTTACACAACGCTCACGTCCACTTTGTAAGCAATGTTTAGAATACAAATGTTTGATAAATGTTACACAACGCTCACGTCCACTTTGTAAGTAATGTTTAGAATATAAATGTTTGATAAATGTTACACAACGCTCACGTCCACTTTGTAAGTAATGTTTAGAATATAAATGTTTGATAAATGTTACACAACGCTCACGTCCACTTTGTAAGTAATGTTTAGAATATAAATGTTTGATAAATGTTACACAACGCTCACGTCCACTTTGTAAGTAATGTTTAGAATATAAATGTTTGATAAATGTTACACAACGCTCACATCCACTTTGTAAGTAGTTTTTAAAAGTAAAAGCCTATATAATCAGAACAAGCTTAGAGCATAACGCACCCTGATAGTCCAGCATTTTTGGATGCGCTGGATTAGAATTTGCTCAAATCGCCTATGTAACACATTCTAGAAGTTTTGTGAAAGATTTGTTTCTTCAAAGTTTCTCCGAAAAACGTTAGTTTATACCATATAGATTATCTTCGGAGTGTCAAAACGCGTGCAGCCCCTTTAAGAGGCTTATACAACTGTGTAGAATTTTCACAATGGTCATATAATTGGAAATATTGAATTGCAACGTTAAGGTACAATTGAGCATCCTTCAATGTACTGAATATGATGGTGGCGTGATCTTAAAATAAAGATTGACATCAGTTCCGCCTTGCAAAATTTAACATAGAGTCGGTATAAATTGATCATCCAAATTTTTGCCTGAAATCTTTCACCAATTTGTTATTCATTTTTGTCTATCTTACTCTAGTATAAACAGAAGCTGTCCGGCTCCACATATAACTATTAGTGTTTTTCCAGAAATTTTTCCAGGTTGCGTCAATAGTTGAGCTTCGTTATGATACATGTAATTCCTTTTGAGTTAACTGCTTCTAAACGTTTCAATTTCAGCACGAGTGAAGAGACTTATAGAGTCACGATGGAGGAATGCGTAGTGGTTATTTGTACCTATAATAAAATTTACATAGAAAACAAAGTCTTTGTATTTATGACACGCTTTTGATAAACGTCTACATTAAAGAGCCACTCCGTGAGTTGCTGGAGTCATATCTGCCAACTTAATCAATGGTGTAATTAAATCGCGAAGTATCGACTGTTACCAAAATGACACATCTTAAACCTTATTGGGTTTTTTTACAGTGACAATATGAAGGTAAAACGTCGCAATTATGATCGAAAACCGGACAGTGGCGCGCGTCAAATAGTCAAACGTAATTTTGGAGACTTATCTAAAACAGCCAGGAGGACAGTTAGGAGTTGATAGTGTTTGTTAGGTTATATAACTAGTATTCATGTATATTGGACGTGATATCTACACCTTTGTGCATTTATAAGGATGTTTTTATATTTTCATGGAAAACCAGTATTTGTCATATATTTGTCTTTTGGACATGAAAAGTTAAGATGTTTTAATTTTATATCGCCACATATGACATTTAGCTTCGTATCAAAGGTAAATAATATGTTATGAAAATCACGGAGTGGCTCTTTAATACGTCCAAATGTTCATGAACATAAAATCTATGTGAAATATATGCTGGCATGTCGAAGACAGGATCTGAAAGTCTGCCTTAGTCCTCTGTCATTATCTTATATAGGAGCCATGGGCACTGTAGTTCATCGGGTATTAAATTATCTATCTTATCAAAGGTTGAAGATAAAGAGGTGTCATGGAAATATATTGTATATGGTCCAAATTATTGTTTTTAACAGTCAAGCAATATACAGCTTATAAGCGGGTTTCTAAATAATGTTCTTTATGTATGATATTGGCGTTCTAAAAATACATTGAAATGGTTCTAAGGTTTTGAATGTAACAGACTTCCATATTTGGTATAAAATAAAACCTACAACAAAAACACACAAAATTTATAGAGCATAAACTATTTTCTTGAAATATGCCCTCCCCGTCAACAACCCCATTGGTTTTCTTTAAGTCATAACAAACTCACAAATACCACTCACTAAGCAACACAAGCTCAACCCATCAACACTTACCTGTTCACCTACTCAAAATCAAATCTAAAGAGACAATCATTCTACTGCCAAATGGCAAAGGCATTCTGTCAGGAGAGGATACACGGTTTCCGTTTGGAGGGAGCTTCACAAGAACAGCTATTGAAATGATAAGGTTTAATAAAAAAATGTGTGTGTCCACAAGGGAATTTGCTTATTTAATGAATTTAAGTTCAATGCCCTGATTTACAACTCCTTATATTTACTATATTTACCACAGGTCCTCGGATCTTTAAAAAAAATAAAAATTTAAATCTAAAAAAAAAAAATTAAAACAACTTGTTTGAGAACACCCCCGGAATGGAATTTTTTTTTTTATAAATTTTTTTAATGATCCGAGGGCCTGAGGCGCGCGCCCCCGAATCCCACCCCTCTCCCCTACCCTCTCTGCATCTGACAATGGTCGGCCCAAGGGTTTATGCATGCTATGTGAGAATCATTAAGTCACTATCTTAGAACACGCGCATGCGTCGATACATGGAGTAGGCATGAAATTACAGGCTCCTCAATCTTTCTGAATTTTCAACAATTTAGAAAGTGGGAGGCTTCCCGAAACTCATTGAGGGAACAATGGGGATAACCACCGAGCTCTGGAGAGCAAGAACTGGATGTTTCATACCCCCAAAAGGACATAATCAGATAAGTCGAGTGCTCAAGTACACAGGTCAGAGACGATGGTCGCCCGGCCTGAGTTTTGCATTATCGAATGGTTAGCGTTTGTTTTGTGTCTACTATGCTGGTGACACTCACATTTATGACTTTAATTCACTATAGTTCAATCCATGAGTCATTTCGGAGCTATTTTGAAGCAGAAACATCGTTTTTTACTTTAATTCAATGATCTGCCTTAACGTTCGCCACTGCACGCCTTCCATGACATGCATTCCCCGCACGGACTCTTCACTCATGACCCAGTTTCTAGGGAGGCGCGTGCTTGTAAACACTCTGTTAATCGATGGAGATGTGGAGAGGGCCTCCTAAAACAACCCGTCAGACGACACTTGTGGAGACACGAGAGGATGATTCTATTAGTAGAGATCAGATGCACATTTTAAGTGAACTGACAAACAAAATCACTGAATTAAGTACGAACATAACAGGATTTCAACATGAAATGTCAAATCTTGCCACAAGGATTGATTGTCGATTAAAACATGTTGAAGATAAACTTGAAGACACACAAATTTAAAATACCCGAATTGAAACGGAAGTGCAAAATCAGTCAGAACGGATTAAAGAGTTAGAAACCTTACTTGATAAATCTGAATCATACTCAAGAAGGAATAATTTGATTTTCTATGGGATTCCTGGTCAAATGTCAAAGAGTCCGAAGGATTGTCAGGAGATAGGGTTTATTACAGACACGCTTCAAATGTCAGACTGTGTAGACGTCGAGTTTTATACAGTTCACAGACTAAAATCGAAAATAACACCGCCACCAATAATCGCTTAATTCATCTCTAGAGATGTAAAACAAGCTGTCCTTCAAGCTGCTAAAACTATTTTAAAAGATAATAAAAATAGGGGGGTTTCACAAGATTTCACAGCACGTGTCCGTGCTCAAAGAAAGCTACTGATCTCTTTCATGGTCACTGCCCGAGAGGAAGGGAAGACGGCATTCCTGGTTGAAGATCGACTTATCATCGACAAGGTGAAAAATCTCTATGACGAGTCGACTAAGAACATCACCCAAGTGAAAACGAGGATGAGTCCCTATAGACAATAACGACCCGGCCCAGGTCACGTGAGTGGGGGTGAAGGACGTCCACACAATACGACGATGTTAGTGCTAAGAGAGTTTCGAAAATCTAGGCCCTGAAATGTAAATGGGCTATAGAATAAGTTAAGTTGTTTTGATTTTATTCAGTTCATTAAAAAGTTTGACCTGATTTGCTTAATTGAAACATTGGCTAAAAATGAATCTGATTTGACAATATATTAAATGACTACAGTTGTCATCAATGTATACGCATCAAACGTAAGCACCTCGGTCGCTATAGTGGCGGTATTGCGGTCTATATAAAGCATAATCGCAATGATGTATTACTGAGAGTCCACCCTGAATGGACTGATTGTATTTGCTTTATAACAAATATCCCTATAGTGTTAAATAAAACCGTGATACTGCTATTTACTTATGTCCAACCAGAAACACCAGACAGAAAGGATGGCATTGAGGTCCTCTGTAACAGACTGGGTGTACTCAAAGAGGAATATCCAGACTGTGCTGTCTTATTTGGCGGAGATCTGAACGCCAGGACTGGTACAGAATCGGAGATGTTAGCATCGATTATCTCCCCCTGGATGATACAGTCTATCATTCAACGACGTGTATACCGCCGCCACGACGAAATAGAGACTGTCTAGTAAATAATTATGGTAAACAACTATTAGACGTGTGCAAAATATTTGATTTGAATATTGTTAATGGTAGATGGTCAGGACCCTCTGACGATTTCACTTATATTGGTCCAAATGGTTTTAGTACCCCGGACTATGTTTGTGTTTCATCCAGTATTTTTTCTCTTCTTTCAAACTTCATTATTGACCCGAGAACTGAATCTGACCATCTCTCTATGTCACTATCACTAAGCACTGAAACGTATATGAACCAAACACCTAGCATGAATGATTCTGTACAATGTTCTGATAGGGTTAGGTTTACATGGAAACATGGAAAACAGGATGAATTTGTAAACGGGTGTAAATCAATTATAACCCAAACAGGTCTAAATGATTTTCTAGAATTAGTTTATACTGACACTGAATCTGCAGTTAGTTTCCTCGTAACAACATTATCTGACTGTGGTAAGAATATCCGTGTCACTAATAAACAATTTATTCCATTTCAACCAGAATGGTTTGATTCTGAATGTAAAGACGCAAAATCTAGAAAGTATTATCAACTAAATAGTTTAAGAGTATATCCATCAAAAGATAATTTCGGTAACTTTAAACATTCGAGAAATGCATTTAAGAAGGTTTGTCACCAACAGAAAACAGAATTCAATAAAAAAATATTGGAATACGAATATGCGAAAGCTCAGATACTAATGATTTTAAATCATTTTGGAAAATAGTTAAGAAATATACCTCAAAATCTTCGGGTGAAACGTCGATATCAGTGGATGAATGGAAAGCATATTTTGAAACATTATTAAATCCTCAGAATAATGATCACGAAAACACTTTTGATGCCCATTTTGATGCTTTTATTCATGGTCACAGCTTTGATAATTGTGAAGGTTATACTAATAATGATCTGTCGCATGATATATCTATTGAAGAGGTGATGAGTTCCGTAGATAACCTTAAACACCCGGTAATGACGGTATTCCGTCTGAATTTTTCAAATCTATCAAAGAGGACATTTCACAATACATAGCTCCTCTCTTCTCAGAAATTTTGAAGACTGGTCAGTTTCCCCATTCTTGGACTGAAGCGATTATTGTACCTACATGTATATATATAAGTAAGGCATGCAGCCGCAATTATCCTAACAACTATAGAGGTATTTCTCTATTGAATACCATGGAAAAACTATTTACATTTATTCTAAACAAAAGACTTACGAATTATGTCGAAACTCTTGAAATCGTTGGTGAATACCAAGGAGGCTTTCGTAAGAATCATTCAACAATTGGTAACATATTCATTTTACAATCCTTGAATCAGAAATATACTACCCGTAAAGGTAGCCGATTTTACTGTACCTTCGTAGATGTTAAGAAGGCCTTTGATTTTGTGAACAGAAAAAAGCTATTTTATGTTCTACTTAATAATGGAATCCATGGACAAGTTTATAAAGTTCTAGAAAGTTTATATGATAATGTTACGTCAGCAGTTGTTATTAATGGTGGTCAGAAACTCTCTGACTATTTTAATTGCACTGTCGGTGTGCGACAAGGCTGCACTTTAAGTCCTATTCTGTTCTCTTTATTTATAAAAGAACTAGTGGAAGGTTTACAACTTGAATTTGATAATGGTGTATTTGAGTCAGTAACTATATACAACATTTTAGCTTTATTATTTGCTGATGATCTAGTATTAGTCAATGATTCCCCATTGAAACTACAGAAGCAACTTGATTTTCTCCATCGATATTGCGTTAAATGGGGAATGGAAAGTAATTTAGAAAAGACCAATATAACAGTCTTTAGAAATGGAGGCCCCTTATCAAGGCATGAAAGAGGGTATTATAATGGTTTTGAGATGAAGATAGTAAATGCATATAAATATCTTTGTACTATGTACTTTGGAACAGATGGGTTTGGGTTTGATGGTGAAATAACATGGATTAAGCTTTAAAGGCACTAGTGCACGCTTTTACGGTTTAAATTGGCTATTTTGAGTTTTACGAAGGCTTATGCATTCACTTTAACTTTCTATCGATGCAATGAAACATTTTTACAATTTACCTGAAATCAACAATGAAAACGTTATGACAGCCGCTGTCGGCTTGGACATATAAAAATCTATGTTTAGCTGTGCACGAAACGGATAAATTATTGACACCTGGAAACGGCTGAACTAGTATTGTGTGCAGCTATTGAATTTACCTAAACTCTGAACTGAGAACAAATCATGAAATATGTTTCAAGAAAGCAATGTTGTAAATTAACCGATTTAATAACACAGTATTAGCATTGTTATTAGATTGTCCATAGCGGCTGCCGTTTCCGCTTTACTGGTTATGAGCAAAATTTTAATATTTCCGATATCGTAGATCATGCAGATTTAATGTAACGTAACATTTAATACTTCCGACCTTTAAAAATCAACTTTACTACCTAAATATGTAAATATTTGTTAAATAACTTACGAGGTAGATTACTTGAGTGAGGATAGTGAGTAATATCGAGAGATATGCAGTATCTGTGCATTCGTTGTGTTTACGAAATATTGGCGTGCACTAGTGCGTTTAAGGATAGTCTAAACGGTTTTGTGTTGAACATTACATAAGGCCAACTGGGCTTTTACAAGATTTTAATGATATGCGGGTTTTCTTATTCACAGTAACTGTAATTACTATAATAAAAATCAACATAATATGACTATAAAGTATACATACATTTTAACTTTAAAGTATACAACGACTCCTACGAATGAATTATATTATTTTAAAGTTTTTACGACTTAACAGTATTTTCTAACCATGCACATGTACTGAATTCACTCAAAGACAAATATTACCACGGGAGCGTCTTTATACACCAAAACGTTCACTCGTTAGCCATGAATGATAAGCCATTTCCTTGAATACTTCTCAAGATCTCAGTAAATGCCTCCATAAGTCCATTGAACCCTACATGCAGCATCCAATGCCATTTGCTAAATTACGTCTGAGTCCTCTGTCTTGTTCCCTTGTCTAAATACCATGAAACTCAACTACGAGAATTCTCATCTGCAAGAAAGATGGCGTATACGATGTCGCGCACACGTGAAGCCCTGAAGAACGCTAGGAGAACACCGGTGCCTCCAATTGTCTCCATATTTGCTCTTGCCTCATAAGCGCATCCACTAATCCTCAAATCACTTGGAATGGGGAATTCGACTCTTCTTCTGTCCCAAACACAATCTCTGCCCAACTTCTCGCCCGAGATCAAGATGGCCGGCAAGGTCTCGCAAAAGAGACAAAACGTGGCCACGTTTTGCGCACGGTGTTTGTAAACACGATCCTCCTCCCCAATCTCGCGAGATTAAGCGGGAATCACGTTGATTACAAAACGTGTTCCTCTGACATCCATGTTAAGTCTCCATTTTTCTAATGGATTCAGGTCTAGGTGGGTAATCCCCTGATCTCGTTTGGCCGTGACACAACGCGAGATGTCGTCAATCCGAGGTCTGGGAGATTGAATACGGAACCTTCCAAGTTTTTAACCGAGATCCAAGGGTCATATCATCTGTAACCCCGAGTGGAGCATGCCTTGTTCGATGTCAGAAGTTTTCGCTGATCGAGTGTTTTATTGTGTTGACGATTTCTGTGACGTGAATACAGAAAAATAATCTGCAAAAATGAACTGATATGTCAATCACGTTTGCTGTAAACTAATTAGCAAATTGGGCATTTTGAAACACATCTACGAACAGTTTAAATGGATCTATCTAAAAAGGTGACCCGCCAATTTTTTTGTTACATGACATATTAAAAAGTTAAAACGTTATAATAAGATATATATAAGATATATATATATATATAATTATATATATAATTATATATATAATTATAATTTTATACGTTCATAATGATACGATATTTGATTGAATGCCAAATATGCTTTAATTTTTCATTGTGGGTTATGAACGTAAGGAATTCCGGCTTTTCATACTGTCTTATCTAAATCAATAAAATTATAACCCTGAGTAACGTTTAATATATTGGAATTGTGATCACGTTATCTGCAAGAGTTAAAATTCTTTGATTTAACTTTTTTCTGGAATCGAACCAACACCCTCGAAAGTCAGGTTACACCGTCAGCACTGATCGTACCTACAGTGTACCTACTTAACCACTAGGCCTTGACGAAACTAGGGCCAACGGCTGATAGTTTAGATCTTTTTACATGTCTGTATGTATGTATGTATTTTTTTCGTCAAAAATTATTGAATTGTATTTTCACCTCGCTACAGCAAGTTAGGTCTTCTTGATTTGAATGAGATTAACTAGAATACAAGAACATGATGTCTATACGGGATGCAATAAGCTCGATTACATTATATGGTCAAAAAATGATTAAGATAAAGAGAAATAAAGATTTCAGGAATTATCGTCGCCCAACACCCGTAAATTTATTTTCGAACGGACGCCAGCTTAAAATTGAGGGTGATCATTTTGTTTGTTGTCTTGATCTGAGATAATTTGGTTTAACGAGATATGGTCATGTATAAAATAAGCAATTAGCAAAAGAAGGTTTATTATGGTGTATCATGCACAGGCCCTCGGATCATTAAAAACAATTAAAAAAATTTAAAAAATATTTTTTGAGAACACCCCCTGAATCGAATTGTATCTCTGTTAATAGTATACTATTAACAGAGGAACAATTCTATTCAGGGGGTGTTCTCAAAATGTTTAAAAAAATTTATATATTTTTTTTAATGATCCGAGGGCCTGTGGTCTCATGTTCGTATCATTCGATATTATGAATGAATGAGAACAATGAATACCACTGTGGCTGCGATGAGTAGACAGTTAAAGGATTCTAGAAATATGTTGTTCGTACATATTATGTTGTATTATAGATGTCTTGTAATAATAAAAATAAAATATCATTTCATATCCTTGAAGTTGAAGTGCAAATCGAGTTCTTGAAAAAAGAGCATTTTTCGTATTGTTTTTTTTTTTAGATAACGGCTATTATTTTGTTGAAAGAATTCAACAGCCATTGCCGAAATGATCGCTTTTTTGTATTTTTGTAATGAATCGAGTTACAGAAAAAATCATATGAAAATCTTACCGCCGTGAGAACCTATCAGCCATTAATGCGTACGAGAAGCGGACGTAAAATGATCACGAATTGCAGACAAGTCTTGATTATTGATCCAGTCGGGCTTGAAATAGTAGGAAAATCCTGCCCGTTTCGGTACAACTCAAACATTGTCGCGAATTATTGGGATGGACTTCGCCTCTTTAATACGAACATTAAAACGTGTATATTGTTTATATTTCTTAAAGCTAAAGGAACTGTCCGTGACAGTTTGAAAACGTAAATAAGGAGACAGAAGGACTGATAAAAGTTAATTATTATAAAGTGAGAACTCACGTCTGATTTCGACACATTTCTGCATTAACATAGGGCAGTTCTTTTCTTTGAAACTTTTATTTTGGAATATATTTGGCTGGCATTTTGAGATGATTTTTGATGTACGTAGCGAGACCCATAAACGTCAGGTAAAACCGAAAATCATTTTTTTAAAGAATATAGATAGCATATTCATTGGTAAAATTATTCCCTAAAATAACGATAACGTTTTTGTATAGTGCATATATTCATGACAAAGCATGTTCAAAGCGCACAAATCTGTAATATTACCCAGATGCAGCCTGTTTAGTGCTTCGCGCAAACGTATAGGTTCATATTTTCCAGTTTTAAGGTATCCATGTGTACATGTGTGTAAACTAAGGGCAATGATAATTTATTGTCTTGCAAACGGAGTAGTGATAGATGATTTTGAACAATGTCCTGTCATGACCAAGACATATATATATATATATTGTACATATTAATGCTTAATGTATATTACCTTATAATGTAATTTTGTAATCTTCGGTTATTGCTGGAGGAAATAAAGAATATCTCTCTCTCGTCGTCAAGTAAGGACATAACATGGGGTGTACAATTGAATGGGGACAATGATTCAGGATTATATAGAGAATCTAACCAAAGTGTCTTCTGATATCAAATTTATATCAACACGAGTTTATAAAAGTTACAAATATCCGAGGCTTGCCAAGGATAATCATACTTGTATCAACGAGTGTTGATATATTTGATATCAGAAGACACGCGGGTGAGATTCTATCTATCATCCAAAATCATTTTTCATTTCAATTCCGTTAAAAATGTATATATCTGAACACTGCACTACTCTCGTTGCGGTGATGTCATAGCACTATGACGTCGTCATGTTTATGCCGTCATTACTTGATAATGTAAAACAGTTGTGATGTCATGAACTGACTGTAACAGGGCATTGTTCACAATCTACTGTCAAAACTATATCTCCTAGGAGTTATCGTTTGATCTTCCACAAGCGATATCTCCTGTGGAGCACAGTTTTGGATGATAAAAAAGAATCTCACTCTCGTGTCTTCTGATATCAAACATATGAACGCCTCGAACATTTGTTACTTTTATCAAATCATGTTGATATAATATATATATGATATCAGAAGACACTTTAGCGAGATAATAGTGTTAGTAGAGATAATTTAGTGTATAATGAAAAAGAGTATGTTGGTTAAAGTTTGACAGGGTTCCTTTCAAAGTGTTTTTATCATCTGCAGTTGAATTAAACAATCAATAAGTAAACATAAGGCAAACATAAACTATAAGGGCATTGAATGAAAAATATGAACCCTCTTATGATCGCCTTTATATGTAAAAAATTCATACCAACAAAGACAATGCATTTGAGAAATTTTTATTCACATGAATGGGTACATTCCTAAAACTTATTAAAATATTCAATTTACGTAAACGTAGTGAAAATTAAAGTGATAATATAAGTTACAATTTATGTGAGCATTTAAGTGAAAATAGTTAAAATTTAAGTGAAAAAAGTGAGAATAGTGAAAATTTAAGTGAAAAAAGTGAGAATAGTGAAAATTTAAGTTAAAAAATGAGAGAATTTAAATGAGAATAGTAAGAATTTAAGTGAGAAAAAGGAGAATTTAAGTGAGAATAGTAAAAATTTAAGTGAGAATGTAAGTGAGAATCGTGAAAATGTAAGTGAGAATTTAAGTGAGAATAAAAATGCACAATACAATACTCAGTCTATGATCTGTCTCTTTTGAAAGTTTACATCAGATCAGCAAAATACATTGTGCAGTGGCAGCCATTTCCACTGACTTTCTTTGCTGCATCTGTTTTACGAGATTCCTTTATGTCTGCAATACATTCTGTTTGGTAGTCAGAAGATTGCAAATATCCAGTTGTTAAGTTATATTCTGTTAAAGACACACATATATATGTTGTTAGAAATGGACATTTGTGTTTTAAGCTCCCTGGAAGATATTTATCTGGTAGAATGCTACATAGCTTTTCAGGAATATTGGATATACTGTTTTAATCATGGATTTCAAATTGGAATGTTTTTTAGTTTCATTTCATTTCCTTTTGTTATAAGCCAACTTTAACCTTTTGCAACAATTTACAATCATCTTTCGTTTTAAGCTTGATGAAAGTGAAAGTTAACATTTACAATATTCTTCTATTTTATAAGTAAAAGAAGAGTATAGCGATAATTACCATCTTATTAAGTTTATGCCTGTTTTTTGCTTGTAAAAATGTTCACAAAACGTTTGTTTTATAATACTGAAATGCGTATTACAACATTTTAAAATCATCTGTACATATCGTGTTATTCCTAATAATAGCGTATTACAATTTATAATCATCTTTGATTTCATTATCACAACATTTGACAATTATCTCTGGTTTTATGCTACATAAGAGCGTTCAACAACATTTTACAACTATCGTTGGTTTCATACTTGATAAAAACGTCTAACAACATTTTGCAATAATATTTGCTTTTATGCATTATAAAAATACTTACAACATTTAGAAATAATCTTTTGCTTTATGCTTGGTAGTAAGGATGGGTATCGGTCCTCATTTCCATATCGCAATATATTGCGATACAGAAAAGCGTATTGCAATACGTATTGCAATATATTGGTACTTTTTCAATGTTCTCTTCACTAAATAACAGCAATTATTACAGTGATCAATGCTCAACTGGACGTCATTTTGCAAAGAGAGATAATAAAGTGACTAGTTTCGTATTTCAAAATGTCTGTGCTAGTTCTACTTTGCACGTTCACCTTTGTTTACAACTTTCAGTAAAATCATATGGTGTTTTTGTAACGTTTTTTCTGCAATTTTACACGAAAAAAAGTTAATTTTAAAACTTCCGATATATCGGATATTTTCAGAAGACTGTACCGGTACGTATCGTGATGTTTCTGTATTGCAATATACCGATATATCGATAATACCGCGCATCCTTACTTGGTAGTAGCGTGTAACAACACTGAAAACTCTTTTTTTAAAATACTTGCTTTAAGCGATTGGCAACATTCATATATCGTCACTGATTTATGCCTGATTAACGCGTAACATACAATTTTACCACCTTTTTTATGCTGGATAGAATCTATATTTGATTATGACTGGAAAACCTCTCTACCTCTCAGTCGATAAAAAAAACCCACGAAAACTATATCAATTAGGCACAATTGTTACCGATTGATTATGCAAATTAATTTACAAAAATAAGTTATCGTTTCGTTTCGAATCATGTGGCCTGACAACAACAAAGACATCAGGGACCTCGTTCGATCTTTTTCCTCAAATTATGCCGGATTCTTCAGAACAGAACTTTTGATGTTGCAGATAAATGACCTTACCAAACAATGTGTTTATAAAGAATAACAAGAAGCGATCACATGAAAGTACACAAATCGTCTTTCATCGTATGAAAAGCAAGTTGAAGAGCCGGCAAGGTATGACAATTAAAGCATGGTACAAACGTTTTATAATTTTCATTCTTAAAGAAAAAAGAATTCATAATTGTTTTGACAAAAGTCTGTGATACTGTCCAAAGCATTGCCTGTCAGAGCGAGATGGTTAATATATTCAGAATCAATTATATGTTCCCGAGAACAGGCGTTCGACTGATATTTTGACATTTTGGCCTTCTGGCAAAAAAACGTCCGTTTGGATTGTCCCTCTGTGGACAAATTGAACACATCCCCCTGGGTCTAATCGATAGTAAACATATTGAAGGGGATAACATGACACATAACGTGCCCTCTGTCTTCTAGGCAAGAAATTTGCTTGCAGTTTTTGTCTGAAAACCATATCATATTTCTGTCACAAGCGAGTTGTGCTGCGTATAAGGCAATTACAACCTTCCACCGATTCTCTGACACTTTGCAGAGACCAGATTTTGAATATCTTGGGCGCCGCTTTGTTGCCCTTATTCATTTAAAAGGTCCCAGATTATTCCATTTGCAGAATAAAAATTCGGGCCGACAAAAAATCTTATGTAAACTTGCAAACAAACTAGTTTATGGAGCTAGGCGGAGCTGCCAAGCGATCTAATACGAGACAATAGAAAGATAAGTATGTAAGGGGAAGTTCAATTGTTCCAGGGTTTCTTATAAGGACAGATCTGGTTTTTGTTGGAAAAAATGTGGAATTTTGTGAAAATGTCGATCTTAATTTTTTTCTCTTTGAAAAATACATTATCTACGTGTGAATACAAAAAATCATCGCTTTCGTTCCCTCGTTTTCATAGATTATGGTCCTTCAATTCATGATCCATTTAAGATCCATGTCTGAATGTGTATATAACAACCTTTTATTTAATTTTACTTTATTTATTAAAATCAAAAACTGCGCAGCACTTACAAAACTATAAATGAACTTTATGTATGAATAAAATACCCACACATTTCATAATTAATGATGAGAAAAATCAACAATGCCTTGTAATGTCGTAACAAGGCTTTTCACACTCGTAGAGCCTATATGAATGGCTCCACTTTTCAATGTCGTGTATTTTACCGATTGAGCGCTCTTATCTATCAAAGTGTCAAATCTAAATCAACCAATCCATGTTTCAATTGCTTAGAGTTAAAATCATGTACTAATGAAATATGTGTATAAAGTGGAATGTCCCTTTAAAATTCCTTCCACAAAAAATACCCCGACAGCACTGTCTTTTTAACAAAACGAGTCATTTGCCGTGATATATATCAGCATATTGAAGAAGCTTTTCGGATACTTCCCTGCTGCAAGGGGCGTTCAGTACAGGACTTTTCATCATCTTTGTACCAAGACAATTTTATGGCTTAAATCATAGATACACACCTTTACAGCCTTAGCCTGGTTCCTCTATTTGCTGTATTCGACTGTCTCTTACATCCTTGAATGACTTATGTCGTTCTTTTTACTTACGGTCTTGCTCTATCACCTCAAAAGGTTTACCGTGTAGTGTTTTATACGTTATCTTCGAAACCTACTTTTTTCTCTTCTGTTTCTCATGTACTCATACTATTTATTCGTCATTTAATGATATTTACTCTTTAACTGTATATATGTTGTTCATTTTAACCTTCCCTATTCCTCAGTTTTTCATTTTCTGATGTTCTTTCTTCTATTTGTTCCTTCTAAATATCTGTTTCCAATTTTTATGTTCTTACTTTTTTCTTCGTCCTTCTCAGTTTCGAACTTACCTATGTTCTTACTTTTTAAAGTTATATATATCTCAGTTTTTCATGTTTATGTTCTTACTTTAATACATTTGTTAGATTTCAGTTTCTTATGTTCTAACTTTTACATCTTTCTTACATCTCAGTTTCACAATTTCTTATATTCATACTTTTATATAGGGCTTACATCTCAGTTTCCCAATTTCTTATGTTCTAACTTTTACATCTTTCTTACATCTCAGTTTCACAATTTCTTATATTCTTACTTTTATATATTCCTTGCACTCAGTTTCCCAATTTCTTATGTTCTTACATTATATCTTTCGTAAATCTCAGTTTCCCAATTTCTTATGTTCTTACTTTTATATAGGCCTTACATCTCAGTTTCCCAATTTCTTGTTCTTACTTTTACATCTTTCGTACATCTCAGTTTCCCAATATCTTATGTTCCTACTTTTATATCGTTCATACATCTCAGTTTCCCATTCTCTTATGTTCTTACTTTTACATCTTTCTTACATCTCTGTTTCCCAATTTCTTAAGTTCTTACTTTTACATCTTTCTTACATCTCAGTTTCCCAATTCCTTATGTTTTTACTTTTTATATCTTTCTTATAGCTAAGTTTTCCCATTCTCTTATATGTTCTTACTTTTACATCTTCCTTACATCTCAGTTCCAAATTTCTTATTTTCTAACTTTTATATCGTTCTTACATCTCAGTTTCCCATTCTCTTATGTATCTGTTCGGTTCAGCAGTTTCCCCTGTCTAAATATTCTTCCTTTATATTTGTTTATCGAAGAGTCTCTTTCGAAAATGTCTCAAATTTATAGCACTTGTCAATGCCATCATTCAATATGGCCTCAATATCCCTCAATTCAAGAACTAACCTTAATGTTAAAGCTCTAGATCTATGTCACCCATTCGTTCTCCGTCCTTTTGCCATGTTGTCTTATTTTTCAGAAAGTTGCATTCCTTCTCAGTACTCATCTACATGTATGTGTCTCAGCCATTTCGGGATGGAAATGAAAAGAACGTGCTCTGTGAAACCCAATCATTCCTATCATTCCTTTAATTAAATATATGAAAATTTCTAAATTTGATAAGAGGTGTGTCTTTAAATGAGACAATTTCTTCTGTATCCTTGCTTATGCAGCCAGATAGATATCACAATGCATGGTTTTATGTTGTTCGTGAAACACATAACGCTTCGGGTGAAAATTAGTATTACACCTGTGTGTCTGTTGTACCTGCATGTACACTCTCGCAAGTTCTTCACGAGTTCTTATACTACGGAAAACATTTCGTAAAGCATCAATGTATCACGTTTCTTGAATCGAGCATTCATTGTAACAGAAGAACAAATTCCTAGTTTTAAGTCCTATAAGTCACAAACTCAAAGAAAAAAGAAGGAAGGGAATAATTTGAATTTCTAATTGACGCCTTGCGCCAGACTAACAAAGAACGCTGGAAACAAAGTAGTTACCGGTTGTCGATGTAGCAAAATGAGCGGTTGCTTTTTGTCGCCCATGAAACCACAGGGCTTAACATGTGGACTCGGCCGGTCTTGGAATCCATTAAACAGGAGCTCACCGTTTAGGGGAAAACAGTTCTCTGAGCTAATACCGTGTAATAACACAGTAAAGCCACCGTCAAGTGCTGTTTGGGTCTATTATCCGTCGGCGGAAGGAGACAAAGCGGTGAAGTGTCTCCATGGGCGGGCGTAGAACGACACCTCGAGCGTAAGACGTCGTTGTTAAGTGCGTCCTTCCAACGTCAACATCATGGCGGGTGGCATGCTGTTAAGATATGCGTTAATTTGCGAAGTATCTCTGACAAGGTCCTTCGTCTAGAGACACGAGGCAGATTGCACGCGACAGACTAACATGCTAGAACCAGATTCGCCTCGTGAACGTTGACGCCATTTAAAACAGTACTTTGGACGACGTTCCAAGGTTCATGGAAAGGCGCTTCTACCAGAAGGCGTTTTTGCCATCGACATTAAAGAGTGTGTGTCGGCGAGAGCAGTTTAAACGACGTTTAGGCCATCTGTAGAAAAGAATGATATATCTGTTCAGGATATGGTATATATTGTATCGACTTTCCAAAAGATCTCATCCTCTTCAGCGGTCTGTAACTAAATACTTTGTGATGGCAAAGATAACACAATTCACATAATGAATACAAAAGTGTTTTTGTGGTCCGATACAAAGTTTAGTTTGAAATGGAAATTTTGAGGAAATGTTAAACATTTTAAAAATAAATTGGCATTGATTTACATGAACGACATTTTCATATGTTTTGACCTCGTGGTCGTAAGCCGTGTATCTCAAAAGAAGATTTTTATGACATTGATTTAGATAAATTTGTTTTGATAATTTTCAAAACACACACAACAATGTGTCGTTTTCTTTTTCAATGGCAAAGTTTGATGCTATGGAATATTCGACTGACACAAACAAGGTTCCATGAGCCTAGAGCAGTTAACACCACTTTGGTATGGCGACATGACGGAACAAGAGTGTTTTCAGATAACGCAAACAGACATCCCTGGAGAAATATCGTTGAATATTTGACGAAACCTACAAATTTGTTACACGTCACTATCTGATACTACAACCCAAGGGGCAGAAAAAACATTCACAACTTATTTCTTTTTTAACGGCGTTCATCCTTAACTTAGCGATAACGGGTGATACATTGCATATGGACGCATTTCCGGTCTCGCGAGAATTGCTTAGATCTCGTTGCGTCCTTTCGCTGGCATCTTCCTGTTATCGATGGAACGGAAGTTAGCGAAGGTGTCATGAAATGCATCACTCGAACATGATAATTCATTTCTAATTGTGCTAAATTGAGGAAATCGGCCCGTCCGCACCAGATAAAACCAGCCCTCGGTCGGGGTCAAATCCCCGGAGAGGGGAGAGTAAGAAACCCTCGGCTTATCACCCGGAACTTTGTTCAGAACTTCAGACCGGTGCACAGGAGGATGGCATCACAAACTCTTTAATGGAATGTAATAATGACAAAGGAGCTGATTGGATTCCTGCGAGAGGGAGATTCATAGGACGCAAGAACAGAAGGATTGCACCAAATGCCTGATAGGCACGGTATTTAGATCGCAAAGGGCAGTCTGATTGTAAAATAGTGGCAGAAAAATGCGCCTGAAAGCTCGGTGCTGGAATCAGGACGTATGTTTTCAGTGATTAGCGTTCTTGAATCATTTTGGAAAATATTAAAGACTTTAACTTGACGTAATTGTATTGCCATCGATTGTATGCATGTGTGAAAAGATGTTTCTTAATGTGATTTTGGTTTTACATATGTATTAATAATGTATTTATATATTTTGTGTTTTAAATCTGAAATAATCTGATGCACAGAGATTCGTTGACTTGAGTATCTAACTCATCATTGAAGTTGATTCTGATTATGAACCGTTGTTTTGCATTTGAACGGTACCTAACATGTATGAAGTCTGTTATACTTAGTTAAGGCGTGACTAAAATGTTTAAACGATTCGTGACTTCATTCTCTTCGGCAAATTAAACGTTATGTGAATAACATATGCAAAGTGTGTAATGTTCAAATATTTCATGTAAATAATGTAATTTTGAAAATTTCTCATAAATATGGCATTTCTTTTCTTTTCATATGTTAATTTATCAGAATAAAACGACTAAATATTGGTAATATATGCATGTATATATGATTTCGTTATGTTATAGCTTCTATTTCAGACATTTGTTGATAAATTTGAAATCAACTTCAGTCGACTTCATGCTTCAGTCGAATGACTGAATTGTTGTTATGTTTCAGAAAATCTTAAATAATCTAAACACAATTATAATTGCGATAAGGTACTTCTATGTTAACTTGCCTGTTACACATCACATGACTTATTGAATTTTCAACGATCTTAATCAGTAATTCTACTATAAATCCAAGTTAAAGTGAAACAGTAAGAGAACACGACCTAATGTCCATTTCTACTATCTTTTTGAGGACAATTTCGTTATATTAAAATCAATAAAATTAATTTTGATGAAACCCGACATCCCTCTAATCCGACATACTGATTTCGTCCGAGATGTGTCTTTTTTTATAATGTTTGGAACTCTCTCTTATCCGGCATCCGTCTAGACCGTAATTTGTCCGGTCTAACCAGCGTCGGTTGAGGGGGAATATATTGTAAATGGATATATCCTAACCAATAATCAAGCCGATTGTAAGTTATACTAAACTTGGGTAAAAAATACATTATTAAGACATCTTTAATCGATTTAGATCGCAACGTTTACTATGTTTTTCCTACCATGCATCATTCATTGTATTTCAATGTACCCCATTTTTAGTATTCCATACAATATACATGTAAACACATTTTCGAGAAGAAATTTGTTGTATGATTGTCGTTTCATGTATATTGCATTGCTCTACGTAATTTAACATTTTCATACATTTGGTGGAAGAGAAAGAGAAATCATATATCCCGTTATTCACAATAATGAAATTAATAACTTGCTCTCGTATGTACTCCAATTCTATATGCCTTTAAAACACATGTTAATGGTTGGTAAAAATTCTGATTCATATTTCTCATACTAATGACCATACTGCATGAACTAAGGTGATATACTATATAGTTTTCAAAGTAAACTCGATCACCCCTAAAGTTTACGATGAGGATTATTATACCGAAAGATACTGATCTACCGCATGTGACATCGTTTATAAGTATATATACTTACTGGACGAACCTCTCTCTCGACTCCACCTTTTTGCTGTAACAATAAATCTTCAATTTGTTATTCTATACACTCCGTCAGCATTTCTGAGGTTTCCATGGTGACAAGATGAATATATGGACATCTGTTCTAAACGACTTTCCTTCTCCCAGCATGCATGGCACCGTGTGACCTTAACTTCCGGTTTATTAAAATGGTGAAGAAGTGAACTAATAAAATCAAAGATAATAGCATACATATAGATCTATATTGAAATAATGTATTTTTAATAACTGAAAGTAATAATTTATAATGTTTTCCACATATATGCCAATTAGGAAATGGATCGGTAAAACAGCTACGATTATAGATCCCTTCGATTTCATTGCTTCAATTGTATTCAATTTTGATTTTACATTTTACAGATAGACAGATCGTACTCTCACCTAAATGAATTTTGTAAAACATATGAATTGGCATATGAAAATGATGAAATGATGTACAGGTACACCGGCATGATGAAAGTCTATCCTAATTAACTACATTCGGACAAATAACAATATTTGTCAACTCGAGTATTATACTACGTCCAGCGAACACTAAACGGATTCCTATGTTTTTCGATACAATAATGGTTCAAATTATAGGCTGAAAATAATGCAACAAATTCAAACGTATCAGTATTGAAACCTCGTTGGTGTTATCGAAATGTTCAATTTTATATTGATATTTTTTAACTCAACTTTATCTTGTTTTGTGTCTGTTACGTAGTTTTACCAATGAAAGGAATGTATTGATGGAATATTTATAGATATTCATAAACGATGAGAGTTAAAGAATTATTACGAGTAGTTATAGTTGTGTCACCATCAAATATTATACCATAACTGCTCGATACCGATTGGCTACTATGAAATATCAGAGGGTGTACAATTTTGTTATAAACTGCTTTGTTTACTTAGATTAAAAATTTGTTGCCTTAAAACATTAGTTCTGAAAATGCTTGCATGCGGGATATTTTAACAAAATGAGTAATTTTTTGTGTTAACATGGAATAAAACTTTTTGCAGTATGCACATGCTGAACGAGAACTAAATTTAAAAAAACTTGAAAACCGGAAGGTAAGTTATAATCAAAACTTTGAACTACAAAATACGTATACCCTCACCTTTATCTAAAACAACAACCGATGGCACTTGGTCAAATTTCAAATGTGCTACCGAGTTATTCCGACCACAGACACCGCTTGGGGAGAACTATAGTTTACTGAATAGAGTGAACTCCCTTTATTGCATTTGGAAATTGTCGGTGATTTCCGAGGCCAACGATAGGTAACGTCATTCGAGATTACCTAATATGTCAACTCTGTATGAATGTCAGTCCGTGGAAATCGTGCACAGGCATCGATGACAAAGCACTGTCGAACAACTACATAGTTCTGTATTAAATCATGTGTATGTAAGAATGCATATACAAATGTCACGAACGAAATAAAAAGACATCAAACTCGTCTCGCGAAAATAGAACAGAGTTTATCGCGATTCGCCTCCCACGTTCGACTCTATAGATTAAATTTAGAGCTATCATATTTTCGTTTTAAGCCGCTGATTTACAGACGCTGAAAGTTTATCTCCTAATTATACACATACGTATAAAAAGTAATACCCATTAACTCATTACGTTCTTATTTAAAGTCGTTTTCAATTATTAACCATTTATGATTTGATTCTTAACAATAACATGGGGTTCGGGGGTTAACATCACATCGCATGATACTTTGAACATCAAGGAAAGTAGCATAGACATTTGATTAACTTTTTTCTTAATTTGAATATTTTGATATGGTTCTTTTCTTATACCTATACAAAAGGGATGGTCGTTTAAATGTCATTAACATATTGCCGTACCAAATGAAGTGAGACGTCATCAAGCCAGCTGTCTGTCTGTCTGTCCCTTGTCAGTGCGGTGTAAGGTATAAACGCACTCTCAAATTAACAGTTGATTTGATTGGCCCTGGTTATAACAAGCGTGTTCATTCTCGAAATGAAAATAGGCGAACAAACTTATTGGATGCAGTCGAATTTTGGAGAGAACTTTGTTCAAACTGCTCATATTTATAAGTCCACACACAAAATACCATATTTGTCCTCAAGGAAAAATCAGTACTTTATTTACTACTCGTTTTTTTTCGATTATAAATTGTTAAAATATTCTAAAAAAATTTCGTTTAATTCAAATCTGAACAGAACATATGATCGCAGTATGTTAACAATATGATGTTAACATCTTTATCATATCTACGAAGAATATTCGATTATTCCTCAAATTACAGCACAGCTAAATGTTTAATTAAATGAAATCATGAAGAGCATATGTTTAAAGTTTGAATGAGAACATATCTCAACTAATTTTGTTAATAACCGTTTTCTCTTACTAAAAAGGACTAGACAACTAAGCGAATATGTTCAAAATTGACAAGTGGTTTTCCAAACTTCCACAAGGAATTTGAAATCCATTTCTGGACAAGTTTTTTTTCTTCATCGGTAATATTTTGATGCCTGAACTCAGTGATTAAACAGTTGACAAGCTTTCTTATTGGGATTCGTTTTTACTAGCTATACAATGTATATATAGTGAATAAAACATCAAAACAAATTGCTTTTGTATGTAACGAAAATATTGTTTATTCAGTCATATGGAAATATTCTTCAATTCATAAAATAATGTATAAGTCGTTGGAGTTATAAAATATGATAAAGAATGTGTTGTTTCTTCATCAAAAAACTCTTTTACTTTTTTGTTCTAAACTGAAATTATCAAACATCATGATCCTCTGAATCGAATAAAACATACTTTTGTTGAAAAGGGGATTATATATCATTTCTATCATTTGCAAACGGCATCAGTGTAGAAATCATTTGCGGTTGCAGAGACGATTTGCTGTCTTTTATTTCCTTCTGATTGTACTGTACATTTTATGTAAAAAAACGAATGAAAAGATAAAAAGAAAGAATGAGATTATTGAATAGCTAATGGTACACGAACGAGATATCAAATGAATGGGTTGTAGATACGTTTATCCTTTGTATTCGAGTGAATAATGCGATTGGCTCATCTTTCAATATATCGTTTTCTTCTTGGGTGTTACGATATATTTTCCTTCTTCGCCACACGTAATGGACAGATTCCAGTAGAATATTTGTTACGCTTCAACGAAATACAACACTACATTAACAAAACATTGTTTTGTAGGTTAACCCCTCACAATTACATTTCACTGCTTAGAAAATATTGAGAGATTAAGAAATATTGTGTTGCCGCTTTACAATACACAATAGCAAACACCGTCAGTCCCGTGGTGTGGTTTTGGTAACTCGACCCAGTCTTGTGTCATCCGGGTTCTCTCTGTCTCCTCCTGTCTCCATCAGCATAAGTTAGGGACAAGAGGTTAGAGGTCAAATGATTAACTGCCTCCCTGACTCCCTCACTGTATAGCGACTGCGAAAGCGCGATGTGTTGAAAGGGCCAGTATCGACTCGACCAATTAACTGATACCTAATCCGCGAGCCTGCAATAAGCCCCGCCCATTCTGCTTGAATGGCGACTGAGCAGGCAGCCAATGGAAAGGCGCGTTACAAGTAGGCGATATGTCGTCCGGGAATGGAACCAGTGGGAAGCTTGCGTGCGATAGGCGATTGTAATTTGGTGATTAGTCTAAATTCTATTTTCTTGTGGTACTTTTCACGAGGAGTCATTTCAGCTAGGAAGTCAGGAGCACAGGCTGAAAATTTGTTGACTGAGGTGGATTTGAGGATCAAGCGGAGAGAGCTGAGATTTCACAAGGTAGTCCTTCAGCGTTCTCTACACGAGGAAGAGAAGGAGTTACTCTTATATCTACATATCTACAAGAGATGGAGGTACACAGTGCTATAGTGAAGAGTCCCTGCTCCACCTCTGGGGACTCTGACAACGATGACAATGTTCCCGTGGTGACAAATGACTCCAGCTTGTCATCACCTAAGACGACAAACTTTAGCATAGCGGCTATACTGGGCAATTCTTTGAGTTCCAAACAGCCCCCATCGGTAGAGGGGGAGAGTGAAGGGGAAGATGAGGACATTGTCATAACAGTTGGTGAGATACTCTTATTGTTATCATTATTATGTGAGATATTCGTATTCTTCAACTATATGACAATTTAGTGATAGGAGAGATACTTAATTTTCAGTATTTAATCTTATTGTTTAACTTGTGAAATATTTATTCATATTAAGCATCTTGAAATTTGGAATCTGATTTTCTCCAAAGCTATTCTCATGAGTGAAATTATATCATATATATATATATTGAATTTGTATATGCAAAGAAATACGTTGAGTATTCAGAGACAAAAATAACAAACATGTATATATCATATAACCATCTTATAAAAAGTTTGTACATACTTTTGAAATTACATGTTATCTACATTTTTATATGACGAACTACGCTTACAGTTAAAAAAGAATCGAATGTTTTTTTATTTAGTACAATGACCTGAAGTTTGAAAACAAGAAACTTTTCATTTCTATTCATAAACTTCGCCTATCTGTTTTAACACCAAAATATCTATTTTCATGTAATGTGAATATTACTATCAATGTTAATTTACCACAACACAATTTACAAATATTGAGATAATAACATTGTGTTGTCATGTAACTATTTTATCACTGATACATTATAGAAATATTTTAGTAAAAATTAGTAGATATAAATTCGAAATTCTAACGTTAAAAATGCATATGCAACATCTTACATCTATATTGGTGACATACAACATGCATTTAAGCACAAACAGTTCTGCAGAGTAAGATATAAGCAGTTATTAAAACATCGGCAATTCATAAATCATAAGTAATTCATAAATCATAAGCAATGCATTATGGTAAGCAATTAAAAAAACATAGGACAACAATTCTGTGTCATGTGTATTGGACCTGTGGATTTAGCTTGAAATGAATCTTGTATACACACTCACCTCAGGAAGTAAAATACTTAACAACTGATGTCACAGTTATCAAATTTATCTCCCTAGACCTTGTAAGTCAAGGTGCCAACTACAGATAGATGGAATCGTACAGATAGGTATGTTTACATGTCGACATTGTCCTTCAGGAGAAGAAAACTGATAACTAACGACAATTAGTCAGTGAATTACCCATTACACTCCCACTCTGTACAAGTCTAAGTTGTCTTCGTAGGTGGCCTACCTTAAAAACTTCCATACCTAAGATTTTGTGGGTTTTACGTAGTCTGTGAAAATTCCTCCTAGTTTTCTCAGGCCTAAAGAATTCTTAAATTGTGTCTGCAACATGTCAACAGCTCGCATACTCTTTGGCCACTATCACCATTCCTACGTCATGTCATACATAGATCTATGAGATGCAAACTTTCGCATGCTATTATAACGTTGATAAATAAATATGTTATTATTAATAACAAATGTGAATAAAGTTGAATATTATTCTAAATGAATATGATATTTTATGATTTTTGATAAAATTTTATATGCATTTTTTGTGGAAAATTGCATATCAAATAAAACATATATTTACTTTGGTTTAATGTTAGTGTTCGTTTAATAGATAATCATTTTTGATATATGGGAAATACATTTCAATTTTTAAAACGTTAAAATACGAATATTTGTTATCGGGTAATAGCACAATGATAGTCATTCTGTACGTTCTCATATGTAGAAATATTAGTACGCGGAAGTTGATAGTAGATGACTGACTTTTGTAGCATAATTGTCTTGTTTCGAATACATTGCAATACTCAACAAAAACAATTTCTTAAATATTACAATATTGAACATATCATTATATATTAAAGATAAAAACATGACCAGTTTAAAAAATTAAATTTTCGTAGATCAACAATGATCTTTAACTGATAAAAAATATGTTTTCAACTTCTTCACATTTTTCAAATAAGGTGGAACGTGTGTATTTTTATCATGAGAATAACCCCCAAAAATGTTTATTTTTAAAACTGTATATATGATATAGTTTGGAAGTCTAATTCAAATGAAAAAAACGTTCACTTATAGATGATAAAATAAGACATTATTTTTTTTAAATCACATAAACGTGAGATATTAATTTTGTTATTTACACAAAAACTAAACTTTACGGTGTTATACTTCGAAATTCCGCAAATCAGAAACGAATGATATCTGAATTTTGAATGCAAACAGTCCTCAAGTATTATAAAGAATATGACATATTGCTGTATCATAAAATAAATAAAGATTTGTTATTTACTCTGTAACTTAATTATCTTGAAACGTTTGTTAATAAACGTCGTTGTGTTACTTCTATATTGGATTTATGTTGACTTCTTTGCAGTCACCCATCTCATTCCCTGCAATGATATGTATCAAACTGACATTAACTTATCCGATTAGGGCCTAATCACATACACCTCCATTTTGCAAGATCAGGTGAAAAAATGGTGAACGATATTTTATCCTGCAATGACAATATTATCTTATAAAAATTAAAATAATTTCAAGTTCAAAGCTGTCATTTGAATTAAGGCATTATAGTATGATTCAATGAATTAGTTACTTGATTATGTTAGTATGTGTTTTTATCATTTGCTTATGGTTTGTAATGTTGGGTAAAATTGAACATTATATAAATAATGGGCATTTGATGTGATGTGGGTTTAATGCTTTCAAATAATTGTTCTTATGATAACTATGAAATTATAAACAACATAAGGCATGTATAAAAGTGGAATATATTCAAGTATTTTGTAAACAATATCTGAAATTATGTTTTATGTTCTTTCAATATATGTATGGCGCGCGACTTATTTAAAACTCATATTAGATCAAAATTAAACAAGTCGTTAGCATTGAGCAATGGATTTTTAATGATACGAACAAAATACCATATAATCTGTTTACTTTTAAAAACATCAAAAACGACGTCCTACCGCTTATAAAACTATAATTCATATATGAAATTATGTATACTGATAAAAATTTCCGCATCTAAAACAAAAGTTTGTTTGTAACACTTTAATAATTTGCATAGAAATAGGTGTTATTAATGAATCAATTCTGATGATAGAAGTATTTCTAAATACATATTTTACAGTAAGTCTATGTAAGATGTGCTATATATTTTCATTTTCATATCATATGGTATGTTAAATAACAATGGTTGAATATATGTTTTATGAATATATAAGATAATCAAAATGTTTATTCTATAATAATGACATTCTATATTAACTCTTCAATTTGTGTATTTACCTATTTCTATCATCATATCAAATGATGTGTTAAAATAACGATTATTGAAGATATCAATGAATATATAAGATTTTTTAGACAATATGACATTTTGACAAAATTGTTATTCATGAATAGTCCCTCTAGCATAGATAATTAACCATACAAATATTATGAATGAACGTCTGTGCATACTTCAATGGACGTGTCATATCTAAAGTTAAACAGTAGCTCGTTCGGAAACATACACCCTATACTTGCGATCTCCTCTCTGATAAAGAACGTGTTTGTTTCTTGAGCTTATGTGGCAAGTCACCCGCTAGATCCTCTCCCCTCAAGTATTGTACGTAGCTCAGTAAGTCAATGATTTTGGTGCATACAGAACAGTGTTCATTGTTATCTATTTAGAATCAAAACCAATATATACCTTCTTGGAATTCGATTTTGATGATTAATATATCAATTTTCTGTGAATGAACTCCATGTTCTTTCATTCATAACTCATTTGTTTTATCAGAAATACAACTCTTAAGTTCAACAATAGATAAAACTTCAATAGAGTTTAAAGTTATCTTAATTAATCTGTGTATCAGTTTTTCAAATAGATCTTATGTTGAAAGACGTATGTGAAACTATGAAAATAAATGAATGGCATTTTTAAATTACATGATCTCCGTATGATATTTAAATGACCCATCAATGTCACAGACATGAGAAAAAATATCTATGCAATATAGGTTTAGAATGATTGAACAATAACTTAAAGAGATACATTTTTCTGAATTATGATTTATTAATAATCGTGAAAACATGTCTGACTTTGTTAGGAAAAGCAAAATACATAAAAAGTAGTCGTTAGATGTTGATATTAGTATTAACTGTTAGCTTCAAAGCTTCTGTATAAAATGTTATCTTATTATTTTTTAAATTATGAAACAAAGAAATGGTACGTTTATTAAGATATCAAACTGAACATTGTATGTCTGGATATAAGAGAAAAGATGTCGATGCATTTTATCACAATTTGAAATAAATGAATCTTATTGATGAAATTAATTAGATGATATAATAAATTTCAACTTATTTTATGTGATTATTTACTTATCATCAATTATCATTGGAAGCACTGTAATATATACGCTGATGATAACTATCATGTTGCATTAAAGGCACAGTAGTACGTTGTCGAGGATTTAATTTCTCCATGTTTTTCCTCAATAAATTATCATGATTTGTAATTTGTTTGTTTGCCGCGCTGTATCTACAGTATCTAAGAATTTAGAATTATTACACATTTGTTTAATATTTATCTTTTTTTCTCAGCTCACTCCCCTGAGGGTGATGTTATCCCGGAAACGGAAGTGGCAAAGGTCAGCGAGGCAAAAAGTCCGAAAGCAGGAAGTATGTCTGGGATAGACTGTCGTTTGGAGACTAAGGAATTGTGGGACAAGTTTCATGAGCTTGGCACAGAGATGATAATCACCAAATCTGGAAGGTAATAAAACAATTATATCTTTAGAAATAAACATTACAAACCAAGAATACATCATTTCCTTTAGAAAGACAACAAAAAATCTCAACAACAAAAACAACAAACATTCAAATATAATTGTTTTTCTAATGGATACATATAAAATGGTTATTCTAAACAAATATTCACAAGAAAACCACTACCTATATTCGAGAATTCAAGATATGTATTTACATTTATATAATTGATTGTCGTGAGCATTAGAATTATCTTAGGATGAAAATGATATAAACATGTGGTCCTTGGAGAACATTTAGGGGCGGCATGAAAAAGAGTATATATTATCGTGCTGTTCTCACATAAACATAATAGATATAATTCCGATATAGTTCACCTCAGGAATCAAACCAGCAATATTTTTGACATGGAAAGGTTCTAATTTTTTTCCGATTAACGTGTTTCTGAAGCTTATAACTCGAAGAGGTCAGTGTTTGACATGATTTCAAAATTTATAATTTGATTAAACTTTTAGAAGTATTTATTGACATGTTAACATGTGACGTCCTTAGTTGAAGATTATTATTAATCAAAGAAAGACCTAATTTGATCAAAACTGCAAATTTCCTTTTGTGACGTTCGTCGCTTGATTAGA
This sequence comes from Phorcus lineatus, assembly GCA_921293015.1. Classification (NCBI taxonomy): domain Eukaryota; kingdom Metazoa; phylum Mollusca; class Gastropoda; order Trochida; family Trochidae; genus Phorcus; species Phorcus lineatus. The sequence goes on from OV121090.1 coordinate 9,721,975, forward strand.
TCTTACATAATTCAATTATACTGTAATGTGATCTCATTCGCGTATATCTTTTGAACAAAATAGAAGAAATAATTTTAGGCATTACTTTTCGCATATTACTATTCTGCTTGTTAAGAATGATGACACTTTTCTGGATAAACAACTTCTTTATTCGTAGAGATCATTACTCATCTCAGCCATATAGAGATGTTATTCTGTTGACTGTCCTTAACGTAACAAACCATATCAGTTTTTTCTTATAAATTTACGAGTAATTGACCAGGATAATTAACTAGATGTGTTTTAGTTCACTTATAAAAAATGTAATTATGAAATAAGTACCAAAACAAGTATATCATTAGATTGATGAAACTGGATATTCTTTAAGAACATATTTTTTTGTCCATATAGATAATTCGTTAGAAAAAGTCAAAGCAAAAGGTAATTCGTTAGATTGATTAAGATATACTTATACTCACATATGTTTACTTGGAGCACATTACAAATCAGATAATCAATCCAAAATTTGGCTTAAGAGACACTAAGAGAACCTTTTTACTGCAATGATAATCTGAATATAAGATATACAAACATCAAATCAATCAAATTCCTCTTCTTTTAAACAGATTTAAAACTGATGAAGCTAATATTCTGAAAGTCTATTTTTTTCATTTAAAGAAGTTGAAATCGATGACTATGTAAAGCCTTTATGTTGAGTCGTTATTGATGATATCCAAATCCATATAAGTATATCCTCTGTTCGAATCTTAGTCTCGTTATTTGGCTGTATCTGTATCTCCACGTCAGGAGCAAACCTCCCCCACCCGCAACCCCTCAGATGTTTAGATGCACTGGTCAAAGCTACGTCCACACTCACTAATGACCAGTATTAAACCATAAACAATCGTATGTGATAATTTGTGAAGACGGAAGCCTTGGGTCACAACTAAACACTGTCCAATTATAGCGTGCCCTGTTCCATAAATCGCCATGTTATGTCAGGGCCATGATATCATTACAGCCGAGTCTTTGCTCGGAGCCTCATCGCAGGTGATGGTTAGAAGGTTTTCCAATTATTCCCCTATAATTGCCGGTCAGTGCCTATTTGCTACAACTTGTCACTTGCCTTGTCGATCGGCGGAAAACTTAAGCATTGTCGTGCTCAGTAATTAAACGCATGCTCAAATTTCGTGAGTCCATCTTAAATCAGGCCATAAAAGTCCCATAAAATCGTATTTGAAAAGCACGAACATCCTACCATGTTAGCTTCAACGCCGAAGACCCCTAGGGGCAAAAGGGGCGTTCCTCCAAATTTCTTTCTGTATTTGCTATGTTGTGTAATGACAATAAACTCGTCTTTTATGACTCCGAAGTGTTCTTTTATCGACTGAAATAACTGTCATTGGCGGAGCTGCAGTCTGTAAAAGTAAAACGCTCCTTTCACGATTTGTATAGAATAGCAATCTTTTGTGGTCTCTCGGGGTAATAACGATGTTAAATTATATGTGTGTTTACTTAGGGACATGTTAAAGGCTTACACATGTATGTTTATCTTTTGAGACGTTGATGTGCCCATTACGGGTGTATATTTTCTGGAGCTGGATTTGAGAGTTTTATATACTTGAATGATACCTCATCAATGTCTCGCTTGTTGCATCATTGCTTTGAACATTAATTTCAGGACACCAAATAGCTTCCGTCGCTAATTATGCTATTGGAATTTCGTGAATTGGCGTTTTGACTTTTGATTATAGATGTGTAAAAATCGTTTATGAAAATTGACATAAATGAAAATAATAATTATATATCTTTCGAGTGTTAACACTGGCTTTGACTTTTGATTGTAAATATGTTTTAAACCCTTATGAAAATTGACAAGTGAATCCATTATTTTATCATCTTGGATGACTCATAATTATATATGTATAGTTATATCATCTGAAAATTTATTTGAATGGAAAAACAAATATATCTATTTCAAGTGTTAATTCTAGATTTGACTTTTGATTGTAAATTTGTAATTATCGCTTTTGAAAATCTACTTAAGTGAAGAAAAAATTATATTTTGCTATGACAGTAATGGCATTTTAAAACTTACCTTTTTAAAACACGATAAAAACAGTTGTTGTTCACAAGAAATAACAAATAATATTTGTTCAGAATTCATCAATTATATTCGTCTTTTGAATTTTTAAAAAAAACATATGCCCGACAGAATGTGTTTGGCATATTTGTATTTCAATTATATTCTATTATCTTTTTCAGTTTAGATGGATAAATAGATCATTATTAATAGTGGCAACATTTGCATAAGTCACTATCTTGTTTTGTCTTGTAGATTTGATTTAAAGCAGCTATGGTTGATATAAATAAATATATAGATAAAAATTCGAATAAACTTTAAATTTAATAAAATAAGTATTCTCATGACTTTTCTAAACTGCTTCCATGAAAGAGGGGGGGGGGGGGGGGCGATCTATTATATCTGTTTTGCAACATACTTTTCCACTTTGTCATTGGATGTAATTGTAATTACAAGATACGCCCTTTGCTGATATGAGTATTTCTTATAATGGCAGGCAATTACATAAAACAATAAATAAAAATCAAGAACAGTATGCAGTTTAATTAGGTCTATAAACAAAGTATTCAAATTGAAATATCAATTCATAAAATTAATGACCTTAAGATAATATTAATGAAAATATGTTGTATAAATGTTTCGGGTAATGAGCTGAAATGATACCCGTGGAGCGTATACCTCATTGAAATTGTCCTCAGATAGAGAATAAAGACTCTCATATCAAAGAGCCCGAGAAACCTACATGTCACAAATCTACCGCCACTCGACAATGTAAAAAGTTAAAAAGTTTTCGCCTCAACAGATAGGTAACCCGAGTCTTAATTAGATATTTTCTCATCGTGTTGTAGACAGAGTAGATAATTGGACGAGGATTATAAAGGTTTCAGAGTCGTATCAATCCCACATAGAATCTTCTATCAGCTGTGCTGGAGCGGGAAACAGCGAAGATAATGGACGCCTCAATTAATTTACTGTCGCTTTGATAAAAGTTTTTATTTTTCTCATCCTCCAATCTTACGATCGGCTAATCCTCGCTCTCTCACTCTCATTTCAGTCACCGATACCTTTAATCCAATTAAACCGTGTTCCTATTAGCGTATTCCTTGATCTGCAACCAGATAGGACAAACCATTGTCTTAGCTATACTTATACTAGTCGCCATCTTGTCTTCTGTAATTAAACAGCGATGACCGGTCTCTAGTCACTATATCTCCTGTCATTGCCGAGATAACGACCCGCCCGCACGGATAATTTACGCGCGAGCTCCGTTTCCAGAAAATTAAGAGTTATTTTCAAACTACTTTTATCGGGGTTAAAAAGAAGTAATTTGTCACAATGTCTTTGTATTTTTTTCAAAATACCTTAATTACAACGCGCTGGTTTGATGTAGCCCATGGTGGCTGTGATAGGATGTGAATATAAAACCGGTAATAGCCTTGTCGACTTAGACGCAACGCGCTCCAACATTTCGCAAAACACTATCAGAAAATAACAGTGGAGCTATGTTAGTGACGACAAAGTGATCATCAAATTACAAACTATATTATCCTCTACGTCTTCAAGCTCCGTGCGACGACGTTCTGCACGCGAGGACTCTTTTCATCATGGAAGTCGCTTGACTTTGCCCGCCTCTCTAACTCTTCGTGGCCTCGCAAACAGCCCCGAATTAATAGGGTTGTTAGTTTTAATGCTCTCAAGTTAGCAGTTATTTGACTTGAACTTAATCCCATCCCTAAGAACAAAGACGACGTAATTATATCTAGATGTATATCGCCCTCTCCGACCACGGCATCGTTTGACTTGCTCCAGAATGATGTCAAATGGGCCAATTTCTTAGCCTCTGTCGGTGATGGATTAATATGCCGCACGTAAAAAGGAACTCCATTCAGGAATTTTGATTTAGATAGAAGGAAAATAGCATAAAAACTTAGCTCCAACATATTTTTTGGATGGATGATGGAGAACACCCATGAAATAAAGAACATTTTACGTTTCTTCTTTCTCGGAGAGCTCAGAGCGAGTAAGCTGTTGCGTGTTGGAACCCTGCTTAATTAAGTCAACCATTTTATATAGGGGAAGCATCGGGACCAAGTGACAGGTCATGTGAGTGTAAACATCTCTAGCGCTTTGACACTGGGAAAAGAACTGCTGTTAGTTAAAGATCGTCTTTTATTAGGATTGAGACATCTGCAACACATTGACACTTGGCAAAGAAGCAACTACAAGCTAGAGATCATCCTTTATAAGGATTGATATATCTCCAACGCACTGACAGTTTGCAAAAACTACTGGAAGTAATCTATCGAGGGTTCTGACCTATCTAACACTTTGACACCAGTCCGAAGAAGTTCTTAATTCTTGGGGTTTCTCTTGTGAAATAGAAGACAGGAAGACAAGAAACTAAGGAACCTTTGTTACTTTTTTTATCCTCGGTCGGCCAGGGCTATATGGTCTTATATTCCCTGTAACGCATTTTTTTTATAAAGGTTATCTTTTATTTACATTCTTAAACGTTATATACAACTTACATCTGTGACTAAGTGATCACCTTAGTGTTTGTGAAAGACGACACTGTCCTCTACACAAGATCACCCCTGAGAATGTTCACCAGATGAAATGGGTAATATTGTGTTAAAGAACATTAATCCATTGGTGACTTATTGAGTTCCAGCTTCTAGTTTTAGATTCCCAGTTTGACAGCAGCAAAAAAACTTCTTCATTCAAATCCATACTATAAGTGATGGTAACCAGTTGACATGGCTATAATATGTTAAACGAGTTGGCTTATGTGTTATTTATATTTCAATTGGCATACAATACTAGTGAAATATTTGACACATACGCCTAATTTTCAAAAATCATGATTGACCATTGTGAACTTTGAAATAGAACAGCAATATTGTCATTGCACAGGACGACAATAACACAAGGTAGAGTACGCCATCATAATTTGTCACGGAGACGCCAAAAATCAACCTGACTTTGCCAGAACATGTTATTTCTTTATTTTACTACAAAACGTCTATTTTTTGTTACAAGCGAACCACCCACTCTCGACTAGAAACGTGTTGGAGCTTAGTATTGGTTTGCCCAAGCTTAACACGCTGCTACGTGTGTCAAACAGGGTGAGCTTTCCTCCCCTTTTCTTTTATGGCATTGCGTTTTGAAGCCTTTATGGTTGGCCAAAAGACACGATTGACAAGAAATAAGACTACAAGTGAAGCGTTTGGTCTCGCATCCTCTAATTAAAGGATGTAGACATTTCTCTCCCCTTTATCGAAGCAGGCTGTCGCGTTTAGCGAGGTCGTATAGAGTTACCTACCTTCGTCTGGGAGCAACCATGACAAAATTAACCTTCAACCGGGTTGATATAAATTAAACTAACATTGCCTCTGTGGCAACCCTCTGCACTCATTCACATAGAGGGGTCTCCCGAAGCTGGGTGGCTGCGACTTATTTATTTGAAAAGAAGTATTTTCCATCCGCACTATTTACCCAACGAGCTAGGTGTTGAAATGATATTGATGTACATTCGACTTATGTTACGATATAGAACCATTGTCACACACGAACAACTATAAACTTAAATAACACTTTCCTATGAAGTGTTCATCATTGTATATCACGAACTTGTTAAATCTCAAATCATTAGCATAGTTTTAGAAATTAACTTTTAGCACATGTTGATGAATGAATCGAAGCCAACTCATTGGCAGATGAATATTGGAAGCAGGTGTTGTTGGCTTAAACGAATGAGACAAGAACATGCGAACATTTTGACATGTAATCATCGGCTTAAGATACCTGCATGCACGGTTATCTAGTAAGTTGAAAGCTCGTTATGACGGCTCTAAAACCGATAATCTGCTAGTTAAACACTATTGGATTGGAACGGGTTCTATCGACCAGTAGGCTCGTGTATTTGAGCTCAGCTCGGCGTTATATTTGTATCGCTCTTCCCTGGCCGGGGAAGTCAACGCTCCGAGCAGCTTGCATGTCGAACTTCAGTGTGAGGAGACACGCCTGGTTGCTCCCAGGTGGCAAGGGAAGCACACCTTTAAAATCCAATAACAACAACGAGTTCATTCTTGAAAACTAACACGTGTGCGTTTTGGAAAAAAGGGATTTTGAAAATTGTTCAAATTAAAACCTTGACCATGGTTTCAAATTTCCCTCGGACCGATTATGGAGGTGTCTTGCATTCCGGGTGGTATCGTCTGCTTCTCGAGCCTCGTTCTGGTATTGTTGTAAATGCCAGGCCATTGTCGCTATGACTTGATGACTTGAGTTTAGTCACTCGACCCAGGTTGACTTTCGTTTTGTATCTGACAGATAGGCGGTGAAAGATCTCGTGTTGAAGATAGACCTTCACTGATACTGTCTTTTCATCTAAAAGAGAAAATGTAAACTACTTTGAGTTCCGCCCCACTTTATCATTGATAAACATCAAGAAACACATGCTGATTCCAGCAATCCTATACACACGGGCTCTAGCGACTAATCTGCAGTCAATTTTCTCCTTTCTCTTGCACAGGAAACAGACATGAATTATCCGGGTACCTTACACCTTGGTCCGGGTACCTTAGCATCATACAGGTATCAGAGACACAGTGATAAGATAGTTCTCTATTGAATGTTGGCTGGTATCGACAATGTGTTGACAACATGATATCCTCGGCTCATTATCGATGTTTGATCTAACTTTATAACATTTTAAACATTATCTCGTCATCCGAGTCTCTGCATTCTATTCACAAGGGTTTGTATTGAAGAGGTGATAGTTAACACGGGCTAAGATTTCAAACTTTAAAACTATTGATTACCAAGATTTTAAAATGATATGAAACCTAAATCCTAAAATATATTTGAAATTTAAAAAAAAAATCGAGATTCATGCTTATAGGAAATAAAAAATATATTTTATCAAATGACATCCATTTTCATGAAATGTAAAGTTCTCACTTGCGATTATAATATTCACGTTATACTCAAATTATATAATTTCATTACTATTTGTGCATCAATAATTGGCTATTTCAAGGAAAGCCTACCTTGTAGGAAGGGCTTCTTTTGCGATGAACATTCTTAGAATGTTTCACAGGACAAACACATTTGATCTATACCTGTAAAAATCAGAGCAACGTAACACTTCGATCACGAACAAGATCGTGCTTGTTGCAATTATGAGTGAAAGGCACCAAGGTGTTGTTAGAGCGTTGATGAAAGCAACCAAAGAGTGCAAGCAACGAAAATGTATCACATGACAATATGCGCACGTGCAGCTCAATGTTTCCTGTCAACATTTGTAACTCAACTCTTTTCCCTGAATAAAACCACTTCGGCAAATGCTTTTCATATTTATATTTCCTAACATGATACTACTGGTGTTGTGTATCAATACGTTGAGTCTGATACTGGAACCATGGATACGTTTATTATTTATTATTATTAATATATTTTAGTCTGAACAATTGAATAACGATGGTTGGCAATGAGATGGTAAAATGATATCGGTAACTAATACTGGCAATTCTTTGACTTATATCGGTACTCTCACATGAAATGTTTGACTGATATCCATACCTTTCATATGAAATGTTACATTTTTAATGGCATGTCTTACTTTGACTGATATCAGTAACTTACAAATGGAATAGTTGATTGATATTGGCAACTTGCACATAAATCTTTGATGGACATCGGCAGCTTTCACATTAAATGTTCTACTGATATTAGTAACACAAACATGACATACTTGACTGATATCAGTAACACAAACATGACATACTTGGCTGATACAGTAACTCACACATGAAATGTTTGACTGTTACAGTAACTCACACATGAAATGTTTGATCAAGGACGTATCCTAACTTCATTTATTATCTTTTCAGACGGATGTTCCCGACACTGCGGGTGTCCTTTACGGGTCTAGAACCGGAAGAGCGGTATATAGTGGTGATGGACGTAGTTCCGGTTGACAATAAACGATATCGGTACGCGTACCACCGGTCGTCCTGGCTCGTCGCCGGAAAGGCGGATCCTCCACTTCCGGCGCGATACAACATCCACCCCGACTCGCCCTTTACAGGGGATCAGCTAATGAAACAGACGGTCTCCTTCGAGAAACTCAAACTTACCAACAACATTCTGGATAAAAATGGACACGTGAGTAAAGCTTAAGCCAAATTTTGATATGATTTAATCCGCCTTCAAGGCCCTTATGATATATTGAATTCAAAGAAAGTCTACAGGAATATTAAGGGAGGCAATACATAAGATAATTTAGTTGATGCCCTTATGTTATAGAAAGTTTACAAGAGGACTCGGGGCGCCAATGAAGTGAAAATTGCTCGTTAATTAGTTGTTTACAGACATTTTCATTTAAGGAACTTCACTCTAGTTTGATAGAAATGATAATATTATAGAGATTGGTTTTATAAATCTCTTTTAAAACCTGCGGTTTTGTATTATATAATCGCATTTATTTGAAAACAATTATCATTTAGTTTGTTATAGTGGTTTTGAATTTGAGAATATGACTCATTTTCTATCAATTATTGCGTGCAGTGACTTTAATGGAACAAATGTAAGATCTTATCAGATCCAGAATGTCAATACATCCCCTTGTGTCTATTCCAGTCAACAATTCATGCACACCTCATTATCAGATATTTATAACAATGTCATATTATTGTGTTTCCTTCCCTTGCTCTAGGTTTGAGTTAATGCATTTTTATGTAACCAATGATTTTCTTTTCACGAACATGACTGACAACAACCAATTACGATAAAAGCATTTGATAGAAAAAACATAGCGAATTAGCTACGGGTAATCACTAGGAGTGAGTGAGTGTATAAAAGGCTTAAAAATACTTCTTTTTTTTTTATAGATATGTTATGATATACCTATATGATATAAATATGAGATAGATTAAGAAGAAAACATTACACGCACAGAGACACACGTACGCATATCACGGTCATTCTTAGTCCGTTTTCTTGTTAAGAAAAACCCCAGCGAACTGTAATATAATCTACAAGAACGTAAATTGTAGAGCAACTAGTATATCGCAAGACAACATAGGCATTTTATTATGAAAGAAGGGTTTAGAATTGAGGGAAGGGGGTTCTGGGGAGGGAGGAAGTTGACTTGAAATTGTGGAGGAGGGGGGGGGGGGGGGGGTAGAGTAAGGGGTTTACTGAGAGTCTGGATGATGGTGGCCCATGAGTTATTGGTCTGAGGCAGGGATCTCTTTTCCCCCAGTATGTGTCAAGCTTAATGTAGGGGCTCTCTTAGCAGTACAAACACCAGCCAAGATGTTTATTTACTGCAGATCTGATTTCGTGGATTTATGCAGTGAGGACCTGTAGTCGCTATATCACTCTCGGGGGGTGGCGATAACCCTCCTGTCCCTCTTGAAGCAGTGTCGACACATTCATTTCCCTCCATCCACTAGAAAAATAAACATGTCAGTCGTTTTTTAAGAATGTTTAAAGCCTATGTCAGAGTCGTCGTTGACACTTATCAGAGAGCGATGAAGGAAGGTGTTATGTAGATTCTGAGGGGAGTGACTAGATTGGGCTGATTAGTTAGCGGGGGAGAAGTCGGTTTTATTACAAGACTCAACAAGATGTTGGGTTGCTCCATGAGAGAATTGCTCCTGTGTACAACAAATCCTTTTACATGATCTTTCCCCGTAGACATGTCAAGATAATACCTACATGTTTATGAATATAATTCTTTTGCTTTTAGCAATAGTTTTTTTCTTAGAAAACGTAAAAAACTTGATGTGTGTAAAGATAAACATTTTGGCAAACTTACGACCTCAAAATTGACTTTTGTCATGGCTTGATTGTAAATCTACGTTATCATGCTGTTGATGTCATGAGCTGACTTTTTTACATTGCACGCGTAATAATTTTTACTCCTTTTTAAGACGTAACAAATATGAAAATGAGTGTATAGATAAACGTTTTGGTAAATCATGAACTCTGTTTACCGATGTCATTGCTTGAGTATAGATTTACAATGTCTGGTGACTTCTTTACATTGCACACGTAGTAAACTTATCATTGATGAGTTATAAAATGGTTGTAAGTCGTGTCACTCGTAAACGAGATTGCTCAACAGGGAATTTCAACACAGGAGATGGGAATGTTCTCTTAAAGTGACGACGCTCTTGCCCCCTGCAGAGAGAGCGAATGTGCAGGTGCTGGTTACTGTAGGATGCAGTTGTTACAGATAGTTCGCTTGAGTTTAGATGTAGATACTTAATTGCTAGGAAAATTGCTTCAAATTATGACATTTATAAAAGCTCGCAACTTTTGACGAATGGATTGCCGCTATCGTCGCCAAAAATGGCAGGGCATGTTTGGGGGGGGGGGGGGGGGGGGGGGGGGTGGATTGCCGCTATCGTCGCCAAAAATGGCAGGGCTGGTTTTGGAGGGGGGTTCTAGGTCACAAGAGGTTTTGATGATATTACGTAAGAGCATTTCTCATGACACTCGCGAAAGATGATAGAAATTTATCGGTCTCCTGGGATGTGCCCGTCAAGTCCAATTTCTACTTTCAAGGTCGTAGCACAAATAGTGGTGCAGTGGACCATAACCTGTGTTGTTTTAAACTGTATACGTTTGAGGATGTACAAGTTTTGGATGTAGATGTTTTTTGGAAGATTCCTGTAAGACTAATTCGACAAACCGGAAGTGTAATCTTAGCTATTAATTGGCTTCCTAAACATTTGAACGTATCAAAATAAGACATATGGGATGTTTGAACTCTCGTTCATTTTTTAAATGTTTTAGATATCATTTTATCTATTCATATTATTTAAAAAAATTGAATAAGAGAACATAATAATGGAGTTTCGAAAGCGATAACATGTGTCGATTTTCGACTTATTGGCTCTGAGAACTTTTGAAAATTTGACGGATTCCTAACTAACAATGAAAAAAGCTATATTCAAGAGAAAATGAGGTCTCAACTATCTTGAAAATAATGTAAAAAAGGCTTATTTTCAAGTATTTAACATAAGAGAGATTCTTTATGATTTATACACTTGCTTTCCCTTAGCTTACAAGTCTGGATGCCAGATTTAACCTGTATAATGCAACTATTGACTTCTTTCATGACACAGGGATTTCATCCTCGCTATACCGCTGTTTCTGATTTTCCCTTTATACCGCAGGTAATCCTGAACTCAATGCACAAGTACCAGCCAAGGATCCACATCTTAAAGAAGACCGACGATCTACAGATCCCTCTTGCAAATCTGGAGATGGAAGCCATTAAGTCTTTCGTCTTCAAGGAAACTGTCTTTATCGGTGTAACCGCCTATCAGAACCAGCTGGTAAGTCAAGAATATTCTTCTACTTTACACGGTACCACATGGTAAAACATAAATATAGACATATTTTTTTTCTGTGCACATGTGCAAATGTTGATTTGCCTTTTTTGTGACGTCATGAACAAAATTGTTCGTGAACCTTCTGTAGGATGACCTCGAAAGGATAGTACATGTAGGTCGTTTGCATGAAAGTGTGTCATATGACAAGAATAATACTTATAATAGTTAGAAAAAAACTTCACACTCCTTTTGTACAAGTATTGCCGAATTAATACATTCGGTAAAAATAGAATTTAAGTTTAAAAGAAACTAAATCAAATAGCTATTCAGGTATAGATGTTTGAAATTTGAAATAGCCAAAATTAGAATCTGTTAAAATCTGTAAAGATATTCAAACGAATGACGTATGGCAATTTCTATTTTTGTCTTTATTATTTTTAACACGCGGACGCACTCGAACTACTAGACGCCATTCCATACGACAAAAGCTTGAAAAGTCAGCTAAAATTTAATCTTGAAATTGAAGTCCTTTTTTGTCGTGCGTGCTTAGAGCTCAACGCTAACGTAATTAAATTCAAATTTGAAATGTGACATTAATTTGTCAAGAAAGACTCCCACATAAAATCTGGAATACTAGTTAGTCCATGATCTCGTAATTTCAGTTAGATATGTTTATAAACATATTCATATTACAACCCAAAAAATCATAAGTAGGCAAAATCGAAAAAAGAGTCTCTCATTAGATATAAAAAAATTTTTAAACGAATTTTTTTGTAAAAATTATATCTTCAAAATCTTCATTGATTAATTGTTACAGGTTTGAATTAATAAGATAATATCTGATTACGAAGAAATATACACAAGAAACATGTTTATCTTTTAAACTGTTATCTTTACATTAAAGTATCTTTATTAAATTGATAAGAAAGGAGGTAAGTAATTACACCGGGTCAGTTGGTTTGCTCTTTTACTTACACGCAATATATACATTTGTTTATTAAGGCAATAGCACGAGCTTCGGCAAGTTTTATACTGCGACACTCGGCTTGAGTGCATTTATATCGATCATATATCAACTTATCATAACATATGGTAATACGCTTATTTAACAAGGACTTGTAGATTCTGGAGCATGTTACCTTTCTGTTGGGTAACAATGTTTCTAGTTAGGTAACATGTCCTTTAGAATGGATATTTAAACACTGATTTAAGCATTACACGATTTTATGGATATGAAATCTTAATAATGTTTACAAATATGAAGTTTTTGAGGTAATTGTTTATCATTCTTAAGATTGATTATATTGCAAAAATGTCTTACATTTATGCATATAAACAAGTATTCATCAACACAAAGTAAATTAGCATGTTATTCCAATCCATTAACCATGATTGTTGACAACATTTGATATTCAGCGTAAAAATGACAGTCCATTTTGTTCGAAATTCGTTAATACATCTTTGTATTTTCTTACATGATCAAAGTTAAGTATTATAGATATAGCAACGGCGTTTATGCATTTCTTTTCATCAATATATACAAAACACACAAAAAGTTAAGGACCACTGTGACTTTCAGTTTTGAGATATTCTATAGTAATTATGATAAAACATATGATCCTTATTATTTAATATTGAGGCGATCCTTTACATTTGGTTGTTGAGTAGTTACACGTATTTTCACTTTAAATATTTATATGTTACTAATGTTATTTACACAGTTTTAAGATTTAAAATTATTGATTTTTCGAAATAGGTATAAATAATCTAATGTTTTTTATATGTTCATTACAGATCACAAAACTGAAGATTGACAGTAACCCGTTCGCTAAGGGTTTCCGTGATTCCACGCGTCTCACTGACTTCGACAGGTATGGTTTTAATAATTTCACTATCTGATTTAGGTATTTTATTTTGTAGTCAATAGACACACCTATGGGGCTGATTGTTCGAAACCCTTTTGGTACCGTGTTAGTTGCAAGTAACATTTACATAGACTTCAGACCGTCTTTGTGTTCAGAGAGATTCCTGAATCTAGACCCTTGTGCAAGTAGTAATTTGTCGTAACTGAGATGTATACGAGACCCTAAAAAAGATTTATGAACATTTTAAAAAAACCTGAATTATGATATATTGATTTACTGATAAACTGTTAAAAAGACAATAATTATGGTATTGAAATCAATTTCATATGTTTATTGAAATGTTTTAATGTTCAGATTATATATTTTACCATAGGCTTGTAGAATTAAGTGGTTCAGCATATTTACATCCAAAAGTTAACATCGATTCTTCAACGATTATAAAATCCCATAAACCTTAATTTCTTTATCCAGTATATACTTCTGTATCGAATCGCTATTCGGATGATTTTCAGGTGTAACCAAAACGTCCGGATAAACGAGACTCGACTGTATATGATATGTGAATATTGTATAAGCTCTTCCTATAATCACCCCCTCTAATCCCCAGTTCCCTCTATGACCCCTGCAGGGAGACAATGGAGCATCTCCTCCAGAACCACTCCTACGCCCGCTCCCCCCTCAAGGCCTTCTCGGGGGCTGGGGAGGGGCTGGAGGAACAGTACGCCCGTAGGGAGGGTGGACAAGGTGAGTCTTAGCCGGTTTAAACTCTTAAAGGCAGGGTCATATCAGTTAACGAAATTCGAGGGGACATTGCTCTTTATATATACTTATCTCCAAAACGCGATTTTTTAAGAACAACAAGTTACAAATTGATATGGACTGTTTGCTTTATTTTTGAAAATTCGATGAAACAGCGCAAATTTATTCAAATGAAAAAGAATCCGAAGTGAATACATTCATTTTGTAACTAGTTTTAGAAGCCTTGCTTCGACATTACAAGGCAATTTATTTTCAGTCTTAAGATGATATATATTTTTCAATATTCATATCTTATCTTGACTTTAAAGTTACTTCGCACTTTTATCATTTCTCGTAATTCAAAAAGAGCAAGAATGAAGGACCACTCAATGCAGATACCCCTATGATACCTATGATAGATGTTTTACCCGAATAAGTGTTTCATGTGACTTGAACAAAAGAGTGTGGAGTGTTTGTATTACCCGAGCGAAAGCGAGGGTTATAACCAAATTTATGGAATTCGCTGCGTTTCGTAAAATTAATATGATACAATTACAGTACGTTTTAATATCACTTATACCAATTCTATTCAATGACATTTAAACTATCCTGAAAATGGCCCACTGTCCCGACTCGCATCAGAGACGTCATAAACAATATGACGTCAACAAGACGACTTAGAAACCTTGCGTTTAAAATATTGCTAGGGAAAAAAGTGCGCATGTGAAAATATGTTATCATGAATGGTTATGGTAGTGATATTTATGATAACTATTTTCTTTTTCATATTTTGATTTTATAGTTTACCATAAACTTTTACAATGCAGTGGTTCTTATACATTTTTTGACATATTGTGAATAGATCAATTCTACTGAAGTTCATTTATATCTTCTATGTTATAATCACTACACACTGGCAGTTGTGTTTTATTAAACTGTCATGTTGACAACAGTCAACTTCACCAAAAATTGTCGATCCCTGGTTCTTAAGTTCGCCTTGTCACTTCTTAAAAAATCAAACTTTTGTTTGAAATCTAAAACGTCAACACGAAAAGATGCAGTCCAAATCGTTAGAAGAATAACCTAGAAAAAGCAAAGCGTTTGACAAAGAATAACTCATTTCAAAATTTCAATTAAAATTTGGCTATCATTGTTTGTCATTTTTTGAAATAGTGACAATATTTCGCACAATTTCAATAGATAGGCGATGAATTCCTGAAATGTTAAAGCGATTATTGTGATATTAATTTTCGTTTGAATGATATTTCAAAAAAAGGTTCAGGATCTGTAAAATAACAAATACTTTCAACATTCTGTCATGTCCGACCATAGTCTTGAGCTTTAAAATAGTGACAAGAAACTTTCCTGAAAACAATTGGCAATGAAATTTGCTACATAATACGTCTTAAATTTGTCATACAAGGTCTGATATTCGGTTATCTATTTTATCTATACGGTATTTAATTAACCGATTTCTTAAATTGGCGTTTTGGGCGTAATTTGGTCAAAAGGTTGAATTCAGTTATGGCTATATGGAAAGAATGGCATTTATTTATCATATTAACTAGGTTACAATATCTAAACTAAAATTCTTTGAACAAATCTTTTGTTTAGCTATTCATATATTCATACCTTAAATGTTTAATTATCCTTATTTTTGGTTTGAAATTTCATATTTTAAAATCTATACTTTTTCCATGAAATCTAAACCTTGTGATCACCAAATGGTGACACTCAATACTGTAGTAAAACTGTCATGTTGATTGGAGGAGGTGAAACCAAATTCAAAAGAAACATGAAACTTCACAGTATCAACAGGTGAAAGAATTCACAGGGGGATTATCGTTGAAAACACAGAACAAAAAACATATGTTGTCGATTCCCATGCCTAGCGTTTTACAGTCATATAGTGCGGGCTGCATCTTCGCAGTGATATTATATTGCAATTTTTAGAAAGAGAAGTAAAATCGCCAATTTTCTCTATTTTTGAATGAAATTATGAATACAATTTTGAGTGAAACGTTTAATATCATTTTGAATGAAATTTCGAATGAAATATTCTTTGCCAATTTTCAAATGAAATTTTGAATGAAATTTCGAAGGAAATTTTGACTGAATGACTGAAGTTTTAATGAAATTCGAATGAAGTTTTTAATGAGATTTCGAAAGATATATGGCCAATTTCCGAATGTTAATGTTTTCTACAACTGCTGAAAATACTACCAAAGCCTTATGAACATGAAGTATCGAACCAATGCTCAACAACTTGTTCTTCATTACAGAGTCACCCAGTCTACCAGTAAACATGATGTCACCTTGGCGCTTCTCCATGTCTGCCCTTAGTGCCTACCATGCCTCAGCCAATGAGAAAGCAGCTCAGTGTGGTCTCTATGGCAACATATTCAACAGTCCCTACCTGAACCTCCGTGGCGACATACAGTCTGCAGCGGCCATTAACGAAATGCTGATACGAAATGCAATATACAAGAGCAGCCTTCAATCATCTTCCCTCGCTTCCATATATAGCCACGCCCACCGGTATCACCCGTATGTACAAGCATCAGATAAACACAGCAAGGATGAGTCTTGATCTCAGGGTCACCCTGACCTTTGTTAATTTTTGAGACCAAGTGCAATGTCTACGAACAGACCTGTCTGTGATCTGAGTGGTTTTTAAGGAGAGGAATTATACCATTATAATGGCTGTGAAATGTGGTGCAAAGTTGACTCTGGCGCCAAATTTGAAAATTGGCTAATGGAAATTGAGTTGGACTTTAGTGAGTCGTTGAAATTAGGCATGATATGTGTTGGCTCATTAACAGAGGGTTGGGCGTAAGGTGACTCAACGATGATGAGTTGGACCTATTGGACTCATCGAAGGAGAAGTTGGACCTTTGCTGGATCGTCAGAGTTGAACATGGACTCTCATCAAAATTTAGTTGAACTTTTGATGGCACGTTGAAGTTTGTTTTATCAATGATGGCTCATCGAAGTTGAATTGACATGATCAGAATATATTTAAATTAGAACACATTGCCAAAGATGACGACAGAAGAAGACCGAGGGAATCTAGTCCTTAACAGTTTGTGAATTGTATCCTGTGCTGTCCATCTCATCCTGTGACTGTTGTCAAGTGACGTCATTGCCCTGTGTGTTACAATGGTGACCAGTGCCTTAAACGCAATCGGAGGTTTCAAACCAAACAGTAGATGTAAATGGTAAGTTTAGATCTGCATGAATTATGGTGAATAGAATTTGTTTTTAGAATATTACCCTTTCAAAATACTCACGAAGAAGCCAACTAAAAACAAGATACAAGATATACACGTATATGAATGGTGTTTTATACTTTAATTATTTTGATATTGAGGTGTTCCTTGACTTTTTGTGAGGAGTATTAACAATATATTTTATAGAAAAATTATTTTCAATTTAATTTTAACAGGGCAAAGCGAGTACAATTCAGTAAAACAATTTCCTCTCTGGCACATAGTTTTATGTTTTCATGTTTTCCAATGTACATACCGTGTTATTATATCAATTCCAGGTCTAATTTGATTTTATGACTTATGACTGTGTTATTTAATTTCAGATCATTTTCAACGTGCCTGTAACTGAAACGTTCAAATGCAGATTCACACGGGTCAATCATTTTTCTGATGATGGTTGTTCGACCCAAGCTTCTAAAAGACGATGTATTCGACCCATGCTTCTGAAGATTTCTTTTCATATGGTTAGAAAGATAATCCTGCCCCACGTGAAATCCTAGACCGAACATTCAGTTTTCTCTCCTACTACAAGCGTTCCAAACATGGTTTCGGAAGCATTTAAAAACCTGTTTTCACGTTACGAAGTGAAATTACAACATGTCATGTTCGATTTGTAGTATCAACCTGTGTTTTCGACACGTATGAATAATTTCTATTGTTCGACATGAATTAACGACTTCTGTTGTTTAACACGTATGAATAATTTCTCTTGTTCGACATGAATTAACGAATTTTGTTGTTCGACATGTGTGAATAATTTGTATTGTTCGACATTAATAAACAACTTCTGTTCGACAAGTATTAATAACTAGTGTTGATCGACATAAAGCAATCTAAAATTGTATCAAGTTGAGAGTTATTGCGATTCAACTAGTTGTACGCATGAAGTTGATACTACATGTCGTGTCATGAAAACGGGGCATATCTACTTCTGGAGCAAAACGTCAGATACGAACTGTTGCAATCCTCCCAACTGTCAACACCATTCATGTTGTATATACAGTGTTCCTTGTGTTCATGTTCGATGGAATTACAAGTTCAGTTGTTGTTATAACTTACATTCCGATTTCGTTTTGATTAAAAATCGTCAGTCAACATGTTCTGTTTTGTTGTCGTTTGTGTTATATAAAATGTTTACTTTTGGGGCAGATTTTAATACGAATCTTGCTATATGCACATATGAACAGTTGCCAGTTCTTCAACATATAATATGATTGTGGTCATCAAAGTTTCAAATGTTATCTTTTTTGTTTATACAATTGGGTTAATTCTTAGTAATTGATTACTACTCGATACTCGATTCTTTCTCTTTTATCGAGACTGATTCAATTAAATCTCGATAGGGTGTAAAGTACCTTTATTTTGTTATATCGTCATTGAGATTGACTGGGTATTCTGTAACACTGAAGATAGTGATTCACATGATGATTATGGACTTCACCTGCGGTAAATTGTTGTACAGTAGCAACTCTTTGAGTTAATTTCCACGGAACCATAAAAATATTACTTATCTAACATTTTTACTTTATCGACATAGAAACCTTTACCAAAGTGCAATGAAATTACAGAACTGTAAAAAAAAGTCATTACTTATCCAGTTTTTGCTTAAACTGGTTTTCCCGAGTTGCCACTGTATTTAGATGATTTTAGAGAACGTATGGGGTTCTTTGTTTAAACACACACATTGGGTAATAATAACCCTTTGTCAAGCAGTTAAGAATTCCTATTAACATGCAAACGAACTACCAAATTGCATATTATTTGCAATAAGATACGCAAATAGGTGAACAAACTTTTGGGATGCAAATGAAGCCGTATGAAGGAAAGCTTTTAGAAACATAATTACGGTCGGTCTTGTACGTGTTTGTTTTCGCATGTACTTATAAATTATGCTTATTTAATACAGAGTTTTTAAAAAGTATTATTTGATAGTACTTATTTCTATAGCCAAAGCCGATAAACGGATGAAACTATAGTTACCTGAAGCATTCAACCAAACATGTTTTCAATTGTTAACATGCAATCTCTTTGTCTTTTAAAAGCAGTACTTAAGAAAAGTACTAGAACCTCCAACGTGTTTAAAAAGAACGATTCAAGAAAAGACATACGATAATCTTAGTCGATGCGAAGAGTTGATTTTAAGTGACATAATGCTTCATAATTTTTTGTGTGTCTTTCATAAGAGCCAAATAACCTTTGTCCTGAGTAAAGTTCAAATCGCCTCCAAAACTAAACCTTTATCTCTAAATTGCCAAAATTTCGACATTTTCTTCATTTTAGTAATAATCTAACAAACAATATGAATTTTAAGAAGTCGAAATTATTTGCTTCATTTACATGTATATTAATTAAATGGCCTACCCAACAATACGAACTAATATTTGTAAATAAGTTTCAAAAATTACGTTTGAGTGATTGGCGCGAGCCATTGTCAGGTGTTCGATCATAAATCATGATTGTTACCTGTTTATACTCGTTATACTGAACTAATGAGCTTGAAGATGCTGATTTTCCGAAAAGGCCACTATTTCTCGATAAAATAACTCCATTCATGAATTTTGACATCTTTGACTCCAAGAGCATACTCTGTGCCCCTTTGACATTATTTCAAAATTTTTCTTACATTGTAAACATATGCGAAAAACAAAAAATCTTCTAAAATACAACTGTATGCAAGGATATATCTAGAGGGTCTGGACGTCAATATTTAAAATCTTGGGCCAATTTTTGTTATTGTGAAGATGATTTCTTTTATCATTTTAAACTATTTATCCAATTTTATTCCGAATCATTAAACTTTTCGATATAACACATCAAGTGTGCATGCCTTGTAAAACATCAGTCATTTACATCTAGTTTTTATGGTTAGGAATATTAATAAATTGATTCTTTCCATTTAAACATACGAAATTCGATATTGCACATGTTTCTAAAATAATTTTACAAAATAACTACCTCAACAAATCAGAAAATCACATGAAAGAATATGAGAAATAATAGGGATATGTAACATGTAACTTAACAAGACAGTTATTATATACACGTAAATCTACAATCGAATACCTCCCGCATGTCTTGTGATAAGTATACAGATTGGTTGAAATAAATTATGTCCTATTTTTACCATGAATGTTTTAATTTGAAGTGACAGTGTTCGGTTCATAATTCTTATTGTAGCTTTAATGAGAGCAAAAATAGCATATTTCCTAAAAAATTTCAATGGTAATCAAAAACGCTCCCAATAATGTAACGAAATTCTCAATTTAAATTCTACCTTACATATGTTCTAGTTGCATGACTCACTTAACACAACCAACCAATATGTGTCTTAATGTCTATCTGTCTTGTAGATAACGATTGATCTCAAATAATCGATATATACTGGTAGCAATTCTAAGATAATGAATGACACCTGCAAAAAGTACATTTATATTATGAAAATACGGTTTATTATATACTTTAAGAGAGTACCTTATATAAGGCTATTTTGCTCAAGACTAAAGCATCACATTACAGATAAAGTTAATACGTAAACCGATCTGTGTTTACGAAAGTTTGCCAAGCATTTACGTGAAATGAAATACATTACATCTACAGGGAAAAAAATTCGTTAAATCATTATATCAAAGTTTATCTTTTAATTGCTTTCACAGTAAGTAATAAAACTGTCACTGGATTATTTGACTGAGGCGAGGTTAAGATGTTCGGCATCAATATCTCCCTTTAACATCGACACCGTTTGGACCACACGTTTGAAGGTGTCTTAATTGTGACAGATGATATTGTACTCTCCATCTGCTACGAGATGATACCACCCTTGCCACAAAGGGAATCAAGTGATTAAATAGTATGACTAGATAACTCAGTGTGTAAAACACAGCAGTATTGGCACCTAGGAACATGTCTACTGTCCCGAGATTCTTAAACGCTTAGGAGATGGTAGTGTTCTTCGGATTCAGTGATTGACCAAAAGCGAGGAGGTCACCCCCCCCCCCCCCCCAATTCCCATCCCCCCAATTCCCCCTCCCCAAACCCCCTCCCATATCCCCCTTTTGAGTTTTATAGATGAAATACAAGATGGGTTAACGTCCCACCCCGTACATCATATGAACTCATCTTTCGACTCTTGAACGTTAACTTACAATATTGAGAATCAAAATCTTTTGCCGATAGAATCAAGTTTTTAATCTAAATATTTGTTAAAATGTTGAATCAAGTATCCATGAAATTAATTTTTTTCTACATTTTCAGTTCTGCTGATTCCGCTAATTTTATTGATCAATAAATCATAAATTTACAATAAAATTATTTATCAAATTTATAATAACATAGATTATTGCCCGGCATCAAAATCTATTCTATGAGTAAAATTGTCCAACGTAATCCTGGCGATATTTTAAGATTTAAATGACAGATGAAGTATATTAATTTTTTGACACATTGCAAATAAAATTTGATAAAGTAATGAGAATAAAAGGCAGAGAGGCCATGTGATATATCACGTAATAACGATCCACGCTTTGATCTCAATTACATTTGACTATCAATCACGAACTTTAACATAGAACGAAATATTCAATTTGCCTGACGAGTGACAAGTTACAAATCGGAATTAACACTCCTCAGTAGGAAATGTAATTACTCCATTTGAAATTGTCCATAAGATAATTAGCAAATTTAAAAGCTGATGTCTAAAGTGAGAGAGTTTCATAAAAACTGGTAAATGCAAGGACGTGAGGTAAAATATTGTTCAGCAATGGAGCCGTTGGTCTGGCTGGTAGAGGTTGACTTGTCAGATCTTACAACCTGATGTCATTACGATTCCATGGCACGACCAGGTTTTGACGACTCGAAATATCTTCCATGACATGATCTTGCATCATTTAACAGCGATGTCGACATCAAATTGAAGAATTAAGTATTTAACGTAATGTCAGCAATGATGCAAAGAGATAATGAAAGCTTGAGGGCATAGGGTCCTATTGTAGTATATCTGCAGTTAGTTGGGTGACAGTGAGAGAACGTGAACATCTTTTCCACATAGAATTGAACACAAACGAACATACAGATGTATCCCACCGAGAAATGTTCTCAAATGAGCTTACAAAACAATTTATACAAATGGGCGTACAAACACATTCCACAAAGAGTTGTACCCTTAAGAACGTACACATATAACCACAAAGAACTGTACTGAAATGAGCGTACACATATTTACCACATAGAATATAACCCAGATGAGCGTACAAGTGTGTGTACAACCGGGCTGTTCTAAAATTAGGCTTAACAAATAAAACCCATAGAATTTATTGCAGATGAGCGTATAAATGAATGCAACTAAACTGTTCTCAAACGAGCGTACAACTTCGATACAGCACAAGAACTGTTCTAAAGTGAACTTTCAAATATATACTAAAGAGAATTCTACTTACATGAATGTACAAATGTACAACAAAGAACTGTTCTCAAATATACGTTCAAATAAATACCAAAGAGAAATGTTCTCAAGCGATCATACAAACATTACCACAAATAACTGTTCTCAAATAAACGTTCAAATACATACCAAAGAGAAATGTTCTCAAGCGATCATACAAACTTTACCACAAATAACTGTTCCCAAATGAACGTAGAAATTTATACCACAGAGAACTGTTCCCAAATGAACGTAGAAACCACAGAAACTGACTAAAAGAAAGTAAAAATACAGCAATAACATCAGTATACATTTACACCAATGGCTACTCTTTCCTCATTTGTTGATCATTTTTTAATCTGGACCTGAAATGTAAGTACAAAGATACACCACTACCTGTCTTGTACATCTACAACCAAATTATACTTTCACATTTTCATCATTCTAACGACAATTGTGAAACTTTGGTGACAAAATTAGCTTTATCATATTCGTATATTAACAGATATGACACGTATACGATTAAGTCATCATAATCGTGCATCATGATACACCGCTGTCGAATTTCTTTCGGAATTGAGTACTTAAGGTATAACCCAACCTATGGTGCAAGTAATAAGGAGAAATGGAAGCTCGGAGATCTATTGTACTATGACCGTGGGTACTATAGATCGCGTGATGTAATTGGACACCTCTTTCTTGTGAAGATTTTGACATATCTACAATTTTAAATCTTTTATATGCAGTTTCTCTTCCTTGATTTACAGGAGTCAGTTTTTCAATACTACATAAGTATACAAATATTTTATGCAAATGAAAGGTTCTCCATGCATGGTATTATTCATTGATATGACATATATACCGTTAAAAAGTAGGGACTATTACATTTGGAATCAAGAATGAATATGCAAATGAGATAGCGAAATACATATGTTTAGGTGCTGAATTTCACTGAAAATGCTTAATGTGTATTGATAATTTTTTTTTTAATCATTTCCCTTTCGAGTTCATGTACCTTTAAATCTTTTGTTTCTACTATATATCCTAAATAAAAAATACTTTTTACGCTCTGTATTATCTGTATTATTTTATCTACAACACACATAAAGAAGTATGCGAATATCTATCTATCTATCTATCTATCTATCTATCTATCTATCTATCAATATGCAATAACCTGACAATAACACTAATTTGTGAGCAGTCAGAAAACCCAAGCTCATAGTTACATTAAAATTACGTTCTTAAGAAAAAAGAAACAAGGAAAATTTCACTTTATTCTAGCATTTGTCAGTTTAAAAAGAAGACATTGTTACAAGAAAACCACATATTAGTAGCTCATGTATATTCTAGATTAATTAAAACGAAAACGGCAGGGCAATCTCTACATGAGAAGCGTCTATGGCAGCACAAGAGAATCGTCTGTTATTCAACAGGCACATACCTCGGAGTTTGGTGCCAAAATCTACGTGACATGTGCCCTAGAGTCTATGATACACATTTGCATCTATTTTATCACCATTTTACATGTTTTTTCTAAGAATAACGCATTTCAGAAATGTTGCAAAGCGGACTTCAACAATCCCCCCATTCTGCCAGAAGATAATTGCACATTGTGCCAGTAGGGATATTCACAATATGAAATTGTTACTGATGGGGAATATTTTGAGAGTGTTACAGATAGCCAGAGTGGAATGTTGATTAGGATTTTTTAACATGCGACTTTACACCTTCTCAATGTTTATATTTTTGAACCGCAGAAATTAAGTGATAATGCTATTCAATTACCTTATCCAGTATTGGTACAGGCGGGCGGGTCTGAAATAGGCTACATTTAGTTTATACAATAAACGAACACAAGCATGATATATTGTCTTTTTAAATTTCGTTTTGACAGGTATACTTTATCAAAACTAAAAACATAATTTGAAAAGGCCTGAGATCACTACAAGTTAAATGATTAATGGTTAGAGGGTAAAGGTTTCAAATAGATTTAGAAGTTTTTATATCAGAGAAAATACAACTTTTCACAAGGTATTTTGTTTTAAAAAATTTCCTTAATCTTAATCTAATCAAATGCGTGTGTTCGAAATTAAAACAGAACAGGATGTTCTTTTCAGCGTGTGTATTTGTAACCCATATCAGGATCCTCTATGTGATATTTGTTTTACCACACCACAAAGACCCCATGTAGGCTATATAGCTATTTACCTGGAAATACTTATATTTATATTCTCGCTTCGAGAAGTGAGTGTTTATATGAGTAATATTTATATTCGTAAACGTTATAACATGTCTTAATCTTTCCATGTATTGAACCTTTCATCGGTTTGTTTTGTTTTGCTGCGATTGTACATTTCACATTATGCTTTCATTCAGAAAATATTGAATTTCTTTTTATTTCTCTCGTAAAGTTGATAGAAGTTACTCATTGCATTTAACTGTCACAATCTGGGTGTGGATCTTTATGTATATATTTTGTCATGTAATGAGGTGAGACTTAGATAAGATAAGATAAACTATCTTTCCGTCTGTCAACATCACAATGACTTATCAGAATGACATTGTATACAGCTGTATTGTTTTACCTCAAGTTTCAAGGTTTCCTTAGGTATCATATTTGAAGACCCTTGGAAATATTAACATGACTTTAAACAGAAACACGATGAATAAAACTACTGTTGGTTAAAAAAAATCGAAAATCTTTGGTAAATATATGCTTTATATATAAATACATAAAATTGCATATACATTGGTGTGATACTTTGGTCCGTTTTGTCAGAGGTGCTTTATCTGTTTCAAAAGGGTTTGTGGCAGAATGTTTGATAAAGTTTATCGTACAGAGAAGTTAAGATACTATAAAATAGTTGTCATCATAATGTACTTGATCTTGACGATAACATTTGCTGTGGCATCTAATCCGAAGGCGTCTTATGGCGTCTTTCTTTCTCATCTACTGCAGGGGATGCCAAAACGATGTCTATCAGAATCACGATATAACGTTAGAAAATTTTACGAAATTTTGGGGGTTTATAGATATGATGTTTCTTGGAAAAGCATCTTTCTTTTTTGCTGTTACCATTTGCCTCTGAATAATATTTATTTAGTGCTTGGTTCACTACATAAAAGTTAGGTTGGCTGAAACTTTAAATCAAAATTTTCTTTAAATTCAAAATTAATAGTTGATTAAAAGGAACAAATTCAACTGTTTTAAAATACATGTATCTCGAAACAATAAAAAAAGATTACGAAAAATTCCTTTAAGATTAAACAAAATAAACTCCTCTGTAAATAGTTATACATTAAATGCTTTCAAGGAAAATTCATGTTAACTACAATTATTATATAAAATTTATACGCAATATTTTATTAGGTCTCTTTAAATGATTCCGAATCTATTATCAAAACGAGTAGTTTCAGAATGGCCTCTTTTTGCCGCAATTGAGCATTGACATTCGAGTGCACGGAGCAAAGAGGCAATGTTACCGAAGAAAATGTAAAAATATCGTGACCGAGTCGGTAACATATCATCATATTAGCAACAACGTTCCAACGACCACACACCAGAATCAGCTCATTCAATGCCGATTTAAAGGGTAATTTTGGGATGAAAGCATTCTAATATTTGCAATAACTGTATTTTGCTTCTATCCAACAGTGATGTTTAGAAGTTTCTAATTGTCGCGACGGCGCCATGGAGTCCTCCATGGTTTTTGCATTTCTGCATATGGAATAAGATATCAATATTTTTGTCATGAAACGGGACAGGACGTTCAAGAAATATTACAAACATCTCGATTTTCTTTCCATATGCATAAATTGTGTCAAAACACACGTCATTTGTAAAGTCTTGATAATTATCTCTACTTAGTTCTCTTATCGTAACTTCACTATTGTCACATTTTTCTTCCATAATTGTCACTTCAAAAAGAGGGCGGCATATCATACGAAGAAGACGCTTTTAATAGATTCGATCGTTTTAAGCGATCGTCAATATTGAATGAAAATAGTTACCTAAATTTGTAATTAGGGCACCTATAAAGCTTAAAATGAGGTTATTTAATTAACCAAAAGTGATATGGAACACATAGGTGCTTCTAAAATTAGACATGTCACACAAAGAATGACGTCACTCAATAAACTACATGCAGTTGAAACCGCCACATTCGTCCTCCATTCAAAATGTCAATCATCATTATAACAGAATCTATTTATAGAACCACTATAAAAGGCTTGTATTCTACGATATGACGTTAAACCATTAAAACTAACACGATTATTATAATATTCTCTGAAATGTTGTACATTTTAGGAAAAGAGTAATTATATTAATTGTGTTTTAAATAGCCTATAGTTACAACAAACTTTGAACAATTATATATGATATGAAAATTAATGCTATTATGAATTATTTAAAGATTTACGTGGTGAAATATAATTGACAGTAAACACTTTTAGAAAGGTGAATAGAAATCCTTTTCAGACAAAAATATTTCTCATGCTATTTCAAAATATGAGAACATTTTTAGGTTCATTCTAATTGAAAAGTGCTTATTTATATGAATAGCATAAATTAATGTCCATCCACCAGGCCTGTATTGGAATTATGTTATATATCTATAATTTCATATCCTTCAAAGATATTTCGAACATACTTCAGAAAAATATAAAAACCTTACATATCTCTCGCCTTTATTACATTGATTTGAATTATTCCTTCTTGCTTTATTTTTTAAATGAACTATATGAAACGAATAGCATTTATAAATACTAATCTAGCAGGCATGTGCGAATCATATAATATTTCGTTGATTTGCGATCCTCGTAACGATCTCACAGATTTCTTGAAGAAACGTAAATGTCTCAACTTTTTAATTACATGTGAAATATTCCTTATGTTTTATCTGTATTGATAACTGTAACAACTAAAATGTTCTTTTTTTGTAAAATGATCATTTGAATGAAACCATATAACAAACAAAAAAACCCAATTAAAAGTCATCTTTGAAAGTATAAATTTTGCACCGTGATTATTGTAGAAGGATAAGCAAATGCCTGTCTAAAATATAAGAATAATTGTAGATAATTGACGAATGTTATTACCACTACCCTGCTCCTGAGAATGTTTACCGAAATGAAGGAGCTATTCTCTAGACTAGACAAGCCCCCGAGGCTATGCAATATGTAGATATGTATACACATAGATATCTCTTCATGTCGATTTCATGTTTATGGTGTATATAGCTGATAGCAAAATTGTACATTACACATTCGACATTTATTTTCTTTACATGCTACATGATATATCTCCGTTAATTTCGATAAAGTGCTGACTATAGAGCCGATTATCTCCCTTGGATTTCGCTCTTCAGTTGCTTCCAAGTGCCGGGCGTATTTCTCTCGCAGAGTGCGTAGTCGCCGTAATGTCTGCGCTACCCGAACTGTTTACAAAATACGTCTAAGCGCCGTCATCGAAAGCTGTCTTTCCAAACATTTGGGTTTGTATTATAAGGAAAGAGTCACTTTATCATTGAAGGCATCATTAGATTCTTGATAAGTGCCTAAACATACGGACTTGATATGTTCAACGCCGAGGGGGATGCAAGCGGGGTGCTCTTGGACGACCAAACACCTACCGGAGATTGCCGGAAATAGCCGAGCCCACCCAGACCGAGTCTAAGACGGATTACATCGCGGTCTCTGTTCACGAATATCCCTGGGTGGGTTCGAACATGATACTGAAATTTACACAGGTAGTAACTCATCGCATTCACGCAATCAGTATCCTATATCAACTGCAGATCCGTATTTTATACCCCCAAGGAAACAAAAAGCCTAAAGACTACATGAGACCGTAATCTATCCGCGTTGATATCGACGTTGGGGAATCTTTATCGCGGCGCTGCTGGGCCGGCGACAGACCTATAGATGCTTGCAGTGATTTGGGATGGAGGGAAATAGATGATCTGGGTAGAGGGTGAAGGGGTGGGGCGGGGAGAGGGGAGGGGGGCATCAGGGGTGAACAAATTTAAAAAATTATTTTTATCCAAAGAATTTATATTCTCTTTACATGTACTGAAACATTATATAGGATTTTACAGAGGAGGAATAGCTAGTTGAGGGGCATTTTATATGTACATTTAAAATGTAGAAATATTTATTCAGTATTTATTATTGATATGTATTTTTTAAATTATTTTTCAGGTGTAATATGATAAGGTCATTTCATTGTACATTTATCAGTTAGTGTTTACTTTCAGGAAGAAAAACACTATTTATATTTGAAAAGCTTTTTTAAATTTTCGAATGAAATATATGTGCTATACAAAGAAAAAGTAAAACTTTGGAATACAACAATATGGCTGTCTCGTCCACTTCAAGTGATTGGCAAAAATATTAAAATGGTAAAACTTAAATGTCAAGTTCCTGTTGCCTGTTTGATAATGTATGCAAATTTAGAAGCCGCTTCCATATGAAAAAGAAATATTTTGACAGCAATGTGATTCGTACAGTAAGAGATCTTTAAGCCCGCTAAAAGAACTCTTTAAACATTAAAAAAAAGATATGCGATTCTTGGGTTTCATTTTTAATTCAACTAAATGTTAAAGCTTCAGTTCTGAAAATACTAACTTGTATAGAAATATTTACTCGCACTTTTTGTTCATTGTATTTATTCATTAGAACCTTCTACACGTCCAATCCTTTCGAACTATACCGGGTAAGGAATCGAAGGGCAAGTCAATATTTTATATTCAATGTCTTGTCATGTTTTTTTTCTAATGTTTGCATTTTGGATTTGTTTTGACATTCTGTATAAATGCATATAGAAAATTATTTCATGTTTGTCATTAACTCAATACTTAAAACTAAACACGAACATTTTAATCCATGTTTTGCTAAACATTAAGCAACGGGGTGAAATAATATATAATCATACTTTCAGTAAATGTGAGTTGAAATATACGTAATACATATATATACACATTTAAACTTTTTAAAAACATGTTTCATCTCTGTATTTAGTTGAAATACTTTTAAAATACAAATGGAGCAATACATCTAAGTGTCTCAAACATCTTCCAAATTCTCTCTAATCCGACATCCCTGTTAAATGAAATGTTTGGCTGGTATCTATCATTGTCAGAGGTAGATAGGGTAAGAGAGAAACTCCATTGCAACCTCGATGGAATTTATTCTGGGATTTTTTTTAACGAAATATTTTCAGATTGACGAACCAATCGAGTGACTTATATAAATGCCAGTATCAGACCATGGATACAAATTAGGACAAGTATTTATGCCTAACAACTTTCACGAAAAAAAGAAGTTTTTATCCATAAACACCTGTCCTTATTTGACCTCGAACTTCTAAATGCCACTGAAAGAAGTCATGACTACAAACCCTATACGTTTTTCATCAAACGTTTCACGTTATTATCGAGGATCAACATTGTGGAATAAAAATATTGCTACAAATTATTTTGGAAATGTGATGCAGATGTCCGCCACGATGTGCTAACCCGCGTGGCGTACTGGTGTGCTGTCAGACAGCGCACGTGGTACAGCACATTGTGATTTGCGCACCTGCAGAGGGACATAACAGCACGAGGAGCACGTGCCACCTTCATCATAATAGAATACATGTTTAGAGGTGTAACGCTATGATCACTTTACGGCCTTCTGCAAGATGGTTTCCATTTAACAAATTCTTCTACATTGCTTAAACTCTTAAGAATCCCTATGAAGGTTTTGATTGGCTTTAAATTCGACAGTTTTAACGAGAAGATAAAAGCGAGTGTATTTTATGTCGATTAATCGTTAGCCAGGGCGACATTCTAGGTCCAGTAGATTTATATACACCTGTTTTTCCTTAGCTTTACAACAATAAAAGCTGTCTTTGTGATTCTTTCTAACCAACACGTGTGTTAATGGTCGCAAATTCTTGCACATGCGTGTTTACTGTTATTGCCCATCGCTTTGAGGGCATAGCGAGACTTCAGGTGCTCTACTTGACAATTACATAAATTTTAACGCAAAGAAAACTCAATTAAATGGTTTGTAAGTTACCTCATTTAACCACCACTGTAAATTAATTAAACTGATTTGAAATACTTTCTTAGCATCCGACTTCGTGATTGTTTGGTTAATTTAACAAGAAACATGTTGGATTTGTTAGCGATCAAGAAAGAAGTGGGCTTGAACAGAGATGAAACACTATTCGAAGTCAATTCATTATCCCTTAGAAACTTGTGTTTATAAATGTACCACAATTATCACTTTAAAAAGTTAAATATACTCAACAACAAAATTTAAGGACCAACCAAAAAACTAAAATTCAGAGAAAAGATTGTAAATAAACAGGCCTTTGGTATGTATAAATACATATTTTTATATATTTTATAAGGACATTTTTTTCACACATGATATATTATATAATATATAATTAAATTTCATATCCCTTCTAAATAAACAATGTATAGCAGAATAAATATCGACAACCAAATATATGAATATGAATATAATAAAATATATATTTGATAGAATTTTTTCATTAAAAAATAGGTTTTTTAAAATCTTTTTCGAACATGAAACAATATAATATCATTATGAATGCCATATCAGTGATGTGATTATAGATTTATATTATCCTCAAAAATATGTCATTTCCGATTTACTAATATATTTTTACACGAAAAACAACCTTGACATTTATCAATGTACTTCTATTTACAACTATAAGATGAATAGTGCTAATATTTGTACAACTTCGTGACTATGTATTGGAAAGGAGCCCTTAATACAGTCTATATAGCTAGGTCTTCTTTTAGCAAGTATAGATTTGACTGTATACATATGAATTATGAAGCCTGACATAAAATAACATAGATGAAAATACAAAATTGAGTAATTCTATAGACTTTTATAGACTAAATGCTTGTCTAGGTTAATGTCATTATCATCAAAATTATGTGTCACATGAGAAGAAGCTAAGCATTTAGTATTTCTAAAATTTCATAGACTGATTTTTAATCTAGGTGGATGTAATTATCTTTAAAATAACGTACCGCAGAGGAAGCAGTTTACCATTAATTATTTCTTTAAATTTCACAGACCAAATTATAGTCTAGGCTAATGTAAATATCGCTAAGATGTATGTACCATAGGGAAGAAGTTCAGCATCAATCATTTGCAGATTATTGTTTGGGGGGAAACGGTTTACCTTTATTTTTTTAATTCGAATTTTAGTTTAGATTAATGTCCTTATCATCAAAATAGTATACCATGAGGAAACACTTTACCATTATCTATTTTTGAATTTAGTCAAATTAAATGTCCTTATCATCAAAATAATGTACAATTATTTTCCAATTTCATAGACTAAATATAAGTCTAGGTTAAGGTCATTATAATTAAAATAATTTACAGAAGGGTAAAAAGTTTACCATTTAATATTTTTGAAATTCCATAGACTAAATTTTAGTCTAGGTTAATGTCATTATCATTAAAATTATGTACCACAGATGATATATTACGCATTGAAACGCCAACAAGCTGATAAGAAATGTTCATATCTACAAACCCTGAAGTGTATCAACTCGCTGATAATCTTTTCAACTCACGGCACCTAATACTGTTGGCAAATTTAAATATTTTAGATTTCAGTTTGATGTAAGAGCTAAACGATATACGTTGATAAGTTATTTAAGTATCAATATGTTTACGCTTTTTAGTCCGAGTTACATTAAGATTAAATAAACATCATTTGATGTGATGCCATATGCGATTGACTTTAAGATGAGAAGCATCTACAAAGGAACTTATTCTTTGGGTTATAAGAGAAATATTTGTACGTGCCATGATAAAAATCAAGGTTATTAATTTTTGGAATTATGATGAGGAGTTTTAAGCATTCTTTACAAAAAATGTAATGAGTTTGGAATTACTTCTGGTGGAATACGATATATTTTATGACTTTATCTTTGTAAAATATACGTAACTTACGCTTTGAACTTGTGAAATACATATCTTTATAGTAAGGTGCTGTGAAGCAGTTTGATTAATAATTATAAGATTAATGATTTTATTATGTATTCATTTATTAGTCAAATTCCTTCCCTTGGTGTAGATAGAACAGGTATTCTGAGTGGTTGAAGTAAAAAAATCTCTGATATCATAAAATAAGAAACTTTCATGTTTCGTTTTACGGAATATATCAACGCACAGAAAAATATTAAATTGAAAACATTTAATAGTAGTGCTCGATAATATGTAATCCACAACATACATTATGCAACTCGTTTGGCAACAAATATTCAATTTCTTGAATAAAGTCATAATACTATATGAAAACTTTTATCGAATTCAATTTAAATTTGCATGGCCAAATGAACTATCTTAATAAAATTTCAATTTCAATTGAATGTTTGGTAAGATTGTACGAGAAAACGCATTGTATTGCAGATTCCGCCAAAAGGATCTAACGAACAGTGGCAAGTTCGGACGCATTTGGACGATTTCTTCCACTAGAGAACAATAAACGGTGAACCAAATGGATATGTTCGGTATACCAATGCATAATCGGGAAAATATTCCAGCGTATGTTTATACAACCCTTTCAATAAAACATTCCAAACTCGGAGCTAAACACCCAGCACGGAAAACAATGACAACTATTAAGCCGCGATCGCTTGAATATAAGCAGTGGAGTATTAAATCTCTCCGATCACGCCAAGTCTATTGAATAATTCTCGTATATTTCCTCCGAGTGCATACTTCACATTTCGAGAGGCTCTTATAATAAAGCAGTTTAATAGGAGCAGATAAAGTTAATTCTGTAGCATTACCCTGCACGCAAGACGGCGAGTTTGGGGGGAATCCACCCCGCACTGCTCGATCCTCCCTTGGGGGGACGCATGCAATGGTTAGTCGTGTCGATGAGCACTTTGAGCCGTCTTCTGCTTGATAAACGACTGTTTGACAGCTCGCTATTACCTGCTTCTCTAGAAGAGCTAGTGTATCCTTCTCTACTCTCGTCTAAGACGGAATTTTTAAGGCAGTGGGAACCTTTCTGCACACGGACCACCCACTGCCTATCGCTCTAACGCTGCACGTGCTGGGGGGAGGTAGAGGGGTTTAGAGACGGGTAGAGTCGGAGGGGTGCCCTCAATGTCTTTGATAATAAAGCTCACCGTTGCAGGAAACTGGGGGATTTTGCACGATGTGGTGGGGGTAGGGGGAAGAAAGACGGGTAGGTCGGAGGGATGCGTTGACTTTTCTACAAATGAACCGGCACGTGAAAAGGTGGGGAGGTCAGTCACAGAAATATGGAGGGTGTATATTAGGGGTGTTTGAACTGCAGCGTTGATTTTTTTTACAGATCGCTCAATTCCTTTATCTTACGCTTATCTCGTTGGGGATAACTTGAAAAATGGGGGAGTTAGACAAAGAAGGGCAGGGAAGATGTACATTAGGCTTTTACCTCCCTACCTAACCGATAGGCTCAATGCTAGTCGTTGAACTAACGCGAGTGTTTCTTCAGGAACATTATGTATAGATCTAGCTCAGCTAGTAAGGTCAGTTATTAAACCTGATCCTACAAATACTAGATTGAATGGTTATGTAGTTTGATAGTTGTAACCGACAACCCAACAGAGCCGTATGGTGAGAGTTCTAGTAATAGTTAGGAAAGCACAGCCCCATACACAAATCACCTCTACACGAAATTGTCTAATCACTATCGGCTCAGTAAATTGAATTAAAGAAGGGTAGTTTGTCCATTTCTTTACAGAGGACAAAGGTTCAAACGATAAGATTTAAAAGACAACATAGAATACAATGTAAAACATTGCCCGGCCATCATGGGCCTTTTACACTAATTGACATGAATAAGTGCGCCATGTTGTTCTGAAGATAAAAATATATAAAAATATACATTACACCTGTATAACTCGCACCTGTGCTATCAGATCATAATCAAAGGTTGGCGATTTCCTGATATGATACAATGCCAAATGAGGGTACGCTTGTCAATTATGTAATTCAAATGAAATGAAAAAATAAGATTAGTAATAGATAAGACGACATGCAGTTTTATGGATAATAAACTGATCGATAAATATCACAATGTTGTCCGGTGTGGCAAACATGAATAATGAATTAATTCTGTATATATGTCAATTTTAATTGGGCTCCTATGTAAAATGAGGAATTTTTGCTTTTGCGCTATAATTGCTGAAAAAATCATTAAAATATTTATTCATATTTGTTATACATTTATATTTCCACGAAACACTAAATTCCTAGATGTTTTGGATCAGGGTTACGTCACTATTTTACAAATGATGAATATCTGCTATGAATCATATTTGAAACCATTATTCAAATAATTATTCAAAGTGATATTTGATTGGAGAATTTGGAACTTTTTAAAGTTTCCTTTCAGAAGACATAATCTCTCTCTTTGGTTAGGGTTGAGAAAACATTTGAAAGCATGACCACTCTTGGTCTTTTGCGGACGGAACTGGTCAAAACTGACCTTTATTACAAAGGAATTGACAAATTCTGATATTAAATTTGGACATTAGAGCTAACCTCATGAATACAGCATTGATGTGACTTCATGTCTATTTTTAGCAACGTTGTTTACAATGTTAAAGGCTTAAATTCATTGAAATTATTTCATATCTAACACATAAAAATCTATAGATGGATTATTCTGTTAAAATATATGATACAAAAATCCAGCATATTTTTTTATTTTTGACGTAGAATTGTTAATAGATGAACAAATGTTTAAAAGAAAAGATTAAAAAACAATAAATTATAATTCAAAATGATTTTGATACTTTCCATAAAGGCAATGTATCAACAATGTTCCCATTTAATCATTAGATTGGCTTGTATGATTCATAACAATATATAAAACGTTCCTATTCAATTAAGTTATGAATATTCTTCTTTGTTAGACGAACATTTCTTCAAAATGGTATCATATTTTTATTTTATACTTGTCGGCTGGAAATTTTCCACATGTAATATTAGCTTATGCAAAAAATAATTTCTTCAGGTTGTAAGACATTTAAGTACTCAACCCTATTATCTGTATTTGAAAAAAATATGTAATTTATCCAGCGAAAACTGGATGTGTCCATTACAGTTACAGCTTAGAGTAAGGAAAATGGGCTCGTGTAGCTCCTTTTTTCTTAAATAAATCTTCCTACAATGCCCTTAAAGTTACAATTTAAAATACTGTAACAAAAGCCTTTAAAACTTTAAGATATTCAGTTGCATATATTGATAACGTTCAAATTTGCATTTACATTTACATTTACGTTTGCTTTTGCATTTACATTTAAATTTGCATTTACATTTAATTTTGCATTTACATTTAGTTTTGACATTTACATTTAATTTTGCATTTACATTTACATTTACTTTTACATTTAACTTTGCATTCACATTTAATTTTGAATTTACATTTACGTTTACGTTTACATTTACATTTAATTTTGCATTTACTCATATATTTATGACCTGTTGTAGCGAATTTCAAATAATAATTTCGATCCTGTTTTTTTGTATAGCCTTTGTCAACAGATTCAACCATAAGTCGTAAGTATAATGTTCATTTCAATAGCAACTTATCATAATTCTTTTGTTCTTTTCTTACAATTTATTTTCTCTAAAGGTTACGGAGTTTAAACAATATTTTCATTGGCAACCAATCCTCTCAATTCTTGTTTTAATTTATTTGCAGTTTAGAAAAATAGTGGATGAAGACATGTTTTTTTATGGATATTCTTTATTCTATGCAGGTAACCATCGACGTTTACTTTTGCAAACGGAATAAAGGTGCTATATAATCAATATTAATTTATAAAACGCATTCTTAACATACAACATGTCCTGAATGTACAGAGCACTAAACAAATTTATGAAAAATTGAAATGTAAACGACCTCTTTATTCTGTTTAGGTGACTCAAATACAAATTGTATACTGTTGTAAACAGAATATAGTTTTATATTGATAACATTAACCTCCCCTCCCCCCACCTCTCCCTCCCTCAACAGCTTTATCTCTATTCGTCTCTACATAGTCTTAAAGTTATTATTCACTTATTTGTCTAATAAGATGCTTTGAGATTCTCCACCAATCTCCTGCCATAACCTTCTTGCATGTGTGGGTTCCATCAAGCAAGGGTTGATTAATGACGAATTGTTGTTGATTCACGCGTACGTCGACGTGTGTTCTCACAGAAGGAGGTCCCCCTCAAGGTTTTCCGGATATCAAAGGAACCCCCCATCTAGCGTATTTTTTGTCTGCCGCATGAAGCAATGGTGTGTAAACAGTGGCATAAACAATTGTACGTGAATACTTATTCTTTTCAAACACACCAGAATGGTACGCCACATGCGTAAAATCAAATATATTAAGGGGGTAATAAAGTACAGAGTAACCTCCACCGCAAGGCAAAACTCGCACCAGTATGCATCAACTCAAGCCTTGTTGCTTTGCGCTAAAATTTGAGGTTTGATCATAAGTTGCAACATTCATAGATTTATGAAAATGTTCAAAAAGTTCAGTACCAGGAGGGTTGGAAAGATGGCACAATGTTACACTGTTGTAAAGCTTGAATATGGCAGTCTTATAGACTCGATGGACTTAGTAAGACTTCTGACCCATCTTCACATTGTGAAGAAAGTAGAATCATTGTTACATTGTTTTGTAGATTTGCATATCGGATACTCGATATGTTTTTCCAGCAACGTAAGCCCAGACAACTGGGTTGTTTTTTTATAATGGTCGACTTTTCTTTCTATACCAGATTTGTACATGTTGCTTATTTAATGGGTTTCAGAGAATATGTCGACTAATTTTAGTTAATATATCCGTAACGCTGTGTTTACGTACATGTAAGCTGCCATTTGCATTTGGAAAAGGGAAGCAACTCTCGTTCTCAGTGAGATACGCTCGCCGCCTGAGCACGCGCGTTACTTCCCCATGCAGGATATTTACCATCCAAACACATACTCGCCTGATAACCTGTACATATTCGTTGAAGCATTTTCCATATGAACAAATTAACGTCAAACACGACCAACATGATCATATCGAGGTGCTTGCTTTGAACACTAAAGAACAATATTATCGAATCAATACATGAATTACACACGATGACCCTTGGTAAGAAGAAATTATTCAAAGCAGCGTCTAGACCGTGCAAGAAGCGCGGATTGAACCCAACTGAAACAGCAACAGATAACAGTTTGCACGCATCACTTTCAATGCCGATGGAGTGGAGACTTACTGACTATTGTCTCCAGGCTTTCTCTTCTTATCGACTTGACAAAGCTGTATAAATGTGTGGGCAATCTATGGGCGATTTGATGAATAAACTAGCCATTCTCTCTCAAATTTGGTCTTTATCGGTACCGGTTCTGCGACTGATTCCACTACCCATTCCTCACTTCACTCCGGTCTTCGAGACGCCGACAACAAATTGCCTCGTGCTTCCGATAACGCAGAGGTATAGACTTGCTTGGCTTTCTGTTATCTGAAGACTTCTTTCACTCCGCATGCATTTCGTTAGTCTACAGAAATTGTAATTGACATCATCTCGTCTTATGGTAGATAGTAGATAGATAGTAGATAGTAGAACGAGTCAATGTTAACGCCGCTTAGGCATTATTTAACTATTATCTATGTTACATATTATACGTACATTGCACATATTGTTGAGACACTGGGCATGTCTCAAAAATAATTGTGCGGTTCTCAATTCCGCACTCCATGAAGGTGAACACATATATGGGATGAGGCTTTGACCATTGTGAAATGTATTACATATCCCAACTCAAAATATTGTAAACAAAATATTGTTATGAGATAAACCAACCTTCTCAGTTTCAATCCATTTTTTTTTCAGGATTGATACTCAATTTATAATAATCATTTCTGTACCATTTTCTGTACATTTATGTACGTTACCTTATCTGCTACATGTCAGTATGAAATCGGTCGTGGAATCTTTCCAAAATGATTTGTCACATTTTTGTAAATGCTTTAGCGCTGTCATTTAACTGAAAGAAAAATTGATTTGTCTAATCTTTTGAGGTGAGGTGATATGAAGTTTAACGCCGCTTTCAAGAGTATTTCACTTATATCGCGGCTACTAGTATTATTGCAGGGAGAAAGCCGGCAAAACCCTAGGGTCTATGCATTGCGGTGAAACCTGCTAGCATCGGCTGGAACTAGCGAACCATGGGTGGTTCTGCACTGAAATTCAGTCTATTGCAGACAAAATTGCCGAGCCCATGGCGGGATTCGAACAACGGACCTCTTGATCCGAAGCCGAACGCGCTAACCACTGCGCTACCCCCGCCCCCTCTATCCTTTCGAATTATAAAGTTCCTCTCAGATACTGAATCATTTTTAAAAAATCAAAAAGTCATGTTATATCAAAACCTTACAATTTTCGCTACTTCAAGTGTTAGATGTTAGAGATAAGGCTTAATGGCTTAACCCCTAATCTACCACATAACAAGTATTTAAAAGTAATCACACAAGAATTTTAAACATTAAAAGGGATTTCATGAAAATAAGGATCGAGCTTATTACATAAGCTAAATCAAAATGGTTACAATACATACGTGTATTGGATATAAACTGGTAGACAAAACAAGTATATAGGACTTAACAATCATGTCCAAAATATACATTTGAATATACATAAAATACACATATACATACATGTGAACTTTGGAAAAACAGAAAGGATGGAATAATGTAAATGGTAAGCGTAATGGTCTTCAAGAATATACTGTGTGTAATCAATGATATGTCAATGACATTTACCAATAAATGATATAATCATTTAAATATGATAATAAAAAAACATAATATGACTTAAGAATTTGCCACTACATGAACTGATTTCAGAAACAGCTTATGATTATTAACATATAAAGGTGAACCAACTGCGTGATATGATTCAGCTCAGCTTAGCCACCATCCTTCAGGGAGAAGTGGCGCGACCATGCAATACAACATGGAGTGATTCGGGGGCAGATATCGGCGTATAATGGGATTTCTCTAAATTGTATTCCATTGATCCCTAACTGTCGAATGTTGCGAATTAAAAGGGCACCGTATCATAACCGAGGATATTTATTATCTCCACTTGATAACAATTTATAACCGTACTCCACAAAGTATTTACGTTCTATCTGCATCGCTTACCTCCCGGGTGTGAAATAAACATCATTTGTCATTCACAATTTCCCACATCACTGATGCGATCTACATCTGATTCTGTTTGTGGTGTGCGGCGAGGCGAGACTTTATAAGTACAAACTTACTTCTATGCTTAATAATCTACATAAAATTAAAAAGAAATATAAGATTAACCACCTGTTGGAATTGATCAATGCAAAAGTGACTTAAGCTTGAAACCAAATTAACATGAAAAACGGCATGACGTTGTAAACTTGATTTTTACTGTTACCAAACATTTCAAGTACACCTGTACATGCTAAGGTAGACAACGGTATGTATGTATGTATGTATGTATGTATGGATGTATACAGCTGCATATAAAAAGTGTGTTCACTTGCTACTGTATTTTAGTGCAAATATCATGTAATTTAAGTTTAGATTGAACATCAATAAAATAACTTCAGCAGAACTGATATCCCAATTTCAATGTGTAAAATAACCATTCTTTAACTTATTGTCATATTATCTAGCCTTTTTGTAAAAAAATTCGAAATTTGGCATGATGAAATAGACAGAAGTGATCACATTTTCGAAATTTCGATTAGGATATTCCATTTTGATTCTCTGAGAAAAGTATCAGCAAAATCATACTGATTTAATGCAATAGAACAAATATGACTTGTGTTTATAGCTGTTGATCACTTATAACGGATTTTGTAGAGACAAATAAAGAATACTGATAGCGAAACTTTGACCTCTTGTCACTTTTGTGACCTGTCAAAACTATTACGGTTAACTGTTGAGTATGGCGTACGATTCACTTCTGTATTGAAAATTCAAAATTATCCGGGTTTTTTCGCAATGCTTAGATGCCTCAAAGACATGCAAAATTACGTGATACGCAGGTATGTGAACAAACGTTTGGTATGCAGTTGTATATATTCTTAAGACTGAAGATGAATCTTTGCATTTCAGTTCATTACCAAATGTTTTCAGACAAACGTGATAATCAGAGAATTGAAACCGTTTGGTTACAAAAATTGCATCACCAGGATCGATTCTTAAGAATTGACAATCAATTTACAGCTCCGCACCTCCTAACCCAAACATAACGCTAGATGGAATCAAAAACAACATTTCAGTCCCAAGAGGACCAGATTTTGAAAGTTAGTTATCTCTTTTACGATGTTTTGCACTCCGATTAGCCCTTGAACTTCGCTTTAGGACATTTATAAATATATATATATCATTCTATGATGAGTTTTTAACATGTTGTAAAAAAACAACGTTGTGATAAACATTGCAAACTATAACATTCCTTGTTAGCTTTTCGAGCCTAAATATCGTGTGTGTACTTTTAATGTTTTTGTATAGGGTGTCAAATGTATTCACTGAGATTCCAAGAGGTTGATCTGTTGTTTTGGGGACTTTCAAAAGGGACCCTTCCCCCCTCTCCCCCATGGTTTAAATTCTAACCTCAAAATATAAAGGGTTCGGAAAACAAGATGCTTGAAGT
This sequence comes from Phorcus lineatus, assembly GCA_921293015.1. Classification (NCBI taxonomy): domain Eukaryota; kingdom Metazoa; phylum Mollusca; class Gastropoda; order Trochida; family Trochidae; genus Phorcus; species Phorcus lineatus. Next base: position 9,763,407 of record OV121090.1, read on the forward strand.
ACATTGTTCAAAAGTGATTAGGTACTAAGAAATGGTTTTTCTATGATCTTCCCTTATGACCACCCCCATCCCCTTCCCCCAACAACCACCACCTCTCATCCCCTCTGGTCCGTGGTAGAGTGCATATTCCCACCACTCCCAAATTTTGAAAAGCACTTCTGCCAAGTGAGCGTCCACCCTGTTTCCTGCCATCCATTGTTTCACCCTATGAAGGTGACAGCGTCTGGACGGTCACCTTGGTACACACCCCGGGACTGAGCTCCAGGACAATGCCCCATCTTCACCAGATCACTCCTTAATCGTCAATTATGCAAAGAACGCAGGGTACATAACTCAAAACCTTTAATGCGGTAATTTCGCAAAATGCCATGAGCCAGAGACGAAAACCAGAATCACCGGGGTCAAACCGTTTACAGATCGACCAACCACAGACGTTTCCTACCGATTGTTGCTGTTCTACAAGAGTAATCCGGAACCGGTTTGGGTGTAGGTCAGTCCACTTCTCCTTTGGTGTAAAGGTGTACTCTCAGCGCGAAGGACCTGCCAATAGTTAATCTTGTCTGGCACCGACGTTGTCTTAGACACAAGACTTTCAAGCGGCAAGTATGGAAGACCAGTGGGGTCATGAGTCATTTGATAGTTCAACTAGTAAAAAGATATGAGAACGTAATTCTTCCAAATGTAACGTGTTACCTTATTTTGCATTCTATCGTTCTAACTTCAAGATATGAAATGTTGATATAAGAAGACACAAGAGGTAGGTTGTTCCAAAGTTTGAAAGCAAAAAGCCAATGGTAATCTTGAATCTAGACTTGTCGAACGATCTAATCTCGTTTCCCCACGGTAACTTTGATTTGGAAATATATTTCATGTACAAAATTTAGTTCGTTTTTTTACTGGAGAACCAATATGAAACTGTACTATCTGAAATCGTGATATTTAGTCGAACCAAGTTCTTATTCAAATTTGTCGTATGTTATCCCTAACAAATACAATTGACAGAAGCCAATGAAGCAAGTCCCATTTCATTAAAATGATCAAATTTCCTTTCAAGAATAGTAAAGTTTGATGATTTGGTTCGTTTGCAAATAAAATCCGAGAAGATACCGTCATTAGTTTTATCCAATCAAATAAAGGAGTCTGTCTTGTAAGAAAATATGTGCGTGTCGCACAAGTGAAGAAACTCCAGCATTACAAGAATTGATATCAAGAACTTCAGAAACATTTGTACTTAACTCCAACGCTCTTAGAACAACGCCTTTCCTTAGATTACGTCCCCACTGGTGCACCATAGCTTGAGGTGAAGTGGTGTGATTGCAAGGCAATGATTTGGCGACTGCATGGTGCGGGTGTAGTGTGCAATCTCCCCGTGAAGAGCTCGCTCCAAGTGTTTACAAGTAGGGGATGAGGGGTTATCTGCCCTTGGTAGTTAGGTGTGTATAATAGCCGAATGACCACTCTCTGTCTGCTGAGGGAGACATCTCGGCTCTGGAAAAGGGTAAACTGATTGGGGGACGGGAACACAGACTTAATGGTTGCCACAAAGACGTGCACAAGATGGGAGATGCACTGGGAAAACTGCAGTGGCACAGAGCTTGCTTTTACAAGGACGTTTATATAATGATAGGTTTGGGTGGGGTTAAGGAAATGAGGGGGTGGGGTTCGGAGGGTGGGGTTGGGGTGGTGGGATAATGAAGGGGAAGGGGGGTTAGTTGGTTATTCTTAGTGGCTTTGATGGCTGCTTTGTCAAAATATTACGACACAACGGCGCGGTGCTACAAGGTATCGGATCCTTGTTGCGTCAGGGCGGACTGGGCAATAAATTCGTGTTTTCGAGTTTCCACCAATTCTACGACTTAATCATAATAAGGATAAAAACATTAAGAATACAAGAAAAGCATGTAAGAACACGGGGTAAAATGACACGCTCTTTGCTCGTTGTATTTTTTGGTAAAGGATTGTGCACAATTCAAAAGATAGAATATCCATAATGAAGAACGTTTCACCGCAGTCTGAAATTATTGAAAAGTATGTCTAGATTTAGGTTTGATAATTCTCATCCATCTGTGGCTCCTCTCAAAGATATGTTACATTGAGGTTGTTTTTTTAATGATTTGCAAATGTATGTAAAAACGTTATGATGGTGTTATTTCATCTACAAGGACTAATTGTTCCTGAAAATTGCCATTTTACATTCTAATACATTCAGTACAGCGGCAGTACAAATGTTTAAAATCGTATATTTTGATTTGGCGATGAATATAAAATATCAGGAGACCTGTATCACTTCATGTGGTATTTTGACTTGTATCAAAGCCAAATAAGATTTCATGAAAAAAGGGTTTGTCACTTTAAGTCATTAGATAGTTTCTTTAATACAATTCCGTTATTATTTTATATCGACAACACACTCTGTTGTATTTGTTAATCACCGAGCAGCTTTGACCATGTCTTCTATCATTAACCATAACGCCTAACTTGTCTTTACACAGATATACTAGTCGCCACTCTGACTTCCCGCAGCAAATAAATCAAATTTTATTGTCCGTCAATCTGTAGATAAATGAAATATCTTCACCTTCGTGTATACAATTAAACAATCAACAGCTAAATGAGAGAAAACTCATATCTAAATCAGCGCCGGTTTCAAGCAATTAGCGACAGATCCCCATTTTCTTCCCGAAACATGTTAAGAAGTTATCATAGAGAGATATCCTTCCTTACAACGACAGCCTACATACAAGATGTTACAGCTTTATAATTTGAAGCAAATGGCTTGTCAGATAGGCGTACATTAACCGTACACTGGGCGACATCTAGCGAGACGTTTAGTGCTAATAAACGACACAGCAACGATTTAATGTCAAAAAAGACATATCCCTGGGTTGGTTGGGTCGCTTCTTTACCATATTACAGGCGATAAAGCATATAACGGCCGACCTGGGCGTGAATAACATAGGAAACGGGAGTTTCAGGCCTCGTCAAATTGACACAGGTTTCAATTGCGGATCACACAAGCTTTAGAGCTCTCTACCGTATACAAGTAATTTGTCAACCCATCATTCCGAACGCCACTTTCGAAAGAGGGCAGAGACGAGATTAAGGCCAAATTTCCCTTGCATTTCTACTCTTACGATAAACAAAAGTCTGTAAGCTAATATGCAAGTCATTAATGTGTTACATAGGAATAATCTTTATATATCAACAAATACATTGTATATTGTAATTGGAAAATTTATTTAAGTGACAGTGATCAAGATTATGAATATGCAAAAGGTTGAAATAACCACAATTACAAAATAATAAACTTGATTTATATAGTTTCATGAAAAATAATGATAGAGATTGTGTAACGTTTAGAAACTTGAATTTTATCGTTTGTAGGACACTGAAAATTATTTCCCCTGAATATAAATGTATATCCGTATGGATATGAAAGGAAATTAGTAAAATGTAAAACTATGTTTTAGTGTGTTTCTGTTTAAGGTTACACAGTGATGGAAAATGGGAAAATATGTTTTTGGTAGATCCGAAAGTACCTCCTGTAATTCATGAGTAATTCATGTTCGACTTCTTTATTCTTGGATGAAATATAATGCTATTAAATAAAAGCTGTAAACTATTGAGACAAATTATTATCTTTTGAATTACAAAAAATAATCATATTTTAAAATTCAAACACATACATGTAGAAACTGTAATAATATTCAGGTAGATGTTCTGTAATTTTATTTCAATATAAATAGTATTTCCTTCATTTAACATTTCCTTTTGATAGCAAAATCGAAAGAGGATAAAGTGTGAAATAATCATAACGAATAAATTGTATAATTTAGATTTTTTTAAAATAAACCCCCTTTTTACAATTATAGTACATATCATTAAAATACCATTGTTCAAAGTCTTTGGTTATGAAATATCTGGTATAAACATTTCCCATTAAACATTCAACAAATCTCAGTCAATAGAAATTACAACCGGATCAATTGTACTTATCATTAATTTTTAAAGTTTACCCTAAAGAACATCTTTCCTTTTAAAAAAAAAATTTCTACACTTGCTATAGCTGCTCAAAATCTAACTCGGTACATCAACTACCTATAAGGTTATCAACAAGGCCGGAAAGTCGTCTCCACTGCGGCCATGAAAGGTGTAATAAATTAAGCTTTAATGTTGAAATGTCCGGCATTAGGTAACACGTGATAGCGTTATCAACACAACCCCGAGACCTCCACGACACACGGGAAGATCAGCCGGGAAAAAACTTCGGTGTTTTCAGTGCAGTGTACGATTCGTACACTTTGGGAATCAACTGGTGGTTGGCGATTCAGATGATATTATGAATTATATCAACGATTCAGAAATTAATTATCTCGACGATTAAGAGATAAATAATCTCAACGATTCGGAGATAAGTGATCTCAACGATTAAGAGATAAGTGATCTCAACGATTAAGAGATAAATAATCTCAACGTATAAGAGACAAAAAATCTCAACGTTAAGAGATAAATGCTCTCAACGATTAAGAGATAAATAATATCAACGATTAAGAGGTAAATAATCTCAATGATTCAGAGGTAAATACTCTAAATTATTCAAAGATGAATAATTTTAAGAATTCAGAGATGAATACTCATAACGATTCAAAGATAAATAATCTCAACGATTCACAGATAAATAATCTCAACGATTCAGAAAGAAAAAATCCTGTACTCAATGTGCATAATTTCACAACAACACTTTCAACGGTATGTAAAACTTGAATGAAATAAACATATATCCATAAAATAGATAAAAAGTATGGCTTCACAGCACTTGCATACTTAGAAAATTTTAATTTCCGTTCATCTGTTCGGAACGGTTATTAAGATTGCGAGTAAATATAAAAAGACGATCATTCCATTTCTTCCGGTTTTAGGCCCAGCCAAACAAAAGCTTAATGGATTATTATAAGCACTTCATTTCTTCTACAACATTGAGATAGACAAACACCAAATATTGTCTTGCAAGTATTGAATTCAACAATGTCTTCCTTTCATATACAATGTGATTTGACAATAAACGTAAGTTATCATTTTAAAACAATTATCAACAAGGTCAGAAAAACAAAGACAGTGGCTTTTCGACATCTTTAGATCCGGAGTTTTATTGGATATAAATGACACCAATTAAAACCAACGTTTGTTGCCCTATGAAAGTGTCTCGAGGGGTTGATTCGGTACACAGAGGTAAATCAGTTGACATTCCCAGAATCCAACTCCAAACCCTGTTTCAAGCAAAGTAAGATTAGCTCCCCCCACCTCATTACCCTTCCCACAACCCATTCTGCAAACTTCACGTACCACCCCTCTCCTCCTCTGACTCTCCGTTCATTTATCTTTCCTTCATCGCCTCAAGGTACGAGTTTAAACTCCTTCTATTACCCCCTCATCCCCAAAGTTCGGATCGAACGTCACCTTGTCGACACGTCCGTCTCGATAAACCAAACCAACTGCTTAACCGCTCCTGGTCAAACTTACGTCTGTCTTAGCTGTACAAGGGTTGAGGCCCCTTCCTTCACTCCAAACTTGCCACCCCCATTTTGTGTCACCCCTCTAGCCCTCTTTCCCTTAACTCGCGTCTCCACCTTGTCAACACGTTCCACTAATTAACCCCCGCCCAGCCCTGTGTAGCAATGGTCGACCTATGTCAGCCATGGCGCCGTACCTAGCAGCCGATTGCGTGAACATGAAACTATCGTACGTGGATTGCTTTATGTTGTGTGCGGACGGGAGGGGTGTAAAATAGACTCAAATATGTTACTTAATGGCATACAAGAACCAACTTTGTAAGCAAAAGACATAAACCAGAAAATGTCTCTACGTGAATGAATTGATGGAGTACCATCCTTTCGTGGGAAGTCGTTATCGAATGACTTAAATGCTAACGCTTGTAGGTGATCGGATACCGAATGGGATTCTTAACGATATTCCTCACATCTTCTCGTATCGTATATTATTAAAATCTCCAACGTGTAGTGACAAAAAGCCATAGAAGTCAGATAGGCATTATTTATTTGATTTTTCTATAAAGAAGGGAACACAGATCTAGTTTCCTTTCGTCACACATTGTAGAAATGAACGTTTAAAACTCTCCTGTTAATGACGCTAAATTGTACGTATAAAAAGTTAATACAAAGATTTACGATCAGATGCATTCTTGCACACATACTGCAGTTCATAATATCGTTACAGTACATTCAACCAGAAAAGTTTTTTTATTTACCATAACACTTCACATAACCTCTTTCAAAGCAACAAGAAAAAAATCTTATTTTTCTGAAACCCTTTTCTTATATCCAATAGATTTTAATCAATTGTAGAGCGTGAGTCTGTGGCATGGAGGTCGCACATGAAGGGTAACGAGAGTTATCTTCCCTCTCGAGGTGTTGCACCGGCAGCCATTTTGGGTCAAAAAGGCAGAACATACAGTCATTAATCTATATTAGCCCCAATAGGCAGGACGTCATCGAGTGACCCCATTCCCATGGCAACTGGTGCATTATGGGACGACTTCCTGCTGGTTAAGCTGCAGGTGGGAGTGTGAAGGTGCGAGCCCGTTTATTCCGCCATTATTGGAGTCAGGCGGCATCTGGACTCATGGAGGGTTATAAAGATGCCTCTTCAAGTCCATGTGTGGTCTGATGCTGCAGCCGTGTTGAGATGCACTGTCGAGAACTTGACGTATTTCGAGAGAGCATTCAGGAACCGCCATTAGACTTGACATAAAAAGGGCCTGTTGAGAAAGTGTATATATTGTGGGCATGTTCCTTAGCGCTACTCCAGTGTGTTTGGTAAGCGTTTGCGTGTGTGTGTGTCCTGTGTTTACAATGGCCGACTTAATGATGCTGCACAACGAATGACAGACGTTCGATTGACATTTATATTACTCAAGAGAGAAAATGCAGTGCGCATTCTAAGTAAATTGGCAAGGGTGTATAAGTCAGCGTTGCTGACATGTATACTGCGATGCCATAAGACAGCTTATAAACGATGGGTTACGACATGTATAGTGCCTGCCAGTTCTACAGGGAACAAAGCCCTGGCATATTCATGTTCGCAAGATAGAGAGCGTAAACTGGACGTATGTAGCTATCGTCGTATTCATGATTGAAAAGGATGAAAAGATGACATGAGAGACTATTTTTCTTCATTTTGAACAACTCCTACATTCAGAATCGCTTGGTTAATATATTTATGTGATATCAATATCATCAAAAACTCACACTGGCAATCACATTGAAATAAGATTTTTAAAAAACTATTCCTCGTACGTCGCTGTGTGTTGGATCTGACTACTGCTCTGTAGGGTTGTATCAGGTGACCTTTCCACTCCAACCAATCAGCATTGAGGCTAGAAAGCCATCAGAACGATTTGATATTTGGTGAATATATGGAAAGTTAAAAGTCTCAGGCAAGGCCACGTAAAAACAGTGCAGCCAAGTGCAGTATCTGTGAACCGAATCCTGAAGCTAGTATTTATAATCTGCTCTCACGTTTTCTTTTACTTAAACACATGGGAAAACAAACTTTTTGACAAGTTTTCCTTATAGAGATAACCACGTTTATCAGTGACAACAAAATCAAGAAATTTTCAAAGAAGGACTCCACAGTGAAACTCTACTGGGTCTCCGTAATATACATGTACAATTACCATAAGGCAAGTGTTTTAGTCGCTAACCAAATACGATTGTTCTTCTTCACTTATGAGATAAATCTCACTTATCAAATCAGAGATTCTCAATATAGAACTATTTGAAGTTTTAGTTTTTTAAAAATGGTAGACTCTTGTTGACGATAAATCATTTAGATGTATGCGCATGCTCGGCAAGGGAGGCAACTCAGCCGCAACAAGAAGTCCAAAGGAGGACAGCCGTCCATATTTCGTCAAATTTATTACAAAGATTTCACAAAAGAGATAAGGAATATTTTCTGAGAGGATATCTGACAGACTCGAAGATTACCAAAAATTGGAATGTTGAGGAGTTGCCTTACTTTCATTTTCCCCGATGATTGAACTTGTATTGATGTCTCCTATTAACATTTTCTGTAAATCATTTCTGAAGGAAGAATTTTGTCTTGGATTCTGAAGACTGTAATGTGTTGAGGTTTTCGGATGCAGAAAGTCACTCTAATGGCACAACAGACAGAGGTGCACTCTATATATTTAAATTTTATTTTATAAAGTAGTAAAATTATTGTTCGTTTTCGTATCGAGTCCATTGCAAGATTCGAACCTATACTCTCGAAGTCAACAACCGATCGCCAAATGTCCTAAAATGTGTCATACCAAAGTCCTAGGAGATGAGTGGGTATGATGTTGGGAGAGTCAGTGCTAGTGTGATTTACGCTAAGCTTAAGGATCTGGGTTTTTACCCTCAAAATGACCAGAAACAATATTTTCACTTATGAAGATCGTGTGAATCTGAATATAACAAGGTTACTCAATTAGATTAGAACAAAAGTTGACTTCATGACAGTTTGTGTCGATGAGTGATGAGTTGATCCTGAACTACTTGTGAGCAACGCTTCAAACTTCAATTGTTTTTAAGATTGACTTTCTCAGATTCATTCGGAGACTATGTATAAGCGTTGATCTATAGAAACAGACTTTAATTAATCATTCGCAAATTCAGTTCCACAATTTCCTCGACCTTTGACAACTTGGGTTTCATGACTGAAGGGATGTCTTGACATCAATTTCTCTCAATAGTCGGGGGTTAATGGAGACATGGTATTCGAACAGTCGGACCCACATGCGTATTTCATATCTTCTTCTGTCACTGTCTTGCGCTTTGGTCCGCCATTAATGTTGACTTGATAGGAAAGCCATCGCGGGGCATGATGTGAGGCGAGATATCGTGAGATAGCACGAGACCTCGATGAGACAGCGGCGCCATAGTCGCTAAATCTCGTTGAGATCTCGCGATAACCCAACTACTTTAAGCAGGATGGATCGCATTGCGCGCGCTGACAGCATAACAGATAATTAATTTATAAAATTTCCTCCTATCTGATTGTATATCAAACCAGTATTGCCCGTAGCCTTAGCGCAGACTGCGTGGACAATGGGATATAAAGCCGATTTTCGGCCAGTTTCGGAATCTAAGTCTGAGGGATTAATGATCTCGAAATCGTTAACCACTTGGTTCAGAAAAACCTCTAGAAGCGTTTATCTAGGAGCAATCGGACTAAATTAGCAAACAGGTTGCTTAAAGCCCAGACATATTGGAGGGTTTTAAAGCATCACAAGTCCATGAAATGATAATGAAATCTGTGTAACGTTTGGCAAAACGGTACCATAAATATTCTGATGGGGGCATTCGCCGTTTGAAGATGTGTATCAATATCAACCATTTGCTTCATTTGCATCATCTGCCAGCACGTAAATTACCGAACGAATGGGTCTGAAGAGGGGAAAAAGTTATCAATCATAGAATAATTTTGAAATTGTCTTTGTCAACGAATCTATTGAACTCTTCATCTCAAAGAATCTATCTGATGGGTCTCGAGATTTCCAAAACGAATTCTTTGTTTTCAGACTTAACGACAGTCATAAACGAATTGAAAATAAAATATTCGAAATCTACAAATCAAGGAACTTAAGCGCAAATGGGTTGCGCATCGGAGAAAAATAACCAATTTCCCTGTTAGTTCGTACAGAAAGAAACTGGTTATTCTTTTTGGTTGCGCATGCGATTTGGCGCTAAGTTCGCCTTTAGTAAAGTCATATTGTGTAAAGCAGTACTCAGATTTTTTAAAATTTAAATCTTTCAAGAAAGCAGAATTACAAATGATTGTTTATAGAACAGTTATGTCTTGTTATGTCGTAGAATGTAAATTATCAAATTTTAATTGTGTTATATTCAGGTTGTATTTACACATATATTAAATCCCCCGAAGAGTCCCATTAGATTTAGTTTTCATAAAAATAATACACCGAAACCCTCTCTAAATGCGTTCAGTTGTTTGTTATGTTTGGTTGTAGTGATATCAATTTAACAAAATTAATTTTGGTCTACAAAATAATAAACGAAAAACTAACAATTTTTTTCACCTTCATGTTTTGTGAAGAGAGTTCAAGTAGTTCACATGGCTGTAAGGAATGTTGAATGAAATCAAAATCATTTGCAAAACAAATAATACTCAACAACCTTGAATATAAGACACAAGTAGCTATGGCGAAAAATGGTTCTGATTAAACAAATGCGTAGACGTTGCAAATTCGCCTGTAACCTAACAAGTATAATACTTTGCAGCTTTGGTGGAGATATATGTTTTATCAAATTTGACCTAACACGACCTACTTGAAAAAGGGCCAATGCAGCAGACAGACTGCATTGCGCAAGCGCATCGCAGAAGAGAATTGTGGTGAAGCATATCAAGACGAGACAACGCTCTTGACTGGGTTCCGTCGAGACTTCCGCCCAATCGACTCTGACAAAGTTGAACCAACTTAGACTGCCACGAAACATGTTGTTTAACCTTGTAAATATATTTACTTATTTTTTTATAATTATAGAAAACACAACTCAAATAATTGAGATTTTGATCAAATGTACACCTGCTTTGCAGATGATTTTAATATTAGAATACATTAAAGATTCTATGGAATCTCGTCCAGTACATTCTGGCAAAATGAACCCATCAATACTGCGTAAAATCTTCAGAACATTGTCTTAAATCCTTTCGAATGTAGCAAATTTGAAGTATTGAAACTCATCACCTAATGTTGAGATTTCGTTAAAATCTACACTTTCTGTTCAGGCGACTTAATCTTTCGACATGGGATTATAAAATGTGCAAATGAAGACTCAGAACTTGAGACGGACTCAAGAGACGATATAATGGCTTTATCGATGAAGACTTGCCCTTGCTGTGTTACGAGCGATAGACGACCCATATTACCATCGCAGACAAGAGGTAATAATCGCAATGAGACTCCAATACCGCTTGGGGCACGTGTGCACTTTCGTAATGACCCCGACCCAATTAGTATATCATAAAAATTTGGAAGCAGCCCAACATCAAAGAATCCCACTAGGGTAGGGAAGGTCTTAAGTTACACTCGGAGGTTCCTGGGTGGGTCTCATGGTCTTCAAGAAGACTTCTACAGTAGCGATTGGTCACTACGCTGGTCAACTCCCTGTCGTTGTAACTGTTTTATAGATAGGTGTCATCGTGGAAGTGAGTAAATTTCTGAAATGGTTGTCTAATGCGATAAACAGTGATTATACACTTCGTAGAAAAATACGTTACAAGGTATATTGGCATTCAATGAAATGTAAAGTAGTTTCAATACTAAAAGCCTCTTATATATATTTTTAGGAAAGCAATGCACACATACTATTAATGCTATGCTAAGACTTATGAAGTTACCTTACCTTTCAAAATTAATTGCATCATATCAAACCATTTAAGTATCCGTTTATATGTTAAAGGAAAACTATCAATTGCAATATTTTTGGCGTTGAGTCAGTTAAACCAGATAAATATGGTAATGGCATCTATCAAACCAATATCATTTTCAGTGAAACAAAGCCTGTGCCATTTTTTACATGCGTCCACAACCTGAGACCATTTGCCCTGCTGTAGGACCGTGTGTGAAATAAGAGCCTTTCATAGAATCTAGGACTCAATAACCAATTCTAGACTTAATCTCTCAAGATCAATAAACTAACATTAAAGAAAACTTCGCATTATTTTAATGAAAAAAATATATCATAATAACTTTAAGCCAAACAACTTATAAACTAAATGGTATATTTTTCAAAGAGACAGCCTTTGAAATTCTTCTTTAATACGGGACAGCTTCCGAATCTCCGCTGACCAATCGTCGCTTGACGGTATAGTACAATACAATACAATACAATACAATACAATGTAGTTTATTTATGTCTCACCATTTGTACAACATTGGTTAAAATACAGAAGTTTAAGGTTATTAAAAGTACAAATGCCACCCAATAGGGTTATGAGAGACTCAAAAACAATTTAAAAAACGTTAATTGATTTATGTAATAGAGATGGAATAAAATAATATGTACATAAATAGTGGTAACTATAACGTGTACATCTTGCCTATCATCTGAAAGTATCTGCGACTCTAAGGAACCTAATAAGACCATAAACAGTGCAGTATCTGGTGAATATGAGTGGAATTCTTGAGGGTACAACAAATTAGACGTTGCCAGTAAATATGTCACTTCTGTGGTCGGATAATAATTGAGTCGTCCTCTCAAGACACCAACGGCAACTATATGGTCGTAGCCCTTCCTTCTTCCATTACCGAATTTGTTAATTATCTGGCTTCATGCTGTAAGTGTCAAGTGACTTGCTGTCGTCTTGTTAACATGGCTGCAATACGCTCGCTAGAGGGAGCCACGTGTTTCCGCAAAGGATTTTTGCTAGGGAAGGGTACACAACTCTTGAACATTTGGTAAAGGCGGAGCCGCGTCAAAAAATTATCGAGGACAATCGATCAGAAAAAGCATGATATCTAATTGTAATCTTTAATTATAAACCGCAGGAACATCGTGGCGCATCAAGGCAGTATGACGAGCGGCGGTAATAATCCTGTTTGGATGTGTGGTAGTAAGGTGATGTGCTGGTCACGTGACTTGACGTTGCTTGCACCTCCTTCCGTCGTAGCCGTGTAATTGTGCGGATTTCAGTCTGTGTACATCGGCGTATCAATGACACCGCGACGTTGGTCGATGGCGGGACGGACATTCGTACATACAAAGGTGAAACATGTCGACTGGTAGCGGGGAGCGAGAGGGTACGAGATGACGCGAGATTACAGCGCGAAGTGTCACCTAGCTGATGCGCGTAGCAGATGGGGGAATCGTTTACAGACCAGAGTCACACTCCTCCAATCCGCAATTGACATATCAATGTTTCTGCTATAGATTAGGTTCTCTACGCCAGGGATCTTCAGACCAGCGTGCAGGATTAGTCCTGGAAGAAGAAAAATCTTATCACATCTCATCTACAAATCAGTAAGCAGTCTGACTGATATGAAAGGCAAATTGCAAATTGTACTGCGAGAAGAGGATGTAGGCCTCTTTTGACTACCATTCTCCCCAACAAGACTATCAGTGCTACCATCGTAGAAGATGCCAATATGAATATTCATGAAGCGTGTGTCTTTTGACCACTAACCGCGATAAAACAATAGTTGGCCACTTGTCCATTTTCGACTAGCTCAACAGAAGGCAAAACACAATGGCCCGTTTGGTCTTCAAACCACATCTCGGCGAATAATTGTTTTGCTTGTTTAATGTACCGTGTCATTTACTGAAAAAATTACAATAATCGATTCTCTCGTCGCTAAACAAGTGCAGTTAGGGCCCTCGGAGTAGCTAAAGGATTATTAGTATTGACCGTGGTCTTGATAACTTGTATTTAACCAAAATTTATCGTTTCATGATTGTGGGAGATAGCGGTTAAGGGATACAATTTAAACACGATTGGGGTAATCATGTATAAAAGCGATGTTTATGAGAAGAGCAGTGATTTAATATAATTACTTAAATGGTGAAATTGAAATGTAAAAATGTAAATTTCAAGCGTTTTACAGAGAATTTTAAATGGCGTCATTATGCAACATAAGATTATTACCTTGTGGTTTTCATTGCGCTTCATATCTTATCCGTATTCCATTTTTGTTTCATAAGATCATATCACCGGATCCTCAAGTTCTAGAAATCGTCATCACGATATATCCAAAATTCTTAGAAAGTATGTACATTAATTTTCAATCAACAATCATAAGAATATAATTCAATGATTTATTTCAGTATAAATCATATCAGAATAAACTTTCTATCAATTTTCCTAGAAGCTACAAAACTTTTTTCAGTATCTATTAAAAAATTGAGATGCATTTACATTAATTTGTTTATATCATTCGCCATCATAGACCATTGCCTCTCTCATTTCATTTCTATCGATTTCTGATCAACACAAGCTGCGCAAACGTCTCAATAGCCGGGGGCCAGTTTAGAGCGCAACTAAACAAGTTCTCTGATTACCGCTAAACTACAGCCCCTCTCTAAATGATTCCCCAGACCCATCGAAAAGGTGAATAAAATATCCCGTCTGCGTTTCCTAAATCCCTCATCTTGAGAATTGTTGTGATAACATTGTAATTAGTTTTTAATGTTTTGCACATTCGCTTGGCCTATTAGTCGATTTATTTATCTCGTTGATTGCGGGTGACCAGTCACAAGGCTTATTCCCCCGGGACTCGGTTTCGACCCCTAAATGGCAGCACAACTGATCTGTAATTCTCTCCATTTATATTTCTCACGGGCCTGTCAAAACGATTTCCTTATAAATTCGGATGACGATAACGAGCGAGTTTTTTCCTTCGCAATCATCACACTATCTGTTACACGTAACGACAGCCTGTGTTGGCTGCTGCACTTGGGAAACATTTCCATCGCTACCAGAGCTGCCAATTTCTGACCTCTCTGACCTTTGCGACCCGGAGATCAGACCGTATTCCTCCGCGGAGCAACAACGAAGAAAGCACGAGAGAAAAAGCTGTGTAATTCAATTTGTTGGGACTGGTAAAAGGTCCAGATATTCCTTTTATTGCAAAATAGGAGGCATCACACCTGCTACTAAAATATCGCACTAAACGCGATAATTCAATAAGGGATACGAGCCTCCCCAAAGCTTTGACTCCTAATCTATCAGAAATGGCGCATCGCTCAGTGCTCATGTCGTAATACACTCGGGAAATTAACAAACAATGTGCAAATATTTAAAATGAGGCCGTATAGGGACCACTCCAGCCGAATATGATCAATTTATAAATTTGATTTGCATGCTCAACGGCCGTTCGCCGATTATGGCGAAGACCTAACTATATTACATCCATATTAGCGAACTAAGGTACGGGATGATTGGTAAAGTTACCCTCCGCCATAATTAAATTTGCGAATGAACATTAAACATCAAACGCCATAATGTTCCTATTTCGGCCGCATGTCCCATCCGAATCAATGGCGAGTAGCAGTTTAAGTTTCGGCTCGAGAAGCACCAACGGGCTTGTGAAGCCATAATCACTCTGTCGGCTTTAGTCCCGGTAATTCGTTAAATGCGCTGAAATTCACCGACATCGTGATTGTTTCTGACGTCTAGAATAAAACAATGGAGCACAATTGTCGTCGATGTAGCAAGCAGTAATTACGTCGACGTCAGAAAAGCCAGGCAAGGCGTTCGCGTTGAGTCGGAAAGCTGTCACCAGATGCTTAAACACGGGGTGAGACAGGGAGCGGGTCTACAACGCCGTCATTTATACAGATGAAGATTTCAAAAATTACTCTTTTGTTGACAGCTGAATTTTTGCGTACTATTTCTTGTCATTATGCCTGTTGTTAACGCCTCAAAATGTTTCCAGATTTCAATGGTGGTCGTTATAAACAGTCGGCGATACCATGACTGTCCAGTATTATGTTATATCTGTCAGAATGTATCAATTAAAGTAATATTCAGTAATTCACTATGACGTCGAAAACATATTTCATTATCGCCTTTGTTTTCTCAAATACAGGCCACAAACAACGCCTGTAATCGCATAAAGCTTACGTGGTAGCGTGTTATTTATTTATGGGTAATTTGTAATTTTGTAATTTGCTTATCTCAATACTGCTGGTATATTTTCTGTCCTTGTTTCTGATGAAAGAATTAACTCAGTTCTTTCGTTAATTCTTAGCGGACAAGTCTGCCCAACGTCACCTATTGATGTAAAATAAATTCGAGGTTGTAGCGAATTTTACGAACTTTTTACCAGAATCAACTTGAGCATTTTGCTGAAAAGGTTAAGGTTTTCATCTTTCAACCCTGTTTTCCCCACAAGTACCACACCTCAAACTGCCAACAGTGTCCACCTGTGGAAAACCGCGGAGACATTTCGGGTATTCAAAAGAAATTCAACACATGTTATTGCAACCACCTGGCAAATGTAAAACATTTCACAGATTTTCACATATCTTTTCACACGTAATTTTCTCGCCTTCTTTGTTCATTAGACTCTACTGTAATTGCTGAGTAATTGCAGGTAGGGAAATCGACAACAGGTAAGCCTTTACCCTATCGATCTGCCTGGTGTAACTCAACCGTTTTAGTTGTCAACGGCTTGAAACCGTTTTGACAACATTTAGCTGTTCTTTTATGCTGGGACATCGGAGCTGTAGCAATCACCTCGCGGCGAACCATTAGTAAACGCTCGCCCCACTTACAAAGAAGCTATTCAATATGTAGCAATAATATATCGGCGCTTTACACGCAATATATGGGCAAGTCCCAAAACTGAACGAAGGACGCACGCAAATGAGATATTGTTTTCGAACCTTATGACAAGCAGGCTACATATCATTCGTTGAGGAGCATGGTGTCGATCGTTGCAGCACAACCGTTTGCATGCTAGAATGGTTATCTCACAAAACCAACGCTTAACCAAGGTTGGATTTGACCCCAGACCACGGCCATTGGAAGGTGACACTCTTAGAAGGCGCACCAAAGTAATTTCGCCAGGTGTTCCTCAGCTTTGGGGGATTTATGTACGGACTTTCGGTTAGTTGTGTGGATAATCTCTTCTCTTGGCACATTTTGTCACGTGACCTGTTGTGATCTTACCTCACACAGCGCTTGTATCCGGATACCGTCTGAGACAAAGGATCTCATTGAGATAGGTACCCTTTAGTGCCAACAGGTCAAGACGTCGTATAAGGATGGACAGTTTTCATTCATAAATCCTCTGCAAACAGATATTACTTACCACGTCAGTTTTGCTTCCTCCCAAAGAACGCAGGTGTTAATTTCAACGAGAGCTCTGCAGTTAATTCCTATCCAGCACGGAATATACCTGACAAAACACAGGGTCAGAGGTCAACGCAGATTGTTTCAAAGCTTCTTACAAAATAATACCTCTTCATTTCGTCTGTAACTCGACCTAATTGGGATGTACGTATCTGCTTGTGACGCTTTTATGAAGTCTCTGTAAGAAAAAAATCGGGAAATAGAATACATTTTTATATTCTTGATCTGGCTTTGCCTTATAATGTATCTTATGGTGTACGTAAATATGGGGAAAAGTTATGTTGACATATTTTGACCAGAGGGAGTCTCCAGGGTTAAGTACGAGATAGGGATTACGTGATCTAAAACTTTTGAAAAACTTGATACACAAAAAGACAAAACATTTTGAACAAATCATTCTCTATGTAGAGTATAAACACGGAAACTAAGTCATCGTAAGCCACTTCAATCATAAGAAGAGTTTCAGAATTCATGATCTATTCATGATTCTATTTTCATGTTCATATTTAATTAGATGGACAATCAATGTTCAATGGATTTGTAACTTGTAAATTTGTGTTACAGAAGATGTCCCGAAACGTCGCATCATTTCAATAAAGAAGTTGTAATCCTCGGAACCCATTTCTTATTCATGGTCTCAATAATATTAATTTGTATAACATTGGGCTTTTCTACTGAGGTTCTCTTGTCAATATTACTCTTAGATGTAAAGATCACCAAGTAAGCAAGGTAAACGTTTAAAACTAAAGCACAGCTTGGTGTGCGCTGAATCAAAATGAAGACTGAGGCATAACAGTGTTATAAAAACAGCATTTCTAATCTAATTGTAGGTAAAAGTGGCTGGTATTTCTTATGTCTAAAATAAAGATTTAGTATATTTTGACAGCACTTGTAACTCTATTTTAAACAAGAATTGCGACTTTTTAAGCCATCGTAAAGGGAATCACGCCTACCTCATTTTTTTTATATCAGCAAAATTCGTTGTGGAAAACGTTCGAAAGGTTTGCTATCAACAACAAAAACGGCAATCACCCTTTGTGAAACCAAACTTTTCAATTCCAACACGATAACAAAACCACTGTGATGCAATTTTACCAAGACGACATGATGACGTTGGGCGCAAGTAGCCAGAGAAATTAGCGTTTTCAAATTTACTCAACTGATAGCATCTTCAGTGTGGCGTTGCGCTCTTGCTAGACAATTGCCAAGTCGTTGTGGCACCGCATTTTGGAGGCATAACCAGATAACGCATCTGGAAGGCACGGGTTGCGCAAACTGGCGATAAGCACACTGTATAATAGCGACTCTGTTGGAATGTCATTCAGCAATGTTCTTACATGGCCCCCAGACGTGTTTCTTCAAAGCCAATATTCTTGAAGAACCCTTGTCTTCATCTGAGAAAAACATCGGCATCAATCTGCTATTTGTTGTCCTTTTTGATAGTTTGGAAACAAAAGTCTTCACGATATGACCACTTGGATAGATAATGCTTGCCCAGGTCTGATATTGGACCCATATTCCCAGCAGTTTCGCCGATAAAAGAGAGTTTAGGCAAGAGCGTTGGTAACATAAAGTTCCTTTCTTGGTGGTCTGGTAAAAACCTGCAGCCGGCTCATAACTTGTCGCTTAAACGATCTGTGGTAGATGTATGCAGCAAACGTAGTCTGATATCGATGTTATTCTCTCAAGAATCTGTGTTATGCAAGAAAATTCTCTCTTTGTTTTTCTAACAAGATATATCCATCGTATGCACGTTGTTTAAGTTCGGAAGAATTGAAAGGCGCTGGTTAGCTAAAATTGAGGAGGTCGACTCGTCACTTTCATAGTCTTAAAATTTTAACTGGGTTTTTGAAGGATGAAGCCATTGAAATCTCGATTTAGAATAAAGGAGTTTTGTTTTCATAGACATGATACGACAAAGATCTTTGTCAGAAAGAGTTTTAATTTCAGAGTTCATCGTGTTGCTTCCGGAATGTAACAAATCCAAAAAATATTTATCTTCTATAGATATTTTCGATTAATACATCGTCAAAATGACCTTCCTGTTTTCGAGTTTATTCTACATCTTCTATGATATTGTTGTGTACCTGTGTGGTACACGCTTGATAAGCACTGACTAGGTCAAAGTTGATTGTTTTAACTTGCATTTGTTTCTCTGGTTAATGGCAACATGTTTAAAGGGACAGATCTAGAACCTTATTGTCATTTGTTTGTTACATTACTGGTGATGTGACACATGTTTTATTGTAACCAATTTTAAACTTGATTATTAGATTTAGTTAGAATGTTACTTTATTCTGTAAGGTTGAAATAATTTATTGCTAGATAGAGAAGATGTTCTGGTTTCCGGTCTGTCTACTTCTTAAAACTGCATTAAAGAGCCACTCCGTGATTTTCATAACATATTATTTACCTCTGATACGAACTTAAATGTCATATGTGGTGATATACAATCAAAACATCTTAATTTTTCATGTCCAAAAGACATGTATATGACAAATACTGTTTTTTCATGAAAATCTAAAAACAGCCTTATAAGTGCACAGAGGTGTAGATATCACGTCCAATATACATGGATACTAGTTATATAACCTAACAAATTAGATAAGTCTCCAAAATTACGTTTGACTATTTGAAGCGCGCCACTGTCCGGTTTTCGATCAAGATTGCGACGTTCGACCTTCATATTGTCACTGTAAAAAAAACCCAATAAGCTTTGAAATGTGTTTTTGGTAACAGTCGATACTTCGCGATCAAATGACACCTTCGATTAAGTTTGTCATATATGACTCCAACAACTCACAGAGTGGCTCTTTCAGCAACAAAAAAGTTTTCGCAAATTTGTACAACATGATACGGATACAACATACATATTGAAAGAATATCCAGACATTTGCAATTGTTTCATTATAAGACTAATCAGCAAACGTGTGAAATGTTGAAATAAGTCTTTTCACTCCGTAGCGCTGAAGAATGGCTTCAGTTGTGAACTATTTTCTTTTTGAGTAAATGCTTGCTTATCTATGGAAAATTGTATTCAGTAACTAATATATTAATTCAAATTTCAAAAATTATTACAATTGTATTTAGTAGAAAATTTATATGTGCATGATACTTTATGATTACAATTTCGTGTAATGTACACATATATTTAAATTATTGCACATTATGTATAATTCATATACATTATGTATGCAAAGCATTGAATATTGACAAACACAGAAGATATTTAAGATGTTTGATGAACGAAAGGTAAAAGTGAAAATGATTTTTTAACCTACATGAAATAGTTCTAGCCTATGTTGATATGATTATTTTTTTCCAAAATTGATAAACATTAATTACACAGAGCCAAAATTACATTTACACTTTTCACTGATATCTTCAGCGAGTCTTGAGTATATCTTTATCTAATATAAATGACAAGTTATTTGAGGCGAATACTCTTAAAACTTCAAATTTCTTTTCGAGAGTATGTTTAATGGAAATTAATGCACTTAATTTAAGTTTCATTTTCAAAAAAAATCATTTGGTTATATAAGCATGATGTTTATTTCACTCTAGAAATTAGCAACAAATCACGCAAACATTCACTTGTTCAGTTTTAAACTCGTATATTTCAAGCATGACATAAATCTCAATTTGACGAGGTTATGGACATCGAAAATAAATAAACAAAAATATAATATTTCTCGTATCAAGTGTAAAATTTCAGAAAGAATTGGGAAGCCACAGGGAGCTCCTATATGTCTTTATCTGTTTTAAGGAAAGCGCACTTGCGTCTTATCGCTAGAGTTTCTTCTTGTGTAAACACTTCGGTATATTAACATTCTTATAACAAATAGCCTTCAGACATAAATAACGTGTGAATATAGGCCCCTACTGTGAAAAATAGGCGCGACATAACAACAATTTTGATGATATTTTAATGAAGTTGTGTGGCTCTTAATAGATTATCTTGCATAAGAAAATAACGCCTTTGTGATGTGGAATAAACGATAGATTTTCAGTGGGCCGTTTTAAATATGCTTTCCATACTAAAGGGGGGGTCAGCCGAAAAGGAATTTAAATTATGAGGGTACATATACTAAGGTATATGAATACTAATGATAAATAATAATCTAAATGATTGTAAATCTTTGAAAAACATTTGTTTCAAATCCCAGTAAGATGAATTTCTGTTAGATATATCAAGTCTAAGTCCAAGAAGTATTGATTATTATCATAATCGAAATGATTATATATAAATGGTATATTGGAGTAATTATAACATCATAAAGAAGGTATTTCATTCGTATGCCAGTTGTCACGTTTTCTTTTTAAACATTTCGTTATGTTCTTTTCTTTTGTTATCATCTGTACGTGTTATCGTTTCAACGCATCATTGAAAATCATTTCAAATTGATGATATATCGTCGATAAAATGAAGCAGTAGTTTTTTAAGTGATATTGATAACTTACAACTAAAATTTATTAACGCTTAAAAGTTGTGAAAGTAAAATGTAGTCTTTATTTCATTACAAGTATTATTTAAGTTTTCATGTTTATAAACATTACAGAAATAAAAAAATTAATGCAATATTCACCAAATTGTGTGAAAATAAAGTTTTCTTATGCTTCCCTGATTTTTTGCGAAAAAATTAAATGTTGCAATTTTCAAAAGAAACTTCTCTTTCGATCTGATCATTCTATATATATAGTCGATAGATGTACACAATAAATACGTATATATTTTTTATATTGATTTTGATTTCCCTGTATCAATGCAGATTTATATGTTTTCATCTATTTCAGCTTAGAAGGAAAATAAGTGTTTTCAATTTTTTAAATATTTTTCTTGTCAATGGAATCCAATTTTATCGTTTTAATTTTAATTGATTCAATATGAATAATGATTTCGTAATATAATGATATCTGAATAAATGTTGAAAATCCAATGCATGTTTTTTTCTATCCTCTTGTACTGTATGTAAACGTATTTATGCTTTTAGTTTGTTATTTTCTTGTTCCGTGTTTTGGCATTTTAACTATACTTGATATAATGACTTACTTGTATCAAAATGTTTCAATGTAAAAATAGGGATGAGTTTTACTCGTGGGTTTGAATTAAGCAAGGCGAAGTTCCTTTTTTAACATTCTTTTATTGTCATAATTGATATCAACAATAAAAGATAATGTAATGCTTACTCAGGAATAAATGAATTTTAAAAGTCCAGTGAAGAAAAACACATTAATGATGAGTAATTTTTCTGTGAAAGGTGAAATGGCGACTTGTAACAACTATTTTAAAACACCAGGATGATACTGAATGCATCCCTGAGATGACTTTATGAAAATACAAATGACGATTTTTATTTGATTCATTTAATTGAATCTCTTTCATACTTTCTCTCTATCAGATTCCTACTGTCTCCCTTTCTTCTTCTTTCATGCTTTCGTTTATACTCCTTCCGTTGCGTTCATCTCATACATCCAATCTTCACAATATGATTTGATTTCTTGTAAACCATTGTCACAAGAATGGAGATTGTTTTGTGATATTGGGATATGACCATCACGTGGAATCGTACTTAAATGTAAATCCGTTGTATCATATTGTCATAAATGATACAACGGATTTCGGGTATTTTTTCTATCTTATTCAGTTATACATTTTCAATATCATACTAATTATTTGATATGTAACTTCAGTGTATAAATGTCTAGTATGCAAGTCGTTTGTGTACTTGTAGAATTTTTCATCATTTTGGATAAATCGGAAAAACGTTGTAGTGTTTTAATGGGAAGTTAAATTGCATTCGTTCAATTTTGTTTGTAGTTTCTCATAAAGATAATTCTACATCAGTCATTATTTACTCTTGTTTACTTCATCGGCTAAAGAAATAAAGGGATAAGAAAATAACGTCCGGAATTACACAATGAAGAAGTTGTCATCTAGAAAATCAGGCTTTTCTTATATACGAATCATGCGCCTTTAAGATTTTTCATAAAAATTCATTAAATAAAGTAGTAATTATTTTCGCTTAAATGAACTGACAGTTTATCATGTCTTAATTTTAGACATGTTCTGATAAATTAATATTTACCTCCAAAAGCCAGCACTTAAGGGCCATCTTACTGAACAAAATCAAAGCCTTAAGTAAGCACTTTGCTTTGATATGAATATATGTAAACACGTAGGAACCAAATACCGAGGAAAATGACACCCGATTTTCATTTCATCAACATTTAAATCCGAAAATCTGTTTTTGTCAAGAAGACGGCGTTTATCTCGGAGCCTAATGTACACCTCGCCTCTTTGTAAACTCAAACTTAATTTGTTTTGACAATCGGCATATCCAAATCGCTGTCAATCGCTTTAGGAAGCTTGTAGATGGAGAGGGGCTGATGGAAAGACCGGTCCGATCCATCTACAGCGATAGCGCGAGGCCTGTCATAGTACACATCGCTCACTCGCCTAATTCCGCTATCTGCTCTGCTTGCGAGTCGGCAGCGCACCGCTCAGGCGAGAAAGTGCTGTGCTTGGGGCGCGTTCTTTTGGGAAATGCAGGATTTTGTGTAGATCTGCAGGTTTTTTTACTATTCACTTAATATGCGATGTGGGTAAGAAAATAGACATGAGATGTTTTTAATTATTTTATATACCAATTTACTTTCGCATGTGTTAACGTTTTTTTAGAATAATATTATAACCAAATTTGATATATTTGTATGGTATGTTAACATATAGATATGTTCTGAGGTTTATATTACGGGTTTTGTTTTATTTCTCTCAGATTACCTATTAAAAGAAATCTTTCTGCTGCTCCAAAAGCGTAATACATACATGATCTCACTTCTGATTTTAGTTTTTTGAATGTCGAGAATTCATTTCCTTGGATTTTTCTGTAATATTTATTTTCATGAAAGCCTCATTAAAATGAAAGAAACTTTATAAGTACTAACATGAGTGTATAAAACATGTGTTCCTCCCAAGGTCATGCGTGACTGTCTTCATATCATTAATATTTTTATGGCGTGCAAGTGTTGTTTTGTCTTTGACGTGCGAATGCAGTTGTATCTTTGACGCGCAAGTATAGTTGTGTCTTTGACGCGCAAGTGCAGATGTGTCTTTGACGTGTGAGTGCTTTTGTGTATTTGACGTGTGAGTGCAGTCGTGTCTTTGACGCGCAACTACAGTTGTGTCTTTGACGCGCAAGTATAGTTGTGTCTTTGACGCGTAAGTGCAGTAATGTTTGCGTGTTGCGTGTAAATGAGGTGATAAAATTGGCATAATTGCGTTTTCAGAACTGCTACAGATGAATGCATACTAACCTATTATGAATTATCAAATATATGTTTCGAGTATTGTTTATATTCCCTTGTTCATTGGAACATATTTGAATCCTTTAATTGTTGAGGGGAAAGCCTTTTTATTTAAATACATATATGTCCTAATGTAATTATGTTTTAAAATTATCTTATGCCAACTTTATATTCTCCTGAGTTTCAGAATCATTCTATTCTCAGTTTATGATTAGTAACCGTATCTGACTGTTTAATATCTATCATGATAGAAAGTATTAACCAACGGACTAACACTGCCTTTTGAATTCTCCGCAAATTGTTAAATCCTTTAAATAAATTCTTTATAAAAAATTTGGTGACGAAAAAAATAAAAAAACATCTTGAGAATTATTTCATATCTTAACATAACCAGTCGCTAAGTAAATGCACACAGCAATGACGAAATAAGATATTCCGAAGCTCCAGGGGGACTTAACAGAACGCGCCCCGACAGGAGACGATCCTCTATTACACAGCTGGTTGCGTTGAGAAAACGACTTGAACTGTTTCAATGATGTTATCCGAACAGCAACACATTTATCTTAGTTGTGTCATCAGAAAATCGTGAAAAATTTTCTGCCTCGGTGCCCGTCGATAAAAGCTCAATTTATTTCGCCACTTCTTAGGGGTTTTGGAGTCTTGTGTGGATTAAAAATGCCAAATTCGCCTCTCGGAAGAACACCTTGCTTGCGACAAGTGCCAAGAACAATTCCATTATCTGCGGTTAATCAGACAAGATTGTGGCCACATCCAGAGAAAATCAGCCTCCAAATTGACACGAGTAGTTCTTGCAAAAGAGCCGGGAATTGATACTCTATCTGTACACGTTCCTTTAGCCGGGAGAGTCCAACTTTGTACATGTAGTTCCTCATTAAGACTAACATAAAGTCCCTGAATTAAAGTTTGTGTAATCTTGTTGTGTATTGAACTGAATATGTGATTTATGTTGTCTTTTATGGAGATTCAAAAATTAAAAAATAAAAAAATAATAAAAAGTTTGCGACTGTAATTTCATTGTTGTATTTTTACATTTTAATGTCCCTTTAATTTATGGTATATGCAACTGTGTATTTAATATCTTGTGGTGCAAGAGAAATTAAAAATAATATTGCCCGTCTGTCTGTCTGTCTGTTTGTTGGTCTGTCGGTCGATCTGTTAATTAGCGAGTCGAGTCAGTTTAACTCCTCACAGTGATTTAAGAAGTTTATCGCGAAATAGAAAATGAAAATATTCATTGAGGAAATGTTAGTTTTTATGTGTTGATTTAAATTCAATTAAGATTTCAAAAATACCTTTCTGAGAAGTTCTGAGGAATTGAGGTTCAAGAAAGGAATGAATAATCAAATTAGTTTCTAAGAGATGTATAGCATTTACGCTTGAAATAATCCATTTAATTTTAAAGGATTGTTTTCTTATATTTGTTCCTCGTTTAATCGGCTTAAGACAAATAAGTGAAAGGTTTCTATTCATCATTAAAACGTTTCAGACATTTTTTTAAAGAAATCAAATGCTATACTTCGTTTGTTTTAAAACCATGGTATAATGATTTTTAAATTTAATGGACAATTGCGACATATTACCACATCCTAAACAAATGATAGATTTTGGTTATCATTTGATGAAATTAAGTTGAAAGATAACACCATTTCCTTTTGTTGTTTCGGTTGTCTTGAAACCGTACATGAAATATGTTTTTCAGCCAAAAGCGGCTTAGACACCTAATAAGAAATTTCGGAAAACTTAACACCATTTAATGAAACAGGGTCAAATTGCGTTTTTGTGGTGACTAATTAGTTTCAATCGACATGAAAATTAATCAGCACATAAACGTTTTGGATTAAAAACACATACCTTCTTAATCGTCATCTTTTGAAAATATGCATATTTACGATTCGACTAATTCATGAACATTTCAGGGATTAAACAGTTGCATCATTGTTTTGCATGTATGATAATTTATTTTCAACACGGACATCAAATGTACAAATAACGACGATATTCAATATCTATCAAAAATGTAAATTAATTTTAAATTATATAGATACATATGAAAAATATCACAGAAATTCTGTATTCTACCATAAAAGGCAAAATATCTATACAACTTGTCATCATATCATAAACTATATTGTAACCGTCATTTTAGTCTTTGATGGCGTTTCTTTTTAAATGGCGACGGCGGAAAATCAGCATATGATTAAAATAATGTTATCTTACTTTCGTCGATTTCATGACTGTTGTATAAATGAATAGAACATTTGTGCAGCTAAGTATGTTTCTATCAAAAGATTCAGGATACCATTAAAAAAGGATATCATTAAAAAGGATATCATTAAAAAGGATATCATTACAACGA
Organism: Phorcus lineatus; assembly: GCA_921293015.1. NCBI lineage: Eukaryota > Metazoa > Mollusca > Gastropoda > Trochida > Trochidae > Phorcus > Phorcus lineatus. The sequence goes on from OV121090.1 coordinate 9,789,961, forward strand.
CCATAAACCCTTCCACTTTAGTGCAACATATTGAATAATTTTTCTACTAATGTCAATTTGAAATTTGATAATATTCTCACACCGATTTCTAAAAATATCTGTTAAAGTTATGTCAATCAAATCATGAATTTGAAGATTTTCATGACCATATGGTAAATCGTTCATATATCTATCGTTCATAATCGTTTCATAATGCAAATTATTTGATGTTTCTTTTCAGAAATGGAGATCAAAGAAAATTATACTGGTTATATCACAATCAAGTATATGTAAGTAGGAGCAATGACGTTGATTCCTTCAACATTTCTCTATTCAAAGATAACTAATTTATGTCAAGTAAAACGGTTGTTCAAATGTAAAACAGATCAAATAATATACGTTTTGGTTTGAACACGATTGACTCAAAAGTATAAATTGTATCAGTTATTATCTTGGATGTTTTACTTCATATTGAATTCATGAATATTTTCTACTTTTGGTATCTTTTGTAGTTTTCTTTGTTTACTTATTGTAAGAACTCACCATAGGCCATAAAACATTGTGCACTTCCATAATAGATTACTTTCTAATCAATTACAAGATTAACCAGACCTTCTGTCAAGAATAGTCCGGTCATACAAATTGGAATGATTAAAACAGGAACTGAAAACATGAAATTAACCAATTAAAGTCATGAAAACAAATTGGCGGTTTGCGGGAGATATGATTCACTGAGTATCATGTAACGAAGTTACATATTTGGTGGTTTGAGGACACGATTACAATGTAACGTAAGCCGGTTACCACGTTACCACAGTCTGGATGAAAAATCCCTCATGACAGCGTGACAATATGCGAATCAAGTACGACCATACACAAATATTTGAGGACCAAACGTCTATTATATGCCAGATTACGAGCGTTAGCGCAAACGTAACTTTGTATCGGAACCGGTGCTGGCTTATTACGGAAACGTCGCGACGGGACAATACCGTCAAACAACGCACGTGTCATAACGTTACCCAGTTATACACTCGATTATAAGCTGGGGAAGAAATTTTCATATTCACTCCTAGTCATATGTGGTTATTTGGTGTGGGGATTGCTAAAGACAAAGTGGCAATTTAACTGCAGTGAAAAATACCATCTCCCGATAATATCGTGAAATTGACGCTCCCGAAGCTTCCCTTGGCGCCATGACTGACTGTAGGACTCGTAATAGCCAAATATAATGCCGAATTATCTTCCAAATTACACCGTGTTGGGAGAGTGACAGACTAGAACTCCTTACAGGGTGCTTCTGCTTTGACGGGACAGGGAGTTTCAACAACAATGCGTGCGCATGTTGACGTGAAAGTTACATTGAAATTGAATAGAACTTTGCAGATTGGAACATTGTCACTTTCACTTATACGCAGAACGTTTCGAAATTGGGAGAGAGAGAGAGAGAGAGAGAGAGAGAGAGAGAGAGAGAGAGAGAGAGAGAGAGAGAGAGAGAGAGAGAGAGAGAGACAGAGAGAGAGACAGAGAGAGAGAGAGAGAGACAGAGACAGAGACAGAGAGAGAGAGAGAGAGGGAGGATATGTTCAGTCACGGGTTTTGTAGACGTGGTGTGTTCGAAATGTCTCCGGCATTCAACATTTATGTACCTTGTATATGTAGTTTAGATATGGATCCTTTACATATCTATCAAAATGTGGGTTCAGTAAATTGTTTCGTTAAAAAGTAGTTACGAATTTAAAATTCTCAAAATTGATGATGATACATAGGAAATTATGAACAGTGTAAAAACATTTCAGCAGCTGTATACATAACATACATATATAATCTTTTGATAAGAATTAAGATTAATCATCTTAAAAGATGTTCACACTAAAATGGCCGCATGCAATTTACGAAATCTACGTGGAACCTTTTTATCCGACTATGGATAATCGGGTTGATGAATGAGATGTTTTTGCTCTGAAGAAAATATATATGATGGAGAGACATTGAAAATGTAAAAATTCAGAGAAACATGTTACAGTTCCTTTAATAAAGTGTAAGAAAGGAACTCGGCTTGTAAATGTTTTAGCATCGCATATCGTATTAAATCGAAGAGGATCGTGACAAGTAACTTACAGGGAGAGCTCAAGACTACTTGAGCAATGCGAAGATACATTCATCGCTCACTTCACGTCGCTTCACTTCTACTGATGGGCCATCTCTCATACCCTCTCAACTAATATCTTCTTTAAATCCTCCCATTCTGACCAAACTTGTTTCAGACACGCAAATATCTTGAAAAAGGCATTCTGATATTCATTTTATGGTAAATTCAAGGAGAAAATGTGCCCGGTTGTTATTGCCCGGCGCTCTGTCGTATTATTTAGATTTGGACATTAAGACACGCAAATACTATATTACCAGCATGGCAGATAATAAGATCCTTATTCCAAGTCGTATACAATTTAGCGATTACAAAATTAAGTTATCTGTAGATGCGCTATGATAGATATGGTAATAAAGGGCTATTATGTATGAGGGCTCTGCTGATTGAAAAGCTATCAAAGAGGGGTTGCTCAAAAAGAATTTAAAAGCCATGAAATCTAAGGAAATGACGACTTATTTGTGCCCTGGTTGCACGATCAATTAGCTTATTAGCGCGATATTAGACTTTCAGTGCTGGCTAAATTATGGGTTCCTTCGCATTTGTTGCAGCGCCGTATACTTTGTGCATTTTAAGCTCCTGAAAGCTTTTATTTTCCGTCAGAGTTGTCAGTTGATCCAATCTGTCAAATTACGAAATAACAGCTCCGAATTTTAGTGGGAATCATATTGTGGAAGTATTCCGTGAGATGGTGTAATAAGTAAATTTCAAAACGCGAGGCTGGGTTGGTCGCGGATAGATTGGGAGGGCATACATAGTTGGAGATAGATAAGGGGCCACTATAACAGTCGACCGGGGCAGGGGGTCAGACGCACCGCGCGAGAGGGGGGTGGGGGATGCTGGTGGTGTGAGTTATATTGCAATATTAATTAATATTTATATTGTAATAAAGACTTTCTTTACGGTTACTTGAAAGGACAGTCCTATGGGGGTATTTTTGTGGAAAGGATATTCAAAGTTATGTTCCAGTTTATACATGTAGGTAATTAGTACATGACTGTAACATTACCAAGTCGAAACATGTTGCTAGGGATAACATTTATGTTTATTTTCATTTGATAACTAGATGAATGAGAGCGCACACTCGGTAAAATAAAACAAGAGCGAGAAGTGAAGCCATTCATCGGTTCTGCGAGTGTGAAAAGCAAAATATTTATAAACGTAATGAGCCTTTTTCATTTATTCTACCAAAAGCAAGATGGCGGACAGGACGCCGTCAGGTCAGGCTCTTTAAGATTCTTGTTCGAATTCTTTGAGGATTAGATAACGCCAGAATTTTTAATTAGATAAATTTAATTAGAATAGCTATCGATATGCACTAACCTCAATGACGAAATATGTATATTTGAAGTTCTAAATATCTTGTTAACATTTATGTATTTGATATTTTCTTTCTCTTTTTAGATACTATATCAAAATAATCTAATTCAATGTTTGAATTCTTTGTGCACTATGGTATCGTAAAGACTACTTGATAGAGGAACTTGATGAAGAAATAGCCAAAGATTTATCGCTTATGTTTTTTTCTAACATCTTGTAAACCATATGGATGTGAATTCTTTTTTTATGGCGATACTTGATTGTCATGAAGTATTGTACTCCTTCGGTTTCGTGCTTTAACTATAGTAAAACTGTACTTTATTGCGACACAGACGATGGTTGAGGCAACTCTATTTTAAAAAAATTAAATTTGAAGATAACACAAGTAGAAAATTCAGGTTATTATCATCGTACAAAGATATTTCAGCAAAGGGATTGTTCACAAGGGCAATACTTTCAGATACATATCTGGAATTCATTAAGATAAATAACCAAAAAATACATGGTAAAAGTGATCCAATCACCAAATATTATATTTCAAGAGTGATTAATTACATGTTTATCTTACCAGACGTATATACTGACATATGACAAATATCTAGGTACACAATAGTATTTTGACCTACTTTGACCTGTTTCGTACACAAACTTTGATCTTTCGTCACAAAATTAGAACGCTCACAAGGGCTTGTATCGCCTAACGTTTAAAAGATATACTTCCGAAAAACCATCTATAGCACATAAAACCTATCCGTGAGTTTTACTTTGGTAAAGAATGATCTCTATCAATCACTTATTTATTTTGTTCAGTATATTTACAAGAGTCCTCTATTTGTTTTTTTAAGAACGTTTGACGTCACGTGACTTAGGTCAAGGAAACAGTTAACGAATGCCCTGTTCTAGCACTACACTAAATAACAACCTTTAACCAAGTGGTCAATATCATTTAACCAGCGGATTGGAATTTGATTTTATAGCATTGTTCTCTAAACATAAAATCACACTAATGTGTCACTTCGTAATTTATATGCATTGTGTCCGATTCAAGTCTTTCCCTTGGATGCCGTTTGTTTTTGCACACGGTCCAGAAAAGATGTCACAAGCGAGAAATATGAATAAAAACAGCGCCACGTTCATTAATTTTCATCTTTTTATCAGAAGCTAAATGAATTTTCTTTGCCTCAAATCACCAAGTCCATGAAAGATATTGAAAATGTTAATGCACCGATTATCTGCAATTGCTATCAAATCGTTTTAACTGTTTGTGGGGGACAATCGAGCAAGTCTCGCGAGAGACGAGATTGCAGCATTTACCGCGTGACTCACGCGCTGTGAGGGTCGGTACTTAACGATCAAAACCAGAAGTGAAAATTTTGCCGGCATTTGGAGCAGTCTAATTAGCAGAAGGTGATTTCCCTGATCACTTAGTAAAAGTGACACTTCAGAGAAAGTCGACCATGACGGCCGCTCCTCATTTACCCATATCGTTGCTGCACCAAACACCAATGACCCAAGTGTTTGGCGCGAAATGAAAGCACTTGCTCGTTTGTTTGGTTTCCTCGTGAGGGAGAGAGCTCGCTAACTTGATTAGCAGATTAAGATCGTGGATAGTTGAGTGCCCACATCTAAATGGACGTCGCATAGAGTTTCACGTCAAGAATGTGGATCTCCACTGTAATTCGCAAAATTATTTAGTGGTCCTTGCAGTAATCCTAAGAACGTTTTACATCAATTAGGAAATGGAAGTAATTTAGCAAACCAGAAAATAAGCGCAGAGGACCGCCAGTCGCAGACGACGTAAGCGAACAGACGATATCCGGTCACGCGCTGTTACATCACAAGCGATGACGTCTGAAGGTTGTGGGAAGGCAGACAGCTTTGTCGCGGTGCGCTGAGTCTGTTAAAGATGGCGATCTTATTTACGTAGACCGAGATCACTCTTCTTCCGCAAAGTTCTCCCTCGAAGTGTTAGATGACCCTTGTGCGAGACTATGGCGCCGATAACCACTTTCCTTCCGAGCTGGAGTGAAAATAACCCCCATCTTGCCAGATTCAAATTCCGCCGTGATAAGTTCCTTGACACCGCTATACGTTGAGCAGACGTCGTTGGTGTAAGTCTATATGCGAAGGTTTTGGTCTGTTTGGATGCTCTATGTCCAAACAACCCTCTCAGCTTCCCGTAATTTGATTACGGGATATGCATATATCCTCTATGTCGCCATTGCTGCTTTCCCCTTAACCTCTATGTTGTCAATTTCAGCGAATCCGACCCCAATTGTTACCAATCGGGCGGTCACATGCAAACTATTTGTTAAATATTTCCTCAGTTTTCCCACACAGTTACCGAGTTACGGCGCCGGGTAGTTGCAAGGCTGTCGCTTATGTCCAATCGTTTTATCACAAGAAGTAATGTTCTCACTAAAGGAGATTAGGTAAGAGCAAAATTGAAACGCTAGATTAAAACATGGCACCACCACATATCTTTTACTTGACTTATTTGATTAAGCAAGTGCATAATGTTCTACAATTACTCAATATACAGGATTTAAGACTCTATTTATTCAAATGTGAATAGTTTTACTCATCCTTGCACACTGTTTTTAATGAATAGAAAAAAGTAACAAAGAGATTTTTTGTAATCAATTTTGAAAGTTATCGATTGTTTTGTTTGCAGGATATATATAATCGATTTATGACCTTGTTTCCCTTTATATTTTCGGGGATTTTTTTTATATCGCTAACAGCGTAACCCGAAACAATGACTCAATAAAATCTTCATAAACAACATGGATATTTCTTCGGCATTCTGTTGTGCATGTTGGCGTGGTTGATTTTTTAAGTTCACGGGCTGTCACCGAACGTTGTGTGATCTGTCTGTCTTCAAGTTATTTCCACCTATCTGATCGTTCTGAAACGAACAGCTTACTTCTATAAGACAACTGGCCATACGCTTCCGACAGAGTTATCATTAATACACTGAGACTTTGTTCCCCAATCAGATCGAATGGATACAGTCACGGCTTCAAGACACGTTTAATGAAATTCTTAAGGTAATTAGATCTTGCGTAAAATGATAATTCAAAATCAGACATTCCTGTTAGCAAAGCGAGTGAACAGAAGCCTTTTGTGTTATTTTGCCTAATGGGAATAGATACACGACTTTAGACCTCGGACTGACGGGGGTTAATCATTCACGTGTTTTAAACATGAACGTTACACGCTTATGTAGGAACTTTTCAAGTAGCATTCTTTTTGCTTGAGAATATAATTAACAGCCGTCAGAATTTTGTGTTTGGAATTGGTCATGTATGTAAACACAGAGTTCATATTAACACATGAACTGACGCAGTAAGAAAAATTCTTGATTTGTTTTATTAAAAAAACTTTATTTTCGTTATAAATTTTGTTGGACACTTACCTTCATAAATCATGTACTTATAAATGTTTTAGAACCATAAATAGAGTAACTGTCCCGCTGTAGGTGCTTCAGTGTAGTATCTTAACTTTAGACTAAACAAGTGTAATACCATTTCACTTATGACGTCACAATAGATTGTAATCGTGACATCATAAAGTTAATACGGCGCTTCGATTGTATACGTAGGAAAACACTCGACGCTGTCAGCCTTTCCTTAGGATGATTGATGTATCTGACTAAACCAAATCATTAACTCTTTTTTGATAGAAATAGTACTAAATGGAAGTCGTTTGTGGAAGATTACATCAATTCAAGATACTGATTGGATTTTTTTTGTGTAACAAAAAAGTCACTGAGAGACAAACGGATTCAAAATTGGGAGACTTCCTGTAACAGCAAGTCAGACACACACTTTCAAAAAACGTTCACAAGCTTGCGAGTCTCTCACAACAAATCCTTAATTGAAGGTACAAACAGTGTAATAACAGGTGTACAAATTTCCGGGTTCTCTACCCCTTTACTTACAAGAATCGAAATGGTGTTTTCGGTTACAAAATATAGTCATAAAATCATGAACTACAAGCTCTAATCCGTTAACTTCTTTACAAAGTGGTTAATCAAAAAGGTGGTTGGGAAATGACGATGTTGCTATATTTGTTGGTTTATCAGACAAGACGCTCACTCGGGTGTTACACGACTCAGGTATTACTTCAAAGTGTTTCACCTGTCTCATAATGTTATCGGCCCTTTGATCTCACCCCTGGTCAGCAACACCTGTCTATCTCAGGTAAGCGCTTAGAAATGTCCCCGCTACTGTTTTTCCACAAGAGCGCTTTTAAACCCGAGTGCTATCGAATTACCTTACTGCTGATTGTCTAAAAATATCTGTCATTCACGCAAACAGAACCATTTACATGCCCTTGTTGCTCTTGGTACTGAGTAATATATCAATGTGGATATAATAATCATATTGTTACTCTTTAAATGATCTGTAATAGATGTTTACCTATCTTCGTATATTGCAGTAGACAATATGACAACATAAAAGTTTTATCGTTATTATCAATATTTTCTCGATAGTTACTAAACCTTATTGAAAAATAATATGAATGAGTAATTATTCACCATGAAACTAAGAATATATCTTTATTGTAGAATATAAGTCAGTTTTCACAATAATCATTAATTACTACAGATCTGTTTCATGCCTTTCTTTTAAAAATTGCAGGGTAAGGCATGCAACAGGGTGCCATTGCATAAACACTAAGGTGACTCTAAATCATTTATGTTAAAGAATGGCATTAAAGGTTAACCTAAGTGTTAAAATGCTTTGTGCAACGACCCCCTGACCTGTAATGATTTATGATTATGTGGAAGCTGTTTCATCTTCTACATTTATCATGCATTATTACCAAATGTTGAGCACCAAATCAATGCAAAATCATACAAAACCTCACCTGTTTCTTGTCAATAACATTTCGAAGATTTACCTTCATATGTCAGATCATCACCAACCGCTGTCACAACAATGTGAACATCAGGTTGGTATAGATATTTACTACTCAGACAGACAGACAATAATTTATAAACGTCTCACTTCTGTAAATACATAAAATATAATTACATTTGCACATTGAATATATCCGTATATAAAACCTGTACAGAACCATTCACAGCAGAATTATGAGAGACAAATAACAACATTGTTTAACCAAATAACAGGTCTATTCTACGTTGTTAAATTAAAAAGCATTTTGGCTGTTAAATAACATATATCGGGGTTAGTTAAGTATTCTCTAAGATCATGGTATAATACACACTGAAATAAAACGTGTAATTCATCTTCTACATCATCACTACAGTTAAAACATGTTCTATTTTCTTATAAATTATTTCCATAACGCCCAGTTTCGACTCTAATGGGAGCAACACCACATCGAAATTTGGACAAAGCCGATCTATAATGTCCAGCATGTGATGGACAATATATCTTTCCGAGTTAAAATCAAATTTAAAATTCTTGTTTAATCTATGATTGTTCAAACCTGTTCTCCCTTCCTCCCTATTTAACAATGAATGCCATGATGTTAATCCTCATTCAAAATGAGTGCCTCGTGTAGCCTTGCATGTGAACCAACAACAATACAACATACAACAATGAATACGTACATGTACGAAATGTCAGTTTTACCACCCGAGAGATTTAGTCTCCTCTCTCCCAAATGTGTATCAAATATATATTGCAATATATTTTCTTCATCGTCGTGTTTTGTTCATCAATTTACAAAGGTTTTATAAATAAAGCTAGAGCTGTTTTGAAAAAAACTAAATGTGAAATGTCGATTACACATTTTCTGATTCAGCAAGGGGAAGAATAAGAATGTACATTGGTGTGTTTTCCAATTAAAACTTTTTTATTCTATTCTACACATTGATCTTAGTCAAAAGGCCTGGAAGCGATTCGTGTTTTTATCATGTTCTTCTCTTAATGCTCCGAAAATATTTCAAAATGCAACAATCAGTATCAAATAACTTGGTCTTGTAAAACTCCACCCTGTGCAGTTATAGATATTTTTAGCAAGACCAGTGTAAAATGTATTTGTTAAAATATTGCTTCTATAGAAATAATTATATATTTTGTTTATTCATTTGTAAAAATAACTCCTACAAGTTTGAAATAAAACATGAATTTTTAAATATTATCTTATACACAAATATCTATTTCTTTTGGATTAAACTCCTATCAAACTGGATTAAACTGGATGCAATGACACATGTATCGTTATTCTAAGAAATGAATTACCATTTATTTCAAATATTGGTGTTTGGTTTTTCTTTTCATTTTATTGAAATATTTAATTTATTTAATTTTAATATCTAAAATGCAGTTTATTTCCTACATATAGATGATAAAAGTATTAAATATAGAAGAAATTTGATACGGTATTCATTATAATAATAAAAGTAATAATGATGTTTAATATAAAAAAAATTAAAACATATTTGAGAGTTTAAAAAATTAATGAGCAAAATGACTAAAACGATTAAAACATTATCAATCAATATTTCGAAAATTCACATGTAAAACTTTTGTTGAAGTGAATACTTTTATAATCTCTTTGTTAACTTCCATATTTCACCGTTTGAGTTTTAAGACAGATAAATAAGAACTAAAATATTTGAAAAAAATGAAAGTAAATATTGCTTAATTTTATTTTGTACAACAAAATTTTACAAAAATAGAATCAAACAGTGATTTACCAAAACGGACATATGAATAGTATGTCTGCGAATCGATAAACTTACTCAAATTATAATGACGAGAAATGATTAGAAATAATGGTCTTATAAGTATTATTTCGTTTATTATTGAAAATCACAAATTTACCAAAATTTATGTTTGAATTCTTGAACATATTAAAAACCCAAATGAAAACTGAAACAGAAACATTTACTGAAACTATACATAAAATTCATATTATTTTTGTCACAGATGATTGTATTTTTGTTAAGTTATATATAATATATACATTGTAAAATCTTCTGTGCCAGCGTTCTTTTGCATTTACAGTGTTAAAACGTATTGAAAGAAGTATTAATACTAAACTGCGTTGTGGAACGCTGCCATTAGAAACAGAACTTGGTAGATTTTCACGCCCCGTAACGACACTAACTGACAGAAAATGAAAAAATTGCCATAATGAGATGACACAATAATGACACAATAATAAAATGATTTTCTTCTTCTTCGTATTTGTCATTTCACGGGGTTATATATACCTGTACATTTCGAGTTAGTCTGACTTTATCGCCGACTAGGCCAGATCGATTTAATTTCTTATTTCGTTCATTAAGTCTTCACTGCAACTAATAAGAGACGTACTAACCCCATTTAATGAGGAGCATTCCAATATTTTCATTACTTATGAATATCTATGGAGATATGAATATATATTTATGTTAATATTTCTAGAACTTAATTGTCAATACAAAAACGCATGTGTAAACTTGCTAGTGAGTTCACAGGAACATTCATCTACGTAATGTAAAGTTGACTGTTTATATGTTTGGACCATACTAGGTAACAAATAACAAAATAATGCTCATTAGGATCGATAATAGAACTCTGTTAAAAGATATCCACTGAAATTTTATTGAATCCATCTCTGGTCAGATTTTTATTAATAATATATTACATTTAAAAATTAGAAGTTATATTTATCACAAAATACATATTCCTAATATCATCAAGTTTCTATAGTCCTTTTGTGTAAAAAAAGTAAAATTTTAAAAGAGAAATTAAGGAATTCGACATGTTTGACACACATGTCCGTAACAACAAAGACAATGTTATTAAAATGCTCATCTAATTTAAGATTTAAAAAATTACTATTAAAAAATCATTATATAAATATTCGAGCTATTGTTTAAAAGACTAACCATTTCGTTATAAAGTACCCTACTCAAATGCACATTAAAGTGTTTTAAGAAATTTGAAATCGGTTGATAATTCTGAAAAGTGAAAATCTCGGAACTTGTCATTTCTTTAGATTTTAAAAAACAAATTACTTGTAACCAAACACGTGATCCATTCATAAGGTACCCTTCAGAAAAATAAACTTAAAAGGCTTGAAAATCTAAATCAAAGTACAATGTCATTACACAAATCTATCAAATCACATACCTTAAAATCAACACAAATGTCTATCAACATAGAGATAATGAAATCGAGATTCCAATTAGAAGCCAAGAAAATGAAGATTCAAGTACGCATGTGTTTTGGTGACATCCACACGTTTCACTAGAGAACTAACTAATAACAGTATTAAGTATATGTTTCATTGTCTTAAATGGGAGTAATTTGATAAACGTCTACAAAGACATCAACTCATTAGGGACGTGACGTTTTGATGAATCCTCATCGACTCTCCCCCTATACGGTTCTTGGTTATTATACGGGCGATACCGTTAACTATGAAAAGCCTTTGTGAACTCTGCAACTTGAAACCATTAACAATCAGTCCTCTCCCTAGCAACAATGTTTAGAAAGTAAATTAATTACATGTTTATTTCAAAAGAGAAATAACAAAAGTACTTATCAATTTCGAATTTATTTTTCCGAAAGACGACCTTGGGTAGAAAAGAAGACTCTAATATCCTGGTATTGACAACCTAGGATTTCTGTAAACTCATCCTTGATTATTCGGTAAACCTTAAAATGAAACTTATATATTTTCACAAATAACCAAAGAAATAAATGGTATTATTAGAAATAGGGTTTTATTATGTAAGAGAAATATCAGTTCCTCGAACTTGATATTTTAAAAATAAATTCAAAGTCAATTATGGAGCGCCTGCTCAAATACAATTTAGCTGTTAATATCAATTACATTTAGAACTAATTTTATAACGTCTAGAATCAACGATTTGCAACAATACCTCCTAAAAATTGTGTGACAAGATAACAACATTTGAATAATTATCCAAACAGCCAACGCGGTCATAACTAATTATTTAACACTGAAGAAAATACCAAAAAGAAAACTGCGCTTTTAGGAAATTACATTTGGATAATTGTATTACAAGGGCTTTTGTTTGCTGATCAATTTGTCTTGATTCAAACAGTGAACGTTTCATGGGTCAAAGAGAGTATTGACTTTTCGTGGGACAGATGGAGAACTGGGAGGGGGGTTAACACGGGGCGCCCTTGTGTGTGTGTGGGGGGGGGGGGGTGTATTCTGAAGGGGGTAGGGTTATGATAACGGAGATAGTATATGGGGTGAGGACTCGAAATTGGAATTGGTAGTTCTATGGTAAACTGTTTGGTAGGGTTCGCCTGTGGGGTGTTTTGTGATGGGTTGGGATACGGGAGGGGGAGGGATGGATAAGCGATATGGCCAGCGTGATCATATTTTAATCAAGCATCTGGCACTAACCACATAACCCACCCCAAACACCGCTGCGGTCAGACGAATAAAAGTGGAAGAGCAAGTGTTGAAAACGGCGGTATTCTGCAAGCCAATTAATAGCTATCCAATACATGTGTCGAGTGAAGGACCTCCCTCGCGTGCTATATGGGCTGCAGGTTCGTCCCAACCGGCCAATCAGATCGCTCCTTACAAGCGCTGCCGGTGCCAAATTCGCCACGGTTTTACGGACAATATATCTGCACGGATTGTTTCTACACCTCTCTCTGCAAACATTGCATCTGGTAGCGGGAATTCTGCCACCCTGACAGTTTCACGCCGTTATTGACAGTACCCGTCTTTAAGTGCCCTACATATTACATACCGGCTAGTGTCCATTTTATCCGATCTTGGTCCATGCAAGTTAGAACGCTGGTACCATGAGTGTATCGGACAGCCCTCGGACACCGGACAGTATGGATGGACAGAGGCTCGGACAGTGCCCCACCCCGACCAACGTCAAACCTCAGCTCTCTACCCGAGCAACAGCCTTCTCCATCGCTGCTATCATCGGCTCCGACGATCAAAATAGCGATGATAAATTCAACGTGGACTCTAAACATCGTATTACTCCATGCGGTAAGAACTCGTTATTTCCGTTCCACATTTTGCCGTATCATGGATTACAAAATGGTTTTGGAATGAATCATTTTAGTCAGTTCATAGAACTGAATCACTTAAATTTTTTTAGTCTTCAAATATATTTTACTTGTTTTCACCGAATTTGATTGGCTGACAGTGTTAGTCTAATTCTTGATCTTTTTATAGTATCAATCGCCAAAGTTAGCGTATCAATAACACTATCATTCTAAACGGAAACTTACCCCGTAAGCTTAAAATAGCGAAAACTGATTACAAACACGGAACTAGATTTTTATCAATAATCTAAATCTAACTGACTAGCAATATTAAACTAAAAAAACTAAAATATTCCAAAATTTCAAAAAACATATTATCTGCAACAGAATACGATGACACTGGATATGAGGTAGATAATTTAAGATTAATTATCATATTTTATATAATATGATCAACGACATATTTCCGTGTTGACTCATACATGCACATACAGTTTGATCATGTTTTGATTATGTTTATTTACACGCCACTGCTGCTGAGATAATGGGAATTAACCCAACGGTTAAACTGACGGGGGCCCATCTGTGTTCACTTGGCCTCTAAACCGCCTGTCAATCAACCCCTCCCGAACCCCCTGGGGGTTGACTGAGGGAGTTTCAACACTATTTACTGAAAAAACATATACTTGACATTCCTCCGTATGAAACCGCGGTAAATGTTTATTTACCCGAGGCGATATCTTATTGACAATTTGTTTAAATGATTTGTTTTAAAATAGGAAATAAATCGGGTTTTATCGATATAGAATGCAAATTTGATTGGGTACCATTAGCGTAAAAATTAGGACCAGACTGTATTTTAAAATCTAATGGACTTATAAATGATTGTTAATCAAATAATGCAATATATATTTTTACTAATCCATTCAGCTAATGTTGACAAGTACACTACCATCCATGTTTGATTATAAAACACATCGAATTAATGTGCATCTTATTTTTTTAAACATAAAGATATCGCAAAAAGCATGTTCAAAGAAACAATGAAAACGAAATTTTTCAGAGAATGATTTTTCAAAGCGTTATTCAAATTCTGTTGTATCAAATCGGATGTAATATAGATGTGAAATGGTTTGTAAATCTTTAGCTATTCAAACATTCTAAATATCGTTTACAGCAGTAATGAACGAAACGCAGGAATAAAGACTTTAAGAAAACCATGCGCTGTTTTAGGATCGTCTTAAAAGAATCAAATAATTTACTATTATATGATTTCACAAAGGAAAATAAATGGAATTGACAACACCCATTCCAGAAATTTGAGAACTACTCCTGAACATCCACTAAAGGACCATTATAAGGTACAGGGTTCTTGTAATGATAGCGTTGAAATTGTAATTATTTTATTTATTTTAACAAACATTCCAGAAATTTGAGAACTAGTCCTGAACATCTACTAAAGGACCACTATAAGGTACAGGGTTCTTGTAATGATAGCGTTGCAATTGTAATTATTTTATTTATTTCAACAAACATTCCAGAAATTTGAGAACTAGTCCTGGACATCCACTATAAGGTCCAGGGTTCTTGTAATGATAGCGTTGAAATTGATGTAATTATTTTATTCACATTTAGTCACTATACATTTATCACCTATTGGAATGATTTCGTGAATCGTTTAAATACATTAAAGCTCATTTTCATGCACATTTTTCAAAAAGAGAACTATATATCATTTAGAGAACATTGTCTTCATTAAAGTCGTCTATAGATATCTAGATTTATTATTTTGTAATGTTTTTTAGATATGTATTATTATATTTTACAAATCATATCAATTCAATTAATTATTGTTACAGGATACGAAATTGTATCATAAATACATTGGTTGATATCTAAGTTTTGATGACATGAATAAGTATATCTTACTTTAATGAAATAATGTATTTTATAGTGATTTGAATCGAAGAATAAGCGGATTCGTATTTTCCATGTTTTATTCTGAAAAGTTCTGACCGTTCCAAATATCACAGATCAGATGGTACATGAAAAAATATACATGCAAACTCATATTCAGAAATATGTTGCTTTTTAGATTTATTTTATCATAGAATATCCCTACAAAATTGCATTAAGGAACAGCCATGAAATTACACACCTATGTACATGTACCAACAATGTCTAATACCAAATATACATATTTTATTACCTATAATTTCACTTTTCAAATTTTCTAATATCTTATGATCATGAAATTGTACCTTAGGAATACATTAGTAGTATATACTGAACCAAACAGTTAGGAATACTTTCATTTTTTCAATGCTGAAATATTTAATGGTATTCATAATAATCAATACAATACGAAGTCAGTGAATATTGGGATGATCCGTAACTTTCTTTGTTCAGTATATAACGCAAAAGTGCATCAGAAGATTTGAAAAATATCAAGAATGAAATCATTGTTTTTTAAAAATATAATCATATAGTAAAATTAATTTTCAGATAATGTTGTGGGTTCCCCCACGGAACGCTCGCCTCCCCCTCCCGAGGTGAAGACCATCAAAAAGGAGAGAGTCCTGGAGAGGGTCAGTGTCTCGTCCACTGGAAGCAAGGAACTGGAACATGTCCACTGTAGACTGGAGACGAAGGATCTCTGGGACAAGTTTCATGATCTCGCCACAGAGATGATCATCACCAAGACGGGAAGGTAGGACTTGGTCTATCCATTAGATCTGGTACCGACTGTAGTGTTAGTGATGATAGGTAGTGATGTCTAAACGTTTGATAGTTACTGACTGTAGTGTTAGTGATGACTGTATGATAGGTAGTGATGTGTATCCGTTTAATAGTTTACTGGCTGTATGGCAGTGATGACTGTATGATAGCTAGTGATGTCTGACCGTTTGATAGTTTACTGACTGTATGGCAGTGATGACTGTATGATAGGTAGTGATGTCTAACCGTTTGATACTTTACTGGCTGTATGGCAGTGATGACTGTATGATAGCTAGTGATGTCTGACCGTTTGATAGTTTACTGACTGTATGGCAGTGATGACTGTATGATAGGTAGTGATGTCTAACCGTTTGATAGTTTACTGACTGTATGGCAGTGATGAATGTATGATAGGTAGTGATGTCTAACCGTTTGATAGTTTACTGACTGTATGGCAGTGATGACTGTATGATAGCTAGTGATGTCTAACCGTTTGATAGTTTACTGGCTGTATGGCAGTGATGAATGTATGATAGGTAGTGATGTCTAACCGTTTGATAGTTTACTGACTGTATGGCAGTGATGAAAGTGTGATATGTAGTGATGCATGGCCGTTTGACAGTTTACTGACCATATGCCAGTGATGACTGTGTGATACGATGTATGTATGATAGGGAGTGATGATTGGAAAAGTGATGACTAAATAAGTGATGACTATATAATAGGTAGTGATGACTGTATAATAGGTAGTGATGTCAATATTACAGGTAGTGATTGCTGTGTAATATTTAGTACTGACTGCATGATTGATAATAAGTAGTGCTAACCTTATGATAGGAAATACTGACTATATGATGACAGTGACTGTATGGTATGGTATGACTATGATAGATAGTATTGGTGTATGATAGGTAGTACTGACTATATGGTTGGAAATACTGACTATGATAGGTTGTGATGACTGTATGATATGTAATGCTGACTGTAAGATAGATAGCACTGACTATATTATAGGTAGTACTGACTGTAAGATAGATAGCACTGACTATATTATAGGTAGTACTGACTGTATTATAGATAGTACTGACTGTATGAAAAGTAGTCCTGGCTGTCATGTCTTCACGGTCCCTTTTTATTTTACCAATTGACATGTTCCATTATGTTTATTGTGTGATAAGTAATTGCCTGTTGTATGGGTACTGTGAAAGGTAACAGTGACTGCATTGTGACTGTACTATACCCACTACACGACAGGTAGTAATGATTTAATCCTGGTGACTATATGGCAGGTATTTGGATTGTATTCTTATTTGTTTGATTGCTGAAAACTGTCTGAATAATTGAGTGTATGATGAATACAATATGCTGTCAGGTAACATTATCATTCGTTAGACTTCCTGTATTAGGTTGACTGTACGTGAGGTTGGGACTGTATTGACATATTCTGGTGAATGTTTGTTTGAGAGGGGCTGGTCGTTATCAAGTGAATAAAGCAACACAAACCTTATTGCATGTAGTGTATTTATTGTATTGTCAGTGTAAGTAATACTGAGAGTATAATAGTTATAATTTTGTATTATTATTGTATGATAATTAGTACCACCAGTACTATGGTAATAGTATGAATACTGAACGTTTGATATGCTATGATATTGACAGCATTTTGGTTTTTCATCATAGATTGTATATATCCTATACACAAATACCATATTGTCATCATGGTCATTAGGAATTTTATCATCATAATAAACATCATCTTATTACTATTTAAACTACTGTTAACAAGTTTTCAATACTGACTTATGATAGTTAGTACTGACAGTTATTATTAAGATATTTCAACTCTTATTTCAACGTATATGATCCATTTTTCTTTATGTGGTAATGTTTGGAAGTTTTATATGTTATACATTTCCTGGACTTTTAAGTAGCTTATTGAATGCAAAAAATCCCTTCTGCCTTGAAAACTAATTCTGAACAAAATTATCATAGGGAATACAAAATACATATAATTCGTTGGTTATCCTACACATCCAATAAACTAATATCCAAAAGTGAAAATTATGATAAATTTATCATGAAAGGTTGATAAATGAGGCTGTTTTCTTTATGTTTATTGATCAATCATTTATTATTTTATTTTAATGAGGAAAATTATTACGATGAGGAGAATTATTACAATGAGGAGAATTATTACAATGAGGAGAACTATTACAATGAGGAGAACTATTACAATGAGGAGAACTATTACAATGAGGAGAACCATTACAATGGGGAGAATTATTACAATGAGGAGAACTATTACAATGAGGAGAATTATTACAATGGGGAGAATTATTACAATGAGGAGAACTATTACAATGAGGAGAACTATTACAATGAGGAGAATTATTACAATGAGGAGAACTATTACAATGAGGAGAACTTTTACAATGAGGAGAATTAGGGGCTATCGTCTTTAAAAAATCATTTGACGTTATATACAATTCTTTTAAACGAAATTATTCAAATATAATTCAGCTGATAGCATTTTACTTATTTGTTTTTATTTTAATATATTCAAAATTTGAAATTTAAAACGTTGTAAATAATGAGAGCTCTTAATAAATTATTGACGTAAATAAGCCATTTCTATGTGTAGATTAATGAAAAGGCTGGCAAAGAAGTGTACATGTAAAAACCATCAATTTTACAGTTCCTGTTCAAGATGATTTATTTGTATACAGAACACAAATTAATAAATAAAAAGAAGTGAATTTCATTATACATATATCGTTATTTTAGTAATTTTTAATTCAGTTATTTATTTAATGAAATAACCTTATTTACACATGAACATATATGTAGTTTTCTGTAAAACTTACTTTAAAGAGGTACTGTTAAGAATAATTTAAATGGATTAAGAAATCATTACGATTTTAATAAAAAAAATATCAGCCTTACTTAAGTTTTGACAATAAACATGTATGTAGTTTTCTGTAAAACTTACTTTAAAGAGGTACTGTTAAAACAATTTAAAAGGATTTAGAAATCATTACGACTTTAGAATAAATAATATCAGCCTTAGTGAAAGATTTGACAATAGCGTTGACTTGTAAAGGGTAGCATATGCCAATCGTTAGTTTTTTTGTCACCTACAGAACCAAAAATAAAATCGAAAGAATAATTCATGTTTAAAGAGCATGAAAAGCCTAAGTGACAAGAAAGGGGCGTGTCCGTGGTATTGTTTTCTGTCACTTTAGTTCGCCAAGCTGGTTTGCTTTCTTTGGACGTATCCTATGTTCGAATCCATACATTAAACTCTCAAATGACAAATAAATAACGTGGCTTGTTGCGGTGAACAAGTGCATTTTTCAAGACAAGATATCCCCGCTTAGTCTTCATAAAGCGATGAGCTTTGCTAGAATTTGACATCCACAGTTCTACAGCTACTGTTGTTTTCATAGGGGCGATTTAAGTAGCAACAAGACGTTTATGTGTGTGTTGGTCCCCCTAGACGAAACCCTATAGGATAATTGAGCATTTTATTCTTATTGTATGAATAGAAACAGGTTAACACCGCTGAACGAAACACATCGTCGCTTTTGGTGTTAAAAAGAAATTCGAACGTTTTCCGGCCCCACAATCGGGTGGAACATCTTGTGTTTAATGCGGCTAGATTATGGGATCGGGTGCTTGAGGGAAATAAATGTTGTATGTGTTACCGTGATAATCACTCTTGTGTCTATTGTATTTCCACTCCTATTCAATGCTGAAGATTTACTAGTCACAGATGTAGAAGACAAACTGTTTTCTGTGCTTAATGAGAATTGTTTAACTAACGACGCATCTCACAAATATTTAGAGGAAAATGTAAATATTTCATGGTTGTGACTAAGATAGTTGATATTTTAGTTTATAGCCATTCACATGTGTAATGTAATGATGTAATTATTAACATGTAAGATGTAATAATCACAGATATTCCATCTTTTTAACAAACTGTATTTAATATCCTAAAATGATAGTCCTCCGGAATGTAGATATCTTACAAATAATAAACATAATCTTATTCATTTTTTTTAAAAATCGGTTCCATTTAGTTATCCTAATTGCTATGCCTCTTATCACGGGTTATTGTTCGTATTTAATCTTCACATGATATTTATGAAATGACATTTTCCGCACCTTTGAAATGGTTTTCTTTGGAGAAAGGTCAACGTGAACAAATATGCTTATCTAGAAAATGTTCACCGTCTACTAATTTTACGTCAAGTGTTGATGTAAATATAGATATTCATGGCAATTTACTTCGTATGAAATCGTTCAAAAATTTTGTTTATAGAACACTTTGACTTTCACGGTCTACTTCTTTTACGTGCAAAAGTAAGTGACGATGTCAATATAGATAAGGATAGTTAGTAAGGCTAGTTCCTTCGTATTCTATCATTTTAAAAAAATGCTTGAAAAATTCGTTTTGAATATTTAAATTCCATGTTCTAGAAATATTTCCTTCTTGATGTAGTGTTGAATAGTGTAATTCATATCAAAAATATTTCTCAATCTTTCATGACGTTTGGTAAAATTGCCAGTTATAAATGAAAGTGGCACGAAAGTCTATCAGATTAACAATGCGTCGTTATTATTCAGCGAAAAAGATTCTTGTATTTTAATCAACATTCCTTGCTTTTCCATTAGCGCAAAACAACAGCTCGTTATATTGCGACTTCTTTAAATAACCACTTGTTCAAAAATAAAAACGTTTATTTTCTTTGAATTAAAATTAGCCCCGGTCTCGATAGGGTAACAAAGCGACAACAGTGTATCACACAGACGCGTTATATATACGTCTAGCAGGGGGAATTCATGCAAGCTCCTTACACTGCGTCTCTGTGAGGAGTTTCCACTCAGAAGTAAAAACTGGGCTCTAGACAAATTGATGCTCTATCTTCACCGGCTTGATAATATTAGGGGAATGCATGGCGACTTTAATGCCGATTATGTTCTTCTGAACGCCAAGTTTATTCCTTGCGCGAGTTTTTCAAGCAATAAGCGCTGCCTTTTTGCGGTGTGAAATTACAGTAGGTATATAAATACAACATCGGAGGAATTTTGATGATGAAATAATGTCGGATATTAACAGTTTAATTACATTTGTAAACAAATTACCGCGCGCGGCGTGTGTATATTTATTAGCCTGACGGGCTATCGGCTTGACCATCTAGCCTGCCGACCGCTGTGCAACTAAGCAGCAAATGATAGCCTGGGCACGTTGCTCGACGGAGCACCCTTGGGGGAATTCGCTCTGACTTTTCATCTAATGACTGAATTAGCTCTCCAGCTCAACAAATTGAAACAATTGTCCACTTGAGGACGCCTGTTTAGCTGCTGTCTGGCTTGGGGAAGAATAAAGACAGACAAACGGACCAAACTGGTAGCATTCTCCCTTAGTTAACTGGCCTATACCTCGAGGCTGTTTGTGGGAAGAGTCTGTGGTTCGAATCTGGGTCCCCTGGGTGGCACAATGGGACCGGGTGTCTGTCTAACTAGCCCTGTTAACGACTATTTTCTCACCCCAAGACCTCTTTGTCCCCTCTGACAGGCAATTTTCTTGATGCTGTGACTCTGCTAACAGACTTTGACAGGCAGTGACGGGTAGCTACCACCTAGGTGACGGGGCTTGTGTGTAGAATCAGACGGGTGTTGGTCTAGGCTCCCCGAGAGACCTTCATTCCGATGTAAGCTTTCAAAACAAACAACAATTTTCACCCCACGTCCACGCTGGACTAAACAATCCGCGACCTCACAGCGGGTAACAATGTGACACGTCATCTGCAAACAAATTGAAAATGAATGTATTACATAAACGCCATCGATCCACTCCCCCTTCTGTCTGTATGACACTTTAGCTCCTGTAACAAATGAACAATGTTAAAAAGATAATTAACCTCTCTAATGGTGGAAGATTAGCAACTTGGCGAAAGATCATCCCGCGATTTCTCACCGTCTTCTTACAGTAATGACAGTACGGGGCCCAAAATCATCGTATACGTGATGGTTACCCGCGAGGCTATCGTACTAAGGAGTTTTAACACGTGAAATATAAACAAATCTCTTAAGTTAATTCCAAGACGCCGCGAGTCTCTAAGAGTGGACCAGTCTCCCCATTTTCAGCCGGGGTGATGGAGCAGACGGCAGGACAGACGTGTAATTTTCTCACTTCGGACTTGTATTTGATAGCTCTAACCACTGTATTCCACAGCGCTGATTTAAAAATTGCGAGCCCTTGTTCATTTTAATCCATTAGACCTGAAGAAAATTGTTCTAAATGATATGTAAATTCAGGAGGATAGCCAGCTTTTAACAGCTATTAAGTTGTCTACTATGAAACTCCTCACCGGTCTTAAACACCCTCTATTTCTTCACTGCTTCCGATAGTTTTGCCACCCTTTGATAATTCATCGCTTTTAATTACAACAGACTGGGGAGACTGCATTACGGCATTACCAAAGCATGTCGACATCTTGAAAAAGTCCCTCATGTGTATTTGAGAGTTAAACATTGGTGCCAACACGCAATGCGAAATTAGAGCTCAGATGAAAAAGTAGCATCTAATTTGGCCGGTCTTCTGACTAAACAAAAACGTCGAGGAGGTCACCCATTACACTGAAAAAGATTCTGAGACTTCTCTTGTATAATTACATGTTGTGGCATCCGGTGTTTTATTCATCGTTCTGATTTAAATCATCAGTTAACACATTTAGTCATTACAGTTTTTCAAATTACACCTTTTTGAGAATTGCGCTGTTTTAAACGCCGCTCCGTATCTTCGAAAATACTATGTCTCATTATGTCGAATAATTCAGTTTAATTTTTTCTTATTTGCTCAAGTCTTTAATCGACATAATTATATTTTTTTCATTAATTTAATGAATTTTTGTTTAAATGTGAAATGTTATTAGCACGTTATTGACTGATTATAAGTTCATTATCAAACTTGAAAAATGTTGAAAATACACATCCTGTATATACTTCAATTGTACAATATTACTATCATTATTATGTTGCGAATGAATATTTAGATTTCCAGTATAATCAAACAATATATGCATATTTTGCAAATTTTATTTGGAATAGAATATCGATAAAAGAATAACAGATTTTAGAAATTAATTTACTTTCGGACCTTACTGGTGCATTTGAATAAATCGTTTTGATGTTTCCCTCGTCAAACACTACTAATGTATCATCAAAGAGTGCGTCGACTCGGCTCGCAAAATCTTCCGAAAAAAATAAAAATATAAAAGCCTGATCAGTAGACATAAATAAGTGAATGTGATTATTGCAAAGAAAAACAATACGCATAAAATATATTTTCAAAATTACATGAAAAATATAGATTATGAAACTAGGGCATAGAACCTTTAATACAATGCGTTTTGAAGATTGCAGTCGCAAACAGATATCAACAACTATGTATTAAATATCATAATTCATAAAGTTGGAATACTCCACGGAAAATAACTATTATGAAATAACCTTCTTGTTCTCCAGAAAAACATTAATAAATGGTATGATAGATATTTTTAGAAAATACCAGCGAAAATACTTATGTTAAACGGTGACGATTTCTAGCTGCCAGAATTATTAAAGAGCCATTCTAAAAGTTGGTGGTATTGAGACGAAAAGGACGCTATGCTTATCGGTCTAAAGAATTTGGTCATCCGTAAAATCTTTGTCATAAAAATGTTTTCTGTGTGAAAATTGAACATGTGTTTTTCTATAACAGAACTATCCTAATGAGAAACTTGAGCAGATTATCTATTAAGGAAAGACTGATAACGTTTTGTTCTTATTTTGAAGAAACATGAAACTGTTCTGAACTAATATATCACGAAATAAGTTTATAAACACAACAACAGATTATTTTCTATATTTCGTCATTCGAATTAACAATAGTCTTTTTTATTTCTCCTTTCGTTTCAAGTTAAAATATAGGGCTACTGCCCATGCGGCAACACACAGTTAGTTTTATATGTCGAAATTAAATTCCAAAAATCAATTGTAATTTACGTTAACATATCAAAGAAATGAATATATCTTTTTACGCTATTTCAATTCAAGAAAATAATAAAGGGTTTCTCTGAAATTATCAATCAAAGCAACAAGGGATAAAAGCCTTTTGTTGTTTTGTAAAGATATTATCTTTTATTCAAATTTCATCATTTGGAAATAAACAATTCTGTATATTTAATGGGCATTTCGTTTCAAATTTCATTTTGAAAATAATCTTTTGATGGAAAATTGACAGAAAGATCTTAGTATATTAAACAACTCGGCATGATGTAGATTTTAACTTTTAAAAATGTAAATCTTCGTAAATACATATGCTCCTCAAATTGTCAAATACAATCTTTATTAAACAAATGATATCTCCTAATTCCGCTACCCTACGATCATTAGCACAATTTTTTTTTCAAATGGTAAATAACCTTAAACATCAAATACAGTCTTTGTAAACAACAACTTCTTCATCCTCCCTTGCCTAACGAAGACGAGCACTCGTAGTCTCCTCTAAATGATAGATAAGTTAATTGCGACGACGTGCATTATCCTCCGACAAGGCAGCAGGACCGGCAAGTGAGAGCTCGCCGAGTGTAGGCGCTAAGGTCACGCTGAAATTGTCCGCAGGCACGGCGAAGAAGGGTTTCTCGTTATCATGTGTTATTCGGGACGCGCTTCATTAGGTGACGAATCTATGTTTTCCCACAGACAATCAGTCGTAGGTTACTACTATCTCTTCTTCTTTCAAAGCCACGTCTAAAAGCAGTTAACAGCCTTCGTTAAATCGGCGCAAAGTCGTAAAGAGGCGACACTTGGCCAAGCAGACGACACCTAGACGCCATATTGTCACCTGAGTGAGAGCACGCGCGTTTGAGCATGCGTGTCCATGAGTTACCGTGCGTAAAACCCAAAGGATGCCGCTTTGACCCGCTCTGTCATTAATTAACCCGCCAAACCCTGACCATTAGCGATAGAGAGGAGTCGTTTCGAGACCATAATGTGGCAAGATGGCGCCAATGGTTGGACTTCAGAAGGGGTCACGAACACATAACTCACTAGCAAGGATAATGTGGAAGGGTTGGCCGATCTGCTTCAAGTTGGCGGAAAGGACAGAGGTCACCATGTCCTTGAGTATCAACACGCGGCTCTAATCCGACCAGTGAGATGCATGACGGTAAATGTAATCGTCTGACGCCATTTAATCAGAGGTGACGGAGGACTCACTTGATGAAAGTAAAGACGTGGTGTAGTGTTCGGAAGGGGAGATAACTAATTCTGACGCCTCTTTGGCATATACGTCTCCCTTTACTCCACATACCCACCTCTTATTAGGAGATGGTAGAAAATATGATCTCTGACTCTTAATCCTGTATACCTGTAAACTCAAATGTTGTGGACCAGTAATAACACATTTTCTATGGCGATAAGAAGACGGTTATCTCCAATACCCCTTTTCGGCCTTCATAATCTCTTGTACTGTTTTACTCTATCAAAATATGAAAATTTCCGTTCGGTTCATCTTCAAAAGTATCCTACTTTTCCTACATTTCGGCACAATTAAAAATGGTCGACCAGTACGTAAGTGCGAATTGGATCGAAGCGCCCGTAAAATATCCAAACTGAATAAATAGTCAACTAACTTGTAGTTCAGAATTGAGAAAAGTAGACGCGTTTAGGCCTATATTCTTATAAAACCATGAATCGTCGTTTACCTTTACAAAACATACATTAAAAGGAAAATTGTGGTTCTAAACTTCAATGTAATGTGTTGAAATAGGTACGACGATAAAATTATACATACAAGCATCGTTTCCAAAAGGCGCTCACAGCGTCCTTGTTTCTTATTTCTCTGTCGTTACCAAATTTTTCTCTTGTCTAAAACTTGTGTAACCGTCGTAAATCTGCCCATATAAGATATTACGTAACAGAAGCATATCTTGACCTACGAATCGTAAAAGAAAACGTTCTCTCTTGGTTTCAGTTACGAATTTGGCTTTTTGTTTAGTTCGCATTACGTGAATTAATTAACTGAATCTTAATAATATGTGAATTGATAGAAATCCGGAGAAGTACCAAATAATCAATGGCAAACTAACCATTGATATTTTCTCCATGTTTATCTTTTAAATGTATATGCTTTTATTACTAACATTATCAAATCTAAAACAACCGAAATATTCCCCATGCTTCAATTCGATCTAGACAGGAATTATTTCCCGGGTTTCGTTTCCACAAAAATTCCCAAACAGAACTCTCACTTTCAAGGGGAATTTTTATTTCCTGAAAGTTTTCCCAATAAACAATAGTGTATGTCAAATTTGTAATCTGTAGTCGTAGTGTAAATAATCAAGTATCAAGAAAAAACCACCGGCGGCCATTTTTGTGTGAACAGCTTTTGATAATTTGAGGTAGGGAATGGATTAACAGATCACAGTACGTCCGTTTTAAAACTGTCTCTTTTGATTAATAAACATTGTCTTGCAATTGGAAACATTTATTTTCGTCTTCGCGAGATCATCTGATTTATATTTTCAAAAAACGTGCTACCGCCCCTTTAACGTGTTCATTTCCAATCGACAACACCATACCTTTACATACATTAAATTACTGCTTCTCTCAAGGTCCTTACGTTTAGCAAATGTCCCCCCACCACGTTCCGAGTGCAATTTTCCAACACCTTATCAGTGATTGCTAATTGTCAATCGAGAGAAAGATATTTAAATTGGCAACTAGTAGTTATCAAGTTATCGTTGATGTGGTAGACGTCACCCATTGCGTACGAGGATGACCCCTTTCATAGTATGAAGAAGCTTTTATCTTATCGGAGGCCTATAGACTTTCAGCACATGGTAGACATCCCGATATGAGATGTGATTGTATATACAAGGCGAATCTTGCATGTCAATCACTGTATTAAACTGCGGGAAGCAGGGGACAGACAGATTGGGGCTGTGAGGAGGAATATTGTATTGTTTACCCTATTGTTAGGAATATAATGTTGGGTTACGTCCGGAATCCGTTGAAAGGAACTGTGGCACTGTTGTCTTCAATCAATGTTAAAGACACTTTATCACGTTTTCTTAAATACAGTGAATAAAGAAAACATATTTTACCAATTGCATGAAATTCCTTTTAAATCAATAAAATGTTCATGCTTAACTCAAATATGACACATATTGCAACTTTGTTAAGTATTTATATACTTCGACATATAACTCTTTGTCAGACTTTATATATATACACAGAAGAAAATTTGAACATAAAAGCATAGGCTAAGAATTTAAATCAAACCAATGTAGAAAGCCTGTATATTTATTGACTGGACTCCAACCAAGACGTCCCCTTACCAGTCCCCAAAACCCCGCCTTTCGCCTCCTTTCAGAGACAAGTCTACATTTTCCTATTTAAAAAGACTGGACACATCCACAGTGTCATAACACCGACCCACGTTGTCCCCCAAACTCTGCACCCCTGAACAACCCCCATCCTCCGATTACCTCTTTACAACCCAAGATCGTGTATTAAATAGAAGCCTTTGATAGAGTCTAGGTCCTCATTCAGAAAGTCTGGATTGATTTAAGAGCCCACAGGAAAGAATATGCTGGATGAAGGAATAGTAAATTATCAAAATAATTATAGACTAAATTTTAGTCTGCCGACAACCCAACACCCACATATTTTGTCCGGATTATTTCATATATCTAGTAGAATATAGCTATCCCGGTGGAGACTTTCGCAAACCTCTAGCTTGCCCCAGTGCTAAAGGCAATACGCAGCTGTATTTATACATATCATATCAAGTCATGACACCTGCCAGAGAGTGTAGACATTGGGCTGGGACACCATGGGGCGCAGGGTTATCTTTTTCAGAAAAAAATTGAACACCGAGTCAATTTTAGAAGCATTTAGTCTCAATGTAAACACAGCCAACGCTTATTTCAGATCTGTGTTGACAGCAGTTACGATTTCTATGCGAAAGAAGGAACCCCATGACAACTGGTGTAATATAAACCCTTATAAATCATTGTAATTATTACGCCACGATGTCTATCATTATATTCATTATTCTTTTGTTGATATTGAAAATAAAAGATTCGGATTTTATTCCTCAAACATAACTGATGTGTGGTTATTACCTGCAGACGTATTGCCACCGTTAGCCCATTACGTATTGTAATAGGTAACGTATACATAAAACTGATGCATCGCGATCGTAATCAGACTGTATGTATGACTTAAATACACGTTACACAATCACCAGAAAATACTACACTAGTATTTGTAAACCTCGGCGAGCGACTGAAGGGTGTGGATTTCTAATTCAATCTTAAACTTCAGTATAAAAATTCACCATGGGGAAGATTTAGCGGCAGAATGCCCCGGGGTCAGTGATTTCAAAGATGGATGTTGTCTGGGGGCCGGCCCTGGTGTTTATCAGAGATTCTACACCCCTGGGGGTCAGGGGTAAGGACAGGAGCCAGGGGAGGTAACTCGACCCACCCATGGGATTATCCGATCCTTCCTCCGGATTGAAGAGTGATGTAGCGGAGATTACTCAATGTGAGAATCCTCGCGTTTCGTGTTCTCGTTCTCTTACATTACTAGAAGGTTCGTTTCATCAGCGGACTCGAGCAAACTGTCCGGATTTTCTTCCCTGTTATTAGGATGAAAGTTGTAGTCAGCTAGGATCAGTCGCGTTGTGGGACAAATGAGGCGCGTTGACTTATTATTTCAGGTAAACTTGCATTTAACCCTTTGCGATAACATCGGTGAGAATTAAGCGTCGACGTTCGTTTAGTTTGCACCTGTGAGGCTTGGCCGGAAAATCGTTCAGTTTTGAAGTTGACTCTGGACTTAGGCGGGGCAAATAATAATATGTTTCACCTTCTACACCTTGAAATCCGATATGCGACTAATTTCACCCGTCGAAGCAGTACAAAAAATACGAGCGTCATTAGCCGGCGCTGGACCGTAAATCTCGCTCCCTCAATGCAAGGCTACACGCAAGAAACGTATACGGTGATAGTGAAGGGACAGAGAATCAAAAGCTAACCCTGTCTTACTCCCTTTTCACGGCGGGATCTCCTGAATGCGGACTATTAATCTTGTTTTATTGCACTCCTCCCGACTCCCGACCAGGAGTCAGCGGTGGAAGAATCAAGAGCGAGCCAGCCTATGATTCTCCAATTAAAGTTTAATTTTCAGATGATTACAGTAAATAATTGCACGCTGCATATGTGCGGGTAGTCGGTGGATTGTGTTACGGAGTTGAATCCAAGCTAATCGGAAGAGTTCTAGCGTTCTGCCTTTATGTTTCCTGCCCAATCATGTTTTCAATACGGGTGGACCTCATGCACTAGATACGCCGGGTAATTTCGCATTGATTGTCGGCAGGTTAATAGATTGAGGGATTTATTTTCTCTATGTCGGACATTATCGAGATTGTAAAGCTATGAACTGTTGAAACTTCGGGGCAAGTGTCCGCGATTTTTCATCGGATTCGACCCACTGACTACTGGTGTTGGTTTCCTTGAATATGTCAGCTCAGCTTCATCAGAGGTTTACTGAATTAAAATGATATCAGAGCCTGCAATCAACGAAGGGATTGCGCGAACTGAACACGTGAGCTATTGTGTGTTTTTAGCGGCAAGCGGGTAACACATACACTTACCTCCCTTGCCGGAATCAGGAGGCGAGTTTCCTCTTGGCGATTGATGGCATTACATCACGCACTCAGTGCGGTGCCTCGTCTTAAAGGCATAGTCCTGCTGTCCTTAACGTTCACAACGTCTTCGAGGAGATTTTTCTGTAAAAACAGTTTATGTATCATGGCTACACATTTAAAATAATTAAATGGATACGCGATTTATTTAAAGACTCAACCTATGCTTTGGTTGAAATTTGCCTGATCGTTCTTTTCAATATTCACTTTTGCAACTTTCATCATAAAAAATTGTATTTCGTAGATCTTCCAAGATCCTCTGTGCAAGCCTAAGAGTTCTTACATTTCGCTATAATTTTTGTTTTATGAAATCGATATAAACTTTTTGAAAATATTTTGCAAATTCACGAAATGCAGATGAAATTTCGTATCTCGGTAGAGAATTTAAGTTAAGAAATCAAACTCTACACATCGGTGGGGACACAGCTAAGTCCATGCGAGGGCAAAAAGGGGAGAAATGATTACATATCGAAAACTCATTTATTACGAAAATCATATTGTCTAATACATCATCCCGACTGGGATGTTTTACTCGGCAACTTGTAAAGCAAACTATCCTGTTATTGTTAATGTAATTTCCTCGCCACTGTTCCCCCGATTACTCTCTTGCCATTATTGGGCATTCCAGAGTTTCATACCAGGAATATAAATCTCTCCTACGGTACCCTCGATAATCAGGCGTCCCTCCAAGACTCAGACGGGGTCGCGAGTCCTGGAATCGTTGCCAACGGTGCCGTTAATGGATGTATTATCCGGAGTATATAGAATTTTATCAGCAATCTTATATCAATTTGAGGGTCGACTCTTCGTGTGGAGTAAAAATCAATACATATGTGTAAATTGCCGGAACTACTTGCAGTACCGGCCCGGCTGGACCCTACCACGAGGTTCCCCCCCAAAGGGGCACCGTCTCCATGACAACGTGATCATTTCTGCTCCTTTCGAAGCTGTTGATTTTCAAGTATAATCGCACTTTTATCACTCCCATTCGTTATCCTTTTATTATGATATGACAAAGGCCATTATGATTTCCCCGCTTCGACCGAGCCGATCGCGCGTTCTTGCCCTTTCGATTGCCATAAATTGACTCCAAGTGAATTAAATTCTGAACCGTTCGTCTCGTTTTCGCTTATCGCTGTATCACTCATGAGGATCAATCTAAAATGCGGAATTTGTTCCGTCAACACGGAAGCGAACAGGGATGCTTCAAACGCCAAAAATGTAATGACGGAAAGATGGGCAGATTAAAAGGCGGAAAAGATCGATTTTAAACGTCATTTTCTGGCGGGAGGCGGCGAAGTCGACAGAACGGTTTTCTCGTACTCTGCTCATCAGCCGCTCGGACTGGAGATAATGTCGACAGAAGTTCACGGACTAAGATTTGTCTCCCGAAGTGTCAAACATTTCATGAAGATATTAGTACATAGATGACCATCACAAATGGATCCATCAGGCACTTCGATCGGTGTTCTGATAGCGCGTCTGCAATACGTATTCTGTTCGTGAAGAAGATGGCGTTATGCCTCGCTAGATCAGTACAGGTTGTCCAATATCTTCCTGAGCGCGTATTCGGAATCAAGAATCTCTGACATAGAATATGCGAACCTGCAATAATTATTCTGTTCGTGATGATCATAGCGTAATGCCTCGCTAGATCTGTACAGGTTGTCCAATATCTTCATGAGCGCGTATTCGGAATCAAGAATCTCTGACAAAAATATGCGAGGCTGCAATTCTTATTTTTGTTCGCGTTAGACATGGAGTAATGCCTCGCAAGATCAGTGCTAGTTATCATGTATCTATCTCAACGCGTAATCGAAATCAAGAATTTTGAATATAAGCAAGGCTGAAATAGCTATTCTGTTTGCGATTAACATTGAGTAATGCCTCGCAAGATCACATCAAGTTACCATGTATCTTCCTGGACGCGTAATGGGAACCAAGAGTATATCAATAATGATATATGAGATGGCAATATGTACTCTCTCCGCTTTCAAATGGCGTCATGCCTTGTAACGTCATAAGTATCATAAAACGCTGTTTCCTTATTTCGTGTTCGTGTGAAGCTTAAAAAGAGGAATCTTTCGGGGCATCTTTTGTGGAAAGGAAATTCGACGGGTCACCGCTGTTTTTCACACACCTGTTATTAATAGTTGCTATTTCCCGATACACTTGAATAATGTTTCTGATGGTAATTTTTGGATAGTTTTTTATTTTATAATCTGATCAATAAAAGCACACATTTATCAAAAAATAAAATCATTAAGAAATATGTAACTCATCGACGCCATGCTGTTTTGGTGGCATAATAAGACACTGCTCATATTGAATTGGAATAAATCAATATATTTAGCATGGTTCACACTGATCTTCCATTTTCTTCTCATCCAAAATTCCAAAGATTGACTTATGTTTTTAACTTTAAAAAGCACCCGCCTTAACAAATTACACACGCAATTTGCTATCAGACTTAATGACGTTATCTTATCTTTCATAATTATTCTTCACTCATACTTGTTATGGTTTAGGCCTGATTATTTCATAACTTGTTAATTAACTCTGAACGGAAAAAATGTAAAAAAAATCAAATTACGTTTTGGCACCTTTTCAGATAGATCTTATTCTTTATTCGTGATAAATCGACAAAACCGTAATTTATTTTGAATTTTTTTAGCAAACAAAAATGTAAGTTGTATTTACATATTGGAACTGTATTTTCTATCAATGATAGTAGTTAGTGGTGATTTAAATTTAACATAATGTTTCTAATATGAATTTTAATTCACAATAAAATTCCCCCTCAGATCTGATATTTGTGGTTAATATTTCAGAAGAATTTTTTTTCTTAGATGAACATTGATTCACAGTATTTCTCTTAATATATAAATCTTTATAAAATATTTCTAAATAATTCTTTTTTTAAATTTTATGTTGCAAACGTTTCTAAAATTTCTAAATCTTATATGAGATATGAATGGGTTCAATTTGGTTTCCAAGGTTATTTCCAAGTGTCTACATTTCACTTTAGGACCATGTTGCAAAAAGGTCTATTGAATATGGACACATATCCGTAGAACTGGGTAGAACTGCTGTTATACATCACATTCTTATATTGACAAATTTGAACTTTCATTTCATTTCAAGAATACCTTTGCAAATATTATGAAAATCACAATCCATTGAATGCTCAGCCTTTTCCTCTTGTATTTCCAGACGCATGTTCCCAACCCTCAGAGTTTCCTTCACAGGACTTGAGCCAGATACGAAATATATGGTCCTAATGGATATCGTCCCTGTCGATAACAAGCGATATCGTTACGCCTATCATCGATCATCGTGGTTGGTGGCAGGCAAGGCGGACCCACCTCTCCCTACCCGTTTCTATGTCCATCCGGATTCTCCTTTTACTGGAGAGCAGCTCCAGAAACAGACGGTTTCCTTTGAGAAACTAAAACTCACAAATAATATGCTGGACAAGAATGGTCATGTAAGTATTCTTAAAGGAACTGTGCCACGTTTTTGGATATTTTAAATGTTCATATTTTCACAAATAAATATAAGAATATCCAAAATAATTTTTTCTCAGAGGGTGAAATATTACTTAAACTGATTATCCGTAGTCGTGGAATAAGATGTCTTATTTCAACCAAAAACAGCATGCGGCAATTTTAGTGTGAATATCTTTAAATCATTTGATGATTGGATTTATGTAGGTAAATTGAACTTGGAACTCGTTCTGGAAACCTTTTATTTATCAAAACAGATTTTAATGCAATTGGTAACATTTCTTTTTCCTTTTCGCGAGATCCATTTTTTCCTTGAATTGTTGCTGGAGTGAATTTGCGATTTGTGAAATGCGAACCGCCTGATGGTCTTCCTACTATGAATTGTTACATCAAATCTAGTATAATTCATTTTAAAAATGAATAAACATGACATGACTGATTGGCATAACATATGATCAAAATCTAAGCAAGTCTATAAAAAGACATGAGGGTTAGTTTAAAAGAAGAAATCCCAGTCTTCTTTTCATTTCATCTTACATTTTTTCTTGAATAAAAATTTATTGATTTACCAAATTTTAATTTCAGTATCTAATGGTTAGACATTTTCAATGTTTGAAATAACAGTATCGAAAAGATAAATTTATTACACTACCCCGCTTTTTTTACATTCCTACAACACGGTCACTTATAATTATTTAAACAATATTTTTACGTTATTTTATCCAGATTATCCTTAACTCGATGCATAAGTATCAGCCCCGTATCCACATCGTGAAGAAGCGTGACTCCACCCCCAGCCACGCCCCCTCGTACAGTAGCCTGGATGCAGAGGAATTTAGAACATTCGTCTTTCCGGAATGTGTGTTCATCGCTGTGACAGCATATCAGAATCAGCTGGTTAGTAAATAAAATATATTTCACAGAAAGGATTAACCAAACATTCGCTAGATTGATATATATTCTTCTCTTATAGTTTATCTGTGTGTTTCTTTAGGCGCTGTAGCAACATATCAAAATCGACTTGTAAGTAAATGGTATATTTGATGGAAAAGGTAATATGAAAATGGCTGGATTGGTCTTTATTCTTCTTTTATAGTCTATCTATGTGTATCTTTAGCCTGTAGCTA
Source organism: Phorcus lineatus (assembly GCA_921293015.1). Taxonomy (NCBI): domain Eukaryota; kingdom Metazoa; phylum Mollusca; class Gastropoda; order Trochida; family Trochidae; genus Phorcus; species Phorcus lineatus. The sequence continues at coordinate 9,824,487 of OV121090.1, forward strand.
CATACCAAACTCAACTGGGCCTAGATTTTCGAAGCTGTCTTAGTGCGAAGATAGTCGTAAGTACCATACATTAACAATGGGGTACGACTGTCTTAGCACTAAGAGAGCTTCAAAATCTAGGCCCTGGTTCGTAAATGAGTAACAGAATAAATTTATCTGAAAATTAGTTACATTTGTCTAAATTCTCTTTTAGTTTTTCTGTGATTCTGTGTGTATTTTATAAGCATTACTACAAACCAAAATCTGCTGGCTAGTAGATGAATATCATACTTCATAGAAAAGATCATTTCAAAATTTTGTTTGTATACCCTTCTCTTGTAGTCTACGTGTAGTGCTGTGTCAGCATGTCTACTAAATTAAGCTGGTCAGTAGATGAATATCATATATCATATAAGAGATTATCTTAAAAAAAGCCTTTGAACTTTTATACTCTTCTCTGTTTTGTCTCTATAGCTATGTAAACATGTCATGATCAGCTGCTTAGAAGAAGAGTCGTATAAAATAAAATTGACTAAATATTAAAATTAGAATGTTGTATATTCGTCTTTTTTAAAGTGTATCTTCATTGTGACAGCATTCATTATCAACTTATCAGCTTATGAACACATACAATATTGAATGGTATTTGAGTTAACTTCAGAATGTTTTTATTCGATTTTTTTGTGTTGATCGTCATCGCTGTGACAGCATACAAAAATCAGTAGACGAACATATATATAAAATGATAGTATTTTACTATTATCTTAAGTGTGAATTTTTATCTAATATTCGACTCCAGGAAATTGTAGCTATTTTCAAAATGAATTAAAAAATTATAAATGACTTGAAGGAATTTCCAAGTTAACATATATTTGGCTCTAAACATTTCGATTATACGCATCAATACCATAACGTTTCTCCAGGATATGGAAAGTATCGTATTAGGTTTTGCGCTTCTAAATGTAACTTATAAACTTCTTTAAGTTAAATTTGGAAAATGCCTACACTAGATAGAGAACACAATGTTCTTATTAAATGCTTTCTATAATGTGTTCATTTCACGAGTAGGTTGTCTTCTATTCTTTGTTCATTAATTTCTTTGGCTACATGAGTAATGAAAAGCCTGTTTTCTGCTTTATAAACACATTAAGGGTATTGATGTGGACACGGATCGTGATGAATAATCAGATTATATTTTTTCTTTGGAAAACAACTATCTCATTTTACAGAGTATTGTTTAGAACTTGACGGTCATGACCAGCGAAATTCGTTTTGAATATAAATTATTTTTGAGAATTTGTTGTGAACGAGGAAGAAACAATGGGGTTGTTATGAAATATTATTCATAGGAATGCAGTGTCGTAGATGAAAATGATATTATTTTTGATTTTATATTTCATTTTTCAGATTACAAAATTGAAGATAGATAGCAATCCATTTGCTAAAGGTTTCAGGGATTCAACTCGTCTTACAGAATTTGAAAGGTAAAGTGTTAAAATAGTTCATTATGTAAAAACAATGAACAAACATTCGTTCTTAATGTTGTGTTAACTCTAATCAAAGAAGAATTGGTTATTGTATAGATAATTAGTTTATCATCAAGGGAAAGTGAAGGTAGATAGTATATATAAACTATACTATTCTTTAATAGTTGTGGCCAGAGACGGTTCCAAGGGGTTAACTGGGTTTGGGGGTACGGACCACATTCATCCTTGAACTTTTTTTAGAGCCCTTTCACTTTAGTAGACAGACAGATAGTTTATTTTGGTACAATGCAAAATAAAATACATTAGAATATACATACAAAATACATTGCCGAGCAACCCATTTAGCCACCTTTAGTAAGTACCCCCGTCCCCCTTTCAAATTGTCTGGATCCACCACTGGTTGTAGACTTGTAGTAAGCACTGTCAACAAATATGGTTTTAGTCGATTTGCATGGGATAAAGCTAAAGATTTTCCCGATTCAAAGATGAGGCAAAGGAACATAGGACTAAGGCAAGGAGCTGTTATCTCTCCCATCCTGTTATTTGCATTCACCGTACCATTAACTCTGTCACTGAATACAACCCATACAATAACTCACACTCTGCATAAATACAAATCTCCTCAAATTTGCACATTTTTGACAAGAGCGGTCTCTATTTAATAGCGATCCAATCTTTACAACCGCAAATAATTATATAAAATATAAGGCAGATTGCATTGCTTGCATGATAGCGATAACTTTGTAGATTTAGTCTGGCGATTGCGCGGTGCTTGATTTGACAGTGACTGTGTGTGATAATCCGCAGACAACATGTCTGCTTTAAACAAGGCGTGCGAAGTGACAGTAATAAGCGTCAGCTGGGATTTATCTATATACTTACATGAGAAATTACACTATGTTGCAACTCGCCAGCTAGTCGTGGTGCCAAGCCGATGAATGGATAGCGACGAAGAACTGTAGGCGCCCGCTTTCAATGCAAATTCCAAGGAATCATGGTATTTGGAAGGAAATTTAAACCCTGTCTTGGCATTGCCTCTCGTTGAAGTTGCAATTTACTTGTCAGAGATGAACGGTGGGTTTAGTTGTAAAGCACACAGAGACGCGAGTCTGGTAGAAATAAAGCTAGTTTGAAAGCGAGTTTGTTGACATTAAATATTTGTTGTTGTTTTAATCATACGAAGACTTTGTAAAAAGATACAGAAATATTTACGTTTTTTTGTACCAGCGTTTGATCTAAACAGGAATGTTTACAAGCTATCTTTTAACACCAGCTTTCAAAGGAATTTAAATTTATCAATAGTACACTACTGACGTGTATGTGTCGTCCCATTTGGACAAAGATATGAATAATTTAGGTATTCCTGAAAATGCATTACCTTTCATTGCTTACATATTTCAATATTCAAATATTGAATAATCCTTAGCGTCTTATTCAGTCACAAAATATATTTTTATCAGTCACTTATCCATGGTGACTTTCACAAACATACGAGAACAAATCTTATTGGTCCTAATCAATACTCAAACATGTTATTGATTAAAAATCGATCATTTAAATATACGATACGGAAGTGTTGGGTTGTGGGTTTTTTTGGGTTGGGGGGACTTCAAAGACCAAACAAGAAAACATCTTATGGGTCCCATTCGTGACTCAAACTTATTGTTGTATTAAACCAATTCTGATAGTTGATACAAGACCGCGTGCTATTGGTCCTATCCAAGACCCAAGCTTATCATATATAAAAACCGATTTCTGATATTTTTCATATCCCATGGAATTGTCTCGCATGTTTTGGGGGTTTATTTCGGGTTGGCTGGGGGTTGTTGGGGTTGAAAAGATCCTAGTGGTCTTTAACAAAAACTCAAATTTATTAAAAAATCAATTCTGATATTTTCAGTCCGATATTCCGGGAAAGCATGGAGAATCTTCTGCACCATCACACATACGCACGGTCACCCATCCGGTCCTACACCGAGGCGGAATGCGAGGAGGTCATGCTGAAACACAGGGAATATCTCCTCTCTAAAGGTGATTATGTGATTACAAATGGGTACCTGAACACGGGAAAGCATGGGCCTATACAGTCGTGAGAAGGTTTATTAGGCTGCATCGAAGTTCTAATCCTTCAGGGTAATGAATAGACTTGTGCGCTTTGAGTACGCTTGTGATTGGAAATAGTGCAATATATATATATATATATATATATATATATATATATATGGATTATTTCTATTATGACGTCATGAAGTTTACACTACATTCAGTAATTGTTGTTAAACTGCCAGTCTTGATATACGACTTGAGATTATACCCGAGGCAGTTAGTCATATAACCTAACGAAACGAATATGAGTTTGTGTAATACCCGAGCGAGAGCGAAGGTCATACACAGATTTCAACACTTTTTGCAGGAGACATATGGCACTCTTCATGGTTTAATAATTTCTTTAATATTGATTCTATTTCACTTAAAGGGCAATCCTTTTGTGACATTACAGACGGAAAAAATAATGGAACTTGATATAAATAATCGTTGATAGGCAAAAGTAATAAGTAAACATGTAAACATATTGAAAATATGTAACTTCTTTTTTTTTATCCTATTGGTTATAATTATATTCGGATGACGAATAAAATACATACCAAAACTTGCAATAAATTCCATTTTCCAAATTTTTTTCTTCACTCGTTATCAGTAACATTTTCTATTTCAACATCTTTAAAAATAAAAATTAAGTGTCAAGATAACGTCGATGGATCATTCCAAAAGTTCCAATTAGAATTAAAAAGCTGTTAGTTATGTCAATATGTTATGTTAATATGTTTGATTTAATTTTTTTCATGAAATTAAGTACGTTTCTCATTTGAATTGTATTTGCAATGTTAACGACAGTTTATACCGTTAAATAAGAGATAAGTTTTTCATCAAAAGATTGAATATCAAAAATCTATTATCAAGGCATAATTAGTATGTTGCCGCCATTGATTAAGATGTTAATCCTGTTTCTTATCGGCAGAAACTGTTAGTCCTTTAAACGAGAACCATTATTACTTACATATACATTTATATATTTATATACATGTTTCAAAAAACCATGGAGATTTTACAGCAACTTCAAAGAGCAGTAGAAAACAGAGTTCTCTCATTGCATAATGATAGATAGTTCTTCCAAAATATGAATAGGTACGTTCTGGTTATTTTTTCTATCGATAAATTTTAGTTTATTCATGAAGATTTGAATACTGAGAGATTTATGTGAATAAATTCCAAACAATTCCAGTTGGTGTGTTTTCTTTCTGAACACAAGAAACTGATTAAATTACACATGTGTATTTTTAGGATACCACATCAGTAAATTGCAAAATAATTTTACCCCATTGGTGATTGATAACGTCAAAGTACTTATTAATTTGGTAATATCATCACGTTCATTCACGACATTTACGGCTGCATACAGATTCTTCATATTTTCATACAGTTTAAATTTCTATAAAATATGATAAGAATTAAGGAAATGATTATAAATGGTGATGTTTAAAAAACATAAGGCCGAAAATAGGAACTTACGAGATGACAGGGCAAGAGTCGTTGGACAGAATTCAACAGGACTGTATCATATACTTTTAAAGGGACTGTGAGGGTTGATTAAGACCTAAGTATAGACGTTGATGAATGCACTTTGATAAAATGCCATGTCCAATGATTCGTTAAGGAATACAGAAAACAGACATACGTTCTTTGTTTAACACCAACTTATCAAACATCTTTGGAACAATCTCTAAACGGTGACTTACAAGCCGTATGCTAGCATTGTGGGCGAGTGGTATTTCTAGCCAAGACTCATTGTGCTTTGTGGAGATAAGAAATCTCATACAAATAGGTAAGGGCAAAGAAGTCACCCCTGCCCCATACCTTACGAACTATTAGAAACAGTTCTGTCATTAGTTTTGATGGCATGACCAGATAAGCTAACACCTGTACGGTTGTCCTCGTGGTGGTCTCGCGAGAGGTCACGGGAGGTGACCCATGTCGTAAAGGGGACTGTTGTCGTTAAGTAAGTCTCATCCGTTTGTCATCTTGGTCAAAAGCAACAAAATGGCGGTGATATTGAATGTGTGGTTTGCGTGACAGAAGCGCCCTTGACTGTAACTGTAAACGTACTGGCAAAAACTTTGACTACTTGCCCTAGGACTCGACGTGTATGTTTACAAAGGGTGTGTTAAGTCTATGGGAATGCCGTGTGCGCTACACGCGATATACTTTCAGATAAGTCAGCTCGATGACAAGGGTATATGTGCCATCACCCGGCTCATTTACCTCCGCTATTATCGAGCATTCACTCCTCCGGATAGAGTTACCTCGCTTGTCCCTCACAGAGGAGCAACAAAGACCTACAAGTGACTTGTGACAAACACACCTGAACTAATACTATTTATCCGGCAGTTATGTGTCACTCAGCATGAAGGTGTATCAATTGTGGTTTAAACACCTATCATTGATTGTCCATTGTTTCACATACCTACATACCTACATTGCATGATAGTGAAGAAGTAGCTGCCTGTATTCTACCCAGCAGAGGCATACCAATATGTATCCCATACCAAATAAAGACGCCATTGTTCTTTTAGGCGTGGGACAGTGTCATTTTATATGTCCATGTCGGGAATGAAACTGCCATGTTGTGTCATCTCTGGATCTGGTTTTGGTTAGAGGTGTTGGTTAACTTAGAAGGTTTAAGCCATCACGCTATTATGCCAACGCCTCGTATCACCGCCCACAATCACCTCTTGTTTGATGGGCTACCTATAGCCCTGAGAGAGTCATCTCCGATTTTAATTCGTTGTGTCTATTGATGTACCCGTTGCTTTCCCACGAATATAAAAAGAGTTGTAATTTCAATGATGATTTCTCTCAAGCTATAACGTACACGTTTCATACCATTTAACTTCGCGAGAACTGGATATCAATATTATTTACTCTTAAAGGAAATGTCACGTCCCTAACATGTAAACTGAAAACTTTCTTCATAGTTGAGAATCCAACATGTGTCACAGCCATGTTTCGATCTCAATTTCTTGGTCGTGTAAAGATTGCCATTGCGCATTCCTGAATAGAATTAATGGGACCAGATGAAAAGCTTCTTATTTCATGTATATTTACCAACTAAAATATTCATCAAATATAACAAATTCTTTCTTCTCTTTCAGAAGACCATTCATCAGCAGAGAAGAACGGAATCATTCCCTCGCCAACGTGGTCAATATGGCGTCCTATATGCTCAACTATGCTCAACTCGTCCTATTATAACACATCTCGTCCATTCTACACATACTACGGCGGTTTTCTAGGACTATCAAATGGAAATGTTCCATTCCCGCCAATTTCTCTTCATCCGGGTCTTTCTGTACCAAGTGACTACTCCCCAGTCAGAGAACTTCCTCAAACCAGTTCATCTGTGACGTCATCAGAGCATTCGCCAACTGCGCATGCTCACCATGGATCGTACCGTTATCATCCTTACCTTTCGCCTGATAAACTTAAAAGTCCTGACTCAACAGTGGTTGAGAGTTGTCGACCTTGATGACCTTCACCTTACATCAACTTACTGTTAATTAATATGTCTTTCATTATGTCTGCGCAATGAGTTACCACGAAAGGGAGTTATTGATGTGTCTGTTTGTTTATAGTGAATTTCTTTCGTTTCTTGTTTATCTCTTTGCAATACTCCAGATTTGATAAACTTTCAAATTGATGCATATGAGAGCAATTCCAAATGTGAATACGAGACAAAATACTTTTTACTTCATTTCACTACTTATTTATCATTCTAAATCAAAACTTAATATCTATTTATTTTCATGAATCATTCATTTTGTTCATAGAGTTTGTTAACGTTTGAATAAAAGTAAATGTATAGGTACCTTCGTTTCAAGGTTTTATTCATATCGACACCAAATTATATATCATGCTTTATCATCCCTATTTGTCCATACATGTACATAATCGTGTTTCTTTATATCCAAACAAAACAACATCAAAGCCCAATACTATGACAAGAAAATATTTCAGAAACTTAAATCAATTGCATCTAAGTCATAACTTACTTGCCTTAGCTTCAATGACATTTCCAAGTCTTCTTGAAAAAGATTAAAAGACTACTGTCATATCTGATCATTAAATGTCATACCACTATGCTAACAATTAAGGTTGATAATTTGGCATTTCGTTAATAGTTTAAACGATCTTTATCAAAACGTTGAAATACGTTTTTCTTTGAAGTTATCTTTTCTGCATTACGAATTGAAATGATGACTTTGAGGCAGTGCAAGCAATATCAACCGAAACGCATTAAATGGATGAAGACTTTTCTTACCAATAATCAGACATCCTCATTTACAACAGACAAATTTTACTGCTTTGTGACAGGGTCAGTCGAACGTTGCATTCATTCTTTTAAGAACTATGTTTAATATGGAATAAAAATTGTGATAATATACAATTGACAATGAATTCCTTAAGGCATTAAAAAGCAATGTCATTTTGAGATTTGATTTCAGATTTGATATCCTACAGAGTCAATTCAATACATTAACCTTTAACGTTCCTTATAGATAAAGATCGATGTTTTTCAAAACGTGCGATATTAGCGTTTCTTAAACTGGAGTCTTTTTCGTTGCCATTTTTTTAAAAGTGAAAGAACGTTTAAAGATGTAAAACCTCTTGGTTTTTCGTTAGAAGATAGATTTTTACAAAACCTGTTATTAGGTGCATAAGACTGCCCAAGAATTATACTATCACGGACATTTATTCCATTGGTGTACCTTGTTTTTTGTATAAGCTGTCAATCCAAAAAACTTGTTTCTGCTTCACCTTAAAAACACCAATCTCATAAAAATCAATTCGAACCCGACATCCGTACCTACCTGCAGAAACACAGCGGGAAGCGAGTTTTGAGTTTGAACCGCTTTTTTAAATGAGATTCATAAGTATATAAATGCCTTTGGAGAATTATTATCGTTGGTTGGCTTATAATGTTACATGCTTTAGGTATCTTTATTCATATACCTTTGTGAAAAATCATATGAAATATATATGAAAAAGTATTATTTGTTAAGTAAATGGACAAGACATAACTAAATTAAATTCGAGTCAAGAAAAGAGCCAGAACAAAATTTTAAAACTTTTTTGCTCAATTGAATTGAACCCGTGTAATTAATGTGTTTGTTTGATTTGTTTACAAATAAATATTATGAATACAAATTTTATTGAGTTTTTTATTTTGAAGCAAGAGAGTTGTGCAATCTACATTATATGTCCATAAGATCTACTTTTAGTCTATCACACTTTAATAGTGTCTCATTTGACATATTTGTGAAGAATTTCATTAATGAAGTCATTCAAACTCTTCCATATCCTGCGTGTACATATAGACATAAACACAAAACGGTAACAAATCAAATATCCCACCAAAAAAAAACCAAAATAATTGTGTAAATATGTTACTCGATTAAAAAACACACGTAAGTGCTGGATTTTTTTAATGTTGGGGCATTAATCAAATATTCAGGTGGACAACACTTTTTTTAATTATAAAGAATTCTAAAACTGTCACCGCTTTTAAATTTTTATGCTAAAAATCATCAAGCACTTGCGTTCTCCATTTTATTTATAAAAAGTGACTTTCATTGTTCTTGGAAAAAAGTTTGAAATGCAAATTGAAATCGCACACATTAACGGAGAAATTAGAACATTACCGTTTCTTTGCAATATTAATGTTAACGTAGTAGTTAATGTTAATGGTAATGTCATAAAATAGAAATATTAAAAACACGTTAGTCAATGGAAGGAAATCTAAGATTAGGTTAGTTTGAATATCTAGTATATACGCAACAAATCTAAATGAAGCATCACTACAGTGGAAATTTAAAGGGAAATCACCCCATCATTAACAATAAAAGTACGTTATGATGGTATTTTTTATTTGGAAAAGAAGTTTCATATTCTACCACAAATATTGGGTGAATATGTCATTGGGTAATGTTTTCAGTTGTCTTGATAATAACAGTGTTGATATTTATATGGCCCCTTTTTCACGTATTAATACTCGAAACGCTACATCATTACCTTGAAGAAAGAGTACTTTCAAAGTAAATATTTGGCGCTAAGCGTGACCGTGTAGGTCCGTACATCCTGTTTTTAGGTACCCATTAACAGCTGGGTGGACTGACTGCAATTTGAATGAAGTGCCTTGTCTCCACCGGGATTCGAACCCGGCGTGAAAGGCCAGGAGGATAACCACTACACCACTGTGCTCCAGCTGAAATTATGTACATAGCATTTTTCTGCATCAAGAAAGCTAATGAAACATCAATATAGAAATCAATTACAATCAATCAATTGCAGAAAATATTTCATTCTTCATTGAATTAATTAATGTGAGCAGATTATCTAAGACACGTGTATTCATTTGAAGCTCATGACGAATATTCTATAATATGAATGATAAAACACATATTTGCCATAAAAAGTATTATTTAAGACAAGAAAACCCATGAAAAATGTTAAATCTGATTATCAATAACGGTGGAATAAGTATTCAAAGATGTTCTGTGAGTTTGAAGAGTCAAGTCGAGAGTTTGACACAAGAATTCGTACTATAATACTCACGGCAATAAAATGCTTCGGCCTTTTTTTCTAATTATGGAATGCAATTGAAATTTGAATGCTTTACATTTAATAGCCATCGCTTTTACGACTTTTGGTAACCGACGGTTCGAAAAAATCACCTAAAAAGAGAGTTTACAAAAGAACAAATCGCTCATTGTTTAAAATTGAAAAAGTACGTTTCTATTACTACCTATTGTATGTAAATTAGGTAAATTCTCAATACTATATCATTTTAAATGATATACTCATTTTTTTTTTAAATATAGATATATCGCGATTTAAATACATTCCTAAACATGTCATAGATTTTACTGTTCTCACGCTACCTCCGTGGTATTGATGTCGATTTCACAGTTGCTATGGCAACGCACGTGCAAATGAATCTTTCCGTGATGTTAGTTTCTTTTCACACGAATTTGCTGAATATGACATAATAAGTTTCTTAGTGTTATGCAAATATACACAATTTTTACCTATAAAAACGCACTTTAAATTATATTAATACGAAGGTTTCCAATACCTACCTGGGAAATGTAGTTATTTCAATATATGTTAGAATTATATACTTTGGACAAGAAATTGAAATATATCGATAAAATCTATTTAACTTTAATTTCATTATATACAATTTTGCATGTTCTTATAAATGAGAGCGTACTAGTTGAACTAGTTGGTAGAAATTAACAAATCAAATGCCAGTAAATTATAGATTACTTATCGCTACCAATTTATAGTCTAAGGGCTCCTTCTCTGAAAAAGAATTCTCAAAAGAGATTATTTATTTGATATCAGAAAGACGCCTCAGAGAAATGGTTATTTCATTTGACTAAGAATCTGAACCTGCTTTTCGAGAGGTTTTGATTCAGTAAAAATATCATAATAAAAGACTTTGAGTTAGATGAAACTGCATTTGCTGTCCTTTAGAAAATAAATTATCTACTGTCTCGGTGAAGATCTGGAAGTTACGTAATAAATAACAAGATGTTATTGATAATAAAATTCTCTGTTCAGTGGCATTTTATAATCGTTTCAAGTAGGCCTATATGATTTTTGTTTGGAAATAATGGAAGGGTTTGTACGCAGTTTAATTTCCATAATATCTTGTATGCTTTGTTGTATAGGTTTTTAAATCGTTGTCGAACAGGTGATTTGAATCGAGATCAGGTGTTAAAGACACTTTAGAAAAAATGTTGGAAAATATATTTCTTCATATATTCCCAATTTGATACTTTTTAAAGCATAATATTTGTTTTCCAAAGGGTTAAATATCTTAATCCAGGACCCCATAATCCATAATTGAAGATAAAGGTTACACATAAAGGAAAAACTCCATGCAGCCATTTTTGTTTGAACACCTTAAAATCATTTAAGTTTAGAAATGAAACGCGTAGCTGAACCGTTCTCTGTACGTTCAAATGCATTGATTACAAAACGATTTGCAATGGCTAAACTTTATTTTCCCTTTCGTGGGATCGTGAATTTACCTAAAAACCGTTTACAGCGCCTGTAACGTGAAAAGAATCAGCATATTTTAGTTATGTGAAGAACTCTCATGCGAACTCAAAAAACAACAACGAAAAAGCTGAAGTCGAGATTCAAATATGTTGTCTCCCACAGAAGCCTATAAAGATGACAAACACATCAATGTCAAGTGCATGTGCTCATAGAAACATGTCAATTCATGATATGCCTAATAAAAGAAAATCGTGTGATATTTTCTAGCATATCAAAACGATAACGTATGAAGCCCAGAAAAATCATCCCATTACACGGGCTATGAGGATTATAGGACGAGATCGTAAATACAGGCGTCGTATACATTTACGAGGGCTGTGTACAAACCGTCGAATTGCCAACTGGGCGAGAATTTTGTCCAATTTCCAAGTAGCCATCATCCGAGGCCGCAGTGTTCTCAGCCTATTGCTAACATCATCGATATAATAAAATAACAATTTTGGCGCGGTCAGCTGTGTAATCGAGTTGTCGCCCGAACTGCAACTCTGATTTATACAGCGTAGTGTGTGTGAAACCGCGGGTAAGGGGGCATGGCGGGACCTCAGCGTTGTGATGGGGGAAGTGACCGCATCACTGGTCGTACGCCTGTTGTGATCACGGTGATGAATGGAAGAGGGAGAGGTCAAATCTTGACCATTCGGCGTGGTCACCTCAGCACATGAACACGTCTCTATGTGCATTAAACCGATGTCACAACTCGTTGATCCGCCATATTGGCTTTGTGGTTTGGAAAATACCCATCATCCATCAAATTGTCTGGACTTCCGCTTTTATGATTCGCAACATGTAAGAGCGACACACGCTGCCATTGCTAACCCTTTTTGTCGTCGGTTTAATCGGTTATAACTTACGGCGTGTTTGAAAACTTGTGAAGTTTTTATAGTAGTAAAATTATCTTGCGCGATCAGTGAAACGATAAACCAACTTGCCCCGAATTTTTAGGGTCATTTTTTCTTTATTGAAAGCTTAGGCAGTTTTCCTTGAAAGCAATTCTCCTCTGCCTGCATGGGTAGTCATATATTGGTGTTGCAGCGACAGAACCCAACACAACATGAAATTTGAACGCTTGTCCCTGACCGACCCACACGTCCTGACAATAAGTTGTGACACCAATTTCACATGGAGTTGATTCCCCGCACAGTAGCGATACGCACAGAGTCGCTCATTAACAGCGTATAACATCACCGAGTGGATTTCTTCGCCATCTGTCAACTAGCGTATCTTTTAATATTTGACAACCTGAGCTTTTTATATTAAATTTCTAAATGTATCTGAACTTCCTTGTAACATTGTTTTATTTTGTTTCACGCTTCATTTCTTTTACAAATCATTGTTATTTATGCGATTAAAATCTATTATGGGATATATAAATAATTAATGATAAAAAATTCGTATTCATATTGCAAAAGAATTCGAACCAAAACCCTTATTTAGGGACCAAATGCATGCCCTGACTGTCATAAAAGGTTATCCACTAAGCCACATTTCCTTAACAGATCACACGAATATCAATATATTTGTTCATTTAAAGGCGCGATTTTATTTCTCCCACATAAACTGCACAAGGTCAATAACTTTGGATATGATATTGGTTATTTTGACCAGAGTGTGAACATCTTTAGTGTTAATTCAATTAAAGTTTTTGATAGTTATAATTTTAGGTGTCAATTCTTGAATAAGAAAAGAATTCGCTTGAGTAGGAGCGCAACAAGACTCGCCGATTAGTCAAATCATTGATTATATTTGTAAATCTTTTGATAATCTATCAATATATAACGTTTATCTTCATCTTTTTATTAAATCATTAGAAGTACAGATTGGTTTTCACGTCATGCCAAAAACCAAAATGGAAGACTGAAAACCGAGAGTACTCGTTCTTACTACATTTTATATGTACAAGGCTATCGTTGGCGGATAGGCGGTTCAGTGTTTGTTCCTTTTTCTTTTGAAAACCCTTATATTAAACTCAATTCGATGTTTCGAGTAAGGTCTCTTGTTTAGGATATGTCAAAACCAAATACATTTTGCCATTTCTTCAAGTGCTATGCAGGGTGTTCGAACCCCATTCTTTGATTTTTCGGGGGGTTAAAAATCTAGCGTGAAAAAGGTAGAATACCCCCATTTCAAATGTTGACTTATTCCCTCTCCTCTTCCAAATTCCATGAATCGCCACTGCTAAGAGCAAGGATAGAGTCACTATAAAGTGAAGCTGTCTATTTTGTTAAACATCCAAAAAGGGGAAGTAGCATGATTTAAAAAAAAAATTGTCCCCCAATAATTAAGCATATACTGATTTATCATTGTAAAATTATTATCCTTCGATAACCAAACATTCCATCTCAACCCGGTCATCTGTAGCAGTAGTAGAAATTACCCATTTATTATCATGCAAAAACCACTGGCGGCCATTTTTGTGTGAACATCTTCTAATCATTTTAGGAAGGAAATGGATTCGCATAGCTTAACCGATCATGATTCATTCGTTTTAAACAACTGCTTCTTTTGATTCAGAGGCATTGTCTCAACCTCCAAGTCAGGGCGCATTCCCTTCGAGTACCTCTACGGTAGTTGCCCTGCCTTCACTTGCGGGGGCATTGTTGTCAGGATTCTTGACAACAATGGGAATTGACGTCATCGATAATCTCGAACCAAATTGTTATTTTACATACAAATAATTTGGTTCGAGAGTATGTTTTAAACGTTAGGCGTATGAAATTCTACGAATATTACAAAAGTTTGTGGAATTTGCTTCATATATAATTTCCTATTTGATGAGTATATGGTGTACAATTTGTTACGTTTCAAAAATTCAAAGACAACTTAATAAAATAACAAAAAGTTTCGTTTGCCGTACTCATTTCTTGAGTCGTTGTTCGGAGTTGCATTGTGAATCCTATGAGTTAGGAGCTTCACTTTTAGAGCGCGACATCAATCGTTGGTTGCACGCGCTGTGTTAGAGCTTTTTCACCTTGAAGCCTTCTGATGGCAGCGAGTATATTAGTGACGTCACGGAGCGGATACTCGCTGTCTGGAGCTAGGCATTGTCTTGGAATTGGTAACATTTGCCTTCGTTTTCGTGAGATCATTTTATTTATCTCAAAAACGTGCTAATGCCCCTTTAAAACACAATTCTATAATCATATTCCAACTCTCGGAGGCCGAATCAATTTTCAAACGTAACTTATTTGATGAAAGCGAGTGGGCAAAATTGATCCATTGGTGTACTTTGATACAAAACATGGACACGCTCGCCACTATCAAGACTGAAAACCTAACCTGACAAAATACACATGGCTCTTAAATAGTCCCCGGACATTACACTCCATTTTAATAACGTGCATACGTATTCCCTCGGCTTATAGTGTTAACAAGATTAAAGCAACAATGTTGCAAAAACAACGACAAACGTTTACACGTTAACCCATTGGGAAATTGGCATAAAGTGGTTCGAGTCCTTTATCAGATCGGGGTGTGGACAGTTTTAGAACATCATATGATTTCCGATATTAGATAAACGAGGGGTCAACCGGGCCCTGAAAATCGAAAGGCTGACGACATATGTGTAACCGATGCCAGATATCCCGAGATGCTTAGCAACACAGCTGGCGTTCCTCATTAGCTGAATGAACCGCGATTAAAGTGAACAGTAATGATTCTAAAATGTTATATTTTTTATTTTAAAATAAAATATTTTTAAAGAATAATACACAAGGAAGTGTGCAATATGACATTTAAAACTAGTTTTGGAATCTTTATTACCCGAGCGATAGCGATTGTGATATTTACAGTCATGTGCACGAGTTTCTTAAAAGTCGTATACGACTCTTTCGTTTCTGATATCTATTCATTTGAATCGCAAAAAAAGTATCCAAAACGGTCTGCTTCATCATTTACGACATTTTCAGTGACGTCAGGAAGAATTGTTTTGTGACGCGTCAGATCCCGATGGCGGGACTTATTGTAGTTGAGTGAGCAGCACACATGTGCACAAATAAATAAATTGTCACTAGTTTGTAACATTGAACGCATAAAGCAGTGTCTACTGTGTCATTTGTACGACGGTGTTTCATAGCAGGTCAGTCACATAAGCATATTTCCTCTTATCTATTGGCGAACCAGGTGATATGGGGTTTAACGCCACTTTCAAGACTATTTCAGTTATTTGACAGCTGCTAGTATTATTGCAGGGAGAAAGCCCGCAACACTTACAGGCTATGCATTGAGGTGAAAGCTGCCAGAATCTGCTGGAACTAGCGAACCATGGGTGGTATTGCACTGAAACTGCGCTGAAGCATTGCACCCAAACCCACAGCAACATTGCCAAGCCCCTCGCGGATCATTATTGTTGAATTACCATACGTAAACTTAAAGCATTAAACTTTAAACTCCACCAAATTTCTTAAAGACAGAATAATGACTTCGTCTGTATGCCGACAGCGTATTGACTTCCGTTTCTTATTCATATTGACCTTATATTTGACTCTACAATAGTATTGCGTGGTTATTCAAAGAAACAACTGATGTGAGTTCTCTTCCTGAAGATTGTTTGCTACTTTCATTGCAAAGATTACAGGTTCTATATCTTAAGGAAACGGGAGTGTAATAGTGGCTTTAAATTAGGTCTCTGTCAGGTATTTTCATGTCAATTTCTCCTTGCTAATGTTATTTTGCCACGGCACACGTGTTCGGCAGTGGCAGGGGATCACACGTGCATCTTGAAGTACTTCGATAAATATTTCTCTAACACTGTGACAATATGTCGTCGTCATCCCCTCGAGTTGCACATGCGCTCACACCAGATCCTTGACATTTCCGGTGTCTAAACACATGTCATGGTGTTTATACGCATACTCACAAGGAGCCTCCATCATGCCATGTCCTTATGGGCTTCAACTGAAGTGGTGTGAGGAGCTTTCGAAAGCAGTGTAAACTTCGCAGATATTGGCTCCTTACATCGACACCACATGATTATGTTCACCATATTTGATTGCTAAACTCTGTACACTACCCGGCGTCCACCGCGTTCAACTGATCGCTGTCAGTCCGTGATTTGTGATGGACAACCATCTTGGCAACATTCAGAACTTGTGGGAACGGAGTTTTATTCGCAAATACTTTGTTTGAATTTTTAATTCATGACGCCAGATAGTCATGCGAATGAACGTGTTTGACTTTTATTATAGTAAACTCATAATATGTCAGTTACTCCAAAATATCTTACTCATTAGTCATTGTGCGCCGGTCACATGATCATATGCTCCGTCAGTGCAAACAAGAAAGTTCCAAGGCTATTTTGCACCGCGATGTGAGAAGTCCGCGAAGGCATTGTAAATTTCAGTGATTCTGGCTCCTTACAGGGGCACTTAGAAAAAAAACGGTTATGGCTGTATTTAAATACATATTTACGTATTAAGTATACGGACCTTGCTTGGCAGCTTAAGTGTTAGGGTTCGTATACACAAACTCACATTAAGGCGCAGGGCGGATCTGTATGTTTTGACTAACGAAAGTGCTTTACAGACGGACACCAATCTGAAGCTGTTAATACGGACAAATATTGGGCCGTAGTGCTGACACAAGTATAAACTATTATATTTAACGCACTTACGAGTCTGTCTTCATAAGACGTTTTTAAGCGGATCATAGATGCGAATGTAGACGGATTAGCGTAGAATTTAAAGCATTTATTAATGTTGAAACATTCAGCAAATCTTTTTCGAAATATAAAGTTAATAGTTTTATTCAATTGAACGCTTGGGAATTTATATTGTTACTCAAATGTCTATAATTTATATTTGATATTAAAATTTTCAGATATTTGCAGAAGGGTTGAATGCTTGAATGGAGGAAAGTGAATTCAAACCATTACAGAAACTGAAGGCACTTAGTATTTCAACTTTACATAGTTTTGTGCATCGATAGAAAGCCACAGCGAGTATATATATCATCCAAACTACATTTTGAGCTCGAATATTCGACCTATAGTGTATTAAAAGATATATTTTTATGAGCATATTGGTTTTTTAATTGATATAAATATGAAGACATATCTGTTTGGCTTCAACAACAGCATTTGTATCTCCCCGTATAATTTCTCCAGGATACATTTCCAATGAGTAAAAAATCTTAGTAAGAGAAGTTTCTTAAACAATTTATTTTCCGTCTTGAGTTTCTTGACCACGGAAAATTGAAAATATTGCATGGTTCACTTATTGAGTACCAATTAGCTGCATTATGTGTCACAAATGGACGCCCTCGCGTACATAATAACTGTTATGCGATGTTTTGAAATTATTGTTATTAAATGTTTATGCAGACTTTCCAGACTGTCTGAATCATCTCAATGCACAGTAAGTGTATAATCAACTTTTAAAACTAATTTAGTTATGAAATTTAAATTCAAGTTTTAAAAAACGTATCTATCAAACATCATTTACATTTTCTATGGCATTTGGATTTTTTTTCAATCAGAAATATCATTAAACCGTCCAACTTCAACGGAGGAGTGCATTCTAAACCTAAGCCGAATTACAGAAAATAGTCGCATGGCCTTTTCATAAAGTCGAGGGCTTTCTTATGTTATATTTCACTGTTAGGTTCTCGTTACATAATCGACTTTTTAAAAAAAACATGTCTTTTAATATTTCAAGACAATAAGGAGCAGAACAAGAATTTTCAAAGTTGGATGGCCCCAATGTTGTTTATATTTTTAAAAGCAAGCCTAGATTTGAAGTCAACTGCATCTGAAAGAGTCAATTCTCTATGGCTCAGTTCCTAATTTTTAGAAATTTAGAGCTTTTAGAACATTTATTATCATTTTTTAGATTTATTTTTAGAGGGTGCATATCAGTCTATGTTCATGATCATGATCATATTAGATTAAAAAAATCTTCATCATCGCCTTTCTCAATAACCAACGATATTAATCTTTGCTGTTTGTAACCAAAAGCCTACAAGGACAGTCACATAACTTTGGTATAGGCTCAACCTGTATAGGTAAAACCTAACGCTACAAGATTAAATTCAATAAAAAGTTGTTTGCATTTATTCTAAAAAGAGAATTTATCTAATAAATAAAACAATCAAAGGCGAGTGGCGTGTATAGCAGTTGCATATGACAATGGAAAAAAACTTTAAGATTTATTTTAGGAACACATTCCGAAATGGCAAATAATAAGAATTACAGAGTTACCATATTCAAAATCAATCATGTGTAACTCATATCTCAAACGACAATATCAGGTCAGAAAACATTTCGAAGTTTGAGTCAAAACTATGTGAACATGTTGCTAATAATGATATGGCATAAGGACATTTGGGCAGTTAAATTCGAAGTTCTTGACACAAACTTCCTTTAATGTTGACATGGTTCACCCCAGGAACCGAAGGGCAAGTGTCGTTCTCCAGGAACAATAAATCTTCATCATTAATCCTCCGATTCCACTGCCAGTGCATGAAACACCAGTCCAGAATCCCCTCTTGTAGAATACTGCTTTGATTAATAGTACGGTAATGCATGGCCACTTCAAGTCGCTATTGTTTTCTCACGGCCTTTTGAGAATTATCCTGCAGTTTAATGCGCCAACTGTTATATGAAGCAGTTGTGCCCGTTTAAGTCCCTCAGCATTTGTATGGCAGGGTCGTCCTGTAGTTGTGTGGATAGGAAACTTTTGGCCTCAACGATAGCCAAGTCCCCGTCCCCCTGGAGTTGGCGCTAACGCCGAGAAATCGCTGCTGGGTGGGAGCAGATCCCGGCAGGGCCATTTCATCAATTGTTATATGATATCGGTGGCAGATCAGGCATAGCGCTTACTGTTCTCCAGCAAATGGATTAGAAGCGGCGCGGTCCCTCTAACGGTAGCCTTATCTCCGAGGGCCATCAACATCAATGAGATTTGGAGCTGAGCTTTCTAAACTGCACTTTATTTAAGGGGCTGGTGTTGTGATTGACCAGACCCTGTCTTTCTTCTGTCTCCATACAGGCCGGCAGTTGAGACAGGTCGATGGACTCCGTAGCTTCTGCCCCTCCTCACGAATTGGGCAGGATTAACGGCAGTCTGTGCTGTTCCCGTTAGATAAGATTGGGTTCTTCAAGAACATGCTCGTATGTTCCACAAATTGGCCCCAAATCCCCACTCATCGGAAAGAGAATTGTGTTTACTTGTGACCCCTGCGGATTTGCTTCTCCTTCGAATAATCTCGCAGGATCAGTCACTCTCGCGTGTTCTCGCGAGATCCCGTTCGCCATCAACGATATCCCCTTTTGATTACCTTGATTAATTACTCAGCTCTTCCTGGCAGGGATCACAATTCGGATCATATCTCAGTTCCAACCGCGTATTCGTGCCTCGCTGCACAGTTTACAAGGCAACACTTGCAACTTTTTGTTTGTAGTTTCAACTGAAACCAATTACGTGAGAAGGCGCTGCTACCAAACGAGTCCTCCAGATTCTTTAAGTCGCAACGACACAAAATTTCATCAACTTCTAAATTTGTCAGTAACACTGGTACAAACGATCCTTGTGGTATTAACATCAAATTGCAGACATGGGATAAAAATTTAACACGTCCTCGCTATTGCATTTCTGACAAATAAACTGGCAATTATTCACTTCCAAAAGAATGTCCATTCTCACAAACTATGTCGCACTATTTAGTTTCGAAATGTCATGTCTGAAATTAATCCATTCTCGACGCAAGACGACATATGATGGACAGACATGCCAAGCTTAACCTCTACTTCTCTTATATTGAGTTCAATTTATTGAGCGTCCGGTTCTCAACCATTCTCTCCCCAAAGAGGTAGCTCCGTCAAAAATTCCACTACGACCTCTGGTCAAATACAAGCTCCTCTCGGGCTTCCTTCTGGTTCCAGCGGCAAAATATTGCAAATAAAAATTGATTTGTAATATTTCAGCCAATTAGAACACCGAAAGCATGCTTAGAATATTTGTTGCCATGCAAGCCTATGAAATGATGCAGTCACTAAATGAGGCGAAGTTGTTCTTTTCAGAAGACTCAAAGTGCAAAGTGCATATTTGAATAATGTTTAACTTTTCAAAATCATACAGAAATAAATTTTGAATTAAAACTTTTGAAACAACGTCGCTAATGTCACAATTAACTTTGATTGCATCCAATCAGGTTTCTACATTTCTAGACCGAGGCACGCTCGTACTGGGACAGAGGTTGGATGGAGATATTTGACGGAAGGTCGAAATTCGTTTGCCGCCCATACCATATCAAAATACCTAAAAGCCGTAAAAGGACACTTCTACGTTAAATCACAAATCAACGTTATTAATGGTTCATTTTACAGAGAAGTATCATCTGTTGCTGAAAATTCTAATTTAATGCTAATCGGGTTGTATGGTGACCATAATAAAGCATGAGGTTTCCATCGAAACCAGGAAAATGGTGATTTAGTGATACTATAATTTTGAAAGTTATCGAAAGCAGACAAATGGATATTTATGAGTTGATAAGTGTTTGGAATGTTATATAATTTGTATTCATGTAAATGGTACGAGCAGACTGAACACACACATAAGAGTCTTGTTCTTTCTTCTTTGAAAACTGGTAATTGGTACGTTTTTGGTTTGTTTGGATGAATGTGTGAGATATTTTGAAAGAATATAATCATAAATGGTCTTTTGACAATTATGAAAGCCAAATAACAGACTATGAAATTCACAGTTTCTCTATAAGAACATCACATCGCGTTCACTGTTACGACGCAACAAAAAACTAAGTCCCTACTTACTTTGATAACATAAATATTCAAAATTTCGAAATATTTAACGACGGTATAAGACTGTTATCTGCTGTCAGAAGGGGTGCAGTTCACAAAGCAGACCAACTAGAGAAAATGCTTCAGCTTATAGTAGTGACTTAATTTTCTATCTGATATACCTTACGAATCATGTTAAATGTATCAAACCATTAAATCTAGACACTGCGGCACAATTACTAAGGGAAATAAGTGATCTTAGGAAAAGAAAAATATGTCACCAATCGCACGGCAATCTTTTATAATCAATAAAAGGAGTCCGTTAACAAGAGTACTAATGTCCGCTTAAATTATCAAAAGGTGTCACACCAAAATGGCCGCACACAGTTTCGGCTCTGTGTGATAAATTGTTCTACAACTTCTTGGTTGAGTAATGGGATGTTTTGGCTCTTTGTAGCTTATATGTTTTGCATAAACTTTTTTTTATGGGGAAAATTTTTAAGAAATAAAATTTAGAAAAAACGGGCTGGCGTGCCTTTAAACATTGAAATCTTTGTTCTTTTATTTCAAATATATAACTAATGTGAGAGAGTTCTATCGGATTTCGGTCCGGCACGCTGTTTTGCTTTTTCCTGTTGTACAATGTAAATGCCGTATTTAATTACACGCCTGCCTTAAATAGACGCCCTTGCATATGGCTTTCTGAAAAAAATAAACGCCTGCCTTAATTTAACGCCGGGTACAACTACAACTCTACACTTGCTGCTCCCTTCCTTTTGTAACTTCCGCCGTAAAACTTACAGTGTTGTTTTAAAGAAGGTTTATATATGGCACGCACTGTCATCAGATTTGAAGAATATTCATTTCAGAGCTACATAAAGGGATATCACGTCTACAGACATTTATTGAACCCTGAATTCAACGAAGTTCTTGAACCAAGGACTGAAGATTCAAACCCGCTTTCGAAGCTTTTCATTGTGACAGTTCAATGTGGTACTTCATAAGTGGGACACTTTGTCTGAATTATCGATGGAAAATTACTCTTATTGCCAAAACGCATCCTAACAGTTATACAAACCGAAAGTTTGTTCACATTCTTGCATTCTTAGTGAAAATATCATGTTATTTTCAGTGATCTGTCGATTTCATCTTGCCAAGGTTCTAAAATTTGCACTCTCAGTCTGGCGACCACATGATTAGCGTGAGAATAATTATGTAAACATGGACAAACGATGTTGCTATGTCGGTGCAGCTGAAGTTAAGCTATCGACGTCCAAATAAAACGATTTACTTTTTTATTTGAACTAAGATATAGAAGTACTTGAATAAACTTTTGATATGCAGCTTTAGAATTTCTTCGTGGAACAAACTCTAAGATATACGGTATCACTGATCAAGAGAAAATACTTTTAAGCTGGCTGTAGTTAAATTTAATTTAAACATTACGTCAAGTTCCCAAAACACTTCGTTTATTTACGGCATGTCCGTCTCAAAGCTTTGTTTCAAATAGTCGCCTGTCACTACAAAACTAACAACGAAATAGACGCCTGCCTTAAATAGAAGCCTGCCTCAAATAGACTCCCATGGTGTAGACCGTTTGAAAACAATAGACGCCCGGCGTGTGATTAAGGAAATACGGCAACCGCTGTAATTTTAGTTATTTTACAACCTTGTAATAATAGATTGATATATTATCTCCAAATTCACAGATAAAACTAATCAGCACTGCTGTGTCATTCAGGGGCATCGGCTTTTTACAGATGAAGCGCCCATGAGTGACTACATATTTTCTTTTAAATTGAATGCGTGCTATTCTTTGCCAAATTGTCAAATAAAAGCGATCAAAATATTATCCCAAGTGACATGTTTTTAAGTCGTTTGTTCAGAAAGAAATTACATAAAAATTACATATTCTTATTAACAGTAATGTAACGTCCAATTATATTTCCACAAAATATAGCCAATAGTAACCTCCCTTTAAAGTCTATATACCTTAGCCCTGTTCTACTGATAGATCTACTTACACGCCACCGGTCAGAGAGATTATTTAGTGAAAGCAAGTCCACTCAATTCTGACACTCGCAGATATCATTCCTACAACATTGAGACGCTGAGAGGGAAAACCTGGCACCTTTCTCTTTGAGAGGGTGTTTGAATCCTCGCCTCCTGACAAGCTGACACCCCCATTCCCCCCTCAGCGTTATTTTCCTCTTCATCTTTCTCAGGTGCCGCAAGCTCTGGGAATGTGTTAGCCGGAACTTCAAAGACATCTCAAGTGGAAACTTTTGTCGTCCGGGGACAAAGCTCTCCTTGAGTTGGTAACTGCACGCCTTTCACGGGATGCTCGTGAATTAATGGCGATCGTGGTTTGTTTTTCAGTGATAGCACGAGCTGCACGTGCGTCACGTGAGATCGGTGACTGATGGGAATTGTGGGAAGTGAAGTGATGACCTTTTCAGCGAAATTCTTACCAGTTTGTTGTTTCCGATATTCTTTCTGAAGATTTTTGTATGACAATGTGTCAAATGTGGATCAACTTGGCTGTCACTTTGTAATGCAATATTGAAATAGCTTCCTGTGCCTTCAGCAAGAACATTGTAACTTCACGAACATGCTCTTCCCTTCAAGAACGGTGTAACATTTGTTACATAAGCTACACATGGTCAAAAGTATTCGTCATTCGCGAATTTGCCAAATTATCATGTTAACAGTACTCTGCACAAATATAACATTGTTTTGTTATTTTCATCGTATAATATTAACATTTTATTGTTAGACATTCTTTTAAAATGATAACAAGAATTTCTCGAATGAAGCTACCAAGATCGGTTTAGCTATATCCGAATATATTCATTTCATGATTGAAATGTGTTAGAATAGACGCTATGGT
Organism: Phorcus lineatus; assembly: GCA_921293015.1. Classification (NCBI taxonomy): domain Eukaryota; kingdom Metazoa; phylum Mollusca; class Gastropoda; order Trochida; family Trochidae; genus Phorcus; species Phorcus lineatus. The sequence goes on from OV121090.1 coordinate 9,848,758, forward strand.
TACCTTTGGTACTTAGAGCTCAGAATTTTGTTACAATGCCGATTTGAACCCAGTTGGCAGTAGCACCTTTTTTCAGATAAAGTGATCTCACGATAACAAAATTAAATCTTCCCAATTGTAAAACATTGGTAAAGCTACCTCGTTGATTTAAAGATGTTCACACAAAAATGGCCGCCAGTGTTTTGTTTGCTAATTGATTATTTCCTCTACGACTAAGGATGATCGGGTTAATTAATTAAATGATCTGATACTCTGAAGACGATACACTTGGCATAAACTAATGGTTATAAGAAACAAATATAGAAAGAATTATTTCAAAAACTTGCTACTGCCTTTTTAAGACAGCACTCGGCGACTGTTTGTTCCCATAGCTCCTACGGTGCCCTCGGCACGTCTCCTATTCTCACGTGTATTTATACCTGTCCTAGGGTAGCTAACCTTCACCGTCTTTGATATCTTATCCTGTGATCTATGGACAATGATAGCAACAGATAAGTGTTTAGAAGTATTGTACTATGTTATTTGTCATATGGGCCAGAGAAGAAGACATTATACTTATTGATTTATGATTCTTTGAAAAATGCTTCTTCATGCAAACTTGTAATTAAAAAATCTTATTTTTATTATCTAAAATTTTTTTTGGAAACATGTTTCACAGAAATTAAAGTGATCGTGCCTATATATTATAAATATTTTCTAGATATGAATTTGAAATCCCATGTTAAGCAATTGCAAGTTCGTTGGTTTGTCATGTCTCTATTGCAATAGATGCATCGTTTCGGTGATGGTATTTAGTTATTGTATTATCCTAACATGTCAAATAGTTCTGCACTCTAAGCAAAGAATCTAATTGCATAGATCTTTCATCTCAACAATACGTGTTTCCATTCTCTCCGAAAAGAGGTAGCCAAGTTATAAAATCAGTACTAACCTCTGTTCTAATACGAGCACTTCTCGAGCTAGGAAGGAAGAAGCCTGTTTGGATGCAATCACAGTAAGTTTTGCAATCAGCGACGTCGTTTCAAAAGTAATCTTTGAAAAGCGTTAGTCGGTTCCGTATGTTTCACATTATGTCGTTATTCTATGACGTTTTAGAATTTTTGACGTTTTGAACTTTTACTTGACTTTAAAAAAGTAGACATTTTTCGATTGTGAACTCTCATGACGAGTCTCTTGACTGAACACGGTTAACATTATGCTGACAGAATAATTGCATCTGCCTTAGTGTCAGCAAGCACGCCTTCCGTTCAATAAGTTGAACATTGTCTTAAGTTTTGCAGTTCCGTAGGCCCAATAAATGCTCGTAATAGAACAGAGATTAGTGAAGGCTTTATGACTTGAACAACTCCCCGCGGGCAGAGACTTCGTGCTTCCTAGCTTTAATATTGCATTTCAAATAACATTACCCCTATCTTCTTTCGTACATATGTACGTACATGTACGTATGTCTAACCACGTACTTTCGCAAAAGGATCGTGAATTTCCATGCACTCGACCTGATCAAAAATAACAGTTGAGGACAATATCAACTATTGACTGCATTGTACAGGAGGTATTCATGTACTGTCAAATACTGTCCGGCCTTATTTTACCTTTTATGTCATCATCTTATGAGGAGTAAGAGTTAGTCCTGCTGCATGAATGTATTAAATAAAAGCCTTTAATACAGTCTAGATCCACATTAAGCAAGTCTAGATTGACTGAATACACATGAAATTAGGAGCCCGATGAAAAGAATATATAGATGAAGGAACAGTCAATTATTAAAATATTTCATAGACTAAATTTTAGTCTAGGTAAGAGTATGACCGGACTATATCTAATACCCGAATACCATAGTCCACTGCGGAAATAGCCTTACCTAGATCAGACAATGACATGGTTTAAACATATGTTTATTTTAAAATAAATAAGGACAGGCGATGGTCATGGAGGAAGTCAGATGGTTTATGAGAATGCGGCTCAATTACGTATGAAGCTGGACACAAAATAGAGAAATATAGAAATCTAAAACTCAGGGAAAACATCCTCATAAGGCCAAACTTATGAATTACTAATAGATTTGTGAAATATTGTTTGGTATTCCCAGTAATGAGGTTTTCTAGAGCTTCAGACTTACACACTGAAAAGAAAACATGGATGATATGGAGATTTCAAGAACAAATTCTTAATTTTATTGATAGATGATAACGACTTGAACAGATCAATTATAACGAAGTTGACGCCCTCAGGGCTTCTCTTTCAATGCTGATTAAGATTTACATATTTCCTAAACCTTTCTTCACAGTGTGTATAAATATGCTATATGTCCATTATAAAACATTATACAGCTAACCAATGAAAACAATGCTGACGCTGAAGCGTGTTTGTTAACGGTATTCCATTTGTCTCAGTTTTAAGTGGAAAATTCAGATACGTTCTAGCGAAAACAAAATAACATACTTTGTAATTCATGGAAGTTAACTAAAAAAATCAACAGCGCCTAACTGTGTGAAGGCTCTGAAATGAATCGCAATTGTCGAAATGGAGACAAGTTATTAATTTAATTGCCCCTGTGACCTTTAGATATAATTCATTACGATCCCAATACGAGTAGCCAGTCGAAAGTTACAAAAATGTGATTAATGCTGTTATTCCAGCGACTAAGTTGAAGTGATCCCACTAAGCCGAATGGTGATTGGAGAGGTCCTCTAAAACCTTCCGAATGTCAGAGCAGCGCAACTTTGGGCAAATACCAGTCTCTACTCGTAATACCCGGGACTTAACCCTTGTCACGCCGTGAGAGCCGAAGGTGTTTACACGAGGTCAAATGACGGCACTTAATACGTCTGGGATGAGCTGGTTGTTTTGTCCATTTATACGGCCTATCATGTCCCATCGATTGTCGGACAGTGAAATTAAGTGGCTCTCAGCCGCCGTGTGATGACAGTGATTTTCCTGTCCGTCTGACGGCCGAAGACGGTACCCGATCGACCATGTTGATAGACAGCCATTCCGATTGACAGCGGCTGAACGAGCCACATACAAGCGTCAATATTTTAAGGAAAATTTAATTCCAATTTTCCGCACCTATGGATATCAATTTTGCACTTGACAATCCTGTAATGAAGTTGTCAGGGGAAATAAGACGCGCGGCCGATAGTGGTGGGTGAAGTCGCTGCGGTTCAGTCGCCGAGTTACACAGTGCTTATCGCCGGGCTTCGCGGACCGCCGAGACAGCTTCCGGTCAAAGGGGGACATGGGGAACCCATCGCGTCACTCAGACGGCTATTTGTTGAATGACGTACATCTCGCGATCTCGGAGTTTCTCGCGACATCTTGTAACGATAACGCCACTGCTTTCACTACAAAGACGCGACTTCCTTTGATACGAGACAACTCGTTATCTAAGGGATCTTCAGTCTTGCATCGTTGAGCATGGGAAATCTCTTATAATTGGCATTAATTTGAGAATGATTCCGAGATGTTACCAGGAAGTAAAGAGCTGATAACAACTCATTCGCAATCGACATATTCTCCTAACTTTAATTGTAGGCCAAATCGGTTCAATTGCTGAGAGTCCGATGTAGAAGGGAAAATATACTGATTCTAACACTGGTTTGAACAGAAGAAAAAGAAAAATAGGTATAGTGAGTCGTTAGCGTTAATTGGGAGCCTATGTACCTATATGCTTACGCAAAATTCCAAAGAACATAATCTAACACAGAGATTGTAGTTCATAATAAATAAATCTCAAATTTACTATAGCCCGAAATATTATCCCCTTCAAAGCATGTCTAGATTGATATTGAACAGCGCTCCAACCTCTTTTTATAGAATAATATATCTTCAAGAAATTATTTTTCAGAGACTAGGCCAAAGTCAATAGAACGTTTAGAGAAACATTTATAGTTTTCCATGAGTAAATACATGATTATATCGGGAATACCCGAAAACAAGAAGGTGTAATTACAAGTATTTTGGTTCAAGTACCATTCTCATATGGTCATACAGAGTTCGCGGATATTTTGAGGATTCTTTTTGCAAAGTAGCTTAACAACTACTTGGTAAACATCAAAACAGGGACACAAAATTGTTTTAAGTGATTTCGGACTTGGACAAAAACAGGAATGCTTAGAAAAACGAGCCTTCAAAAAACTATCACGGCGCTCTGTTTGAAAATCAGAACATCGTAGATGAGTTTACCAAAACACATTTATGGTTAACGGAATTGTTTAAAATATGTATTATATTTCAAAAAATTTAGGTATTAAAATACAGATATACTTCAAGAAATTATTATCTCAACGTCAAAACGACTTTCATCCATGATGCAAATTAAATCAAAATGCATTTTATTCTAAAATCGAAACAAATATTCTGTGAACACATGCTGTTGTTTATAATGTTTTTTTACGTTTAAATTGCATTAATGTAAAATAATCATTATGTATTTTCATAATGTGTTTTTTCGGATCGGTATTGAGATAAGCTTTTAGCTTGTTTACCAACCCATTCCTTTGCTGAAATAAAAATGTTTTAAACCAAAAATAATCATTCATTTTCAGAAAGGTATAATTTATGCTTATTGTCAAAACCTAAAATATTTAGAATAATTGTTCATTATGTACATTCAAAACAAACTGACGTGTTCCGAAATGCCCTGTACCCGTATGTTTGTTGTCAAGATAATTCACAGCTAATATCAATTCCGTTGAACGTAACATTCAGATAGTGAACGGCTGGATTCATCGGGTTTACAAATCCTTATTTATTGAAGCGCCTTCCGATATTTCTGAAAATAAACCGACTGAATTGGAAAAATAATAGCGATAATTAGTGGTTTTGAAAGGCCTTACGATACGTTTTCAAATATCTATCAGTGGCTGTTATTTTCATCATTATATTTATCTAGACATGACAGTTTAAAAGATAATAACAACGATCCTGTATATAAGAAATATTTCAAGAGGTGTTCCTACAAGATTATACAAGTGGCTCGGAATTAATCTAATTTTGAATTACTTTATATGCAACATTACAGATGTCGTGAAACTAAACACCATATTTTGAAACTTGGATGCTGTGCTATATAACCGACTGTCAGATGTCCGAATTATTTGAGACGTTGATTACAACCCATTTAGTGGTCAGTCGATCTAGAAATAGCCTTGACCAGTGCCCGTTTACCAACTTGTGCCTTCACCAGTGACAGTTCGAGACGTTATAATCTCCTTAAACAGACACACTTCCATCATTTCTATATTTCACGGACCGTAATCACGCGCGGTAATTGCTGTATGTCTAAAATATGGAAGGCCAGGGGTGTCAATTGTTTGTTGAGAAGGCTGAATCGCTCGCGCCATCCCTCTTCCATCGACTATCATTGCAATCCGAAACCTTCAATCTACATAGCACTTAGCGAGCCGAGTGTTAATCACCGCTTAAGTGGACACTGTCCGAGCTGGGTTCTGAACCCTTTGGTCCGACTAGCGAACAGGCCATGTTTTGAGATAACGGTACAATTAAGACGCCCTTTCTTAATCATAGAAAGATTTTCAATCATTGGGGAAAGAAGACAATAGGACAACTAGCCAGACACGCGCCTGATAATAGCAATGTACATAGCACTGTTTGAATTGATGGACTGGACAGCACGTGGCACGTGACCCAGGCACGCGCAATGTCACCTTCCTCAAATAGAGTGTAATCTCGTCGAGTCTCGTCCTGAGCGAGCTGATACGAGAGGGGGTGTGTGGTCTCTTCGCATCAAAGAGCGACCCGACCCAATACCAGTATCATCAGTCGCCTGTATAGATAAAATAATCTGTTTGAAACAATTCCACTCTTCTTTTCTAAAAAGAACCTTTTGAAATTGTGCTTTGTTTAATCTTCTACAAATAACAAATTTACGATTAACTACGTGTCAAGATGGTGTATATTTTATGAAAAGGTTGCTTATTTTTACTTGACTATTTGTTTCGCAGAAAAAGATAAGTTTATACCCTTTGAAGTGCTGTTTATTTCAATCGTAACAGTTTAAAGTAGTTTCGATAAAGCACTTAAATCAATGTATGTCATGTAAACCAACTATTTATTTAAGAGGAAAATAAATGCCAGGCATTACAGTAATTGATGAAATTGAAAAATATTTAAGAAAATTGATGAAAACTTGGAACCAAATTAATATATTCTAATGAATATACTGGGGGTTATTATTTAAAAAAAGTTGACCGATACAATTAATTTCTTTCACTTTTATAGTCAAATGACTTCATCAAAAAATCCCCCATTCTAAACACCTAATTGGGCGTTTATTAAACAAAAATAGTTTACGACGGAATTAAATTTCAAGTTAAACTTCATCTTGTGTTCCAGGACTTTATTTTTGCAAACTTTGGTTCTAAATATCAATAAGTTAACTTAAATTAATGCATGCCTTGGGAATGATGTCAAAAGATTTTGGCATTACGAACGTTTTTGCAATTACAGCACTAGATTCTAAGCAATGCTTACCTATTTGAAACCTGCAAAAAAATGAAAATGAAAATAACAGTGAGTGTAGCAGTTGTGACACAAATGTCATTGACTCAGTTTTAATTGTTTTATGTCAGTACAAAATAATTATTACGGCAACTCGCGCTTAATCAATGGATGCTAGAAACAGGACTGTTATGTGCAACATTTAACAATTATAACACCGTTTATGTTTTACGTAATGGGAGTTATATCTATTTTCATTATTCCTTAGTTTCACTATGTACTTACAATCTCGACCCATTTCATACATATCATATTTCACATATCTACTCATTTATTTCAATGTCATGGATTGAGTACAATCGCATATTTACATCCCTTCCACCATTGCTAGACATGCCTCGAGAGCGTGTCTCTTTAACGCACTCATTTACATAAACAACATTTCAGTCATGAGTTATCTCCCGTTCTAGTTCTTCAAAGTGAAGTACCAAAGACTGCAGGGTGGTATCACATGGCGGACGCTAACTACTTGAAGATAGATAATTTAGCGCTGAAGGCAACTGTAGGCGACTTCCCAGTGGTTAATTGTGTGGGGGATGTGGCGACATCATGGCGTAAGTTGTTGCGATGCCGTCACGGGCCGAGAACGATGGCTGATTACCGTTCTTACAGCGGCGAGACGCTCGTTAAAGTGCAGACGTTCAGTTAGGGTAACTTCACCACTGCTCGAGTCTGCGTTTTTACAAGGGTTCATTGCCAGACCGCAAACACCCCTCGTCCTCTGGAATTCAATTTGACATATCCCTTCCGATATAATTTATTGCATTTATTTTATTTGGTTTACATTTCATTAATTCATTGTTGCAGCATTCAATTAAAAATAAAATCCTCAGCCGCGTTTTGTTATTAGAAATTCAGCCAATGAGCTTCAAATATAGTACTCAACTTGAAATTTTACTTTATTATTTTTTGTTTATCATTTATTCATATGTCATTTGAGCATGCACCTTGTGTATGGATATAGCGCTTTATAAATACTCATTATTATTATTATTATTATCATTATTACCTTCTCATGCCGCTGATGGTTGAAATACTACCCTGACGTCGCTTAACAATTACTCACTCAGTAATACCACCTTTATATAAGCTTTTGACTAATAATGTACTCCTCGCACTATTTGACAACCAAGAGAGGGAAGAACGATCATTGTTATCAATTCATATCATATTTTTCTCCAAAGAAATTAATAATATATTTCTAATTGTGGTCTAACATATCAAACCTCTTGATCACAAGTGTTTCTTATTTAATTTGGTTGTAATGAAAATTCGATAATACAAAATACTTATTATCATATTAAACAAGTCTGTACGTGTATTCCCTAATTTCATCTATTTCTTCTCAAATCGTGTTATCTTTTATCTGATACAATATCTGAATATAACAAGAACTGGGTAGTGTCAGATCGGTTTCAGACATCAGTTTAGCAAATCGTGTGTGTTTCTAATGAAGTGTGAGACGACCACTTAACTACTTCGTCACGGCCTACCATGATAGGGGAAACCCCTATTATTTCGAATTATATATTTGAACTTTTACTTTAAAATGCATAAGCATGCATCCTTACAGACTGAAACGATTTGTTCGAGTGCAAAGTTTTGTAGTTGAAATGTTGATTTCATCTTATAATTTTCACGTACCAATTTATAAAATAGAATTTCTCCGTCTCATAGTATAATCTAGCGAGTATATTATTCATTAGATCATTATTTTAGTATGATTATTATTATTATTTCATTTCCGAGGATTTCAAAAGCAGTAAAATAACATTTTCACGTTTAAGAGGGAATCTGGGGTTTTTAATATGAGAAACAAACTTATAAAAATAAATCTTTTAAAATAGTTTCCATTATTATGAAAAAATGATAAAATTAGAATGCGCAGTAAAATATGAAAAACGTTTTTTCTGCAAGCTTTTCCATAATTTGTTTGGCGTCATTAAAATTTGTTGAATTAAGCAGGCTGTTAATTAGACTCATTTGCATATTATTAATGGGGATCGTATTTTAGCCCCTAGACATTTGCAGTGAGGTTCCACTTTACTAAGTCAATTAAATTCTAATGACAGTAGCTACAACGGCGTTACGCCACGTTTTCGCATTGCCGTCACAATGCACGAAGCACGTCAGCCGCGGAAAGAGGAAGTGAATATACCCACAAAATTTGTTTATTAAATCCTGAATAAACAAGAGAAATGAAAATGTTTTGGAAATATGGATGTCCGTACATAATGCTTGATCAATAAATCAGAAAAAACGTTAGTGAATTGAAATATACCCTTACTTCTTCGTTATTTCTGTCTTTGAGTAAATGATTAAAGGGCTACACCTTAAAGCTTGTGAACAAAACAACTGTTTAAGCTAAATTATTTTATTTTCTAAAATGCTTTTATCATTTGCTTGTTTGGTATACTTGGTTCTTCAAAGAAATTATATTATGACATTCTATTTACTTATGGTCGCTTTAAAAAATATTGTAAATATTTCATCTTATACATTCATAAACCAAAGTTCTCAAAGGAATAAATTCTCTTACTAAGGTTTTTAATTATATAATCAATGCGGCAGGAGATATTCTTGTGTAAGTTTGGCGTGCAATGTTTTGTGGTATACGGTTTATTGCAAGCAATAGTATCGCTTCTTATAGAATTTAATATGAATTACATGTCTATATATCTGCATGCGTTTGTGTTTACGCGATTTTATTTTCCAATTGATATGGTATTTATATTTATTTACAAAGAATATTATATGAAATATTGTGTCTCATAAATCAATATAAGCTAGATTTTGATTTTTCGGTATATTACTGAAGCTTCATTAAGTATAAATGTAAAGTATAACACTTTAATAATCTTATTTTAATCTTATTCTTCTTTTTTCTTCTTACGGATTTTAACGCCTGCAAAGCATATTACGCATGGTTTCATATAAATCATGCATCATATTATTCTTCACAAGCCTTATCGTTTGCTATCTGTATGTAACCATATGAATATTATATACACTGTAGAAATAGAATAATATCTTTAATAATGTGGATTGTGGATTTTTGCTTTTTATATGTGTCATTTGTTTTATTTCATTATTTTCATGAACATAAAACAAATGATTATATAGTTCAGAATGATAAACTGTTAGCATGCATTTGGATAGAGTGAATTATAACATGATAATTATTAATCATTTTACAAAATTTAAGTACTTCTGGTTTCATTATTTTTTCAGGTAGAATACTTTTAGCGATTTCTGATTCTCTGAAATAAAATATCTTCAGGGTTTACTTTCAAAAACATTAAATCCCATTTCCCCCCTTTATGCTATCAGGTCACGCCTATTTAGAAGAGATTTCGTAAAATATTTGTAATCATTGTATTTTACTTTTAACGAAATCCTATTCAAGATCATGCCTTTAGAAATTATTTCCTAAATCATTTGATACCATTGCACTAAGCTCTATCACCAACCTCTGGAACAAACAATAGCAGTTCATTCTTTTCTTCTCCTGTTTCCTTGTAAAATGAATTGCAATAAAGGATTAAAGATCTCCAACGAAATGTGAAAATAAATGTTGTGTTGTGTTTAATAAATGTTTGGAAATGACTGACAATTAAGCACACTAAGTTGACGTTTCTGTTTCAGGAACGCGTGTTACCCAGATGTATAAGAACGCTTCATCTCCATATTTAGCTACGACAGCCATCTCTCACGCCGTTTACTGAACGCTCCGATGCGTTTGTATAATTCTGCGGTTTTATGAAAATTTTGCGGCTTAGCGCTGTGATTTTAGATGAATAAGACCAATCGCATAACTATTATGCTCCGAGAAACTGACGTCCAATCGGCGAGTTATATCTTTTACAGATGACCTTGTGGTTTGACCCCGAGCCTCGTTCTGACGTATCACGTTGTTATCGGTGTATGTGGCCATTTTGGCGGTTTCTTGTGTAAGAAGGGGATTATGAACTAACACCAAGAAATCCATCCCCAATTTCGTGACGCAATGATAAAGATGACAAATGGCGATTACGAAATATTTTGCAAAGATGGAAAAGCCTAATTCAATGCATTGATGTCCAAAATGAAATTTGCGGTCCGATTAATTAGCGTGTTCTGTCATTAAAGACTGATCCACGCATAGGATGCAGACAGGGCTGTGTAATTGAACCTGTTCAATTTTTATCTTGATGAAAGTTTCACGGTTTGGGGCGATTTTTTTAAAAAGTTGAGCGTAGAAAGTTAATTAGTGCCGGTTTAACAGCGCCTGTTTAATTACTTACGAGATAAACCGACAACGCGGGTAATGGCACTGCAAATAAACTAGCATAGTTGAATGTTAAGGCCATTTGAAAATTGGAGATTGGCGCTTGGTTTCATCGAACCCGCATCTGGAAAAAGAGCAGTTTTGAATTGATGGTATTAAAACTCCATTGTATTTCAATATCGTATTACAAGATGACAAGTTTTGATAGCATTACGAATACAGATTAGTCAACGCATTTAAATATTCTCTGAACGATGCATAAATTATGACATATGCTTGGAGTGGTTTGAAGTTTAATCACCAGGGTTGAATGAGCTAAGTTGAATCTTTTTGGGGAGAAACTTTCTGTTCTTGGCCGAGGTGTTGATTAACTCTCCCTCAAACATATCATTATTTTTTTAAATCTATTTTTTTCTTCTGCTTAATCTTTTTTTGTAAAGTTAACACGAACAGACTTGAATAAACGATTTGTCTCCGAGGTATTACCTAAAACAATTTTAATATATCTTTTCTCTGCATGAAAATCGGATGCTCTACAACACTTCCGTCACTAATACAAGATGCGCTGTATATAAACCTCAAACAGGAATCATATATACGTGGTATGTATCTTATTAGACAAGAGCTTTTTATATTTCATAACAATACCTTTCACCAGTGTAAACCCTGTATATCTATCTCATTTGTATTTAGCTTCACATTTGTCCATCAACCTAATATATTTAAAACCAATCAAAGTTACTTCATCTCTAATTTTATCATATGAAAATAGCATATTTATAATCTGCCTTATTTCTCTCATGTATCACTTACTTTACGATATTGGAGTCTATGTCGAAACGTCTATACCGAATTAAGAAGTTGATTATCCTCAAATATTTTCGTCACACTCAAGCAAAAGCTAAGCAGCATTTTCATCACTCAAACAAGATCCGTTGTATAGAGCACATACCCCAAACGTTTATTAAGAAATCTATGGAGTGAAAATATTTTAATGAAATAATTACAATTGACAACATTGATAATAAATTTGAAATTCTGTTATTGTAATGAGCTTATTTTATTCACGAGAATCATGAATCATGAAATGAATATAAAAAGAAGAAGAGTTGTTCCACTAACCCATTTTTGGTCCAATTTCCTGTCCTGTCGACTTATAAATGTTCCGCCATATTCGTTGCGTTCCTTTGCGTGTAGTGCTAAAAACGATGTATTTTACCTAATTTTACAAGTTTTAACTCCATATATGCAGTGATGAGGTGAGGTGAGTTGGTGTTTAACGCCGCTTTCAAGATTATTTCACTTATGTCGCGGCTGCTAGTATTATTGCAGGGAGAAAGCCCGCAACACCATTGTGGCTATGCATTGCGGTGAAACCTGCGAGCATCGGCTGGAAGCATATATGCAGTGATAACAAATCATTTTTTCGACAAATAACTAACTAACAATAACGCATAGTCATGCCGTAACAATTGAGGCTTTCAATTATTCTCATACAACCGATGAACGACATCACTTCTCATTCGAACGTTTTTCTTTTTGGAGGCATACGCGCTATTCTTTATCACATTACTAAATCTTAGCCAACCGAAACATTTCTCAATCTAACATATAACATCTGCTTATCGTAGAGTCATGTATTGATTTATACCATATAATATCATACCGTACCATACCATATCATATTATACCATACCATTTAATACCAAACCATCATATCATATACCATACCACGATACCATATCATACCATGATACCATACTTTATTATATACCATAGTAACCATACCATACCATCGAGTTTCTGTTTCTACTAAACATGCATAGTTGTCCCTTTAAATTTTGAGTGTGATGACAGATTTACTAGCGGCGTCTGTAACTAATATGAATTAAAAGTTACTCTTTCTTTTTGCATTATCAGTTTCTATAAGGACTGGAAATAATTTTATTAAATAGAATATTAATTCAATGGAGTAGGACAAAATCCATCCGAACAAATTCAACCTAGGACTTATAAAGACATTGCTTTCACATACAAATAAATGGGCTCAATGAACGTTTTCAACATTAGATTGAGAATTTACTTCCTATAAAATCCAAAAACATATCGGTTACTTTTGTCCTGCATGTTGGTTTGGTCGTAGCCTTGAATTTGAAATCGTATGGCACATCGATTCCGATTCTTCTATACCTTTATGACCGAAAACCACATACTTAATATCCCCAAATCAAACTGAATTTGTCAAAAGAACTGATGAGTTTTTACGTATCACAACATATTTAGACTGAGAACTCCTTCGCGTCTCAATGCTCCCAAAAATAACCTTTCACTTTAAGTAAAATATAAATAATTCTAAAATTACTAGATTCTCTTAATTATTTTATGATCCAAGCGAGTCAAAACACTGATTATACAAAATTTCAGTTGATACAAGTCGGGTTACTAAAAACGAGTAATAATATCGGGGTTCCTATTTTACATAACATGCACTACGGCAACATTCTTTCGATGTGACGTCACTCTACAACCAATGCTTTAACGTCACGGCTTGCCTATGACGTTGCTTTCCAAATGCACCAACGGTGGGTAATCCCTCTTGGGCTAGAGGTAGACAATTGATTATTTTCTTTAATTTTTACGACTTTGGTTCTTTGTGGCCTGGGCCTTCCTGCAAAATATTTTAGTAGTACGGAGTACTACGTGCTTTCTCGGATCAAAGTTGACCCTATGTTATTGAGCTATGAAGGTATTATATCAAGTACTTCAGCTTTTGCAAAAAGAGATTGTGAGTGATTGAGATTTTGGTACCCTAAGGCGACAATTTTCTCTTCTCTTAGAGATTTCTCTAGTATTAAAACACTGCAAAGACCTCTATTCTTTTATGAGCTCTTTTCGGGCTTCCGACAGATTTCTCGTCTGTTAGAGGTAGCTCTAGTGATAAAACACTACACAAGCCTCTATTCTTATACGAGCTCTTTTCGGGCTTCCGATAGCTTCTTTTGGCGGCAAAAACTTGCAACACAAATTATATGCAAAATTTCATACGTTAAAACAAATCTTGCATTGAAAGCCTGCTTGTTGTCATCGAGGCCTGTTTATGAATTTGCTTTGATATTTATTCACACAAAAATATGTTAACTGCATTACAGAACATTACAGCGGTTTACTACATTATAACAACGCAATACAATGTAAAGCGTCGTCACGCACAACATATTCTAAAGAATTCAGATTGGCAGTTAAATATTTTTTTGGTACGACTTGATATTAAAAATATTGTTGATCTAAATTAATCAGTGTTACTTCATCTCTAATTTTATCATATGAAAATAGCATATTTATAATCTGCCTTATTTCTCTCATGTATCACTTACTTTACGATATTGGAGTCTATGTCGAAACGTCTATACCGAATTAAGAAGTTGATTATCCTCAAATATTTTCGTCACACTCAAGCAAAAGCTAAGCAGCATTTTCATCACTCAAACAAGATCCGTTGTATAGAGCACATACCCCAAACGTTTATTAAGAAATCTATGGAGTGAAAATATTTTAATGAAATAATTACAATTGACGATAATTGATATTAATAATAAACATTGATAATAAATTTGAAATTCTGTTATTGTAATGAGCTTATTTTATTCACGAGAATCATGAATCATGAAATGAATATAAAAAGAAGAAGAGTTGTTCCACTAACCCATTTTTGGTCCAATTTCCTGTCCTGTCGACTTATAAATGTTCCGCCATATTCGTTGCGTTCCTTTGCGTGTAGTGCTAAAAACGATGTATTTTACCTAATTTTACAAGTTTTAACTCCATATATGCAGTGATGAGGTGAGGTGAGTTGGTGTTTAACGCCGCTTTCAAGATTATTTCACTTATGTCGCGGCTGCTAGTATTATTGCAGGGAGAAAGCCCGCAACACCATTGTGGCTATGCATTGCGGTGAAACCTGCGAGCATCGGCTGGAAGCATATATGCAGTGATAACAAATCATTTTTTCGATAAATAACTAACTAACAATAACGCATAGTCATGCCGTAACAATTGAGGCTTTCAATTATTCTCATACAACCGATGAACGACATCACTTCTCATTCGAACGTTTTTCTTTTTGGAGGCATACGCGCTATTCTTTATCACATTACTAAATCTTAGCCAACCGAAACATTTCTCAATCTAACATATAACATCTGCTTATCTGCTATTATAGAGTCATGTATTGATTTATACCATATAATATCATACCGTACCATACCATATCATATTATACCATACCATTTAATACCAAACCATCATATCATATACCATACCACGATACCATATCATACCATGATACCATACTTTATTATATACCATAGTAACCATACCATACCATCGAGTTTCTGTTTCTACTAAACATGCATAGTTGTCCCTTTAAATTTTGAGTGTGATGACAGATTTACTAGCGGCGTCTGTAACTAATATGAATTAAAAGTTACTCTTTCTTTTTGCATTATCAGTTTCTATAAGGACTGGAAATAATTTTATTAAATAGAATATTAATTCAATGGAGTAGGACAAAAGCCATCCGAACAAATTCAACCTAGGACTTATAAAGACATTGCTTTCACATACAAATAAATGGGCTCAATGAACGTTTTCAACATTAGATTGAGAATTTACTTCCTATAAAATCCAAAAACATATCGGTTACTTTTGTCCTGCATGTTGGTTTGGTCGTAGCCTTGAATTTGAAATCGTATGGCACATCGATTCCGATTCTTCTATACCTTTATGACCGAAAACCACATACTTAATATCCCCAAATCAAACTGAATTTGTCAAAAGAACTGATGAGTTTTTACGTATCACAACATATTTAGACTGAGAACTCCTTCGCGTCTCAATGCTCCCAAAAATAACCTTTCACTTAAAGTAAAAAATAAATAATTCTAAAATTACTAGATTCTCTTAATTATTTTATGATCCAAGCGAGTCAAAACACTGATTATACAAAATTTCAGTTGATACAAGTCGGGTTACTAAAAACGAGTAATAATATCGGGGTTCCTATTTTACATAACATGCACTACGGCAACATTCTTTCGATGTGACGTCACTCTACAACCAATGCTTTAACGTCACGGCTTGCCTATGACGTTGCTTTCCAAATGCACCAACGGTGGGTAATCCCTCTTGGGCTAGAGGTAGACAATTGATTATTTTCTTTAATTTTTACGACTTTGGTTCTTTGTGGCCTGGGCCTTCCTGCAAAATATTTTAGTAGTACGGAGTACTACGTGCTTTCTCGGATCAAAGTTGACCCTATGTTATTGAGCTATGAAGGTATTATATCAAGTACTTCAGCTTTTGCAAAAAGAGATTGTGAGTGATTGAGATTTTGGTACCCTAAGGCGACAATTTTCTCTTCTCTTAGAGATTTCTCTAGTATTAAAACACTGCAAAGACCTCTATTCTTTTATGAGCTCTTTTCGGGCTTCCGACAGATTTCTCGTCTGTTAGAGGTAGCTCTAGTGATAAAACACTACACAAGCCTCTATTCTTATACGAGCTCTTTTCGGGCTTCCGATAGCTTCTTTTGGCGGCAAAAACTTGCAACACAAATTATATGCAAAATTTCATACGTTAAAACAAATCTTGCATTGAAAGCCTGCTTGTTGTCATCGAGGCCTGTTTATGAATTTGCTTTGATATTACTCGATCATGTTTAAAAAAAGACTAAAAGTGAAAAAATGCACGGTCAATCAATTATAGTGTTCTCAAACCATACGGTAATGCCTGAGGCTTAGCATTTAGTTACTTTTTAAACACCGTCGCTGATTGCACAACTAAGTTTTATTGTATCCAATCGTGCTTCTCCATTTATAGACCGAGAAGTGATCGTATTAGAACAGGGGGGGGGGGGGGGGGGGGGGGGGGAGGGGGGGGACAGAAAACCGGAGTCAAATCAAACTTTGCAAAGACGTGCTTACAAGGGAATTAGTGGTGTGACACATGCGAAAAGCAAGATCTCACTTATTTACTTCAATTTTCAAATTCAAATATGCTGGACCACTTTAATCATACATCAAGCGTTACCATATGATGGAAGTCATTACGCATGATATATTCATTGTCCAAAAGGTGGTTGATGTTCACACAAAAATATGTTAACTGCATTACAGAACATTACAGCGGTTTACTACATTATAACAACGCAATACAATGTAAAGCGTCGTCACGCACAACATATTCTAAAGAATTCAGATTGGCAGTTAAATATTTTTTTGGTACGACTTGATATTAAAAATATTGTTGATCTAAATTTATTTTGACTGTGCATGACATATAAATATTTGCCATCTTTTAAACTGCATTTCAATGAAATGACGGTATCGTTAGTAGTACCTTAAACAATAAGTTGCATCCTGTGGTAAAGGTTTTGCCACTATATCAATTTACATTTATATATTAGTGATCACACAGTCTTCAGTAGTAAACATTGACGAACTTTTTACTTAAAATTTGTATACGTGGGTTGTTTGATTAATGGACACACACAATATTATAAATTGTTTCAATTTATCGAGAAGCACTGACCGTTGCTGGAAAGTATAATTATAAGCTAAATGACAAAAAAGGTAAACAGGCGTGATTTGATCGAAAACAGGACAATGTGTCAATGGTGGCGCACGTATCCAAGGCAAACAGAAGCCCAGAATTCGATTCTCACTGAAAAAGGTGCGATAGATCAGTTTACATCATCATATATGATATTTAAGTAGCCTGCGTATTAAAGCGACATAGGCCTACGTTGTGCATGAAAGTCGCGAAGTGTTCCTTTAACGCTAACTGATTAAGACAAAAATTGTTGGGTGCTGTGTATTAGGAACGAGTTTGTCTCTCAAATGAGACTGCCCGAGCTTCCTTCACGCTAAGGCACAAGGAGCCAGGACTCGTGATGGTATTGATCGACCTGTGTTTCACAAACATTAATCGCTACTTGTATTTTTAATGCAAGGGAGGTAACTGCTTTCCCACTGTCAGATTGAAGGGCCATAAAATATCTTGACCATGAGGCACCCGAGACGAGTTATAGCGGAAATGTGTCCGGCAACGGAGATGCAATTATAGGTAGTTTCCCGTTTCCAGAGAGATTATTTTCATCTCTGTTGCACACTCTACATACACTGTACCTATACTTGCACTTTTCGAGGTTTAACGGATTCAAATAGTGAATAAGTTAATCAGAAATATTTTTCATTTAATAATATTTCATCGATTCAAATTTCTCAGGATCCAGTCTCATGAAAAGGCTTTCTCATCGCACACGATTTACACATAAAAAGATTTCCATTTAATTCAAGACATCGAAATGGAATTGAATTGGACCTCAATCTTCATCTAAAGTTGCCATGGTTCTTTGGGTTTAATCATTAATTGAAAAAAGCGTGATTAACAGATTTGTTTTTGTATATCATCGTACATTTTTGTATTATATTAAAACGTCAAAAAGAGGTTTGCAGAAGGACTATCAGCATTGTTGTCCTATTCTTTTTTCCAGAAACGTTACGAAGGGACTCGTGACAATACGAAAACAGATGCCACACCTAAACGTGATTTAAACTGAACGAAACTCAAACTAGTGAAAAACAATTTAACACATGATTTTTTTACACCTCTTTGTTAAATACCTTTGTTTTACATAAAGTATACAACAGTTATAGGAATAGATAAAACTAAAAATAACAATTATCTTTTAAAAATATACCGTTACCATTTACACGTAAGAACACAAAAATACTGCAACAAGATTTTCACTTTTTAGGCTGCGACAACTCCGACTTGCGGCTGATGTTATAACACAGGAACTGTTGAAGGAATAGCGGAAGTGGGAGATCGTATGAAGTATCGAGCGGGAGGCAGAGATCTGTAAACAAGTTCCGGATCCTGCGCACGCATAGAACGAACAGACTTCCGGGGGCCGACGCCATTGCTTGAAGGCGAGAGTACAGAGGAAGATCAGCGGAAAGGGCAAACGGAGGTTTCTTTCTACTTTCGGGGAGAGCTCGGGGGCAGGTGGGACAATTTGGAGGTAGTAGGTAGGGTTCAATGATAAGGTCACATCCGTGCAGTATGAGGAACTGGGCGATGTTGAAGTGACCCTGGTCAAGCGCCAGGAAGAGGGACGTCCGTCCAGAAGAGGTCTGAGAGTCTATGTCGGCCCCGGATGAAAGGAGGAGTTTAGTTGTGTCCATCTGGCCTATGGCTACTGCTATATGTAAGGCGTTTTGTCCCCATCTGTCGAACAGATGCATGTCCGCATCGAGCTTAAGAAGAGTCGCAACCATGGCTTTATCGTACCGAGCAACCGCCTCATGAAGGGGGAACTGCCGTGCCCTGTTTGCTTGATTCACGGGACAGCCTCCACGGACTAGTATCCGTGCAAACTCTGTCCTCTTCTCTCCTTTGAAAGACATAAGGGCGTGAAGAGTTGTTTCCCCATTTCTTCTGGAAACGGTAAGGTCTAAACCTCTATCAACACACTCCATGAGAAAGAAGCTTGCCACATCCTCAGACTCACAGAGCAGAGCAGTGAAGAGGGGACTTGGTCCGCTATCGTCTTGTAGGTTGATGTCAGCTCCGTGATCCACTAAAACCCTGGCTAGGTTGTAATAGTTGTACTTGGCTGCAAGTCCAAGGGGGGTGTTCCTTTGGTTTCCAAAGGATCCTGTAACGTTGGGGTCAGCACCATGATTCAGCAAGACTTTGGCAATGTCGTGGTAGTTGTAGCGTGAAGCCAGAACCAGGGGGGTCTGGGAGTAGTAGTTCACGGCATCAACTGAAGCACCTTCTTGAACTAGGATCTTCACTATATCTAAATTATTCTGCTCTACAGCTATATGCAGGCAGGTTTCTCCAGAAAAAAGAGCCCTTAGATCAATGGCTGGACAGGCATAGTGGTCCTGTGCCTGGGGTCTCCTGGCCGTCCCTCGGTTCCTCTGATAGTTGCAGATGATGCTCAGGGCGTGCTCGTCTCGGTTGAGGACTGCAACATGGAGAGGAGTGAAGCCAGCCTTGTTGTAGACTCCCAGTACACACCCATGTCGGAGCAATAGCTTCGTGATGTCGTAGAACCTCGAGAATATGGCCACGTGGAGTGGGCTGTTGCCGTCACAGTCCTTACAGTTAATATCATATCCGGCATTCAGAAGACTCTCTACAGCTGACGGTATTCCCGTCTCCACAGACATACACAAGGGGGACCTGACTCCAGCGTCCAGGATTCCAGCTCCGAGGTCGGCCATGCTGGAATACAACCTTCTCTCAAGATCCCGGGCAGTGTGAGGAGCTGAGAAGCCGAGGTGAATTGGCAGGCTGTGTGAGCAACGGTCTTCAAGGGGCACAACTCCAGCTCGCGTACAGGATTGCCGCTTCTCGAAAGCGAGGCCGTCAGTGGTCACTTCGAGGTGCTGGTGACGGAGCGTGTCCAAGCCGGATCGCCGCTTGATCTTAAGGTAGACTTTTTCTTTGGCTCCCCTACTCAATATCCGGAACTCCTCGTCCGACAACCTATCGTCGTCACCCTGCCAACAAGAGAGTGGAATTGTACAAATTGAATGTAACACGTACAGTGATGAACTCTTTTCATTGAGAACAAATGAAGAATGATTTTGGCTGAAAAATGGAATCTCCTCCCCATTTTGTATACAATTTATAAACACTAAATGGTAAAAGCTATATTTTCCTTGGCAAGTTTTGGAATATATTAACTTTCACCAACTTGATAAGGCAACATGATATATTTGAAATTATAACACCCTTAACAGATTTTATATCTGAAATATTCAGGAAAATTCAGTATTGCTTGTTTTGAAATGATCTTTTTATGCTTCCCACTAGGGTAATAATATCTCGTGTATTCATAGTATCCGTATCAAACCAAGTATTTCTCAATTGCTTACGGAGAAACCACTGATGTGTTTTTTCTTGAAAAAAAGCAATTGTATTTTTTTAAATCGAAATGTTAATTATGTGAGAAATATCAAAGACAAGACTGCTTTACTCATTGTTAAACATCGAGGGATCTTATGCAAAGTTAAGTATAATATCATATTTGCATTTCAAACATTACTCTGCATTTAAATACAGATTTATTAGAATTGTTGTGATTGATGTACAGACGCTACATTTTCATATGTTCTACCTCTAGCTGGTTGTCACAGCTGGCTAAATGACATGAGTTCATCCCTGAGAAGATGAAAAACTTCCTGCAGCGTATCTCATGTACCGTATTTCCTCAAACAAAACCCTGGTGTCTTATACCTCTATCGAAGTATAAACTTTCAATCAACTTTATTAAAACAAGATTTAAAAAACAGGCAAAACATGATGGCCTCATCTTACACAGATATATCACATTGTAGTCTATGGTTTGAAACAATCAAGAAAATATATACGATTATATTTAACATGCAATATTTGCACAAAAAAAGATAAAGAGAAAATTACATAAATTTCGTAATTGTAGAATATTGTGAGTTTCAAGAATAATTACATTTTCTAATAAGGCTTGTTTACAGAATAATAATTTAGATAATTACTTATGAAGATGTTATATTTGTTCATGATGGCATGATTACAAAATCTTTCTTTTGAGTTAAGGTTCCCCCAGCGACCCTGGTCGGATACTATACGTATCCTTTTTTCAAACCCGTACGATAAACACACCAAGCGCCCTCCTTATTAATAAGAGGAAATAATAATAATAATAACAATACTTTATTACTCCGAAAGAAATTCATTTTGTATCGTCATAGAGCTTAAACATACAGGAAAGGCAACACAGGTTACATGTAATACATAAACAAACACACTCTATTAATTCAAAGATCATATAAAAGACGAACGCTGAAAGGAATGAATGTATTTTTACCTCTATTGGTTTAATAACGGGGTAATGAATATCTTCTGCCTGAAGGAAGCTTAACAAACTTCCCGTACAAAACATGATCTAGATCTGACAAAATGTTAAGGGATAATTTCAAAACTCTTTTTTCATAAAGATAGGTTAAATTTGTAAAAGAAACTCTGGTAATTTTTCCAGCAATTTGAATAACCTTTTCCAAGCGAGATTTGTTAATAATAGATAAGGAACCATACCAACATTGGAAAGAAAAAATTAATATGCTCTCAACAAAACAGCGATAAAATAGGGATAGTATACGTTCATCTACATTAAAGGATCGTAGCTTCACAAATCTTCATAATCTGATAAATACTTCAGACCCTGGATTTATTTTGGATTAAATACGGTGCGTGAACAGAGAACAGGACACAGGTTGCAGACCTATTGGTCGCAGTATGACCTAGCATGTGACCGGAAGGTTGTCGATTGCATGAATTCTGACAGTTTGATAGTACAATAGGTGCTTCTGTCCTTTTCTCCACACTTAAAATATTCTTTGCCACTTTTATTAAGTATTTTCATATAGTATTTTCGAAAATAATAAATTTTAAAAATCACTGCATTCATGTGAAGTGTAGTTAAACTTGTCTGAAATTAGAAAAGCACCTGCTTGGATGTGCTGAGCTCGCAGATGTTAAAAAACACCGGCAACATGCTCTTAAGTTAACCTTGATAATGATGCAATAAATTTACTGAACACGATTTCAAATTCACCCACATTGTGTACACTTTTCTTGTTGTTTTTTTTTGCTTCACTTTTTATAACTGTTGTAAATCATGTAAAATCCGATTTGTCGCATTTAAATTAAAGACCATTACTTAATGAATATGGAAATCGCGTTTTTATATAAAAATATGGGAGCAACTAGACACATTAATTGAAAAACAGGCTAAACCTACTGCTCCTTAAACAAGGTTACAATACCACAAGGTTCAAATTCACTATACACCGGGTCATGATCATATATTACAATATACATATACAAATCCATATGGGTTATAATACTTACCATATTGGAGTCATGGGCTTCATATCTAGTTGTCCCCGGTGTTGTACATCCTGCAGAGAGCAATAAAATCCATTCCGATCTCTGCAAAGGTCATCGAATTAGGGCGGTCCATATTTTAGAATACATAACTGTCAACCTGCTTCACCGCTTCCCTCCAACCCCTGGATACGCTTTCTACTTCTCAAATGCGCTGGGTTCCAGTGTTCACCATTTAGCTTTAGTTCGTGGGTCCTGCATACGTGTCCGGGCGATTAGAGATAAATAGATCTCGATCTACGTGAAGTATAGATTAAACGGTACACCGGTGATAAGAGAATCTGTTTACCAAAACAATAACAAAGGGATGTAACTCCAGCTGATATGTCATCACATTTCAATGCCGCGCCCTTTTGGAGCAGTAAAATCATTTATGTTTTATCTTATATGCAATATCATATTTAAGTGTACAATTTGAAGGGTTAATAGTTCTCAAATAATGATATTCATTTATGTAACTACCGATAACTAGATGAATGGAATATTTAATTGGAAACCTTGATTGGCTCCGGCACGATACATATTAACGGAACCAAATGATTTTTACAATAATGATATGATTACAGATCAAAGACATGGACTGGCCCTTCAATGAATCAACCCCTCCTACATGTATCTGGTGAATGGGTTGTTCCATTCTATAATATGTAAGAACAAAATATTTTCCAATCTGTCTGCAGTATTTTCTTTCAGTGTAACTAATCGTAATTTCACCTGCTGATTTTGCTATCTCATAACTCCCTCAGTATGTTATTTGACAATTCGGCAAGACACCTCATTGGCTCGACGTTTTTTTTTACGTATCTGCTCGTCGCTAAATTAAAATGTTGTTCTCGCGCTTATACAGTATTTGAAATGACTTCAGACAAATAAGTGATTTTGATTAAAGTAATTAAACTGATAATTGTTTTCTTAACTTTATCAAATTAGCAACACGTGATTAAATTCGGAACATTCATTTACTTCAAGATTTCTTAACAGAGTCTCGAAGCCTTTTGTTGATATATTGCATTCAAAATTCACATGAACAAAACATAAATATATTTTTTTCAATTACGAATTAAAAGCACAATTGAAATTATTTTGTCTGCAGAATAGAATAAAAATACCGACAAAGTTTTTTTTAAAATTCAAATAAGTCATTTAAAAATAATCTAACAGTACTTTAATTATGAGGTGAGGTGAGATGATTTGGGATTTCAAGAGTATATCACCTATCTCACGGCTGCTAGTATTATTACAGGGAGAAAGCCCGCGAGACGATTGTGGCAATGCAGTGCGGCAAAACCTGCGAGCCTCCGCTGAAAACTATCAAACCATGGGTGGTACTGCTCTGAAACTCGCCTTTATGCAGAACGTGTTGCCTAGCAACGGAGGAGATTTAAAACGAAGATGATGTAATAGGAAACAGAAAATTGAACGATCCATTTTATGTTACGTACCTTACAATGTAAACATTTTGTATAACAAGTACATTATAACCAAATGCATACAACACACACAGGAAATATACAAATAAATCTTTATCACAGATCTATTAAAGAGCCACTCAATGAGTTGTTGGAGTCATATATGCCAAACGTAATCAATGGTGTGATTTGATCGCCAAGTATAAACTGTTACCAAACAGACACATTTTAAAGCTTATTGGGGTTTTTTTCAGTGACAATATGAAGGTAGAACGTAGAACAGTGGCGCGCGTCAAATAGTCCAACGTAATTTTGGAGACTTATCTTAAACAGCCAGGAGGGCAGTTAGGAGTTGATAGCGTTTGTTAGGTTTTACAACTAGTATCCATGTATATTGGACGTGATATCTACACCTCTGTACGTTTCTAAGGCTGTTTTTAGATTTTTATTGAAAACCAGTATTTGTCATATATATATGTCTTTCGGACATGAAAAGTAAAGAAGTTTTGATTTTATATCACCACATATGACATTTAGGTTCGTATCACAGGTAAATAATATATTATGAAAATCACGGAGTGGCTCCTTAAGCATTATTCACACCAATACTTACTCATGACAAATAAAATAATCAATAAATTGCCATGACACACACAACACTTGCCGCAAACAATAGATACATACCTACATACAGAACATATTATGGTCTATAAATATAAATGATTCATGTAAACTGTCAATTGCACACACTCTAAAGCATAGATTACAGATATATAACATGATACATGTATAAATATAAACCCAACGTGTAAACCAACCGAGTATGCCGGCTGAGGTGCTACCCATACCGCCGGGACACCAGGCCGGACATTAACAGGATCTAACCAATCTAAGGAATACAAAAAGATCTCACATGAAATACTAATTATACACATTTTACCATTTTGGCATATTTAACATACACAGTCAAATATGTGACTACAACATTTGAATAGGATAAGCAAAGTTGGTCGTTAACTGTCATTTATTTTGCACTTCATGTACCCGTGTGCAGCTCACCTAATGCGAGGTGATCACGTGACCGACGAGATCGGATGTTCAATCTGCACGTGCAAAACGTTTTACGCGTCTTTTGCACGAAGGAAATGGGACTTTTGTTGAATTGACCTATATATGAGCGATTTGACAGTTGGTTTCAGTTATTCATGTTGGGGTAAGAAAGGGGTGTCAGGTATAAGAAAGGGGTGTCAGCGTATCAGTTTGCACTAACTAGTTATGCCCATTTTGTGTAAGACGGTTATAAACGTCCGTTCGTGAGATATTAAAGATGTGTAATGTGACTCATACGTATGTGGTGAATTTCAAATATTGATAAAGAAGATATTATTCAGCCAATTTTGCTGTTCCTTTATTGTTACGAGTGAGTTTAGATGGTAGAATTAAACCCGCTCATTAACAAAGAAAAGACCAGCAGTAAATAATACCAGGTTTGATAGAAGAGTAAATTGGTATAATATGGCAGTTTAACAGTAACAATTACCAAGCAAGATCAGACATTGTACCTTATTGTTCCGAGTCACATAGTTCCTTGCAGTTAGCATAAATAAATCCAATTTCAGAATAAATGCACAAATATCCTAATTCAAATATCCAAAGGGTAAGGTTAGGTCCAAAACGAATTCTCCCAGAAATGATAAATTACAGGGTTTTTATGCTTAATGTTAAATGTTTAGCTATGGAAGTAATTGGAGCTTGCAGCTTGAGTGTTGAAGCGATAAGCTACTAATTAAAATCAAAGCCCAAGCTGATTAGACAACAAGCTGGATGTGCTAACAAATAGGTAATAAGCTTTCAGCTGATAAAACATACAAACATGCTATTTTTGGTATTTGGGAGATATGTATAAAATATATGAATAATAATGGTTAAAACATGTTATCATAACACTTTGATATTTAAAGAAAGAAAGTTATGGAATCAGAACTTTCTGCAGATATATGAGTGTTAATCATAATGAATATCTATGTTGTTCAGAATCAGTCTAATGAATCATATCACAGTCTAGTAAATCAAATCACAGTCTCGTGAATCATATCAGTCTCGTGAATCATATCAGTCTCGTGAATCATATCAGTCTCGTGAATCATATCAGTCTCGTGAATCATATCAGTCTCGTGAATCATATCAGTCTCTGGAATCATCACAGTCTCTGGAATCATATCAGTCTCTGGAATCATATCAGTCTCTGGAATCATATCAGTCTCTGGAATCATATCAGTCTCTGGAATCACAGCCTCCTGAATGATAATTCAAGAGTGTAATGATAGTCAAATGTCATCTTCGTCTCTACAGTCGTGGTCAAGCCTATCAAGGTAGAGATTCCAAGGTATCAGTCTGTTGTTCTTCATCTCCATCCGGGACATCAAGAGGTAGTCATCTGTTTTGATGACTACAACTGACCTTACTGCAAATAAGAGAACATGATCCATGTGCTCCTGTGATCGCTCAGGTGTTAGCATCGCCATCTCCATGGTGAAGGGGTAATGTTGATAGTCTATGAAGTATCGGTGGACACTAGAGATTTTATGATCGACGTTGTGGCTGAACTTCGGTTGAGGAACGCCACCTGCTTCAATGTTGACAGGTAACGAAAACCATGTGTGGAAATCGTGAACCTGCACCGGCTGGGTTTGACCTTGACCATCTGTATGTCCACTGAAGGTCGTTTTGTCCTCAATGATATACTCAATTAAGCCATCAGCTTGTGAAATGTCAAAGATCCTCAACAGTCTGCAGGTAAACCACATAAGAGTTTGTGGTTTCTTAATAATACCGAAAGGAACAACACTGCCATACTTCAGCTCACTGGTGGTACTGAAAGCTGAAACTTGCTTGGCCCTATCTTTAAGAGGGACCTGCCAAAATCCCAGTAAATCATAGTTACCTGCAACACTAGCAGTCTCTATTCTATCACAGCAGTTATCAATCCTAGGATTTTGGAAGAAATATGATTGAAAAATGAAGTTAACCTTGTAAACAACTGTATACAGAAAACGAAGACTATCAGGTTCGAGTATAAATGCACATGGGGAACTCCCAGAAACAAATCTATGGTGAACTATACCGTGATACATAAGTTCATCTTTAATTTGGATACCCTGACATGAGGTCATGTAATCTAAGACAAAATTAGTCAGTTTCTGTCTCAGAGGTTCTGGTGGATGGTTAGGTTGAGTATCACATTTGAATAGAAGTTCTGAATTGGATGAATTTATATCTGGAGCTTTGTCTTCCACGTCACCTTGTCCTAGGCAAATGTCCAAACTATCATGAACATCAAAATCATAACAAATGCATGGAGTATTAGACTTGGGAAAACCAGCACCATCTGGATCTTCTGGATCATCAGACTTCAAGACATCAGGATCAACAGGAAAATTGTGCCCCTCAGAAACAGAATCAGTGTTAGCCTTGTGTACATCAGGTCCTTCATGAGTTTCAGGGACAACATGATCCTCAGGAAATTCGTAAGCATCAAGGCCAACAGGAGCATCAACAGGTTCATTAAGAATCGTGAGTTCAATCAATTCAGCGTCAGGGACCTTGTCTTCAATTGCGAGACAATCTGTGGAGAAGAATACTCAGCTTTTGCCTCCTAACATGAGTTTATCACAATACTTGTCAAATCTGTGGGCAGATTTTTCTCTTTGATTGAATGAGTGTGACAAGTCTTCTGTGGGTTTGTCAGAGTACAATTTTGAAATTGTAGTTACTGCAGTTGACAGTAGAACCTTGGGAACATCCTCTTCCACATCTTCAGATACTTCTCGACATAAGACATCAGTAATCTGTGTATTATCAACACTGTCTCTACACATCTTCTTGCAGTGGTCACATCCGACTCCAACCAATCCCCCTGCAATATCATTTCCCAAAAGAAAGCATACACCTACCACTGGAAGTTTTGGTATAATACCAACTGTAACAGGTCCTGACACCAAAGGAGAGTTCAAGTTAATGACATGTAATGGGGCCTTAACGAAACCACATTCTACGCCCTATATTAGGACACTAGAACCAACAGCAGTCTCTTCTGACAGTGGCAAAATATCTTCTAGCAACAGGGATTGAAAACATCCAGTGTCCCTAAAAATTGTGATAGGCTTCAAAGTGGCAATATCCCCTAAAACTGATACAGTTCCTTTTGACATAAAAGGTTTACAACTGTCATCAACAATTGGCGTCGAAGGCGAATCTTTATCACATGGATCCGTAAAAGGTTGATGTTGATTATGGGAAAAAACAGAAGCAAGTGCATTTGGAGAGGGTTTACTATTCTTCTTGGCTAAGATTGGGCAATCACTTATCAAATGTCCTTTCTTTTTACAATATGCACAAGATAGATAAGGAAAACTTCCTGAAACCGTATCAGTGTTTCTCGATTCCGACTTAGAATCACGCTGAGTTTGGTTTAAATCAGACTTGACATCCGACTGGAGAGTGTTACGACCTGTAACATTTGGTTGTGGAGAACTTCGCCTTGTAATATCTGACCTTTGACCTGACCTGCCTAGACTTCCTTTATAAAATGTCTTCTGCAATAAACCCTTGTGAGTAAGTGCATAATCATCTGCTACAACTGCTGCTTGGTCTAATGTTTCAGCCTTTTGTTCATCAAGATGAGTTTTGATTTCTACATGAATACAACGTTTGAATTCCTCAATCAAAATTAGCTGTCTCAATTTGCCAAAATCCTGATTAACACCTTTTGATGTACACCATCTGTCAAATAGAGTGGATTTCTGTCTTGCAAATTCAACAAAAGTTTGAGAGTCCTGTTTTCTAAGATTTCTGAAATTTTGGCGATAAGCCTCTGATACAAGTTCATATGCTTTAAGAATCGTGTCTTTCACAAAGTCATAGTCATTGCTTTGGGCATAGGAAAGTGAAGCGTACACATCATGAGCTTTACCAATAAGAACACTCTGTAAGAGGACAGTCCATGAATCTTTAGGCCACTTAAGACGTTCAGCGATTTTTTCAAAATGCATGAAGTAATTGTCAACGTCAGCTTCTTGGAAACGAGGCACAAACTTTACATATCAAATGCTGGAGATTCTAAAAATTGGCTTTTCATAGACAATAGTTTCAGTTTATGATCTCTGTTTCTCACGTTCAAGAGCCTCAAACTTCCACTCTCGTTCATTGGCCTCTATTTCCTTCATACGAACGTCCAACTCCAACCTCCGTAACTGAACCTCGTCAGACTGACCAATCTTACTAAGAGCATCTTTATCTAGTATATCATCTCCTTCAAGTTTTTCAATTACAGCTGTTTGTATTTCTGCTTTTCTAGAAGATGGCATCAAAGAAACTTTGTAATAATCAGCGATTTCAAGAAGCTCTGCTTTCCTAAGCTTAAGGATACCCTCTACACTAATGTTTGAGACAAAACTTTCTAGTTTGAAAGGCATACTGAAGTAATACTGCTGGTATTTTCAATGAATGAGTATGGTAGAAAGGTTGAAATATAAACAAAATTTCACCCTTTACAATTACATGGTTACATCCCGGACGAGCCCCCAATTGTTACGAGTGAGTTTAGATGGTAGAATTAAACCCGCTCATTAACAAAGAAAAGACCAGCAGTAAATAATACCAGGTTTGATAGAAGAGTAAATTGGTATAATATGGCAGTTTAACAGTAACAATTACCAAGCAAGATCAGACATTGTACCTTATTGTTCCGAGTCACATAGTTCCTTGCAGTTAGCACAAATAAATCCAATTTCAGAATAAATGCACAAATATCCTAATTCAAATATCCAAAGGGTAAGGTTAGGTCCAAAACGAATTCTCCCAGAAATGATAAATTACAGGGTTTTTATGCTTAATGTTAAATGTTTAGCTATGGAATTAATTGGAGCTTGCAGCTTGAGTGTTGAAGCGATAAGCTACTAATTAAAATCAAAGCCCAAGCTGATTAGACAACAAGCTGGATGTGCTAACAAATAGGTAATAAGCTTTCAGCTGATAAAACATACAAACATGTTATTTTTGATATTTGGGAGATATGTATAAAATATATGAATAATAATGGTTAAAACATGTTATCATAACACTTTGATAAATCTTCTTTTTTTTTCAATTATTATTTTTTTTAAATTTAATGTGTCGCTTTTTCTTTTATTAGATCTGAAACATATCCATAATATATGAAGAAAACGATGAAATGAAGCGGGAGTAAAATAACCACCAAAGCATCAACATCGCCCGACACTATAAACAATGGTTTTTGAGGACATGTCAAGTTTTAAAATGTCTAATCATTGTTAAAGCTTCAGTATTGAATAAATGATCGATTTGAATTTGAAGAGATGAATCCCGTTTTCTGAGTTGTTTTTTTTAAACTTGTGTCTCGATATTGAATAACAACGATTATCCATTATAACCAAAGCTCACATTGTCATAAACCCAGCTACAGGTTGTAAAGGTCAAAATGTTGTTCATATTCTTCATTTAAGACGCCAATGCAACTTTCTTTAATTCAATAAATTCTTAATATTTTTCGATCAATAACTTACTCCAGCCCTTAATAACTCGCTCATTCCGACCCTTCAGCATTTACCCAACTTTCCTGTGCTCGTCGTCCGATCTGCTGCGATGGATCTCGATAGTCAAATGAAAAATCTTATCGGAATTGCAAAATTTCGCCTAAGAAGGCGCTGCACACAAAACATGAATTTTGGCGTGTTAGCAGCAAGGTGTAACTAAGCAAATAATGGAGACTGGCGCAGCTTAAAGCCACGCGGGAGAAGATGAATACTAAAATACAAAGGGCGTTGAAGCTACGCGAATCAAATTAATTACACGAATATCTAAATGCATTCAAACTATAATATAGCCGTACGTTTTCGATGACATGACGGCTATTCGGTTTTGTAATAAAATGTTCAATAACTCGAAATCAAATATATTTGCATAAACCTTTATTAAAAGGAACACATTTTATCAAGTATTACATTCAAAACACGTGCTACAGTCCCGTTGAAGCTTAGCTTTCATGTCCTTTTCGCTGCCATATTCCAATCGGGCCTATCAACGCCGGAAGCCTAAATAAATCATATTTTTATTTTGCATCAGTCAGCACTGGTTCCATTTATGATAATAACCTTGCTTTTCTCATGGAAATGCGATAAATCTTAAGTCAAAAGTAAATGATGATACATCTATTTTTATGACACATATTGTCTTATTTCTTAGTCAATAATACAAGTTCTGAGTTTAGATTTTTACAATCAAACCAATTCTTTGAAACGAAATTAGAGAGATTTCGTTATTGATTATCAAACCGCCAAGAATAGGGTTAGGTGAATAGAGAACAAGTTCTATGGATTTACAATTTCTTTAATGCAGGATTACGACGTTTCGTTGTAGTTAGTAATACCGCTATCAAGCAAGTGATATTGGAGTTTGAGAGGGAATATATACAAACATACAATTGAGTAGGTTCAAGTACAGAGAGATGATATAGTTTTTGCAGTTAATAAGGTTGATGAACATGGTGAATGTTGTCGATACAGAACACAATGCATGAGAAGAAGACTGGGCCTGCTTTCACAAAGCTCTAAGGTGATCGTAAGTCCTTAAGGTAGCCTTAGTGCAATGTTAAAGAATGGGAGTTAAGGTTAACCTTAGTTAAGGTTGCTTTATCTATGGATAGAGGGAGCTCCTGGTGATTGGTTTTGATTAGATGGTGATAAGCTTATGGTAAGTAATATTTATAAATAAAAAAAGGTCATAGGGTAAATTGTGACAAGAATAAAACTAAGGGTATTCGAATATTAAGCAGGAAACAAATGAATGTTTACGTGGACGTTTGAGTGATATTCTAGTAAGTAAAGGAGTTACCTGTTTATGTCAATTAATCATAAGTTATTCGATCACAATGTTTGTAGAGAAGTTGAATATTTTAGGTGAAATTATTAAAAGATCTAGTGAGTACAGCTACCTGTTTCCTGAATGAGTAAATCTCTTACATTTATTTCTTTGAAAACAAACGTGCTATTGAATATAGTACCTTAGTACTGTATCGAACATCGCACATAGAGAAATTATTGTTTAAGTGATTGATAGAAGCATTTATCAGATATTCGAATAAATAGTTTATGGAGATAGTAAATGTTTAATTCAACGAAATCGAAATAAGAATTAATTTATTAATCATTCTAGTATCTGGTTAGTAGAGAAAGTATATGTTATTCTTTTAATGTTGAGGTGAAAAAGTTAAAGTGTTTTGGCGAATCAGGTATTAGTTGTGTGTGTCTGTTTGCCTGCTTATTGTAGGGAGAAAACCCGCAACACCATTGTTACTATGCATTGCGGTAAAACCTTCGAGCATCGGCTGGAACTAGCGAACCATAGGTGGCACTGTGAAATTCAAAGTAGTATTGCACCCAAACCTTACTGCCTGTAGAACAGTTCTCTATTGCAGACAAAGTTGTCGAGACCCAGGCGGGAGTCGAACTCCAGACTTTTTGTTCCGAAGCCGAACGCGCCAACCACTGTGCTATCCCGCCCTAGCAGTTATTTGAATAACAAAACTTATGACGCCCAAACTATACGTAATTAAATAAACAAATGACGAATAACTAATCCGCTGCTAACTTAAGGCTCCTTTCAAAACTTTATTAGATTATTTATATCACTGTTCAGTGACTGCCAAATTTTTAAACTTAAAACAACTACTCTTCTACGTTTCTACAAATGTTAAATAAGAGAAAAAAATGGCGTCTGGTGTTTGTTCAAACACGAAGTAATTACCTCCCTTTTTCCGAATGTTTTCCTGCAAACATCAACGTTCAAGGGCTCTTTAAACTATCCGAATGATTTCCTTTCCTCTTCAGTGTCCCCGAACCTATGACCTTTCACACTCGTTAACCACACATAAATGACCTTTGACCCTTCTTGACCTCATTTTAACATGTGTCCCCAAAGATCAAGGCATGTCTACATGGTTCTGAAGGTGCACCCATCTGCCATGTAGGTAATAGGTAAGTATACCAATTGAAGGATACGCGTACCTGTGAACAAATCATCGTCGTGCACTGTCACCGGCGAATCGTGAACTCACCTGTTTGTTTTATACGATGTGATCCTTGACTGCTTGGTAAGTTATCTTGAGTTTATTTCATTTAATATATTGGTTGATAAAGTTTTTAGTTATCGAAACATATATAGTTTTAATGATATGAATAAAATATTTCGTGAACATTCAAAGTAAGAAAGAGCAAAATAATTGTTTTAATTTGATATTTTCCCCCTTAAAGTGTTTCAGGTTTTAAATTGTTTTACATTAGAACCAAATTTGATCAACTCGTGTGTTACCGTGACTAAGAAGCACAATCTTATCGATAATCACAACTTTGTATGATGTCATCTGTATGTTTTTAAAAAATCATATTAAACTTGCATCAACCTTTGTTCACATACTGGATGACTGATTTTGACTCCAGAATGTATCTGTATGAATCTAGAAACGTTTAACGGTTGTTCAATCGATAACAAGCCTTGCGAACATAGCAACTCCTTATGTCATTTCTGACCAAAGTTTATAGATCAGTACATGTCTATTGAGCAATCGATAAGATCAAACCTCTTAAACGGCCACTCCTATTGGAGTATTATGTTTTTGTTGAAACGAATTTCAAGGGGACATTACTTTTGATTCATATATGTTATTAGTACATTATTATAACATAACCCAGAAGAAATAATTGATAACGTTTTGATTTATATTTGACAACTGTATAGATAAGAGTGTACACTCGGTAATAACTACAGAATTAAGAAGTGAAGCCATTCATCGGCGCTACGAGTGTGAAAAGTCTTGCTACGGCATTACGAGGCATTGTTTAATAGTCTCATCATAAATCATTTATAAATGTGTGGATATTCTTTCCATTCATATAGGCAATTGTTATAATGTTTCAAAATAAGTTAAAAACAACATGGCGGCCTGAAAGCCGATAGCGGATAGGCTTTTAAGGCATGTGCATACCGTAACCCCGACAAGTACTATTTGTCTTTAATGACGTCACATATATTTATATTGGCATTGCTGGTGTATGTCAAAGGAGATGATTTTTATATGTTGCCAAATACCATATTATTTCATTAGTTAACGTTTGTAAAGTTGATATATTCTCTGAATCATTTACCAAGAGCGCGTTTAAAGACATCTGTAATTTGAAATAAGGTACTAAATTAGTAAGATGTAAGGCAACGTTTTCCCTTTCCGTTAGGCAGATCTAAAGAAAAAGTATGATGAGTTGGGGTCCGCATTTTTTAAAAACATGATAT
This sequence comes from Phorcus lineatus, assembly GCA_921293015.1. Taxonomy (NCBI): domain Eukaryota; kingdom Metazoa; phylum Mollusca; class Gastropoda; order Trochida; family Trochidae; genus Phorcus; species Phorcus lineatus. Next base: position 9,883,321 of record OV121090.1, read on the forward strand.
TAAAAACATTTGAATGTCCCCTTACCCTAAGGAAGACGTACGACTAACAGTCTACCTGTATGAGGATACATCTATCGACAGACCTTGGGGATCAGGGAACTGAAATAGTTAAGGCTTCCACTCACAACGTACTACGGTGATCGAAGGCTCTCGAGTAATATTTCTGTAATCTTAAAGAACTTGAGTTAAGATAGACCAAGCGTAAGGTTGCTTCATGGAAGGGATGGAATGAATCAGTACGACATACATAAGATGACAGAATCATCGGTAATAGTATAGTTTACATAACAAAGGTTTAAACAAGTTGTGTTCATAAAATGCCTCACTGACTGACTGACTGAAAAAGTTTGGCTGACTGAAGTGAGATTAGCTCACCTGACATCTGGATCCGACAAGATTCACTGCAGGATCCATATTCATTTATTGCAGGCTTGAGTTATCTCTATGGCTTCGAACAGTTTTATTTTGCAAGAGATAACAGTTTATAACAAATAACAGCGCGTCATTCAATTGAGAATATAAGTATAAGTAGATACCAGAAGATTCAGCCTCTCTGTTTGACCAGTTAAATAATACTGTATAACAATCAGAATGTATCAACACAACACTTCTTTTTTAAGTCAGATAACCGGACGACTTGCTATCCGGACGATTTTCACATGTAACCCAATAATCCGGATAAACGAGGTTCTACTGTTGACGAAATTAAGTAACTGATAAAGATGATTTAGTGTTTCCTCAAATTCAACCTCATCTTGCCATTTCATTAACATTTGACCTTCGTGACCTCTGTTTTAATGCACTTGAAGAGGAGGTTAAAAACCTTTCGATGACGTCATAGATTGAAACTCTGTGTACAGACGAAATACAAAGCATTGCTGGGAGTTTAAGCGAACGCTCCTGACCTTTAACATTGCGAAAGGACACTACCCCCACACTCTTACAAACATACAGACCTACATCCGTAGACCAGAAAGCCTTACACACGCCATGGCTCTTTTCGACGTCGACTAGGATACTTGCTTCAGTACTTTCATACTTCTGTTCACAGGTAAGAAGATACACTTTATCAAAAGCCCTCTCAAGGACAAGCAAACCGTGGAACATGAACATGTGTTTAACTTTTATCCCATGTGTAATCACAAGAACTCTTTTGCGTATTTTTGTTAACCTTTGAATGTAACATACCTGGTCTGGAGAATTCGTGTCATGCACAAGAGACCCGGAATAAACACTTCTTTAACGTACTAGATTTTCATCGTAAACATATCATTTTTTGAAAAAATTGTAATTAAATAATCATAAGATTTTAAATGTATGTAAGCGGACATTACAAAACTATAAAAAAAATTTATTACACTGGGTGTCCAAGAAATGGATGTGAAACATGTTGCATGGTAAAATGGGGATCTGTTTTCTGCAAACGAAAAATAAGTTAAAAACCATTCACCAATGATGTCATCTTGCAATGTAATTGTAGAGCTACGAGCTACGAGCTACAAATTGTGGTTGTTTCAGTATATGGTTTTAAATGTCAATGTTACAAAACAAATCTGTACAATACTTTTGTAAAAATATGAATCGTTGTTATATTTGTTGTACTTGTATGATTAATAGTTCTATAACATTTTAGAATACAATGAGACAGTTTCTTAAATATCTATATCTGATTACAGGTTAATGAGGGTTTAATTGCTATCATGATATATGTTGGTATAACAATAATGTAGCGACCGAAATGAAATTAGTCTATCATAAATGCGCTTGAATTTTGTTTCGCTATTCTCCCAATGTAGTTAAATTTTACGTTTTAAACGGCAAATGTTTTGGTTTGATATGATTATGATTATAAAAGTATTTGTTAATAGATGATCAATGAACAGAAATTTTAAATCTCATTAAAATAAGTTCATACTTTTTGTTTACTGCACTAAACAGATTATTACCATCTAAATTTATTGAGAAAACTGAGTGTTTATGTCATTCAATACACCATATTTCTTTACTTAAAATGGATTCCAATTTGATTCGCTGGGAAAGGACGGTATTTATGAAGCCGTTTTCATCGATCTATAGCTTTTAAAGAGCTACGAAATATGGCCATCTTCAAACAGTGGTAACGTGTGAATCAATGGGTTGAGAAGTACTTGTGGGGATAATGTTAAAACATACAGTGCAGTGCATATTTTGGTTTTATGTGACATTTCTGTGCAAATGTTAGTTGATTGGCTATTTTAAGGTTTACGAGTACTTATGCATTCACTTAAACTTTCTATCGATGCAATGAAATACTAAACATTCTTTACAATTTACCTGCAATCAACAATGAAAACGTTAAGACAGCCTCTGTCGGCTTGGACATATAAAAAATTATGGTTAGCTGTGCACAAAACGGATAAATTATTGACATTTGGAAACGGCTGAACTAGTACTGTGTGCAGCTATTGAATTTACCTAAACTCTAAACTGAGAACAAATCATGAAATATGTTATATGAAAGCAATGTTGTAAACTAACCGATTTAATAACAAAGTATTTATTAGATACAACTGTTATTAGATTGACCATAGCGGCTGCCGTTTCCCCTTTTCTTGTTATGAGCAAAATCTTCATATTTCCGATATCGTAGTTCATGCGGATTTAATGTAACGTAACATTAAATACTTCCGGCCTTTAAAAATCCACTTTACTACCCGAATACGTAAATATTTGGTAAATAACTGACGAGGTAGATTACTTGAGTGAGGATAGTGAGTAATATCGAGAGATATGCAGTATGTGTGCATTCGTTATGTTTACGAAATATTAGCGTGCACTAGTGCGTTTAAGGATTCAAACTTTTAAACAACAAAGGCACAAACGTATCTTCGCAACTGAAGAGTTAAATATAGTGTACAGCCGTTTAATGAATGGCATTTTCAAGAAATGACCACATGTTTAGTTGATTTATTGCTAATGTAAGCATGCTTGCACTGATTGGGGAAAATAGGCAAAGTCCATGTTATCCTGTTGTATCAAGGTATTTGTACCCGCAGAACTCCTTCAATACCCTGAAATCTACCAGACCATTGCCGTGGTTTGCTGACGGCTGGTCAATCAAAACTATGTATAGTTTGTATTTTTTAAGGAAGGGGCTTGACAAAAATATTAATCTCGAACTATACTGTCCCGTCATCCGGGTGGTGCCGCTTTTGCTATATGCAAGTCATTTATTGGCAGGTTTAAACGTCTCTTATGTCTAGTCTCTGTGAGGTTCAATAATCCCTTTAAAGAAAGGGAGCCTTTTCTGGTTGAACAGTCTCAAAGTAAAAAAAGCGTTCAGTTGAAATTTTAATAGTTTTTTTACACCCCGACCTATTGAATATTACCTTTCAACTTGAGCACAGAATTCTTTTAGAAAGCACCGTCTTAATATTCTCACATCATCACATGTTTGTATTGAATATTAAATTTGCTTGATTTTTGTTCTATGAATATTTGAACAATTCCATACTTTGACACATAAAATTATTCTCATATGTTTTCTGACAGGTTATTCCACGATGTCGGTTCTACACGGGTTATGTCCCCTTGTGGCCTTGCTCTTCTGCTTGCATTACGGTGAGTTATCAGTAAGCCATTAAAAATGACTTTAAAGTCATAGTCTCATTTTTGTAAGGCAACTAAACTGAACTAATTGTTCTTCACGAACAAAATCTGATCACTAACACAAATATTTCCTGTCGCATTTGCAAAGATTTTCATTTTTATGCCCGTTTTACTGTTTTGGATGAAGCAGCTTATTGGCGTATGCGTATATCATTTTAAGAAACAAGTGTGAATTGTTATATTACCCTTGCGACAGCGATGATAAAGTTTCTTACAGGTCTTTTTCGACTTAATAATCTCTTTATCACCAGCTGCATTCCATTTGACATCATAAAATATTCAATGACCTTTTCCAGTTCGGCATCCTGTTTAAATGACGTAACTCACAAACCTTTTTTATTCAGTTCAACTAAAATTTTTAAAGCGCCAATAATGAAGTCACAGACGTTGAAATGCTTCTTAATGTCATCGGGCTAATGACACTACCCCTAGATTATGTTAAATAGCACACCTAGAATATTACAATCCCCACACCATTTAGAGTTTGTCAATATATTTTACATATGTTTTAAGTTGCAAAGTTTTTACATTTTTCAGAGGTGTGTAGTATATGCTTTAAGAGCTATATCATCGAATGCCACTATTCCAAAATCAGATGATATCCAATGATTTGATTTAGACTTTTAAATGCAACCGCTGCAGAAAGAGTTACGCATATAGAATATATAGATATATATCCACTATCACTTGAAAATTAGAAATAACTTCGTTAAGAATATTTACGCAATGATGTCATAACCGCTTTTTATCTGCTACTGTTCCAGGTGTTACCCAACGAGGTAAAATGACTTCATTATTGTTCTGGTGTCAAAACAGTATTTAACAAGTGCATGGCTTTTAGTACGAACTTGCTGAGCCTATCTCTATTCATAGCTTTCTAATGTCTGATGTCCACCAAAGCGGTTTAAGGGTGTTTTCAATCGGAATGGTTCCCGTAAATCAGGGTGCAATGGGACAGTAGAACGTTTTTAGATAAATAAATTTATCTCACTCTCTCAATCTTTCTAATTGCATGATAACAATTTTTATTTTTAAAAATCATTTCTAAAACGAATGGTCGGTTAAGCAATGTGAATCCATTTCTCTATGACTCATTGGGGGAAATTTGTAGAAAAGGTTCTATTGTCCCTTTAAATATCAGCCAATTGCTTTCATTTCTGGGTGTAAATTTCTTGTTAGGTCAATGTTAAATCGCACCTGCTTTCAATATTTAAGTTAAAGTATATTTTAGAATATTGAAACAAAGAGAGGAAAAACACATTAAGGCGGACGGGATTTGAGAGACACAGACAAAATACGGATATTCAATAGGGGAGGTAACTCTTAGCGTGAATCCAGGTCATGGTATGCTTACTCAATGCTTATGCTTCCGCTTATGCTTTGCAGCGTCTGGGGCAACTCTTGGCAGCACAGACTCCCGGTGTAGCGTGCTTAATGGCATCGTAGCGGACAAGAACAACTGCAGTAGCTTTCTGGTGTGCCTGCAGGGACAGGTCAGGCGCGTGGTCACGTGCTCCCGCGGGCTCTTGTATGACACCACAATTAGGATGTGCAACCACAGGGCGAGCGTGGATTGTGGCGGGAGGTTATCAGAGGCTCCGGGTGAGTGTGGGTTGTGAGATTTGGTTAACAGAGGCGTTCTGGTCGATTGCCGTGGGATTTTAACATAGGTAGAGTGTAACAGAGGCGCAGGATGGGTGTAGATCACTAGATTGTGAGAGTTGGTTAACACAGGCGCTTGGGTGGGATGTTTACATAGGCGCAGGGTGAATGTTGACTGTGTTGGTGGGTAACAGAGGCACAGGAGGAGTGTGGATTTTGTTGGGTGGGTAACAGAGGCATAGGAGGAGTGTGGACTTTGGCGCATGATGGGTGTTTACAGTGTTGGGTGTGTAAAAGAGGCACAGGATAAGTGTGGACTGAGTGTGGAGGTTAACAAAGGCGCATGATAAGTGTGGACTGTGTTTGGTTGGAAAATGAGGCGCAGGATTACTGTGGACTTTGTTTGGTGGGTAACTGAGGCACAGGATGAGTGTGGACTGAGTTGGATTGGTAACAGAGGTACCGGATGAGTGTGGACTGAGTTTGGAGGTTTACAAAGGCGCATGATAAGTGTGGACTGTGTTTTGTTGGTAACTGAGGCGCAGGATTACTGTGGACTGTGTTTTGTTGGTAACTGAGGCGCAGGATTACTGTGGAATGTGTTTTGTTGGTAACTGCGGCGCAGGGCGAGTGTTGATTGCATCGCTTGGGTAACCTAGGCGCAGGTGCATGTGGGTTGTGTTTGGTGGGTAACAATGGCGCAAATGGAGTGTAGATTGCGGTTGGTAGATAAAAGAGGCGCAGTAGGAGTGTGGATTGTGGCTAAAAGAGGCGTTCTGTCCGTCTTCTGACGAAATTTGATATCTGCTTGTCGCTCGAAATGGTTTCTTGAACTGGGTAGCTTAGAGTCTGTATAATTAGAATGGTAATGATATACGTACAGGCGGTGTGTGTACATAAAACATAAATTACGACTCCGCTTGATACGTAAGTACATTCACGCAATGGTAGTCTTGATTAAGTGAGCTGTTACTTCACATAGTATTGACTGACAATTGGAAAGAAATATGATCTGTAACTCAAACTTTGGTGCCTGGCGAAGATGGGAAAAAGACCCTGATGTTGTGACAAAATATAATTCTGAAGGGACTCTTTTTCACTTATATGAAAGTATTTGATAGTCTGGTGTAGCTTTGAGATGATTTTGATCCAAAAGGTTATGAGAATTCGACCGGAAATCGGGGAGCAAGAGCTCTAAAACTTCCAAAACTGAATAATCTGTCAATAGAATTTAAGATTGGTTATACCATTTATATATTCCAGTTCGCATTTTTTATGAAGCCATTTCGAGATTTCTAAATGTTATAATTCATCATAATTACATTTTACTTTTCCTCTTTACTCTGTTTCTGCAGTGAAGTCTATAGTACAAAAATTGTGTGCTTTTAGCAATTGTTTAAAGTTTTAAGTTAAGTTTTTCGATATCGATTCAATGGTTGGCCGTGTTTTAACAGCTTCCGGGTCAGACTGCGTACTGCGGGATATTGGTCTCACGCTGAGAGTTGACAACAGCGTGCAGAGACCCTTCTTCAGTCTTCAGATTAACATCCGGGCACCCAGACAACCACTCGAGAACTTCCTATTAATGGCTGCAGGAAGGGACGATAGATTTAGGTGGGTTGCAATAGTATTTTATCATGACAAAAGTGGGGAACAAATAACGCCTCCTATTCCCTTTTTTCATATCAAACGATTCTATAGTTTTTTGAAATCTCATTATTCTTATTTCGGCATGGCTCAAAAATTCTCACTTTTTTAGAACATCATATCTTTGGAAATAAGAACCTGAAGGAAAAATTATATCTGCTTGAAGCGCTCGTAAAATCAAACAGAAATTGGGTAATAATTGAATCTATTCAGAGTTGTTTTTAAATACGTATTGAACCGAGAAGACAGATAAAATAGGGATGCATTGCTTAATCCTGATTGGCAATCGTGATATGTTTATGTATCTTTGATTAGCAAATGACGCATTTCCGTGATTAGTATGAATTCATTAGTTTTGATAATTCATTTCAGATTTGAAAGCGAGCCTGTGGATAATTTCGGGATGTTTGTGACTTCGATCAACAATGTACGAGCTGACAGTAACAGTCTGACGACTTGGGTCCCCTCGGACAGATTTGGGCAGGAAATCAACACCAGTAAGATAACCTTACATATATTACCATTCTTCGTTACGCTAAGGTAACTTTAGTATCAACCAGGAAAGCATACATAATTACTATACCTAGCCGCTTCCCTAACTTTACTTTAGTAGCTGATGGAAAATAAACACACAGACACAGTTACCTTAGATTTTTTGTCCTTAGTCGTTACACTAAGGTTACCTTAGTACATTGTATTTCCAATGAAATCAACAGCAGTAAACCTTACATTTATTGTTCTTGGTCGTTGTACTAAGGTTACCTTAGTACCATCAAGGAAGTCAACAGCAGTAAGCCTTACATTTATTGTCCTTGGTCGTTACACTAAGGTTACCTTAGTATTAACAATGAAATCAACAGCAGTAAACCTTACATTTATTGTTCTTGGTCGTTACACTAAGGTTACCTTAGTACCAACAAGGAAGTCAACAGCAGTAAACCTTACAGTTATTGTTCTTGGTCGTTGGTACTAAGGTTTTTCTTAGTACCTAAAGGAAGTTAATAGCAGTAAGCCTTACTTTTATTGTCCTTGGTCGTTACACTAAGGTTACCTTAGTATAAACAATGAAATCAACAGCAGTAAACCTTACATTTATTGTTCTTGGTCGTTGTACTAAGGTTACCTTAGTATTAACAATGAAATCAACAGCAGTAAACCTTACATTTATTGTTCTTGGTCGTTGTACTAAGGTTACCTTAGTATTAACAATGAAATCAACAACAGTAAGCCTTACTTTTATTGTCCTTGGTCGTTACACTAAGGTTACCTTAGTACCAACAAGGAAGTCAACAGCAGTAAACCTTACATTCATTGTTCTTGGTCGTTGTACTAAGGTTACCTTAGTATTAACAATGAAATCAACAGCAGTAAACCTTACATTTATTGTTCTTGGTCGTTGTACTAAGGTTACCTTAGTATTAACAATGAAATCAACAACAGTAAGCCTTACTTTTATTGTCCTTGGTCGTTACACTAAGGTTACCTTAGTACCAACAAGGAAGTCAACAGCAGTAAACCTTACATTCATTGTTCTTGGTCGTTGTACAAAGGTTTCCTTAGTACCAACAAGGTAGTTAATAGCAGTAAGCCTTACTTTTATTGTCCTTGGTCGTTACACTAAGGTTACCTTATCACCTGGAGGAGAAATTTTGGGGAATCATGACTGGACAAAGAGTACAAAATTTTCTCTTAAGAGGAAAGATACATCCCCCAAAAGTTAGCTATGGGGATGTAGCAGTTTTTGCGAAGAGGGCGTAAAGGTGAAATATTTATAGACTGAAAGCGACGCCCGATGTACGACAGACGCGAGCTCGATGAGGAGTACGGCATGCCGTGTCGCAAACTACAAAACCTTACAGCCCTAGTGTTGGAATTCTTGAAAAATAAACCATTGTAACCACAGAGTTACGCCATCAACATGGGTGAATGGAAATTTCAATCAGAGTAAAACATAATTTGAGAAACAGCAAAGCTGGAACAACCCTTGTAGTCGTTTTGATCGTTTTATACCAGATTCATGAATAAAACATAAAACAAGATGTTTTTGATAAAATAAATATATCATTTGTTTTGCAGATATCAAGGACTACCTGCCTGAGGACAGGGACACGATCACCTTCAACCTGCTGTCTTTCAGCTCTCTCACGCGGCCCCGGGGGTGCCGGGGGGCGAACTGTAGGCCCGTTAACTCTAGACTGGTCAGAGGATAGGTGGGGTAGAGAGGGTTCGATTGGGTATAGGTTTGGGGCGAGCTTTAGGGTCGACAACATTTCGTTCATGATTTTCCAATTTTCATCGCAAGGCACAGTCTCATTGAAATCAGAGAGAACGAATCACTCGTGCGTCGCTCTGTTGTGATCTGAATGTTGTTCTTTTAGGCCCGTGTCAGGTGACCTTTGAACTCCAGCCAATCGGCAATGAGTTAGGAAAGACGACGATTCGATATTTAGCGGGCTTATGATCGTTTTAATTTACAGATGATGAAAGGTCCTAAGCAAGGCGATCTGAACGCATCAACGAAGAGCGCAGCTAGGTGATACTAGTGATAGGTTTTCTTTGATTTCAATAAGTATGTCAAGGAATTACGTCAGCAACCATAACTGGCAAAATTGCAACCAATCTCAAAGAAATGAAATCATTGATTTGTTCCCTTTTCTCATATTGGGTGATTACTTGGAATGACAAGTGACAAATAAGACAAGGGAGCTAATCAGTGATTTGATTACAATCAGGTTGCATAGCACCAAAGGTAGTTGTTTGAATGCAGCGCCCTCATAAGCAATAAGTAGTATCCCTAAGGACACATTTCTTATTTGAGTATCAAGTTAAAGGCACCATTCGAGCGGCTTTCATTCGCCATCTTGAAATGTTAGCATTGCGAGAAATCAAATGTGCTGTATTATGCTAATTCATTGACAAAATTAAGAAATAACTAATATATTGATAAAAGAGGGGCATATTTAGAAATGATTCATAAAAAAAGTTGTTAGTTACGACAATGTTTTTTCGTAGTAATGCATTCCACATTCGTAGCTCCGATGATTGGCTTCATTTCATGAAGTTTTTCTATTTTGATCGATACACTAGATTCTTTGTCAAATTGTTAAATCTTGAACAACAGAAATGTTTACCTCATGTACATATTTGAAATTTAGTGTGAAAAGAATCATGTAAAAATCATATATGTTTGTTAACAGGAAAGTCCTCCTGAATTTCGTTTCCACAAAAAATACCCCGCTCGAATGGTCCCTTTAAGGTGTAATATGCCTGAAAACCATGGCACAGAAAAATTGACAAAAACTGCATTGCTAAAATTACCAAGCCATTTAGACTGGCTTCAGTTAAACCTTGTAGGGGAAGTTGAGATGCTTCAGAGGTTATAGTTGATTATAAACAGTGCGTAGGGGTAGAACGAGAAAGGGGCTGCGAGTTGAAAAGATGTAAAGGGTCTGGCCGTTCACTCGTACCTCTTCATCATTCTGGATCGAGCGATAGATTGACTTCAGATTTCACAAAGTTTGACGTAAGCTTCGTTGGATAGCGCGTTATAAAAGAAAGTAGAATTGCGGCGGATATTGTGTACATATTTAATTTGTCAAATGATATTTTTGTACTTTGCAAATATCACATCTTGAAAGAAAGATTACACAATTACACATATCTTGCTTTTTACACGCACCTATTAGATTAATGTTGATGGACGTGTGACCAATCTCTAGCGTTTTTAAACTAAAGATTCAGTTTCTTCTGCAAAGCGTACGTAAAATATTCCAATACGTCCACTTAACTAACGAAATTATTCATATTGGTTCTACTTAACACCTCTTTGCCAAACCTACAGATACGTATTGCAATTTATCTAAACTTTTGATGTCATATTGAAAAGCTTTTAGGTTTAATGCCAGAGGTTCGAATCGCTGATTTGCCTTAATTAAAACATATTCTGGACTTTTTCACTCTTGCATCGTCTTTGTAGTAGGTTGTGAAAAAAATATATTTTAAATTTTAAGTACATGTTTATCTCAACATATAAAAACGATGCAAGAGTGCAAAAGTCAATAATTCTTTTGAAGTTTTTTTTGGTCAAATCAGCGATTTGAACCTCTGTGTAATAACTTCATCTTGAAACACATCAACAATGATTTATATAATCTTTATTCTACTCCATCAACATAACAAACAAATTTGTATTGTCTTTAAAACAAAATAACAAACATATCATTTAATTGTATGAACATAAAACCATGGTTAATATGTAATTAACGAGACATGCTGATGCATTTCATAATCACGACAATTATTATGAACATGTGGTTTGTCTATGTTTGTGTCCATGTAAGTTATTGAAACATAAAAATCTCAGCTATAAATCTTCGTTGATCTTAAAAAAATAAATAAATCGTATGAAAGTCAATTGAGTTTTTGTCGTTTCTCATCCTGTATCACATAATATGTCATTTTGGTCGCTCTCAGAATAACCTTCTTGGCATTGTCAATCTCAGTCTTATTTTTGGCATCTTCAACCATAGAATCACATTATTCGTGTTTTTCAAGTTAGAATCACAGGATTTTTTCGTTCATCGATTGCCCTTTAAGTAGTCAGTCCACAAATTCCCAAGGCAGAACTCCCGCAAGCTCCAATAACTGGCTAACTTGACCATTTTTGCATATCCTTAACTTTCCTATGAGAGTTCTTTGGCCTACTGAACGCGTTAGCTCAATCAGAAACCTCCTTGAGGGTGTTGCTTATAGCCGATGAGGACGCTGCATTCGAAAAATCAGATTTTGCGCAATGCAGCAAGCCTTAAGTCAGCTAGTGGCGAAGACTGGTGCCAGGCATGCGTTGCGGGGGAAGTTGTCCAAGGAGCAAAACCCGGTTTAAAAATATCACAAGAAACCCATCTGTTCTCCCGAATTATAAAAAGTCGTTCACTAGTTGCATGTTGGTACGTATCCATGGCAACTTCCATCAACTGTGATTGTTTCCCGTTCCATTTGTCTCGGTCATTTTCGGGGGTTCGAATCTCACATCTTCTCGTGGACAAGGAACCGGATCTGTCGGTCGCTGTTCGAAAAACTCCACAACCATTGATTCTGATGCCATCTGGAACAGATTTCGATAATGTTATGAGACTGTGTTTGTCCTGTGAGTAAATTTTAACATGCAGTCCTGATTAAAAGCAGTTTGATTGTTATTTCAATGAAATTGTAGACTATTTAGTTACTTAGAAACATGGTATATAGAGAGTTATAAAGTTAGCTATAAATAAAATACACAGATATTGGTATAGAAGCGTGTCATATGGCTTTTACAAACGAGTTTGAGTTTTTCATTACTCGAGCTGGAGTGAGTTTCGGATTTGGATCAAGAGGTGCGTGGTTCGAATCCCGCCAGGGGCTCGGCAACTTTGTCTGCAGTAGAGAACTGTTCTACAGGCAGAAAGGTTTTGTTGCCATGCTACACTAAATTTCAGCGCAGTACCACCGCTAGTTCAAGCCGATGCTCGCAGGTTTCACCGCCATGCAGAACCACAATGGTGTCGCGGATTTCTCCCTGCAATAATACTAAAAGCCGCGATAGAAGGGAAATATTCTTGAAAGCGGCGTTAAACCCCTTATCACCTCACCTCACCTAAAGTGAGTTTCGAAAAAGTAATATTGCACACTCTCGGGTGTAATAAATACTTTATTACCCATTTTATTCCATTTATAAGCATAGAAATAGCCAGGAAACGACTAGCTTTGCGTACGACTGTCTGCTTCAATGATGTTACGAACTATTGATGTATGACATCACAGACGAGATCTACGAGAAAAATCGTTGCTAAGCAAAAGTGATTTGTGCACATGTCCACATATGAAAAATATGTAACTGCTTATGTTTCACCATATGGAAATAAAGTGATTTATAAGCTAACATACCTCAGGACTAGCTTTCAGCAATTCCTTAACGAATTGGTGTAATTCTAACTCTCGGGTCTCAGCCAGATTTCGTGTGTATCTTCTAAACCAGCGTTTTCCTGCAACAAACATCAACAAACCTTACAATTGATATATTAAAAGAGATTATATCCAGAAAACGTTTTCATCAATTAAATGTATATTATGTAAGTAATGCCTCCTTGATGTTTATTTGTTGAATGTTTCTGAAAGTAAGCGTCACATTATATAAATTAGTAAATAGTCTTGTAATTTTCTTGGACGAGTCCACTGCAGAATTTTAACCCCGACCCAATGTCCAGTCTAGCGCGTATCACCGTCTCTGAAAAATTCTCCATAAGGCACCCGAAACTATTTGCATAGATAGCCATAACTTTTATATAACATGTACATATCTACATGGCTGTTTCTACTCTATAGAGGTATACATTATAAAATATAATTCTCGGGGACATTCATGTTTATGTACATTTTTTATCAGGTATAGGTTTTTCAAATTATAAAAGAGTCCTCTTGAAGCAGATGATTGGAGATAATGTTTAAGTTGCTTTTAGATTTGAGAATTTGAAATGAGAGACACGATCATTTTGTTTTTAAATTAACGAGAAGTTAAGGCATTATTCATCATTATGAACACAGGGTACTATGCTGTTGGTTGAAATATGTCAAACTTCAGAAATGGTTTTATTTGATCGAGAAGTAGTTCTTGTTTATGAAAATTAATATCTCAATACTTAACAGTTCAGTATAGTGACAATAAACAGTTAAAAGTCGTGATTTTTTTCTTGAAACCGGGCAGTGGAGCGCGCAAATGACTGAAAAGTAATTTTGAAAATCATATTTACTGCAGGTACAACGAAAAATATAGGATGTAAGTGGCAAATAAGTCATTTAACAAAAATACTTATATGTACATTAATTTCGACTTCATAACATTTAAATTACCAGGGTAAAAATGCAGGGAGCGCCTTGAGCATGCATTCGGTGTGGATATGTCCGCTATATAAATACCCTTATCATAATTATTATTATGTATATAAGTGTTTTTCATTTTCAATAGAAAAGAGGAGAATATCATGATGTTGACATTTAAGTAATAAAGATGTAAATTTAGAAAGGCGTTTTGAACTAAAAACTGATCAAATGGTATTTTGGCTCATATCCAAGCCACCTACAAAATCCATGAAAGATACTTTGTGTCACTTTAGAAGACTTGCTATGCCATGACAAGGGATTTTTATCATTCTTATGATAAATCATTAAACGGAATAATTTATGTTAGGGACATTCTCTCAAAGTGTTCTATTTTCATTATTACTTATCGTGAAAATAAGTTAACTGCACAGGGTTTGTTTTTTTAATTCATGTAATACAAAAGGTTTAAAAACGGCGATTTCTTTTCATACGAACCATTTGACTCAGATCGAAATACAAGAGAAAATCACGTCAAGATATTTAACAAGTCCAGCAAAAAGATTAAATGAAAATGATGTTCACTCAATTAACTTAGTGCTTTTAAATTCAGGAAAAAAATTATATTGATTTATGTAATTATCATAATACGCAGCTCATATCTCTTTCCACTTCCACAGCTTAATATGCACTGAGCGTGCTCGGAACTACAAAGATCGCTATTCCGCAGACAGAAGCGCTTCAATACGTTTATTCAATCAGCTAATCTGTGGCAAAATCCGCGTTAAAGATGAGCAGAATCCCCATGGGGTCATAACAACACGTTTTGTTTTTCCTCCCACGGGATTAGACAAACACTAAAACACAGATTGACTCCAGCCCATCACTGTTTGTGGCCAAATGTCAGAAATCAGAATAGCGGCCATAACCAGAGTTATGCCCCTTGGGTGCAGTATAGTACGCTAAAATAAAAAGACAAACGGTTTCTTCGAACACGATGAAATCAATACAGTAATGTATGGGAACTAGACAAAGGTTTGCACTTATATGAATTTTCCAAATAAACAAAATATTATTTGTCAATTTTGAAATGAAAACAGGGGAAATCCCTAAAGGATCCAGTGTTCGGAGAAATTACTAAGGTAGTCTTAGCACAATGTTAAAGAATGGCACAAAGGTTAACCTTAGTGTTGTATTGTTTTGTGCGACGACATCCTGCCCATTTTCTTTGAATATCTCTCCCCGTGTTGTAAACTTACTTTGATTTTTACCTCAAGTAAGGCTCTATGAGACATGATAATGCTGCGATGATTTATTTTTCAAAATCTCGAACGTCTTCATATTTCATAGCAGGTTAATTAAAGCTTCCAGCACCGCTATATGTAAGTTAAGCGCTTGTACTGTTCCAAAGCTCATACTATACGAAAGTGTATTCATAACGGAGTGAAGCAACCTGAGGCAGTAGTGCATGTTATTATGAAATAATAGGGGATAAATAATATTTGACACAATGTTAAAAAAACCATGCTCAACCTACTTTAACTCCTGTTTTGAGGCAATGTTGATACGAGGGAACGTTTTCGTTATGTAGTTAATACTTTACTCATATACACTTGGAAAAAGTATTGCAACAGCGACTTGTTCTTAATTTCTGCCTATTTTGTCCTATTAACATCTGAGGGTTTCCAGGTTATAGTCAGAGGTATTCTCACAAATGCATTACCAACATTGAATGGAACCAACGGCACTTAAAGGCACTGGGACACGTTTTTAGTAAAATAAAGAAATATCACAAATAGGAAAATATTTGTTAACATGACTATGTTTCTAATCTATACAGTATTTCTTACACAAAACATCCAATTTCGGTTAAGCTTAACGAATCCTAAATCCGATTGATTAAAAGATTTTCCACTAAAATGGCCGCATGAACTTTTTCATGAAACGTTACTTTTACTACGACAGCGTAATAACCGGGCTGTGTAATGAGAGTTTTTACCATAAAAAATTATGTATTTTGTGTAAATGATACTTCATGGGAGGGGGATGACCAAATAGAATATCCAAAAAAGGTGATACGGTGCCTTTAAGAGGGAAATGGTGACTGTTTCGTTTGAACATACCACGTACATTCAAGAGTTCATTAACATTTACTGTGTGTACAAAATGCGTGTAAATATGTGTATGCACTGCCTCACAGGAGATAAATCTCTAATTGAAAGGTCAATTTTAGTCTGTAGGCCAGACCCTGAAATAAGGTTGAAGCCTAAGCAAGTCTATAAAAAGACTTTAGAGCTTGATTTATGAAAATGAAGAAATTTCAGTCATTTTTTCATTTCTTTTAATATTTGTTTAATCTATTCAAATATAAACTGATGCATGTTTCATTTCAGAGTCTAATTTTTAGACAAGGTCAACTTATTCTTCAAGGTTATCGTAAAGGTTAGCGTAATAATTTCATCGTATCGAAATTTTCACTTCTTTTACCATAGCCTTCGACTAAAACTTAGTCTATGAAACATTCAAATACTTTTTCTGTTCCTTCATTCATAATATTCTTTTCTTAAGCTCTTCATTTCATGTGTATGCAGTCAAATCTAGACTTTCTGAAAGAGGACCTACACTTTATTAGAACTCCTATACAATGAAGGAGAATTACACATGACTGAACATGACATTAATGCAAATCTTCAAGGAGATTTAAACATTTCATACACAAAATAATGGATATACACATGCAACGTCTTTCTATAGATTCAATGATGTGTCTTATTAATTTTTTTTGCTTTCGATATATTTTCAAATCATATTTAAGAAAGGTAAAAAAAAAAAAAAAAAAAATTAAGAAAGGTTTTAATTCTACATCTTATGTTAATGTGTTTGAATTTATTGTGTCAGAAAGTAGGTTAAAATCTTCCTAAGGGAATAACAAATTATATACACTGAAATATGCACAAACATATAAATATACAAACTTATACATGATATTATAGAATAAATGTTGTTTTTAACACCAAATGCAATCATTTCAATCTAACTGACAGCTACAGTTACACATTTGTTTTATTCAAGCAAAAACCCAAACCACGAAAGAACCTCAACAGGTGAAAACATTGCAAATACAATATCTCAGACATTCCAGGGCTAAACACACTGATGAATTGTAGAACGGCATATTTCATTTCTTTAACGCCATTAGAATACACTGCTAAATGAAACATTATGAATGACGGTGTATATAATAACATTTAAAAATTCCATAATTTCCAACTAATTTGGTATTCTACTTTATATACTCTACAAGAAAATTTAAGGACCACCAAAACATTTAATATTTGTCCATCATATGGATACGAACTACAGAACATAATAGACAAATATTTATCAAATAGGAGTAGCCTTGAGTATTTAGAGTTATCATGACTCTTTAATATCAAATGCAACAATTAATGTTCTCCTAACTGACCCCTACAGTTTGAAATGTTCGATGTTTTATGCCAGCACAAACCTTTACCAAGAGTGTTCTTCGAGTAAAAACTTAGCAAATACAATCGTAATTGTCCAAAGACTTTAGACGCTAAAAACAGAGACACTACAAATGCTATTTTAACTCTTTAACACCTCAAGAAAAGAGTGCTTAATCAAATTTAACGAATGATTGTGTATAGAAAAACATGAAAAATGTCAATATTCTTCAAATAACTTGTATTCTAAGTTTATATACTTTATATACTCAACAATTAAAATTTAAGGACCACCTCGATATTCGATATTTAATGGGCATATGGATCAATATAAGAACTATGTAACAGCTTAACAATGAAAATAGGAGTGGTTCTTAACTTTCGTGTTGAGTATGTAATTGAATATGACAATAATATTTAAACTACCTCAAAGCCTGACAGGCATTTGTGAATGTATTGGGAAAAATATGTTTTTAACAACCTCCTAGAATAATTCAGATGACGTGTATTTCTTTTTTCAAAACGATACATCATTCTTGCACCTAAAGGGTTCAAAAGGCAGGGTAATGGAATCCAAACACCAATGATAACGGGCCTGTCCAGCCTCTTTCACAACCTCTACTAAGGTTAACCTTATCCATCCTTGTGTACCATTGTACTAAGGTTACCTTAGTGGCTTATCGTCAACTTATTGCTTTGTGAAAGGAGGTCCAGGAGCCCTTTGCTAAGGTTCAGCTTATCCTCTGTACCATTGCACTAAGGTTTCCTTAGCGACTTAGGGTCACATTAGTGCTTTGAGAGAGGAGGTCCAGTTTGATAGTTCATATATAGCGGTGACAACATGTCCAAAGGTCAAGTGGACGAATGTACAGGTGTAGATTGAGGTACAGGTAAACTAGATAGATTACTTATATAACATCAGCATGTCCTGTCTACGTGCCAGCCTGACAGGTGCGGGCGAGTGACACGGATATATGTGACTACATATAACCTGTATATTTAGATTTACATGTCGTCATTGTATTGTGCACTCTACTGTGAACTGTCATAGTCCAGAGATGAATAGCAATAGTCATTATTACTCATTAACACCTGAACTATATGCAATTGTGATATATATTTATATATGACTTAATACCTTAGTATAATTAGATAAACCCATGTCACCATTGCATTGTACTATCTACTAAGAAATAATTATTGTCCAGAGGTGAATAGCAAGTCATTTACACATGAAATGTATGCAAATTATATTTAAATATATATATTTATTTATTTATGACTTAATACTTATTGAATCAGTATAGTTAGACAAACCTATGTCACCATTGCATTTTACAACTGTCAAAGCCTACAAATGAATAGAAATAGTCATTTACACATGACACGTGTGCAAGTTTTTTATGTGTCTTAATACCTCATAAATGTGCATTATTAGACAAACCTATGACACGACTGTCCTGAACAAACATCTATGCAATATATCATCATACTTCATAAGCGCCCAGAGAGGAATGTCAAAGGTCAAAAGTCAAATGTCAAATGCACGTAACATGTACACAAGAGACGGTTTGAATGCTCCTATGAATGAAATTGCACAGATATATGTGAAAGAATGTTATTCTTAGGTCATGTATTCTAAATACGAAACTAGAGAAAAATAGCACTGACATATAGTTACGAATATGAAAAGAGAAATAATTATGACATATAATCCATAAAGACATGTAATTTCAATATCATATAACCTAATTATACATACTGAGGTTCTCATGAAAAAGAGTAGGTACACCAACAGGTGCCAAACATGATTATATTTATTAAATTTTTGTTTATTATATGTAACATTCCGTATATTCGCGATTTATATTCGAGATGTTAACTTTACGAGTGACGAAGAATTCTGGTTTTATTTTAACACAAAGCTTTATAGTTAAGATATTCGCTACTGCACTTAATGACCTTCAAATACAGGATGCATATATCCAATATAAAAATTTATAAATACACTATAAATACCCTCTTAAATTGTCATCGCATACATAATTAAAAATGGATGTTATCCATTGTTCTGCATGTACACGGATACGTGTCGTTCTACCTTTAAGAACCAGTCTATTTTCCCATAACACGGCCATATTTGCTGTTTGAAAGCCAATCTACATGTACATCAGGTCTTAAACTTTTGTACAAAGGTCACGGTCCATTTAACTCGAATTGTCCAAAGAATAAAAACTGAAAAGGAAAACACAAACGCCACCATTCAAGCACTAGTACACCTGAGAATAAGGTATTATACCTACCTGAAACCTATTATACTTGCCTTGTACCTATACACATGTCAAATATAAGACGGTATGGACGACACTTAGATTTATTGTAGGAGTTTTAGAATCCAAAACACACTTCAGCATATGTAACACTGTATGAAAAAGTCCATATTTAAAGGGGTAGTATCATATTTTTATAGATAAATAAAGTAATCTAACGAATACGAAAAGTACTATTAGTGTTATTAATTGCAAGACAATGGAATTAGAAATAGTTCTAAATCCAAATACCATGTTCAGTTAAAGATATGCTTATAGATTTCCCTACCACAAATGATTAAATGGTGTTCACACAAAAATGGCCGCCAGTGGTTTTGCTTTATACTTAATAATATCTTCTATGATTACGGATGCCCGGGTAAAAAATGAGATATTTGACCCTCCTTTACATTGGGCAAAACCGAATACTTATATCTGAACATTTAAGGAAATGAATTTTTTTCAAACGTGTTAATGCCCCTTTAAAGTATATGAAATGTAGATGATAATTCACCCTCCCCTATATCAATAGATTACTATAGCGTTTTGATGTAGGGGAGGGGACATTATTATCTATACTTAACATACTTTTAAATATTTATTATTTTGTGTATAGCTGTCACGCAAGGCTAATCTCGTCCTCGCGCTCGATAATTCAGCGTAAACATTCCGATAATTCTCTAACATTTTTGAACGTTTACCCTGGATTATGGACGAAGGGTACATCTCATGGTAATTGCGTTCCTTGCACCAAAGAGAGGTACATTACCTTGAATTGTGAAAATGCCTTCATGTGCTTGAATGTGCAGTGACGGACAAAACTTCATTTCTGTTTCATGAAGCAATTACTAAGAATCCAACAGACAAGTAAATATCAAGTCATTTTTGGAATCATAATTCGGATATAATCAACATGAGATTTCAGGATTTCTTAGCCAGCATGTAATTTTAGATATAATTTGATCCCCTTAGGAATACATATTGCAAGAAAGAAATAACGATTTTCTCAAAATGACATACCTACTTGCTGTTCATGTAGTTTACAGAATGTTATTTTTATTCTCGAACAATATTCCTGTACTTAAGTGGAAGGGTAGACATTTTGACACATAATTGAATTAAATATGGACGGATCTTCAAAAGATAGTTTTTCAGTAATTATTTAGATCAAACAGATAGAAATCACATTCTTCAAATTTCTACTTGCGATGTTATATTTATATCAGATATAAATTACATACACCAAGTCTTGGCTTTTATCAAAACTTTTTTTATCAAACTATTGCAATATCTTGACATTCGCATTATTTTTTGCCATTTTGAAAATTATTTACACACATTTATGTAATTTGATTATAAAAATAACCGTTTGTCAAGAAATGCCATATACCTTAGGTAAATCTCATGTATGCTTTAAAGTATGAACTAATGACGTAACATAAGGATATACCATTCCTAAAACCATTAAATAAAATATATTTTATGATAAAGATGACACCTGCAATTTGTGAAATGATGTGATGACACTCAAAATTCGAACTAACATCCCTGGCAACTATAAGGCATGTGAAACATGTAGAAATGTGCATTTATGTTAGATATCAAATGGATGATATATTTTGACTAATTCTGTTCAAGAGAAGCGAGACCGTAGCCTAAAGTCTTCAACCAAGAGCAAATATCAAAGGTCTATAGTTCTGATATAATACAATGCAAGTCGGTCAAGTATACCGGAACACTAGCCTATTGATGGCTGAGGGGCCACTAGTATATAGACTTTCTCCGGCCTCTTGTGTAGTTATCATCATCCATATTTCATCTACAAATGTTTACTTAATACAATAATTCAAATCACATTTAGCAAGAAATTAAGATTTTGAAAGGAAACAAACGCAACACATAACATATAAATATATATTATAACACAATATATAACACAATTCATGATTTCAGAATCTTTACGATTGTCGAAGTGACAAGATTTCCATATGATGACCATCTAATTCCGCATACTCACTTTTACACAGACTTTAACAGTCCTCCAGAGTTTATAGTTTTTTTACTTCACGTGTACGGATCAAAGGTAACGAACACATATCAAGTATACGCCACACAGTTTCAGAATATTTACAAAACTTGGACACGATGCTTCTTTCTTTCTTTCTTCTAATGACATAATTAGTTGTATTGAGTCCATATGAATCGAGACTTTATCAGAGCTTAAGGACTTTTCGTATCGAAGTGTTCTTCGCGTAAATGAGATTATAAATAAAATATCATAACAACATGAAACATAAGGATTTACAACAGTTACAGATACGATAAAAAAGGTTTCTTCCCTCATCTGCTATTAATGTAGATGTTAATACCATAAAGTTAGCTTCTTAGGATGCCCGTAGGAAAATCTAAAGATGCGGAAACACACTGTTTCTCAAGACAGCTTCATTTTGCAATGGGTTCAACGTATTAATCACATGCTTAATTATATCCGTTAACATTAATGTTTTCTAGCATTTTTCGGAAAGACGTCTTCTGGTGTCAAAACATTATTTCAGAATTGATGCATAAAATAGAGATGTATGGTCCTTTCGAGAACTAGAAAACTGGGCCAGCATAATCATGATAATATCGTAAAAGACAAGGGATACTGAAGCTCGGGCCAAGGGCGTTGGCATGTAACTCAAAGGATAGATACACCTTTTGACTAAATGTTGGTCTATCGATAGTCCTCGCGGATCTTTGTATCCAACATCACACATTCCTATGTACATGTTGTGTGTGGAGGGGCGCCTGAAGAAAGAGCAGTTGTTTGAAGTCTACACTGGACAAAGAACAAATCAGCGCAATAGCTAGACCTTGGTCAGTCTGTCGGCCGGCAGAGGCTTTTGAGAAATGACATATCTGAATCAGTGGTGTGTTGCAGTAAGAATATGGGACAGTCTGATACGGACTTTTGAAAACAGTCTCTCCGGCCTTCTGTTACTGTTAATCAGACCCTAAAGATAAAAGCCTAAAAAATAAAGGATTTTCAGTCTCCTTTGCATTCTTTTTTAAAATAATAATTGTTATTCGTTGACCAAATTTTCATTTCAGAGTCTAATTGTTAGACTAGTCGTATGTAGTCGATAGATGACTTATCACTTCTTTGATTAGATTTGCATTCGCTTGTTCGATAACGATCTTGTAACCTTTATCTAAACTTTGCCTACACAAAGTAAAGAAGTTGAATATTCAAAACCGTATAATCCATTGCTTCCGATTGCCTGTAATATTTACTTCATTACAAAAATGATTTCGGCCACATCATACAAAATGACCATAAAAGTCTATTCTTATATGAAATTAAGAATGTATTTGACCCTATTTTCCTGACATGGCATATAGTCTCTGAAAACACGGTTTACATGAAACTTATAAAATCATTTTTGTTAAGAAAACCCTCTGAAAATGTTAAAAGGGAGAGTTGTCGGAATAAAAAGGGTACAATTTAACAATACGTCAATCCTAAATTTTCCTTGAAGTAGATTATAAACCAGCCTCGTGAGCTTTTAAGACAGTCTAAGTCATCGTTCATGAAATCAGATTTGACTACATTCAGATGAAATGAGAGCCTTAAGAAATAAAATGATTTAACTTTTAGTCCTAAGTGACAACGGATGTCTCTGTTATACGTCCTAAGACTCTCAGTGCCATGTCTTTTTTCTCCCCATTTTATTTAAACATATAAATTCATGAATGGATTAGCCAACTAGCTCCTGGCCGCTCCAAAGCAATTACATATGAGTGAATATATGCATTTGTATGATAGTGAAACACATCTGATTACTATCAAAACTTCAAAGATAGTGGTTATGCATGAATAACATTTCGATTATTTGGGAGTCGTTTCTCCCCATTTAAATTGGAGTGTGAATGTGATTAAAAAGAGTATATATTTCAAAATAAACTATTTTTATAGTTTATCGTCATCGTTATACTTACTTGGAAAAAGATAAAACAAAAGATAAACGGAATACTAATATAGCCTTGGTCAATATATTCAGAAGTGTTATTTAGCCTGCCATATTTCTATTTGTACAGATGACATTATTTACATTTCTAAACACATACAAACATATAACGTATCTACGTGATAGTAAATATTTGCGATATATCAAATCCACAATCGTATATCAACTTTCGTCAAGAGAGTTTGCCCGGTGTGGTACAGTTTCAATTAAAAAGGCGTGTTCAGAGAATGTCTTAAACCAAAATTAGTTTACGTTAATTACCAGATTAGTTTATAAACTTCATTACAGAAGCAGTTGGCGTTCTTTGGTGCTTAACTTTCACTTTAACTTTCAGTTTACTTTATTTGAAACAAAAAGGACTTATATTAACAATAAAGTAGACATATTTACACAATTTATCATATGATTAAACATTGACATATGCGTATGTTAAACATAACCTAAATCATAGCGAAATTCACTCATACATAATTTAACTATGCATAGCGTACTATAAAAACGTTATATGAAAATGATAATTTTACACATTCACATTTATATAAAGATATAGAAAAAGTTAAACACTATATGAATCTAAACGCTACTCTCATACATTCATCGACCATGTTCTTCAATATAAGTAATAAAGGCCCCTCTATTATATTCATATTTCTATGACTCACTGTAATTTTGAATGACGGGCGAAACTGACACACACCTTCAAACGTCTTGCACGAGTAGGTTAGGTAACGAATGTTATACCTGCAGTCTATCTTTTATAATGTTACCTGAAGTCTCTATCTTTCATAATGTTACCTGAAGTCTCTATCTTTCATAATGTTACCAGTCTCTATCTTTCATAATGTATCCAGTCTCTATCTTTCATAATGTTACCAGTCTCTATCTTTCATAATGTAAACAGTCTCTATCTTTCAGAGCTGCTAGGAAATAAATATGAGAAAATACTGAACAAAATAAACATGGAAAATGATTTTTAGAATAAAAGAACGTACTTGAGTAATTTGATAGACACTTTTACAAAAAACATTTCCCTCATAGATATATACTTTTTATTTATTGGGTATGACATAAATGAGGCAACTAGACTTGCTAATTATTTCTAGACTTAAGGAGGATCCTTAATCGTTTTGCCATTAGGCCTTCGTGAGAAATTTAAAAAAATATTTTCGTTTGTACATTGTTTTTATCAATACATTGACAAAACATAGTGGAGTCTTTTGTACAATCATGAATAACATTAATACCATTCATGTACATTGCGTTATAATCGCTTGAACTTAGTCTCCATCATAAACGTTTTAATGCCATCATGAAATGCTTCATGAGCGTTCATGTAAATAAGGTGATATCGGTTCGATTTTGATTTCCATAAAAGTTCAGTGGTAGTAAAGTGTATATGCACATATGGTTGATTTAAGGTTTACAGTTTATTGACTATGGATACTTTTCTAATTGGAACAAGGAATAATACTATAAGTAAACATTCAATTTCACGTTTACTTATATTATTATTCCTTGTTCAATTTCAAATATACCTTTATCACGTAGGTTTTGTATCGTGTCAACTCGGTCGTATTGGTGAACCAAGGAATGTAGCCGAGACGTTTTATGAATTCAGTTGTCTTGAATGAGAGTATAGATTCACTTTTATCTAAGGGGTTATCTCTTAAAGTTTAATGTGACACTGGTCGTTTTGAACTAGTTCTCGTTGCTTGAACTGTGAATGCAACGTGAATGCTTAATTCTGTTTAGTTTATTCGCCGTTACCAAAGAGACAATCACTTAATGTTTATTGTGACACCGGACATTTTATGGACAGTTTGTAAACTTCCCTACAGGCGAGTGCAAAGCGATATTTAGGTTATACACCTTGCTCGGACTAGGGCAGAGGGTTACTATTGATGTTAATCTACCCTGCGTGTCACATGTAGCTATGACAACGAAATGCATGTAACGTACCTCGGGTCATGACATCTGATATGACAATTATTTATTTACCGGCAGCGTTATGACGTATATTAACAATCATCTAGCATTCTTTGACAAAAGAGAAAAGTAAAAGATGACAAAGTATTTGACCTAACTTAGTGTTATTGACATATGGTACTTAATTACATTTAATGGGTAACGGTAAAAGTTTTAAGGGATAATCCACATCTGTCAAATGCACCAACCTTCTAGCCTGGGTAAGGGCGGTTTCTCGTCACTGCTATCCTTTGTATGGAAATGGGACGTTAGAACTTTGTAAAACTGGAGGAAATCTTTGTAAGTTCTTTTGACGTAAGATGTTCGTCCATCCGACCAGAAAACCTCCACTACAAACACATACTCCACACCCATACGTCCAATCTTCTTCTCGGCGAACCCTGTCACTGCGGCAAACGCTACAAATAGATTGGCACAAGTCAATGAATCCCACACAGTCGATGCCATGGTGTTGATACTTTCACAAACATTCACTACGCTCCTAATTCCATACCGGCTGTGCACTAAAGTAACTTCCACGTAAACCCTCCGCCATGTTGTAGCGAGCAGACGACAGTTTCAATTCACCATCTCGAGGCCGGAGCGAGATGTGAGGAGTCACAATAGTTATCTGAATGCAGGTCCGTGGAGTGTCATAAAGAATGACAGGCTCGTTATCCGTCCAGATAGGATTTGATCGCTCTGATATCGCCAATGTTGTTGCCACGTTTATTTCCTTTAGGTGAACTTTGGAAATTGAACACCGCTCCTCCGCAGGCAAACTTCTCAAGAAAGTTTACTGCAGTGGTTCTCTCGTCTGCTACTGCTATCGTCTGCCCGTCTCAAGCTGCACATTTTGAACGATTCTCTCGTTGTGTGCAAATGTTTGGTAAACACTCCCGCTCGCATCTGGAAAAATATAATCTCCTCGACCTTCGATAGTTACTTGGCGGCCATTTCTCGGGGATGTTTCCATTCGAACCAGAACCAAGAGCCAGTTTATAAATCCCCCCTCCCAGCTGCTTCTGTGAAGGATCACATTTCAGGCTCTATACTTCCAACATCCAATAAGATATTCAGCCGATCTAGACGGATTCTTTTCATCACACCCAATTAACCCCCCTGGACGAATATTTTCATGTGGCATCTCTTATGAATCTGTCAATATCAGCAATTAAGTATTATCTACAAAGAAAAAAGGGGAACATTAATTTTAAGGAATCCTTTCACAGCGATGCCTGTAATGGTTAGATCAAACCACGTGGTTCCTAAGATCTGGTCGTAAAGGATATAAGTGATTCCATCAAGGTGTCCGAGACGTCTTTGTGTAAAGTTCTCTAGACTCGGGAGTTCTTTCAATACGACATATGCAACGCACTTAACTCTAATAAATGGTATTGACTTGTTGCTGCTTTGCCATCTTTCAATCAAATAAAATAACGTTCTGGTTGAACTTGCACAATGTGTAGATGCATGAAAAATGGTGTTTTCCGTTATTTCCTGACTGGAACATGAATACATTTTATGTCTAGTGTAGGCCTAATCATTGAAATGTGACTTTTACCAATAGCAACATTCATTTTACTGTAGGGACAGTAGCACGTTTTAGATAAAAAAAGTGATCTCATGAAAACGAAAATAAATGTTTCCAATTGCAAGACAATGTTTTTTAATAAAAAGAAACAGTATCAAAACGAACGTACCATGATCGGTTAAGTTATGCAAATCCATTATTCCTCAAATGATTTAAAGGTGTTCACGAAAAAATGGCCGCCAGTAGTTTTTGCTTCAAACTTGAATATTTTCTCCACGACTACGGAAGATCGGGTTGAGTAATGGATGTTTTGACCCTCTGAAGATAATGCATTTGGCATAAACTAATGTTTTGGGGTAAATTAAAATAAATAAATCTCTCTTTCGGTGACTATTTTCAACAATTGAATGAGATTATTTGTGTTTTCTAAAAATCATTTCGCCGTAGGTTTCTCAAATAAATACATTATGTGATCATGAAACATACCATTTGACTGGACTATCATATACTCCCTGAAGAAAAGATTTCACCAAAAATTTATTTTTCAATATTTTGAATGAAATAATATAAAAAAGGAGTCACGTTCAATACTGAATTTCAGGCTATGGCTGAGGCAACTAGACTTACCATCATTTCTAGACTTAAGAAGGCTCCTTTAATATTTGCCATAGTGTCTGGATGACAGACTTACCATTTTACCTGCACAAAGTTTTAGTTAAACTTTAAATTGTGACTACAGTTGAACTGTTCTATTATCTAGTTGTTACTAACAGATAAAAAAAACTATAGTAATAATCACCTTATTTTTGGTGTTTTTTTAACAATACCATTAGATTATATTTTCAGCATTGGAGGTAGTCTGTGGGCCAGACCCTGAAATAAGGTTGAAGCCTAAGCAAGTCTATAAAAAATACTTTAGAGCTTGATTTCTGAAAATAAAGAAATTTCAGTCTCCTTTTCATTTCTTTTAATTCTTGAAATTTTTTCGGTTAACTGATGCATGTTTTATTTCAGAGTCTAATGTTTAGACTACATTGTAGGCCGCGTGGCCCAGAGTACAAATACAAAAATAGTGTACAATTTATACAAATATTTATATACATGAACATGTTGGTGTGCGAGCTTAACTTCATATATACAAAAATACCCTTACACCTTTATGAAGTCATCAGCGAATAACATGCAATGTTATCAGAAGAAGAAGAAGAATAATATTTTATTGATGTGTCACATGCTGAACATATATATCACAATATAAAAAGCTGTTAAAAGTCAGCACCCAGCCATAAGGCTTACGAGACACAAACATACTATTACAATTAAAAATTCATAACAAATACAACAATATATTTGCATTGATCACATTTCGCACCACCTTTCACCACATTACCCATTCTTACCCCACCCCACATACACTCTCCATACATTACTGCACTCATAAGAAACCACGAAATATAAACGCATCAGTCAAAAATCAGTCTCACACAGTATACATTCGCCCCTCTCTCCCACAGACACAACCTTTCATTCAAACACAATCACAGACAGTACCCACACGACTCCCGACCCCCACACGTGCGCACACAAACTCTCGGCCCAAAACTGATTCATACCAAATTTAAGACCAAAAACAATACACCCACTCTCAGTCTCACAGACAAAAACATATAATACAACACATGCTAGTAAAACAATTCATGTTAAAAGTATTATTTTAAATGTCTTACATTTATGATATTTGTTGGAATGACTTGTTATTTTCAGACAGACAGTTTATTCAGTAAGGAGGCCATCGGCCCATAATACAGGCAATTTCATTTTACATTTGGGTGCGCACAGTTATACATTGATGCTTATTCCCTGGAATTGATAAGTTTTTGAACATGAAATAAGTATAAACCAACATTATGAATTACATCATAGTTTTGGTTTTTCAGAAGGTTTACAACAGAGAAATGTAAGTAGGGCACTTTAATGAAATTATAGAGTTATTGAGTTCTCAGTTTATCTTAGCAATGTTATCGTTATCATTGATTATTCTGAGAATTAAACGTTGTCTCCGCTAGTTTTCTTGATAATAGAATAAGTGTTTTGTTAATAAATACAAGTTTCATACAAAGATGTGTGACAACACAATGTCTTGTTAATATTTTACTTAAATGTTAATTTATGTCGGATCTATATATGATATAAGAATTAAGTTTGTTACCAATTTTTATAGAATAAAAACTATATACCAATAACAATATATTTTAAAATTCAATGTGTATAGTAAATACTTTGCATGTTCGTTTACAAGATGCCTTAAACGTCTGAATGAAAACCTTTATAAAAATTGAATTTAAACTCTTTAAATATCATGTACATTAAATTTAGGAATAATTTCCCCCTTGTAGATATTCCCCTTTTCGACAAACAAGAATGACATTTTTGATGCAGTGTTAGAATTTGAAACGAAATCCACATCGCAAAAGACACTGCGTGATTTTCATGCCAATCAATTTAGCTTTCATCAATGATTAAAATGTTATTCATTTAAAAAATAATTAAAAATATAATAATCAGAAATCGTCAAATGTATGAGGATCATTAGTTTTCAATGATAATGCAATACATAATGATAATAAAAAGTATTCTGATAATGGTGATGATAATAATGATAACAATGATGATGCTACTGATGATAATAATGAATTCATTTTGTATCATTACAGATCTGGTAAACATATAAGAAAAGCAACACAGGATACATTTGATACATATTATCATTCTATTAATTTAAAGACATTTTAACAGACAAACGCTGAAGGAAAGAAAGTCTTTTTACCTCTATTGGTTTTAAAACGGGGTACTAAATATCTTCTGCCTGAAGGAAGCAAATTCACCGTATAGTAATACATGATAGTGTCGAAGCTGAAACCACACGTACCATTTACATGGATACTAGTTGAATAATCTCCTTACACTAACCAAAACTTCCATCTTCTATCTAGGTTCCAGAATTCCGTTTGACTAATTAACGAGCTTTTCCCGTTTTCGATCAGTATCCACACTTTATACCTACTAATTGTGACTCCACTGAACCGATTAGCATTTTCAGTAACAGTCGATAAAATGACACCATTCAAAAAGTTGGCATATATTACCCCAACAACTCACCAAGTGTCTCGTTTTGTTCATTGACTTACCCAAGGCGTCGTCTGCTCACAACACAGACGTTGTTATCCTTGCAGACTTTTAAAGTTTTTTTCGAACCACAATCGTCGTTCAGCCACCAAAAGTTGACATTGCTTAAAAACCTGGAGAACTTCGAAAATTACAGATCTTGAATCAGTTAAGCATCTCTTTCGAAATATCCTTACAATGAGAATATATTGCGTCTTAACAATCCTAATAATAGGATGCCTTTGTGCTTTTGCCAAATCTGAGAAAAAAACAATAATAAGCTAAGGAAATTGAGAAAACCTCATGTCTAATTTCGACATTAAACGTTGATATGCTGAATTCTAAAGCTTAACTGCGGTACCCATTTGTATTCTTTATTCAAGTAAAGCATTTCACATGCGGCCTCAACAAGGTTTAGGTCCATTGTGTTCCGTCTTGAGAAGGTGAAGCGACATTGAGTGTTGTTTAAAAAATAGGTTTAGTGACAAACACACGGATTTTCACAGAACTGCGACCTGCACCTGTGCTTATTTTCTCCACGACAACTTCAACGTGCTAGGAACAGGGCCAACTTCATAAAACAGTGGTCTTTAGTCAACATTGCTAACGTAAACATAAATGAACACTCATTATTTTTCATGGCACTTTGCTTGGCTTTTACATGTCCCAAA
This sequence comes from Phorcus lineatus, assembly GCA_921293015.1. Taxonomy (NCBI): domain Eukaryota; kingdom Metazoa; phylum Mollusca; class Gastropoda; order Trochida; family Trochidae; genus Phorcus; species Phorcus lineatus. The sequence goes on from OV121090.1 coordinate 9,914,188, forward strand.
GTAAAATAAGAGTTGATATGAATCCAATGATAATTAACTGGGTTGGCATATTCATCCCGGAAATGACAAATACGTGGTAGTGAATAGTTTTCAATGAAAATAGAAATACTACCTTATAAACATGTATGTGCAGAAAGTCCCGAGGTCAATCTAGATGAAAAGGCTAGAAAAGATATTTTTGGAAAGTGAGTACTTTTGGATGAAATAACACCATTTAACGTCTGGCATAAACGACTCGAACAGAACACAGATTGTCTCTTTAATGTAATATTATATAAAGGCTGCATTGCACAATGCCGTCGAACTGTAAGTTATTTGTTTTATGAAGTTGCTGTAATAGGGGTTCTTTTTTCCCCTCTTCGGCTTAGCAAGCATTGTTGTGTCGTTAGATCCGAAAAGGGTGTGGTCCTTCCCGTCTTGCAAAATCAACTCCTCGATCAATTTGTGCTAAATCTTTGTGAATCTTGAAAAATGGCTTAGGTACACATCAGTGATACGAAAATCGAAACTTGGGGTGGTTTCGATAATTTTCCTTAAAACTGATGACTTTGCAGTTTCAGACGTTTGCAGTGTACACGTCTCTCAAACCAACTCCACTGATTTTACAGGATGTTTCTGAAATTTGGAACATGCCTCAAGTATACATCAAGGTAAAGGATTGAACTTTAAAGTGCAGAAGCAGACATGCGACATGATTGGCTGAAAATATCCTTTAAGTTCGTAGCAAGAGTTTGAATTGAAGCATATTTTTCATAGAAGACAATTGCGTTTTGAAAGGCTTAAAGGATCAAATGACCTGCAAATTTCCTTAAATGGCGATTTGTTTTATAACCATGAGAACTTCTAATCCGTGTAAGTAAAAGTCCATTTTTTGCACTACCTGTTTTAGCCCCTATTCAATGCGTTACATATTTATAGACGTTTGGTGCAAGAGTTCATGAAATGTAATGTTCATGTGGGTTAAATAGTTAATAAGGTGCTGCGTTGACCTTGAAAATATGATCAAGGTCACTATATTTGACATTTTCCTGCGTATTCCCAATTGTGAACAGTGCCTAAATCTGGAGACAATAGGTGTAATGGTTCTTGAGACGTCTTCACCACATGGCTTTAAAATGCACCAGTCTCTATCAATGGCTAATTTAAACCTTGTTGTTGACCTTGCAAAATTCGTGTTCCGAGTGCAGCGCCCTCTTCAGCGAAAAGTTGCAATTCTCATTGGACTATCACGATCATATTTTATTATCATGTACTAATAATAGATATATATATAAACTGGAATATCCCCTTGAATTTTGTTCCCACATAAAATGCCCCGATAGCACTGCCCTTTAAAGGATAATCAGAGTTGGTATAAAGAAAAAAATATACGTTTGAAAAACGGTCATTGCATCAGTTTGTTAGGAGTTGATAGTATTTGATAGGTCATGAATAAGCATTAACGTAAATTGTGTGTGATTAATTTTTCTGCACATGTTGGTGTTGTTTGGTTTACATTCAATTTTCTAGATAATGGCATTTAACTATAATGATGTGAGATAGTTTCCATCTATATCAGCACATATGGTATTATTGCAAAATAAAAGTCATGAAAATGTTTCTTAAGGATTAATGTTCTTACAGAAAAGCAACACAGAGAACAATAGTTGTGTAATAAAACTTTAATCATAAAGGCTGTTTTATTTTCTTCTTCTTTTCCTTTTTCTCTTTTCTTTTCTCCTTTTTATCTTTTCTTTCCTTCTTCTCCCCGGACGAAGGTATAGTAAAGTGTATCACTGCCTCATATCCAGGTTCTATACTAAACTCAATGTTGGTGAACTCACGACCTTCACAATACTGCTGGTATTCAGAGTTCAACTTAGCAAGGTCATGGGCACTCTCCAAGGTCAAGGTTTCCAGTTTGGATTTCTCCAGAAGAATCTGGCTTGTCTCTTGGTGGTTGACCTGAAGTGAAGTTGATTATTTTACTTCTAATACTCTTTATTGGTTAAGAATAGCGTTTATTACTTAGCAAGTTTTGATTTGTGAGTCGTTTATGGTAGAGAAAATTCAAAAAGTATACTGTCACAAAATAGAACATTAGTATTGCATCAGTTATCAAGTCTAGAGTTGAAGAAAACCTGTCAAATAATAAGAGATGGTCATAATATGGCCTATCATAATTCCTACAGTAACCATACTTAAAACTTTGCACAAGGTATGTTTACATAAAATTTCAGTACATTGCACCATTAGACTCTGTGAAATACTTGAACAAAAGCTTGCATTAATTTCATGCATGTTTAATTGAATTCATTTAATTTAAAAAAATAAGAATTGTGGTATAGAGCTATGCAACTTAGTTGATAATGAAAGTCATCAATCAGTTGATTCCAATAAAAATTTTGAAAATTACAGCTGATACACGTTTTTGTTTGGATTTGAAGTTCTCAAAATAGTGGATCACAAAATTAGGATGCAATAGGCTATCCTTATCACAATAGTCTAGTTGCTGTAGATAGTCACCCCTATTTGCTACATTCATAATGGTTGGCAGGTTGGGTTGATTCCAGTCTGACCAGGTACCCATGTAATCTGCAATTTCTAAGTCTTCTTGGGAAGGGTAGCTCAACATGCATGGATTTGTAATGGGGAGGGACAATTATGAGGGAGGGGCACTATTTCCATATATTGCCAAATACTTTTTAATGGTTGCAATGGCAAACATACCTTCAGGATGAGAGGGAGGCGGAAGTTCTCGTCAACTTTAGGCCAGTCTTGATCTATCACCAACTTGTCCTGAAAACATAATCAAATAAACTATAATGGTTTCAATCAGTTGCTTTCATAGTCTCTCCACACAGAGGTAGCTCCGTCATCAATTCCTATACTAAAATCTGTCATAACGCAAGCAATTCTTGGGCCTCCAATAAAATAATGCAACGCAAATAATCTGACATATTTGTCCCCACTGTCATACTAACACACTGTTAAGCTAGGACATAGCTCAGTTGGAAGAGTGTCCTCAAATCACCCGAAAGGCTGGGGTTCAATTCCCGACCTCATGATACCAAGGGGTAGAACAATACATTAGAAGCCATTTTGCTGACTGGTTAACAAGGCTTTTCTAAAGGGGCAGTAGCATGTTTTTAAAAAATTTGATTTCTTCAAATTTTCCCCAATAAACATTAATTTATAACAAATATATTAACTATGGAGGGTCAAAGATCTTATTATTCAAACTGGTCATCTGTAATTGTAGGAGAAATTATCAAATTGTAGCATAATCCACATTTTTGTGTGAACACTTATTGATCATTTGAGGTTGGTAAATGGATTTTTATAACTTAACTGAACAAGGTATGTTGATTTAAAACTGATTACCTTGAGTAAAAACCATTGTATTGCAATTGGAAACATTTATAATTGTTTTCGACTTTTTCTTGCAAGAAAATACATGCATGATGGTTGAAACATTTCTTGTTCTTTTTGTAAAAAATTTGATTCGTATTACCTTTCCTGTCATACTAAAGTAAATTTTCTCTACTTACCCACTGATACAGCTGTGAGTGTTTTCTCTGACGGCTTGCGAGTCCTGTCCATAGCTCAGCCGCGAAGTGCGGCGCTAACGGCGCCACCATGATTACCAGGTCACAAAGACTCCGCTCGAACTGTGGGCTATGGGGCATCATCTCCAGGGGGACTTTCTGTAAAAACATTAAGGACGTGTGTTGACAATTATTATTTACTTAGGAGGTATAAAAGGTGCATGTTGAATAACAAACCCAATTTCCCTCAAATCATAATCTTGAACTTTTCTCATAAATCTTGCACAAAGAGTGTACATGAGCGCGAAAAAGAAGGAATATAAGCCACTTGGGTCAGTGGATAATGAACAAGACTATAGAAGTCATGTGAGGTAAGGTTGCATAAAAAGACAGCAGAAAAACTAAAATATTTCTTATACCAATACATGAAAGTAACTCGAACATGTGTTGCAACAGAGAAAAGCGAAACTGAAAGCTGTCTCCAGACCTTTGAGATGTTTTCCATACTTCTAAGGCCAAATGACCAAATTTTTAAGATGGTAAAAGTCATCATCATTATCAACATCCAAAGACACACCTTGAGTGCGTTGGTGAGCCCCTGCAGTCTTGAGATGGCCACACTCAGGAGAAACGTCTTTTCAAAGTGGAAACTAACCTGAAAGATTCAATTTGGAAGCTGGATCAAATTGGATTAAATAAACAAATTATGGAAACATTGTCATCTTGCTTAATGTATCTCACAATAGCAGATCCAAGAGGGATTTGGTGGTAGTTATGCCAACCCCATTTTCCACTTTTTTAATAGATAAATTGTACCTAGACGGAAGAACAAACCCCGCCCCTTTTGAATAGATGAATATTTACCCACAATTTTGTTGCGAGCAAATCTGGTTCTGCCATTCTATGATGACTCACAATCTTAAAGAGTTTGATGTGAATTTACTAGTAAGACTTCCCAACCTGCCGAACCTGGACACTTGATATCCTTTTTCTTTTTTACCTTCCAATCCAACTGCTCAATCTTTGAGTGCCCATTTGCCATATATAGAGTATACTAAACGACCTTCCATTTAATACTCTTTTTATTGAATAAGTTAATGATTAAGTATGAAACGAGCAAAAGCGAGTTTGATACTAAATCATTAACGAGTTTAATAAAAATAGTATTAAATGGAAGGTCGTTTAGCATTCTGATTATTACTTGACCTCGGTAATCAAACATTTCCATAACTTGGCCACCATTGTGACGGCGGTGCTAACATTGTGATGTCACAACCACACAATATTATGATGTCAAACATGCATCGGTATTACACTAGTTTAATATCGCCGTATAAATATTGCACTGCAGTATCTTACAATGTTCTTTACAAAGCAAGTAAGAATTTATGAATTAGGCGATCAACCTCTTACATAAGCAAAGCATGGTTTTGTGTGCATTGGTATTCGTAGTAAACTATCCGAACATGGTGCAGTTACAGTAGGCTTGAAGAGCTGACACAGAAAGGTTGAGGAAATGTAGCAAGACCTACTTTAGCCCTTAATTTGGACTGGTGCAAGTAGTGCCTCTTTAAGGATGTAAAACAATGACTGACCTCCTTCAAGAAGTAGTTCCTGTTCTCAAATATGGATTGCTCGACCTTCTCAAGATCATCTGTCGATGGCGCCGACGTCTCCTGTTGACTCTGCTCCAGCAAATCGGCTACCAGCACCCATATTCTTGCCTGCCAGTTCTGGATGCCCTTAAATACTGAGAGGTCAATCTCATTAAAATCAGCTGGGATTTTGGATTGGATATGCAGGAAGATTAACACAGCATGATTTTTTCTTATCGATTCAATCTCTCATTTCATTAAGGTGGGGATGTTTTTCATTTAAGCCTATCATTTTCTTCAAAGTTATTCATTTTCTGCAAAAAAAAGTTCATTTCCATTTTTTTAGTACATTTCTATACATCTCATAACATGAAAGTAAGCATTGTGCATATAAACATACATTGGATTCCTGTCACGGCATTTTCCCTTAAAAACATGGAAAATCATTTGGTAGTGTTTTACAATCTGTTCTTGCAAAGGTTTAAAGTGTGCCGTACCCTTTTAATTTTGCATTGCTTTTGTGTATTTTTTGTAATGATAATTTCAATAATGGTGAACTTTAAAAAATTCTTTCATGCAAGCAAGGAGTTTTAAGTTAAGTTTCGAAAATAACTTTATATTTGCAGATAATCAATTTAAGGAAACAAACCATTGTATAAACAAACACTGTCATCTCGGATATTTCACAGTGGCCAATGAGGAATGAGTTTTACTCAGAGTTGTTGAAGAATATAGATGATATTCACCTTCATTTGACCACTTCCTGTGAGACTGGGGGGCTACGTTAGACAGGATACACAGACGAGTCGAGTCAACACCATACTCTGACATCACTTCCTGTTTAGATAAGGTTGTGTTAAGCATATTCAAGAAACTGGTAATACGATATTCTCACTGATCACTTGGAAGGAATTTAAGGAGATACTTATTTGCATGGACTATACTTATGCCAGCCCTAATAACTTGCTAAGATATCGGCCTTGCCGCATTTCCCAACTTTTCTCTGCTTGTCGCCCAAGCTGCTGCGATGGATCGCGATAGTCCAATGACAAATCCGAAGGAAACTTTTCGCTAAAGAGGACGTTGCAATCAAAACACGAATTTTGATGGTTTGGCAGCAAGGTTTAAATTAGCTGGTTAAAAAGACAGGTGCAATTTAATGCCACGCAGGGGAAGATGTCCTAAGGGGCAAATCTCCAATTCTTAGAAGAATACTCAGGAGACCAGTACCAACCTGAGGGTCGACGCCGTTATGTTTTGATTTGCTCATTTTCTCCCATTCCACCACCACCGGGGCACCTGTTGCCTTCTCGACTGGCTTCTTCTCTGCAGTGAGATATCATTTATGAAGAAAGTCAGTCATTTATTCTAACCTTGCAGCTGGAGAGTGAATAACTGTTTGCCTTTATGTACAATCAATGTTTCATTTAACAAGATTACCAGTTGCAAGAATATGTGGATTAAATTCATTTCCATGAATGAAATAGATACTTTGTATATCCTTGTCCCTCCATTCCTGACCCAAAATATTTACCACATCCTACATGAAGAGATCTTACTTTCTTGAATTCTTATCAAATCATGTTTAATGTACTGTAAATCTCACGACTCCTTTCACAAGCCCCTTCACTGATCGTAAGTCACTAAGGTAACCTTTGTGCATTGTTAAAGAATGGGAGTGAAGGTTAACCTCAATTGAGTTTGTTTTCTGAAAATACTACCATATCACTGCCTAATACAACTTACTGAACTATCAACAAACACCATTAATGAAACTCAATTTATAAATAATTATGACTGAAGTAATTCACCTGAAAAGTTGACCTCGTGACCTTTGAGATATCGCCCACTGCCCTTGACCCGGTAAGTCTGACCCATCACCATGCCCTGAGTCAGCAGGTTCACGAAGGGTTCACGCTGGGGGACAAGGTCAAGGTCACGCAGGAAGTGGTTGAAGAACCGTGCAAAGTAAAGATGAAGGACAGCTGAAAAGAAGTCGACATTACATCAACATGCATTAGAATTAAAAACGTAACACAACATACCTCCTTCAACATCAGCATTTTGTATCCACAAAACTCCTATTATACCCTGACATCATGACGCCTACAGATAACCAGCCAATGAAATGTCTTAGAATTGAGTGATACTGGATAAGAGGTTAGGACATTTGATATAAACAGCTATGAGTTTGAAGTTGGAAGTAATATAACCTGTAAAAGCCTAGCGTGTACAAAATTTGCTGGTGTGACAGGATAATAAAAAGCAATGATTCAAAATAAAAAATTCATGGCAAATACCATGATTTAATCTTTTTTTAAAAAATTTTTTGAATTTAATATATCTAAAACTTTACAATAATATTCAGTAAACTTTACAGAAATAACAACAAAGTTACATTGCTTGTGAAACACTGAGAACATTATCTTGGCAACTATAACATGTCCCAGTTCAAATTCTTAACTCAATGTTAACTCTTATGTTCCATTTTACCATTTATAATCTGCAGATATTGTTTTGGTGGTTACATGAACAGTAAAATCATATAGTTATCTATCTTTTATTAAGAAATGCTGAAAGCACAATGCCTTCTTTTCCTATTATAAACTATACTGTACAAATTACAATCCTAAAGAACCAACTAAAATCAATTAAAGGACCAACCACACTCCCCTTAGGACCAACCACACTCCCCTTGAACAAAGAGGCCTGATTAAATTCTACCTACCATGCTCTTTCCCCCCAATGTACAAGTCTACGGGCATGTATCTGTGAGCCAGCTCCCTGCTGAAGGGCTCCGTCCTATTGTCCGAGTCGAGGTACCGCAGGAAGTACCAGGAGGAGTCTACAAACGTGTCCATCGTGTCCGTCTCTCTTCTGGCCGTTCCGCCACATCTATATTCAAAGATTACATGAAATTGATTTTATTTTCTGCTTTTGTTGTCAAACAAGTTAACACTTTTACATTAAGGAGCTAATAAAATAAATGGCAAGACACACTAATCTTTCAGTTGAAAATATATATATAAGTGTATCAAAACAACTTATTGGAGATTTCCTCTCTGTTCCATTCTCTCCTGAAAGAGGTTACTATAGTACTTCCTTCTGTAGTTACCTATGATATAAATGTAGCACTTTCTAGGCAAGAAATACTTACATTCTTTCAAATTATTGCTGTCATCATTGATAAAAATGAAGTTTCCAAACTGGGTGATGCGCTAAATTTTCCTACATACAGGACTCAGTCAAAGATATATGCCAAGGGGATATTCATTATTGAATTTGGATAGCTAGGGGATTAGATTACAAAGGATTATTAGATTAGTCTCTATAGAAATAACAGCAATGTACAGATATTACTAACATAAAATCATAACTTACTTTGGACACTTGACAATGAGCCATGCCTCATGGGTAGCGAGCGGCGACGCCCCCCTGCCAGACAGCTGATCTATGATAGGGAGTTCTACTGGCAAGTCTGTGTAGGGCACAGGAACTGTCTGTATGTAAACAGTTCTTTGAATGCTGATATTCTCTTGGTAGAACAGTATTTGATTTTAAAAGTTTATGTGAACTATGAAATGTAGGATTCCTACGGATCTTAATTTGTTTCATAATCGTAACTTTTTTTTCACATTACAATCGTGTTTGTGAAAATAAGGCTGTCAACAAGATTTAAGCACCTAGCAATTTTTAGCTTCAAGAAAGACAAAAATAGGGTTTGAGGATCATTGTGAAAATTATTGAAAAAGATATTAATGAGGAGCAGTAAAATCCCTGTAAAACATCCCCAAAATTCGAGAGTTGAAAATGAAAAAGGATGAATAATGGCGGACTCTATGCAATGACAGAGAATTGACAAACTAACGACTTCTCACCTGACAGGTGTCGCAGTGTATGACAGGTATGGGGGTGCCCCAGTACCTCTGTCTTGAGATGAGCCAATCCCGTAGTCTGCCACTCACCGGATGTCCCCCACAACTCTTCTCCTGCAGACATAAATAGATATACGATGTTATATATTGGGGTGTAACGATATATCAACTATTAACAGATCCTGTCAATAATCCACTTGGCAATACTTTATAATAGAGAACATGAAAACACAACTGATGACAAGATGGCAAGGTAAATTGTTGACAGTTTCAATAGTTTGGTGTGTCTTGTATTGGAATTTATTCGTCATGGCTGATAGATATATATGAGGTGAGGTGAGTTGGTGTTTAACGCCGCTTTCAAGATTATTTCACTTATATCGCGGCTGCTAGTATTATTGTAGGGAGAAAGCCCGCAAAACCATTGAGGCTATGCATTGCGGTGTAACCTGCGAGCATCGGCTGGAACTAGCGAACCATGGGTGGTACTGCGCTGAAATTCAGTGTAGCATTGCACCCAAACCTGACTGCGTGCAGAACAGTTCTCTACTGCAGACAAGTTGCCGAGCCCCTGGCGGGATTCGAACCACGGACCTCCTGATCCGAAGCCGAACGCGCTAACCACTACGCTATCCAGCCCCGTAAACTACATTGATAGTTTATCCATAAATTTACAAACAATCAATGGGGAGACTAATCTGCAATGAGCTATTCACTGCGCTATCCCGCCCCCGGCTGGTAGATATATCAGGCTTATTTGAATGTATTTCATCCCTGATGAGAAGTGTGTTTCAGAATGATAAATCCAGATTGCTCAGAGGAACATGATAAAATCTGTTCCAGGTTATACAAGATTTTGTGGTGGGTCACAATTAATAGTCCATTGCTATAGCAATAGTGAGAAGTGATATGCTTATCTTATCACAATATTCAAATCAGGGTCAATAGTCAACTCTAATCTATAATAATATAGATATATACACTTAATTCCCGTTGAAGATACCGCCGTTTAATAAATCTACAATATTATTACACATTGTTATTGTGTAATAACATCGCGTGTTGACGTCACAATGACGTCACAATGTTAGCGGCGCATCGACAATGGTTATCCCGGCGATTTTCATGATTTTTCTTTGATATAATTCAGCAAGTAATATATAAGATACTAAACTCAATCCCATATAATTACATTTTTATGAGCCTTGTGAATGGTATCGGTATCTAACTCCCTTTCACTCGTTAAATATAAAACCACACACTCGTTTCATAAATGTTATTAAACGGGACGTCGTTTAGTATTCTCTATTTATAAAGTTTTTATTCCTTGAAAGAATAAACAGTGTTTGTTTCATTTTTAAATTCAACAAACCTTTGCAAGTTCCATGATACCCTTGCGAGCTTCATCGACTGACAGATCTGAAAACTGGAGGAGAAAAACATTTGAATCGAGATGGTAGCTCACTTTTATTATCTTAATCAATTCAAAAAATAATTTTGTATTCTTTCTCATGAAAAAGAAGGTATGACAGAATAGATCCGACAAAGCACTTAAACTTGGTACCTGGTAAAACAGAATTATAGCACTAACCTGGGCAGAGTTGATCATCTGACCATTGTCGATAACCTCCTTCCAGCAGAGTTTGAGATGGTCAGCTAGGGCCTTATCTTCTTCATTCAGGCATGGAATACCTGCAGGAAGAGAATTGGTGCTGTCACCTTTGCAACATCGGTGCTAACTTCCTCTCCAAGGCATAATAAGCCCCAATCTCAATCACTCACTTATCCAAGCCTTGTGGCATTGTGCAAAAATTTGCGGTTGGAATACAGTACCTTGTTTTCTATAAGTAGTAACCTTTATGGTATTTCTTAAGGATGGGTATCGCTCCTTATTTCTGTATTGCAATATATTGGTAATTTTCATATTTTAGTTTTTCTATGCTCTCTTGACTAAATAATAGCAATTAGAACAGTGATTAATGCTCAACTGGCTCGTCGTTTTGTAAAGAGAGATAATTCAACGACTGCTTTGGGATTTTTAAATGGTATGTCCTATTTTCACTTTGCAATTTTACACTTTGTGTAACAACTTTCAATAAAATCACATTTCTTTGTTCCCTTTTCTGCAATTTTACACGGAAATTGTAAATTTTAAAACCTCCGATATATTGGATATTTTCAAAAGAGTGTGCCGGTACGTATCGTCTTGTTTCTGTGTTGTAATATACCGATATACCGATAATACTGCGCACCCTTAGTATTTCTATATCTATATTTCATATGTTATACTATCAAGTTAGGGTGCAGTGCACTGAAGAGCTGACACAGAAAATATGAAGAAATGACGCAAGGCATGAAATAACAACTGATTGACTGGTACAAATCATAACTTGACGTGGAAGTTGTTATAGTTGTTAAAGTTATTACATTGCCAATTTGAGTACAACTGTATCAAAGATAATGATAAAGGTTGATTGAATAATGGATGATGATCATCACCATCTGTCAAACATAAACATGTTTCACTTTTTCATATCTTATTGAGTGTAAACATAATTTCTAAATAAATGACAGCATGTCATATGAATAAATAATATAAAGGACACCATTCCTATATTAACTCAAAATAAGATATTTGTACCAAGACGTGAATCGTTGAACTCGTCATATTGTTCGCTGGTGGTGATAACGACTGGTAGCTCCTCCCCCGTGAGTGGATGAACAGCAGTGATACGGGACAAGGTGACTGAAACCAACAACATCGTGGTCTATCATTTAGGAGTAGACAACTTAGAACTTATATAGAATTTGTAGTTCTTGTAAAACTTTGCAGATTTCTTATAGAATAAAATCAAATGGATAAAATACAGAACTGATAGAATAGATGTTCATGTGTACATTATGTATCATAATCGTCAATTGAATTAAAGAAAAACATGTATCTTTTACTTATATTTGAATTTTCACTCACAATTTTGATCTTTACTTGCATCTTCCTGAAAATGATAATTACATAATTTTGAAAAGAATTGGCAAAATATTTGTGAAACAGACAGATCTGACAAGGAATTTATCCTACATCATTACAAAGCATTTGTATAAAAAGCAGGTGTACATTAAAATTGAATAAAAATGGCAGATTTTGGAACTGAACCGAGGAAATATCTAAAATTTTGTAGCATTAAGAAGACTTTAGAGATGATTAACAAAGTGGTCAAAGTGTCGTGGTGACCTTGAAAATGATGTCAAGGTCACACTAATGTCGACTGGCATCTGAGTATTCTGCCATTTAAGGCTGTCACCAAATATGAACACTCTAGGTGCTAAGCTTTACAAGATATCGCGTTAACATTGTATTACAAAGTGGTCAAAGTGTCATGGTGACCTTGAAAATGATGTCAAGGTCACTAATGTCGACTGGCGTCTGAGTCTTCCGCCATTGAAGGCTGTCAACAAATATGAACACTCTAGGTGCTAAGCTTCATGAGTTATCGCGTTAACAAGAATCCACATGTACGTACGTACGTACGTACGGACAGACGCCGCTGAATTCATAGTCCCCCATTGCGCGGATGGGGGACAATCACAGATTGAATGTTTAAATATAATTTCTTGCACCAATTTCATGCTATGGACATTCGTCAACAAAAAAAAGCTTTCGTTAAAACCAAATTATGTTTAATAATATCAGTCTGTTAAATTAGACCATGTACTGAGTAATAAAAAATTCAAAATGAAGCATCTATCAGGATACGAAATCGTTACTCAAGGGCAGGGGGATGCCTCTGCCTCCATGAAACGTGTTATCAAGTTAGTGACAAGGAGTACAAATAATCAGAACTTGTGCACCCTTTGTAAGAAGTGCTTCTTATTGCAAGAAACTAGGTCTTACAGTTTTAGATTGACTCCATTACAAACTTCCCGGTGGGTCCAGGGGCTGCAAGTTAAGGGTTAATAAATGTCTGAGTGTTAAAGGTATGTAATGCATAGACCATGTCCTTCCTATTGCAAGGAGCCCGTAATACCGGCTCACCAAGGGCAAGCCCTTGTTTCATTAGTAACAGCAGGCCATGTTGGGGTTCATTTAATGATTGATCATAGAAGACAGGTTACCTTGAGATAGTCAGGCTGGTTGAAGCGGTGTGAGGGTGAGAGACAGATGTGGGAGACTCCATATACCATCTCAGGGGTGTCAGTGTACACGGAGATGGGGTCAGGCAATTCCTTCTCTCCATACTGATGAGAAAGGAAGTACATGTGATAGCTACATCATTATAATTAGTAAATATGGTTTCTGTGTAGTTGAAATAACACAATGTAATGACACAGAACCCTTACAGAATCTGCCATTAGTTCTTAGAATAATAAGCAGAATAATGGGCAGCTTTATTTCTCAAAATGTTGACTTTTCTATGGAAATGCTATTTCACTGATTTACAAACATGTGAATTGTTTAGATTTTAAAAAAAGAACAAAAATATCCAAAATTTTCACCTTTTCATATCTTTCTCAAAGTCAGTAACTATAAACAAATCATGTCTGTATTTGATAATCAGTGCGCAACCAAAAATCTCTTGTGGCCATTTAGGAGCAAATATAGCTTACCTTAAGTTTGAACTCCAAGCGACATCCAACACATGGTCCTATCCAGTGTCTCTGCATCTGTGTGATATCCTTCCAGAGGTCAGAGTTCACTTCATCTAGCCCCTCCCACAGACTCTGCAAATACATGTTCAAGAGACTTATACCAAGAAGCAGACCTTGGAATGGGTAACAAGTAGTATCAAAGTCAAATCAAAGATGACAAGTATACAGTAGTCTTGATAACTTGTACCTTGCTTTTTTCTCTTTGAGTTTAAAATGTCATTGGATCCTCAATTATGTGGAGTGAATAGAATATGGCTGGATGAAGATTGAATCATATTCTTAAGTTATTTTTTTTTAAAGATAAACATTGAAATGCATAGAAATAAAGAAAATTAAAATTTGGCAAAAATTATTTGGGGATTTTGAGAAAACCTAGAAATGAAGTCCAATAGTAACAGAGATTATGTTGGAAGAAAGACCTGAGTGACCTTTGACACATACCTTTGCATATGCTGTAGTGCGAATGTACCACTGCCTCAGATACTTCTTCTCAACCTTGGCGCCAGATCGCCATGACAACCCTGTGTCGCTGATCTGTTCATCTGCTAGAACTGTCTTGTCTACAGGATCCCAGTTAACTTCCGCCTGTAGATCATTTGAATTATTTCACTGTATTATTTTGATAAGAATATTGCAGAATAATAGACTAATTGTGGGTGATTCACTGATATCTTCTAAATGAGAAAACAATATTGACCAAGGATGAAGTCCAAGGTCAATATTGTTTTTTTTTTGTCGGGGAATAAATGCTCATATACAGAAAAAACATCATGCATGTACTATGAATGCAAAAAATATCTGTCAGAAAGGTACTTGATTGTTAAGGAATGAATAAACGAAAAATAACATGGCATGAACAAGAGTTTAAAATCATCACATTTGTCACTAATTACTCAGTTCAATACGGCTTCAAGTCACCTGGAGACATCTTCCGATTTCTCCACTAATCACTTTGGATGAAAACTTACCACTATTGATAAATAAGGATGATCCTAAGGTTGTAACTGCACATAATTCCAATAAACTTAATTTTAATAGACATATTGATCTTTCAGTTTTTCTCTTTACCTCTTTTTGATAAACCAGTCCAGCCTCGTACATCTTCAGGAAAATATACTGGGTCCAGCGGTAGTATTGTGGATGGCATGTGGCATATTCCTAACAACAAAACATGTAATATTGATAAATTTGAAAAAATATTATAATTTTATAATTTTATACTATATATAGATAAGGATAATTTATCTTATGCACTGTTAGATTCCAACATCATTGACTTATTTTGCTTAACGTTCAATGATTAAATTTTTAAACATTTTTTCTATAAGGATCAAATGCTTAAAAGATAATATAGGTAGTTATTTATGGAAAATATATCTCTTAATGATCAATTTAAAAAATTTATAACATGAATATTAAAATATTTACAATATAAAAAATATTTTATAAATATCACGTGTTCCATGTTTTAGATGTATCTAGGTGTCACTCACCCTATCCCAGTCAAAGCTGCAACCCAAGTCATTCAACTGTTTCTTCATGCTTTCAATGTTTCTGAAATTTAATAGATAACAATAATACAAAGAGCAAAAAATTAACAAAATCATGTTCAAGATAACTTAAAATTTCACCAGACAGAAAGATTACCACATGAATTAGCTCTGCTTGATTTTGAGCCAGCGGAAATGGCAAGAGTAGCATACTACTAGACTGAAGCCTGATGACAACACAGGAATACATGAAATGAGCTTGAAAAATATAACCATTAAAGGCGCCATGTGTGAATTATAACATTGAGACATTAAAAATCTAAACTGTTTAAAGGGACCAATCATACTTTTATTAATATGAAACAAAAGCCTCAAATATTATAAATTACCTAATTATTATTTCAAATAATTCAAAGAGAAATGTTCCATAACATCATTGATATGTTTATTGAAAGTAAATTAGGGGAACCTGCTCTCATTCGTAAATATGCTGATAAAGATTTATGATACTTGGTCTGTTAAAGGGCATACGTGTTATCGCCATTTACAACTTCAATCTTAATCAAACTTCTTTGATAAGAAAGATTGTTTGCAAAGCAGTACAAAGACGATTGGCGCTTTTTTTCATATCCTTATATATGATTGATACTAGTAATTTGCTTAATGACAGAAGCTTTCTTTTACTTTGATAATAATACAAAACAGCATAACAAAAGAATGCTGAGAGTTTGCTTCTTCAGGACAGAGATTATCTCCCCTTACTCATTGATTCTAGTAGTTTATTAACAAACTTTTCAATTATTTTGATTTTATAACACAATAAGGCGAGAATTTAAGTCAAAGCACTGATTATCTCCCCTTATTGATGCTATTTGGTTGGTTAGTTGGTCAATCCACTTATTTCTATTATTTACAAACCAGCATGAGACAGGGAAGTTTTAATCTAGACAGAGATTATCACTCAATACTTATGATTTGTTTGATATTTTTAACTTGACAGCATAGATGATGAGAGTTTGAGCATAGACAGTGATTATCTCCCCTTACTTGTAGGTCCACAAGTCTGGTCGTTCCCCTCGCTCTATTGCAGCATTCTCGGCGGGCAACCCAAATGCATCCCACCCCATCGGATGAATCACCTGAAAACAGTTTTATCAGAGAAAGTTTAATCATTCTAAAACATTTCACATAATGAAGAAAGGATTGGAACTTGGAAGTACTTCAGGGTATCAGAAACTGTGCACCTGACATGAAGGGATTGACTGATAATGAAAGACTAATATATCTATTAAAAATAATTAATAGAATATCTACAGATTTACAGTCTGATTAAAATCGACCGTGTTCCGAGGAATAAAAGTTTCAAAATATTGACTCTATCGAGATTCGAATTCTTTCTGTCTAGGCTATCCTCTCCACTAGGTCTGACCGCACCCTACTGTAGCGCACGTTCTTACGTAAACTAAGCTAACCAATCACACTGCGTGCGGCAAAAGCTTTCGGTATCAGTGGCTAGGGGCAAGTAACTCCCATTTACCATTCGTTAACCTTGATCGCCGCTATCTCTATTTTAAACGCGATGGTGTGATTGGTTCGCTATTGACTAGGTTTTGTCTGCTCTAAACTGGTGTCGGCACGTGCGAGCAGTGAGGCTGCCTTCAGACCGATGTGGAGAGGATAGCCTAGACAGAAAGGGTTCGAATCTCGATAGAGTCAATATTTTGAAACTTTTATTCCTCGGAACACGGTCGATTTTAATCAGACTGACAGATTTACAAAACATAATCCTTAGACTTAAAAAAAAAATGCTTTGTCATGCAGGAGCAAGGCTTGTCATATGGGTAGCTCCAATGAATAGCTTCATTTTGGTGGGTTCTCATTTTGAACATATTTTTTTGGGGGGTCAAATTTCAAAAACTCAAGCAAACAAAACGAAGCCTTGCTAGTTGCAAGGAGAAACCCTCTTGGAACAAGTTTGTCTGTGGTTACTCAAGTCTTTCTTTGGTCTGGCATTCCTCATATCTGAGGAATGTAGTCCCTTCACCTGTACTATGTGCATATTATTCTTTCAAGGCAGAACTGTTTTAGAGATTAAGAAGCTTGTCCTGAGGGTTTATGAGGAGTTGGTAGTTGTTTTAAACATGCGAATCCACAAAGGATTCTGACAAATTGGCAATCTACAAGCACTAAAATGTAATACAATAGACCCTTGAGAAGTCTGTCTCATCATGTGTTTGATGGATCCCCCCTCAATTTCCTTTATCTTTTAGAAATATAAGACAATAACATATGATTCAATAGAATAGGCATGGCATCTGTGTTGCAAACTTTTCACTGTTGGTTTGTTTTAAAAGAAAGAAATATGGTATTAACATGGGAAGTGATGACTTATGATACCTTTGTTGGGAGAGAAGACAAATAACCATGACAACAAATCCTCTCAGTTGTTACCTGTTTGCCCGTCATCTGATGACACCAGGGGATATATGGGAAATGATGACTTATGATACCTCTGTTGGGAAAGAATACACGTAACCATGACACGAATTCTCTCAATGTTTTCTTGGTGTTCAATGATATCATGGGTTACATGGGACGTGACCACTTATGAAAGTGGAGAGCATGTACATAACAAGGAGAACCTAACTCTCAATAGTTACCTGTTTGCCTGTCATCCGATGATACCTGGCCATTGAGTCACTGATGGTGTACACGCGGACATGACCCATGTGCAGCTGACCGCTCGGATACGGGAACATCGACAGAACATAGTATTTTGGCAGATCAGTCTGAATAAAATAAATTGTAAGCATTAAAGTATAAATATAGAAACCATTTATTATGAAAAGATCCCATGCAATGCAAAACTCATTTTGCTCACTTGGCAATTGCATTTCATTATTTAGTTGTGCCAGCTCTATAATGTACTGCACCTACAATTTTTACATTGAAATCGCTGATGAAGGTATTGCACTCAATAAACAATGCGTATCATAATACTACAGCCACGATACGATACGTATTGCAATGCACTTACATATTGGTAAAACTACTTAGATTAACTTTCTTTACTTAGTTAATGTCAAATCCTCTTTCATAAAAATGAAACTTTTTTTTTGTGGTCAAACACAGAAAAGGTGAGTTTCAAATGCTTCTTGCACCATTATTCCGTCTGTCTGTTAAAATATGTTTCATATTTTTTATAAGAGATTAATTAACAGTGTATACAGTATCGTAGTGTATTGACTCACTGACAAAAATGTGTATGGTATCGTATCGTATGCCATCGGTACATCCGTGTATTGATGCACCCTTACACAAAACATGTTGTGAAGTACTCAGAACGAGAAACTCAGGTTGGTGCAAGTTACAGTCAATCTCATTAAAATCAGGAACCTGTCTTCGTAACATCACACCTTGATCTTCCTGTTAACGTGGTGTTGATGCAAGACAGGCCTCCAGTGCTCTTCCAGTTCTTCTCTCACTTCCTGGTTAAATGCTTTATCCTGAATATGGAAATTATAATATCATTAATTAATGTTTTATAGCACAAATAAATGAAGATCATACTCAACATTATTTTTTCACCACAGATGTAGCTCAAGTCATTAAATCCTACACTGACCTCTGTTAGAATATGAGCACTTCATGGAGCAGATTCCCCTCGCAGCAAAATATGTAAGACAAACTGTCTGCTAAATTTCAGCCAATGAAAACACTTCTTGGATTGAATGCCTTACTCTTTATGATAGATTTAATCTTCATAAATATTTATAAAACAAAAAATCATAAAATTATAATTATCAGTAAACATCTTGTCTTTAGAGTTCATAAATAGGTGATATTATTGTAGAGTATTACCCATTTTCCAGTTCTGCTGTATAAAGTTCTGTAAAGAACAATCTTGGACCGGAAGTATTTCAAAGAACTCCATGTAAATCTCTTTGATGCAAACATCTTCCACCATCTGAAACATGAATAATAAATTTTATAATATGATTGTCAGTGAAATACTATATTTGTATAAGTATTAAGGACAGTCCCTTCGGTGTATTTTTTGAGGAAACGGAATGAAAGGGGAAATACTTGTTTATTCATATATGTTATAAGTACATGATTATAACACGTTTCAGTTAAAACATATAATTGTGGCTAACATTTCAGTTGATAGGGATTTGACAACTTGACAATTAAGAGTGCACACTCTGTAAAAAACTCTGTAAAAGTACAATGGTTTTATTAAATACATAGAATTTATACATATAAATAAATACTCTTGATTGAATACATTATTAAACTGCCGGATTCATAGATTTAAGAAAACCAAAACCAAAATAAGCGAAAAATAGAACATCCAAATTAAGGCATTTCATATGATTTGGTATTTAATTTTCTGTAATGTTGTGAAAATTATTTCGTCATTGACATATCGGTAAACGCTTGAATTTTCCAGCTTATTGTTAAAGCAGTATCATTCTCTATTGCATATTCATCTATTTTGAATGTCGAACATACCAAGGTATAAAACAACCAAGACACATCCCAAATCGCAAGCAATTTTCTCAACTCACCACATCGCTTGTCCCTGCACCGAGTTTCCTTCATGCCTTCTGATTTACTCCGTGACTGTAATGTAGACCTTGAATACTCTTGAAAAATTAATCAACCTGTAATTTACAAAATAATTTATTCATAAAGGAGTATAAATTTTGTTTTTGAAAAATTATTATGTTTTATCATTTACCAGTGAAATTTGATGTACAGGCACTGCGAAGCTTCAAGATGTCAGCGCCCATGAGTTAATTTGTTCTTGGAAATTTGTTTTGTAAACAGCTGACATGATTCGTGTGCGAGGACTTTGCCGATTACGTCTTTCACATCATGTCATGCAAAATAGAAATGGAAGTGATGTAAAAATGTCAAAAATGATGAAGAAAATGTTAGATAAAGGACCAAAGTAAGTAACTTAGTTACTTAAAATGGCAAGTGAATTAATTTAGTCTCTTAATTTCGTGACACTACGTTCAACATTGACAAGAACTGTGAAGAGTTTAAGAGGCCTGTGTTTCAATGAATTTAACATCACCAAAGAAGATGTCTTAGTCGTTTATATTTTATGTTTCATAATTTTGAGAACGAGTGACCAATCTTGGACCAAAGTTCGATGGTGAATTTAGATAAACCTATATAAACTAGATAAAATCGAAAGGGGATAAAATAACAGTGTTATAGAATACATGTCATTATTTTTCAAGATGAGTAACTCGATACTATTCAAAATGTAATGTGGTTTAAACTTACTATTCATATTGGTAAATTTAGAAAAATTTAACTGACATATCCAACTATAATATTTTTTCAGGAAGAAGTGGTACAAGAGTCCCACGGTAGGTGAAAAACTCATCTTTTTACTGTTTGATGTATTAGGAATTCATTCTGATGTTCTGATGCATCTCAATACACAATTTGATACAATACACAAAACATAAATGTCGAAAATCATTCATTTTATCATCCATGGCATGTCATCTGTTATCTGAATCCTGATTACTGTTTTATTTAAGTTTCAAGGATGTAAGTTTATTCACTGCCCATGATCCTTTTGATGAGTGTTAGTGACCAATGTTATGTGTATAGAGATATGTTTTGTATCGCAACACAAATATCAACTTGCAAAATGTATTGTGACTCTCTAGTAAATTTCCATCCCTAGGATATACTTATTTGAAGAATAAAGTACCCCTTTACTATCAATAAATTTTTCAAATTTTTTAAGAGATCCTCTTTACAGTTTATTTTTTATCCTATTTAAAGAGCCACTCTGTGAGTTGTTGGAGTCATATATGCCAAACTTAATCAGTGGTGTCATTTCTTACCAAAAAGGCACATTTTAAAGCTTATTTGGTTTTTTTACAGTGACAATATGAAGGTAGATCGTTGCAATTATGATCGAAAACCGGACAGTGGCGTGTCAAAAAGTCAAACGTAATTTTGGAGACATATCTAAAACAGCCAGGAGGGCAGTTAGGAGTTGAGAGTGTTTGTTAGGTAATATAACTAATATCCATGTATATTAGTTGTGATATCTACACTTCTGTGCATTTATAAGGCTGTTTTTAGATTTTCATTGAAAACTAGTATTTGTCATATATATGTCTTTTGGACATGAAAAGTTAAGATGTTTTGATTTTATATCACCACATATGAAATTTAGGTTCGTATCAAAGGTAAATAATATGTTATGAAAATCACGGAGTGGCTCTTTAAAACTTGAATTTGTTTGTATCTTATCTATGAATCACAGTAATATTTCAAGGTATCCATAAAATGACATGACTATTGTTATCATATCAGGTTCCAGTGTCAACTGGGAATGTGGAAAAGAAAAAAATAAGTGATGGGAGTCACAGACGTGCCATCCAGGTCGGGAAGGTTCTCTATAACTACATCAGCAGCATCATCAATACTGGCGAACTGTCGCCAGAGTTAGCAGACATGGCTGTAGATATTGTCAAGGTACAAAATATACACCTAGAAAATAGTAATGCAACACCTGCTTGTTCTTTTAACTCTCAAGATAAAAACTATTGATATTTTATTGATAAGGAACTATTTCTATCAAAATGGTTTTTAAAATTTTTATATTATGAATGTTTGTTTTAAGTAAAACCATGTCTTTAGGTGTAAAAAAACCCAAACCCACCGGATACTACCTATTTCATTATTTTCAAAGTAGTCATTAAAGTAAACCTCACATCCAGCAGTTTATGAAGTGAGGCCCATCCAACAGTCAGTAACCTGGTACAATTTGGGCCGAGTTGTTAACTTTTGGAGTTGTTTCTTCAATGCCCCAAAATTAACGGAATCATACTTCTTGGCTGGTAACTTTTCAGGCTTATTTTATACACTGCATTCAGATAAATGGGTGAAGCAGTGAAATAAACATCAATGACTACCTTTCCCTCGTGTATACAGGTGAAGGTCACCCCTGACTTCAGTTCCATCAATGTGTATTGGTCGTGTTCTGGATCCAAGATGGACGACAAGCTTGAGGTGGTGCTCAAGCAGAATGAAGCAAAGCTGAGGTGAGAGGTCACGATGGGGTGTGAGGTCATGACAGGGCGTGAGGTCACGAAGGGGTGAGAGGTCACGATGGGGTTAGAGGTCACGATGGGGTTGAAAGATTGTATGATTGTTTCTTGTATCAAATTAAGTGTCAAATTTAAGTGTCATGTAACCTTAAGCGAGGGAACATTCCAAGAGGGCAGCCAAAACAGATTGACAAAGGTAGGTGTCTGCTTCAAGTGCATGTTTTCCCAACTGCCGAGGATGGGATTGTTATTTTATGTTGAAGCAGCATCTTGCTCTGTTTTTAAATTTTTTGTTGTTGTTTCCTTACCTTAACGAGCTTGAAAGATATAAATATTCATCACAACCGTTTACCAATATGTTTGCTGGTATTTATTACATTCAACAACACAATAAGATGAGCATTGGAAGCAGGCACCTATGTTTCTCGACCTGATTTGTTCACCATCTTGGAATGTCCCCTGGCGCCTAACATGTACATAACAGTGATCACTTTCTTATTTAATTATGGCTTCATTACTCAAAAGTTAACGGAGTGAGTGGAGTATCCTTATCAGTGATTGGCAATAACAGCCGGGAGATTTCTGATCGAACTATAAAGTTCTTGCACAGTATGCCTAAGAGCTGGCACAGAAATGTTGAGGAAATGCACTGAGGCTAAAATTAGGCAGTGGTTGAGATTGACCGAAGTTATGCCTTTAATGGGATGTTGGTCCTGAAATTTGTTGGATAAATCTAGATGTGGTTTACATAGGAAACACAGACTTTACTGAATATCAATGTCCATGTAAGCTAGTAATGATTCAATGAGACAACATATCCCGATACTATTACCACAATTTGTTTCACAACAAAATCTCTGTAAGCTGAAAACATATTTTATTCTATTTTAAAGATTAAAGTCTTTAGAGAACAGAACAAAGTATATATTGTACTGACATTTTATCAGCAATTTCACAGTCTCTGTGATTTTAGTAATTTTCATTCATGTAATATTCATGACATGATGTTAGCTAAGAAAATTATAACATTACTTTTTTATGTCCAATTTATTCTTATTTCATAAACTGTAGAGAATTGGGATACATATTGTATGGCAAACATGCTTTTGTGATGATAATCGTCTCGCTGCTTCCTTCGCAAGACTTCGATGATATATTGTCTCGCCTTATACAACCAGAATCGGTAAATATTGTCTCAGCACAAAGGCCGTGATACACAGGTCTAATGTAAGCAGTAAGCTTGAACCCGACATATTTTGTCTGTTTTCAATACATGCTGTACAGATAATCTTGCATTTGTTGACAAATCCATGAATATTATGCTTAAAAGGTTAGTATGACAAACTTCAGGTAAACAAACTTATCTCACTAAAACAAAAATGAATTTTACCAATTGCAAGGCAATCTTATTCAATCAAAAGAAGCAGTTCTCAACTAAATGGTTGTTTTTCCCAAACTTGATTAAAAGGTAATCAGAATAAAATGGCCGCCAGCAGTTTTTGCTGGATACTTTATACTTCTTCTACAACTATATATAATCTGGTAGAGTAATGAGCTGTTTGCATTTGGCATATACAAATATCTCTTTTGGAAAATTATTTGGGATACCATTTCATGCTGCTTTCATTGCTTAAGTTTGTGGTCTCATAAACAGATTGAAGGTGAAAGTAATTGCACCTATTATTATGTTACCTGTTAAGCCTATATTTAAAAATTCTTTGGACTGAATAACAGGTTCATATCCATTACAGATGACTGTCTTCAAGTTATTTCAAATCGTAAAAAATGTTTGTTTTCTCATTTTTTAAATGTTATTCATTTTTATACCTCCATCCAATTGTCACCTTTTTCTTCCTTCTTATAATTATGACATTAATCGCATGAATATTTAAAACTTGACATATGTTTTTGCTGAGTGTAGAATATTTCATTTCATATCCTTATGATCATGCAAGTATCATTGAGTTTCGAGATATTTGCACTGCCTCCATGTGTAGTCATTGAGGGTTCTTCCCTACATGTACTTTTTGCTGGTTCAACCAATGTAAGAATTGCATTTTTGTGGTGTTGATAGAATCTTGATGACTGTGGAAGCAGGGGTTGTAAAAATGATATTTTGTTATAAAATTTAGATTTCATGTTCAATAATTCTTTATTCAATATCTTTCAGACAAATCCTCATATCATACAGAGTCCTTGGCACAATACCAGTCGTCAATTTTGTCAAAGACAAATCCAAAGCTCGTTACATGGAAATAGAACAACTGCTGAAAACTGTTGACTATGGTCAAGGATTCGAACCCACTACTCTGACGACCACTGTGCGACCTGGCACCGGAGAGGTCAGACAAGACGATGAGACAATTTCCCATCAGTTCAACAAGATGTCATTACAGTTTGTTGACCACTCCCAGTACCAAGTAACGGAGATGGACGATAAAGGAAATGTCATCTTCTCAGGCGGTCAGTCTTTCAGTGACCTTGAACCGAGTTCCCTAGATGAGGTCTCGCAAAGTTTAGATTTCCGAAGTGATATATATGGACTCCCTCATGATGAGATTTTGCAGCGTCTGTATCAAAAGAAACACAAGACCAAATTCCGAACACTCACAACTGATGGCGATGCTGATCAACCGGCTCCCCTACAGAAAAGTGACTATGAGAAATTCACCCGTACCAAATTTGCAAAACCAAGTAGAAAGAAATCAGATCATTACACACTTGTAAATGAAATGAGAAAGACTGAAGATATTGATAAAGGAGATGTAGTTGATAATGATGATTATGATGATGACTTTGATGATCATGAAATTCAACCTAAAAAGTGACCTTGGTCTTTGAAGCTTTTAAGAACTACGATTGCAACAGTTCCAATGGCTAATGATAGACAAGATATGATTAATTAAAGGAACTTTACAGAAAATGTTTGGTTGATTACTACATGGACTTTTGTCTTGGTGGTATTTATGTAGCTGGTCCCATCCTTTCTCAGGGTAAAACGTTTATGCTGCACCTTCACTTTCTTACCCTGGGTCATAACCCCACTCAAAGCTACTTGCTGTGATCTATGACCTATCTAAATAATCATCAAATAACTGCGCTTGAAAGGCAAGTTTGAAATATGAAGATGGTCCGAAGGGCTCTTGTCCTTCCTAGTTTGCAAAGATCAGAAAACATCTTCACCAGGATGCAGTACCTCAGTCTCTGTTTAAGACAATTTTACAGGGGGGAAAAAAGATGTTGCCATTTTGCATAAGAGTGGAAGATTGAAATCAAACTGCAGTTACACAAAGCTTTCTGTGTCTGGCAGAAACTTTATTCCAAAAAATTTATTGGCTGCATCATAGGTCCAAGTGCACAACTTTGAGTTGGGTTGTAACCAAGGGTAAGAAAGTCGAACAGCAGCATATACCTTTTACCCTGAGATAGGATGAACTGGTCCTGGTTATGAACTGAATTGTAATATATCTAGCTGTCCCTCCTATCAGATGTCAATCAAGTCCTATCTTACCCTTAACCTCTGTTGTAATACAACAGTTCTCTTGTACCACCAATGAACATTCTGATTGATTGGCATCAAATACAACCCAAAGATCAGACAGGTTGTTACAAGTTGAGTATTTCACATGAAATGACACCATTGACAAGGTTCGCCATGTCACTCCAACAACACAGAGAGTTGTTTTAAAAAGAGGGTAATGTCAGCTTTTTTACCTCCATGTTGGTTTTCAGCATGACATATAGCTTTACCTTATAGTGTGGCTAAACTTCTATTGCTATTACAACAAAATAATGATAAACTACATTGATAGTTTATCCATAAATTTACAAACAATCAATGGGGAGACTAATCTGCAATGCAATCCTTGGCAAGGATTTTCAAGTTGTAGTGCCAATGAATGTCTCCATTTGTTTTTTTTTAAGCAAATGCATGCTTTTCTGTTTAAAACTAAAAAATCTTAAGCAGACTTAAAGTAGTTTAGTAACATTTTTTTTAATGAATTGTGAAGATATGAAATTTATTACATGACATATGTTTATAAACGTCAATGTCCTCTCATATTTTGTTTCCATAAAAAATAACCAAAGTTATTCTGCCTTTAAGTGCAATAATGTTCCATATTAGTTGGACCAACATCCTTCAGGGGTTTTGGCATTCTCTCCCAACAGAGGTAGCTCCGTTATAAATTCCTATACAACCTCTGTCTTAATTAGAAGGTTTCTTGTGCACGAAAAGTAGAACGCTGATTGGATGCAATCAAAGTTAGTTGTGCAATCAGCGACGCCGTTTTAAAAGTTATCATTCAAATCGCCTTCGTTACTCCCGGAAGCTTTACAACAGATAAACTTCATTTAAATTTGCACCTTGCACTTTGAGTCGTCTTTACAGAACACATACACCTCATTTTGCGACTGCATCATTGCACAGGCCTATATGACAACAAATATATTATTGATGCATTCCGCAGCATTCGGTGTTTTCATTGGCTGAAATATTGACGGGTAGTTTAAGTTGCAATATATCGCTAGTAGCGGCAACTGCCTGATGCCTGAGAAACCTTCGAATTTAGACAGAGGTTGTATAGGAATTTATGACGGAGCTACCTCTGTTGGGAGAGAATGGGGTTTTGGACTCTTGGCTCAACAAATTTTCAGCTCTCTTATTGCTAATAGTCTTTTTAAGGAATTTTTCTTAACACAAGGAGAAGGAAGTTGAAGTTGAGTCTGCATAAGTGTTCAGCCACCACTGCTGAAAGTGAATGGTGCCATTTTCACTTAGCCAGATATCCTCTACATCAAAGTCTTTCGAATATGAAATAACATGAACAGAACTGAACAACAAAGTTTATTGTTTTCATAGAAGAAAAAGTTAACCATGTCATCCTCAATGACTGATTCACTTCTCCTCCAAAGGAAGAACTCACAACTCCTAACTGGCGATTCAAGCCTTGCTACCTTGCACAAACTTTTTGGAGATTCCTGTGAAGTTCATGTGCAGCAGGCTGAAGTAATGGCACAGAAGAGTTTAATTAAAGCAAAGCTTAAAAAGTCAGTGATTGAGACAAGTGAGAGTTCTGCCTTGCCAGGGAAGTTGTGATTAACTGAGAAAATACCATTTTACATAATTTACATATGTACATGGAAGGTTACAATATACAGAGGAGACTATACATCTTCATTGTCAACAGTTCAAATAGTGTATCAAATAAGCCTTAAAAGTTACCAATCCAAAAGTAAGATTGTCAATCATGAAGAAAAATCTCCAAGAGATTCCATCATAGCCACAAAGTTACAGGTTGACAAATCGGCCTTATTTAATGCACTGCCTTTAGACGGACCAATATGACTGTTGCATTGTCTTTATTTAAGCTCCAACTTGTTTCCGGAGCGACAGATTGGTATGATTTCCTGCCTCAGTTCCAGAGGAAGATATTTCTCTACCAGAGAATGCAGCGATTCCTTTGGGGTTATGAACTTTTGTCTGAAAGAAAAAAAGTTTAATGAAAATGTAATAACTCTGGAAAAAATTATTTATCCACCGGAATTATACTTGCACTAAAGAGATGCATAGAAACACGACTAGTCAAATCAATTTATAAGAGAAAATTTAAATGGTAGATCGCCACCAAGATTGACTATGATAGCTATGAAAGTTATGTTAATATAAGAATGATTTCAACTTCTTAAAGTGACAGAGAGTATGTTTTATAATTTTACATGTGGCTAACATAAGATTGAAAATTACCGCACATCCTCAGTATAGTTCAAATCGCCTCTCTAAACTTGTATCTTTATCTCTAAAATGCCCAAATTATGACACTTTGTTGTTTTCAATGCTAGTAGGAAAACAGCAATTTCAATGTTACACTGTCTAAATTCTGCGCCCTATTTACATATATATTAGTTAAATGACCTACTGAACACATCAAACCTATATCTGTGTTCGTGTCTGCTGTAAATTAGTTTCCAAAATAACGTTTGAGAAATTGGCGCGCGCCACTGTCCTGTTTTCAATCTCAAATGACAACTAAAACCTTTTTTTTGGTCCTTATACTGAACTAATAAGCATTATGATGCCGATTTTGAGCAACAACCACTACTTCCCGATAAAAAAAATACCCTTTAATAAGTTTAACATATTTGACTCAAACAACATACTCGAATACTTGAACCAGGTTTTCATTACTGCTGCTAACACTGTCATTTTTGTTGATGACTGACTGTCTGATATTCTATACCGAAACATTCCAACCACTAAAAGAAGGTGTATACAAAATCAAAACTTTTCTGTACTTTTGATTCACTAAAACTCCCAGTATGATCAGTTAACTTGACTAGTTGGCTATATATCATTATTCTTATTATTATCTTATAATGAGACATAAGTACTGCAAGACATAACACCAGCAATAAGTGTCTCTTATCCATGGTTGAATGTTCCGATATGCGTAACAATGTCGTATATTTTGAATCTTGTGATGAAAAAAATAACCAATGAAAAGGATTGATATGAAATAATGATTGGTTGCTAACCACTGGATTAATTAAGAAATGTGAGTTAAACTTCGACAAGAATCAGAATTAATAAAATCTGGTTGCAAATGGATTTTTCCTTCTCAAGTATGATCTAAGGAGTATTATCACTGGGTTAAATCAATGACAGGTGGACATAATATCTTGACAGAAAATCTCAGGGCTTTGTAGAGGAACAGAACATTCAACCCTGGATAAGTCTTCCTACATCAAAAATACCTACCTCTTCATGAGGAGTTCCACATCAGATTCTTCAATAGTTTTTCTGTGTGCGTGGAGGGCAAAGGACTCAAGGTCATTGGCTGCGTTTTCCCAGAACTGCGCTGATCTGAAATCAGAGACAAAATTGATCTATAAATCAGGAAATGTAAAGCATGCCTCAGTTTAACGGTGAGTTAAAACTTTAAAATCATAATATAGCGAGAATTTCTGTATAGTTAATGCAACCAATGGTACTAAGAACAATTATTTCAGCTAAGTTATTAGAGGATTAAATCTCGCGCACTTCATGATTAGATTCTGTGCATGGGTTTTTAATCAAAGTCGACAGATTATCACTGTATCGTTTTATTTTAGATATATTATTATTTGATCAATTTGGTGAAAATATTTAACTTGAAAACTTGATTTTCTTTTAATCGATATCATGTTTAACAGTCTTTTGTGGTCTTTGACCTGAATTTATCGGATAATGAGACACTGCAATGCATTCTGATGGGACTTCAAGTATCTTTGTTTACTTCCATTAATTGTTTACATCATACTCAAGTATTTTGTTTACTTACGCTTTCTCTACCTCTGCGATTGTGTCCTTGGACACTTTGCTGGGACAGAAATGAGAGAAAAGTCCTTTCACTACGCTGGTGGGCATATAACCACTGTCTTTCTTCTTTGATGAAGTCTTTGAAGCTTTCCCCCGGGGTCTGTGTCAAACAAAAATAATCAATCAGCAAATGCCTGATTGTGAATGGCGTCTGGCCGCAAACGTATCTCAGTGAAATATCGGCAATTCACTTGCTTATTTAATTTAAAATTCACAATTTGTGATATGCAAACCATTTCAGTGTGGGTGAGAATAATTTTTCAATTTTCATTCAACATTTAACCAATGTTTTGTTGGTGAAAGTTTCATTATATCGAGGTAAAGGTTACTTTTGAAAATCAGAATACTGCTTGAATGTATATATGATGGGGAAATAATGTAAATTTTACAAAAATACCAACAGTCACTTTACAGAAATAAGAACGCTACTTGAAATTGGAGATAATCTTAGTCTGATTTTTAAAACAAAATTGTAACATCTTACTTGGCAGCTTTTTTCTCTTGCATTGATACTGGTTTTGGAGTTGAGGTTACCATGGAAACGGGTTTCCCTGTAGATTTCTCCTTGATGTGAGGGGTTCTCAATGGGGTGTAGTAGGTCCTTGTTACTCTGGGGGAAAAGAAGAAAATTGTGTGAAAAATCAGCTATGATTATCAAACGAAAGGCATAAGTCAACAATGATGACTTGACCATAATGTTCTTAAAAAGATGCCATCTAGACACTGGACAACAGTAGATCCAGGACTTTTGAAAGAAATAATTCAATTACGCCCAAATCGTAATGTTAGGCATCTTTGGAGTTTACATCAGGGGTGTGTTCCGTAAAATGAATCGTTTAGTTAGCTCTATCATGACCATTCAAAACATAAACCCCAGTACCAGTAAAGATTTGAAAGTTTTTCATGCAAAGCATCATGGGAATCACTAAGATTGTTGTCGCTGTTAATGTCCTAATATGAGATTGTTGTGGAATTAATGTCAAAATTGCCAAGAGACTTTTGACCATGGAAATATGAGAGGGGAACTTACTTATCGACCGTTGGGATAATGCTCTCTTCGGGTTCATCTCTGCGGCCATCGGAGTCTCCGTCAGACTGTAAGTGAAGTAGGAAATGAATAATAGAGCCATTGGCTCTGGGGCTCATCAGTACTTGTATGATTTATCATCTATGGTGAAGACTTAATCAATAGCATTTGTTACATACAATATATTCCTTCACCAATTACCCATCTTCCTACGCAAAGATTAACTATTGCCAGTCTCGAACTATCCAAGTTAACCCTTGCTGCCGAGATAAGACTTTCCTGTGCTAGCTCTCTAGCTCACTGCAAAGGAATTAGATAGTCCAATCAGAAAGCTCCTAGCAAAAGCTACATCCGGGGACTCGAACAAACATGGCTGCGCCCATGTCGCAGTCCGTCGACTGAAAGATTTGTAAAGAGAAAGTGCAGCCTCCAAAGTGATGAACAATATATTCAAGTTCATTTATGTTTATAGTCAATTTGCGTCATTATTTTTCTACAACCCTATAGCGGACAGCGGCCTGTCAAAGAATTTATTCTTAAATTGCTTGGGTAAACTAATCAAGCTCGATAAAATTGACCATGATTTGAAGCACCGACTCGATGCACTACGCCCGGCAAGACTTTATTTCCTGTCATCGTACAATTGTTTTATCTTTTGTGCTTGCAAAAACTTTATTGAATACCCGTTGAACTGAAACATTGATTAAATTTTACATAAATTAACCGATAAAATTTGAACATCTCGCGATGTCATAACACTCGAAATGTAGTAGCCTGCGACCTCGTTGTATCGCGGTAGTAAACGTTACTCTCAACAAACTTTACTTCTTGCAGTCAAAAACCAGGTATGTTGCCGTGTACCATTTAAATATCATGTCGTCAATAAAAATTTTTTTTTTAAAGTAAAACAATTGTTATATTTACTTCCATTTTCACTGATTTCACAGGGTTATTTTCATTTTTGAAAATATTACTTTGGTACTTGGTATGTGCTTTGATATAAAAATTATTCTCTGTCCTTGAAATATTTCCCGTTTGGCTTGTACGTGTGTTTGTGAACAGTTGGATAATAAAAAATGAGACTTGTGCACATGATAAAGATAGACAATTGTTATGTTCTTGATATGGTGTCAAAGCTTACCAACTAAAAAGGTGTGCCCGGTAAAACTAAGACAAGTTAAGTCCATTTTTGTAGTAATTGTACTAGAATATTTTTCGTAGTTTTGCAAATGCTTTTATCTAATCTTAATATCAACTAAAATTAAATTAAATTTATTGTAATGATAATATTACTTTGTTTCGCTCACAGATATTAATTTATCAATTAAATCATAATTGCCCTGAAAATAGGGCACCTCTATTAATATACATTGCATAGACAATATATACTATTCATTGTATGTCTAAAAATATTTTCTTCCCTATAAATTTGATTTTCACATATTTTCCAGGATAATTTTTCAGCTATTTAAAAATAAACAATGTGTAAACTGTACTTATTTGATGATAAAATACAATTATATAATGGTAACGACCACGATAAATGGGCCTACATACTTCCCTTTGAAAAATATAAAGGGCGCAGTCATATGTTATTTTTTTTACCAAAACCGGTCCTAATAACAACAAAAACATCTTTTCCGTCCATCAATACATTTATAAACTGAATCTTCTTGTTTGAAAGGTTTGCAATGCCAACTTCTTTGTAACCTGATCAAACAGGTCACTTTCAATGGGCGCGGCCATTTTGATTATATCGCAAATGACACGGCGTCGCCGATTGGCCATAGTAAGGCAGGTAACTGGAGATAACTAAAACTCGCCAGTGAGGGCGCTGGTATCAAGCCAGAAAAGTCTTATCTCGGCAGCAAGGGTTAACTTGGACAGTTCGAGACTGGCAATAGTTAAGCTTTGCGTAGGAAGATGCCAATTACCATACACTTTCAATTATTTGCTTTCAAACCTTATTTCTTGTGAAAACAATTTCTAGTGCTCTAAAGAGTTAAAACAATGGTTCAAACATGTCAGAAATAGGAAAATAATTCTAAACAGTCCCTAGGTGCATGATATAATGCTGTTCATTAAAAAGAATGTTACACAGAAAGTGAAGGGCCAACTGTTTAAAATTTGAATTATATGTGAATAAAATGTACTGAGAATTAATTCACATGTCTACCTAACCCACAAACTGCCAACTGGACGTTCCTAATGCATGATAAAGCTCAACAAAGTGATGAGTAAAAGAGGTTAAATAGCTTAGATATTTCGCAACAATATAAGAAAACCAATTATATTTCTAAGTAGTAATCAAAATAGCTTTTCTAAAATACCAAACATGTTTTTCTTTCATTTTCATATTCTTTCTATTTAGAGCAATACATACAATGTCCTGGTAAGGGGTTCCTCCATCATAATTATCCAGGGTTATGCTCTCAATATCATCGTCCTCTGCAATCAGAAAATATACAATTAAAACATTTAATGAACATTGTGAAAATTACGTAATCATTATCTTTGCAAGTCAAATCTTTAGTCTTGACCAATTGTTAATTCAAACCTCGTTGCAGTTGTCTGTGTCATATAACTCATATGAGCACATATCACCTCTAATCACCTCACCTTTATGGAGTCATCATATTTTTGTGACACAAAATCATAAACTATTAATCATAATGTCTTGCAAAATGTTATTGTTAATGGTTAATAAAGAACTAATGTTTGAAAATGTATGATTGCCTTTTACAAAAATTTCTAAATATCATACAACACTCTTTTGTGTTGCTTTTTACAAAAGTGATTGCGAGAGATGGGGGCCATGGGCCATTTTGCACATTGGATGAACAAATGGCCCAGTCAAATTAGAAAGTTTACCATTGATACAAAGGGGAATGCCCATTCCAAATTCTAAAAATGACTTAAAGCCCTAAAAATGGCCCATTTTCAAAGGTGTCTTTCCCAATCCCTGCAAATACACTATGGAAGCAGAAGGGTTCCCAATTAAAAACTGAAACTTTTAAATACCTTTTCACGCTGCCTCAGCTAGTGAATGAAGTCTGTAAACAAGGTTTTTGTAATATCATTTAATTACCAAACAAAAGAAGCATTACCTCCTGTCGCTGCCTTTTGTAGTGTTTTTGACAACTTCCCAATGATTTTCTTTGAAGGGCTGTCGTCATGGAAATCATAGACATTTTTCATGAGACCCGTTGAATTTCTAGGTGAGGAGCGACCACTTCGAGGTTCATTTCTCTCTCTGTCTTCCTCCTCTTCATCTTCTTCATCATTTGCTTCTTCTTCGCCATCTTCTTCATCATTTGCTTCATCGTTTGCTTCATCGTTTTCATCTCCTTCATCATCTTCTTCAACGCGTTGCCCTTGTTTAGATACCTCCACTTCCTTATCTAATGAAAGAGGATTTAATTTTTTAACAATAAGTTCTTTTTTGATATATGTATAGGCAATTCTCATACATTCTTCTGATTTTTCCTACAAGATGTTTACCTTATTTCTACCCGATATTCATTAGAGGCTACATCGATACAGTACTGTATCCTCATACAAAGCCAACAATACTATATATAAAGGCAGTGTATCACACTATTTGTGATTCATAAGATCTATAAATGTAGATTTGCAAGTTGTTCAACATGGTGATATAGATTCATAGAGGACTTCATGAAGTAAACAAGAACCCATCCAGAAACTACAAATTCCGAATACCCAACAGTAAATAGCATACATCAACCAGCAGTAGGTGAATTCATACAAAAATTAACTAATCCTAATATTTCACAAAAAGACCATCTGTTTAATATATATATATGAGTGTATTTGGATATGAATCGTGTTGTAACTCCCCATAAAGTTATACCCCTATTATTCATACTTATTCATATTAAGAATAAGCTTTGAGTACTCCCAATCAAATACTGCAAATATTTCTCAATTGTAAGTCATTTCATTGGCTGGTTATTTATAGGCCATACGAGGTAAATCCTATGAAGGCTATCAGAAGATTTTAGGAGCCTTGTTGATGAATATACTCAGTAGGCGCTCGATGATTTTATAACAGAAATGGCTAATTAAAGAGGCTGGCCTAGCTGACTTATGTTATAATCATATTTTAATAAAAGTTAACAAAAAAAATAAGTTCAATGAAAATAATAATCAAGACTTCTAATCTGATATAATCCATGCATAACAGACAGTACAAACATTTTTAATTAGAGGAATTACAGAAAAATTTCTAAATTTTATATCACGGGAAAAACTATCTGTATCAATTTTGAAATTTCTAGTCAAATACTTGAGTTTTTAATTGCTACTGAAACATTGTTTGAAGCACATCAAGAAACGGAGCGCTATATACATATATCTCCAATGTTGGCGTAATATACAATATTACTTGCATTGAAATCCAATTTTAATGAGGAAAGTTTTACCCAGTCTGACAATATATTATACCATGTTCTGAATGAATTAATGTAAATGTCCCCCCCCCAAAAAAAATCATTATTGTCATTATTTTATTGCTTTGTAATAACCAGATTACAGTAAATCAATTTCATACAGTTTTCAACAATCATAGAAAAACAATTTTAAAAAAATCTAATGTACCTTCATTGTCTCCACTTTTCTTTTCAGATAACCTTGACCTTGATAATGACCTTGACCTAGACAACGATCTTGACCTTGACTCTCTCCTTGAAATAGTTTCTGTCGGCAAGTGCTTAGCACCTGAGGCCAAATTGCCACCTTTAGAAATTTCTGAGTCATTCATGGAAGTGTCACTGTTGTCAATGTCCATGTTTGAACCACTCAGTGAATGCTGAATAGAGTCAAAAATGTTTCGTGAATTGTTCATGGAAGAATTTCTTGATTTTCGAGGACTTTTCTGCAGATCTGAAGCATCACCCGCCTGCTTTTGACCTTGACCTTTGACACTCACATCAACATCACTTGAAATATCCATGTCTTCTTGAAGGTCACGGATGTCATCTTTGGAGGCATTTCTTGCATGCAGACTTTTTGAACGACCTTTTGATGAAGATCCAGTTTCTGAAACTGACCTGGAACTTTTTCCACTCAGAGTAGTTTGTATGAGGGTTTTTGACCTTGAAACTGATTTATCAGGAGTGTTCTCTCTTGACGCAAGGTCACCTGACAGAGGTGACATGGGGAGACTTTTCTCAAGTGTGGAAGCATTTCCAAGAGATGCCACTGACTGCCTCTTCGAGGGAGTTGGCCTCAAGCGTGAAAGCGACCGTCTAGCAGAGATGGAGTTCCTGGGTGACAGATCAGCTGATGATGTGTCCTTAGCTGAAGTGTCCTCCACATTGTATTCAGACATGCGTCTGCTTTCTCGTCTAGAACGGTCTGCTTTCCTTTCGGGCTCCTGATTTATTAAGATTTACAAAAAGTTTCAATTAAACATAAAAATAGGACGCAAAAAAATTTTGATGTCATAATGATATAATCTTACAGCTCCAAAAGCTAACAGCAGCTTAATGGTCTGAAACTTATTTTATTTCTGATAACCATTGAAGGTTGATTTTTTATGATGAACAAAATTTACATTATTTAACTTATGTTGATTACTTGACATTAGAATACACATGGATGAGATTCTTGGTATATAGATATATGTATATCACTCACCACCTCTTCACTATCACTCTCTTCCTCCTCGGAGAAGTCAAGTTCCTCATTCGCTTCACGCGCTAACTTCTCACTTCTCCGCTTGACAATGTGGAAACCAGCTCGTGATCGGTCTCCTTTAGACTTCTTACCATCTTTTTCTAACTTGTTCTTGTGAAAACTGAAAGTTGAACATTATTTTGTTTTAGTTGGTTCAAAGGTATTGTATGGCTCCGAAAAATAATATCTAAAATCTTACATTCTTCTCGCTCATCTTCCATTGACAGTCAAAATGTTTCCTGCTGAAAAATTTTAATAAACTTTTCTACTACTTTTTAACCAATAACCCAGCAAAATTTGTTCATCTGTTTTCAGGATAATACCTGCCTCAAGAAAAAAATATACAAAGTCCATCTGAATAGCCCATCTGGCCTTACAGGCTTACGAGCTAAAATTTTTATGATATTTCATATTAATGTTGATTTTTAAACGGCCTTCTTTTGAAAGAAAAGTCAAGGTCACCAAGCTCTGTAGGGAAAAATTTTTCATTATGCATACAAAATATAAAAAGAATCCAACCACAGGCGCCAGACTCTGAATTTACAATATCATGTAAGTATATGTACATGTAGCTATATAACCATAGACAAGGTCTGACACTAGTTACAGAGTCGCGTCTGCAATAGGACCGGAAATGGTTTCCTGGTTCGGTTACCTTCTGTAAACTTCGTAGACAGATCCCAGTTCGCATTTCCGGTCCTATTGCAGACAAGACTCTGTCAGACCTTGTTTATGTTATATAGCTACATGTACATATTCTTACATGATATTGTAAATTCAGAGTCTGGTGCCTGTGAATCCAACAGTCATTAAAGTAAGTCCATTTTGTTGGTACGTACGGCAACCTCACGGACGTATAGATACTATTGTCCCTGCTACAAGTTAAATGTGTGACTAGAAATAATCAACCTACCTTGCTTCAATAGGATGAAAGCTAATTTCATTATCAGGAATGGTGCCATAGCTAGACCGAGTCCCAGTACTTTCTTTTCTTGCTGCCCTTTGTTCAGGGGTTTCCTCGACAGCTGTGCAATAGAGAATTCTTCATAAAGTATTTTATAAAGGGGAGCACCTTTAGCCATTTGTGTGAATGCTCTGCTTAGAGAGTCTGTTTTATCAGCAATCAGTCCGCCATGTTTTTTGTTGGTGGGGGGAACGACATGACAAAATGCTCTGTTCCTTTACTCAAACATCATAACAATAAACTATTTGAATTGATAGAATATCCACACATTTATAAATATTTTATGCTAAGACTTATCAACAATGTCAATGCCTTGTAATTCCGTAGCAAGGGTTTTCACACTCGTGCGCCAATGAATTGCTTCACTTCTCATTGACGAGGTTTTTTTTACTGAGTGTGCTCTCAAATTTATCAAGTTGTCAAATCTAAATCAACCAAAGTAGCAAGTATCTTATTTGTTTTGTTATAATCATATACTAACAATAAATTTGAATACACAGGAATGTCCCTTTGAATATATTATTTCCACAAAAAATACCCTGAGAGGATTGTTCATTTAAGGGTCAAGATAGTTTGTTTGTACATATCTTTCAAGAAGACATATTTTTAGATATTTTTCATATTTTAATTATTTATCAATATAGGCTCTTTAACAAATTTTACCTTGATTCAAAAATCCTGTGATCAAAGATCTTGGAGTGAACTGATTGGCCATTTTCTCAATTGTAGGAACGCCAAGAGACGATCGTCTTCGTGTCTTCTTCACTCTATTTGAGTCGGGGGGAAGTAACTCTGTCACTCTCCTAGACTTCCTGACCGATGGTATGGCTGAATCTTGTGTGTCTAACACTGCCTGGATCTATAAACAGATAATGCATCATCAGAGCTTCAAAAACTATTTTACTTTCAAAGCATGAAACTATTGTCATATAGCAGTGTCCATTCCAGGACTGGAAAACAAGGGGGGATTAGTCATCCCAAGGTGAAAAAAAGAGGGGGGATTTTCAAAAAGTAGGGGGGAGGGGGTAGTTAATTAGTTGCTTTAAAAAAACTGAAAATATTCAGTATCTGTAACTTCATTGGATTGTGTGTATGAGTTTTACAAGGTATCAGTTTGTAACAAGTGAATAAACGTTAATCGATTCATGTCAGCGCTTCACCTACACAAATAATTGTTGGCGAGGTTGAAAACAGTACATTCATGCAAACATTTATCTGAAATCACAGAAAATATCTTGTTAAAAAAAATCACGCTACTGAGTCTGAATATTTCAATAATCAATTCGGTCCTGTAAATATGATCAACAAAATAACCAAAACAAAATATCACTGACGATAGCATGGATGGGAACAGTATTGATAGAACCAATTATTATAACATATTTTCAAATGAAACCTACGGTCCTACCTTCATTTGTTAAGAATTAAACTTTGAAAGCTAAGATCAAAACACGAGAAATAAAAAGTACAGCGATTTGGTAGATGTTTGTATCTAGCATTATGATTGGCTTAGATTATGTGATCTTCACAGGAGGGCCAATCACAGATGGTGTTACATTCTGATGCTATTTTTAGACATGAAATGCATCAGTAACTACTTGCCGTGAGATAGGATTTTACGATTGTTTATAAGTTAATTTTAGGCCGTAATAATCTTTTTCAACATCACACCAATACTCTGCGAAAAATAAAGCTTTTTTGAAGGGATTTTATCTCTATTTATAAAATAGGAGTTAAAATAACTGTGCGCGATCTGTCGCGCACTGACTTTTGTATGAGGGGCGATTTGATCTTTTTAGCGTGAATCGCGCGACCGCGCATCCTGGATTGGACACTGTATAGGCAAAATGACAATCATAAGAAATTATGCGACAACAAAATATGTCTGAGTTTTAGCAGATTAGTCAATCTGATAACATACCAAATGTCTTGGAGTAAATTCCTCCTCCTCTCCAGGAATGCTCTTCCTCTTTCTGCTGGAGCCGCCAGGATCGTGTGTTGTGGATGATACCACAGGAGATCGAGAGAGTGGTCTGCGGCGCCGAGCTGGGTGTACGCTTTTCTCCGTGTCAACATGATCTGCATACTCTTGGATCAAGTGACGGGGTGTCTTTTTAGCTGACATCCTGAAATATTGAAAACTTATACTCAAATCACAGTCTTAATAAAATCAAACATATTCGGTAGAATAAAGGTTTTAAAAATTGTATATTTATTTATATTTAGGTTTCTCATTGTTGGGACCTGACATACGATAAGGCAATCTAGTAACCCCACCAGCACATTAATTAGTGTCAGATGTTAGAGTGGCACATTGATAATGACCAAATCGGATTTTAATTAAATTGCTCTTCCTTTATTGGCTTTAAAGTCATAGTCTCATTTTTGTAAGGCAACTAAACTGAACTAATTATTCTTCACGAACAAAATCTGATCACTAACACAAATATTTCCTGTCGCGTTTGCAAAGATTTTCATTTTGATGCCCGTTTTACAATTTTGGATGAAGTAGCTTATTGGCGTAAGCCGTTTCAGACTGATGAGGTACCGAATCAAGTGCAATCCCATCGCGAGTGCGAAACACCGGAAATCTAGTAATTGTAGCGCCGATACTTATGACAGATGCATTCTTCATTGAGTTAACCACCTTTTTGTTATTTCAGTATTTGAAAAAGGGTTAGCTATTAGCTCTTTAAATTGGATATTCAGCTGGGAAATTTTATGTGTTCTTCGTCACAGCGTTGGCGAAATGACGTGGTAAGGACTAACGCTCGCAAAACACGTAAGATTAGGGTAGGGTACGGTAATTTGAACTTAATTATTGAGGGCTAGAATGCCTGCAGAGTTCTGAAAATTGTTGCAAACGTCAGGGGAAAGATTTCTGTGAGTGGTGAACTATTTGTCCGGCATGCATTACAATTTGCCTTGCAAAAATGAGACAATGACTTTAAACCTGTCTAGTGACTTCAAAGATGTGATAGTTTCTGGGACAATAAAATCACATATATATATTTATATTTAAAAAAACAGCATATTTCCCCCCATGTTTTTGTGTTAATTAATAATACCTCTCCTTATTGGTTTATTCCCTCAACAAGCAGTTCGTGTCATCAAGCACAGCAATAGCCTCAACAACAAATTAAGAGTTAAACTCCGTATTCGTATACTTACTTTGTTGATCAAAATGAATTGAAAATACCACTGAATCAGGGTTTTAACGGTTCAATAACACGAACATGAACTTTCCAGAAGATTTTTGTATAATTTGGCTTGAAAAGTCCGCGTATTCAAAATAGGACGTGTTTACAATAATTTTGCACAAACGAAAAAAGATCTTTATTTGCATAAGATATCATAACGAATTACGTATCCTTTTTCCTATTTGGATACAACCAAAGTCATGTAACTTTAAATGTCTTTAGGTTAAATAGAGAGGTAGGCTTTCATATAAGAGATATTAATTTAAAAACAATCTTATATCGTTATTCATAGGTCTCATTTTGAATATCTGATCTATCATTTACACTTTAGTGTACGATCTTCATTACCATCCCTCTCCATTCATTTACGTGATCTCTACGACAGAAGCCGAACGTTTCCGAATGCAAACGCCATTAC
Source organism: Phorcus lineatus (assembly GCA_921293015.1). NCBI lineage: Eukaryota > Metazoa > Mollusca > Gastropoda > Trochida > Trochidae > Phorcus > Phorcus lineatus. The sequence goes on from OV121090.1 coordinate 9,955,076, forward strand.
CGGAAGCTGAAGAAACGTGCATTTTCGAAATTCGCTCTAAGGTGTCGCCGATTTGGAATTCGATGACCGAAAATGACTACCCCTAATGATATTGCACGTAATTTTGTACAGACGTACTATGCAAATCTAGACAGGATCGACTTTCGACAAGGGCTAGCGGGTGTTTACAGGGTATGTCGATGGAGATTGTTTTTTTATCTTTAAAAACAAATTTTGTTTCCATTTTTTACAACTCAAACTAAAGAAAAGTCAGAATGGATTGTAAACGTTATACTCATAGAATATTAGAATTTGAGGGTTTTCAATTTGAGAAATATATATGCTGAGATGTACTGTCAAGCAATGCATGTTAAACATAAAGATGATATACATGATTTTTTATTTGTGCTGACTTAGTCCAGCTTGGTAGTCGAAATCTTGGAGATCTAACATCTGCATGAAGACTATTTCGTCTGTAGCACTTTCTAAGCAATTTTGCATAGGAATTAGTTTTTGATAATTATATACATATCTACATCTAACTTTAATGAACACGCTGATGGAATATAAACCTTTGCAATATTTGTCTCAACTTTCAAGTTTTCAATTACTTAGCATGTTGAATTCATCACATCTAACCCCCTACCCAAAAGAGAAGGTCTTTAAGTGTTCAACGAAAGAATGATACATGATTATTACTCTAAACATCTCCTACCTGTGTTCTGCCACCATTTCTCTGTATCAGCATACATCATTTGAAATATTCTAATAAACAGATTGACTTCATCTTGGTTGCAGGACTTTTCATCTATGCTTTACGAGGGTAAAGAGTTTACTGGAGTTCCCCAAATAATGGAAAAATTAATGGTAAGTTATGTCTCTTATTCCCTATGGTTAATCATAAAGCAGTGATATATCTCATGTTAGTGCACACATCACTTAAGCTTTGCAACAACTACTTGAGTGCGAGGTTCCATATTGTTTTGTCTCTGATGTCATAAAACCATTGTTGGTGATGTTGATGTCGCGGGCATTCCTAAGGAAAGCAGCACGTATTCTGAATATTTCACTAGCTCCAGACATAGAGTATCCGCTTAGTGACGTCACAAATATACTTGCTGCTCAGAGTTAAAAAGCTCTTTTATAGCGTGTGCAACCAACGATTGCTGTCACGCTCTTTGAGTGAAACTCCAAACTCATTAGATTCTCAATGCAACTCCGAACAACCACTTAAGAAAAGAGTTCGACAAAAAATATTTTTTGTGAATTGATAAAGTTTCCTTAGTAGTAATTCCTTAGCAGTATTGAAACATATCAATTTGTCCATCAATCTCTTAAAAAAAGTAAATTTCAAGCAAATTAGACCAATTTTTCTTATATTCATAAACTTAACATTTAAACATATCTAGAACCTTTAAGACAGATTGTTGGAATACCTGATGAGCTACAAAGCCAGTGGTTCTCTTTTGCAGATATATGATGACTTTTGCTGTATAATTTTAAGTTTACAACGGTAAATAATTGCTTTAAATCCAAATGCTATGTTTTTATTATGAAAATACAAATATATTTCTTCATAAAAAATTAATAAATTTTTCAAATTCATTTCAGTCATTGCCCCCAAACCTGGCGCGAGTGATTTCAGCAATCGACACTCTGGTTATAGATCCTTCCACTCTCCTCATCACGGTTATAGGCCAGCAAAGGGTAAGATTTTGTAACACAAATCATAGCGATGTTTTGATACATTTTCTTTTGCCGATACGATACACAATGTGTGTCCAAGTGTATCGATTCTATTTACATGAACTGTATCCATACATCTATTTTGCGATATCGGTGTCTTTGATTAAAACTCCTCTTGGTATTGTTCAGTTTAGACTTTTATCCTCTTGATGTTGAAGTAACTTCACATTCGATTTATCTCAACAAATGATATTTATTTTTATTCTATTTCATTATTTAAGATAAAAGTGTTTTTCAGATATGCGTTTTGGCTTGTTTATGTTGTTACTTGTTGTTTATACCTTCACCTGTAAACAAGTTTTCTACAATTTGAATGAAAAATATGTATCAGGATACGTATCGTATCGTCTACCTTATATCATCATACGTATCATATCAGGAGGGTGATGTACTGTGATACACCCATTCATTATACAGAGGTTTTGCTGTATTTTGTATTTTTGCACCATAAACCTTTTTATATTATTTTCAGACGGATCAACAAAACGACCATCCACTACCTTTCTGTCAAACCTTGTTGTTGGTGAAAGACGGCGAAGCCCTGATGATCGTCAAGGAGATAAACCGACTATGTCTTCATGATGTCTAAGAAAAGACAATCAAGCGCCGAAATCTGCTTTGTGATAAGAGGCTGTGTCGCCTTTTACAACTGAACAATTCACAGAATTCTTTGTTTGACGTTCTTGAGAGGAACCAGCCGAACCAAGTCCGAAATGTTTGAGTGACAACAAATATTTTGCCATTAGTCAGTGAAAGAACTAGAACTGTGAACAGTGATTTTCGCCTTCCTTTCACCTCCAATTGCTTTTTTGGTGTAAGTTTTAAACAAAACCATGTCTAATCCTGAAATTGTGCTTATTTCAATTTTGTAAGAACTTAATTTGGTCTTTCAAAATTAAGTAAGGAAAAGAGTGTTGAATTCTGTCACTGTGCAAATATGAATAAAGTAACGATTTAATTTAGTCTTTAAAAATTAAGATAAGATGAAATGCCAGCTTTGTTTGCTAATAAGTGAAATCGATAATGTGGGGGATAGTTTTAAAATTTTTATTGTCATTATCAAGCAGCACTTTCCCTAACTAAGCTTAACATGAAATATTAGTAAAAGTCATTTTGACTCCCTGCACAAACCATACGTAAGTTGGACACCCAAATGGTATTATGAGTTTATTTTGTCTCTGTTGGTTCGTTGGCCATACTTGTGTCAAAATAATCACCTGACAGTTTGCAGCAATTACTAACAGATGTGTAAGACTTTTAGATTTGTTTTCATTACTCTGTCAGCTTTGTTGTGTTTTTGGGATATAATGACTAAAAAGGATATCTATGTCACCTTTCATCAGGAACTGACTGTTTTGTTTTGTTCTTTTAGTAAAATGTTGAAAAGTTTAGAAATTAGGTTGTGATAAATCATCAAATATCAGTGATGGCCCCAGAGGGGTTCCTGTGGGAATTTGCCCACCTTTTTGGCTTAGTGTCCCTTAGAATTTTGACAAATAGGATACCTCTACCATTACTGGGGGTCCAATTTGTTTGGAATTAGCCAATGACCCTCAAGTCTGATTACCTAGGAACAACACTGAATATGTTACTTAATCTTACGGGGGGAAATCGTAATGATGTGAAATCCATACTCAGAAAATGTGAAAAGCAGATATATATCATCTGACACAGACGTTTAATATCTTCCCAAGTAACCTCCCATACAAGTGGACCATTCTGGGCTAGAAATACAGAATCCTTCTTGCTTGCTATCAAAGTTAGTTGAGCAACATTTCATACTGATTATTTGGTTTTTGCCCCTAACCAGAAGGCTGGTGTTCTGTTTGTTTTACACCACATTTGGTTTGGAGATGCTTTTAAGAAGCTATTTGATTTAGAATAAGGACCTTTGGTGGGGAAAGGTGTGGGAACTATGGACCATTTGTTACAGAGGGTACATGGGAAGATTTGAGTAGACAGCCCCCTCTGTGGGAGGAGAATGGTTATGATCTTGTATCTTTCTGAAATATGGTGATACATATTGTATTGTGAAACAACTGCATCGTCGTGCCTGTCAACCATCTTAAAGAGACTCTCCATGATTTTCATATTTTATTTGGAGTCAAAACCACTTAATCAAAGCATATCATATATTCATCCAAATAAAGCAAAAAATCACGACAATTAAGTTTTCAGTGAAAATTAAACAACACCTTTTTGTGTCAAAGTTGAACTCACTATTACCTTTACATGAATTTGTAATAGTTTAAAAAAATTCATCATTAAAACACAATTTTTTCAGCAATAGTCACTTTAGTCGGTACTTTTTGATAAAATATAACCTTTCATAAAGTTTTGCATATCTCAACACATGGTGTGTCTCTTTAATGATTTCTCATACGCTTACTTTACTGCTTTTGACCTACTTTATTCATGATTTCCTTCCCATAAAATAATAAACTATGCTTGGTGAGTCACTGACCCAAGAGCTGTCAATAGCAATAATCATGTTGATATTTCAAAATTGTTACTTATCATTCAAAGGACTTTCAGGAATTAATGCAAAAGGTATGATTTTTGTTTACAATATTTGTGAAAGTAAATTTACTGCGAATAGCGCTTATGCTTAACATTAGTAAACTGTGTATGATCATGTTTGCACAAGCCCGCCCTGTTTTCAACAACACAAGAGTTTTCGGGGATGTTTGCGAGCACTCGCGAACACTCAATGTTAAAACAAGGACGTCCACAAGTCGCGAACAATGTGTTCCTGAACACAAGGCAGTTTCCTTGAATTATTAATTTCGATGAATTTGTGTAAATTGGAGATTTTCTTTCAGTCCAAACATTTAATCAGACAGTTGTTGCATATTCACCGTGGCTCATTTTCATGAGGATAAAGTGTTTTTATTAGATAGGAGAGAAAAACTTGACATGTGCATGATAGAAATCAATTATATTTTGTCTTGATAATTGATGACTTTGCTATGATACCCATTAAAGTTTTAATTAAAAATTCTGAAATTTCGATAAACATGAATGATTTCAGCAACCAAATTCGATGAAAATATTTTTTCACTACTATCAACAGATGAACTCAAAACAGTATTTGTTAAGGCAGTTGTAGCCTTTCACAGCCTAATGTTGTCCTGTATATTTTCTCAATACCTGCATGCTGCATTCTGTGTGAAATGTTGAAGAAATAAATCAATGTTATTAATAATCAGCTTGTCTCTTTATATTTATATCTCCCACCCCCCCGAAGGGTAGTGTTAGTTTCCGGAGCACAACTCTGAAACAACATGACCAATCTTCACCAAATTTGGTACATATCCCATTCATATCATGTAGATGTGCCTTTTGGGGGTTTTAACTTCTTTTTCAATTCTTTTTTTTTGTTTCCTTGGCAACAGTTTGGAGTTGTCATTTTAAAGGGTAGGGTTAGTTTCCGGAGCATAACTTTGAAACTACATGACCAATCCTCACCAAATTTGGTACACATCCCATTCATATCATGTAGATGTGCCTTTTGGGGGTTTTAACTTCTTTTTCGATTCTTTTTTTTTGTTTCCTTGGCAACAGTTTGGAGTTGTCTTTTTAAAGGGTAGCGTTAGTTTCCGGAGCATAACTTTGAAACTACATGACCAATCCTCACCAAATTTGGTACACATCCCATTCATATCATGTAGATGTGCCTTTTGGGGGTTTCAACTTCGTTTTCAATTTTATATTTTCTTAATCTTAAATTGAATCATATGTAGTTAATATTTTGTCAAAACTGTGGAGATGTTCATTAACCAAAACCTAAAGTTTATGTTGTCTTATAGAAAAATTCTTAAATTTTATTTGAGTTTTAAAAAACTGTTAAGAATTTTTTTAAAAAAACAAATATGCTGAAAAGGTGTACGGGGGGAGACATCTGTTTTTACGAGTAAAAAAACTTTCTAGTTCATATTTGATAAGACTAAAGAGATGTCGCAGCTTGTATCCGGTCTTTGAAGGGCATTCACAAGTGACATAAAAAGTGAGACATTTTCAATAACTTGTTTTTGGTCAAAATAGACTGTTTAAGAAGATGTGCTTACTTATTTGTTAGGTAGGATGTGATAATTCAACTGGTGAAGTAAGCATATTCTCCTATACATAAAATAATTTCGCAATAAAGAAGTTGTTACCTAGAAACAGAGGGAGAGTATATTTTTCTGTCTCGTATAATGAAAAACATAGGTATTCATTGTTAAATGTTTATAGCCTCCTTCAAAAAAGCATTGGAGTTGTCCTTAAAATCTTGCTGTATCATGTATATCGAAGGTTTGAGAGGACTGACACACCCTCCTCATTCAGCTAAGACTGTGTAGTACAGTGGTATGTGCAGCAGTATGAAGTTTTCATGTTTGACACCCTCTTTTGCCCATCTCATTAAAATAATGATCACAGATGAGTGACAAATGAGAAACCTGCATAAGACCAGGGGGCGATTCAATGATTTGATTTCATGAGATAGTCTTTCTCAAAAACATTTGCAGATTGGTACGTAAATTTTGAGTTATTTTTCAAACGAGTCTTTACACACACTTTCACTAAGAAAACGTCTCAAAATTAAGATATAGATATTTGAAGAGGATATTATAAGGCTCTTCAGCTGGGATAGTATCTTGTAAACATTATTAAGACCTTCACATCAGAGTCTCTAGGCTTAAAAAGCCCTATGACACAGAGGTGGAAAGTTCAACGGGCATAAAGACTTAATTTAAAGGATATTCACAGATCCATGATGTTTATAATAAGTTTTGTCAACTGTGAGGATGGCTTCATCAGACAAAATCAGGCAGAGTGGTGTTCTTGAATCACCTTTTGGTTTTTTGTATGTTTGGACAGTACAACTTCCCCAAACAAAATGTTCAGAAACTGCTACAACTGATCAAAGCATTGCAATTCCTGTGTCAGTCTGATTAAAATCGACCGTGTTCCAAGGAATAAAAGTTTTAAAAATTGACTTTAGTGGGATTTGAACTTACAATGTACTCTTTAAGGGACTTTCCTCTCCACAGCGGTCTGAAAACACTCTCATAGCTCACACGTACTGACGCAATCTCAACTAGCCAATCACAATGACTCCTTCTGTATCAATATCTAGGGGCAAGTAACCCCATGTTTACCGTTCATTTAACTTTATCGCCACTATCCCTATTTTAAACGCAATGACGTGATTGATACGCTAATGACTAGGTTTTGTCTGCACTAAAGTGGTGTCTGCATGTGCAGCAAGGAGGGTGCTCTCAGACCGTTGTTGAGAGCAAAGCCCCAGGGCCTCCTTTCACAAAGCCATCTTAACTCCCATTCTTTAACATTGCACTAAGGTTACCTTACGGACTTAAGGTCACCTTAACACTTTGTGAAAGGAGGCACTGATAGAGTAAGTTTACAGTCAATATTCAGAAACGTTTATTACCCGGAACACCGTCGATTTTAATCAGACTGTTCCTGTGTGTACCTTTGTTTTAACTTTTATACCTCATAGGTTTCTTCAGAAAAAAAACAAGATAATTGTTTGTGAGATTTATTTGGACTATTTTACAACAACTTGATGTTGAAATGACAATGAGAAACATAGCACATAATGTTGTTAGCAACATGGCTGCAAACAAAGCTTGACGATACACAGATCTTTATGACATGGTGATCTCTAACTTTTCTGATACAACAGAGGTTAACTACCGCAGTTCAAATTCAAAACTGTGATTATCCTGAGTCATCACGAAGGGAAGATTTCCATTCTTTTGACTCGCATATTTCTTATGTGTATCAGGAGCTGTGTTTGCAGGATTAAATAAACTTTTGATGGAATTATTTCTTCTGCTTTTTCTTCTCAGCTTCTTCCTCTTTCTCCTTCTCAATTTCTGCAATGTATTTTTCTATCTCATCAGAATCTAGCATCTGAAAATTCAAACAAACATGTCATTTCATATGTTTGAGATATGTAAAGAGAATTCAATTGACAGTAGAATTGCATTTTTTAAGACATCTTTTACTTAAATTCTAGATGGTTATTCATTCAAATTCTATGTTCTGAATAGTGGAAATTTCAAAATAGATTGTCATGACATTTAGATAATACCCATAGACATAGTCCACATTCCTCATTGTAGTAAGATTGAATTTCAACACTTACTATTATATGTATGAACTACTGCATGCCAGCTCTTTAAAGCTGGTAAAACATGTCTAATATACGGAATTCATTTGAAAACCAGGTTCTCCGTGACACAATCTCAACTTTATTTGGTCAAATTCTCGTAGTGACCTTGAAAATGAGGCCATGGTCACCTAAATCAACTGCGTGTCTGCGTATTACGATTTTATGAAGACTGGCACCAAGCTTGAAGACTCTAGGTTCAGCGGTTCATGAGATATCTTGCTTACAAGAGGGATGGACATACAGTGTAACGGTTTGACTGTTGCGTGGTATGCGAGTTGAGCGATGGAGGGGAGAGTGAGCTCTCTTAGAAAATCCGAGGAGGAAGGGAAAACAGGGCCGTTCCAAATGTATGTGGTCCGAATGGGTTCCGAGAAGCATGGGAGTCATGTTTATGGTACATGATCTCTAAATGAGTTACAATAAGGTCTGTAAGTTTGCTCACAGTGTTGTACGTATCATGATAAGAATATGTAAGGATTCTGTAGGAATAAACACGTTGGAGCCATCCGAATTGCGTCTGTCACATACAGATTGACGCTGAATACTACGAATGTATATAATTACTATGCTAAGGAACATGCATAAGAAAGTGTGTTGCCCCAAATGACAAAGAAATACCACTACTGCTTGGATAAGATCTAAATTGATATTTCCACCAATGGAGAGACTAGCTGACCTTGAGTGGTTGACCTCTTCTCATGACGGCGACCTCCATGTTCTTGCCTCCTGATTGGACGACCTCCAGCAGAGCTTTGAGTGTCAGTTTGATGCACTCATTGTCGTTGTTCGTCAGCTCATCTGTGTAGTGCTTCTCAAGGAACTCTCGCACTGTCTTCGCACTCCGTCCAATAGTGTTTGCCTGCCATATACAATACACCAAAATGAAATTTTGTATATACAATTATTTGTTTAAGTAAAATTTTGTTCACAAGGACTTTGAATATCAATGTTTATAATAATTTTTAATTATAAGTTGAACACGCTTAAAAGCCTGATCATAAGCAAAATTCTGCTATGTGAAATGCTTTAGAATAAATAATAATGTTAATAACCATAATAAGGCCATTTAAATAGCACATTTTCCATGCATAAGGATGCTCAAAGTGCACAAATCTATTATTACCCTGAAAGAATAGTACTTGCAAGCAGCCTATAAAACATTTTAGCAACCATCTAGAATCGTACCAATTTCAAAAAGTTTATCATAACAAATAACTCTAGAGTGTTTCTTTTTTGTATAAAACGCTGATTTGTTCTTAACTAACTTATACTAGCAACTTCAAATTCAATATGCATTATTTTATTCAACAGGAGGGCAAAAGGGAGGTTAAAGAGGAGAAGTAACGCATGAATTTGATTATTACAAATTAGTATCTGTATTCGCTTCACTTATATCAATCAATAGAGCCAAAAAATTTGAAAATATACGCTTTAATTCGACTACTAGGAGACCTTTTATACCCCTGTTTTGGATAGCCGCCTAATGAGACTGGCGAACGCATACACAAAATCACCGAAGCATGACTCGAAGCCACGCCCAGTGTGTGACATGCTAGTGGGCAGCTGAAAGCCCAGCCCTTTGATTTTCTCTGTATTTTTAAGCTAATTCAACAGCAAAATAGAGGCAATAGCATGACCGAAAGAATTCCAAAATACGATATATAACGGCTTCATGATATCAACTTTCCCTCTCAGTCGTCAAATCCATCTTAATTAGACTGTGACAATCCTTGGACGCGGTTTTCTTGGGTGGGTTTATATCAAAAAGGTAAAGAACTTGGTCGGTGAGAGATCCAATTACAATGGGATATCACGTAGTGTTACAACATGTATTTATCGATATGAAGTTATAAATTGTCTCGAAAAAAATGAAGGTTTTTGTAAAAAACGGGAGACAATGTGGAAACTTTTTTAATGACTATAGAACAAATAATTTTGTTTCACTTCACTTTCATGACAACTTAGTACTTATTGGAATATTCGTTTGTACTTAACTAACACATATCATATTCTTATCTAGTATAACATCTCACACCGTGTTGCAATATCTCTGTCTTTGAATTTAACATTAAATGACATGAAAACATACCTGACGCAAGCGTTAGAAACATCCTATGTAATCCTAAAGAATGTTGGGTCCCGTTATTCACGATGTACTTTTTTAAATGTGTGTCATCGTCCTTAGAGGTGCATGAGCCAAATCTCCTTCTCTTAATTTATTGGTTGAATATATATTCTACAAGTTCATTGGTTCAAAATGACTGGACGCCGTGACAATAAACTAAGTACCAGTCGAATGCCAAGAGTTACGCCATTATGACAGGACATATATTCCGCTTGGCGGGTCCAAGGCGTTAAAATTCAAAAGGTATAATTAGAAACCATTAAATCAAGAATTGAAATTGAATGCGATAGGATTACATAACGGCCACCTGTGTGTCATAAAAAACAAACAAACTAGTTAAACCAATTTGATTGTTGTGAAAACATTTGGCAGACGTCGTAATTGATGAACGACTTAAGGCTACCTTAGAGTTTTGTGCAACGGGACCCAGGAAATTATCTTTGGATGTACATTTATGATGTATGACCTACAAATGTGATAGGATTTGACTTCCACTTAGCTATTCTTACGACGATATCAACAATAATGTCTCACTCACCATACACTACATGCCTACATTACATTTAGAAAATTGTGTGAACGCCAAAATACATAAAAATATGGATATCATATTCAAATAATCCATGGTCAATAATACATTCAATTTTATTTTTATTATTTCTGTTGACTGAAAAAATATATAAATATAATGGAGAATCGTTTTTTAAAATAATCAGTCCAATGCAATTTAGCATTAATAGTAAATTCTGAGTTTTGTTGTAATAGCATAAAAATTAAATTGAAAATGCTAAAAGAAATTATAACACAAAAAAAATCGTCTCTTCTGTTTCTGTGCCACTCGAACTGTCATTTGGCTCATATAAGTATGGAAAAGTATCGTCCCCGTCAATTGAAATTAGCGTTTCTGAACATGATGAGACACATTCCATAGATAATGATATCTCGCTTTCTGAATAGCTGGTGGACATTATGCGTTAATACTTAATAAAGGTTATATTTTTTGGGAATAAGGATGCCGGTGCATCCCTCAATAATAATGTCCAATAAGTGAGCATAGTTCATGTAAGAAATACTTCCGGGATCTCGCGTGTTAGCGCAATCTTATAACTATGACAACATGGCGCAGGGTCGTGACTTTGAAAAACATTCCGTAGGAAAGTGCACACAGCATCGTATTTAATCAGGGTCTTGCGCTTGCAAAAATAGAAATATCCAGACAATGAATTAAACAATAGATTCCTTTAAGGTTTGAGTTGTTTGGATAACGTTTAGTAGGTAAAACCGACAGTTAAACTGTGAGATTTACTATCGGCTAGTGTTGTTTTACATAACGAGCGAATGATAATATGCCAACTAGCACGTCACGAAAGATTCACGCTTCAGTGACCACAGGGCCTTTCAGGTTCTGCTCGCCGGTCGTAATTAGGCAATTAAATTACAAAGCCGTAATTATGTTGTTTAGCGGCCGATTTCAGAAATTTAAAGTTGAGTCCACGTCAAATTGTAATCCCTTTTAACGAATTCCGAAATCGACCATAGGGCATTTCACCCGATCTTTAAAAGTACAAGGAGCCTCTTTATATAATGTCACCTTGGAGAGTACATCAGTTTTTGAGAAGTCAAAAAAAGAAAAGTTAACAGATGATTGACACACAAAAGCCCATTTGGCCTTATAGGATGATGAGATTACAATTGCTTACACACCTTCCATTCATGATACGTCCCAGATGGATCAGTCTGGTAGAGGTGAGGTGTCCCGTCATAATCGAACCCGATGATCAGCGCTGACAAACCAAATGGTCTTCGTCCATTGCTTTGTGTGTATTTCTGGAATAGAGATTAAAATGATGTTGTAAAATGAGTTCCAAATATATTTGAGATAAAAACAACCTATCATCATTCTGTGATTGGTTGAAATATCGTTGACATGAAAATACTTGTACCATAAAGTAAATTAGTAAAGTAAAGTAAATTCAATGATTAAAAGCATTTCATGTCAAAAGGTCTTATAAAAAATTACTGAACATCAGTCTCAAAGCTATGTTTGAAAGTCAAGCTACCATCATTGCTAATTTCTGTTTAAAAGAGAATTTTGGGGCAAGTCAAAGGTCGGTTAAAGATTTTAAGATTTCAATGGGGACAGAAGCGACCATTAATGCTGCAGTCTTTCAAACAGTATTATAATCAAATAAGTATCAAATAAGAATTATCAAAAGAAGCATATTTAATAGGACATTATCGATAACTCAAAAGTTGTTTGCTTTTCCGTTAAAGATGTTACAAAGATGTTTCATCAGACATATGCTCAAAAGACTCATTATGTTAAAAAAGAGAGTCAAAATAAAAAAGACCTTTTCTTTGAACTTTTAGTAATGATTATATTAATATTATTCAACAAGAAATCCTTTATTTTGAGACTGCCCCCCCCAAAATTACTTAAAGTTATACTTTGGCGATATATAATTCACACTGTATATCTGCTGCATAAACTACTTAAAGCATAATATTTTCATATCACAATAAAGAGGAACATTTTTCTTTAATTCCATACAGAATATGTATATATGCAAGAAACAATAACTAGACAGCAATGATAAATCTGAAATTTTGAAGAAGCAATTTTTTGATGACATCATGGGGACATAATTAAAAATAGAGCCATGGGCTCTGTAGCTCATCAGACTTTTGATAGAAATAGGTGTTTGGGTTTAGACCATGGGGTCATGGGCAGTGTAGGAAAGATAGCCTGTCCCAACGTCCGAGTTATTCACAATCAAATAAAAAAGTCCCATTGCCCATTTGGGGTCAAGGGGTCACCGAACCTACAATTCAGAATTCCCATTGTCCAAGGAGTCTACACACAACTATTAAGCTATCAAGACCTTTTGGAACTGGAGAAGAAGATGAAATTAGGTTTTTTAGGTTTTGACCCGTGACCCCATTTGGGGTCATGGGGTCACCAAACCTACAATTTAGAATCCCCAGTGTCCAAGGAGTCTTCACACAATTTTTCAGCTCTCTAGACCTTTTGGAACTAGGGAAAAAAGATGAAATTAGGTTTTTTAGGTTTTGACCCCTGTGACCCCATTTGGGGTCATGGGGTCACCAAACCTACAATTTAGAATCCCTGTTGGCCAAGGAGTCTACACACAACTATTCAGCTCTCTGGACCTTTTGGAACTGGAGGAGAAGATGAAAATAGGTTTTTCATGTTTTGACCCCTCTGACCTCATTTGGGGTCATGGGGTCACAAAATCTACAATTTAGAATCCCCATTGGCCAAGAAGTCTACACACAACTTTTCAGCTCTCTGGACCTTTTGGAACTGGAGAAGATGATCAAAATAGATTTTTAAGGTTTTGACCCTTGTGACCCCATTTGGGGTCATGGGGTCACGAAATCTACAATTTAGAATCCCCATTTGCCAAGGAGTATGCACATAAAATTTCAGCTCTCTAGAGTCATTGGTTCTGGAGAAGAAGTCGAAAAAATGAAAAGTTTACGGATGGACGGACGGACGGACGGACACCGGACGCCATGCCATGCCATAAGCCCATCGGGTCTTTCAGACCTGATGAGCTAAAAATATATTTGCCTACCCTTTTGACTTGGTGTAACCTAAATTTTGAGAATTATGATGCCTTTATCATTGTAAGGCTTCCATCTGCTCAGAATGACCCCCTGATCTTAACACCAGGTAACCTAGGAACAACACTGTTGTATACCAACCATTTTAGCTATCAAATTATAGCCTTCCAGATAATGATGAAATTTGAGGTTTCCTCAATTATTTCAATTGTAACACCTATAATGATCTTCAAATCACATTACAAAAACTATTTGATGAGGAATTTCACAACGACTCACCTGTTTAAGTTGTGCGATATGCCTTGTGATGTATTCACACGTGACTGGATCTTCAACTGTCAGTTTGTGACTTTGACACTCGATGCGTGCTCTGTTTATCAATATCCTAGCATCAGCTGTCAGACCTGGGAAATGATCAATGTTGTGAATAATCTAGAAAACATTTTTGAGTGAGTGAGTTATTGTTTAGCACTGCTTAGGCACTATTTCAGCAATACGCGGCAAGAAACATTTTTGAATAAATACAAACATGTGAATAAGGACTATACAGTGTATGCTCGAAGCCCAGAGAACTGCCTTCAGTTCAGTGAAATTGATACTGTTCATTCCTACAGGCCTGATGCCAGGAGCAAAATTGTGACCCTAGTGTCAGATTTTTATCAGCAGTAATAGTCATGTGATAAACAAAGTGTCTTGTTTTACACAGAGAGCAATTAATGAAGGGAATAAGCCTGACTCCGAGTAGCTGTGAATTTTTTGTTTTATAAGTTATGATATTTAAACAAACCCAAAGTTATTCAATGCCTAAATATTATATTAAAGAAAGTAATCTGTGTATATGAATTAAAGGACGCAAAGAACTTAATGCATTTTTAACATACACAGAGTCACAATGTACGACAAATGCAAATATAAGATATATATATATGATGAACAGCGGACGGACAGAATGACTATATCTCATGGTATTTCATACTGTTTGGATAAAAATGGGTGCTTAAAAGGACCCATGTATTCAATTGATTAAAAAAAAGCTTGCATATCACGGACCTGTGAACCTTTTCTTCTCCCTGGCAAAACATAACCAGCAAGTATGTATGTTTACTATTTTTATTCATTACAAACACATAGATTCAACAATAAATACTCCTTTAAAGGACGTCAATCTCAACACAGCTTGTAAATGGAAATACCTATATACTGGCTTTAATGGCACACAGATCAATCCTCAAAACTATCCTTTTAGTAAACTATGATAATTTTCCTTCGAGGCGAACAATTAAAACTAATCAACTAATTCTTCCGCAAAGACTAATCTGACATTTATCACTATAAGTATCACAAAGACTTTCCTGTTATATATCACAAAGTATCACAGAAACTATCTGTAATATATCAGTAAGTATCACAAACTTAATGTTATATGTCCACACTGATATCACAGAAGTTATGATTTGGTATATTCACAACTGATATCACCAAAGATTATACTAAAATATGTCAACAAATACACCAGCAGTCTGTTTTCCCTTCAGTAGGCAATAGTGATTAAACTATGCAAATAACATCTGTAAACTTGATAACATCATTGAGGATCTAACAATGTTTTAACCAGCTTTCTCAAAAACAACAACAATAATCATATATTTTTTATAAATTTTCCAATGAAACTGTCTTCTTTGTTCAACAGTAACTTTGACGATTGAAAATTTATTAAACTTAAATCTACACACTTTTGCAGTAATATATCAAAGCATGAATATGATTTTCAATGTGTCTCTTCAACAAATCAAAATTAATTGTTCAAATTTTCTCAGGTTTCCATACAATTCTACATCCATATGCTGTTTCTGATGGACGTTCTTTTAAGATGTTTTACTTCTCATTTTCTTTACAAACCCTGAAACAACAACCTCCTTGTGTAGTCCATGCATGCAGTCTAATAATAACATCCATATACACACTATATAATACAATATGTCCACAGAAAAAAATAGAACAATATCCAAAATAGTTTCTTAATTCAATGGTTTCAATACTCTGTTCAAAGGTCCAATAAAATAATCAGATATTGGACAGAGCAGGTTTATATACATTTATACATTGAAGATATGCTTGAAAATGTAACCATAATTTATTCTAAAAACAAGTCTTGAGTTGGGAAATATAAGTTATCAAATGGTTTCCGAGTCGAATGTTTCTAACCTCTCCCTTTCTGCTGTGTAAAATAGGGGTGAAAGATAAGGTGACCCTAATGGCAGGAATGGACACATTGTTTAGTTACATTAATTATCTGATGACAGCCAAGAGGGGATGGACCGATAAGGCTTCCAGGGGGAGGGAAGGGGGACCCGGGCTTCGAGTATACACTGTATAAAGGTTACACACTAGTCCTGCTTCATGACTGTTTATATAAAGGAGTCTTTTATACAGTCTAAGTCCACATTCAGCAAGTCTAGATTGATTGAATATGTTATTAAGAAAAAAAACACAATGGATGAAGGAACAGTAAAATATTAACATTTTCCATACACTAAATTTAGTTACACACATAAAGAGATGTGATGTTAGATTATCAAACATGTCAAATTTGTAGAAACGTTTATAGTCTTATATTTTATATATATATAGTTTATATTTTAGAGATTTTAGTTTAGTTGGGTTTTCTGTAAGCAATTTAGCTGATTACATATGATGAAGGTTAAGAAAAAAGATTTTGAATCGTCAACCATGGCCAAAGAAGTCTATATATATTAGTGATTTTTTCTCCTTGGTTTTGAGTTTTTATGTTTCATTTTGTAATATAACTGATAAAACACAATGAAGTTAAAGAAGATAACCAACCTGCAAAAGCAAGGGCTACATGATCATCTAGAAGTGCGATCTTCCTCACTGTGCGTTCTTCTTGGAGTTTAGCAACAGCTTTCTTTTCTACGCCTAAGACAACTATGTTTTTGCCTCGAACACCAACCTGAAACAATATCACAACTGGGTAAAAGTTATTTCAAACTTTGCCTGGATTTTTCTGATTATCTGAAAGGGAACAAACCATTCTTGCCAACAAAAACTCAAACCTTTCCTCGATTGAGAAGATCTATCTAAGACCAATTTCATCATTAATTATTCATAACCAGATTAATTCTAAAATTTATCAACCTATTATTGCCTAATACATAAAATACTTAAATGCATAAATATAATTACTTCCACATTAATTAAAGTGAACTTGTGTTTGAACAAAAGATAAGCAGAACCTCTTATGTATCAAATTTGGAACCAAGTATTCTTATGTGATCAGATATGATCTTAACAACTTGGTTTTATGATTAGCAAGCCCACTTACATTGCTGTTAAACATTCAAATTTGACCCAAGCAATCTTACTTGCAATTTTTGCTACAATTTTGTTAACTTTAAAATACGGATAAACTGAGAGACAAATATAATGAAATAAATAAATATAATAAATAATAAATATAATGAATATGTTTAAATACTTTGAATGAGGGGTGTAACGATAGATCAAACTATCGACTTATCGTGATAGTTGCTGTGCTTAATGGATAGTAATTTGTTTTAATCGATAGTATCGATAGCACGGCCAACTATTGATAGTTTCAATAGTCAGTTGTTTACTTAGCTATAAGTGAAATTGCTAATTACTGTTGCTTATAGATTATCAAAAATTCGGGGAGAGACACCTGTGAAGAAAGACAACCCCAATACCCAGCAATGATGGGTCCAACTTTACAATTGTTGACAAAAGAACGACACATCAGCCCTACGGAAAGACTGGAATTTGTGTTATTTTATTACTGACAAACTATCCGATAGCTATTGGAATAGTAGGTAATATCGCTATCTCAATAGTTAGGCACAATAGACTATTGCTATCACATTAGTTCCTGGTGGGGGAATAGTTGCCCCTCCTTTGAATAAATACTACTTTAAACAGATGACAGACAGGTTAGCATTAAAAGAGCCAGATGAAGAAGTTGCAGACATTTGTAACATAGAGCTTTAATTTTAGGGTTCCAATTCAACTTATAATCAATGAAGCTTCACTATTATCATGATTCTGCAGATGATATATTCGCAATAATGTGATTGCCGGAAAATACATTCAGGGACAGAGCCCCAGAAAGTTGAGAAAAATATGATACTTCAGTCTTAATATCACCATGGTCCGAGGTGATTTAAAAATTTTTTTAATCTACTGGGATACAAACTCTTCCATATGGATTTCCTCTCCACAGAGACTGATAGCAGTCTTTACTGCCGCATGTTTCGTTACCAGTTAAGTGCATACAAAACCTAGTCATAAGCACAGACAAATCACATCATTGCATTTAAAATGCAGGTTGGCAGAATGAATGGTTTACGAATTACTTGCCCCTAGCTACTTACACCAGACGCTTGTGATTGGCTAGCTGAGCTTACTTCAGAACATGTGACTAACGAGACAGCTGTTAGACGACATGGAGAGGAAACCCCCTGATTGAATGAGTTCTTATTATGGTAAAGTCGATATTTGAAACTATTTTTCCTTGAAACAAATTTGATTTTAATCAAACTGTCTTTTGCCATTAAGACATATCCCTTTAGACATGATATAGTGACGGATAGCCATCATTCCGCTTGGTGCTTGGCCTTTGCCACTGAGCTGTAGATACTAAACAACCTGTCTTCTTCAACAAGCTGTATTAGCAGGACTTATCCAAGCAGATTATGCCTATGCCATTCATATGGGGCCACGTCTTCCATAAATCGTAATAGTATGTAGCTATTACATGTAAATCTTTGCATTTAGATTATTTGACAATGCTATCTGTGAAACGTTTTACTGAAAAAAACCCTATAAGAATAATGAAATATAGTATGAAATTTGAGTAGAAATTTAAAATTAGTTACTTTAGCAGGGATTGGGAAAGACACCTTTGACAATGGGACATTTTAAGGGCTTTTGGTCATTTTCAGAATTTAGACCATCCCCCCTTATGGTAACAGTGATATTTATGATTTTAATGGGCCATTAATTCATCTGATGTGCAAAGTGCCCAATGGCCAAATCCTGCTTTCGGTAGGCCTACATAGGATGTTCAGTTTAGCCTTTAGGAACAGTGGAAACAAAATTTGCAAGTCAACTTTCCTTGAAATGCTACTTTTGTCAAAACAGGACGCAAATCATGTAAAACACTTCAATTACTTACAGCCGTTGAACCTTTCTTTACAGCTTCTTGTGCATATTCAACTTGAAACAAATGTCCATCGGGTGAGAAAACTGTAATTGCTCTATCATAACGCGCCGACATGCTTACAGTTTTGCTGTTTCACAGGAAGTACATTTGGCGCGGTAGCTTCGGACTTCAAAAACATGACAAGAGAAATTAATTTATTTTGTCGTAAATTTAAAAATATTCAAATTGAACGAAGCGAACCATGATCATCACTTTTAATACAGATTCTAATTTATTGTGAGTTATAAGGCCATATTGATTTTCTATCTCATATTAGCCAATGATATTCGAGATCGGTGTTGCTGCTGGTGACAAAAGTGCGCGGACGTTCCGAGAGGACTGTCCTTTGTCTCATCGTTTCTCCGAATTTCGGAGTCTGTGTTGATGGTCAGGCAGTTTGCGAGTGATCAACGAACAAAATGTCACTCGCTTTTGTGCCTCCCCAGCAAAAACCGAAGGGACAACCGCCAAATCAGAACACTATCCAGAAAGTATGTATCGATCAAATATGGTCGCCTCATTTTCACTGTCTGAATCATGAATACTGGCTTGTGCAAACATCGTGTTTCCAGTTTTTAAAATCCTTTGTCCTTCTATCATTTATGAATGTTTAATTTAAAGAAAAACAATTTTCATCAAAATTTGTATATATCTTATTGAGATTTGTATTTCTTAAATGAGCATTCATTTGAAAATGAAAGAAATAGTTCGGCGTTTTCTTGTTCAAATATTTGGCTAGGCTAGACACATGATGTCAGTCATTGTATTATCATTTATATGACCTTTCAAAATAACATTCATGTAGATAGATCCTGCTTGGTATACTCAAGCAATTAATGTGTTGTCATGATCTAGATATTTCTTTCTTTTGAATGACAGCATGGACACAATATTTCAAATGATATCCCTTAGTTCAATGTAGATCAGTTCAGATAACCAAATGGCGATCCATTCTTATATGTGATTGTAGCAAAAGCTGGCAAGTCATGTGGTCTATGTTGTTACTTCTCTTTACAAAAATATAACATTATAACATTTAAAGAAAGTAATTTAAGCAATTGTAAAAATATTGAAGGGTCAATTATATTAAATTTGATAAATCATAAAAATCATAATGTTTTTTAACTTGCTTAGTTGCAATTTTTAGCCTTAACAAATTACATATCTAGAAAACAAAACAAAAACATGAAATACAATAAAAACTTTTTAGCATGTTCTGGCTTGAATCAAATGATTGTCACATTGTAGAGAGTGTGAAATTTAACTTTTGATCTGCCAACAGTATCAAAAAATCATCAATACAAGCTATTTACTTGAAATCCCTAGTCCTTTTATAATCTTGTCGACATATGTCAAATCTTGCATTTGTAGGTTTTGAATTATTAATGGGACACTCATGATGTTGGAGTTAGAGGTCAAAAACGCATGTTAACAGGTTACTGATTTATTCAGTAAAGTGACAATGCTATTATAAGGTTTAAAGTCTAGCTTTTTCATGAAAACTATGTGTATAACCTCTCAAACTCAAGATACTTTTATTGCTGTAGATATTTTTGCAAAATTACTTATTGACGCTCATCAGCCTCTGTAATTTGCCAAGATTTTGATGAAAATTTAATCTATAACCTCTATATTGTCACTATGCTTAACATATAAAGAATAAAGTGATTTTACTTAATCCGATTTAACTGTGTTATTTCAGATGTTGGATGAAAACAATCAATTAATCCAAATGATAATAGATTACCAGAATACAGGAAAAGCTCAAGAATGTATGCAGTAAGTACTCATTCTAACTTTTCAACAACAACAAAACTATCATGCATGTACTCATAGATTAACTGTTTTTATTAATTGACATTTTTTATCAAAGCTTATGAAGAATTTATATATTTTGACATGGTTTTCATGTTTGAAATTTACGTCTTTCTGTCAATAATTGTTTTAATTAGTTGTTTCTTGGTTTCAGGTACCAACAAATTCTCCATCGAAACCTCGTCTATTTAGCAACGATTGCTGATGCCAATCAGAATGTTCATGCTTTGCTCCCCGTAAGTAGTTAAATTAGCATCAAGAACTTATAACTGGAGTTCTTTATGAATAGTTAGATAACATATATTGATAATGAAATGAGACAAATAATCGTATCTTGACATATTTAAGCAAATCATGCCCTGTTTGATTTAAATAAACAAGCATATTTGTTTCAAATATTCAGTTCAATACCTTTCATATTGCTTCCTAAGTAAAGTCTTTGTTTGAAAGCTTAGTTGGAAATTTCATTGGATGAAAAAATACGCATATTGTGGAGGAATAGAATGTTAAATCTGAATAAATTAAATCGTTATACCTAAGTCTAACCAAAGCACTTGAAATAACCATATAAGTCTTAAAAGGGTGTAAGACCCTGTTGCTTTCGATTTGGTGCTCCCTGCATCTCAGAGAAATATCAGTTTATACTGAGTATCAGATTTTTTGTAATCAACAATTTTATTTTGTTATCAATTTTACATTCCTTACACTTAAATTTCAAGGAAAAATGTGTTAAACTTTGTCGCATTTTTTATTCATTTCAAATGAAACCCAGGCTTCTGAACTGCAAAACGTATTGAACCGATGTTCAGGTGTACTGATTTATGATAAAGGCTTAAGTGTTTGAAGTTCAATTACAGGTAGCCTAGTTTAGAATAAGATTTTGGGGATAAAAAAATTTCTTATGACAATCCTTCTGATGAAACGTATTAACTTTATAATAAGAAAGTAATCAAGAAATTTTGTTTCCAGGCCCCTGGACAAGGAGGACAGCCCCAGGGTGGTATTGGACAGCAGGCACCCCAGATGACTCCCATGAGACCCCCGGGCAACATGCCAAATACCATGTCTCCAGGTGGGTGCTTCTCTCCTGTAAATACACTGATAAATTTACCCCTTCGTCTGGCATCAAATGCTCTTAAGAATTTGGAAACGGCGGATAAAGATTGAAGTTATGAGTCACTGGAACAAATTTTTTGCTACTATTTTCTTACTTTTGAGGAACTCGATTGTTTCTGCTAGGACTTGGGAGACCTTGTGGTCCTTTGGCTCAGTAGAACATATTTTTAGATTTATCCCTGAAATATCCCAAATGCTGAGAGTGAAAAAAGTTCCAGTTATGTGTTTTTCCCCCAAATTTGTTATTACCAAAATATGTTAAACCTTCATGATCATGATGGTTTGCATTACATGTACATGTGTCTTTGCTACAAAAGATCAGGGTGAAACTTTAGTTCATTGCAAAGTCATTAAAGGTGGTTACTCTGTATCTCTTCTAGCATGCCAATTTTATCTTGTGTATTACTTTAATAAACATTACTGTAGTGAATGAAATTTTTCAGTGAATTGAAATTCCTCAACCAGGGAATGTAATGTTGATGAGTCATGGAACATTGACTGTCAAGAAACAGTTCTTCATTGCCTAATAAAGATTTGCAGAACCTTATAGCTCAGTGAAAACAAAAACATAGTTAAGTCTTCTAATAGTCCAAATTCTCAAAACGGCCTGCTTCCCTTGGGACAATGGTTTAATGACGTCACAGACGACAAAATATGGTAACTTGCGCTGAAACAATCGTTGCTAACTAAAAGTGATATGTGAACATGTGCTCACATTAAAAATATGTCACCACTTATGATTAACCGTATGGGTAACAAATCATATTATGGAGCATCGTGATACTTAACCTGACAATATAAGTAATTTCTGCTGCAGCAGGACCCCCGATGCAAGGGGGAGGACAGATCAGTCAGTCCGGCCAGGGAATGCCCCCAGTGAGCAGTCAGCCAGGGTTTTCTGGTCCTATGGGGAATGCACAACAGTCCAGCGGTCCCACAGGATTCCCGCGGCCTCAGATGGGTCAACAGCCAAACCAACCACAAGGCAAGGGCAACATGATGCCTCAAGGTTAGAAGTTGTGATTTATTGTCCTTTAAAGTTTTCTTTAGGTAAGGGGTCAGTGTGACACATTCTAAACAAGAGAACCCTTTTCAGGGGTAGAAATTTTTCATATCAATGCACTTGCCATTCGGACTAGTGCATTTGTGAAAAAACTAATCCGGACTAATTTCTGCTAGCCAAACGCATCTCCAGGATCATATATTATTTCAAATTTTAAGCCTTTAGTAGACTACCAATTTCTATACTTTACTCGTCCAGCTTCTTTTTCATAGTCCATATGCTACCGGACTAGTGCAGATTTAGAACCTTCCCTTTTGCAAATGTATCCTAAAATTTTAAAGAACAAACTGAAATTTTCATCTGGGGCCCCTCTAGGAAATATTTTGTATGGTGTCTGTATTTGCAAGAAGAAATTGTATTTTTCAATATGAGGCCCATTGAACGGTTTGAACGAATTCCTCAGGACAAAATATGCCCAATCAGAATGGAACTATGGGTAGCCAAGGTTACACCATGCCACCACAACAGCAGCAGCAACAAGGTGCCTACCCTAGTCAGCCACCACAACAGCCAATGATATCGCAGGGGCAACCAATGATGTCACAAGGCCAACCGCCAATGATGTCCCAAGGTCAGCCTATGATGTCACAAGGTCAACAGCCAATGATGTCTCAGCAACAGCCAATGATGTCACAGGGCCAACAGCCAATGATGTCCCAAGGACAACAGCCAATGATGTCCCAAGGTCAACAGCCAATGATGTCTCAGAGCACGAGCAGCCAGATGATGATGAACAGCCAATCAGGAGTCCAGAGCAACTCGATGATGTCTGGCCCGAGAGGACCGATGCCCCCTGCAAATTTCCGTCGGCCTCCTCAAGGTGACTATCTCGAACTGCATCCCACAGTGCATCCTCAATGTGTATTAAGCCATTGCATCTCTATATGAATCTGATCTTGTTTTTCAAATATCTGGTTCAGGTTTTAGTTTCAATAGTGCTCGTAACTCGATATAATGTCTTGATAAGGTACCATATGGGTTGCATGTTGAGTGCAGTTGTAGGACAAAATATAGAACTTCATAGAAATTTATTTTCCTTAGAGGATGCACTGTGAAAAGCTGAATGCATTGATAGTTTGTCAAATTTATTTGTCTGGTAGCATGGCAGTTCGTCTGTTTTGATGTGGAGTTGAATGTTCGGTGTTTACATGGTTTCGACTCTCAAAGACAAGGATCAAAAGGGTCAGTTTTGCTTCAAAATAAAACTGAGGACCTTTTACGTTTGTTTTGAAAATTTTCTTAACATTTTATTTGAATCTCTACTCAAAGGACCTCTGTCACCATTGAACCACCTTTATCATTTTCTATATATAATGTGGGTGTGGGTTTTACTTATATCCCTATACACTTACATCAGAGCATTAACTTTTTAACCAATTTTAACAAAACCAGGGGTTGCTAATAATATGGAAGGTTGCTGCATCTTCAGTCTGTGGCAGAGAATCTGGTGCAATATTTATCATTGAAGTGGGCAATACAGACAGTGTTCTTTTGACAATGTTTGAGCATGTTTTCTAGTTTCAGTTTCCAACACTAACTCCTCCCTCCCAGTTAGACGAGATTCTCGCGGCCATTTTCTAAGCCCCGAGGACGAGCATGACGAATGTCCCACCTGTCTGACCTGCACACAGTCAAACACGTGTGACATCTGTCGCAACTGGTCCCACGAGCGTTGGGAGGATATGAGGGGCAGGCATGAACAGTCTCGCCGCCGACGGGAACGCAAAGCGGCTGATAAAGCCTCTCGTAGCCAAACCTCTACCAAAGAAACCTGTAACGGAAGTACAACGCCCAAGAATTCCAGTACCCCCACGACGAGTGCCCCTACTACAAACGGGGAAACCCAAGGCCCAGTGACTAAGTCGAACGTGGAGCCTGCTGTCTCCTGGACCCAACCCATTGCCCCCTGCCCTCCTCCCAACCAGCAGATTCAGCACCAGCAACTGCATCAGCCGGTGTTTACTGTCGGGCAAGTGTTTTTTTGTCCACGAGGCCTGCCCAGTCTCACTAAGGCAGACTTGAACTGCTCCCTTCAAACTGAGCATGCTGACAAGAACCATGGGATGTCAACGTTCTTGGATCAATCCTTGCCAAGACTAATGCTTTAGACATGAGTCCGGAACCTGAACAATGTATTGTTTGCTGAAAGCTAACTAATCGTCTCTACCCTAACTGTACTAAGCGTTTGGAGGTCAGTTGAGAAATAAACTCTATCGACTGACGTAAGCATGAAGACAAGGGACCCTCTATTCCACGCTGGTGCAGTTTAGGTCTGTGTTAGTTTGACTGAGGCATGCTCATCTGGCAACAAGATAGTCCTAGACAAGTAGAATTTACTAAACCTGAGACCGCCATGTCCACTTCTTCCAAATTGTCTTATCTGACTCCTCACCTGGTCCATAAACCCTCTTGTGTGCTCGAAATACTCAAATTCATCACATCATTGTCAAAGCTCTGAGTTCAATGATGTCTGATACATATTCTTAACCTCAAATGATAAAGTTGGTCTACGGTAATCTCAGGTTTGCTGTAGAATTGAGTAAATGTTTGACAAAGAATTCAAGGTGTAACCACTTGTTCGGAGGGAGAGAAGGTAAATTTGTTGAATGATCGCCATGTGATTCTTTCCTTTGGATGTGCAAAATCTGCTTTTGTTTCAGAATTAGTTCCTCTATCATTCTGTAATTCACTGAACCAAACTGTTGAATTTTCCCAAGAAGTTCAACTTCTGTGTCTTCCTAGTCTTGTTATCAGATGAAGCTGTTTTAGACATGCTAACATTTTTGTATTTTTTCTCCCTTTGTGAATATCCTGACACTAGGCCCTACTTATTTTCAAGGAATTGTATTTCAGATAAAGGAGGGAATATTCAAACGGGTACAGTACTGAGCGATTCTTTCACTGCTTAGAGGGGAAATTGAGGATAATTATTTTCAAGAGCTAACCAAATAAAATATTGTAAAAAGGCTTGTATTTACCATGCATTGAATGTAACAATCAGTACATTGTATATATCTGCTTAAAATGATGCTTGTTGTTACCTCTTCCTTTGAAATTCTAATTTACTTTTCTGATTTTAACCTAACGTTTTGTTAAACGATTTTGTTTTTTCCTTTCTGTTTAAGCATGATGTGAATTGCCTCCCTTTTTCCATTGACTTTCATACATTTCAACAAACGGAATGTGATTAATAAATTCGATTTTGATATATGCTTTATCAAATCTAGACCCTTTTGATCCTCTTCGTCTGTCGTGAGAATTCCAATATTTTGTTAAATGAGTTCTTTCTTTTAGCTTTTATGGAATAATTTAGCAATTTTACTGATTTTGGTGAATGTCAGTGTTGTAACTTTCTTAATTGCCGTCTTTGTAAAGTTCAAACCTGTACCAAATCTCCCCCCATTTTTGTTGTGTGCAGTTTGGTTCAGGGTAGCTAAATCCCCAATTTCACAGAATTTATTCCTTCAGAGATGCCAATTCATGGTGAAAATCATGAAATCTCTCTACATTTTTTTTTACAAGCTACTTAGATGTTTAATCACATGAATATGAATTCAAGATTATTTTCCTCCCAAGTGCAAAGAAAGGTAAATAGTTTTCAACAACAGAAACAGCGATGAATGAAGTTGTTTTAATGTGGTCATGCTTTGGTCTGAACTCTTTGTCAATACAAAAGAATTGTTTTAATTTCAGTTTATTTGTAGAGAAGGGTGTAAGTTGAAAGTTTGAATTGTTTGTGATGCATAATGGTTGTATTTTATCATGAGCTATTGTGCCTAGAAATATTGTCTGTTGCAGAGGAGTTTTGTGTGTTAGATGTTTATGCTTTTTAAATTAATTTGTTGTTGATATTGGCATAAATGCTGTTAAAAAATGTTTGGGACATGTTTGGTGTTACATATATATATATATATGCCGTTTTTTGATTAACATCTTCAAAGCGTCCTCGATAATTCCGATTATTGTGATTGACTAAAAGCATTAATTTCAGATGCTAATGATCAATTTATTTTCAGATTAACATATGAATAATAAACTAATTCACTTATAAAAAAATATTCTAGCACAACTAATAGTGTAACAGTGAGACTGTCAAAATTATTTATTTAAGTTCATTTGATTTTAAAATCCACCAGGTAGTCAAGTTTATAAAATTGAACATTTTAACTTTTAAAAAATCTTGGAAAATGTAAAGGCATATTACAGTTCAGGTTAACTTAACATGTGGCATCGTATTTAGATTTTCGAATATCGTATGGTTTTAGTGTTGCTGTTACATATTATTTACAGAATCTCTATATTGTTAGGTATTGGAATAACTCGAGACTAACAGTAGTCTAATCTGATGTCATGCACCAATTCATATATTTTACACTATGATTCTAACATTACCATAATATATTTACTATTTTTAAAGAATGATTATGATTCGGACCAAGATTTTTAAAAGTCACTCAGTACTAAGAAAGCACTGTACAATAAAATTGGCTTTTGGCAATCTTAGCACTAAGTGAGCTTTGGAAATTTAGGCCCAGGATCAATTATGACCTTTTTTGCCTGTATAATTGGCTTATCAGAGCTCATTCACATTCGTATGTTGAACCATTCAGTAACATGGAACCCTCCTCTCTCCCCAACAGGCCAGCAATACAGCCAGCCCCAGCCCCAGGGACAGGGTTCCTACC
Organism: Phorcus lineatus; assembly: GCA_921293015.1. Lineage (NCBI taxonomy): Eukaryota > Metazoa > Mollusca > Gastropoda > Trochida > Trochidae > Phorcus > Phorcus lineatus. The sequence continues at coordinate 9,982,610 of OV121090.1, forward strand.
CCCAGCAACAGTTCAGTGGTCAGCCGCCCTACTCCCAGCCGGGCCAGGCCCCGCAGCCGGGGGGCCAGCAATCCTTCCCGCAACAGCCCGGCTACTCCCAGGGCCCCAACATGCCCCCCCAGGGACAATATACCAGCTACCAGGGCCAGGGGCTGCCCCAGCAGCGTTATAACCCATTCAATAGACCCCAGGGCAGCATGGGACCAAACTCACCCATGCAGGGGGGTCAGATGGGCGGAAATCAGATGCCGACCCCTGGTCAAGGGATGGGTGGCGGGATGCAGCCAATGCCGTCCGGCCAGATGAGCGGGAATATGCCCCCCCAGGGCCAGATGCAAGGTGGTCCCATGACAGGGCAAATGCCCCCCAATCAAGGTCAAGGAAGCTATGGGTATGGGCAGAACCAGTACTGAGGAGAGAATTGAGATTTTAGAACGAGATGTGTTCACAATCAGATATCATTAGTCCTTGATAACAGGCTGTCCTATTTCCTTGCTATCATGGACAAACAAATGACCCTTTGCCTTGTGTCAAGGCAGGTGTCCACTTTGTTGTATGTATTGCGAGAGTAGGAATATGATAGTCTGCTTTCAAGGATTGGTATCCTAGAGATGAAATATGTATTTTAGAATGGACGGATTATTCTATCAGTCAGAAAGGAGCTGCAAAGATTATGGGAATTTGAGTTAAGTTTTAAAGCCAAAGGCAGGTTTGAAAATGGTTTGGTTTTATTTTATTGACATTTGACGATTTAAGCAATGGTTTTCATAAAGAAATATTGGACCTTGGCATTCACAGATATGACAGTTTAATTTCTGGTGTGAATGATGAAGAGTGAATCCATGCATTGCTTCCTGTTTTAACAACGAATCGCTATTTTGGATGTTGAAGTTTGTTGTGAGATATGAATGTATTGTCAGATTGTGAATTGAAACTATTGATCTTGAAGGATTCACAAGATTTGGAATCTCCTTAAAGCATTTATCAATGATCTGTTGGTCATTTTCTGATCTTGCCACTTGGAAGGGTGTAATCACGGTTGGTAATTGGGTGCAATAATCATTAGAATGGTCCTAGATTCAGCAAATGTAGTTTTGTGGTCCTTTGCTCCAATGTTCTATTGAATATGGAGAATATATTTTAGCCCTTCAAGCCAGAATAAATAGGCCAAGAGACTTTCTAGTTATTGTGACAATTTGCATTATATCGGTCATCTGTAGCTAGTTAATGGACTATGTGTTGGTCAATACCCTGACCTCTTGTTTAGATCTACTGCTCAAGCTGTTTGAATACTGAATGATGATGCAATAGAAAAAGAAGGGTTTAATTCTCTCAGTATTGTTCATTAAAGGATGTCGTATATATTGCCTTTGTTATCCAAGATGTTTAATCAAGAAGTTAGTCGCTTTGTGGTGCTCAAGGTATGTTTTCACAGCATTATATCCATAGAGTAGATAACTCAAAATATCCGTCTTTGATGGTAAACTTTTTCTCTTGTGAAGTTGAAATCTCATTTTTTATCTGATCTCAAAGTTTTTTAAGTCACCTTTTTAGCATTTCAGTAATTGTTGGTACAACTATAACCATTCATATATATATATTGGTATAAAATTTTGGAACAAATCAATTGTTTTCGTGTCTTAGGTTTAATAAACACAGTGGCCACTGTGGCTTACATAGATGTATTATTGTTTCAATAAATCTTTAAAAGGAGGGATTGAAAAGGTGTTATTTGATTTTGTTTTGATTTTTCTGTCAAATGGGTTTTTGGTCACTTGAATATTCATTCTTACACAATGTTGGAATTTAATGTGGTGCTCCAGGTTTTATTAAAGTTGTGTCTGAGTCTTTAAGTTTTCTACTCAGCTAATGGTTGACATTGCAAAGCAGGGCTTAACAATATCTCATTCCCTCTTAGTTTTCTTTCTTGGGACATTTCTAACAGGGAAATATAAAGCTCTTTTAATAATTGATCATAAATTTATATAAGGAATAAACCAACAGCCATTAATGTATATGATCTGAATTGGTTTATTCATGAGAAGTTATTTTAAGTATATTATTGTAAAACTCTTTTAGATCAGTCGTAAAAAAAATCAGTTTGAGTTACAGGTTTGCACATATACACAGGTTCTAATTTTCTGCTCCAAATACGAGAATATTTAGAAAATATCTGATTCCCTCCTCAGTATTGTTCAAACAATATCGTTGAAAGATCTGGTATTAATATGCAAAACATTTGGCTATATGTCGACTGTAAGTTGCATATGAAATACAATTCCAATATTCGAACATGTAATGTCCTTCTTGTCCCCAGCAAGGCATAAATCACACCAGTTTCAATCACTGTCTAATTGAAGCCTTGCTGAATTTCCTCAACCTTTCCAGGCCAGCCCTTTAGCATACTGCACCACAACTTGACAGTCTAATCAGAAAAATCCTGATGGTTGCTACCCCTTGTCTAAGAAAGCCATACGCTCGAACCACAAAATTTGGTACAATGCAGGAGGGCTTGATTTTGCCAGTGATTGAGTTGGGATGGTGATATCTGCCGTGATGACTGTCATTCGCTATCACCCGCCCTGGGGCGAGTCAACACCTGCCTCGACACTTTCTCATTGTTCCTTGTTAAGAAATACATGAGTAGTATTAATGTGGGATCACCTTGCATTTGAGGAACTAAAAGGCTTAATTTATTAACTTTTAAGTGTCATTCTTTGCTGCTTGGAAGCAAACCACATGTGGTTCTTTATGTCAGACCAAGTGCGGATACATGACCAAACAATGTGATCTTGATTTTACTTACTACCTTGAAAATTTTTATGTTTTGTATATTTGTTAAGTTGTAAGTGAAATAATATTCATACTTAAGAAATTTCTTTTTCCTACTGCTTTTAAAATATATCCAAACGATGTTAAAGTTTAAATGAAACAGATGTAAAGTAACTTTCTAAAGATTGCCTGTAAAAGTTGATATATAAGAGCATTTGAGAATTGAGTGAATCATGTTTTAGATTTGTTATGAAATAGTAACACTTCAAGAAAAGTTAACGGTGCAGAAATGTGATATTTCCTTCATGCAACCCATCATGCACCTTAGTTAAGTCCAACACATAAATTGTCTTTTCCTTTCGTGTCATTTATTTTGTATATTTTGTCAGGACTATGTGTTGTCATTTCTTTTATCATCCTCAACAAATTTGTCCTCATCACATGTAGTATGAAATTAGATCTATATATTTTGTTCCAAAGCTAGATTTGATTTTCATTTCCAAATATAACTTTTGAGTCGCCATACATTTTGGTGCATAGTATTACAAGCCATATAAATAACATTTGTCTGTTCCTAAACTTGGCCTAGGTTATAGATTACTAATTTGATGAAAATTTTGATTTCTGTATTAGTGTTTTAACTTTCACGAGAAGATAAGCTTAAAGTTGAACCTTTATCTAAACTGCGAAAAGCCTTACCAGTTCCAAATCAATATATCAGAAATTTGGTGACAGGGAAATGATAATAACATTTATATGGCTGCAGTAGAAATAATTATCAAATATAGTCACATGATGCCTTCATTTATGTTTGTGTCCACAGGCATTAGACCCTAATTATAGACCTAGATAAGTATGCATAACTATCTTTGTTTTATATGAGGAAGGCAAGACACTTGGCCTGTATCAAGAAATGTAAACTGGAATCTACAACTTTTCACAGAGTTTGAATTAACCAGATAAACCATTTCAGGTCGCAGGGAAAAAGTTTGTGCTGAATTTATAACTTTGATATGACGACTGAAATTCAGATCCCAAAGAAGAGCTGCAAACTTGATCAAGAAGTTGATCTATTTTTTCAGCTATCAAGAAATCTCATCTAATTATGTCACAGACATTTAGGCTATAGTTGATTGTGTGTCCAATTTCAAGCCTTATTTGAAGCCGGCACGGGTACAAAAATTAAACAAATCACTCCATCAGTTAAGGCGTTGTCAGGTGGAAATAAGCAGTTAGCGTTTGGTACAAAACATAAGATTGCTCATATCAACTGTGTGGTGTTAAATCAAATGCAGCCCATAATGGCATTCTCTCTCCATGTAAAATTATACACTATGCTTTGAAAACTTTCCAAGAAGTGGAGCGGCCGTGTATACGTTTTGCCACGAGACAGGATGTCCAAAATGGCGGACAGTGTCTTACCTTTGGTTTGTAGAAAGACAGGTACTTCGTATACTTATATCTATATTAGGGGCCTAGTGCTGTTATTGTGTTGTGTACTTGAGACAGCTATGACAATGGTGGTTTTACACCATGCCTAGTCATTCCACTTTCATCTGAATCAATATGATTGTTTGCCATTAAGAACGCAATATCATTTAAGAAAATAAATTTCTCTCTGGAGACTTGTGAATTATATTGAATAAGGGTATGATGTATTCTCTTTTTAAATTGAAATCGGATCATTTGGAACACATTTTTAAATGTAACTTTATTAATGTTCTTTTTGACGAAGAAAAAACTTTTATTGTGGCAAAAACATTGCCAAAGAAATGTATTGTCAAAAACAATTTCATCAACATGAAATAAAACTTACTTTCCAGAAGCTGAACATTTTAAGTTTGATTAAAATCAGATCTTATATTAATTGCACATAAAACAAAATTAAAGTATTGCATTTTAAGGTTTTTTCCTGATTTTTATAAATACAACTGGATTTCTGCTTGTTTGGTAACAATTTTTTTCTTTCAATGATGACGTATGTTCCGAATAAAGTATGTGACACCTCTTTTGTTTTCCATGTTTTATTGTAAAAACACCAGAAACGCAAAAGGTGAATTGAAACAGTTCGAAAGCCTTTTGAGGATGGTCTTCTGCGCTCATCCTTTGAATGATAATCTGACATAATATACCAGTCAGCCACATTTATATCTAGAAAACATATATTCCATGGATAAGTCAACTGGATTATTCAATATTGATAAACATTCTCACATTGATTAATTTTATAATAATGAATGTTCATCTAGCAAACAGCCACTATTACTGTTGCGGGCCTTCTCCCTACAGTAATACTAGCATCTTGGATGGCAGTGAAATATTCTTAACATCACCCCACCTCACCTTGCAAAGTTCCACTTTGACTTAAAAGAGTAATTCTTCTGACAGCTTGAGTATGTTTAATCAGAAACGTTGCGAATCTCCCATCGCATAACAAAACTTGAAAGGCAAAGTTTTATATGTTAACTTCTTTATTCGATATTTTGGTCCAAAATACAATATTTTGAGGGAGCTTACTGTTTGTGAAATAGGTGAACTTACGGAATTTCAGCTTGCGAGCTTCCTTAGAAAATATTTGCGACTGCATTTGACAGGCTATGGAGCGGTGATGCATTTGGGAGCCAGAATAAGGGCTCAAGATCTTGATGTTGTGCAGTGAAGATACTGTCAATCGAACCCTGAAACAAAATTTGAAAAATGATACTCGAGAGCTTTCAAGTTTCAACCTTTAAAAAAGCAAGAGACATCAGACATTATCTTGTCAAAATGGGATTACTAAGTGAACATTTCAGCAACAATAGTTCATAAGATGATGGCGATTGAGCATATTCATCAGTTCATTTCAAAACAAAATCGAAGGTATCCTCAACGAAATTATTTAAGTTTATCAAAGCATGTCATGTTTTGTTTAACAAAGTAAGAAATAAATAAATTGTTGAAATATAGACGATTTTTTAATCTCATTATAAGAAATTCTAACAGAAATGTCATATCATCTGAAGTACAGAAATATACTAAAAGTTAAGTATAAAGTGAAAAATCGGCCATAATATATTTGTGATATCGAGATCTTTTAATTCCCATTTATTGAGCTTGCTCAACTTCCTTTGAGGTGATATATGCATATGGAAGAAAGTATTACACCACCACTTTTCTAATTCTCATGCAACCCATCTTAACACGTTAGGGTTTTTCTAGTTAAAGTCAGAGCCACACAGACAGCTAAGCGTCTTTTTTGGTATAGCAGCAGACGTTTGTGGTAACCATTTGTGCTTATGGGGGTTAATCTTCATATACACCCCCATTCGAAACTACGAGAGCCACGCGTTACTAGTGAGTGTAACGGAGAGTAACGGAGAGGGCCGAGGTGTTTCGAATGATACACCCCAACAAAACCAATGTAGCTTTTACTATTATTAATTGACTTTACAAGGGTTACTTCGATGATTGTTTTTAGGATTGTAAACTGGATAATTACTGAAGAGTTACTTGGTTTTTATACATCTTTACACATGGATTAACCTGAAACTAACACTTACATGAATTAAATCAATATCAACCGAATATCAACAATTTTATCATTTTATCACAAGTCACTGAAAAAGCCGGAGGTAGCAGTATTTTTGTCCGGTGTATCTTTGATTTGATTATGTTTGCTATAAGCAGACTGAAACCAGTCATGAGTGATTTATTCAAAGAGACTACACTTTACGAAAAGTAAAGGAAAGAAGTTGATAAACAACATGACAGACGGAGTAAACGCTTACTCTTGTCGGACAATTTCAATGAAAGCATGTGTACATCACACTGCTATTGATATTACAACCTTTGAGGAAAGTTTTTTTTTGTAGTTATACAACTTAAAATGAAGGAGACTCCGAATATACCTTATCCTACATTGATGAGAGTTACAAATGACCAAACACTAACAATAGAATAAACATTCCCTGATCGAAATTAACTCCTTTAATGACGAAACTGCAAACTTGTGGTAACCATTTGTGGTTATGGGGGTCAAACTAAAAATTAATTTTAATTCTTGATGTTATGTGTCAAATACGTGTCAAATACGATTGAAACCTTCCCATCCAGCAATATAAAACGCTAACACGACACACGCGACAAAAATCAGATCAGATGAACACAAGATCGTAAAACTCGTTAAAAGGTTAAGCTTTTATAAAAGAATAAAGTATTCTCTGGAAAATCTTTTATTGTCGACATGACGTACGAGATCAGAGAATCGTTTGAAGAAACGACAAATTATCGACGATTTGGTGAGTATGAATCTTTTCCTAACATCGGAGACTGTCATTTGGAAGTTTCAACTAATTCTGTCCTTGTGGACATTGAAAGACTATAGAAAAGGAATGAGGCAAGATGTTTCCTGTTTTAGTGTAAATGTCGACGGCTATTTTAGTATTTTTCAGTATCTTTGTACTGTGGAAGAATTTAAAACGCCTATTTCAGCCAGACAAACTTAACGAAAGAAAATACTAAAATGTTAATTTAACGTCCTATCTGCTGCCAACAAAGTATCTCAAAAGATTCCTTGGTGAATTTGGTATATTTTGTCTTTATAAACATATCAACATGTCATTTAAATCACTTGTACAAAGGCAATTTTAGTTGGTATATTGGTTGAAATATCGTTAAAAAGTTAAGTCTAAAAATAGAACAATCAGGAACAATCAGGTCGGAAACAGCCGAAGGCTAATGACGACAATTGCGATGACGTCATCGGTCGAACCGAAGCGTTCTTCGTGACATTCCGACACCGTTGCTATGTGCTTCCTTCGACGTCCGCACATTGTGTATAAAAACGACGTCATCAGAGTGGCAACGGATTTCACTTCCTGTTGTTGTCTGTGACGGGTCAGATACGCTCTGCTGATTGTTCACCTGATTGTTGACGCTGACGCCAACTTTTTCAACATCAAATCCGATGTCATCCTTTTTGCAGCATAGCGGTATGTTTCTTAAATGACTGCATTGGATTATGTAAGTAACATTTTACTTATTCGTATGTTTATTTTTATAATTAGGTAGAAAATACCAGGTATTTTTAAAAATAGTGTTCTTAGGTAGGCAGGCCAACTTACCTTTAGTTAGTTTAGAAAGATATTTGAAGCTAGAAATATTTTATTTCAGGAAAAATCTCGACAGGTAAGATTTGCTTTACCTTTTTAAGATGTTGTTAGTATTATTAAGTGAATAACATCAAAAACACACCGTTCTTATAGTTCTCTTCCGTTCGTAGAATTCGTCGATTCATAACGTTAGTTTGAATAGAGTAAATATATATACACAACATGATGATTTCAGTACATTTAATGTCCTTTCTAACAGAAAATTAACAAACTCCGTAGATCACTGAATCATATTATTTTTCTAATCAACAAAAGAGTTAATATTTCAATACCATCGTATGCAGTCCGCAAGTAAATTAAATCCTTATCATTTATATAACACATTTTAACACTAGCATTGCAATAGTTAGGTAAATAATCCCCTTAATTAAATATCATAAATATTAACAAGAAGAGAACAAGAAAGATCAGTATGTCCTCTCATTAAAAAAACTCATAACACAACCAAACCATGCACTAGTTACGTCAACTACTCCTCTCTAGAAATAACTCTAAATATTTTAAACAGTACCATAGCATGCACTAGTAGGTAAAATGAAACCCCAGCCCCTTTAGAAATAACTCTAAATATTTTGAACAATACCATAGCATAAAGCCCCTTTTTAAATAACTCTAAAAAAATTTAACAGTACCATAGCATGCACTAGGTAGGTCAATTGAAACCCCAGCCCCTTAGAAACAACTCTAAATATTTTGAACAGTACCATAGCATGCACTAGGTAGGTCAACTGATCCTTCTTTAGAAATAACTCTAAATATTTTGAACAGTACCATAACATGCACTAGGTAGATCAATTCAAACCCCAGCCCCTTTAGAAATAACTCTAAATTTTTTTAACAGTACCATAGCATGCACTAGGTAGGTCAATTGAAACCCCAGCCCCTTTAGAAACAACTTCTTAACATTTTGAACAGTACCATAGCATGCACTAGGTAGGTCAACTAATCCTTCTTTAGAAATAACTCTAAATATTTTTAACAGTACCATACCATGCACTAGGTAGGTCAATTGAAACCCCAGGCCTTTAGAAACAACTCTAAACATTTTGAACAGTACCATAGCATGCGCTAGGTAGGTCAACTAATCCTTCTTTAGAAAAAACTCTAAGAATTCTTAACAGTACCATAGCATGCACTAGGTAGGTCAATTGAAACCCCAGCCCCTTTAGAAACAACTCTAAACATTTTGAACAGTACCATAGCATGCACTAGGTAGGTCAACTAATCCTTCTTTAGAAATAACTCTAAATATTTTGAACAGTACCATAGCATGCACTAGGTAGGTCAATTGAAACCCCAGCCCCTTTAGAAACAACTCTAAACATTTTGAACAGTACCATAGCATGCACTAGGTAGGTCAACTAATCCTTCTTTAGAAACAACTCTAAATATTTTTAACAGTACCATATCATGCACTAGGTAGGTCAATTGAAACCCCAGCCCCTTTAGAAACAACTCTAAACATTTTGAACAGTACCATAGCATGCACTAGGTAGGTCAACTAATCCTTCTTTAGAAACAACTCTAAAAATTCTTAACAGTACCATAGCATGCACTAGGTAGGTCAATTGAAACCCCAGCCCCTTTAGAAATAATTCTAAAAATTCTTAACAGTACCATAGCATGCACTAGGTAGGTCAATTGAAACCCCAGCCCCTTTAGAAACAACTCTAAACATTTTGAACAGTACCATAGCATGCACTAGGTAGGTCAACTAATCCTTCTTTAGAAACAACTCTAAATATTTTGAACAGTACCATAGCATGCACTAGGTAGGTCAATTGAAACCCCAGCCCCTTTAGAAATAATTCTAAAAATTCTTAACAGTACCATAGCATGCACTAGGTAGGTCAATTGAAACCCCAGCCCCTTTAGAAACAACTCTAAACATTTTGAACAGTACCATAGCATGCACTAGGTAGGTCAACTAATCCTTCTTTAGAAATAACTCTAAATATTTTTAACAGTACCATAGCATGCACTAGGTAGGTCAATTGAAACCCCAGCCCCTTTAGAAATAACTCTAAAAATTCTTAACAGTACCATAGCATGCACTAGGTAGGTCAATTGAAACCCCAGCCCCTTTAGAAAACACTCTTAATTTTTTTAACAGTACCATAGCATGCACTAGGTAGGTCAACTAATCCTTCTTTAGAAATAACTCTAAATATTTTGAACAGTACCATAGCATGCACTAGGTAGGTCAACTGAAACTCCAGCTCCTTTAGAAATAACTCTAAAAATTCTTAACAGTACCATAGCATGCACTAGGTAGGTCAATTGAAACCCCAGCCCCTTTAGAAACAACTCTAAACATTTTGAACAGTACCATAGCATGCACTAAGTAGGTCAACTAATCCTTATTTAGAAACAACTCTAAATATTTTTAACAGTACCATAGCATGCACTAGGTAGGTCAATTGAAACCCCAGCCCCTTTAGAAACAACTCTAAACATTTTGAACAGTACCATAGCATGCACTAGGTAGGTCAACTAATCCTTCTTTAGAAACAACTCTAAAAATTCTTAACAGTACCATAGCATGCACTAGGTAGGTCAATTGAAACCCCAGCCCCTTTAGAAATAATTCTAAAAATACTTAACAGTACCATAGCATGCACTAGGTAGGTCAATTGAAACCCCAGCCCCTTTAGAAACAACTCTAAACATTTTGAACAGTACCATAGCATGCACTAGGTAGGTCAACTAATCCTTCTTTAGAAATAACTCTAAATATTTTTAACAGTACCATAGCATGCACTAGGTAGGTCAATTGAAACCCCAGCCCCTTTAGAAACAACTCTAAACATTTTGAACAGTACCATAGCATGCACTAGGTAAGTCAACTAATCCTTCTTTAGAAATAACTCTAAATATTTTGAACAGTACCATAGCATGCACTAGGTAGGTCAATTGAAACCCCAGCCCCTTTAGAAACAACTCTAAACATTTTGAACAGTACCATAGCATGCACTAGGTAGGTCAATTAATCCTTCTTTAGAAATAACTCTAAACATTTTGAACAGTACCATAGCATGCACTAGGTAGGTCAATTGAAACCCCAGGCCTTTAGAAACAATTCTAAACATTTTGAACAGTACCATAGCATGCACTAGGTAGGTCAACTAATCCTTCTTTAGAAATAACTCTAAATATTGTTAACAGTACCATAGCATACTTTTAACAATACCATAGCATGCACTAGGTAGGTCAATTGAAACCCCAGCCCCTTTAGAAACAACTCTAAATTTTCTAAACAGTACCATAGCATGCACTAGGTAGGTCAATTGAAACCCCAGCCCCTTTAGAAACAACTTCTTAACATTTTAACAGTACCATAGCATGCACTAGGTAGGTCAACTAATCCTTCTTTAGAAATAACTCTAAACATTTTGAACAGTACCATAGCATGCACTAGGTAGGTCAACTAATCCTTCTTTAGAAATAACTCTAAATATTTTTAACAGTACCATAGCATGCACTAGGTAGGTCAATTGAAACCCCAGCCCCCTTTAGAAACAACTCTAAACATTTTGAACAGTACCATAGCATGCACTAGGTAGGTCAACTAATCCTTCTTTAGAAATAACTCTAAACATTTTTAACAGTACCATAGCATGCACTAAGTAGGTCAATTGAAACCCCAGCCCCCTTTAGAAACAACTCTAAACATTTTGAACAGTACCATAGCATGCACTAGGTAAGTCAACTAATCCTTCTTTAGAAATAACTCTAAATATTTTTAACAGTACCATAGCATGCACTAGGTAGGTCAATTGAAACCCCAGCCCCTTTAGAAACAACTCTAAACATTTTGAACAGTACCATAGCATGCACTAGGTAGGTCAATTGAAACCCCAGGCCTTTAGAAACAACTCTAAACATTTTGAACAGTACCATAGCATGCACTAGGTAGGTCAACTAATCCTTCTTTAGAAACAACTCTAAATATTTTGAACAGTACCATAGCATGCACTAGGTAGGTCAATTGAAACCCCAGCCCCTTTAGAAACAACTTCTTAACATTTTGAACAGTACCATAGCATGCACTAGGTAGGTCAACTAATCCTTCTTTAGAAATAACTCTAAAAATTCTTAACAATACCATAGCATGCACTAGGTAGGTCAATTGAAACCCCAGCCCCTTTAGAAACAACTCTAAACATTTTGAACAGTACCATAGCATGCACTAGGTAGGTCAACTAATCCTTCTTTAGAAACAACTCTAAATATTTTGAACAGTACCATAGCATGCACTAGGTAGGTCAATTGAAACCCCAGCCCCTTTAGAAACAACTTCTTAACATTTTGAACAGTACCATAGCATGCACTAGGTAGGTCAACTAATCCTTCTTTAGAAATAACTCTAAAAATTCTTAACAATACCATAGCATGCACTAGGTAGGTCAATTGAAACCCCAGCCCCTTTAGAAACAACTCTTAACATTTTGAACAGTACCATAGCATGCACTAGGTAGGTCAACTAATCCTTCTTTAGAAATAACTCTAAATATTTTTAACAGTACCATAGCATGCACTAGGTAGGTCAATTGAAACCCCAGGCCTTTAGAAACAACTCTAAACATTTTGAACAGTACCATAGCATGCACTAGGTAGGTCAACTAATCCTTCTTTAGAAATAACGCTAAATATTTTTAACAGTACCATAGCATGCACTAGGTAGGTCAATTAAAACCCCAGTCCCTTTAGAAACAACTCTAAACATTTTGAACAGTACCATAGCATGCACTAGGTAGGTCAATTGAAACCCCAGCCCTTTAGAAACAACTTCTTAACATTTTTAACAGTACCATAGCATGCACTAGGTAGGTCAACTAATCCTTCTTTAGAAACAACTCTAAATATTTTGAACAGTACCATAGCATGCACTAGGTAGGTCAATTGAAACCCCAGCCCCTTTAGAAATAATTCTAAAAATTCTTAACAGTACCACAGCATGCACTAGGTAGGTCAATTGAAACCCCAGCCCCTTTAGAAACAACTCTAAACATTTTGAACAGTACCATAGCATGCACTAGGTAGGTCAACTAATCCTTCTTTAGAAATAACTCTAAATATTGTTAACAGTATCATAGCATATTTTTAACAATACCATAGCATGCACTAGGTAGGTCAATTGAAACCCCAGCCCCTTTAGAAACAACTCTAAAAATTTTTAACAGTACCATAGCATGCACTAGGTAGGTCAATTGAAACCCCAGCCCCTTTAGAAACAACTCTAAACATTTTGAACAGTACCATAGCATGCACTAGGTAGGTCAACTAATCCTTCTTTAGAAATAACTCTAAATATTTTTAACAGTACCATAGCATGCACTAGGTAGGTCAATTGAAACCCCAGCCCCTTTAGAAACAACTCTAAACATTTTGAACAGTACCATAGCATGCACTAGGTAGGTCAATTGAAACCCCAGCCCTTTAGAAACAACTTCTTAACATTTTTAACAGTACCATAGCATGCACTAGGTAGGTCAACTAATCCTTCTTTAGAAATAACTCTAAATATTTTGAACAGTACCATAGCATGCACTAGGTAGGTCAATTGAAACCCCAGCCCCTTTAGAAATAACTCTAAAAATTCTTAACAATACCATAGCATGCACTAGGTAGGTCAATTGAAACCCCAGCCCCTTTAGAAACAACTCTTAACATTTTGAACAGTACCATAGCATGCACTAGGTAGGTCAACTAATCCTTCTTTAGAAATAACTCTAAATATTTTTAACAGTACCATAGCATGCACTAGGTAGGTCAATTGAAACCCCAGTCCCTTTAGAAACAACTCTAAACATTTTGAACAGTACCATAGCATGCACTAGGTAGGTCAATTGAAACCCCAGCCCTTTAGAAACAACTTCTTAACATTTTTAACAGTACCATAGCATGCACTAGGTGAGTCAACTAATCCTTCTTTAGAAACAACTCTAAATATTTTGAACAGTACCATAGCATGCACTAGGTAGGTCAATTGAAACCCCAGCCCCTTTAGAAATAATTCTAAAAATTCTTAACAGTACCACAGCATGCACTAGGTAGGTCAATTGAAACCCCAGCCCCTTTAGAAACAACTCTAAACATTTTGAACAGTACCATAGCATGCACTAGGTAGGTCAACTAATCCTTCTTTAGAAATAACTCTAAATATTGTTAACAGTATCATAGCATATTTTTAACAATACCATAGCATTCACTAGGTAGGTCAATTGAAACCCCAGCCCCTTTAGAAACAACTCTAAAGTTTTTTAACAGTACCATAGCATGCACTAGAAAGGTCAATTGAAACCCCAGCCCCTTTAGAAACAACTCTAAACATTTTGAACAGTACCATAGCATGCACTAGGTAGGTCAACTAATCCTTCTTTAGAAATAACTCTAAATATTTTGAACAGTACCATAGCATGCACTAGGTAGGTCAATTGAAACCCCAGCCCCTTTAGAAACAACTCTAAACATTTTGAACAGTACCATAGCATGCACTAGGTAGGTCAACTAATCCTTCTTTAGAAACAACTCTAAATATTTTTAACAGTACTATAGCATGCACTAGGTAGGTCAATTGAAACCCCAGGCCTTTAGAAAAAACTCTAAACATTTTGAACAGTACCATAGCATGCACTAGGTAGGTCAACTAATCCTTCTTTAGAAACAACTCTAAATATTTTGAACAGTACCATAGCATGCACTAGGTAGGTCAATTGAAACCCCAGCCCCTTTAGAAACAACTTCTTAACATTTTGAACAGTACCATAGCATGCACTAGGTAGGTCAACTAATCCTTCTTTAGAAACAACTCTAAATATTTTTAACAGTACCATAGCATGCACTAGGTAGGTCAATTGAAACCCCAGGCCTTTAGAAACAACTCTAAACATTTTGAACAGTACCATAGCATGCACTAGGTAGGTCAACTAATCCTTCTTTAGAAACAACTCTAAATATTTTGAACAGTACCATAGCATGCACTAGGTAGGTCAATTGAAACCCCAGCCCCTTTAGAAACAACTTCTTAACATTTTGAACAGTACCATAGCATGCACTAGGTAGGTCAACTAATCCTTCTTTAGAAATAACTCTAAATATTTTTAACAGTACCATAGCATGCACTAGGTAGGTCAATTGAAACCCCAGGCCTTTAGAAACAACTCTAAACATTTTGAACAGTACCATAGCATGCACTAGGTAGGTCAACTAATCCTTCTTTAGAAATAACTCTAAATATTTTGAACAGTACCATAGCATGCACTAGGTAGGTCAATTGAAACCCCAGTCCCTTTAGAAACAACTCTAAACATTTTGAACAGTACCATAGCATGCACTAGGTAGGTCAATTGAAACCCCAGTCCCTTTAGAAACAACTCTAAACATTTTGAACAGTACCATAGCATGCACTAGGTAGGTCAATTGAAACCCCAGCCCTTTAGAAACAACTTCTTAACATTTTTAACAGTACCATAGCATGCACTAGGTAGGTCAACTAATCCTTCTTTAGAAATAACTCTAAATATTTTGAACAGTACCATAGCATGCACTAGGTAGGTCAATTGAAACCCCAGTCCCTTTAGAAATAACTCTAAAAATTCTTAACAATACCATAGCATGCACTAGGTAGGTCAATTGAAACCCCAGCCCCTTTAGAAACAACTCTAAACATTTTGAACAGTACCATAGCATGCACTAGGTAGGTCAACTAATCCTTCTTTAGAAATAACTCTAAATATTTTTAACAGTACCATAGCATGCACTAGGTAGGTCAATTGAAACCCTAGGCCTTTAGAAACAACTCTAAACATTTTGAACAGTACCATAGCATGCACTAGGTAGGTCAACTAATCCTTCTTTAGAAATAACTCTAAATATTTTGAACAGTACCATAGCATGCACTAGGTAGGTCAATTGAAACCCCAGCCCCTTTAGAAATAACTCTAAAAATACTTAACATAACATAGCATGCACTAGGTAGGTCAATTGAAACCCCAGCCCCTTTAGAAACAACTCTAAACATTTTGAACAGTACCATAGCATGCACTAGGTAGGTCAACTAATCCTTCTTTAGAAATAACTCTAAATATTGTTAACAGTACCATAGCATACTTTTAACAATACCATAGCATGCACTAGGTAGGTCAATTGAAACCCCAGCCCCTTTAGAAACAACTCTAAATTTTCTAAACAGTACCATAGCATGCACTAGGTAGGTCAATTGAAACCCCAGCCCCTTTAGAAACAACTCTAAACATTTTGAACAGTACCATAGCATGCACTAGGTAGGTCAATTGAAACCCCAGCCCTTTAGAAACAACTTCGTAACATTTTTAACAGTACCATAGCATGCACTAGGTAGGTCAACTAATCCTTCTTTAGAAATAACTCTAAATATTTTGAACAGTACCATAGCATGCACTAGGTAGGTCAATTGAAACCCCAGCCCCTTTAGAAATAACTCTAAAAATTCTTAACAATACCATAGCATGCACTAGGTAGGTCAATTGAAACCCCAGCCCTTTAGAAACAACTTCTTAACATTTTTAACAGTACCATAGCATGCACTAGGTAGGTCAACTAATCCTTCTTTAGAAATAACTCTAAATATTTTGAACAGTACCATAGCATGCACTAGGTAGGTCAATTGAAACCCCAGTCCCTTTAGAAATAACTCTAAAAATTCTTAACAATACCATAGCATGCACTAGGTAGGTCAATTGAAACCCCAGCCCCTTTAGAAACAACTCTAAACATTTTGAACAGTACCATAGCATGCACTAGGTAGGTCAACTAATCCTTCTTTAGAAATAACTCTAAATATTTTTAACAGTACCATAGCATGCACTAGGTAGGTCAATTGAAACCCTAGGCCTTTAGAAACAACTCTAAACATTTTGAACAGTACCATAGCATGCACTAGGTAGGTCAACTAATCCTTCTTTAGAAATAACTCTAAATATTTTGAACAGTACCATAGCATGCACTAGGTAGGTCAATTGAAACCCCAGCCCCTTTAGAAATAACTCTAAAAATACTTAACATAACATAGCATGCACTAGGTAGGTCAATTGAAACCCCAGCCCCTTTAGAAACAACTCTAAACATTTTGAACAGTACCATAGCATGCACTAGGTAGGTCAACTAATCCTTCTTTAGAAATAACTCTAAATATTGTTAACAGTACCATAGCATACTTTTAACAATACCATAGCATGCACTAGGTAGGTCAATTGAAACCCCAGCCCATTTTGAACAGTACCATAGCATGCACTAGGTAGGTCAACTAATCCTTCTTTAGAAATAACTCTAAATATTTTGAACAGTACCATAGCATGCACTAGGTAGGTCAATTGAAACCCCAGTCCCTTTAGAAACAACTCTAAACATTTTGAACAGTACCATAGCATGCACTAGGTAGGTCAATTGAAACCCCAGTCCCTTTAGAAACAACTCTAAACATTTTGAACAGTACCATAGCATGCACTAGGTAGGTCAATTGAAACCCCAGCCCTTTAGAAACAACTTCTTAACATTTTTAACAGTACCATAGCATGCACTAGGTAGGTCAACTAATCCTTCTTTAGAAATAACTCTAAATATTTTGAACAGTACCATAGCATGCACTAGGTAGGTCAATTGAAACCCCAGTCCCTTTAGAAATAACTCTAAAAATTCTTAACAATACCATAGCATGCACTAGGTAGGTCAATTGAAACCCCAGCCCCTTTAGAAACAACTCTAAACATTTTGAACAGTACCATAGCATGCACTAGGTAGGTCAACTAATCCTTCTTTAGAAATAACTCTAAATATTTTTAACAGTACCATAGCATGCACTAGGTAGGTCAATTGAAACCCCAGGCCTTTAGAAACAACTCTAAACATTTTGAACAGTACCATAGCATGCACTAGGTAGGTCAACTAATCCTTCTTTAGAAATAACTCTAAATATTTTGAACAGTACCATAGCATGCACTAGGTAGGTCAATTGAAACCCCAGCCCCTTTAGAAATAACTCTAAAAATTCTTAACATAACATAGCATGCACTAGGTAGGTCAATTGAAACCCCAGCCCCTTTAGAAACAACTCTAAACATTTTGAACAGTACCATAGCATGCACTAGGTAGGTCAACTAATCCTTCTTTAGAAATAACTCTAAATATTGTTAACAGTACCATAGCATACTTTTAACAATACCATAGCATGCACTAGGTAGGTCAATTGAAACCCCAGCCCCTTTAGAAACAACTCTAAATTTTCTAAACAGTACCATAGCATGCACTAGGTAGGTCAATTGAAACCCCAGCCCCTTTAGAAACAACTCTAAACATTTTGAACAGTACCATAGCATGCACTAGGTAGGTCAATTGAAACCCCAGCCCTTTAGAAACAACTTCTTAACATTTTTAACAGTACCATAGCATGCACTAGGTAGGTCAACTAATCCTTCTTTAGAAATAACTCTAAATATTTTGAACAGTACCATAGCATGCACTAGGTAGGTCAATTGAAACCCCAGCCCCTTTAGAAATAACTCTAAAAATTCTTAACAATACCATAGCATGCACTAGGTAGGTCAATTGAAACCCCAGCCCCTTTAGAAACAACTCTTAACATTTTGAACAGTACCATAGCATGCACTAGGTAGGTCAACTAATCCTTCTTTAGAAATAACTCTAAATATTTTGAACAGTACCATAGCATGCACTAGGTAGGTCAATTGAAACCCCAGCCCCTTTAGAAACAACTCTAAACATTTTGAACAGTACCATAGCATGCACTAGGTAGGTCAACTAATCCTTCTATAGAAACAACTCTAAATATTTTTAACAGTACTATAGCATGCACTAGGTAGGTCAATTGAAACCCCAGGCCTTTAGAAACAACTCTAAACATTTTGAACAGTACCATAGCATGTACTAGGTAGGTCAACTAATCCTTCTTTAGAAACAACTCTAAATATTTTGAACAGTACCATAGCATGCACTAGGTAGGTCAATTGAAACCCCAGCCCCTTTAGAAACAACTTCTTAACATTTTGAACAGTACCATAGCATGCACTAGGTAGGTCAACTAATCCTTCTTTAGAAATAACTCTAAATATTTTTAACAGTACCATAGCATGCACTAGGTAGGTCAATTGAAACCCCAGGCCTTTAGAAACAACTCTAAACATTTTGAACAGTACTATAGCATGCACTAGGTAGGTCAACTAATCCTTCTTTAGAAATAACGCTAAATATTTTTAACAGTACCATAGCATGCACTAGGTAGGTCAATTAAAACCCCAGTCCCTTTAGAAACAACTCTAAACATTTTGAACAGTACCATAGCATGCACTAGGTAGGTCAATTGAAACCCCAGCCCTTTAGAAACAACTTCTTAACATTTTTAACAGTACCATAGCATGCACTAGGTAGCTCAACTAATCCTTCTTTAGAAACAACTCTAAATATTTTGAACAGAACCATAGCATGCACTAGGTAGGTCAATTGAAACCCCAGCCCCTTTAGAAATAATTCTAAAAATTCTTAACAGTACCACAGCATGCACTAGGTAGGTCAATTGAAACCCCAGCCCCTTTAGAAACAACTCTAAACATTTTGAACAGTACCATAGCATGCACTAGGTAGGTCAACTAATCCTTCTTTAGAAATAACTCTAAATATTGTTAACAGTATCATAGCATATTTTTAACAATACCATAGCATGCACTAGGTAGGTCAATTGAAACCCCAGCCCCTTTAGAAACAACTCTAAAAAATTTTAACAGTACCATAGCATGCACTAGGTAGGTCAACTAATCCTTCTTTAGAAATAACTCTAAATATTTTTAACAGTACCATAGCATGCACTAGATAGGTCAATTAAAACCCCAGGCCTTTAGAAACAACTTTAAACATTTTGAACAGTACCATAGCATGCACTAGGTAGGTCAACTAATCCTTCTTTAGAAATAACTCTAAATATTTTGAACAGTACCATAGCATGCACTAGGTAGGTCAATTGAAACCCCAGCCCCTTTAGAAACAACTCTAAACATTTTGAACAGTACCATAGCATGCACTAGGTAGGTCAACTAATCCTTCTTTAGAAATAACTCTAAATATTTTTAACAGTACCATGGCATGCACTAGGTAGGTCAATTGAAACCCCAGCCCCTTTAGAAACAACTCTAAACATTTTGAACAGTACCATAGCATGCACTAGGTAGGTCAATTGAAACCCCAGCCCTTTAGAAACAACTTCTTAACATTTTTAACAGTACCATAGCATGCACTAGGTAGGTCAACTAATCCTTCTTTAGAAATAACTCTAAATATTTTGAACAGTACCATAGCATGCACTAGGTAGGTCAATTGAAACCCCAGCCCCTTTAGAAACAACTCTAAACATTTTGAACAGTACCATAGCATGCACTAGGTAGGTCAACAAATCCTTCTTTAGAAACAACTTTAAATATTTGAACAGTACCATAGCATGCACTAGGTAGGTCAATTAAAACCCCAGCCCCTTTAGAAATAACTCTAAAACTTCTTAACAGTACCATAGCATGCACTAGGTAGGTCAATTGAAACCCCAGCCCCTTTAGAAACAACTCTTAACATTTTGAACAGTACCATAGCATGCACTAGGTAGGTCAACTAATCCTTCTTTAGAAATAACTCTAAATATTTTGAACAGTACCATAGCATGCACTAGGTAGGTCAATTGAAACCCCAGCCCCTTTAGAAACAACTCTAAACATTTTGAACAGTACCATAGCATGCACTAGGTAGGTCAACTAATCCTTCTATAGAAACAACTCTAAATATTTTTAACAGTACTATAGCATGCACTAGGTAGGTCAATTGAAACCCCAGGCCTTTAGAAACAACTCTAAACATTTTGAACAGTACCATAGCATGTACTAGGTAGGTCAACTAATCCTTCTTTAGAAACAACTCTAAATATTTTGAACAGTACCATAGCATGCACTAGGTAGGTCAATTGAAACCCCAGCCCCTTTAGAAACAACTTCTTAACATTTTGAACAGTACCATAGCATGCACTAGGTAGGTCAACTAATCCTTCTTTAGAAATAACTCTAAATATTTTTAACAGTACCATAGCATGCACTAGGTAGGTCAATTGAAACCCCAGGCCTTTAGAAACAACTCTAAACATTTTGAACAGTACTATAGCATGCACTAGGTAGGTCAACTAATCCTTCTTTAGAAATAACGCTAAATATTTTTAACAGTACCATAGCATGCACTAGGTAGGTCAATTAAAACCCCAGTCCCTTTAGAAACAACTCTAAACATTTTGAACAGTACCATAGCATGCACTAGGTAGGTCAATTGAAACCCCAGCCCTTTAGAAACAACTTCTTAACATTTTTAACAGTACCATAGCATGCACTAGGTAGCTCAACTAATCCTTCTTTAGAAACAACTCTAAATATTTTGAACAGAACCATAGCATGCACTAGGTAGGTCAATTGAAACCCCAGCCCCTTTAGAAATAATTCTAAAAATTCTTAACAGTACCACAGCATGCACTAGGTAGGTCAATTGAAACCCCAGCCCCTTTAGAAACAACTCTAAACATTTTGAACAGTACCATAGCATGCACTAGGTAGGTCAACTAATCCTTCTTTAGAAATAACTCTAAATATTGTTAACAGTATCATAGCATATTTTTAACAATACCATAGCATGCACTAGGTAGGTCAATTGAAACCCCAGCCCCTTTAGAAACAACTCTAAAAAATTTTAACAGTACCATAGCATGCACTAGGTAGGTCAACTAATCCTTCTTTAGAAATAACTCTAAATATTTTTAACAGTACCATAGCATGCACTAGATAGGTCAATTAAAACCCCAGGCCTTTAGAAACAACTTTAAACATTTTGAACAGTACCATAGCATGCACTAGGTAGGTCAACTAATCCTTCTTTAGAAATAACTCTAAATATTTTGAACAGTACCATAGCATGCACTAGGTAGGTCAATTGAAACCCCAGCCCCTTTAGAAACAACTCTAAACATTTTGAACAGTACCATAGCATGCACTAGGTAGGTCAACTAATCCTTCTTTAGAAATAACTCTAAATATTTTTAACAGTACCATGGCATGCACTAGGTAGGTCAATTGAAACCCCAGCCCCTTTAGAAACAACTCTAAACATTTTGAACAGTACCATAGCATGCACTAGGTAGGTCAATTGAAACCCCAGCCCTTTAGAAACAACTTCTTAACATTTTTAACAGTACCATAGCATGCACTAGGTAGGTCAACTAATCCTTCTTTAGAAATAACTCTAAATATTTTGAACAGTACCATAGCATGCACTAGGTAGGTCAATTGAAACCCCAGCCCCTTTAGAAACAACTCTAAACATTTTGAACAGTACCATAGCATGCACTAGGTAGGTCAACTAATCCTTCTTTAGAAACAACTTTAAATATTTGAACAGTACCATAGCATGCACTAGGTAGGTCAATTAAAACCCCAGCCCCTTTAGAAATAACTCTAAAACTTCTTAACAGTACCATAGCATGCACTAGGTAGGTCAATTGAAACCCCAGCCCCTTTAGAAACAACTCTTAACATTTTGAACAGTACCATAGCATGCACTAGGTAGGTCAACTAATCCTTCTTTAGAAATAACTCTAAATATTTTGAACAGTACCATAGCATGCACTAGGTAGGTCAATTGAAACCCCAGCCCCTTTAGAAACAACTCTAAACATTTTGAACAGTACCATAGCATGCACTAGGTAGGTCAACTAATCCTTCTATAGAAACAACTCTAAATATTTTTAACAGTACTATAGCATGCACTAGGTAGGTCAATTGAAACCCCAGGCCTTTAGAAACAACTCTAAACATTTTGAACAGTACCATAGCATGTACTAGGTAGGTCAACTAATCCTTCTTTAGAAACAACTCTAAATATTTTGAACAGTACCATAGCATGCACTAGGTAGGTCAATTGAAACCCCAGCCCCTTTAGAAACAACTTCTTAACATTTTGAACAGTACCATAGCATGCACTAGGTAGGTCAACTAATCCTTCTTTAGAAATAACTCTAAATATTTTTAACAGTACCATAGCATGCACTAGGTAGGTCAATTGAAACCCCAGGCCTTTAGAAACAACTCTAAACATTTTGAACAGTACTATAGCATGCACTAGGTAGGTCAACTAATCCTTCTTTAGAAATAACGCTAAATATTTTTAACAGTACCATAGCATGCACTAGGTAGGTCAATTAAAACCCCAGTCCCTTTAGAAACAACTCTAAACATTTTGAACAGTACCATAGCATGCACTAGGTAGGTCAATTGAAACCCCAGCCCTTTAGAAACAACTTCTTAACATTTTTAACAGTACCATAGCATGCACTAGGTAGCTCAACTAATCCTTCTTTAGAAACAACTCTAAATATTTTGAACAGAACCATAGCATGCACTAGGTAGGTCAATTGAAACCCCAGCCCCTTTAGAAATAATTCTAAAAATTCTTAACAGTACCACAGCATGCACTAGGTAGGTCAATTGAAACCCCAGCCCCTTTAGAAACAACTCTAAACATTTTGAACAGTACCATAGCATGCACTAGGTAGGTCAACTAATCCTTCTTTAGAAATAACTCTAAATATTGTTAACAGTATCATAGCATATTTTTAACAATACCATAGCATGCACTAGGTAGGTCAATTGAAACCCCAGCCCCTTTAGAAACAACTCTAAAAAATTTTAACAGTACCATAGCATGCACTAGGTAGGTCAACTAATCCTTCTTTAGAAATAACTCTAAATATTTTTAACAGTACCATAGCATGCACTAGATAGGTCAATTAAAACCCCAGGCCTTTAGAAACAACTTTAAACATTTTGAACAGTACCATAGCATGCACTAGGTAGGTCAACTAATCCTTCTTTAGAAATAACTCTAAATATTTTGAACAGTACCATAGCATGCACTAGGTAGGTCAATTGAAACCCCAGCCCCTTTAGAAACAACTCTAAACATTTTGAACAGTACCATAGCATGCACTAGGTAGGTCAACTAATCCTTCTTTAGAAATAACTCTAAATATTTTTAACAGTACCATGGCATGCACTAGGTAGGTCAATTGAAACCCCAGCCCCTTTAGAAACAACTCTAAACATTTTGAACAGTACCATAGCATGCACTAGGTAGGTCAATTGAAACCCCAGCCCTTTAGAAACAACTTCTTAACATTTTTAACAGTACCATAGCATGCACTAGGTAGGTCAACTAATCCTTCTTTAGAAATAACTCTAAATATTTTGAACAGTACCATAGCATGCACTAGGTAGGTCAATTGAAACCCCAGCCCCTTTAGAAACAACTCTAAACATTTTGAACAGTACCATAGCATGCACTAGGTAGGTCAACTAATCCTTCTTTAGAAACAACTTTAAATATTTGAACAGTACCATAGCATGCACTAGGTAGGTCAATTAAAACCCCAGCCCCTTTAGAAATAACTCTAAAACTTCTTAACAGTACCATAGCATGCACTAGGTAGGTCAATTGAAACCCCAGCCCCTTTAGAAACAACTCTAAACATTTTGAACAGTACCATAGCATGCACTAGGTAGGTCAACTAATCCTTCTTTAGAAACAACTCTAAATATTTTGAACAGTACCATAGCATGCACTAGGTAGGTCAATTGAAACCCCAGTCCCTTTAGAAACAACTCTAAACATTTTGAACAGTACCATAGCATGCACTAGGTAGGTCAACTAATCCTTCGTTAGAAACAACTCTAAATATTTGAACAGTACCATAGCATGCACTAGGTAGGTCAATTGAAACCCCAGCCCCTTTAGAAACAACTCTAAACATTTTGAACAGTACCATAGCATGCACTAGGTAGGTCAACTAATCCTTCTTTAGAAATAACTCTAAATATTTTTAACAGTACCATAGCATGCACTAGGTAGGTCAATTAAAACCCCAGGCCTTTAGAAACAACTTTAAACATTTTGAACAGTACCATAGCATGCACTAGGTAGGTCAACTAATCCTTCTTTAGAAATAACTCTAAATATTTTGAACAGTACCATAGCATGCACTAGGTAGGTCAATTGAAACCCCAGCCCCTTTAGAAACAACTCTAAACATTTTGAACAGTACCATAGCATGCACTAGGTAGGTCAACTAATCCTTCTTTAGAAATAACTCTAAATATTTTTAACAGTACCATGGCATGCACTAGGTAGGTCAATTGAAACCCCAGTCCCTTTAGAAACAACTCTAAACATTTTGAACAGCACCATAGCATGCACTAGGTAGGTCAATTGAAACCCCAGCCCTTTAGAAACAACTTCTTAACATTTTTAACAGTACCATAGCATGCACTAGGTAGGTCAACTAATCCTTCTTTAGAAATAACTCTAAATATTTTGAACAGTACCATAGCATGCACTAGGTAGGTCAATTGAAACCCCAGTCCCTTTAGAAACAACTCTAAACATTTTGAACAGTACCATAGCATGCACTAGGTAGGTCAACTAATCCTTCTTTAGAAACAACTTTAAATATTTGAACAGTACCATAGCATGCACTAGGTAGGTCAATTAAAACCCCAGCCCCTTTAGAAATAACTCTAAAACTTCTTAACAGTACCATAGCATGCACTAGGTAGGTCAATTGAAACCCCAGCCCCTTTAGAAACAACTCTAAACATTTTGAACAGTACCATAGCATGCACTAGGTAGGTCAACTAATCCTTCTTTAGAAACAACTCTAAATATTTTGAACAGTACCATAGCATGCACTAGGTAGGTCAATTGAAACCCCAGTCCCTTTAGAAACAACTCTAAACATTTTGAACAGTACCATAGCATGCACTAGGTAGGTCAACTAATCCTTCGTTAGAAACAACTCTAAATATTTGAACAGTACCATAGCATGCACTAGGTAGGTCAATTGAAACCCCAGCCCCTTTAGAAACAACTCTAAACATTTTGAACAGTACCATAGCATGCACTAGGTAGGTCAACTAATCCTTCTTTAGAAATAACTCTAAATATTTTTAACAGTACCATAGCATGCACTAGGTAGGTCAATTGAAACCCCAGCCCCTTTAGAAACAACTCTAAACATTTTGAACAGTACCATAGCATGCACTAGGTAGGTCAACTAATCCTTCTTTAGAAATAACTCTAAATATTGTTAACAGTGCCATAGCATGTACTAGGTAGGTCAATTGAAACCCCAGCCCCTTTAGAAACAACTCTAAACATTTTGAACAGTACCATAGCATGCACTAGGTAGGTCAACTAATCCTTCTTTAGAAATAACTCTTAACATTTTTAACAGTACCATAGCATGCACTAGGTAGGTCAATTGAAACCCCAGGCCTTTAGAAACAACTCTAAACATTTTGAACAGTACCATAGCATGCACTAGGTAGGTCAACTAATCCTTCTTTAGAAATAACTCTAAATATTGTTAACAGTACCATAGCATGCACTAGGTAGGTCAATTGAAACCCCAGCCCCTTTAGAAACAACTCTAAACATTTTGAACAGTACCATAGCATGCACTAGGTAGGTCAACTAATCCTTCTTTAGAAATAACTCTTAACATTTTTAACAGTACCATAGCATGCACTAGGTAGGTCAATTGAAACCCCAGGCCTTTAGAAACAACTCTAAACATTTTGAACAGTACCATAGCATGCACTAGGTAGGTCAACTAATCCTTCTTTAGAAATAACTCTAAATATTTTGAACAGTACCATACATGTAGCATGCACTAGGTAGGTCAATTGAAACCCCAGCCCCTTTAGAAACAACTCTAAACATTTTGAACAGTACCATAGCATGCACTAGGTAGGTCAACTAATCCTTCTTTAGAAACAACTCTAAATATTTTTAACAGTACCATAGCATGCACTAGGTAGGTCAATTGAAACCCCAGGCCTTTAGAAACAACTCTAAACATTCGGAACAGTACCATAGCATGCACTAGGTAGGTCAACTAATCCTTCTTTAGAAATAACTCTAAATATTTTTAACAGTACCATAGCATATTTTTAACAATACCATAGCATGCGCTAGGTAGGTCAATTGAAACCCCAGCCCCGTTAGAAACAACTCTAAATATTTTGAACAGTACCATAGCATGCACTAGGTAGGTCAATTGAAACTGCAACCCCTTTAGAAACAACTCTAAACATTTTGAACAGTACCATAGCATGCACTAGGTAGGTCAACTAATCCTCCTTTAGAAATGACTCTAAATATTTTTAACAGTACCATAGCATGCACTAGGTAGGTAAACTAATCCTTCTTTCGAAACAACTTTAAACATTTTTAACAGTACCATAGCATGCACTAGGTAGGTCAATTGAAACCCCAGGCCTTTAGAAACAACTCTAAACATTTTGAACAGTACCATAGCATGCACTAGGTAGGTCAATTGAAACCCCAGCCCTTTAGAAACAACTTCTTAACATTTTTAACAGTACCATAGCATGCACTAGGTAGGTCAACTAATCCTTCTTTCGAAACAACTTTAAACATTTTTAACAGTACCATAGCATGCACTAGGTAGGTCAATTGAAACCCCAGGCCTTTAGAAACAACTCTAAACATTTTGAACAGTACCATAGCATGCACTAGGTAGGTCAATTGAAACCCCAGCCCTTTAGAAACAACTTCTTAACATTTTTAACAGTACCATAGCATGCACTAGGTAGGTCAACTAATCCTTCTTTAGAAATAACTCTAAATATTTTGAACAGTACCATAGCATGCACTAGGTAGGTCAATTGAAACCCCAGTCCCTTTAGAAATAACTCTAAAACTTCTTAACAGTACCATAGCATGCACTAGGTAGGTCAATTGAAACCCCAGCCCCTTTAGAAACAACTCTAAACATTTTGAACAGTACCATAGCATGCACTAGGTAGGTCAACTAATCCTTCTTTAGAAACAACTCTAAATATTTTGAACAGTACCATAGCATGCACTAGGTAGGTCAATTGAAACCCCAGTCCCTTTAGAAACAACTCTAAACATTTTGAACAGTACCATAGCATGCACTAGGTAGGTCAACTAATCCTTCGTTAGAAACAACTCTAAATATTTGAACAGTACCATAGCATGCACTAGGTAGGTCAATTGAAACCCCAGCCCCTTTAGAAACAACTCTAAACATTTTGAACAGTACCATAGCATGCACTAGGTAGGTCAACTAATCCTTCTTTAGAAATAACTCTTAACATTTTTAACAGTACCATAGCATGCACTAGGTAGGTCAATTGAAACCCCAGGCCTTTAGAAACAACTCTAAACATTTTGAACAGTACCATAGCATGCACTAGGTAGGTCAACTAATCCTTCTTTAGAAATAACTCTAAATATTGTTAACAGTACCATAGCATGCACTAGGTAGGTCAATTGAAACCCCAGCCCCTTTAGAAACAACTCTAAACATTTTGAACAGTACCATAGCATGCACTAGGTAGGTCAACTAATCCTTCTTTAGAAATAACTCTTAACATTTTTAACAGTACCATAGCATGCACTAGGTAGGTCAATTGAAACCCCAGGCCTTTAGAAACAACTCTAAACATTTTGAACAGTACCATAGCATGCACTAGGTAGGTCAACTAATCCTTCTTTAGAAATAACTCTAAATATTTTGAACAGTACCATACATGTAGCATGCACTAGGTAGGTCAATTGAAACCCCAGCCCCTTTAGAAACAACTCTAAACATTTTGAACAGTACCATAGCATGCACTAGGTAGGTCAACTAATCCTTCTTTAGAAACAACTCTAAATATTTTTAACAGTACCATAGCATGCACTAGGTAGGTCAATTGAAACCCCAGGCCTTTAGAAACAACTCTAAACATTCGGAACAGTACCATAGCATGCACTAGGTAGGTCAACTAATCCTTCTTTAGAAATAACTCTAAATATTTTTAACAGTACCATAGCATATTTTTAACAATACCATAGCATGCACTAGGTAGGTCAATTGAAACCCCAGCCCCGTTAGAAACAACTCTAAATATTTTGAACAGTACCATAGCATGCACTAGGTAGGTCAATTGAAACTGCAACCCCTTTAGAAACAACTCTAAACATTTTGAACAGTACCATAGCATGCACTAGGTAGGTCAACTAATCCTCCTTTAGAAATGACTCTAAATATTTTTAACAGTACCATAGCATGCACTAGGTAGGTAAACTAATCCTTCTTTCGAAACAACTTTAAACATTTTGAACAGTACCATAGCATGCACTAGGTAGGTCAATTGAAACCCCAGGCCTTTAGAAACAACTCTAAACATTTTGAACAGTACCATAGCATGCACTAGGTAGGTCAATTGAAACCCCAGCCCTTTAGAAACAACTTCTTAACATTTTTAACAGTACCATAGCATGCACTAGGTAGGTCAACTAATCCTTCTTTCGAAACAACTTTAAACATTTTTAACAGTACCATAGCATGCACTAGGTAGGTCAATTGAAACCCCAGGCCTTTAGAAACAACTCTAAACATTTTGAACAGTACCATAGCATGCACTAGGTAGGTCAATTGAAACCCCAGCCCTTTAGAAACAACTTCTTAACATTTTGAACAGTACCATAGCATGCACTAGGTAG
Organism: Phorcus lineatus; assembly: GCA_921293015.1. NCBI lineage: Eukaryota > Metazoa > Mollusca > Gastropoda > Trochida > Trochidae > Phorcus > Phorcus lineatus. The sequence goes on from OV121090.1 coordinate 10,012,189, forward strand.
GTCAACTAATCCTTCTTTAGAAATAACTCTAAATATTTTGAACAGTACCATAGCATGCACTAGGTAGGTCAATTGAAACCCCAGTCCCTTTAGAAATAACTCTAAAACTTCTTAACAGTACCATAGCATGCACTAGGTAGGTCAATTGAAACCCCAGCCCCTTTAGAAACAACTCTAAACATTTTGAACAGTACCATAGCATGCACTAGGTAGGTCAACTAATCCTTCTTTAGAAACAACTCTAAATATTTTGAACAGTACCATAGCATGCACTAGGTAGGTCAATTGAAACCCCAGTCCCTTTAGAAACAACTCTAAACATTTTGAACAGTACCATAGCATGCACTAGGTAGGTCAACTAATCCTTCGTTAGAAACAACTCTAAATATTTGAACAGTACCATAGCATGCACTAGGTAGGTCAATTGAAACCCCAGCCCCTTTAGAAACAACTCTAAACATTTTGAACAGTACCATAGCATGCACTAGGTAGGTCAACTAATCCTTCTTTAGAAATAACTCTAAATATTTTTAACAGTACCATAGCATGCACTAGGTAGGTCAATTGAAACCCCAGCCCCTTTAGAAACAACTCTAAACATTTTGAACAGTACCATAGCATGCACTAGGTAGGTCAACTAATCCTTCTTTAGAAATAACTCTAAATATTGTTAACAGTACCATAGCATGTACTAGGTAGGTCAATTGAAACCCCAGCCCCTTTAGAAACAACTCTAAACATTTTGAACAGTACCATAGCATGCACTAGGTAGGTCAACTAATCCTTCTTTAGAAATAACTCTTAACATTTTTAACAGTACCATAGCATGCACTAGGTAGGTCAATTGAAACCCCAGGCCTTTAGAAACAACTCTAAACATTTTGAACAGTACCATAGCATGCACTAGGTAGGTCAACTAATCCTTCTTTAGAAATAACTCTAAATATTTTTAACAGTACCATAGCATGCACTAGGTAGGTCAATTGAAACCCCAGCCCCTTTAGAAACAACTCTAAACATTTTGAACAGTACCATAGCATGCACTAGGTAGGTCAACTAATCCTTCTTTAGAAATAACTCTTAACATTTTTAACAGTACCATAGCATGCACTAGGTAGGTCAATTGAAACCCCAGGCCTTTAGAAACAACTCTAAACATTTTGAACAGTACCATAGCATGCACTAGGTAGGTCAACTAATCCTTCTTTAGAAATAACTCTAAATATTTTGAACAGTACCATACATGTAGCATGCACTAGGTAGGTCAATTGAAACCCCAGCCCCTTTAGAAACAACTCTAAACATTTTGAACAGTACCATAGCATGCACTAGGTAGGTCAACTAATCCTTCTTTAGAAACAACTCTAAACATTTTGAACAGTACCATAGCATGCACTAGGAAGGTCAATTGAAACCCCAGGCCTTTAGAAACAACTCTAAACATTCGGAACAGTACCATAGCATGCACTAGGTAGGTCAACTAATCCTTCTTTAGAAACAACTCTAAATATTTTTAACAGTACCATAGCATATTTTTAACAATACCATAGCATGCACTAGGTAGGTCAATTGAAACCCCAGCCCCTTTAGAAACAACTCTAAATATTTTGAACAGTACCATAGCATGCACTAGGTAGGTCAATTGAAACTGCAACCCCTTTAGAAACAACTCTAAACATTTTGAACAGTACCATAGCATGCACTAGGTAGGTCAACTAATCCTCCTTTAGAAATGACTCTAAATATTTTTAACAGTACCATAGCATGCACTAGGTAGGTAAACTAATCCTTCTTTCGAAACAACTTTAAACATTTTTAACAGTACCATAGCATGCACCAGGTAGGTCAATTGAAACCCCAGGCCTTTAGAAACAACTCTAAACATTTTGAACAGTACCATAGCATGCACTAGGTAGGTCAACTAATCCTTCTTTAGAAACAACTCTAAATATTTTGAACAGTACCATAGCATGCACTAGGTAGGTCAACCAATCCTTCTTTAGAAATAACTCTAAATATTTTTAACAGTACCATAGCATATTTTTAACAATACCATAGCATGCACTAGGTAGGTCAATTGAAACCCCAGCCCCTTTAGAAACAACTCTAAATATTTTGAACAGTACCATAGCATGCACTAGGTAGGTCAACTAATCCTCCTTTAGAAATGACTCTAAATATTTTTAACAGTACCATAGCATGCACTAGGTAGGTAAACTAATCCTTCTTTCGAAACAACTTTAAACATTTTAACAGTACCATAGCATGCACTAGGTAGGTCAATTGAAACCCCAGGCCTTTAGAAACAACTCTAAACATTTTGAACAGTACCATAGCATGCACTAGGTAGGTCAACTAATCCTCCTTTAGAAATGACTCTAAATATTTTTAACAGTACCATAGCATGCACTAGGTAGGTAAACTAATCCTTCTTTCGAAACAACTTTAAACATTTTAACAGTACCATAGCATGCACTAGGTAGGTCAATTGAAACCCCAGGCCTTTAGAAACAACTCTAAACATTTTGAACAGTACCATAGCATGCACTAGGTAGGTCAACTAATCCTTCTTTAGAAACAACTCTAAATATTTTGAACAGTACCATAGCATGCACTAGGTAGGTCAACCAATCCTTCTTTAGAAATAACTCTAAATATTTTTAACAGTACCATAGCATATTTTTAACAATACCATAGCATGCACTAGGTAGGTCAATTGAAACCCCAGCCCCTTTAGAAACAACTCTAAATTTTTTTAACAGTACCATATCATGCACTAGGTAGGTCAACTGAAACCCCAGGCCTTTAGAAACAACTCTAAACATTTTGAACAGTACCATAGCATGCACTAGGTAGGTCAACTAATCCTTCTTTAGAAACAACTCTAAATATTTTGAACAGTACCATAGCATGCACTAGGTAGGTCAACCAATCCTTCTTTAGAAATAACTCTAAATATTTTTAACAGTACCATAGCATATTTTTAACAATACCATAGCATGCACTAGGTAGGTCAATTGAAACCCCAGCCCCTTTAGAAACAACTCTAAATTTTTTTAACAGTACCATATCATGCACTAGGTAGGTCAACTGAAACTCCAGCCCCTTTAGAAACAACTCTAAACATTTTGAACAGTACCATAGCATGCACTAGGTAGGTCAACTAATCCTTCTTTAGAAATAACTCTAAATATTTTTAACAGTACCATAGCATGCACTAGGTAGGTCAACTAATCCTTCTTTAGAAACAACTCTAAATATTTTTAACAGTACCATAGCATGCACTAGGTAGGTCAATTGAAACCCCAGCCCCTTTAGAAACAACTCTAAAGATTTTGAACAGTACCATAGCATGCACTAGATAGGTCAACTAATGGATCTTCTTTAGAAATAACTCTAAATATTTTTAACAGTACCATAGCATGCACTAGGTAGGTCAATTGAAACCCCAGCCCCTTTAGAAACAACTCTAAACATTTTGAACAGTACCATAGCATGCACTAGGTAGGTCAACTAATCCTTCTTTAGAAATAACTCTAAATATTGATAACAGTACCATAGCATGCACTAGGTAGGTCAATTGAAACCCCAGCCCCTTTAGAAACAACTCTAAACATTTTGAACAGTACCATAGCATGCACTAGGTAGGTCAATTGAAACCCCAGCCCCTTTAGAAACAACTCTAAACATTTTGAACAGTACCATAGCATGCACTAGGTAGGTCAACTAATCCTTCTTTAGAAATAACTCTAAATATTTTTAACAGTACCATAGCATGCACTAGGTAGGTCAATTGAAACCCCAGCCCCTTTAGAAACAACTCTAAACATTTTGAACAGTACCATAGCATGCACTAGGTAGGTCAACTAATCCTTCTTTAGAAACAACTCTAAAAATTCTTAACAGTATCATAGCATGCACTAGGTAGGTCAATTGAAACCCCAGCCCCTTTAGAAACAACTCTAAACATTTTGAACAGTACCATAGCATGCACTAGGTAGGTCAACTAATCCTTCTTTAGAAATAACTCTAAATATTTTTAACAGTACCATAGCATGCACTAGGTAGGTCAACTAATCCTTCTTTAGAAATAACTCTTAACATTTTTAACAGTACCATAGCATGCACTAGGTAGGTCAATTGAAACCCCAGCCCTTTAGAAACAACTCTAAACATTTTGAACAGTACCATAGCATGCACTAGGTAGGTCAACTAATCCTTCTTTAGAAACAACTCTAAATATTTTGAACAGTACCATAGCATGCACTAGGTAGGTCAATTGAAACCCCAGCCCCTTTAGAAATAACTCTAAAAATTCTTAACAGTATCATAGCATGCACTAGGTAGGTCAATTGAAACCCCAGCCCCTTTAGAAACAACTCTAAACATTTTGAACAGTACCATAGCATGCACTAGGTAGGTCAACTAATCCTTCTTTAGAAATAACTCTAAATATTTTTAACAGTACCATAGCATGCACTAGGTAGGTCAATTGAAACCCCAGCCCCTTTAGAAACAACTCTAAACATTTTGAACAGTACCATAGCATGCACTAGGTAGGTCAACTAATCCTTCTTTAGAAACAACTCTAAATATTTTTAACAGTACCATAGCATGCACTAGGTAGGTCAATTGAAACCCCAGCCCCTTTAGAAATAACTCTAAACATTTTGAACAGTACCATAGCATGCACTAGGTAGGTCAACTAATCCTTCTTTAGAAATAACTCTAAATATTTTTAACAATACCATAGCATGCACTAGGTAGGTCAATTGAAACCCCAGGCCTTTAGAAACAACTCTAAACATTTTGAACAGTACCATAGCATGCACTAGGTAGGTCAACTAATCCTTCTTTAGAAATAACTCTAAATATTTTTAACAGTACCATAGCAAGCACTAGGTAGGTCAACTAATCCTTCTTTAGAAATAACTCTAAATATTTTTGAACAGTACCATAGCATGCACTAGGTAGGTCAATTGAAACCCCCGCCCCTTCAGAAATAACTCTAAACATTTTAACAGTACCATAGCATGCACTAGGTAGGTTAACTAATCCTTCTTTAGAAATAACTCTAAATATTTTTAACAGTACCATAGCATGCACTAGGTAGGTCAGCTAATCCTTCTTTAGAAATAACTCTAAACATTTTTAACAGTACCACAGCATGCACTAGGTAGGTCAACTAATCCTCTCAAGAAAAAACTCTGAATATTTTGAACAATACCATAGCATGCACTAGGTAGGTCAATTGAAACCCCAGCCCCGTTAGAAACAACTCTAAATATTTTGAACAGTACCATAGCATGCACTAGGTAGGTCAATTGAAACTGCAACCCCTTTAGAAACAACTCTAAACATTTTGAACAGTACCATAGCATGCACTAGGTAGGTCAACTAATCCTCCTTTAGAAATGACTCTAAATATTTTTAACAGTACCATAGCATGCACTAGGTAGGTAAACTAATCCTTCTTTCGAAACAACTTTAAACATTTTTAACAGTACCATAGCATGCACTAGGTAGGTCAATTGAAACCCCAGGCCTTTAGAAACAACTCTAAACATTTTGAACAGTACCATAGCATGCACTAGGTAGGTCAATTGAAACCCCAGCCCTTTAGAAACAACTTCTTAACATTTTTAACAGTACCATAGCATGCACTAGGTAGGTCAACTAATCCTTCTTTCGAAACAACTTTAAACATTTTTAACAGTACCATAGCATGCACTAGGTAGGTCAATTGAAACCCCAGGCCTTTAGAAACAACTCTAAACATTTTGAACAGTACCATAGCATGCACTAGGTAGGTCAATTAAAACCCCAGCCCTTTAGAAACAACTTCTTAACATTTTTAACAGTACCATAGCATGCACTAGGTAGGTCAACTAATCCTTCTTTAGAAATAACTCTAAACATTTTGAACAGTACCATAGCATGCACTAGGTAGGTCAATTGAAACCCCAGTCCCTTTAGAAATAACTCTAAAACTTCTTAACAGTACCATAGCATGCACTAGGTAGGTCAATTGAAACCCCAGCCCCTTTAGAAACAACTCTAAACATTTTGAACAGTACCATAGCATGCACTAGGTAGGTCAACTAATCCTTCTTTAGAAACAACTCTAAATATTTTGAACAGTACCATAGCATGCACTAGGTAGGTCAATTGAAACCCCAGTCCCTTTAGAAACAACTCTAAACATTTTGAACAGTACCATAGCATGCACTAGGTAGGTCAACTAATCCTTCGTTAGAAACAACTCTAAATATTTGAACAGTACCATAGCATGCACTAGGTAGGTCAATTGAAACCCCAGCCCCTTTAGAAACAACTCTAAACATTTTGAACAGTACCATAGCATGCACTAGGTAGGTCAACTAATCCTTCTTTAGAAATAACTCTAAATATTTTTAACAGTACCATAGCATGCACTAGGTAGGTCAATTGAAACCCCAGCCCCTTTAGAAACAACTCTAAACATTTTGAACAGTACCATAGCATGCACTAGGTAGGTCAACTAATCCTTCTTAAGAAATAACTCTAAATATTGTTAACAGTACCATAGCATGTACTAGGTAGGTCAATTGAAACCCCAGCCCCTTTAGAAACAACTCTTAACATTTTGAACAGTACCATAGCATGCACTAGGTAGGTCAACTAATCCTTCTTTAGAAATAACTCTTAACATTTTTAACAGTACCATAGCATGCACTAGGTAGGTCAATTGAAACCCCAGGCCTTTAGAAACAACTCTAAACATTTTGAACAGTACCATAGCATGCACTAGGTAGGTCAACTAATCCTTCTTTAGAAATAACTCTAAATATTGTTAACAGTACCATAGCATGCACTAGGTAGGTCAATTGAAACCCCAGCCCCTTTAGAAACAACTCTAAACATTTTGAACAGTACCATAGCATGCACTAGGTAGGTCAACTAATCCTTCTTTAGAAATAACTCTTAACATTTTTAACAGTACCATAGCATGCACTAGGTAGGTCAATTGAAACCCCAGGCCTTTAGAAACAACTCTAAACATTTTGAACAGTACCATAGCATGCACTAGGTAGGTCAACTAATCCTTCTTTAGAAATAACTCTAAATATTTTGAACAGTACCATACATGTAGCATGCACTAGGTAGGTCAATTGAAACCCCAGCCCCTTTAGAAACAACTCTAAACATTTTGAACAGTACCATAGCATGCACTAGGTAGGTCAACTAATCCTTCTTTAGAAACAACTCTAAATATTTTTAACAGTACCATAGCATGCACTAGGTAGGTCAATTGAAACCCCAGGCCTTTAGAAACAACTCTAAACATTCGGAACAGTACCATAGCATGCACTAGGTAGGTCAACTAATCCTTCTTTAGAAATAACTCTAAATATTTTTAACAGTACCATAGCATATTTTTAACAATACCATAGCATGCACTAGGTAGGTCAATTGAAACCCCAGCCCCGTTAGAAACAACTCTAAATATTTTGAACAGTACCATAGCATGCACTAGGTAGGTCAATTGAAACTGCAACCCCTTTAGAAACAACTCTAAACATTTTGAACAGTACCATAGCATGCACTAGGTAGGTCAACTAATCCTCCTTTAGAAATGACTCTAAATATTTTTAACAGTACCATAGCATGCACTAGGTAGGTAAACTAATCCTTCTTTCGAAACAACTTTAAACATTTTGAACAGTACCATAGCATGCACTAGGTAGGTCAATTGAAACCCCAGGCCTTTAGAAACAACTCTAAACATTTTGAACAGTACCATAGCATGCACTAGGTAGGTCAATTGAAACCCCAGCCCTTTAGAAACAACTTCTTAACATTTTTAACAGTACCATAGCATGCACTAGGTAGGTCAACTAATCCTTCTTTCGAAACAACTTTAAACATTTTTAACAGTACCATAGCATGCACTAGGTAGGTCAATTGAAACCCCAGGCCTTTAGAAACAACTCTAAACATTTTGAACAGTACCATAGCATGCACTAGGTAGGTCAATTGAAACCCCAGCCCTTTAGAAACAACTTCTTAACATTTTTAACAGTACCATAGCATGCACTAGGTAGGTCAACTAATCCTTCTTTAGAAATAACTCTAAATATTTTGAACAGTACCATAGCATGCACTAGGTAGGTCAATTGAAACCCCAGTCCCTTTAGAAATAACTCTAAAACTTCTTAACAGTACCATAGCATGCACTAGGTAGGTCAATTGAAACCCCAGCCCCTTTAGAAACAACTCTAAACATTTTGAACAGTACCATAGCATGCACTAGGTAGGTCAACTAATCCTTCTTTAGAAACAACTCTAAATATTTTGAACAGTACCATAGCATGCACTAGGTAGGTCAATTGAAACCCCAGTCCCTTTAGAAACAACTCTAAACATTTTGAACAGTACCATAGCATGCACTAGGTAGGTCAACTAATCCTTCGTTAGAAACAACTCTAAATATTTGAACAGTACCATAGCATGCACTAGGTAGGTCAATTGAAACCCCAGCCCCTTTAGAAACAACTCTAAACATTTTGAACAGTACCATAGCATGCACTAGGTAGGTCAACTAATCCTTCTTTAGAAATAACTCTAAATATTTTTAACAGTACCATAGCATGCACTAGGTAGGTCAATTGAAACCCCAGCCCCTTTAGAAACAACTCTAAACATTTTGAACAGTACCATAGCATGCACTAGGTAGGTCAACTAATCCTTCTTTAGAAATAACTCTAAATATTGTTAACAGTACCATAGCATGTACTAGGTAGGTCAATTGAAACCCCAGCCCCTTTAGAAACAACTTCTTAACATTTTGAACAGTACCATAGCATGCACTAGGTAGGTCAACTAATCCTTCTTTAGAAATAACTCTAAATATTTTGAACAGTACCATAGCATGCACTAGGTAGGTCAATTGAAACCCCAGTCCCTTTAGAAATAACTCTAAAACTTCTTAACAGTACCATAGCATGCACTAGGTAGGTCAATTGAAACCCCAGCCCCTTTAGAAACAACTCTAAACATTTTGAACAGTACCATAGCATGCACTAGGTAGGTCAACTAATCCTTCTTTAGAAACAACTCTAAATATTTTGAACAGTACCATAGCATGCACTAGGTAGGTCAATTGAAACCCCAGTCCCTTTAGAAACAACTCTAAACATTTTGAACAGTACCATAGCATGCACTAGGTAGGTCAACTAATCCTTCGTTAGAAACAACTCTAAATATTTGAACAGTACCATAGCATGCACTAGGTAGGTCAATTGAAACCCCAGCCCCTTTAGAAACAACTCTAAACATTTTGAACAGTACCATAGCATGCACTAGGTAGGTCAACTAATCCTTCTTTAGAAATAACTCTAAATATTGTTAACAGTGCCATAGCATGTACTAGGTAGGTCAATTGAAACCCCAGCCCCTTTAGAAACAACTCTAAACATTTTGAACAGTACCATAGCATGCACTAGGTAGGTCAACTAATCCTTCTTTAGAAATAACTCTAAATATTGTTAACAGTACCATAGCATGTACTAGGTAGGTCAATTGAAACCCCAGCCCCTTTAGAAACAACTCTAAACATTTTGAACAGTACCATAGCATGCACTAGGTAGGTCAACTAATCCTTCTTTAGAAATAACTCTTAACATTTTTAACAGTACCATAGCATGCACTAGGTAGGTCAATTGAAACCCCAGGCCTTTAGAAACAACTCTAAACATTTTGAACAGTACCATAGCATGCACTAGGTAGGTCAACTAATCCTTCTTTAGAAATAACTCTAAATATTGTTAACAGTACCATAGCATGCACTAGGTAGGTCAATTGAAACCCCAGCCCCTTTAGAAACAACTCTAAACATTTTGAACAGTACCATAGCATGCACTAGGTAGGTCAACTAATCCTTCTTTAGAAATAACTCTTAACATTTTTAACAGTACCATAGCATGCACTAGGTAGGTCAATTGAAACCCCAGGCCTTTAGAAACAACTCTAAACATTTTGAACAGTACCATAGCATGCACTAGGTAGGTCAACTAATCCTTCTTTAGAAATAACTCTAAATATTTTGAACAGTACCATACATGTAGCATGCACTAGGTAGGTCAATTGAAACCCCAGCCCCTTTAGAAACAACTCTAAACATTTTGAACAGTACCATAGCATGCACTAGGTAGGTCAACTAATCCTTCTTTAGAAACAACTCTAAACATTTTGAACAGTACCATAGCATGCACTAGGTAGGTCAATTGAAACCCCAGGCCTTTAGAAACAACTCTAAACATTCGGAACAGTACCATAGCATGCACTAGGTAGGTCAACTAATCCTTCTTTAGAAATAACTCTAAATATTTTTAACAGTACCATAGCATATTTTTAACAATACCATAGCATGCACTAGGTAGGTCAATTGAAACCCCAGCCCCTTTAGAAACAACTCTAGATATTTTGAACAGTACCATAGCATGCACTAGGTAGGTCAATTGAAACTGCAACCCCTTTAGAAACAACTCTAAACATTTTGAACAGTACCATAGCATGCACTAGGTAGGTCAACTAATCCTCCTTTAGAAATGACTCTAAATATTTTTAACAGTACCATAGCATGCACTAGGTAGGTAAACTAATCCTTCTTTCGAAACAACTTTAAACATTTTTAACAGTACCATAGCATGCACCAGGTAGGTCAATTGAAACCCCAGGCCTTTAGAAACAACTCTAAACATTTTGAACAGTACCATAGCATGCACTAGGTAGGTCAACTAATCCTTCTTTAGAAACAACTCTAAATATTTTGAACAGTACCATAGCATGCACTAGGTAGGTCAACCAATCCTTCTTTAGAAATAACTCTAAATATTTTTAACAGTACCATAGCATATTTTTAACAATACCATAGCATGCACTAGGTAGGTCAATTGAAACCCCAGCCCCTTTAGAAACAACTCTAAATATTTTGAACAGTACCATAGCATGCACTAGGTAGGTCAATTGAAACTGCAACCCCTTTAGAAACAACTCTAAACATTTTGAACAGTACCATAGCATGCACTAGGTAGGTCAACTAATCCTCCTTTAGAAATGACTCTAAATATTTTTAACAGTACCATAGCATGCACTAGGTAGGTAAACTAATCCTTCTTTCGAAACAACTTTAAACATTTTAACAGTACCATAGCATGCACTAGGTAGGTCAATTGAAACCCCAGGCCTTTAGAAACAACTCTAAACATTTTGAACAGTACCATAGCATGCACTAGGTAGGTCAACTAATCCTTCTTTAGAAACAACTCTAAATATTTTGAACAGTACCATAGCATGCACTAGGTAGGTCAACCAATCCTTCTTTAGAAATAACTCTAAATATTTTTAACAGTACCATAGCATATTTTTAACAATACCATAGCATGCACTAGGTAGGTCAATTGAAACCCCAGCCCCTTTAGAAACAACTCTTAATTTTTTTAACAGTACCATATCATGCACTAGGTAGGTCAACTGAAACCCCAGGCCTTTAGAAACAACTCTAAACATTTTGAACAGTACCATAGCATGCACTAGGTAGGTCAACTAATCCTTCTTTAGAAACAACTCTAAATATTTTGAACAGTACCATAGCATGCACTAGGTAGGTCAACCAATCCTTCTTTAGAAATAACTCTAAATATTTTTAACAGTACCATAGCATATTTTTAACAATACCATAGCATGCACTAGGTAGGTCAATTGAAACCCCAGCCCCTTTAGAAACAACTCTAAATTTTTTTAACAGTACCATATCATGCACTAGGTAGGTCAACTGAAACTCCAGCCCCTTTAGAAACAACTCTAAACATTTTGAACAGTACCATAGCATGCACTAGGTAGGTCAACTAATCCTTCTTTAGAAATAACTCTAAATATTTTTAACAGTACCATAGCATGCACTAGGTAGGTCAATTGAAACCCCAGCCCCTTTAGAAACAACTCTAAACATTTTGAACAGTACCATAGCATGCACTAGGTAGGTCAACTAATCCTTCTTTAGAAACAACTCTAAAAATTCTTAACAGTATCATAGCATGCACTAGGTAGGTCAATTGAAACCCCAGCCCCTTTAGAAACAACTCTAAACATTTTGAACAGTACCATAGCATGCACTAGGTAGGTCAACTAATCCTTCTTTAGAAATAACTCTAAATATTTTTAACAGTACCATAGCATGCACTAGGTAGGTCAACTAATCCTTCTTTAGAAATAACTCTTAACATTTTTAACAGTACCATAGCATGCACTAGGTAGGTCAATTGAAACCCCAGCCCTTTAGAAACAACTCTAAACATTTTGAACAGTACCATAGCATGCACTAGGTAGGTCAACTAATCCTTCTTTAGAAACAACTCTAAATATTTTGAACAGTACCATAGCATGCACTAGGTAGGTCAATTGAAACCCCAGCCCCTTTAGAAATAACTCTAAAAATTCTTAACAGTATCATAGCATGCACTAGGTAGGTCAATTGAAACCCCAGCCCCTTTAGAAACAACTCTAAACATTTTGAACAGTACCATAGCATGCACTAGGTAGGTCAACTAATCCTTCTTTAGAAATAACTCTAAATATTTTTAACAGTACCATAGCATGCACTAGGTAGGTCAATTGAAACCCCAGCCCCTTTAGAAACAACTCTAAACATTTTGAACAGTACCATAGCATGCACTAGGTAGGTCAACTAATCCTTCTTTAGAAACAACTCTAAATATTTTTAACAGTACCATAGCATGCACTAGGTAGGTCAATTGAAACCCCAGCCCCTTTAGAAATAACTCTAAACATTTTGAACAGTACCATAGCATGCACTAGGTAGGTCAACTAATCCTTCTTTAGAAATAACTCTAAATATTTTTAACAGTACCATAGCATGCACTAGGTAGGTCAATTGAAACCCCAGGCCTTTAGAAACAACTCTAAACATTTTGAACAGTACCATAGCATGCACTAGGTAGGTCAACTAATCCTTCTTTAGAAATAACTCTAAATATTTTTAACAGTACCATAGCAAGCACTAGGTAGGTCAACTAATCCTTCTTTAGAAATAACTCTAAATATTTTTGAACAGTACCATAGCATGCACTAGGTAGGTCAATTGAAACCCCCGCCCCTTCAGAAATAACTCTAAACATTTTAACAGTACCATAGCATGCACTAGGTAGGTTAACTAATCCTTCTTTAGAAATAACTCTAAATATTTTTAACAGTACCATAGCATGCACTAGGTAGGTCAGCTAATCCTTCTTTAGAAATAACTCTAAACATTTTTAACAGTACCACAGCATGCACTAGGTAGGTCAACTAATCCTCTCAAGAAAAAACTCTGAATATTTTGAACAATACCATAGCATGCACTAGGTAGGTCAATTGAAACCCCCCTATGAACAGTTCAAAACGTTGAACATTATCATAGGAAGCACAAGTATGCCATTTGAAACTTAAAGAGCCACTCCGTGATTTTCTTAACATATTATTTACCTTTGATACGAACCTAAATGTCATATGTGGTAATATTAAATCAAAACACCTTAACTTTTCATGTCCAAAAGACACATGACAAATACTGGTTTTCTACGTAAGTCTAAAAACAGCCTTATAAATGCACAGAGTTGTAGATATCAAGTCCAATATACATGGATACTAGTTATATAACCTAACAAACACTATCAATTCCTATCTGCCCTCCTGGCTGTTTTAGATTAGTCTCCAAAATTACGTTTGACTACTTGACGCGCGCCACTGTCCGGTTTTCGATCATAATTGCGACGTTTTACCTTCATATTGTCACTGTAAAAAATCAACAAGCTTTAAAATGTGTCTTTTTGGTAAAAGTCGATACTTCGCGATCAAATGACACCATTGATTAAGTTTGGCATATATGACTCCAACAACTCACGGAGTGGCTCTTTAAGTGCAGGTCTTCTTTTTTACGACTATGAGTAGTATAAATATGACTTTTTTATCTTTAAGGTTCAAGTTTTATCTCCAGACTGTTGCTTATTGCTCCTATCTTATTTGAGAATATCAGTACCTGCCTCTCAAATGTATATATTCATGTAATTGTGAATAATATTTATGTAACATTGTCATGAAATTAATTGTTTTGAATGACTTGTATTGATGGAGATTTAAAAATAAAAAAAACTTATCCAAAAAGAAAATAAAAAAAGGACATATTTCTCACATTTTCACTTGATTGTCATAACACTTTCTTGTAGACCCCTAAAAGAGGTTTATTCACTGAGTTCAATGACTATTCAACGAACTATATGCTGATGAGAAGATTTGAAGGAACCAAGGAGACGATCTAAAGACATTTAACAGAAAAGTATTAGCGAAACAGAGAATTTGTTTTCGACTAGGCTACTTCCACTTGCCACTGACAGAGGTTACAACAAAATATTTTATGAATCACACAAAACACTTTTTCGTGACAAATCCATAATCGACCACCCATATCCTGCATGGTAAGCAGTCATTTAGTTACTTAACAATATAAAAGTTTTATTATTTGTTTCAAGATGTGTTATAACTATTTTACTTTTAACATTCATTTTGATTCATTTCTTATGATCTGTTTAGAGTTTTCTGTTTCCATGTTTTGAATGATCGTGATACCACAAGAACGGTTTGTAAAACGGTTACCTTTGGGTAAGTATTCAGTTGTTTTTTTCTTTTTTCTTTTCCGGCCGAAACTAAGTCTAGAATGGGCTGCACAGTTTCAGAGACTAATATTGCCCACGTGACGCTGCGGCTGAAATTTTTTTGTTTACTTCTAACTACGTCATCAGTAGATATAAGAAATCGACGAATGAAACATTGCATTTTAAAAATAAAATCACTTATTATACAAAGAACTCACCATTTTCCGGGACCGAATAAGATGTGTAGGGAACATTGAAACGTTAGATTTTAACGGGGCATACAAAATGGCGGAAATGACGTCATATGCAAGAAAGATAACTCTTGATGGAGAAACTCCGAACAGCATTAGAATGTAGGAAGTGACTGAATCCTTTTCAATTGATCAACAATGTTTATACATGTTTATACGTATTTTCAACAACGCATATTCAATGTAACACGGTTCAGTGTGTTAATTTTTTAATATAAATTTATCGAAATGATGTTATTATACAAAAAAACGTTCAAACGTATAAAAACGTCAAATTTCTAAAATAAAACTCCAATTTCCATATAGGCCTAGATATAAGGATAACGATTACTGTTTTTATATCATGCTACTTACTATACTATGTATCTAATAATTAATAATGTGCAATATCTTTTTCAACAGATATTCAATGAGCAGAAGCACTTTTGCCAGAAGTTATACAACAAAATATTTCCTGAAACACTCAAAACACCCTTTCCTAACCAATAGCGTTAGGAACTTAGAATTCAACCAGCCATAGCATGCACGGTAAGAAGTCATTAAGTTCATCAGTGGATACTAGTAAACGACGAATGAAACCTTGCATTTTAAATTGAATCACATATCAAACGAGACTCACCATTTTCCTTGGCCGAGTAAGATGTTTAGAGAGCGTTAAAACGTACGATTTGAAAATGGCGGAAATGACGTCAGATGCAAGAAAGATAACTCTTGATGGAGAAACATCACGCAGGCGGTCTGCGCACCTCCTTCTCCTTATAATATATATATATATGTATCTAATAATCAATAATGTGCAATATATCTTTCAACAGATATTTAATGGGCAGTAGCATTTTACTTTAGGTTAACAATTAAAGGGATCTCAAACACAAAAACCCCGCACGTTACCAATGATACAGGCAAGAAGTTCTCCAACAAACGTGACATGTTCGGTTAAGCTACGCGAATCCATTTCCTCATCGATCTTAGCTGAATAAAAGGTGTTCACACTAAAATGGCCACCAGCAGTTTTTGATTGATACCTCATTCTACGGTTACGGATACTCGGGTTGAGTAATGAGATGTTTGACCCTCTGAAAAAAACTTAATTTGGAACGGGTACCTGTAAAATATGCATCGTTCTGGGAATGATCGAAACACTTAGAGAGAAAAATTTAAAGAAATAAAATTTCGAAAAAATTGCTACTGCCCCTTTATTAGATATAGCATCTAACCTTTAGGTATTTTGCATGAATGCATCAGAAAATATTTCTGAGGAAAACATTTAATTAACAAATTAACAAGACATAACTATTCATGTGTTCACAGTTACTAAGCGAATACTGCAGTTTACCAGCTTGTAGCTCCCAAGACAGGCAGACGGATAGACGGACGGACGGACGGGAAGTCATTATCTTCACGCTTATGTAAAGAATAGACTCCGAAAACTCGTCATTAGTTGTGCACGAGGTTTAGTCTGAGGGCGTTAGCCCGAAGACTAAACCTCGTGCACAACTAATGACGAGTTTGAGGAGTCTATTCTACTTAAACCTAAATTCTTAAACCGGTTTCAGTTTCGTATCACACACAGCATAATTATGTAATTCCACATGCCATCCATGCACACATCAAAATGCACGCAGTATACTAATGACGTCTCATTTTTCATTTGAATCACGTGCCCAGAAAACGATTGTTACTCGTGCTGGAAGAAATGCATGCATTGAGATATTGACGAGCATTGTGATAATGACGCTTTATATAAAGGTGTACATGGGGCAATTCATTGTAAATTGTACTCTGGTCTGCAGATCTAGGGTAAGCATGTCTAGTGATAGCGACGACACTTTGTTCATCACACAAAGCAAATTCTCCCAAGTTGAGTCGTTTACAGCAGCCGATATTAATTCTGACTTTGAAAACATCTTAGATGGTGTACCTACGCCAGATTTTTCATTAACAGACAAAACTTTAAGTGACTTTTCATCAGATGACAACACTGTTGTAGACAGTGCTAAAGTTGTGAAAGTTGAAGACAGAGAGAAAGTAATTATCACAAACTCAGACGAAGAACTAGTTCAGTATAGCCAAGGATTTGAAACAAAATGTATCTCTATTTCTGAAAATTTGGTTCACAATGTAAACACTGAAGATATACATTCTGGAAAAACCAATCATTCTCGATTTGGTCAACCTTTGTCAGAAGCTGAGCTGAACGCTCTTGAACGCAGTGGTAAGAATAAAAACACCGAAAAGAAAAGTCAGTGGGCTCTTAGATTGTTTGAGGTATGGTATTTTGAGAGACATGGGCGAAAGGCAGATGAGGGTACTCCACTATTGGCGCTTAATGATTTTGATCTCAATAGAATTATGATTTCGTTCATAACACAGATAAAAAATCTAAAAGGGGAGGAATACCATGGGAACACCCTTCATGAAATTCTGGTGTCGCTACAATACCACATGCGCCAGAATGGTAGAGACATAAACTTCCATACCGATTTTGAATTTTCCGGCCTAAGAAGAATTTTGGACGCCAAAATGAAAAAATTAGCAGAAGTTGGTATCGGGATAAGAAAACGAAAAGCTGACGTTTTATCATGTGAGCAGGAAGATATGTTATGGGAAAAGGGAATTCTGGGAGAAGATACACCACAGAAACTACTGGATACCATCTTCTATCTAAATGGCATATGTTTTTGTTTGAGAGGTGGGCAAGAACATCATTCTTTAAAGGTGGGAGAAAGAGGAAACTTTTCATTCGTTATGAAAAATGGTGTTAAACACTTAAAGTACTCTGAAGGCGTAACGAAGACAAACAATGGAGGACTAAAACACAAATCTATAGACATGAAGAGTATTGTTGTGGGACCCAACACTGAGAAACCCGAACGATGTCCTGTACGCCTTCATGAAAAGTATCTGTATCTGAGGTGAGTTATGGTTATTTATACATTTATGTTTTACTTGCTAAGATTATATGATATCGTCAAAGTAAGGTATGGTATTTAATGACTAAGATGAAATTTCATTACAAATTATCACAGTTCATTGCAAAACAACAGGTATAAAGAGGATACTTAACCCGTTCAATATTACATTATTTTGAAAAAGATAAAGCTTTAGTGTCAAACGAGCAAAAACGATTTCGAAACTGAAGCATTCTCAATTAAATAAGAATGGTATTACATCGAAAAAAGTTTATAGTATTGTGATGATTACTCATCTACATTATTCAAGTAAATAGCTGACAGTACCATGAAATTAACATTTCCGACGGTACTGAGACGTCACAACTGCGCACTAATGTGACGTCATACATGCAGTAGATTATGACAAGTTTAGATATCTTTAAATATCTTTTCAAATGCTTAATAATGTTTAAAATTTGGAATAGATAGAAAGTAGTTTTACATTTACTTTTTGCGTTTTACTTTAAATGACATATCATGTTAACTTTAAACGTGTTGGCTGGCAATGGTTACACGACATGATTTAAAACATGCAATTTTACAATTCCAATGTCCCATACACTTTTACGATTTGAATACTCCTTATCTTTGCAGGCCACCAACATGCGACGCTTTTTATCTGAGGCCACTCAGATATCCGAAAGGCGATGTATGGTACTGCAGCGTACCTATTGGGAGACAGACTTTGGCAGGTTTCGTAAAGCGAATGTGTTCAACAGCCGGCTTCCACGGATTTTTCACAAACCATTCTCTAAGAGCTACAGTAGCAACCCGACTCTATGAGAATGGCGTTGATGAACAGTTGATTGCTGAACGAACTGGTCACAGATCAACAGCAATTCGTGGGTAGGTGTCTAGTTTATTAGCATATCGCTAGCGAGTAGTCATCTCGTTTGTCGTTCAGCATTATAATACTTGAGACAAAATTAAGTATGATAAATAATACTGTTTCGAATTTATATCAGCATTTAAAAATCAATAGTAGTTAGCCAAATTGATAAAGTTTTATTCAGTTTCCGTACATTTAATTATCCTGTCATTTCTGACATGAAACCAATTGTATGAAGTATTAACGATTTGTTTATTCATACAGTTACAAGCGGACAAGTGATGAGTTGCTAAACATGGTGGACAACCTGGTGCAAAGAAAGAAAGGAATTGCAGCCTCGTCCACTGTTACTCGTCCAACTGCAGTATCACCGACTGACCACACGACCTCTGACCCCTCTCCTAACCCCACAGGACCTAGATCGCAGACGAAGCCTTCAACCGCCACCCCAGGAGATGATGTGAAGCCTATACAGTTCACGGTTGAACGTAATGGTGCCAAGATCACTCTTACCATGTAAAATAACCTGTTGAATTTTGGTAATAAAATGTTGAGCTTGCGCTTCTGTTTATTTATTCAATCCTTTTCAGTCCCATGAATATGACATGTCATCTTAGTGAAGAAGAGTATGTTGATGGTGGCAAATGACAAACGTTTTAAATGGTGTTATTTTATTGAAAAATACTGGTCGTTACTGAAAATTACCATTTTAATGCTCATCGGCTAAGAATAGTGTTCAGGTAATATGCAGGTTAAGTAATATACTTTGATTTAAAACCGGTACAATGTATATACATGTATGGCATTTTGGCACGTAGCAAAGCCAAAAAGATTTTCTTGAAACTTTCTCTGCCACTTATATGTTCGGACTGAATAAACTGGACAATTGCATAATGTAATGGCTACATCTTAACTATGATCCAAACATATTTTCCCAGTACACTCCGGTGCAGTTTTACTTGCAGCGTTATGTAATATGCCGGTAACACTGGTTATATCATGCCACCCAAGCTTCCCGTAATGAACAGCATGCACATGACAGGTCATTGTTGTGCTGTAAAGACAACTGAAGAAACTAATGACGAGTTACATATCTATTGACGCCCCACTTTAGACTAATGACGAGTTATGTAGCACTAATGACGTTTCAGAGGTTATCAATCCTGAACTATTGATGAGTAATTTAGGTTTAAACTACAAGAAAGAACGACTTGAAATGGGTGATGGCAAAGGAAAACCAACACTGGAAGATTCCCTGAAAACTTGTTGGAAATCAAGATTTATGCTGGTAAAACTTAAAAGGAACTTGTCATATAAGTTTAAAGCGATTATGATATCAAATTAGCGCGAACATGTTTTGAAAAAAATAACGAATTCTAAAATATTTTATTTTAAGATATATTTCATAGCTGTTTTGTTACATTGCTCGCATTTATCCATGTTTCACATGTGAGGTAATTATGTGAAACAAAGGTTACAAAATAATATTATTCCTGCAAAGAAAATTCTGTAAACCTCTTGTTTTTGCAGATGTCACCCGGCCCTAGCTGAAATAAGCGCTGTGCCAAGGAAAAGGCTGGAAATCATAGCAAGCGAATAGCACATTTCAACCTATCGAGATGGACAGCGTTGCAATCGACTTTATTCATAAACATTTGTGTTGTTTGATGAAATATCAATGTAACACTCAAAACAATGTAATGTCAAGACTCAAATCTTTCGTTCGTAAAACATGTTATGCAGTGTGCTCTTTTATGGAAATCGAAATAATTCAGCTTCATCTTGTGTTTTATATATTTCACTAACTTATGTGTATAGCTTATTGTTTTTTGTTTTATCAACGAGTGTTGAGATATTTGATATCAGAAGACACGAGGGTGAGATTCTATTAATCAACCAAAATTAATGTGCGTTATGTCTCCATGGAAAATGGACATCCCTGGGTCCCGTTGAGAATCACTGCACTACTGTTTGACTCCCAGAGCTGTGTTGTCATAGCACTGATACGCAATCGTGTTTATGACGTCAAAGAATTGTGCCGTCATGTACTTGATTTGCAGGGCATTGTTCAAGATCTACTGTCAAAACATATGTCCGAGGATATATCGGTTGTTATAACTCTCAAGTTGGAGATTCCGCCGTTTCAAAAATCTGCAATGTTATTACATTGCCGTTTGACTGACGTCACATGACGTTACAATCCTTATAAGCATGACGTCACAATGTTAGCATTGTAATCTCGTCGATTTTCATCTTTTTTCTTTAATACAATCCAGCAAGGTATAAATAAGATACTAAACTCAATCCCGTTTGATTACATTTTAATGGATTGCGTGAATGGTATCGATATCTATCTCGCTTTCGCTCGTTAAATACCAAACCACTCACTCGTTTTATGAAACTAATATTTATCATTATTTACATCTCATCAACTAATGTGTAATTGTGACGTCATATAATTAACGCCGCCGTTACAATGGCGGATAAGCCGCGGAAATTTTAGTTCAACACACTGTCTTTTTGGGTTGGCGAGTAATAGATAATACTAAACTTCCTACAATTCAATACTATTTTATATTAAGCCCGTGAAGGATTTAAAATCAAACTCGCTTTGGCTCGTTTTATACTTAATCATTCACTCATTTATCAAAAAAGTATGAAATGGAAGCTAGGTCGTTTAGTATCCTCTATTACTAGCCCGTGTAAGTATTGCAGTATAATATTTATATAGACAATAACTAACGAGTAAAGGAAAATGACAGATTACCTTTCCTGAGTTATATTCATTTCGTAATTCTCGTGCCTTGGCGAGAGAATTACACAATTAATATAAAGAGGGAAAGATAATCTGTAATTTCCCGTTACAGCTTGATTATTGTTTATAATTATTACCAATATGTTTTTTGAAAGATTAAAACTCGAATATGTTAGAAATAATCGTTCCTCTATAAAAATTCATACGTGTGATGTAGCTTAACTAGATACTTACCCACGCACGACTAGATTGTTATTTGTTAAAAGGTTTCAAAACAAAATGTAAATGTTTTTGTTGAAAGTTTATTCCTCATTTCCAAACCGTCATTCAAAATAATTACATTGAACAGTTTTGTATTAATTTGGAGAGGTCAGCGACGTCATCTAGTTATCCTACAAGACGGCTGAACTTCTTGTGACGTATCCGAAGGCACTGCGACGTCATAGCCGCTCGTGTCCTTGACGTCATTACAGAACGAAATCTGGCGCGTCTGTTAGATTAACGTAATAAAGAAGTAATTCAATAATGGCTAATGTCTATACTTTTGTGCAATGTGGCAGGCCTATTTCACGTTTTTTGTGGCGGCACAACTGAGAAATGACGAATGGCTGCTACGTTGAATAACTAAACATTGTTAAAATTCAGAATACGAGTAAAGAAATTGCCAGTCGGGAAAAGTTTGAAACATGAATGAAATAGTCCCGGCAACACGTTATTTTTCATTGGTTAACAACAACCAATCAAATGCGAAGATAATGTGTAACTCCCGTGTGACTTACAGGAAAAATACTTCCCTGTGTCCATATGTTCCCATATGGGTAATATATGGGAGTATTAGAATACTGCTCCATATATGACGCATGAAGAGTATGAAGTTTTAAAGTTACAATGTTAACACCGTCACGATGGCAGTTATGTTGTTGATAATTATGTTTAATTTTGAACACTTTTGGTAATTATCCTTGATTAATGTTGTCGAGTTATAAATAGAATAATAAACTTCCTTCCATTAAAGACTATATTTAATTGAACTCATTACTCGTTTTATAAGAATAGTATTAAACGGGAGTTCGTTTAGTATCCTGTGTTTTGGAATGTATGTATGTAAACTGAAGTTCAAAAGAAAGTACACACCCAAGGAATTTGTTTATTAAAGAAAACAGGACAAACTTTCGAGAATTTAGAATGTTTAATGTCAATAGGAACCATTTTCAAACATTGCAAGGACATGTTTGAGTGTTTTGTTCAACACACACTCTATATCTGTTTATGTGCACTGGGGGTATATTTTGAAATTTACATCGACAGATCAGGCGACACCAAGTTGTATGATTTTCATAATTAGTGGAATTAGTATATGGTGTGACCCCATTACAGTCAACACAAAATTAGATACGTCTTCTCATGGAAAGGGTAAGACGTTGTATGACGTCATTCGGGATACGTTGCCACTCTTCCAGCTGTTCCAGCTGTTAAATGGTGATTGGTTGCTGTGGGCGAAGTCTAAGTCGTTTTTCCAAATGGTCCCATAGATGCTCGATCGGTGATAGGTGAGAGGAGAGTGATGGCCAAGGCAAAACCTGGATGTTTTGTCGGTTTGGGAATTTCATGGTGATCCTGGCGGTATATGTGGTCTTGTGTTGTCCTGTTGAAAAATGTTCCCTTGCCACTGCATCGGTATGATCGGGACCACCACAGGCTGTAACACTTAATCCCTGTATCTCTTGGCTGAAAGGGTGTGCTGAATTGTCATCAAATCTGTCTTATGGTCGCCGCAGATCCCGCCCCTGACCATGACGCTGCCACCGGGATAGGGTACAACTTTTTGGACACGTGCTGCAGCATGTCTCTCGCCTCTACGTCTGCATACTCTCACTCTGCCGTCTGCTTTGAACAGGTTGAATCGACTTTCAACGCTGAAGCTCACTCTTGCCCAATCACGACGTTGCCACCCTGGACTCACTCTCCTTGCGTAGACTGTTGAGGCGATGTTCATGGGCCAAGGTCATTCCACAGAACGGTCGATATGCCCGAATACCGGTAGCTCGAAGACGTCTCATGACAGTGTTCCTGATGATATGGTGCCCGAACGCCACCGATGCCGTTAATGTCATTGTGACGAATCTGTTGCGCAGATGTAACGAGTGCAGATATTTGTCTTCAGATGGAGTTGTCACCCTCGGTCTTCCGTATGTAGGACGGCTAGATGTCTGGCCAGTCTGGTTAAGGCGATGAAGGAGTCGAATGACCGTTTGTCTGGTGCAACCAAACGTCCTGACAATCTGGCTGTTCGAAACCCCCACTGGTGACACTCCGATAATTCTTTCTCACTCTGCTTCTGTTAAACGGGGCATTTTCTTCTGCTTTTTCCGTAAAAGGAGCAGTGAATGATCGACTTCACCGCTTTTCCGTCAACTGATATGCCACAATTGCGTTTGGGCGATATGTTTTCATTGTTTCAATTCGTTTCATAAGGATAAAACATTAAAAAATTCTATCAGAATACGCAAATTTTTCGGTGTGTACTTTTTTTAGTACTTCAGTTTATGTTTGTTTACAAACTGTTTGTGCTTGTGGTTGTTTATATGCATGCATGAATGTTTGTATGTATAAATTATGTCTGCGTGTATGTATGCTGCGAAGCGTGCCTAAAATCAGTTTAAAGGATAGCTATATATATGTTCATTGAAAGATTTATGATCGTATTTCATTATTTGTAAGAAAAAGAGTTGATAATCTGTATGCGATTAGATGACAAATTGATTCTCTTTGAAAGGTTTGCAGTAAAATCATTTTATCATTCACATGTAATAAAATATAGTTAACATTCCCTTGTGTTTTATTTATTCAACAACCCGCGCAGAGGTCTAATTTACAAACGTCATAAAAGGAAAATGACATGAAAGCTTTTATTCAGGCTCGTCACCTATCCAATAGAGGGTTGTACTGAGAAATCTGGTGAAATGAAATTAATGGGAAAGATCATGGTTTTTTCTTGTATTTGTCTTGAAAAGGACACAGATTATGTTGATGGAGCAAATATTTCAAATTTCTTGAATGGTGTTATTACAGATATAGTGACAATTGGCATGTTAGAGACGAGATATATGATCTAAAACCGGACATTTGTGCGCGCCAATGACACCAAAGTAATTTTGGAAACTTATTTACAGCAGACAAGTATGGTTTGATAGTGTTTAGTAGGTCGTTTCATTGTTGTACATTTGCATGTGCCGCAGAATTTGACTCCTTAAAGGCACTAGCTAGTGCACGCTTTTACGGTTTAAATTGGCTATTTTAAGGTTTACGAGGATTTATGCATTCACTTAAACTTTCTATCGATGCAATGAAATACGAAACATTCTTTACAATTTACCTGCAATCAACAATGAAAACGTTAAGACAGCCGCTGTCGGCTTGGACATATGAAAATCTATGGTTAGCTGTGCACAAAACGGATAAATTATTGACACTTGGAAACGGCTGAACTAGTATTGTGTGCATCTATTGAATTTACCTAAACTCTGAACTGAGAACAAAGAATGAAATATGTTTTATGAAAGCAATGTTGTAAATTAACCGATTTAATAACACAGTATTAGCATTGTTATTAGATTGACCATATCGGCTGTCGTATCCGCTTTTCTGGTTGTGAGCAAAATTTTAATATTTCCGATATCGTAGTTCATGCGGATTTAATGTAACGTAACATTAAATACTTCCGGCCTTTAAAAATCCACTTTACTACCTGATTTCGTAAATATTTGTTAAATAACTTACGACGTAGATTACTTGAGTGTGGATAGTGAGTAATATCGAGAGATATGCAGTATCTGTGTATTCGTTGTATTTACGAAATATTGGCGTGCACTAGTGCGTTTAACATTTATATAGCCGTTTTTCGATTATCATTGAAAAAATCACAATTTGCATGGGTACTTCACAGATAAAGATGAAAATTTGTAAGGCGTTTTAACTTAACTCATCCCACATGGTATTTTGGCTATTACTTCACTTAAAAATTTTATGAAACATACCTGTGTCGACGTCAAGTATGGTTATTTCATAATACACCAGAAGCACGTTTTTATATGTTTTATATTGGTTGCTTTAGATTGGTTAACTCAAAAAGAATAGCATTGAGAAATTAAGCCAACCATCCGCGCTGTGAGCGCATGTGGAAAACCTTGTTACGAAAACACTTGTCCCCCTTTTCCAAATGAAAGTTCCATTTATCGTGTTTTGAGAAACAGACACTTAGTCTTCCCCAAAACCAAACTGTACAATCGAAATTTAATCAAATATTTGTGTGTCGCTTTGTTGACAAAATTTCCTTCCTGAATAATAAAACCCGTACTTCAAGAAATCCGGTTATTATCACGTCTCCTCTCTAATAATCTCTACACATTCATGTTTATTTCCTACGAGGGCAAGTATTGCTTGGTTCATATACACAGATTTCATTCATTGGGCAAAAAATCACAAGTTATGAAAGCAAATGTTTGAGTATCTTTCTAACTTCGTGTGAAATTATGGTTTTTGACGCCTGTATCTTAACGATAAATTTCTTGCTTTCGCTCGGGAGATACCATTCTGGCACTCGTGTAATGAACATATTACTACTAGTAGTACATTTAAATTTAGATAATTTAGATAATGTTTTCAAAAAGATAAATCCAATTTCTGAGAGGATATTTCGACTTCGACTTCCTTTTTTTAAAAATAAACACAATACAAATTATATGTATAATCTTTATCAAAATGAAATAAAATCAACCGCAATCTTCCAAACGGATCAAAATCTTCAATTTATCACAGACTGGGAGTAGATCAGACTTCTTCGCGATCGGATGACCAATAGAGTCTCTCACAACCACACAACACAACCATTGTAGTCCACATACATCACGTGACTCAGGATCCTCGAGGTACTTCTTCACGTTTTCCTCGAAGTCCTGGAGCATCGAGAATCTAAGGGCGGAGTCTGGTGTTGATTTGAGGAGAATCTCCGCCAGGGACGAGTCTTGGGTGAACACTGTACTGTTTCTTAGGAGTCTCAGAATGTCCTTGCGTTTGTTTCCTGATTTGTATGGAGGTTTGAAAGATGGTGGCACGTTATACAAGTGTCCTAGATTCACGTTCAGGTCAAAGAGGAACCTCCATACCAGACGTATTGAATCTTTGGATGCACTGAAGTCTGCATGGTAGACGTACTCAAACAAGTCTCTGATGGGCATGCAAGCTCCGTGCTTGAATAGGTTGTAGGTTATCTCACGAACTTCTGGATTGGACACGAAATTAGAGATTAACGTTTTACCCGAGAGTCTGACTGTGGACAAGTCCGCTCTATTGTCCACAAGTAAGGAAGCTATATCGACCAGACCTCTATTAAATGCTTTTCCAAGTGGGTAACACTCGTTATACCAGTAATGGAAATTATTCGATGAGTTCATTACTGTCAATATATCATTTTCCATTTGGTCACCAATGTTAGGATCCGCCCCTTTTTCCAACAACCACTTGACCACGTCAAGATGTCTGCCTAGAACCGCCCACTGAAGACAAGTGTTTCCGCCGCCATAAGAATTTATGTCCTCCCCGTGGACCTCCACGAGCTTCCTTACAAGGTCAAGGTGACCGTTGTGGGCTGCAAGATGAAGGCCACGTCGTCGTGGTGAAGTTTTTATCTCTTCTTTTCGAAGGTCCTCGGACAAGGGAGAGAATCCTATTTCAACAAGTTTGTCAAATATATCCACATCTCCGGTTTCAGCAACAGTGCATATAGGATTGAGAACATCACGTGGTACACCTTTGATCTTTGACCGCACGTATGGCCGTTTGTGAAACCACTTGTCAATGGCGGTACGATCGCCATTTGTAATATGCTCGTTTAAAGAGATCCAAGAGTCTTTCAGGATAGGTAGAACCGATTTTACACGAGTAAGGAGTTTTTGTCTCTTTGAAGCCTCCCCTGGGCCAGCCATTACTGAAAAGAGAAGATAAATAAAACTTATTTGCATCTGCTTTTGAATTATTCTACATATTCAATTCATATTTTTATACCTCCTGCTACATCAGCGTATTTTTCTCCACCTAGCTCCATCATATACCCTGATATCCTTCGGCCTAAAACGCCCGTATCGCTTACGGCGGGTTACTCATGGCTATATATAGTCTACATTGACATTTGTTTGAACTTTAATCCGGGTGGTGCTGCTATCGCTGAATGCTATGGCTTGCTATATTTAGCGATACGAGCGTAGCTATATTTAACGATACGTAGCAGGATGATTTTAAATCACTTTAAATTTTTGTTGGTGTAGATATTCATAAACATGATATAAAATTGGACAAGACACAAAGACCGATTTTAATTAGATAAAGTATCGTAAACATTTTCTAAATATTCAATTTATTTATATTATTATATCAATTCACCATTAGTTAATACTGTGTGAAACATGAATCAATCTCATTTAAATCAGGCCTTCACTGATTTCTCGATCGCTGCGTTCAGGCCTTAGTTCTGCTCAATCGCGGTTACTTTAGGTGACCTTTTCCATCCAGCCAATCAGAAACAAGGCTAGAGAGTCATCGGTACGATTTGATATCTTTTGTTTGAATTTATGGAAGGTGCAACTTCACAGACAAGACCACAATAACATGCTTAATTTTCCTATGGAGCAATACTTAGATCAGGAACGCAGCGAGGTACGAGTTATATGTTAGAGCTGATTTTAATGAGCTTTCACATCTATCCCTATGATAGCTGATACGCTTATCAAAAGCAAGATAAAAAAAATCACGTTATTGTAAAATAATACATCATATATTGTACCATTTAAACGGGCAACGATGTTGTTTTTACTGGAAATTAATATATATCATTTGAATTTCTCATTTTTTCTGCGACGTCAATTTGCATCAGCCACTAATCTTTAATTGTCACTCATTGCAAATTTTCCTGAAGGGATCAAGTTTAAAAATTACAAAATTACAGTAGTACATTTTGCAATAATAAGATTTACCTACGAGGGCAATCATATTGGGGTTCATATTTTTCATACGATGCCCTAGGGCAACATATCACTTTGTCATTGTGACGTCACGTCATAAACAATGCTTTGACGTCACAGTTCGCCTATGACGTTGTGTTCTAAATGCGCCTATGCCTATGCTTGGATGTTGATTTTGATTAGATTCTTTGATTTCTCGACTTCGGTAATAAACAGAATATCATATTCGTGTCCATGACATACTATGTTTACGACACTCGTGTCTTAATATCAGTATATCCCTCGCTCTCGCTCGGGAAATACTAATATTAAGCACTCGTGTCGTAAACATAGTATGTCATGGACACTCATATAATATCCTCTATTGAAAACGGGTTTAGGAGAAATAAACGATTGTTGCTTGGATGAGTTGATCACTTATAAAGAAAGCTGAGAAAAGAATTCATTTTTTTCATCATCACCCAATCATACTAAAAGACGCACCGGCGTCAATCTATTCCGAAACCCGTCGTCTATATCAAGAAATCCAGTAATCAAGATGACATAGAGGGGCCGATGAAAGCATTTTTAGATTCAGCTATCGTTCTTCAAGTAAAGACACCGGCCTCTAATGACATTTACATCATAATAAAAAAGGTTTTGACGTTTTGCATCTAAAAAGCTTCCGGGTTTTCTTTTCTGCAACACTTCACAACAAGTTAACATCCAACGCTTAATGGAGACCCGGCCACGAAAGCAATTTTACAATTTAAGTATAACGTTTACTATAAGGAGCAATTAAATAATGGTTTATTCCAGGCATTTATTAGAGCCCTTGCGCTTTTGGAGACCAGGCGCTTATGAAAGGAACTACGGTAAAACGGTCATTATAAATCTATGTCAAACATGCCAGAGGTTGTACTTGAGCCGCTTACAACTTCACGCTTGAGTAGTGAAGCGGCATCTTCTATATATATAAATGAAAGGAAAGGTGTCTATGGCAGAGACTACCCTTTGATACCCACAGTTTTAACTTAAAACCTTAAAACGACCTTATCTCGAAATCATTATTAATTTCGTTTTTCCTTAACCGTTTAATTTAAGTCAATTCAAACTCCCTGCTTTACATTTGACAAATCACGTTTGTAAAAAGATCTTTTAAGAAAAACAACGAAATATCTTTTAAAAAAGATCAGTTATTATTAGACTCACTAACCAGTTATCTTCATGAACACGGCGTTACAATCCATCACCTGTGTTTCCTGAAATGCGCTTTACACTGAACTAGGCCTAGCATGTGTTTACGGAATAAACCTGTACGCTTGATTACTTCCTCATTGCCCATGAAGTGTTCATGACCTGCCTACGTATTTACGTAATTCGTAACAATTCTACGTAATTCACTATTTCTATAACCCAAATCCGCAAACATCGACAACCGTGGCATGATTCACATCAATCTTTTAAACTTTCGTTAAACACTTCAACTTAAGAGGAAAGGGAGGTAATTTGTACGCCTTCTCTGACATACGGAAATATGTTATTGACATAATCAACAGGATGACTAGTAAACTAGACAATAGAATGAATGCTAGATATATTGATAAGTACCTATCTAGGAAAGTCTGCAATGTGAACACAAAACATCATCAGCTCGCCCCGGCGTACTTCGTCCGCGTACCCTGGGTATTGTACTTTGTAATGCGTTGGTGGAAGTTATAGTCAGTTTCAAATTTTGTGGTCTACTAAGCACGACCCGCCTGACATTCTCTTCAAGTGGTCGTTTCCGCCAGCTATTGCTTATCTGCTGTATTTCGACGGCTATTTATACTTTATAGGCGTTAATGATATTTTAGAAGATGCCCCGGGTGAAATATCTATGAGGTGTGAATGATTGTCGGTAATGTATAGTTATAATCACTTATTTATGTTTGATAACTATATGAAAACTGATGAACTGAAAAGTGTATTGGTTTTAAAATTTATATTTTTGAAAATGGTTCGTCAAAGCGATGAGATGGAATAGCAATTAATTTCATGAATAGTTACTTACGTATTGAAAACGACATTAATGATAATTGTCACTGGTTCTTCGAATTCTGAATTGCGCCTATTTTAAATTTATTATCTATTTTTAAAAAAAAAGGAATTAATGATATTTCACTTAACAATATTGTGAGTTGTTTATCGATACATTAACACATTTATTCATTTCATCAACTGTTGTGAAAATAGAGTTTTATCCCCTTAAAACAATTTCTCTGAAAAAATCAGTTTTACGGACATAAACATCTTCCCACGCATGTCCTATTTGTACGCCAGGCCCCAATGACTTGCTAATATAGGCCTTGTCACATTTCCCGTACGGACCTCGATAGTCCAATGAGAAATCAAATGAAAATTGCAACTTTTCGCCGAAGAGGAAGCTGCACTCGAAACACGAGTTTTGACTGGTTGGCTGCAAGGTTTAAATTACCCAGTGAGAGAGATTGGTCCAATTTAAAACAATGCGGGGGAGGAATGGACATAAACAGCATCGAGTTACATCGAAAACAATACGTGTGTGTGCTAACAGAATGAATTTCTTGCTAGGCTGAATGTTTGATATTTTTATCTGTAATTCAAAGAAACTAGTACTGTGATGAAAGAATAATGAATTATTACAAAATACTGAAATCCATATGCAGGTGTCGTATTAGTAACTTATTTTTACTCCGACGGTGTGTGAATGATTTTGTTTTACCTTGAACATTGAGATCTTTCTCTATTTATAATGTCAAAACGATCTACGTTATCTTATTCTTTTAAAGGGACAGCGTTTTTTTAAACAAATAAAATTATCTCATAAAAAGGAAAATAAATGTTTCCAATTTATTGCAAGACACTTTTGGTCAAAATAAGCAGTCTTAAATTAATGAACAAACCTTGATCGGTTAAACTTTACGAATCCATTTCTTACCCTCAAATGATTTAAAGGTGTTCACACAAAAATGGCCGTCAGTGGTTTTTACTTCCTCTAATACTAAGGATGATTGGGTTGAGTAATGAGATGATTCGACCCTCTGAAGATAATCGGTTTGGCATTAAATAATGTTTACAGGTGAACATATAGAGAAATAAATCTTAAGAAAAACGTGCTATTGACACTTGAATACACATAGACCAACAGTTTTATAAATAATGGAATTTGTATTAACGGAAAATTTGCTGTCAAATTTGCTTTAACTCAAATAATTATCACTTGAATATATAAATAGTTCTTCAATGACTTCGTTGATAATTACATATGTGATGTTGCTTCAGTGTAAATGATAACGACTTTATAATGATATCGATTAGTACTTAATAAACAGTGAATAAATAATCTCTATAATATATATACTCTCTAATGTATAATTAATTATTCAATATAAGCATCTTTAGCATAATAAATGTTTACATTATTACAAAAACAAATGTCATTTATGGTATTTGTATTACACTTGTTAGAGCGATGGTTATCGGGCCTTATGTCTTGGACTACTTACAAAAAGATTTACGAAATGTTTTAACTTTACGAAAATATTAAATATTTTGCATGACTCACTTGTGTTTTATAGGCGTTTCTAATTAGATTTATAAAGAGACGTTTAATGTATAGGTGACCTTATCGATAAGTGTACCGTTTGTAGGACATGTATGGAGACATTGTTGAATAATTCTCAAAGGGCAGTAGCACGTTTTTTGACAGATTAGTTCTTCAAATTGTTTCCCTGATATGCATTAGTTAATGCCAATCGGAAACATGTAATTGCACAACCTGAAGAAGAAATAATCAAGCAAAAACCACGTGTGTCCATTTTTGTGTGGACACCTTTTAATCATTTTAGGTATAGAAAAGGTGTCGCATAGCTAACCGATCATGGTATGTTCGTTTTTAAAGTTTCTTTTGATTGAAATTTTTTGTCATGCAATTGGAAACTTCAATTTCGTTTTCTTGGTATCACTTTAGTTATCAAACCGTGCTACTGCCCCTTTTGTATTGTCAATTGTATGATGACTTCTCCATCTAATGTATAACTGGTTGTTGAAAATAAACGACAGGTATGGGTATATCATGGATGTCATGTGTTTCCTTGCCTTAGGAGGAATCAGACCACCATTTAGATTTTCGTAAATGGCAATATGTTTGATATCAAATTAAAAGAAATTAATATCAGTCATTTTCATAAATCTACGCTGACATAACAATCCATACGTGTTCATTTATATTCACTTGGCCTGTTTATGTGACTATGGCAAAATATTATAATGCATAAGGTAAATTAGAAATGATCTTTGATATTTTATAAAAGAGGACCACTACGTCCCACTGCTTAGTTTAAAAGTATATATTTTTTCAAATCAAACAACAATGAAAATGATAAACAAAAAGCTGCTCCGACAATACTTTTTATTAACAGAAAAAATAAAACGCAACAAAAACGCGAAAACAACATAATAGTCAAGATTCCATATACGAGATTTTCAAGGATATTAAAGAAAACGCTATACTTTAATCCCGTTAAAAAGCACTTAAGCTGTAACCATAAACATATTTCATTGTTCTAAAATTAAAATACCACGCTGAAGAATGAAATATGATTTAATGTCATTTAGCAGTGACGTATTATCCAACGTTATTTGTTAATACTGCGTATCCTGATTAAATGGGTATTGAATATCTTGCTATCAGTAATACGAACGTTATGTAACTCCCATTACATGATAGTACTTCCGCAAGCAGTACTAATTTGTGCTGAAATTAAAAAGCTATTAAAACAAATACTCCCTGTAAGTCAATAATAACGTTGCAATGTTAATAAAGGTAATCGTATTTTCTTATAATTTTGTGCAGTATAATTAAGGCTGTTGAGTCTGTTGGCACAGACGGGGTTAGCTCTATGCATCCAGCAAGGGGGACCACTCTAAGTTACTGATTTCTGTAATCACGTAATGGTATGTGTTCGACCAATGTCGTACACTGAAAACTGATTCTTGGTTGGTTTTTATCAAGGTTAGTTGTACAATCAGCGAGGTCGTTCCAACTTAGCATTTTGACTGCGTCTTTAACCGTTGAGTAAACTGGGGAACCTTCACTTTTGAGATCCGCACATTAATTTTGCAAGAAAGAAGTCAGTATGGTACGAATAACACTACTTGATTGAATTGTATAAAGAACGGTGTCAATGATGTAAAATTTACCAGAGAAATATCGGAAGACTTGAAAAATATCGCCCTCTTATAAGAGAGGCGACGTGAGAAAATATGATACGAGTGTAAGCTCTTTGAATGAATTGGTTAACGTAAATGTTTCACTTCATGTGTATGTATTATATAAATAATGGATTAATTACCTAGGCAAGGAAGATAACTTTGGATTAGGACTACTTATACTTGTAGACACGCACAGAGTCCCCACATGTTACATAAATATGACCATCCTGATCCGTACAGATACCACGTGGTCTGTCTATACCATCCTCTGACGTCATAATGTCCCGTATGAAGGCTCCTGTGTCGGTCATCTCGACCACTTTGTTAGAAGCAGTATCCACAAGAAGCACCTCGCCTGTCCTCGTCACAGCCACGCCCTGGGGTAGACGATAAACACTGCTACCCCCGGGAGTTATGGTCACGTATTCATCTCCTTCCGGCGAGAGGTAAACGAGAGATCTCGAGTCTTTATCAGCAGCTACAATACTTCCGTTCTCCATTGTACAGATATACTCTGGGCTTTGTAGGACTCTGTCCCGAATTGATCTCTCAATGTTACCGTTAGTGTCCATGATATCAACTGTCCAGTAGGATGCCCAAGATTTTGACCACTGATACCCACTGACCACAAGGCTAGAGTCACCGAGAGAGGCAATGCCGCAATACATCTTCTCGGTTGATATGGTGGCGATTATTTGGAGATAAGGATACACCTCTAACTGGAATATCTTCTTGAGGGCCGGGTCCGTCACAAACACATACTGGTCTACACTTGCAATGCCAAAGGGGTATCCTCCAGTGTAGACAAGGTCCTCCTTATGCTTCTTACCTCTCTTGTAGAAGGACTTGATGCATCTGCAGAGGGAACATGCGGTTAGAGGTCAAGACTAATATTTGTCACGTTAAAACAAGACTGTGTCCACAATAGAAAGGAGACTCATCCTTATCGACCCTGGTTGATTAGTTGCAGAGGAAAGGTGAATTAGCCCGGGCCGATAACAATGAGACTCATTTCTACTGAGGACTCAGTCTCGCTTTAATAATGGTTCTGTGAAGGTAGAACTATTTCTTTGGTATTAGAACTATTGACACATTCTCAACCAGTCAAAATCATATTTATATAATGACTTTATCGTATTCAGATCGATGAAATTGTTACTATCCTGGTTCAAGTCAAATCTGAATTCACAACAATAGTCTTGACTTATATTTTCGTATTGAACCATGATGAATTGATATTCCTCGACTTTTTTTTATTTAAAACTTTTTCACGTTTATATATACTCAGACATTATTGTTATGCTAGACAAAATATATCGAAAAATGGAGTATATTTTGATAAAGTGACACAGAGTATGTTTCATAATTTTTTAAAAAGTTTCTTGAATAAGAACCAAAATACATCCTGAATCAAAATTGAATCAACTCCTTAAACTTGCATCTTGATTCTAAAAAATGACACAATGATGATATTTTCTTGTGTTAATTGAAAAAAACGACCAACCAGAGGATGACCGTGAGTGTTAGTTAAATAACTTACAAAATACTACAAAACAATGTGTTTTTATATTGCATATATCGTAAAATCCCCTGTACTCCATTTCATTCTCATTAGATTTTCAAAAAAAATGATAATAATAAAGTAGCCTTCTTACACTATACGTGAATTTACCTATTGCTCCAGTCGGTAACCGTTGTCACAGTGATGCCTTTGATAACCTTGTTCACAGTTACGTTCCTGATGTCAGGGCGGTCCTTGTCTTCAGAGTTACCTGCCCTTATCACATGACTGAGAACGGGGGCTGGTCTGTCCGGATCCTCCAATGAGCATACTTTGATGCTATGGGGCACCTGCTTCACGACCTTCAGGAGCTCCTCTTCGTTCCTCTCGAACCGGATGTGCTCCAAGGGTCGAGCTTCCTGTCTGGCCTGTTTCCGGTATGCTGATCGGCAGAGGTCATCAACATTCGGGGCGTCGTCCTCATTACTGCTATCCAGGACCTGATGGCAGGGAAAGTTTGTTTATTAAATGTATTACGAAAAGTGTTTCCTAAAATGGTAGATTAAGAGTTTCAAACATCAAAAGTGCCTTGAAGTCTACACGACCACACACGTTATTTCGTGGAAGGGAACAAGGCAAAAACTGATGCAATCATGTTGAAAATATATCATTAAAAATATCGATTATCAACTATCTGTTATTTTCAACATGAACATGCTAACGATAACTCTGGTTGTCCAATCGTCGTATCATGCATCTGTTTTCTGGTTAAGCTTACTCATTGCTTCTAAAATACATGATTGATGAAATTGTTTATTAGACAGTTATCTGACAATGTCACCGTTCCGTACACAACTACTTGACTGGTTAAACAGCGTTCACAGTTACCTGCCTGATGACTCCGTTCCCTACACAGTTACCTGATTGATGACTCCGTTCCCTACACAGTTACCTGCCTGATGACTCCGTTCCCTACACAATTACCTGATTGATGACTCCGTTCCCTACACAGTTACCTGATTGATGACTCCGTTCCCTACACAGTTACCTGCCTGATGACTCCGTTCCCTACACAGTGACCTGATTGATGACTCCGTTCCCTACACAGTTACCTGATTGATGACTCCGTTCCCTACACAGTTACCTGCCTGATGACTACACAGTTACCTGCCTGATGACTCCGTTCCCTACACAGTGACCTGATTGATGACTCCGTTCCCTACACAGTTACCTGCCTGCTGACTCCGTTCCCTACACAGTTACCTGCCTGATGACTCCGTTCCCTACACAATTACCTGATTGATGACTCCGTTCCCTACACAGTTACCTGATTGATGACTCCGTTCCCTACACAGTTACCTGCCTGATGACTACACAGTTACCTGCCTGATGACTCCGTTCCCTACACAGTTACCTGCATGATAACAGCATCCCCTACACATTACATTTCGTTATAACAACGTTCCCTTCACATTTAATTAAGTGATGGCAGTGTTACTTTCATAACTGCCTGACCGATGACAGCGTTCCTTTCAGATGTTACCGAACTTACGAAAGCGTTCGCTACACAGTTACCTGCTGAATGACCTTGAGCTGTCCCTGGTACAGCTGCAGAGTCTTGTGCTGAGCATCTATTTCCTGGCTCAGTTTGGATAGCTGCGCGTCCTTCACCTCCGACAGCTCACTCAGCAGACGCCTGTCCTCTGTAAGTAGCGGACAAGTAATTGAATAATTGGATCAATTGAAGATCACGAAAATTGTATTGAAGAAGTTCAGTTTTGGTATGAATTCAACAGTAGTTCAAAGCCTAAATTTAAACAACAAGAATATTCAATAATCGTGATGTAAAGTCAATATAAGTTCTTAAAGAATAATGTCCATATCTATTAAAATAGCCAGTTTTTTAACCCGACCTTCCACTACGCAAAATCACTGAGTAACGGTACCAGAATTAATTCATTTATATAATATAATATGTGCCAAATGGACGCAGGAAAAGATCCATTTTTCGTATGAAAACAGGTCAATCAGTTGTAAATGATAAACAACCAGATATCACCAAGGTGTACATCCACATCTTAAAATGTTCTTCGTCCCCTTATTCAATCGAAACTCTTAAAATGACTCTAGATGTTCTTTACGACGAGCAACACTGCTCTGCTATAAATAGCATACCTGAAAGCAGATACTCGATGGCCTTCCAGAAGTGATCCTTTATTTCTGCCTCTAGGCTGGACACATTTTCTATCAGGTTCGTCTGTTGACTCTGTTTCTCTGTCAGTGTCTTCTCTGTACGGTTGATCAGGTTGCTAAGGTGCTCCTTAGCCTTGACCAATTTGATGGTCTCCCGATTCTTCATGCTCGGGCGTCTGCTCATCTTGAGGGTCTTCTCGAGTCTTGCTAGATTACTTTGGGTTTGTCCCTTGGACTGTCATTTCGTAACTTAATCATCGAATGAGGTCGTTGGTTAACTGAAATTAATCGATTTATAATGGTTATTGGATCTAACATGTCTGTGTTAATGCGGCTTTGTCACCGAATGTCATCTTTTCATTTTGTAGGGTTATTTTTCAATAACCGTGGTAGGTTCATATTTGTGATATCGTTAAATCTGATCTGCAAAACATTGAAGTGTAGAAGAGTGTTTATATCATTTTGGAGGCCTTTATACGTCCCGAAATAGCCTCGTATGTCTTTATTAAGTACAATCATCACAATCGACATTTTATTTATCCCGAAATGTTAAATATGTAACTTTTTGACTAATGAATCGAGCAACGGCCTACAACACATTCAGAAGCCGAATACCTACATGCATACTTGGCATATTATACATTAAACCTTACCAACGGCAACCCATATCTATAATTATTTTCATATAGGTGAGTTCTCAAAGTAATGTACAATGTCAGGTTGTCGATCTCAAATCACGACGTTACACCGTTAAATTGCCACTGTATGCTGAATAAAATAGACATTTAGCAACAGTCAATATTCAACAGTCGATAAAAACCCACCACAATGCTTAACAACATGTATGTGACGAAAACATCAGCATAAACAACAAGATCCCTTTTTGAAGTTTATTCCGCCTCAGGCTCGGCAACTTTCTCAGTGAGCTGTTTATGTCACATGTGCAATCGTTTAGAATGGTTTCATTTAATCGACTACTGACTTTAGTTGAAAAACATCAATTTTATGCTAACTGGTCCAGAAAAGTGACGATATAAAAAAGGTTGGCGATTCTGATCGACAATGAAAATTAATTCTTGTCATGTACTTTTTTTAATGAATATATGAGATGTTATGAATGGATATTGGCATACTTGATGTTTTAGCATGTATTGAATTTTAAAAAATACCATGGCGTCAAGGGGTGTCTCTTTCAGAAATCTAACGACAGTAGGAATAGGATTCCATGTTGAATTTCAGCGCACCTGTGATATGATTGTTCGAGGTATTGCATGCAGGTTTCACTGATAACATATCTACACTTGTGTCACGTGCTTTCTCACTATAATAACACTAGTTGTCGTGAAGAAGTGAAAACTCAAATGAAACTTTATCAAATCATCCCTAACAGTGAATTTGTCACCTGTTTGTCCTTAAAAACTTTGTTAGTGTGAAACCGATAACATCAAAGCCATATACAAGCAATACAAGTAGAAGTATAAATTCGAAGCGTAGAAACATGTACCTACCTATATTGTGTCTATCATATCTATCCCGGAGATAGTAACTGGTAGGTGTGGAATGCAGATAAACATATATAGGCCAGTTGTCGGCCGTTATAGACGAATAAGTTTCTATTCAACAACGAATGCATGTAATGTACAACCCGTATTGCATTGCCCCGCATTCAGGTAATTTAAATAGCTCCGCATACCACGTTTACTAATAGACGACGTATACATGTTCATAACCTTAACTGGGCGACAGATGTTCTTAAACACTGCCATAAAAACACAATCTCACCTTTTCATATAGCTGTTTACGTTTACCTGAAGTCGATTTCATGTGAATAAGCATTCAAATGATTTTGGCATGAAATATTCTTTATGAGCAATCGACGTATGTTTCCCTGTGACGCATTGTGAAGTGAAGTGATATATGGCAATTAGGTTTGCTTGTACATATTTCCCAACTGGATATATAAATCATTCTTGAATGAACACTCAAGGATCATAATCATGTTACATACATGGACACTTGACTGACGGATCATAAAGCACTGGTATGTCCCCCATTATACCCATTGCGTAATGCCACTTAACCAAACACTTCTCTTATGATCGGCGAACTAGGCTACAACGTTATATAACCTACGTTCACAGCAGTGTCATGAAGACATATATATATATATATACACAGGTATTTGTTCGCCTACCTTTGCGGTGAGCTGATCCCTCGTGTCACGTGACCAGGTAAACTAATCCTATCTTTGATCAAAAAGCGTGTCTGAAGTCCTTGATTGCCACAGAGGGTATATCTATATCAATGTGACCCCAGTGTCAACATAGTAAAATACCAGAGGATTTTTCATGCTCATCCAATTCCCGAATCAACAGACAGTATCTCAGGGTATTATCGCTATTATTCCCATGAAGGACTGCGTTTTCTTGACTCCTTCAGATTCACCAAACACCCGAAATGACTGACCAACGATGTCAGAGGGTACTATTGATGAGGCCGTGGTTACCGAATTTTGTCTTAAAAGTCATACATTAGATTTATGCCAGTACCTCTCTTGCGTCCGCGGAATAAAGTTCCGAATGCTATTTCAAGCTAATTCCACACAAGGATATAACTGATATATATAAAGGTCGAGTGGCCCTACGTAGATCCCGGTATCGTGTTAATCCTAGAACGAATCTAGACTGTCACTCACATTTGATTTCTTTAGATATTTACTTAGTAAATATCCGAGGCCTTATGATCACCTCACATCCGTCTGTGCATCAAGGTAAATTTCTTTGGGGGAGGAATACGAAGATCCTGTTCACGTTATAATTCCAAGCACCTAACTGCCGTTCCCTTTATATTGATGCACGGTATATCCATGTCAATATCATGTAAATCTGAAGAATCTTCAAGATCATCGGACCCCGCGAGAAACAAGTCTATACGTTGTTCCTGTGAAAGGTAAGAGACTCAAATAATCCAACGGCGATACGTAGCGTACATACGCTGATTTGTAGGAGCTGAGATTATGTAAATCTGTTTGCCCAGATTTTCTTAAGGACCAGCCTTTTTGTAGCTTCGTTCCCACCGAGAGGCTTTTGTATATATTCTAGACCGAGTGAGGTATTTCTTCCTTCGACCCGACTCTTCTTTCAATGGGCAGCGATTCATTTGAGCATGCCCGGCTACCTTTGTCCCCCCTCAATGAGTGAAGTTACTGGTCCTTTAAGACGGCGATCTAACTGGCATCTGCTCTGCTTGTAAACACTTGAGCCTTAATAGGCGGTTATTCACGTCTTCAAATTCATGTTTTTTTCTCATTGCAGTTATGCGATATTTTTATATCAAGTAATCAAATAGAGCCTTCCCATTCTTAAAGAACACGCTGTAACTGCATGAAACATTACACAAGTCTTAACAATAACTCAATCACTCACTAAAGAAACGTATGTGAGCGAACATATCTAATTTATCTTTTGGTTGGTTCTTAGAAAGAGTAATGCAGTTAAAAGCTATTCAAGTAACATAATACTTAAAATTTTAAATGTTCAAGATATTTTACTTCAAAGAGAGAAATACATGAAGAATGCAACCTCACAGTACAAATAAAATCTTTCGAGTAAACAATTTGAAACACCTACCTAAGTCAGAGTAAAGAGGCATGTATGTTTAATGTTCAGGAGATTTACAGAATAAAGTTTTGTACCTATATCCATGACATGATACACGAACATAGTATGCGTAGCAAGTAATCAAGTAATGTTAACATTAATAAAATTTTCACAAAGGTAAATACTTTGAATGCGCAGAAATACGTTAGACATAACCAACAATAACAATTAAAATAGACATAAAGTCGAAAATACAACAAAAGCAAATTTTATAGACATTGTAACAACAACTTTATGAATATGTTCAATTAAAAGTGTTAAATCTATTTTGAATTCATATAGAGCCACACTCATATCATTTAATCTAAAAAAAACTCTTTGCCATAATAGTGATATACCATTCGTCCACAAATAACATTGATAGATGGAATAATTCAATTCATCGAAATTGCCCAAGGGGCCGTATATACGCTACAATTTTAGTTTTTGTTGATGCAACTTGTAGCGCCACCGAAATCTTATTGAAATCATGTACAACTATTCACTCGTGCCTCGCTTCATTCCTGATCTTAGTTTGGCCTCGTGTGTCAAGGTGCTTGTGATTCAGTTAACGAATTGGTTAGACATTCATATCATTTACATGATTAACAAATGTAGAACAAACATCCTTGAATTAAGCAACAATCCAAAGAACGGACAATGAAATGCACTCGAATTTGAAATATTGTACATACGGTTTTCTATATATAACAATTATATTTAATCGCTATCTAAATTTCTATTTTTCTAATGCATTTGCCCTTTAGAGCTGTGCTAGTTTTCAGAATAAAACTGAAATAAAATGCAAACGAAGCTTAACTACCGAATGTTGGACACTTGATTATTTTTACAAAGTATTGGTGGTCGAGTTGATAAGGTCAGTACGGTCAGTGCTGGCGAATGTGCCTGACTCCTAGTGCGTGTTTTTGTTTACCAAAAATGTACACTAATTTGTACTATAAATGGAATAATTGACCCCATACATAACAATGATAAACGGCTTGGTTAGACTGGACTCATGCTTACGGTGGGTCGATCACGGGCAGTAGATCGTTCATTTGAAATT
Source organism: Phorcus lineatus (assembly GCA_921293015.1). Classification (NCBI taxonomy): domain Eukaryota; kingdom Metazoa; phylum Mollusca; class Gastropoda; order Trochida; family Trochidae; genus Phorcus; species Phorcus lineatus. The sequence goes on from OV121090.1 coordinate 10,054,296, forward strand.
TTATTTCTTCAAATGTTCTTCAATAAAAATGTTTTTGCCCAAATGCACTCTCTTCAGAAAGTCACACATCTCATAACTCAACACGTTTATACGTAGTCGTGGAAAAATTATCAAGTATCAAACGATAACTGCTGGCGGCCATGTTAGTGTGAACGTCTTTTCATCATTTAACGTAGGGAAATAAATTCACGTCCCTTAACCGATGTTTTACATTTGTTTAGATGTGCTTCTTTTGATTGAAAAACGATCACTTTGCAATTGGTAATATTTATTTTTGTTTTTATTTGATTTCTTTATGACTTGCTCCTCATATTAAATTTTATGTAGTTACTATAGAATCAATAATAATCATGCATAACTTTTCCTACTTCGGTTAAAATTTTTTTTTTTTTTTAACGTGGTTGAACACACGGGTAAGAAAATTTACTAGCAAATGAAATAATGACTTAATAATGAAAACTATTCTCAATAAATAAAATTTGAGTTGATATTTCTAAATAGTGTTGAATAACAAATCAGATCATATTCATTCGTAAACAAAATGAACTAAAATCAACAAGTGTAAAACCGTAAATAGTCACTTATTTAAAATTTTCATATCCAATATCAAATCTTATGCATGACGAAAGACTTGACTGTAATATGTGTTACTACACTTAACGAGCTGATACTGTTCTGTTAATAAACACTTCAAACGAAATATCAAAGAAAGAAGTCTTATGGTTCCAATTGTGTGATCTAAGCAAATAGAAAGGTTAATAAGGTTTCAAATTTATAAGATTTAAAAACGAACAACAATCTTCATAATCCTAACAGTAGAAGAACAAAATACTGCAGCATATGGAAACTTGCCATTACATTACAAATGATGATTATCAAACGACACTTGATCAAGTTTATAAAGTCAAAGAGACTTGTTAAGGTTTGACGGTTATTTCAATTTGAACACTTTCACAAATTGCTGAGTTGTGACGTATAGAAACTCCTCGACATCGTCAGTCTCTATTGCACAGATCCCTGATGGGCTGTTTATTCCATCAGTCGATGTAAGGAGTTGTTTCTTGAACTCCCCAGACCTTGCCAGTTGCACAACTCTGTTTGTTCCACTGTCCACGATGAAATAGTCACCTTTCAGATTGGCAGCAAGACCTCTAGGACTTAACACCTCTCTACCGGAGAGCGACTTTCCTTTTGGACGTTTTGGTTTGTAGGTGAAAATACATTCTTTCTTCCTTTCAGATATGAGACTCACACTTCCTGGTTTTGCATTTGAGACAAGGAATTGGTCATTGGAAAGAGAGCATAGGAATTGTGGGTTTGGTATAGAGCGTGATTTGAAGGTGAGGAGGATTTCCCCTCTGGTGTTGATTATGTCCACTGATGATTGATGAAAGAAAGAAGAGTTGCTGTGGGTTACCGCTACATGGTCTTCTCTGAGGTGGCATATTCCACGGTATTTGTGTTTTGTTTTGATTTCTTTGGGTGTTTTGGAGAGGGTTGGGTTAATTGAGAACTCACATATATTTCTCAGAGACGGAACTGTGATGAGAACTCTACCCTCACCGTGTTTGGTTATACCAAACGGTGAATCATCCAGAGTGACAGTCGTCAGGAACTGCCTACCTCCCTCTTTGTGCACTAGTTTGATGTTCTTGTTTCTCTCGTCCGTGACGACAATACGTTTTACACCAATGGTTTCCATGACAACAACATCAACTAGACACGGAGGTAGCCTGTCCTGACTATGTCTTACATCGTAGTAGTCATGGAGTACCGCATTACGGTTTGAGAGGTTTTCCGGTATTTGTAGAGATTCCCGAAGTTCTATCTCAGATGTGGTTTTGCCAAAGTCCTTTCCTGTTGGTATGAATCTTGGTACTCGTAGCTTTTTATTTTCAGATCCATCGATAGAATCGTCTTCCGATTTTGATGATGGATGGCGGGTTGTCGATTCAAAGACTTCAAGCAATGTCTTCATGGAACCGGAAGTCAAAGCATCGTCGATGCCTTTCACCTGTTCTTCCAGATCACGCTGGATCAACTCATCGGAATCTATTTCCGAGTCCAACAATTTGGAATGGTCTCCTCTCATGTCAATCACCTTTCTTAGTAGGGCCAGTTCCTTTTCACGCACGAGAGACACCGAATCACGACACGTCACCTGAATTCGTGCTCCAAGCTCAAGGACATCACTTGGTGCCTGGTTCCGAGATACATAGCCAGCATTCTTTTCCTCGTCAGTACCTTCGGTTAACCTTTGGTACAATGAGGTGTACTCGGGAACCGTGTCTTCAATGATGAACACATCCTTGCACTTCCTATGGTTGAGAATCTTGCATTTTAAACAGATGGCAGCAATACAATCTTTGCAGAATTGGTAAATGTTTTCATCGGTGTGTGTTGGACATTTGATGGTTTTGGTTGTATCTGTGGTTACCGAGTCATAGGTAGAGACCTTGTGTTGACGAGATTGTGGCATCTTGTTATGGTACGCCCCGCAACTGTCACAAAACAGGGAAGAGCAGACTGAGCACCAGATCGTGGTCGGAGTTGTCTCCCTTGGAGCGAGGCACACGCAGCACGCACCTGTGAAAAGAAATTCATTGTGAATTAAAATTTTGATTACGAAAAATTCCGCTATTCGCTTAACCTTGCACAATAAGTAGTAAATGGATGAAGTGAGCGTTCTATTCAAGATAACATAAGTTGTAAAGAATATTGAATCGTATGATTATTTTGACGAGTTACTTCACCAAGCGATATTAAAGGTTCAATGGAAGACAAACTCGGCTCTCAAATAGCTGGCGATTCAATCTCGCTTTCCGTTAGCTGGCGCTTTTGTCAACCAATGGATACTTAGCTCTCAAAGCTGACGGTTTTCATTATCAAATTTGGGGCTTTGGTAAACAAATAAAGACCTCGCTCTCATAGCTGGCGCTTCAATCAACCAATGAAGATCTCGTTCTCGTAGGTAATGGTTTGGCCAACCAATGAACATTAAGAAGAATTCGCTATTTAGAACAATGAACAATTTGTCCTCGTAGCTCGCGTTTTTGTCAATCAATAAGCAAATTATTTTCACATACAGTATATTATATATCCTCTTCCAGTTACCTTTAGCCACTGCAGCACGTATTCTTACGAAAATAAAGGGAAACGAAATGATTATCGACTTCGAAACATTCATTTTTGACTATTTAACCTTAAACAACCGTTGAAGTTTTCAAACTGAAGCTATTCATAGGTATTAACGCTTACATGCTTGCATAAACTTATTGGTTAATAAAAATAAAGCTTATTTTTCAAACTGAAGTTATTCATAGGTATTCACACTAACATGCCTGCAAAAATTTATTTGTTCAAAGTGATTACACTTTCTTTATAACTGGATAATCGTGCTAAATATCGACTAAACTTATTAAACGGGGAAAATTTGAACAAATAGACCACGAAAATGATAATATGATGAACGTACCTATTGCGGGTCCGAGGGTATTTATGAGGTTTGATATTGACTCGGTGATCGCCATTTGGTTCACCCATTCTTGAAGGGGTGAATCAGGGGAGGCTACTGTCGTTGGTTCTTGACACACCGGACACGGAAGAGACTTGCTGAGGTCCGGTTCGTCCTTTGCGTATTCAAGAATGCATTTTTTACAGAACGAATGGTTGCAGTCTAGAGTGCCCGGATCTTTGAACTCTTCTGAACACAGTGCGCATGTCAGATAGGTCTCGGTGAGCTTTTGAATTGTTATCATCTAAAAATAAAAGAAACAGAAAGAAATCTTTTAGATATACATGTAATAGTCGTATAGGTAAAATAAGTAACTAATGGCAGTTTTTGTCTCAGGCGCTGGTCTTTTGTTATTTAAGGATTGCAATTTGAATAAACAAAATGCATCCACGTATGCACAGGTAAAATTCATCAAGAATCGAGTAATAAAATCAATTTTTAACGTGATACTTCTGTAACATTGACAATCTGTCCACGAAAAAAGATAAAAACTCTTTATAGATATGATTTAAGACAATGTCCAAGTACATTCTAGATTATATGCACACGTTCGATGACGATTAATCTATATATGACGATTATGTGATTATTATGAACAAAATATTTGAAATCTCACATTCATATATTTTGAGGGACTAATTTAGGGATATAGTTATTATCTAAGGTAGATTTGATGATTATATGATTAGGTCTAGACGACATTCATAAATATTTGACGAAATAACTTAGGAATATAGTTATTATTATGACTGACAATATATCAAAAATATATTCTGAATTACTTAAGCGTTTCTTTATATAAAAATAATGTATTTGAGTGTTGAATGAGAACTTGATGTACTTGGTGAGATTCTATTGTCGAAAGTATTTGTGAATAAATCATCTTGATTTTTTTTCACATGGTACATATATATATATATATATATCAATATGCTTCTCTCAAATAATATAAATAGACAATATTTGAAAAAGAGTTCACAAGTATACAGTATTATATATTATATATTACATGTTAGAGTTATGTTGGCTATGTGTAATTTTATTTGTAACTGGTAACGATGGAACAGATAAGTTCAGTAACCTCTGCGAATGAGCCAGGTAAAAAAGCAATCAGTGGATCAACAGGTGACTCACCTAACATAAATATACTCTAGTGCTTGTTATCGATCTTCCAACATACAGTATTGATTATCAAAAAATATCAATATCAGTTATATTTTGTACGGCTGTCTAGTCAATCTCATTGAAATCAGTTCGAAACTTGTTTCTCGTACATCGCTAAAGTACGAGGGACAAGTTTCGATCTGATTTCAACGAGATTGCTGTTTAACATGAATGATACAAAAAAGTATGTTATTGTTACATGTGTTATTATATGTCGAAGACAATATTTCTCAAACTTGACTAAAATTGTTTTTTCTAGATAATTTGGCAGAAATATTTACGTTTGGTAAAATATTCAGAGGTTGCCATCCCATATAGATAAACCTTGATATTACCTCATACGAACAAGTAAATATGTACGTATACATAGTGGAAATTGTCAACTGGGGGGCGGGGGGATGGGGGGGGGGGGGGGGGGGTGCTTCGTTAAATATGATTTACTATGGGTCGGATTAAGAAAGGGGGGTTCAAATTACTTTTATTTTCTTGAACCCATAATTGATTTTCAAAAGGGGGGGAGGGGGGGGGGACCCCCTGAATCCCCCCTTGGATCCGCCACTGCGTATACACATCTAAAGCTGGACTTTGATACGCAAAGCAAAATATTGTGACGACATTACACGCTCCACTTATAGTGACACAGATTATGTTTCACAAATTTTGTATGTGGCTTAAATAAGTGCAGATATATCATATAACATGAGTATAGTTCAAATCGCCTTCCAAATGTCATCTTTATCTCCTATATAAAAATTATGATATTTTCAATTATAATCGAAAAACGGCAATATTAATGTTAAGGGGTCAAATTTATGCGGCCCATGCATATGTACATCAAATAAATGACCTACTTTTGTATAAATAAGTGCAGAAATATCATATGAGTATGAGTATATTTGAAATCGCCTTTATTAAGTAACATCTTGGATCTTTAAATGTCAACATTATGACATGTACTCTTTTCGATTTTAAATGAAAAACGGCCATATAAATGTTAAGAAGAAATTATGCGTTCTATTTCCATGTATATTAGTAAATAACCTATCAAACACTGCCAACCTCAAAATGTTGTGTCTGCAGTAAATAAGGTTTTAGAATTACAGTACGTTTGAGTCTTCGACGCTCGCCCCTGTCCAGTTTTCGATCACAAATCTCGAGTATAACCTGTTTATTGTCACCATACTAAAATGAAAATCATTGATAAGTTAAATTTCAGAAACAACTAGTACTTCTCGATGAAGTAACACCATTTATGACGTTTTACAGACTCGTTTTACATACACTGTGACCCTTTATCATCCTATTCCAATATGAAACATTGTAGGACATTTATACAAACCAAAAATGATTGGACACATTTATACAGACGATATACAATGTAATATTTTAACACAAACCTTTCTATTTGTATACATTAATACTTAAGTTTCAAACAACGTAGAATTTGTATAAATACAACATGTATGTATTGCAACACATCCATACACAAAACACATCATTATAGAACATGCATAGTTACTCGCACTTTAACCATATAAAGTTGTAAATATATAGTATATAATATATATATCTTATGGTCGAAAGTACTTGTGAATAAATCATGTGAACTTGTGAATAAAATGATTTTCTTCAACAAATGTTTATATATATATAAGAAAAGTTTGGAGATGATTTAATGTTACTTGAGGGGATTCAAATCATTTCCAGACTTTTGTTTTTATCTATCTATCTATCTATATCTATCTATATATATATATGAAAAAAGTTCACAATCTTGAAATTGATGTTCAGCTCCCAGGTATTAGATATAGAAAAATATGAAGTTAGAAGTAAAAACAATCCATTTTAATGGCTAGCGCTTTCAGCTCAGCGAGCATATTCCTCAACGTTTAGGACATAATTATCTACGTATTCAGTTTATCTAAACAAAAGTATCACTTCCTGTCAAACGTGAAAACTGGCGTGTTTAAATATTTAATGTATTCGTTGGTGTTGACAGTTTGTCAACAATACGGTTGCTAACTTTCATTCAACGATGTCGAAAACATGTTGATTACATTAAACATTTAACTTCTATTCAACATACATCATGTCAGGTGGGGACACGTTGCTAATGAAAACACGTTCTACTTCTACAGGCATGAGCTATAGAGTTTATTTAATATATATGATAAACATTCCTTAATTATTCTGATACATCTTTTAACGTTATTTATCACGAATATTTTTAAATAGGTGTCTATAAATGTCTACATATTCTATACAAGTCAAGTCTAGACAGAAAATGTACAAATTCAGTCGAGCTTATAGAAAGTTTCATTGCGACCCGAGAAAGGATATCGTTCTAAATATAGCACAGAAAATGTTGACAAGGATTTGCGACTTACCGAGTTGACGTTGGATTCAACATAAATATCTTTTCGAGGTCTCCTGTATAGCTATATAACTTGAGTTTGTTTCCAAAAGTAGGTGAAATGGAAGCCAGGTGTATGCTATATCATGGCAAGGACTTGTCAATCACGAAGGTTGATGCGTAACGGCTACCTTAGAGTTAAACTCGGTGAGGCTCTTAACCAGTGGTATTATCGTCACAGAAAGATATTTCAAGTGCGTTTTTATTGATATACTTACTTTTCTCTTTGAAATGATTAGAATTAAAGTGATGGGAAAACATAATGCAGCTTTCACGTGTGCTTTTCTTGATTCTATAAAAAATTATTTTCCTGGAACAATTTTATACACAGCTAACTAGACTTTAAAACGTCTATTTTCATGAACGATAACTATTTAATAATTAATGTTACTTAGACATTTCAATTCATCAATCAAATGTGGTTTACCCAGGCTATTTAAAACTTAGTAGTCATAATGCTATCAAGTGACTTTTTCAGTATATGTCTTTGTTTTTTAATTTCTAAATGTTCAAATCCGATGATGTGCTATGACGTCATGATATCAAGATTCTATGACCTATTAAAAAATTGTGTGAATATTTTCGGTTTAAGCAATCGAAACATGAATGGTTTTAGATGATAAAAGAATATCCCTTTTTTCTTCCAATGTCAAATAAACTTGTGAGAAAAATAACTTTCTACTCAGTCACACATATCTAGTAAACTACCAATATTTTGTTGATAGATTTGGTACCTTAATGATCTTGCTTATTCTGCACGTATTCAGTTAGGACGGCACCGTAATGATATTGACACTTGCGTCAATGTTTCTGAACGAAAAAAAAACATCCTAGTTTTTTTCCGATTAATAATTATACCGGATTTATTTTAATGACTTGGAGTGCAAACAATTTCAGACAGCCTCACAAATATAAATCGTTTTAACATTTACGTTTGTCTATTGTGTATTGCATGTAGCATTTCGAAATGTCCTTCATTGGTAAAATGATTTCAATTCAGTATGGTTTTGTTAAGAGCCATCGATACTATGCCTAACCACCACCATATTACCCATTACCATACAATGTTATCAATACTGGACTTCCGTATTTGCCCAGTTACGGTCCTGAGGTCCGTTGTATTGACATGAGACGAGGTACCTCGGCCAATACAGGAATACTTACTTACTTACAACAATTTTATCATTCAACGTCTTTTTATCTGACTTGAACCATCGTAAAGAATTCATATTTATCAAAATCGAAATTATCAATGAGACAGGTGAACCGATATAACTGATGAAAGTTTTGAAGCGATTGTTCGTCTCTTTTTCCATTCGTGTGTCTACGCATGCTCGGAATCGTATCGGCCCAGTTTTCGGCCTAGTTTTCCCGTATTGACCCAGTTACCGAATCCTATGGTCTAAGCATTGACTATTGCATTGGTGCTATACAATTGGTAATTAAATTGCAATATTCTGAATAGTTATAATTACAATTGAAGTTTTGAGGTTACAAAAAGCGCTATCACAATCCTCGACCACATGGTTATTAAACATAAGTTATGATTTAGTCATTCCAATCATAATTCTTAAGATAGTTAAATTCTTAAACTCTTTTTCAACGTTTCTTGCCTAAACGACTTTTTTCAACTTGGCTGATTATATATAAATTAGGATAAATATATAATGTAAATGTTCAAAAAGTAAAAACAAATTCTTTTCAAATATTGGTAAAGTGATTCATCTAAATTTGATGCACCCTTTTAAATTCAGAACATTTTTAAGATCATTTAGATTGAGTCAGAAAAATAAAGACTGTCTTTATATTTGAAATTTTGAAGTTTCCAGATTGGTTTTGGATAAATAGACAAAAAGTAGATTCATATATATTCTTGACAATTAAAACTTGAAAAAATATAGTTTTTAATATCTTAAATTTTGTACTTTACTTCATTCGTTTGATCGTCTAACCTTAGCCGCTTTATAACACGCTAAGGTAATTTTTTTATCAATGTTATTTGAAAGTCATTCCTCTTCTTGTCCTTTTAGAGGACGTAAATCCTACAGCAAATTGTAGTGATCATGGTGTGTTTTCACAAAAGACATATCGTTAACGGTAGATATTTGGCTTCAAATGTCTGTTTAATCTGCATTTGATCTAAATACACAGTGTGTCAGGTGTTTCGTATTCACATGTTAGCGAGACATGACAGAACGACATATCATATCAGCTAACGATTATTAATGATGTGAATGTAATGGCTATATATGCAAATGAAACGAAAAAAGATGGCGTTAACGAATATGCAAGTGTTGCAACGAATGGTGTTTAACAAGTTTTGCAACAGATGCATTTTTGTTTACATAAAATTGACAACTTAAGGCAGGTGTGATACCTGTAAAAAAAATTTGACACAATATATGCGATACATAAGTATCGTAACATCTGCTTTTTAAATATCTGTCGTGATACAAGATAATTGCATTCGATTAAAAAAGATCTAATCCATATTGGAATGTTTCTTTCACATTGAATAATGACTGAGGGTCTAAAAACCAGCAAAATGTCAAGTAATTACCAAAATCGATCTTCTGGAAAATAGTTATCGACGCATTTCTTTTATTACTTAGACTGATGACTGAAGACATCGAAACAAAATAATTATTTGAGGTTTCGATTCAATATAAAATGAAATGGTCATTTTAGCGTGCATTTATAAATCGACACGTAAATTGAAGGTTATGATTCCAACCATTTTCATGTCAGTGTAAAACGAGCAAAACCAAATGACAAATAACCGCTAACTTACGATGACTGCCAACAGCGACGAACTAACGCCTCAATGACATAATGTATCAAGGTTTCTGTTGTACACTTAACAATATGTTCAAATATAAACCAATAAGACAACCATTTCCGTTATATTCTGACCCCTCACGTAATTGGGCTCTGTGTGCGAAGTGGTTACATCCGGGTTCTAACATCTGTCGTGTTGTTCATATACACAATTGATACTTAAATGAAATGTCAAAATTAAAAAATGCATACGTTTGCGAAAAGAAAGAATTTTTGGTATATCTTTAATATTTACACATGTATAGGGCATTTGAAATCTCAGGATAAGAGAGCGCTGATAACAAATATGTTTTTATCATGAAATCCAGGTAAAAGGCAGCATGTAGAACGTTATGAATCTTTTAAATCATATTAGAACACTAAGTATTATAGATCTACTGTTTGAATATACATCATGGTGATATTTAGTCTTGGTTTATCAACAATGCTTATCATTTGAAAAGATGAAACCAATTTGTAACTCGGACATTCTGTAACCTTTCGAAAGAAATATATAGCGGTAACCATAGAATCATAATGATTCATCTACTTCATCAAGTCTCTTGTATACCAATGTTCCATCCGGAAGCCATTAACCCTAAGTTTTGCTTAACCAGGATGTATATAATAAATGATCGTTTACTTGTGGTTCATACACAAACATGCTTAACACGGACAAAAGGTTCGTTCATTATTATCTCATGTCTTAGCAACGATGCTTTATTTCATCACTCAAATTAGTTAGGCACGTGATTAGAAAATTCCGGAATCAATGTCCAATCTTTCCATTCAACGTGTTGACTAACAGGCAACGTCAATACAAAGTTAAGGTGTTACCTATTTTCAACTTATATAATTTATACAAAAGAGAAAACCTTCACATTGCTTCCACATGTCACATAAAGAGATGCTTCCTCATCATGGTACCATATTCCATTAACCCCCTCTACACCATCTTCCAACGTCACCAAGGTTCTAACATGTTCACCAATCTCAGACAATTGAACCACAGAGTTACTGCCCTTGTCTGCTGCTAGAACATACCCAGCATAGGTGGCAGAGATGCCAGTGGGCCAGGTCAATGGGGTGGAGAAAAGCTGAGGACCATCAGGCGAGACACAGACAACGGAGTTCACATGATGGAAGTCCGACATCAGAATATTACCCTCATTTGTCACACAGGCAAAGTCCGGACTGTTGATATTGTCGACCTTTATGGACTTGAGGAAGGTCCCTTGAAGGTCAAGGACATCAACACATGAATATCCGTCCTTCTTGGAAATATCGTTGCGTACACATACCGCTATTCTGGAGTTGCCAAGGTAACAGATTCCATAATAGCTCTTCATGGTTGATATGGTGTTTCGAAGGCGAAGCTGTGGATATGCCACAACTTCAACGATCTCGGACTCACTAGGGAGGGTTGCTAGTATCACGTTTCCTTCCACTGCAGTGATGGCCCAGGGTCGGTCCTTCTTGATCTCCAGGGAACTGGACTCCTCCCTACCATGCCCTGTCCAGAATGATTTAATGCAGTGGTTATCTTCAAATGTGACTACAACAGTTTGTATACCATCGATCCTAGTCACCAGCACGTCCTTGAGCTCGAACGCATCTTTTGCATTTGGGGGTTTGGTGTCTATAGTCTTGATGAGACGAGGGGTTGAAGACAGATCAGCTACTCCTAGAGGAATACTATCAAGAATCCCGAGATTGATGTTCTCTGCAGCAGTCTTGATTTCCTCTATGTTACAGGAAAGGATTGGGTTGCATATTTTGATCTCTGTGTTCAATTGGTCGTAACCTGTAGCTTTAGCTAAGCTATAGTCCCCAGAACAGACATCTTCATAATCTTCCTCAGGGCGTATGGGAGTTGGTGAACCAACAGGAGATGCTGGTTTTGTTCTCATCACCTGCTCTGAGGTAACAGATTTTATATTCTCTTCTTTAGGTTTGACGACAACATCCTTAATGCTGGAATTCAAATACTGATCATCTTCCTTAAATACAGGCACTTCCCTTGTAGACGGAATCTTAGAGTCAGGTTGAACATAGATTTCCGTAGATTGACTCGCACCTTTGGATTGGTTACGAACTGACAGTGGAAGCGGGGGAATTGGAGGCCCCTGACCCTTGTGTGTGTCTACAGACGCCGTCATCTCCTCGTACCAGTCAGACTGGGGTTGGACCCCACCGGGTCTGTTGACATTGATTGACGTTAACTTCCCAAGCAGATCACATTCTTTAGCTCTTATCATATTCACTGCCATATCACTTCGTTCCTTGATGCTATTCTCTGCTTTTGATGTTATTTCCATCAACGCTCTTCTTTGGCATTTATGCTTTTCGATTCGTTTTCTCTTGACCTCTATCTCCTTCTCCAGACTTTCCTTGAGTTTCCTCAACGTTGCTCTCACTTCGGGTAAGATTTGGTTTATTCCAACGACATCTACACAAGAAGAGTGACTCTCTTGATGACAGGCAGAGCATAAAGCCTCTTTACATTGTCTGCAGTAAAGCGTTGTCTTCTGGTTTTCATGAAGTGGACACATCGATGGTTCCTCTTGGGCATCGTCATCCAACATCTCAACCTGGTGATTCCTGGAGACGGGCATCCTGGTGTGGAGAAAGAGACATGTCTCACAGAAGGAGGCGGGGCAGGCAGAACAAACAGCGACAGAGGGAACATCCCTGTCTTCCTCCTTGCACACGGTACACACACCTGAATAGAAACACGGGGTGATGATCAGTAAGTGCCGTTCTCACAGTAAGATTTGTTGATACAATTTGTAGCATTCAACTAAAGTTGCTTTGTGAGAACAACCTAGTCGAAAAATCTAATTCGATGTATATGAATCTGTTTGAAGTACAGGTTGAAACCACAAGATATACATGCAATTACATAACAATATAAGACCTTGAATTTTGTTCCGTGTTAGTCACGACATCAAGTCAATATTTTATCAAATGCTCTCATTGATTTAATTTCATCATGAAGACTGCAATAAATTGTAAAAAATCCCCAAAAGTAAAAGCTCTTGACCAAGCATTATTATTCATATTATATGATATATTACTATATTTTTGGTCTATATTTTTATGATTTACCTGGTATATGGGAGCCCTATAAATGATTACTAGTTAATCATGGTAAGCATATAATGTGTCTCGATATTTTCATCTTACCCCATACTTTAACTTGTTACATACCTAGACATTCCAAACATACACAAACAAAATACAAAACTAAGCATGCTTATAAATAGCTTGCAGCTGAGTATAAGGCATTAATCCAGTTACACAGTGCATGCATTAAGCATTCTTCAGTTACGGATTATCCTGTGCATATATATGTCTATGTACATGTAGGAGCTAATTTCGTTCTTTTCTTTCTTCATGTTAGTGGCATAATTACTAGCATTCTTTTCGCTTTTGTAATTAACCAGCGTCCCGCGTACATGTGGGTGTCAAAGCAGTGCAAACGTCATCTAATTAATCAAGAATATACACATTAGGGAAAGAAGACGTGATCACATCTTTCTGTATGACCATCAGACGGAGTTTACACTGATAGTTTTTCAATTCGACAAATGAATTATATGTACAAGTATAATGAGATTGAATTTGAATGGTTTTCATTGAGCTTATATTAATCTATTATATTCAACGAATTAAATAATATATGATTTTCTTTTAAAAGCGAGTTCTGTTGCCTGTATTAACCAAACATACCTGACAAAAAACAGAAAAACAAACATGATTTTTACCGTTAACTGATAATGACCCGTCCATAAGACACGTAGTTTCAGCTTACGTTGACATGTATCATAAAGCCGACCCTGAAAAAAACCCCATGCCGATTAAATACACATACTTGCACTTTCAGACATTTTGCACAATAAACTTTTTCCATGGAAATTGTTATCGTTATATACATTAGAGTGCTTAGTGCGATCCGTGGTTGCTACATGAATCAACCTCTACTTTACAACCATGATATGAACTCGAAATAGTCGATAAAGCTTGTTGAAACTAAAGTTGAATGCAACTTGTCGAATCTTCAGATCGTATGATGTGAACGGGACTGAAAGTTTAAATCTGTGATAGACTCACACTCAGCCTTTAAATATCGAACCATTCACTGATAACTTTTATTTAATGTATCTATAGGAAATAAGCCGAACCCATTTGGTATCTGTTGTCTTTCCTGCTAAGGCCGTGATGTTCAAGAGGATAGATGTTCTCCGGTGAGATTCCAATCTCTGAAAAAATACATAAATTCCTTTTTCTTAAATATGATAGAAACTTTTATACAACAAATTGAATATTGGTCGCTAAACAAGCCGCATTGGCTTATTTAAATACACCTCTCAATTATAAGTTTTGGAAATGAACCTCAACGAGGGGATGTTAGACTTGATTTTCACGAGGTTGTTTTATGGGGAATATAAGTTAAAATCGTATGAAGGTTTTTTTGAGAGGTCTAGATTACCTAATTGACTCACGACAGCACATGATGATAAATATTCCGCTTACACATATTACCAATGTCATTTATTGATACATATTATTCATGCAGATAGATATTACCGTCATAATCGATAAACATGTAACATGTGTTCCTTTTCATGGCTTAAACAAGATGCGCATGCGACATGTATCATCTCATGGCATATGCGATATATACATCCGAAATATGTATCATCTCACGGTATAATTGATATCTGCATGCGAAATCTTATCATATGTATCGTCTTAAGGCATTAGCGATTAAAGAGCCACTCCGTGATTTTCATAACATATTATTAACCTTTGATACGAACCTAGATGTCATATGTGGTGATATAAAATCAAAACATCTTAACTATTCATGTCCAAAAGACATATATATTACAGATACTGGTTTTCCATGAATAAATGCACAGAGGTGTAGATTTTAGGTCCAATATACATGAAGACTAGTTATATAACCTAACAAACACTATTAACTCCTATAACTGCCCTCCTGGCGGTTTTAAACAAGTCTCCAAAATTACGTTTGACTATTTGACGCGCGCCACTGTCCGGTTATCGGTCATAATTGCGTCGTTCTACCTTTAAATTGTCACTGTAAAAAAACAATAAGCTTTAAAATATGTCTTTTTGGTAACAGTCGATACATCGCGATCAAATGACACCATTGATTAAGTTTAGCATATATGACTCCAACAACTCACGGAGTGCAGCTATATGGCTCTTTAAAACATGTGAAATATGAATCAGCCTGCGGCATAAGCTATTTTTGCATGCGAAATATGTATCATTTCACGGCATAAGTAATATAAGCATGCATATTATACACATCTCACGACATAAATGATACATACATACCTACATACATAGAGATACTTATATAGCTTAAACCAGAAAACTACCCTGGGGAATGTGATACATGTATCATTTCACGGTACAGGTGGTCTATACATGCCAAACTTGTACCATCTCACGGAAAAAGGTGATTTTTGAATGCGATATATACATGAAAAATATGAAGTATCTCTGGGCTGAAGTGATATGTGCATGTGAAATATGTACCATCTCACGGCTCAAGTGATATATGCATGCGAAATATGTACCATCTCACGGCTCAAATGATAAATGCATGTGACATATGTACCATCTCAAGGTATAAGTTATGTCTGCATGCGATTTACCTTTTATCCAACGACAGATTCGATATTTCAATGCAGCGAATCACAAAAATCGATGGCATATATAGGTTCTATCACAGGGGCGTGTATCGCTTAGAAATAGCTTTAGAAAGACATATATACCCATAGGGCGTGTATCGCTTAGAAATAGCTTTAGAAAGACATATATTTCCATACACCCTACCCTACTATTATATAGTAGTAGGGTAGGGTCTATGGGTATATATGTCTTTCTAAAGCTATTTCTAAGCGATACACGCCCCTGTGGGTTCTATCTCCTCATCTCCGTGTGAATTATATATCATCTCAATGACATTAAGCGAGCACATGCAGACAAACAATCAAAACTAAAAGAATCATGATAGCTAGACAATGATTATGTTATTATTACAATATTTGTGTAGCATACATGGTCCGAAAAAGTCTCCATTAGTTTGGCACGAGGGACTCGTCCAAGGCCGTTATAGGCCGTACAAGCGCGCCAAACTAATGGAGACTTTGAGGACCATATCTAACTTAAAACTAAGTCACTTGTGACAAATGGAGATCGCTACCCACTGCCATATTATGTTAACTAAGTGTCAAAACACGTAAAATTCATTAAAAACCCTTCTTATTTTGCCTTCCACTAATACATTAATGTGTTTATTTGACTTATTCGATGTATTTACCACAAAACATTGGCAACCCTTGAATAATCTATTGGAAGTTGGACACTTTATTAGTCTATTGGAGACAATCTATCTTAATAATGTTCATTCTCACATAAGCTCAAACATCACACACCTACTACAAAGTGTCATCAAACAGGTGTAATGTCAATATCAAAAGGTTTTATCAAACAGATAAAAAAATCAATATTTAAAGGTGTTATCAAACTGGTATAAAATCAATGTTTAAGATATATTGACTACTGTTAATCAACCTTTCAAACACTTCCTGACTATCCCGACTGCTTTAAATAAGTGTCCAAAATTACGTTTGGCTAATTGAGGCGCGTCATTGTCCGGTTTTAGACCTTTATATCTTCAATATTGTCATTGTACAAACCTATTTTCTTTAAAACAACCCTTTTCAGTTGCAGTCGGTACTCGGTCAAATGACACCAGTGATAAAGTTTGGAATATATGACTCCAACAACTCGCGGACTAGCTGTCTCTTGATATTTAAGACATTTTTTTATTTTTTGCTCTGGGGTCTGAATGACCCATACCTTTAATGTTTGCCTTCACAAGCGTTTTAAATTAGCATGCATGCAATATTCTGAGACGATTGTGACACTGAAGAATCTCACTATTGAATCATGCATTCAGTGGTATTAAAAACCTTTTAGTGTTACTCTTGATATAAAGCAGATTCAATTAAAAGTTAGTCCACCAGTCAGTCACGCATGGTACAACTTAAACACCATACTCTCAACGTCTTACAATGCAGTCAGCATGCAAGCACTGAAGCAGAATGGCGAGGGGACAGACACTATAGAAGAAATCCATGAGTCAGCTGATATCCTTATCAACCGTTAGTCATTGCATTCATTTCAAACCCGGAAGATCATAGGTGTCAAAGTTTCGAAACCATGGACTCATGCAGTTATACTGCACAAGCAGGGGTTTATTCAAAACGGAAAGTTCATAATCTATCATTGCGATTATAAAAATATTTTAAACCTCATATTTACCTACAAGCCGTGTTTTACTCCACTTACGTAGGGTTGATAAAACTCAAATATGGAGTAGATTTCCTGAGCTGACGTGATTCGGCCAGACCCACGATCCACGATGTCCCACGACCGAGTGTGTTATTGTTGTGAACTATGTCATGAGGCTCACGAGGGGTGGCCTTAAACACAATGTTGTCAATTTTACATTCACTATTCTTATCCATTTCCCCCATTTACTTCGTTAAAACACTTTCTTTATACTTAATGTATGTTGTTTATCAAATCTCTGTCTCTGTGTCTTGCTCTCTCTGTCTCTGTCTGTCTGTCTGTCTCTGTCTCTGTGTCTCGCTCTCTCTGTCTCTGTCTGTCTGTCTCTCTCTGTTTCATTCTCTCTCTCTCTCTGTCTCTCTCTCTCATTCTCTCTCTCTCTCTCTCTCTCTCTCTCTCTCTCTCTCTCTCTCTCTCTCTCTCTCTCTCTCTATCTCGCAATGAATATATTCATCTTTTGATATTCGAGTAGACAAATCTGTGTAATCAACCGCAAATATTAACGGGAGAATATTCTGTTAAACGTCAAGAAAAAGGTCGGCCTCTTCTATTTGTCAAACAGTGAAAGTAATTTATAAATAAATTGTTGCATGCAGCAACGTTACCTAACACTCCCACTCACTGACACTGGCGGAATCATTTGACTAGCACTAATGCAAAAACAAGAACTCCTACAACCTACGCAAGTTGGTTTTGACGTCAATTATTTTCCCGCAAAATACCTAAAGAAGAAGGGACTAAGCACATTTCCCTGCCGTAACACTGTAAATCTGATACAACCGTGACGAAGCCCCACAAATGACGATATCCCCCAACTTATAGCTTTAACGACTTTGATGAGAGAAAATCCTCTTAATTGAAAGCGTCCTTAACTTTTCATTTCTCCTTCCTTCCATTGATAATACGCAGATAACGACGCACTAGAGGAAAGTCAGATCCGCTTAAAGTTAAACAACCCAGACAATGACAGGGGCAGATTGATACAGCTTTTGGTAAGTAATAGGCCTTGCAAATCGAAAAACATGTTCTTGACGGTTTACCAAAGGATTAGGAAAAGTCCTTGTATATAAAAGCGTGTTTACGAGACGACATGTTAGTATCATTTTGGCCCATCTGTGTCATTTTGACTCCACGTTGAAAATGAAAGTTGCTATTTGCTTGGTGTGTATATTTCTATCCCATACGACCTTCGGTCTTTGGCCTGTGTTTCCGACAAACAGTGACATTACTCGTGAAGACACCTCGATTCCGAACACAGATTTTCAAACCGCTGGAACATCTCAGCAATGTTCGTGTCTCGAAGAGATTCAATACTTGGAGAAACAGTTGAGACTGTCTCATGGACGAATGGAGAACTTCCAGCACCGAATGGATGAGTTATCTGCTGAGTTCTACAACATGCAGAATGGCATGAGGGCGCTTAGAAACGGCAGTGAGTACCCTAATTAGATAATGTAGATAAATTAATATACTCACCATCAAAAGTGGAGAACCATCCCAATAATCAATATTAAAGATTTATATAAACCTATAAAAACTCTTAAATAAAATATTCTAGTTTTTCTTTACTTTTATTTACTTATTTGTATGTTTGTTTGTGTATTGGTTTTTTTATTCATTTATTTATTCATCTGTTTGTTTATTTCACCAAACGATCGTGTTCTTTTAAGTTTCTTTCAACATCGTGTAGTAAACTGCTTTTTGTCATGAAAGACTCCAGACCTTCAAATAACCTATTTGTTCAACAAATTTTACGACACAGCTTCTTATTGTTGGCTTTTATCATTGTCAAATTTAATTTGCTGTTGTTTTGTATGTTGGTCGAGTTAATGAAGTTTAGGGCCTTAAAAACGCACTTATTATCACTTCTTTTAAACTCTCTTTCCCAGTGCGGCCTGCCCTAAGCCAGACTCAAGACGTGTCGTTCTCGGCGCGAGTGGGAACAAACAGACCTTACCTCAAGAACACGGAGCCAGTAATATTTGACGACATCATTGTCAACAACGCCGGAGCCTACGACCCTTACACTGGAAAGTTCACGGCTCCGTCAGTTGGAGTGTATCATTTCACCGCAACCATCCTCAGCGCTTTCAACAGCACAATCGAGACCATGATATTAGTAAACGGTCAGGAGATCAGCCGGTTGTATTCGGGCGCATTCAACAACCGCGGGTCGGGAACAAACGCGGTTTTGGTCAACTTGAAACAAAATGATGAAGTATCCGTGAATCTATTCTACGGAAATGGTGATTATGTTCACGGACAGTGGAGCACTTTCTCCGGGTATGCAATCTCGCTCTTCTCTTAAAGTTTGACACTGTTTCTGTGAAGATATCACAAGTGCATAGACACTGGCAATGACAACTTTGCTGAAATGCAATGGTGCTAATATGAAATAATGGCAAACATCAATCGACGCAATGTATTCCAAACTATATACTTGTCATGGAATATGAGCTACAGAGACTTATTTTAAATACTCTGTTTCAAACCATCAGGGAAAAGATCGAACTTATTTATATGTTAAGATCGTTTTGAAATGAAATTATAAAAAATATACACAATTATTGAAAGTGTAGTTTTCATTAACCTCCCAAACAACTGCTGTCCTTATGTTTTGTAAATAAACAATAACCAATTTGTAGTCGACTTTTCATGCCTTCCGATGAAATATTTATACTCAACAAAGAAAATAAAGGACCACCGCAATATTTAATATCAAAGTGTCACTAGAACATTATATGAACTATAGAGTATCTAAATATTAACCAAAGGGATAATACTTGATTTATTTTGTTGAAAAATAATAATAATAATAATTGCTAAACTTGACACGGACCTCGAAATACTATTCACGATTTGCTTCAGATTACAAAAGGTTTCACCGTTAAGAAGATATTAAATCATATTTTGATAAATAATAAGTTAGGGTTAACAAGGTGACTTAACCACGTGACTACAGTTGCTCATAGGCGCTGCTTGAGTCTAAGATAATACAACACAGAAACTTTCTATCAGTAAGAAAACTATTTGAAAATTATTTTCTATATGAGAGCACCCTTGAAGTCACTCATATTTACTCTATAACGTATCATCATGTTGTATGACAATGTTCAGCCTTATAATCGGTAGTAGGACAGCTTATTGCCTGTTATGAACGTGAAGGAATAATATTTGGAGGAAAATGCTCAGCGCTTCGAGCGACCATAGCCTATAGGTCCGTACTTCCCGTATTTTGGGAGTGCATTGCTTATAAAGTATCTTGCCCATTGACACAACACAGTTTATGACATTTAATGATATGAGAACGGTTTGTTCAGCAACATAATTTTTTCTATAACATGTGAATCATGATGTAAGTGGTTTTTAAAGGCAACGATTCGCCTGATGCATATACTCCTAGATATATACAATAAGGAAGCAATTGTCCAGAAAAAATCTGATTTTCTTATCTTTTCCATTTCAAAAGGTCCAATAAAGATTTGAAGTACTTAACCATAACTTAAAAATTAGGAGAAATCCTCATCTTCTTACACGATACTCGAGCCTATAGTGATCTTTGCTTAGATTATCTCTCTGTATCTATTATTGTATATTCATTCATAATTTTTTGTGTGTTAAATTCATGATTTGACCCTTTCCAGAATTGTAAGGTATTGTAGTATCATTTTGGCTATAAAATGAACGTTAGAGTTAGGGAAGATAAATCCTACCCTTGGAAAACAAAAATTATTTTTGATTTGGACACTTGCTACGATTTAAGAATAAATGATTTGAAGTATATTAAGGCAGTAGCGCACACAAATATTTCGTAAATATAAAAATGCACAGTTAATGCGTTCCTCTCGATATAATTAGCTACCAAGCCTCATATAATCTACTATATTCGTTATTTGGAAAATATGCACGTAAAAAGAAAAACCAGGATCTAGATTTTCGAAGTTTAGTAAGTAAATACCATACATTAACATTGGCTTATACGACTATCTTAGCACTAAGAGAGCTTCGAAAATCTTGGCCCAAAAGTATTTGATGCAACGTTGTATAATATGCATAAACTTCGATAACGGCAATATTCAAATTTTGAACAGCCTGACAGCCCTAAACAACGGTAAATGCAATAGACAAGGAATGAGTGGAGTAACAGATATATCTTGATAACGAATATTCCATCCTTTCTCCTCACATCGGATTAAGATATATTCAAAAGCTGAACTTATTCCTTTAGATTACAACAATCAATATTCCGATTTGTGGACGACCGACATTTTAGATTTTTGACATCCCTTTATTGTGTCTTAAAGTAACTATTTCATTGTTGATTATAGGTTAATTGTAAAAAATAAAAATTATATTTTACATCAATAGAGAGATAAAGTGAGTACATGTGTCCTTATATGCCCTAAAACAGGGCCTTTAAATAAATAGTAGAAAGCCCATGTTGTGAAATAGGCAGTAGGCGTGACAACAGACGCCTTTTTGACGTAACATTTCAGAAACACCCTAGTATGCGTCCGTAAATAAAGATAAGGATTCCCCTTTTGATTTTGGAAAACATAATTGCCAATTTACCCAACAATTTTCAATATCGTTGTTTTGAAAAATCTTTTTTTTTTTCAAACGCATGAAGTCAACGTTTGTCGTGAAAAGGATTGGACATTTCCCACAAAACTTTTTCGAAGCTTCGAAAAGTTTGCTGGTCTCCCCAGGACAGATGTTCCTTGTTTGAACAGACTAAGATGTCAACTGACAATGTCGTCCAAAGACGTGTTCTCAACCATGTCGGTCCCTCTTTCTTTCATCTGGAAATCCAAAGCCATTCATACAAAACTCGAAAGCCATGACACTTCACCTCAAAATCCACAAAAACCCAGAAGTAAGATGTTCCTCTCGGTGTTATGTTATTTTGACGTGTTTACATGTTTGTGTTTCGTGTTCTTTCGTCTCGTCAAACTTCGCAAGAAACCGTTACCAGTCAACAAAGTCCCTTCTAACTAAAGAGACAAATTGCATCGCAGTGTTAAGTTAATTCCTGTTAAACAAAGATAAGCGTTGTCCTGGATTTTGTTATTGGGGTGGAATTCTCTCACAAACAAAGTCAAGAGACTTTCTTACGAATAGTGTTTGTCTGTTTAACTTTCTGATTAAACTCAGTAGAACTAGACCGTTTTAAATGGTTGTGAAATATCTCAATTGAAATTATTGTACGGAAAATTATGAGAATAGAGTTAATAAAAATGATTAAGTCACAAAAAACAACCCTGTCGCAATCAATGTATCGGTGTTATTTTACGTGTTTATCAAGCCTGTGTATGATATTGGGAACTTTTCCGTAGCCAGCTTATTCTTGAAAGGTTAGTTAATCTAGGAAATTTCAACTTTAACTGCAGACGATGTCTGTAATAATCAAGCTTTTGAGAATTCCAAGCCAGTTAAACTGAAGACCGTTTTTTAAACCCATTTTTCAAAGTTATGCATATTTTTGTGTGTTAATTGAAAAAAAAGGTTTTCATTGAACGCGAGATCAAGAAATGTCTTATATTTTAAATGACACACCATACGCCATTTTCCATGCATCACTTATGGAGCATTTCCTACATCGTATTCTCTGTATAAGTGAGACGTGTGCACTATATACGTGGGGCATTCTATCTATATCCTGGTTATACAGTCACCATAACAACTACACGTATACATATAAGACAAAACCATTGAATTATTTTGTATCAAATATTGTTTATTCAAACTATGTAAAAAATGTAAATCAACACACACAGACAACTAATATTAAGAGACAGAGATCCTATAGAAGAGTAATACAAAAATAATACATTTTAACTAAGCACTTTCTGCCATCATTCTCACAGAACAGCCTTCCTCTCTCGGAAGGAAAAGTTTTTCATGAAAGTTTATTTTGCATAGTTCATGGGTCCTTCTCATTAATGATATACCCTGAGAAGGTGGAGTAGAAGCCGTGCACGTGGGTACCCCCCTGATAGAGAAGCCGCACCCATACGCTGTCTCCACTGCGGAGGTTTACAACAGCCGAATTACTGCCAGATCCATGCGCGTCATGTGCACCAGAATACATCCGGGAAACTTCTTTGTCGTTGACGATAAGAGCCGTTTCTACCTTGGTATTGTAGCCTGACAGAATACTGGCGAAGAAGTAATAAGTTCCTGATAACGGAGCCGTGAATTTACCGGTTTCAGAGTTGTACCCTTCTCCGTTGTTAGTGATGACTGTATCAAAGATGACGGTGTCCAAAGGTTGGAGCTCCCGGTTGTAGCTCAACTTTGCCGTGAAGGCGATTGCTGGTTGCTCTCTGGTCGCCGACAGGGCTGTCGCTCTGGCCACTGCAAGTTAAGGATATATGTTGAGAACAAGAATGTTGTAAAACGCTATCAAATGTTGTCAAACTCTTTCAGGTATATAATCATAGAGAAGCACACTTTTTAAAAGCATTTGCACAACATCGGTGATGAAAATGTCGATTGAAAAGGTGAACATAGCTTTAGGGATAACTAGATTTCAGTGAAAGAAATGGTTGTGAAAATGGAAAGCAAAGAATATCATCTGCCTACTTGTGAGAAAACTCAAAGATCAAAAATATTTTAACATCGCATCAATTGAGTGGGAAGGATGTCGGAAGCTTCTTATTCTTCATGTCTTATGATTCCTTCCTTTAATGAAGTATTGCAAAATTAACAAGCACAGCTATGATTGCATTCAGGCCATAATATTTTGGTCACTTGTTAATTTGAACATCACACCAAGCTACTTCTTGGATTTAATTTCAAGGATTTGAATACGATGAAGTCTTTAAATGGTATAATTGACTAATGACTTGAATTTATTTCGAGCACTATGCAAATAATTTTGAAAACAGCTAAAAGTAATCGGTTTCTATTTTTAAAAACCTGTGTTCACTTTTACGAATTTCAGTTAAAGACAACTTCACTCGATTTCAGCCAAAATGCATATTATTTACAACAATACAATTTACAATAAAGTTAATACTTTCAAGTCTAGCAAATTTACGCTGTGCAACACTGTAGAATTAAGGCATGTAACATACGTCAATCTAATGAAAATAAGTTCTAGTCTGCTCCAATCCTTTTGCCTGCATAAGGTATTGGAGTGGTTTAGATCTTAGTTTGATAAGATTGAATATATGTGAATTGAAAATCTATACAAATCATAAAAATATCTTTTCATATTAACTAACAAGTGACTCTTGAAGCAGGAATTTCATTGAAAATATTATCTATTAACGGTTCACTGACTCTCCACATATAGGATAGCAAAAGCATTTAAACACACTTCACAAAGGTTTTACAATCAAAGTCATAGATATATACTGGACAAAGTAAGTCTTTGATATCGTAATTCTTATAATTGTACACTCAAAAGTTTATACAACAATAACATTTTCTGCTCAATATAGTAGGCAATCATTATAAATACTTACATTTCGTTGCATTCTTTAGAGCTGTAATGAGACCTCTGAGCTCATACAACTCCGACACGTAGGTCTCCAGGGCTCCCTTAAGTTCCTGTCTCTGGTGACTTTCCTGTAGTATTTCTCTCTTCAGAGCGGTGATGTCAGCAGCACAGGAGCAGTTTGTGGACGCTGCAGCCCATGCATTATACCGTGTAGGTTTCGCCCCCGCATTCTCAAAGTTGTGAGCTGGGACCGTATAGATGAGCAGGCTGGCGAGCACCAGCAGCGTGTCTCGAATCATCTTGTCTGTTGGGGTACTGCGAAGTGATGTTCTCTGTCCGTGTCTTTTCCTTTTATACGCCGAGAAAACTCCGTCTTCCCGTGTTCGAGTCAATATGATGCTTTGATACAACAAACATGCCCTACGAGCCACGATTGGGTGGATTGTCTTCCTTGCCAACACAATAGCTTAACCAAATAACAAATTCTACGTCTTAAATCTGACAAATATTTATTTTTTTGTTCCGTCTCAAACGCCCAACATCTCCAACACTGGCTAGAATTAGAGAATTCCCTTTCTTGCACTAGTTTCTATTGAAAGTAGGACGGTGTTGATACATGGAGGTAATCTGTATAAGATATCCATGTAAATCCAACAAGTGAATCTGTGCCACGCCGGAAGACTCGGGGAGCATGATTTTCCGGTATCCGCAACACAACGTCACCTACTTCTCTAGCTAAAGAGGAACTATTTGTATCATGCCATACGATCAACGCCCATAACCACGATTATCATTGTCGCAATAGATTTACAAATACTTTTTCTTCTTGTATAATATCTCCAAGGATTTATTTCACTGTAAATATTACATGAATGATCGTTTCTTCTTCAAAACAGATCTCGCTTGGTTTAAATAGCAATTTTTACAAAAGTGTAACAATTCTTGCAATTATTTTTATTGTTTGAACGTATCTCTACTAACCAAATGGTGCACGTTTCTTAATTCCTTTTTTATGAGCTCTTATTTTCCTTATATCTACTTGTTCTTTCAAATAAATATTGCATAAGAAAACTTTGAAACATGTCCAGTCATAACATTTGCAATAATGTTCTTGTATACTTTTCAAGATTAGTGAGTTGTTTTACCAGCTAGTAAAATACATGTTTTAAAGATGTTGGGTTTGATATAGAAATTTTTGTTTTTGTGAGTTATATCAATATTAAATAAGGTAACAGCAACTGGTGACATTTGTAATCATATTGGATATGATTAGAAACATACAACACAAGGTGTCAGGAAGAATATATTCACAAAATTAGTAGAGTTTCATTTAAACAGATGACAGACGGACCATTATCTAACAAATCTGGTGTAGCTCCAGGGAAGACATTACAAAGGCATTCTCGAGACACACAAGCCCTTTAAAAAGACCAATGGTCAATATACTTCTTTAGGAATTGTACATTGAAAAAATGAAAAGACTTTCTAACAATATAATATGGAATCTATTTCCATTAAAAAAACCGCTTTGTTGGTTGTCAATATTTCATATTTCATATTTTAGTCTCCTTTTACGTGTTACGTACTGTAATCAAACAACTTTTTTTGCAAGTTGAATGTTTTTCAAGTTAGTTATGCTCTTAGAAATTAAGAAATAAGAAGTTTCTGTAAACATGCAACTTTAAAGTTCTCAATGAGACTACAATAACTCGTTGAGAAGAACGGAATGGATATTATATATTTTCAACTTATTTTAATTTTTAAAAGAATTTTTATGTTATACATATGACCCATTCAAGAGCAAAGATATAAATAAATAGTTTTCATTCATTTAGATAAGATATTGTTGCTATTTATATATTCTGTGCCCTGTTAGTTGTATGTTCAAGTTTAAACTGTGGTTGAATCTGCTTGATAGCAAATACTTTCGCAGAGATCGACACAACAGGATTTAGAAATAATTCGAGTCGGTATGTTCGTTGACATTTCGTAAATAGAGGATTTAATATGAGTGGCATCTATGGCCTAATATTTCTTCTTTGATGTCCCTAATTCCGTTATACTAGAAAGTCAGTAAAATATAACGTATTCTTGTTCTTGATTTACTGAATTCAATTGATTTAAAAATATTCTTTTTGATATGTGCTTTTCATGTACAGCTGCGTACGAAGCTGTGTACAGCTGTGTCCACATACTAGCGTATCCTGATGCAAATTTAGCGTAAATTTCGATTTCTTTGAGGTATCGTAGAATTGCGAAAAGGAAACGGAAAATGTTGCATTTTCCTTACAGAAGTGAAGATCCATTTAACCTTGGAGCAATCGTATATCGAACTCCACAGTTAACCTTAAGCGTTTTTGCAGTTGATAGACCAGTGGGAAATTTTTTAAAAACACTCATATTTATTTTCTCTAAAAAATCCTTTATTAGCGGTCGACAGCTTTAAGACGAGTCGTGTTTGTTACTTTGTGTTAATTTCAATGAGATTGATTTGATTTTTTTCTCAGAGAGTTGATATTGGATATTTTATTTGAAATTTAAGAAAATCGGAATATAGAAACTGACACCTCCTATTTATTTCACAATGCAAAGATTGGATTTTTTTGCACGAGAGACAAGACGATACCAAAATGGGTTTTTACTTATTGACCATGGGTGATCCTTCGTCAGTTTGCTGAAGTTATTTTATTTACTACCAAACTGAACCCAACTTACATGATATTAGCACTACGATACAGTGGTAAGGGAACAAACTTTCAATATGCAGATGTTTGTTTAAATCCATTAAAGAAATTGAAACAAAGGGAAGTAATTTATTCTACGAAGAGTATTCATCATATCTTAAATGAATTAAATCAGCTTATTTTGATTTTGAAATAATTTATTCAATGAAGCTAGGGATAAAGAAAAAGCTTTCCAAAAAAATGTAAGATATATTCATATAGTGACATACACATATAATCGAAAGGAATGATACAGAAATGGTACTAAGGTACATAGACAATTGTCAAGACGAGTGTATTAATATCGAATGCTGTTTAATATATTTTGCTTGGCTGTTTTAAATATTGCCAAAGTTTGAAAATATTAAAGGTTTTTGATGCCACTAACACATACAAATGTAACTCGATACTTCAGTAGATACATGCATTCATTACTTAATCTCCAAAAATATGTTGATTTTTTGTATCCCTCATCCTTCAATGAGACCTTGGTACATTCATGGATTTGCATGAAATTCTAGAAAAGTAAAACGAAGAGATTCGCTTTATACGTTCTGGTTACAATATCAGAATGAGGAAACTACTTCCCGCCATTGTTAGCGAAAGTACAAAGAACATGCCGTCGAGAAAACGTTCCTGGGAAAAGAAATAGCAACGAATTGAAGGCTTTTTATCCGAGTCATCATTCGGCTGCGACAAGGTCGTTTCTTCCCTCACTTCGTTTCTGTGATGGACCCCGAGCACTATGATTGTACAGATTATCGTGAGAAACCCTTGAGATTCTATGATGGCAAGGAATATAGAGATTCTTGAAACATCATCAGATGTTGGTGGCATTATCTGGTGGATCAGATTCAAGAACATTGCATGAGAAACAAAAACTGCCATGAGGAAACTTAGTTTCTCTCCAGACCTCGCTGGGATTAGAAATACGAAAGGATTCAAGATGGACATGAGACACATTGGGAAGATGAAGTTGATTATGTAGTATGTCGTCTTTCGCTCAAGGGTAATTGTAAACTCGGCCAAGCTCACCGATTCTACCTCTCGAAGACTTCTATTCACAGCTTGTATATCCCACTCGCCATTTTCGTCGAAGACACCGTCCGTTGCTAAGCTGCTAGTGTTACCGAAGCTAAAATTCAACTGATATCCATAAGAAGCAACGAACAGAAAGGAACAGGCCTGCGAGTCAAAGGGAAATCGTGAAACGTTGATCTTACAGGTAATGCTGAATGTGTCCTGAAGTATCCAATTTATCCTGCCTTGAGCGAAGACCACGATGGGTAATGTCGACTGAACTGGGTTCACGTTGTGGACACTATTCGTCAGAGAAACAGTCGGTACCCAAATGTCTCCCTGGCCAACCTCGACCATATACAGACCTTTAAAATCCTCAGGATCCCATGTCAGTCTGGGGTCCCTCCACATCATGACCACATACCCAAGCACGGTCAGGGTTTCCGTCACAGAGTCTAGATCACGAACTGCTATAGCGTTGAAGTCCAACGTGACATTTACGGAGGTCGAATTGTCATGAAACGGGGGGATCCACTTGTCTTGTCGAGATATCAAATCTTCCCGTAAACCTTTGAGCAGATCTCGTGTCTCGGGTACATCAATTCCTGCAGCTACATTGAGAATGAATAACAATCCACACATTCTTTGATATCGCATCTTGGTGATGGTTGTCCAGGTCACAGCAACAACACTCAACTTCCTCTCAATTAAAGTAAATTATCACAATATATCACAGCGTCAGTGTAACAATGTAACACAGTGTGAATATGGCACCGACTAGATAGCTCTACCAGTTGTCTGGTTTGCCACAAATCACTTATCATCACATTAAGCGTTCAACATCCAGTCTCGTATTTTGATATTGCCATATCATTTCTATACTGTACAGTTTGACCACGTTCTTGACGTCAACCATTCCATTCTCCGGCAATGAAAAAAGGTAACAGATCTGTTTCATTGATTGTTAAACGTGAATGAATTCATGTCAAACACGAATGTTTTCATCATGTTGTCAAACAATGGAATGTCGAGCAACCTGGAGGAGTGTTCAATATCCATTGCTTCACAGCATTCAATGGATCATAAATCCCATCACGATTTCCCAACGGAATCATGTCATCCAAAGCTAATGGAACTACTGTGACCCTTTATGAAAACCTACTCCTGGCCATGTAAATAATGTTGTGACATTAGTCTATTAGAGCCTCATTTTCTTCTATGGAACGAATTTCGAGGGTGTATGTTAATTTGTTTTGTATTAAAACATTATGTAACTCAGCAGTTTTATATGGTCCTATTGATCGTGATTTTGATGTGACAGTGTAAATGCAAACATGGAATCGCTCCTATGCTTCGTTTCTGCAATAGAATGAAAGTTCATTGCCACTAAGTGCAAAGCTCACATTAGTTTAAAGATGGTTTGCAGCGGTTAATGGTAATTACTTTACCAAGTGGTAATGCGTTCAGAAGCTTATCGTCAATAGTGTAATGTTCAGGATAATCGATACATTCAACAACGTTCCATTATCTACGATGTTGTCCCCAACACTGTAAAAACTCTGATAAACGTTCAACTTTCTTCCAGTGGAACGTTGAACCAAAATCAAAATATTGGTATAACATATAACCAACCCACCAATATTGGTTCAACGTTTAACCAAATCAATACTCACTGGTTCAACCTTCAGAAAGACGTTACCCCACTGGTTCAACGTTTACACAGAGTGACCCTACATACACTGTACAGGTTAAACGTTTAACCAAAACCATTCCCACTGGTTAAACCTTCAGAAAGACGTTACCCCACTGGTTCAACGTTTACACTGATCTAGTTTTAACCTTGAACAATAATGTTATGTACATATTTACATACACGTTTCTCTCTCAAGACTCAAGTAGATTATTTTGAGATAAGATGAATTTTAAACAAATAAATAAGCTTTTAAATATACATGAATGAAGTTTTATTTAGTTCTTTCAGCATATGCTGATTGCTTACAACATTGCATTCAGTTGATACACAATGCAATTTGTCAATAACCTTGAAGAAAAACTTAGCCGAAATTGTTTTATTTTTATTATTATTTATTTATTCATTATTGAGTTAAATATATATATGTATAAATGTATAAATGTATAAATGTCTAAATGTCTAAATGTCTTAATTATTAACTTTGATAATTTCAATGTCTATCATTATATATTGTGAGGTTTGTTTTATTTATAAATTTGATATTGAATAAGTTGAAACAGAAATTGTTTTTAAAATCACCCTGCAACGAGTATCGAACTCTGGTTCTGATGCATCTTTCAACGGGTTGCATTGCGCGGTAAACGGGAATTATCTGCTCTTGGATATTCACAACGAGGTTCAACACAGAAAAAGGCGCCAACATCCGTAAAGAGAAGATACAAATAAGATTCGTGGAATATTAGCTTGTAAGTATGACATTTTTATTTTGTGCATATTTATCGGAATGATTCAGTATTATTTACAGCAGACATAACTGCAATATTTAAGTAAGCCACTTGTTGAATAGATCAGCCCCCAGGCAAGACAAGGTATATCTGATTTTTGGAATCACAAGAAGGGTTTCTCGTATATATTTTTGGCCATTTTGTTTGATTTCCTACTAGTTGAAAAAGCAAAGTTTCTCTTTAATGCTTTGCTTTTTAATTTACTCGAAATAAAGAGTTTGTGCTTAATATTGGTGACATACCTACATATTTACACAGGAATGTGAAAACTTTAAATCAAATAAATTTGAAATATTCTGATAATAGGGGATACCTGTAAAGAACTTTGCAAAGACA
The DNA here is from genome assembly GCA_921293015.1 of Phorcus lineatus. Classification (NCBI taxonomy): domain Eukaryota; kingdom Metazoa; phylum Mollusca; class Gastropoda; order Trochida; family Trochidae; genus Phorcus; species Phorcus lineatus. The sequence continues at coordinate 10,085,606 of OV121090.1, forward strand.
ATGTTTTTGAGACGTGAGTTAATGATGAATTAAATTTTAGAATATTTCTATGAGCATTTGCATGACCAAAATTCAACAGGCAAAACATGTTTAGCAAGCCACATAATTAGGGTATTGAAACGCTTAAAATTAAACATAAAATATAATATATATCACATGCATGCAAGTAAAGTAATAAGATAATACCTTAGAAATAAATTATTGTTTGAATGATAAATTTCATTAATAAGGTATAGGTTTGTTTATTTCCTATATTTTAACTCATCACCCCGCCAATACATCCCCCTCAAATATAGGCAGAGCAGGCATTATTATTTAAAAATTATAAACTTCTCAGGATATGGTTGACATAGGAAACGGGAAAATTTCAAATTAACAGTTCTTCATCATCAAACAATATAAACCCTGATTAGCTACAGCGCCCATAGCTCTATTTTGGGTTTTCCAATGATGTTCAAAATTGATTAGAATGTTGTTCAAATTTAATAACAGATGTTAGCAAAATCACCAATCTTACAACATTATATTTCTGCCTTTTAGATCTATATGGCTAAGCCAAGAAGTAAGGAGTATCAGAAAAAGAGAAACAAACAGAGGAGACTGAAAAAAAAACTTAAGAGAAAGTTGACCAAACACACAACAAAACATGTAATTGACAGTGAAGTGAATAAGTGCAACCATGAGGATGAAAGTGCATCAGTTAAGCTGGATGTGCAACAGCCTAGTGTCTCTGTTGAAAGAGATAGTGTGCAGCGTAATGCTGAAAGGAAATCTCAATCAAATACAAACTCCCTCGAACCTTATGAAACGGACCCATTATATGTTGGATTTCTGAAGTGGCAGAGATCTGCTAGGCTCAAGATGTTTTACTCATCTAAGGCTAACATGGCCTCACATCATAATCACAAGACTGGATTTTCTTGGTAAACTATGACTACATGTGCAGTATGTGGCCTTATCAATTCATCAGTGAAATCATATCTAAGACATTTAACTCTAGTTCACTCGAATGCATCAAATTTTCAGGTACTTTGTGGAATTGATGGATGTGTTAAGCAATTTAAAACAGTTGGTGCTTTTAAAACTCACATTTCACGACAACATAAGCAGTTTAATAGGCAACGTGGCAAACCATCCAGATCAGGTATCAAAGTTAAATGCCCTGCTTGTGAGTTTACTTGTAAAACAATCCGAGATGTGGTATCTCATATGAAAAATCATGACGAGAGCTGCTGTCCTTTCATAAACTGTTTTAGTGTGTTCAGAAATCATGGGTCTCTTCGAAGTCATATTTCTCGAAAACACAAACATGAATCTGTTGATTCACTGAAAAGAGAATTCACTCAAATCGATACTGACGTGAGAGATGATGAGGCAAATGTAGAAGATGTTGGTTTTGATTTCACGCAGCAGAGTGATGAAGAAAATGATTTTGATGATGATTTTGATGAATGTTTTAAATCAAACTTTGCATTATTTTTGTTAAATATTCAAGAAGAGTGTGTTCTGCCAGTTTCAAGTGTGCAGAAGATCGTGGAAAATATTGAAAAGTTTTCAAAACTTTCAAATGAAAATACAGTATCTTTAGTCAGGAAAATATTGCGTGATTCAGATATTGATGAGGAACTCATTCAGACATTGACAACAGCAATTAGTCAGTGTGCTTTATCAAATGCCTGTTCAACTCTGAAAAGCAATTTTCTGAGATCTAAGCTGTACAAAACGACCTTTGGATATGTAGAACCATTGTCTTGCTACCTTGGTAGAAATGAGTCTGGCAAGGAATGCTCTTTTGAATATATACCAATCAAAGAAAGTGTGAAGTCCTTGTGTCGATTTGAAGATGTTCAAGAGCAAATCCGACATCAATTTCAACGTAGACCAAACCCTCGTCTTTTGACTGATTATACAGATGGACAGCTCCTTAAGGATAGGCAAGATCTTATACAAGAAAACTCCCTTCATATTCTTTTATATCAAGATGAATTTGAAGTTGTGAATCCGCTTGGATCATATCGTAAAAAGCACAAAGTTCTTGCTTTCTATTTTTTGTTAGGCAACTTAAATGTTGACTGTCGATCACGATTGCAAAGTCTACAGTTACTGCTACTATGTAGAAGTGTGGATGCACAATATTTTGGGCTTAACAAAATTCTTGAACCTTTTATTGAGGAAATGAAAGACTTTGAACTTAATGGCATTGATTGTATTCCAGAAGTTGGTCAAAATGTCAAAGGGTTTCTTGCTTATGTTTGTGGTGACAATTTGGGCAGTCATTTTCTTGGAGGATATACTCAGTGCTTCAACAAGAATGTCACAAGGATTTGCAGATTTTGTTTAGCCAGTGGTGCTGATGCTGCAAGGGTGGTCAAGAATTCCTTGTTTCAAAGAAGAAATCCAGAAAATCATAAACACCATCTTCAGATGATAGAACAAGATCAGCAATATTGTAATTTATATGGTCTGAAAAGAGATTGTCCATTGAATCAGTTGTCTTATTTTCACTCTTCCCAGATGCTTCCTCCTGATATTATGCATGATCTCCTTGAAGGTATTGTACCATCTGAAATATCAAGTGTTCTTCAGATTATGATCAATGAAGAGCTTTTTTCAATTGAATACCTGAATGGCAGAATTAACAACTTAAGCTATGGACCACTGGACAAGCAAGACCAACCTCAACAAATACCAGACTCATGTGCGATCAAGACCAATGCAGCACGCTCATGGTGCTTGTTGCGTATGTTGCCAATACTGATAGGACACAAAGTGCCAGAAAACTTCCTACCATGGGATCTTCTGATGTTGTTGAAGGATATTGTTGACATTGTTTTTTCACCTTCTCTCAGTCATAGACATTTGGCTATTCTGCAAGGGCGAATCGAGGACCATCACTCATTATACCTGACACTATTTCCTGAGAAAGGACTTACAGCAAAACATCACTTTATTGTTCATTATCCTACTCTAATTGAACAATTTGGCCCTTTGTTGTATGTCTGGTGTATGAGGTTTGAGGGAAAACACAGCTACTTCAAACTTGTGTCACAGCGATTGAAGAATTTCAAAAATCACCTGTCAACACTCGCCTCTAGACATCAAATGAAACAGTGCTATTATCAAAGTAGCAAATACATGTTCAAAGAAGAAATGAAGTTTGTTAAATCTGAAATCCTAGATTTGTCGATGGTTGAGGAAAGAGTAGTTGAGTTGTGTGAACAGAGGGGAATAGTCGATGACATTTATCAAGCAAAGGCTGTGTACATCAAAGGTACACGTTATGAAAAAGGCATGTTCTTGATATACAGTGTTGCAGATATAGACGAGTTGAGAGTTGGAAGAATCAAAATGATTTTCAGTCACTCCAGAGATGTGTTCTTCCTCCTTCAAATATACAGCACTGTATTTGATTTGCAAAGGCGACTGTACATCTTAACTGAACCCAAGAACCTTGTTCTACAACATTTTCAACACATGAGAGACTATTATCCTTTGTCATCCTACATGGTGTCCGGATATGAAGTGCTTGTGCTTAAACACTTGGTATTTCCTGTTGTGGATTACTGTCGCCAGTGAATTGCAGGTAAAAATTGTTTTGACCAAGTTGTTAACGACATGCGGTTTACACAAGGGCTGGAATTGTACCCATCACATTAACCGGACCCATAATTGCGCCATGCCACGTGAATAACTGATTGCACTTTGTTTGAATATTCAAACACAATAATTAAAGTTAATATATGCTAGCTTTTTTGCCGCATAATTTAACCTACAAGTTGAATGAATTATTACAAAAAAAATTGTCTGATCAACTAAATGGTATGGTAATAAGGGAGGGTACCAGGGAAGACAAAATCTACCCATCCCACCCCTAACTTGCACCACATGAAACAAGCCCTTTAATATGCATAAAATAAGTTCCACAACAAAAATCAATGTTGTTAATGTACTTTAGCAATACCACCTAATAGATTGTATGAGTTCAGGACCACACTGGGGGCTGGAAGTGGTTTAATTGTTGGTTATAATTTTGTTGTTCTAGGCTAATGTAAATTTCATTTGAAAGATTATTCTGTGAACTTAATATTGTGCTTCTGTTGTCAGATGATGAACGTCCTGGTGTCGTATGGACTCTCGAAGAAGAAGGTCTGGTTGGAGAGCCAGGACGAATTGACGGAGAAGCTTGCCACCATATTTGGTCTAAACAAGGACAGCTACTTCCTGCAATTATATGATTCGGATATAGATGATTTCTTAGACATGACTGATGATGACAAATTGCAGCCTCTGGCAAAACTAAAAGTTGTTATGATGAAAGACCACGTGACTTCAATGGAACCAGTCAATGAGGAACAAGCAGCACCTGTATCAGTCCAAAAACCTTCTTCAGATGGTAAAGATCTTCCTCAGGATGACGTAGACGCTTCAAACAAAAGGAAGGACGAGAATCAGTTTAGATGCCGCCAGTGGCCGGAACATTTCACTATTTCAGAGCAGTCTTTTTCTCCTCTTTTGACTGAACTTTTGAGAAAAGGTAAACCACTTAATTGGCAGGCCAAGTCTGAGCTAATGTCTACACTTAGCTCTTGTGTATACAAATACACAGCATTTCCATCCATAAGACAGAGGCAGGATGTCTGTAAAACCCTCATATCAAAATACCCACATCTGAGAGAGGAGCTGGGCAGTGGTTTTGATGGGTGGCAAGAGTGCCTAAACAATAAAATGAAAAAATTACGACATGACCTTCAAACTGTGAGAGAAGAGGTACGTGTTGTTAAGAAGCGAGCCAGCACACCGGGGAAGAGTCCTGGAAAAACCTCCAAGACACCCAAAAGAGGAGAACTAAACTGGGCTCCTGATCATTTGGATGGTGAGGATGACAACAGCTTGAGAAAGCACAAGGAGAGAATGGCAAAAGAAATGAAGAGGCCAACTGGGCAACGGAAGACCACCATACTTGAATCTTCCATGAATGTAACCTACTCATTCAGGCGATCATTTATCAATGAGAACCCCTCACTGGCGACATTGAAAGAACAATACCCTGCCCTTTTTGTTTGTGATGAACAGTTTCGAGAAATGAAGCGTCTTACTGGCGTAAATGTAATGAAGACCTTCAGCGAGGAGTTGGCAATGGTGTGCCTGAAAATGGTAAACGTCGCAGAGAGTACGAAGGGAAAGGGTGGAGAGTACAGGACAAGTACTCTCAAGAACTTGAAGGTCCACAACAGGGAAGCAGATGAGAGATCGTCTCTCTACAGGCACGGTGTAGCAGCAATTCAGTTGCTGCCGAATCTGCTGCAGGAAGAAACATCAGACTTCCTTGTTGTAGAAGAGGTAACTAATATTGCAAATTTCTTTTTAAAAAATAACTTTTGTTTACACATGTGTTTGAAAAAATATTATATAAAAGGGGCAGTAGCACATTTTTTTTCTATGAAATAAGTCTAAGTGTTTTTTAAAAATAATGTCACCAATAGTAAAACACCATTCTTTCTTTTGAAAATCAAGTTTAAAAATGAGTGTACATAGTTTAGTGAAGCCATGGGAATCATTTTTGTCATAATAAATAATAAAATGTGTTCACAATAAAATTGCCGCCATGCAATTTTTCCTTTATACGCAAATCGTTATTACCACTGTGAATAATTGGTTTGTGTAATAAGCTTCCAAATGCAAGGCGTAACTCTTGCGAGTCTGCATTACTGGCTGATTTAACCCTTGCGGTATTTCCCTCGCTTTGTTGTGTCAAGACAGTGAATAGCTGCATTCTAAACACAGATTTCTTAAGGAAATACTGCAAGGCCTAAATCAGCCAGTAATGGAGACTGACAAGAGTTATGTCTTGCATTGGAAAGTTGATAAATCACATAAACTATCATTATAAATGGGAAATTTGAAAAAATTTAAATTTGTAAAAAAATGTGCAACTGCCCCTTTAAGATTCACACTATTAGCAGTCAATATTTTCTTGTACATAGTTGGTCATGTCACTTGCAGGATACATCAGGGACTATACTTGTTTTGATTCATGAGGATCTTTAATTCACCAGTTTGTTATTCTTTGTCAGGTGTTTAATACTTATGATTAAATCTATCTCATCTGAATTGAATCTCACTGAAGAAATTCATATTTGCAGGATTCCAAGAACATCAAACGCTGTGTTGAAGAGGCTGTGGAGCCAATGGTGATTTGCCATGGAGATCCGCATGAGGCAGATAAGTGGACTGTTTGTGCTGAAAAACAGGTTCTAATTGATGTTGAAGAGTGCTATGCTGCAATCTGCACCCTGTTCTGCGTCTTTTATACATGCAACATTGAATACCCAAAAGCACTCAAAAACACATTCAACTTCATTCAACATAAACTTCTGGGTATCAAAGGCTGTGCCTGCCCAGCTAAAGTCATAAGCTTGGCAAACAAACTGAAGTGAGACAGCAACCTATATTTCATTATTGACACTTGCATGATTTGTATTGGATAATCACTTGCTTGGATACTTTCATTGTATTTTGCATCGTTTACGGTGATTTCTTTTCTTGCTCAGAATTAGGTGCTAATTTCCTACTATTTCAAAATTTGTCTGTAGAATTTACTGTTTTGTGGAAGTGTGTGAAGATTGTCACTCGTCCTACGGCGAGAAAACAGTTACACATACAGACTGCAAGCAGGAATATCTATAAAGTTTAGTGCAAAAGTTTGGCTTGATATGTCATGAAAATTTGATTTCACTGCAGTGGTTCACTATTACAGAAAGTGTGTAAATATTACTTAATTTAGTATTTAGCATTTTAGTGTTTCTATATTTACTCTTGCATGATTTGAATTGGATTATTACTTGTTATGTCCCCCGAAATTTTTCGGGAGACATAATGTTTTCACCTCCGTCCGTGATTCCATGATTCCGTTATTCCGTGATTCCGTCATTCCGAAATGCTTTCTTTTCCGGGCCATATCTCAAAAACCGTTCAATATTTTTTCACGAAACTTGGTATGTGCTTAGACCTAGTGATGGAGTGGTGCCTTTTGCTATTTTGGTTATTCTGAATTTTTTATTTTTTCTGGTTTCCATGGAAAGAATTTGAACTTAGTGCATATTGGGGGTAGGAACCTTTTTCCGGCCTCTATTTCAAAAACCGTTCAATATTTTTTCACGAAACTTGGTATGTGCTTAGACCTAGTACTGGAGTGGTGCCTTTTGCTATTTTGGTTATTCTGAATTTTTTATTTTTTCTGGTTTCCATGGAAACAGTTTGAACTTAGTGCTTATTGGGGGAGGCTTTCGTTTCCGGACCATATCTCAAAAACCGTTCAATATTTTTTCATGAAACTTGGTATGTGGTTAGATCTAGTACTGGAGTGGTGCCTTTTGCTATTTTGGTTATTCTCAATGTTTTATTTGTTCTGGTTTCCAAGGAAACATTTTGAACTTAGTGCATATTGGGGGATGCTTTCGTTTCCGGTCCATATATCCAAAACCGTTCAATATTTTGTTACGAAACTTGGTATGTGGTTAGATCTAGTGATGGAATGGTGCCTTTTGCTATTTAGGTCATTCTGAATTATGTAATTTTCCTGGTTTCCATGGAAACAGTTTGTACTTAGTGCATATTTGGGTAGGGACTGTTTCCCGGCCATATCTCAAAAAGTATTCAATATTTTTTTTACGAAAGTTGGTATGTGGTTAGATCTAGTGGTGGACTGGTGCCTTTTGCTATTTAGGTCATTCTGAATTATATAATTTTTCCTGGTTTCCATGGCAACAGTTTCAACTTAGAACATATGGAGGGAGGACCATTTCCGGGCCATATCGCAAAAACTATTTAATATGATTTTACGAAACTTGGTATGTGGTTAGACCTAGTGGTGAAGTGGTGCCTTTTTCTATTTTAGTTATTCTGAATTTTTTATTTTTTCTGGTTTCCATGGAAACAGTTTGAACTTAGTGCTTATTGGGGGAGGCTTTCGTTTCCGGACCATATCTCAAAAACCGTTCAATATTTTTTCATGAAACTTGGTATGTGGTTAGATCTAGTACTGGAGTGGTGCCTTTTGCTATTTTGGTTATTCTCAATGTTTTATTTGTTCTGGTTTCCAAGGAAACATTTTGAACTTAGTGCATATTGGGGGATGCTTTCGTTTCCGGTCCATATATCCAAAACCGTTCAATATTTTGTTACGAAACTTGGTATGTGGTTAGATCTAGTGATGGAATGGTGCCTTTTGCTATTTAGGTCATTCTGAATTATGTAATTTTCCTGGTTTCCATGGAAACAGTTTGTACTTAGTGCATATTTGGGTAGGGACTGTTTCCCGGCCATATCTCAAAAAGTATTCAATATTTTTTTTACGAAAGTTGGTATGTGGTTAGATCTAGTGGTGGACTGGTGCCTTTTGCTATTTAGGTCATTCTGAATTATATAATTTTTCCTGGTTTCCATGGCAACAGTTTCAACTTAGAACATATGGAGGGAGGACCATTTCCGGGCCATATCGCAAAAACTATTTAATATGATTTTACGAAACTTGGTATGTGGTTAGACCTAGTGGTGAAGTGGTGCCTTTTTCTATTTTAGTTATTCTGAATTATTTTTCTGGTTTCTATAGAAACAAGTTGAACTAGGTGTATATGGGGGGTAGGGTCTGTTTCCATACTTGAGCTTAAAAACTATTCAAAATATTTTTACTAGACTTGATATGTGGTTAGAACTACTGGTGGAGTGGTGCCTTTTGCTACTTTGGTTATTCTGAATTGTTATTTTGCTGGTTTCCATGGAAACAATTTGAAAATTGTACATAATGGGGGTAGGGTCACTTTCGGATTAAATGTTAGCGGGGGACATCACAGTGCATCACATGCACATATTTCTAGTTTGAATATTCACGTCGTATTTTGCATCATCGTTCATTGTGATATATTTTCTTGCTCTAAAAAGGGTGCTAATTCCTATTATCTTTTTTAAAATTCTGTAGAATTTACTGTTTTGTGGAAGTGTGTGAAGACTGTCACTCGTCCTACGGCGAGAAAACAGTTACACATACAGACTGCAAGCAGGAATATCTACAAAGTTTAGTGCAAAAGTTTGGCTTGATATGTCATCATATCTCATAGTTCATTGTGATATATTTTCTTGCTCTAAAATAGGGTGCATCCCTTTTCAAAATTTGGCTATATGTTATCTATTCCCATATTTGAATTGATATACTATTTGGTCTTCCATGAATATTTTGTTGGAAGAATATTTGTTTTGTGTTTTTCATAGAGTTTATTCAGGTATGTTTCAGTATTATTTCAGCATAATTTGAACTTTGCTTTTATGATATATTTTTTAAATCATTTGCTTATCACACTTTATATTGGTATTGTATCAAGTGTGTGAAGTTTGAAGTTGCATATTTGCAAGAATCCAGGATTTTTACACACAAATCGTTTTACTTAAAATCAAATGCAATACTTCTGTGAATAGCAAGGTTTTGATTGATATACTATTTGGTCTTCCATGAATATTTTATTGGAGGAAAATTTGTGTTGTGTTTTTCATAGAGTTTACTCAGTTATGTTTCAGTATTATTTCAGCATAATTTCAACTTTGCTTTTACGAAAATACGCTTTATGACATTTCTTAAAATAATTTGCTTATCACACTTAATTATGATATTGTGTCAATTGTGTGAAGATTGTAAGTTGCATATTTGCAAGAATCCAGGATTTTTACACACAAATGCTTTTACTTAAAATGATTGAAAAAAAGTTAATCAAATGCATTACTTATCCATCAAAAAAGCTTTGAATGTATTGCATATCATCTAATTTCTCTGTGAATAGTAAGGTTTTAAATAGTCATCTGTGCCAAATTATTCTTTTCATTTTTTAACCAGTGACAATGTTTATATGTGATCTATCCCGATGTTTTAATTCATGCCTTACATGAAAATATTTTTGTTATATTTTAGGTTTTCATTGAGTTTTCCGAAGCTTTTCCTTTCAGCAATAGGTTATGTTGTCGGCATAAGTATTGTTTTATCAAGCATTCATTGATTTAATTTTTTTTCCAAAATGCACTTGCTTACCACATCTTATGTCTGTCTTTTGTATTTGTGTTAGGATTGTAACTTACGTCTTTGCGAGAATACATTACACGCAAATGGAATTATATGAGAGATTTATATGGTATTGATAGTCTTGTGGATAAAATATTTCTGCATAGAAAGGTTTAAGTCACAACTTTATATATACTTCTTTTACATTAAATACTTTTATTATATATTCATGATCTAGTCATCTTAACCATCTGCATGATGTGATATAATTTGAAATATATATGAATACTCATATAACATAACGATTTGTGCCAAACATTTCCCTTTTGCAACTGTATATATGTTTACTTTAAAAAGACTGTCAGTTCTTTATTTGTTATGTCTGTTTTCCAGTGTGCATTTGGAAGCTAAATTTTTACATTCTTCCGTTTAGTAGAATAAACCATAATACTTTTGTTTCATCTTTTCCTTTTGCAAAATGTGAGAATTACATTTTTCACGTTGAACCACTGGTGTACTACCAGTAAACGTTTAACCACCGGTTCAATGTAAACGTTGAACCACTGGTCAAGTAAACGTTGAACTTAAAATAAGGTGTAACTTGTTGCAACTTATTATTGGTTGAAGGTTGAACCAAAAAGTAGTGTAAGGACAGTTAACTGATAACTGGTTCTACCTTCAACTTATTATTGGTTGCAACAGAGTTACACCTTATTTTAAGTTCAACGTTAACTTTTTGTTTTTACAGTGAATGTTTGGCATCGATCGTTACAATACTATATGCCGTCAGTTTATATGTTCTGTCAACCTTGTTTTCATTTCAAAAACTTTCCTATTTGTAACGTGAAAATATATATCTATTCTATACCATATCGGCAAGCAACATATTGAAGAGCCACTCCGTGATTTTCATGACATATTATTTACCTTTGATACGAGCCTAAATGTCATATGTGGTGATATAAAATCAAAACATCTTAACTTTTCATGCCCAAAAGACATATATATGACAAATACTGGTTTTCCATGGGTTGGGCCACACTGTGAACAACGATAAATCCTTAAAATAAAAAATCTTCATTCTTGTGTGACACTGATTCAACAAAAATCAATAGTCAATTATTAAAATAAGTTAGTTTAGCATTCTTATTCTTTTCTATTCGAAAGTTATGCCACTAATGATGTAATGTTCCCAACCGCCAAAATGAACAAAGTAATTGATATGTATTTCTAGTTTTTATCAGTTGATAAGAAACTTATTCTTCAAATAATAAAGAAAAACGTCATGACTCTTTTGACTCTATATATGTATATGTATATCATTATTATCATTATTATTATCATTATCATAATTATAATAATGTCATTGATACAAGTCGCAGTTTAAAAGTTGGTCAAATGTTGGCTGTCATGATAAGCGAAGACATTTCGTGCAAAGGTTTAAGTGTCGCTTGATTGTAATATTAGTATCAACACCGCAACGTCCTATCTTATTGTAAAAAGAAGGTACCAATATGATAAGCGGTTATATGTACACAGAAAAAATAATGACGTAGTAAATCCGTTGCATTTGTTATTTCTACTCGTATAAACATCTTAAATACATCATTATAATTAGCCTTTAAAATAATTTAAGTGAGTGAATATGAGTAACACGCAATATGATCAATGCATGATACATCTTACACACTTAAATGATTTATTCGTAGTCGTTCATTCTTACTATTTTGTAACATAATTTTACTATGTATAATAAAACAATATATATATATAATATTATAACATAAATTACTTTGTCTATGTCGAAAATAACAGAACGCCAGCAGGAAGGAGTGTAACACTGCGGACACACATTAATACGCAATATAATACACAATCTTAGTCTATAATCTCTAGTCCACCAACAAGAGGTTTAAGTTAGTATCGTAACTCGGTAAGTAAAATAGTTATGTTTGTTTGAATATGTATCCTTTATTTCTTATGATTACATCTTTAAAGTAATTTGAATATGTATCCTTTATTTCTTATGATTACATCTTTAAAGTAATTCAAGACGGTACCGATTCGATTGTTTCTTTCATTTCACGACTTCTGTCGCGACTCTTATTCCGGAAGTCTGTTCAACTACTTAATTTTTCAATTTCAAATCTGGTGTTATTTCAGGATCCGAATGATCGTAGGAATAGACCATCAACGATATTTACAATCGAATATGTTTTTACTTATCATTTTCACACCTTACGAAAAAATTGTATCACCAAACTACCTTTACTTTCATGAATATCATTTCGCAATAGTAATAAAATAGCCACATAGTGGACAGATTAATATCATGTCTAATAAATATTATATATTATTTTTATGACATATCTCATAACTTAGCAAAATTTTTCTTGTTTGCAAACCTTGTCACAATTAGCAGATTGATTTAATATGTTTTAACCTAACCTGTAGTCTGTAGGCCAGACCCTGAAATAAGGTAGAAGCCTAAGCAAGTCTATAAAAAGACTTTAAAGCTTGATTTCTGTCTCCTTTTCCTTTCATTTATAATAACTTTTTAAATTTTTCGATTAACTGATGCATTTTTCATTTCAGAGTCAAATTGTTAGACTACCTAACCTGGCCCCCTATTCTCGAAACGTTCGTAGAGCTACGAATTCTTAACTACTTACGACAAAATAAAAGTATTCTTACGAAAATGTTTACGACCTATTCACGAAACGTTCGTATCGCGTTCGTAACCCAGATAAGACTAGTCAAGTATTAGTAAGGTTTCTTAAGTTAAGAATAGAACTCTTTTGTCTCAAAGGGAGATTAAGAACGGGGTATCCCCATGACGTCACGGCCACTAGGGGATTCCCTGACTTGTTGACAATCACAGTGCGACGACAGGCATTCGGCAAATCGGGGATCGTATAGATATACGACTGTCGACTACGATCCTTGGGCAAATCGACACCCACTGCTAGTACGAGTGGTAATCATAACAGAAGATTGAAGAGAGAACAAACAATGTTTCTGATGTGTTCCTCAGAGTCCATGGGTGAAATATAGTTTGACGATGGCCGGCCCACTTGCGGTGACTTTATTGATACTATCTCCGGTACGCAGGGAGCTACATGGAAGCGATCATAAGCGGCTAACACTTGACATACCGTAAGTGAACGCAAACTATGCAATTAAATATATTCTTGAAGGTATCATTGCTGCAGCAATTAACTTTCCAACTAAATCACTTTTTCAGAAACAATACAAACTGCTTGAGAAATCATAGGCCTATCCGGTCTATACCGTAAATCCATCAATAATCGCCTGCCTTGATTATTGGCATGACAGAATTGAGAATGATATTTAATTTCCGATGGTGATGTTTTTTCTTGAAATATCTTGAAGTATACATACACAAATAATGATTTGAAAAACTACTTACCCTGAATAATTTGCCTGCGTTAAATAACGACGGGTGAAATTGGTGTTTGATATTATAATCGCAGGCAATTATTCAAGGATTTACGGTATGTTCCTCGGTAAAAATATATGGTGACAAATACTAAGAATTGTCACTTTGATTAAAAAATCACAATTAGAATCATAAGCAGGGATAATTACGTTTCTCATAGCCTTCAATACATATACCATATATTCTGAATTTAAGAGTTTGCTTTAAATTACACTTAAATCATTACTAATCAAATGAATGGTCAAAGAAGAAAAAATCTCAGCATTCATTAACAGACTAAATTTATGTTTATTGATAAAGATACAGAAATATTTTCTTGAAAAGGTTTTTCACAATTAATGTGCAAAACAGACTACTTAAACAGTCAAGAATAATATATAAATTAAATTTCAAATATATTCTTATTTGTGATAAGTAAATATATGTCAATGAAACCTGTTAACATTTAGTTCATAGAATTTAAAGACCCATAGACTGCAATGGTAAAGAAAGGGGTGTGAAAGACTATTTGCTAGTTGTATTCATGGGCTTCTAGGATCTTGAGAATTTAAGGCACAATCACAGGAAACTGAGATGAACTAATGTTAGAAGAAAATTAAATAATGTTAATCAAAATACCCCCTCCCCTTAATCATCATACTGTTTATTATCTTAAGTTCCTGTTGTTGTGTGAATGTTTACATGATATTTCTTTTAAAAAGAGGTATCACCATGAGAAAATTCAATTAAACCATTTATCTATTAAAGATATTACAGTTGTGTAGGGAAATTCCTTTATGTCGGTTCAATATTTTTTTATTTTCAACTCCAGGGCAATAAAAAATATTTAAAAGATGCGTTTGTAAAGCTGAATAAATTTTAAAACTAAGTTAAGAAATTAACAATAGTTTAGATGATCACAGGCCTCAAATTTTTCTTCCAAAAATATGTTTTAATGAAGAAAGTAAGCACATTTATATATAGTCAATATTCCAATTCCCTACATAAATTGGTTATATGACCAATAAAACTATAGGGTTACTGCAATGCAGTTCAGGTGTGGTTGATGTGAAGATAATTTGAGCCTTTTTATTTAAAGAATGAACAATACATTAATTCTGAATTGACTAGTCTTTGCTTGAAAGTGGATTTTTGCCAATATTTTTAATATTTAAACTCAATGTTTAAAATTAATTTATCTAACTTAAATGTCTTCTCTTTTTTTTTAGATCTATACTTTTGGGAATTCTCAACATGAGTACTGTGGGTGTGAATAACTGCAGTGATATAAGATTTGTAACTTATATCATCATGTTTTCTTTAAATTGATTTTTATTTATACTCAAAGAATATATTTTTTCTAATTTCAGTTCAATATGATATCTTGGGATATTATCTGCAAAGCCCATAATTTTGACCAGCATCGACAAGGCTCTGTAATGTCTCTTTTGGATCATACTACTGCCCTACAGCCCTGGTTCTTGGGGTCATCTGCACTGAAAAGAATAAACTATTTGAATACAAATGCAATTTTGCAATTGGATGTATTATAGTCTCCTGTTTAACATATTGCCACTGACTAAGTTCCTTGAAGTGTTCTCTGAGAATCTTTCATGTGCATGTATTGTAGAAACAATGTCAAATATACCTTGTCTTATCATAGTATGTGAATTGTCTCTATTAACCTTGTTTGGTTTGGTTTGGTCAAGGACAAATAATAAGTTTAAAAAGTGATAACACTTGCCCTGTGTCAAGAAATTTATAAAAGCATAGAAACATAGGAATGTTTACATTATGTTTTAATATTCTAGAATTTTTAACAAAAAAATATTTATCAGCTTGTACTGTTGTCACATTTAGCCTTGAGGTACTTATTGCAAGTTTTTTTTAACATGATGTAGAAAGATTTATGGAACCCAAATTTGGCTTACTCATAATGTAAGTTATTATTTTAATCGTTGTATACTTGCTATTGTAAGCTTTTGCTGGTAGGGTTACCTATGTAAGCTAAGAAGATTTGTTTTAATTGAAAATGAATTACTTATCAGAGATTTAAAAATATATAGCAGGTAAAATATATTTCATCTCAGATGTTATATAATGTGAAACATAACATGATGTTAATTAAATTGATAATTAAATTCTGACGCTGAACATACATTTGTAAATGAATAGTGATTAGAGAATTCAAACAGCTTGCTTACTATGGAGGGCCAATTTTTTATTTAAGCTCATAATTAGCAAACTGGAACTGTAAGAGAAAATAGATTACTCATGTTGAGAATTCCAAAAAGCATATATCAAAAAAAAAAAGAAGACATTTAATTTAGATAAATTAATTTTAAAAATTACCATATGGACAGTTATTAGGGCCGAAAAAGATATTTATTATCATGATAATACACATGTTATGTTGTTTTTTTTGATAATCTTTATTTATGTAACTTAATACATTAATTAAAACAAATTCAATCAAGTCTTGTGTATGTGACATTTTGAGATGGAATTATTATTTGACTAGGCCCTGTGTAAATTCTATGTTTTTCATGTCTAAAATAACCTTAGAAGTGCCCCTCAAACCCAATTTGTAGTCTAACCTTATGTAGGCCTTCCATTGATTGAAGGTGAAGGTCAACGGCATTTCTCATGTTTTTATGCCGATCGGTCTTGTGTTAGCTAGGCTAGTTGATATTATTTGCTGCAGAAAATATAATGGCAATACCGAAGATATATACATGTACATGTAGCCTAGGTCTAAGCTAAATTATTTTACTTACCTGAATGTTGAACATGTATATTAACGAACTGAGAGCGTGTGCCTTAGTGAGGAGCGTGAAGTAGGCCTATTTCCCGGTAAACAAACGCTTGGAAGAACCATTAGGACAGGTGATGGCGGTGAAGAGTGTTTGATCTCGGCATACAATGTAAATAATCGGGATAAATCCTGCCATCACCTATTTAGTGCTTGATCATCGCTTTGCAAAACAATCATTCATATAGTTTCCACAAACAAAACGGGTCAGGACGTGACCAACGAGATACAATCGGACGGAAAAAATCCCGTTTTCATATCTAGGTCAGCTAGTTCCAAAGGGAATCCCGACTTTTAAAAGTCTAGCGGGGGTTGACGAGCACCTTGGCTGCCATTTTTAATTTGCGTAACTCAAGTTACGACAACCCAGTACCTGTCTTAGTTTTGTTCGTATATTTAAGAATTCGTAAGGCTAAGAACGGTTTCAGAATAGGGTAGTAAAAATTCGTAACCGCTACGAACGATTTTAAAGTGCGGCTCCCGGGTAAAATCACCTTTTTTAACTAAGCCAAATTGAACACTTATGTGCATATTTTCATAATATATCCTTCTTGAATTGATTTTACGTCAGGTTTTAACAAGTTTAGATAACTTGATTATGTAAATAATTTCGATTGAAAAAAGGATAGTAAATTGCCTTCCCGATCGTGTTGTTCCGTGAAATCAACCGGATGTGACGTCAACTGTGGAAAACACACGTGACGTAGCCACCATAACAAAAGTAAACAACACCACATTTCATAATGAGGTGATCGTGTTCTCGTAGCTATTGAAAACCCAGAACGTTTAAGGGTGATGTTTTTTTAAATATAAGTGCTGTACGAAAATTAAGAAAAAAGGAAAAAGCCTTTTGATGACTTTTATACGTTATTATGGAAACAATTCGTATGATAAATTCGCAGTCTCAAACCCACTGCTTTACACTGTGTCTACACGGGTAATGCACCCAATTAAAAACACCGGTGAGTGACTCCTTGTTATAATTTTCCTTTGAAAAATTTCTTCGTCTGTTTACTGTCGAATGTATCAATATCACTTCGTTTTTCAGCCTCAATGAAACAGCTGATTTGTCATCGAAAGTCTCTCGAACGCAGCTCTCGTCATTCGCCATATATTTCGCTGCCGTGACTTTCGAAAGGCGGCCTCAATCTACATCAGTGCAAATGTATCAAAAAAACTTTGAACAATCGGTGAAGTTTAATTTGTCGACTGGGGATTTTGAGTAAATTACAAAATCATATCTATGATATGAACAAAGATAATTTGCTTTTGATATTAGAATTTTCTAAAGGGTGAAAAATTACCAGATGACACCATCTACATTTTAGACTTTCAACTCTAAATTTCAAAATGATATATACTTTAATTATTTCAACATTTTTTGTAAATAAACTATAAATAACAAAGCAAAATAAAGTGAATCAAATAAATTTAATTATTTAAACAGAAGGGATTTATAAAATTTAAATTATTCAATCAGATTCAACATCAAATATTGCTTAAATTATTCTCCCTAATCAGGAAATTAAATATAATTATTTGCAAAGCTTGGAAATTATGTAAAGCCCAATTATTCTGTGTGCCAAACTTGACTTTCAAAATTAAGTCAATCATCTCAATGCATTTTTTTGTATACAGAAGATGTCTTCAGATGACTGAACAAAAATTGTATTTTTGTTTATTGAATATGCAATGTCATTAGTTAAATATCTTGGTTATAGACATCAATGCATGAATTTATTCAGCATCCATAGCAGTTTATTTGATTGTATAAGGCAATGCTTAGTTAAAGTTAATATTTAAATGAAAAATAGCAATTAAAGCAAAAAAGGAATTTTGTGTGCTGTTAATATGCAAATAAATAACATCACAAACAAAACACTGTGCTTGAGCATTCTTATTTATTATTTGTAAACTTAATATAATAATTTATCTATTTTTGTTGCAACACCAAAAAAAGAAAGAAAATTTAATTGCACCAATTTTTGGAACATTATTTCACTGTAGTTCTGTTTTCAATACATTGTTTGTAATATCATATATTTTGATAGACTTATTTTAATCTTTTTTTTATCCTAATTCCTAGTGAATAGGTGAAGGGCGATTGATCAGCTTATTTCCAATTCCAACAAAGGTAATATGAAAAATGGACGAAAGAATGAATGAAGGTTCAGAATATTTGATAATTTTTGTGTTTTGTCAGAAATAAATAAAGACTGGTCATGGATTTTAAAACATGGAAAGCTTACAATAAAAATTCCATATCGAACATCGGCCATGCAAAAATAAATCATTTAGTGAAATCAGCAAATAATTGAAAAAATTTCCCAGATTCAACCACCACAAGTTTTTATGATTTTACTATGTTATCATAATTTTCAATTTTATAATAAATAAAAAGTATGCAGCTGGTAATATCATTTTGAATCTGTCCACGATACATTGAATTATTTCACACTCGTGTATTTTGCTGCGTTGTACGTACGTGCAAGTTGACTTACGTAACGAGCGGCATTTTGCCATTTTAAACGACAAAAATATAGTTACACAACATACGTTTGTTTAAATCATCATTGTCCTTACATTGGCAAGGGCATTTGTAAAAACAAGTACGTTACCCAATGTCTTTTCGACCGAAATTAGTACTGTTTTGACGTTCGAGTTCAACATATGAAGAGACTCACTTCCGGGTTATGTAATGGACATTCATTCAACTTAATCGTCGTTTTTATTTTATTTCCTTTTTACTATTGCGTCAGAAGTTCATAAGGAGATATCTTGCCAATTTTTATATGAATTGGTCGACTGGTATGGCTGTTACAATCCGCGCTATTTCATTGTCTGACAGTGTAAAGATACGACAGAGGCCATCTGTTTTCCACAGGTGACGTCACACATTCCATAGGACGAAATCGAGGTTTTTCCGGTGTTTATCGTAAAGTAAGATGGCCGACACGTCAAAACAGCGACGTAAACGTAGAGTTTTCAACTTCTTTTACGATTTTCTAAAAACATCCTTCATCCCAATAGCTAAGGTATTTGTGATATTGATGACTTTTAACTAATAAATGTGTTTTTCACGTCTATTAGATGTACATGTGAAGCAAAGTGTATATAGACGGACAATTTTGGAGCAAAATCACCCGGGAGTTGCACTTTAAGAATTCTTAGCTCTACGAACGTTTCGAGAATAGGGGGCCTGGTATAGCCCTAAGTTTGTTCTTAAAAAGTGACAGTTTGAAAGAATTACATCATCTGTCCATTTCACATGTCGGAGAATGCCAATATCGACAAAGTCTTAAACGGCAAAGGTAATACATAAAAAGAGTAGATATATAAAAAATCAATATTTTCTGGAAAAACTCGTTTATGATAATCAGTATGTTATGATTTTCACAAGAAATTGTTAGTCTATCCAGATAATCTCTCTTTCCTTACTAGATGATAGACTTTGACATGATACCCTAAATGAGGAATTCACATAATTCTAGGTATTTTACCAGCATAATGAACTGTACAATTGATGATTTCTCACGGTTTTTCTTCAGGAAATCGGAAGACGGTGTACAAACTCTTGGGATGCATCTTCACGCATGCAAATGCTTAATAACATATAAATATTTTAAGAAAGTAGGCCAAATATCACTGATTAAACTATTTGAACATCGTAGATAACTATTATAGTAGCCCACTCTATCATTCTTAATATACTACAAGCAGCTGACTAACATGTTTACAAACGTTTAATATATTACGCGTGACGACTCGATCCGGAAGTGTGTCACGTCCTAAATTAATGTTGTGTGGGATGCGGAGTTGTACACATGTGCGGGTCATATACTGGTATATTTGTCAAAATACATATCAGCTTAAACTCTGAACATCTTAACGTTAAACAGGACACTTCAGGTAAGTGTATTTTATCACTGCCATTGATTATTTGGAAAGTAGAGGAGAAGAACTTTGATGAGCGTTGTGTTGGTTGAAGCGTTCGTAAAATCGTTCTTTGCCTCGTCTTATTGCATTGTAACAGGTTTACAAGTAAATGATTAGCAAACTGTTTTGAGAAAATTCCCTTCATTCATGTCTTTTACCTTTGATTAACTTGCTTTGTTTCAGTGAATTATGTCGGACGACAAACCACCGTCTTACACCGAGGCAATGGCAGCCATAACTGCTGGGCTTAAGAGACAGGGGATTCGAACCCGGGAAATAACAAATCCAGATCGGGTGGTCGATGATTACTCTAATGTTGTAATTCTATTACCATCACGGTGAGAATTTTGTCACTCTTACTTAGTTATATCTAAGATTATACATCAAAAACGGTTGTCTATGGACAAAGGGAGGTAACTACCATTTTTACTCGTTTCGCTCTTGACCAATATGTTGAAACGTTGTAAAATAGCAATATATATGCTTGAAAACGGAACAAGAACGGCAAAGAACCTATATAGATATCAAAAAGTCGCTTTTTTGAAAAATAAGGAAGTGGTTATATAATCCATAGAAAATATATATGTCTTAGGCCTATGTAATATGTACATCTGATAACGCCATAATAACCCAACTGAAGTATCGTGTTTTTATTAATTTCACAACGCTAGTGTGCACTGGTCGCAGTCGTTCCATTTCGGAGTTGATAAAAAATTGGGGAAGTTAACATTTAATTCTTTTAAGAGAACATGTGCGTTCATGTTTCCTTTTTACGGATGTCGGATATTTGAAAAACTTATCATAAAAGTCAAGCACTAAGACAACACATAACATGAACATAAATAAAAAAAATTAGCGGTCAAAGGACGCCTAAACGATAGTTTTTTTTTACTTATTTTACTTTCTTTACCGGAAGCTTGTGGGGTTATAGCTACAGTTCCCCAAAATAAGCTCTATGATGTCCTGATGGTGATAATGGGGGAAGAGATTTTATAGCGACAGTTCTGTAGTTAGTGAGGACAAAGAACGCTTTTAGTGACAGTACTGAGCGTGTGAATTGTTGAATAAACTATTTTATTAGATAATGTTCTTATGTAATATGAAAAAAATACTTCAAACATGTAAGTGTTAATGTAACTTTAAGTCAAACATTTCTTTCTTCAGTAAAGGAACCGGTCCTCACAACCTGACTTTCCGAACTGAGTCTCCCCCTGCCTATACATGCGCCGAGGAACAAATAACTCCGACTGCGCCACCGGAAGAGAACACACGAGCTACAGGGTATTCAAGACCTCCACCCTCTTGTGAATACATCTCAAAGAAACATCATGAGCCTTCTGAACACACTTCAGACGAAGAAATCGGTAGATTCAATGCTCCATTGCAGCCTGCATGTCCTCGACCCTCAGCGCCCCCTATGTACCCCGGACATGCGCAGTCGCACCCCGGAAGTGCGCCGTCGGTGACATCCTATTCAGTGGAATCGTCTGCTTCTGGCAATGTCCAATCTTCCATTAGTTTGAAAAGGTCTTCACCAACAGAGAAGATACCAAAACGTGATGAGAGGTTCCCATGTAAATTTGACGAAGATTTAGAGAATGAAATGGAGGCTTTTGATCCATCGTTACCAGGTCCTGTCAAATTAGACAAAAGTGAATACGAGCTGACGAATGCCTCCCCTTCTAGTCAAGAAATCAAGTGGACACCCCCGCCGAACGCGACGGACTTCTCAGGGCTTGTCTATACAATCCAACTCGACTATCATTCCAGGCCAATTCTTACCAGATCTCCAAAATGTAAATCGTCGTTTGATGCAAGTTCTTGGGTTGAGATAATGGACACTGCCAGGCCGTCTATTCGAGTATTCCTGTCTCCGACGACTTTAACGATCGGTCCGGCCAAATGGAAGCTGCCGGGGCTAAGTTCGAATCCCTTGAAGGCGAGGATGAGACTGAGAGCAGTGGCTGACGGGAATCGTTTACCATCCTGCAAAAGGGGGCCATGGACCAAGCCCATTACTGTGCTATATAAAGAGGAAACGTAAGCCACGATATAACGATTTGTATTTTGTTTTGAAATAAGAAATTTGGTTGTAAGTTTATGTTTTGTTAAATTTATGTTATGCCTCCATTGTTGATACTATCAGTAGCGATAGTGCTTGCATGGTTGATTTATCAATACTGATTGTTTTAATCAATTCAAAAATCAAAATTGATTTATGCTTCATTCACACATAGACTAAAATTCTTTTCTGAAGAAGAAGGAAAATATGTATTTGTTTCTGGAGACAAACCAACAGTGAAGTGGAAAGCCCTAGACTGAACGAGTTCGAATCCCTATAAGGTCAATATTTTGATCTCTTTATTCCTTGGCACACGGTAAATTTTAATCAAACTGTTGAAGATTCAGTTTCCTTGTTCCATACGGAGTATTTGATATATTGCATTATTACTCGCCCGTGTAAGATACCGCGGTGTGAAATATATACGACGATCTAAAACTAGTGTAATACCGCTGAGCGTATGACGTCACAATAGTTTGTGGTTGTGACGTTAGCACAGCCGTAATAATGGTTTGTCACTATTGTAATTATTTTTCACACAAATTTTGCAGATTTAAAAAAATTTGCGCAAAACTGACAGTTTGACCACGTAGTCATTGTCGATGCAGGGGCAAAAGAACTTGGACAATGAACTATATATAACGTACAAACATCGGCTCTTTGAAATCAGTTATAATTAACCGCCTTGCATTTCTCGCCTTGTTTCGGTTACAGATTTCCCCTCCTTCCCTTGCTCCCCCCTTTCAAACCATCCAGAAAAAAAGAAAGACGAAAACGGCCTAAAATGTTTTGTTTTTTTGTCGTAAGCGGTTCCGTGAGATCAATTCATATGTTATGTCAAACGATATAATGTTCTAATGTGATATGACATAAATATACTTTGAACATTTAAGTGTTTATGTAACTTTAAGTTAAACATTTCTTTCTTCAGTAAAGCAGCCGGTCCTCACAACTCGAGTTTCCGAACTGAGTCTCCCCCTGCCTATACATGCGCCGAGGAACAAATAACTCCGACTGCGCCACCGGAAAAGAACACACGAGCTACAGGGTATAAAAAACCTCCACCCTATTGTGAATACATCTCAAAGAAACATCATACGCCTTCTGAACACACTTCAGACGAAGAAATCGGTAGATTCAATCCTCCATGGCAGCCTGCATGTCCTCGACCCTCAGCGCCCCCTATGTACCCCGGACATGCGCAGTCGCACCCCGGATATGCGCCGTCGGTGACATCCTATCCAGTGGAATCGTCTGCTTCTGGCAATGTCCAATCTTCCATTAGTTTGAAAAGGTCTTCATCAACAGAGAAGATACCACTGCGTGATGAGAGATTCCCCTGTAAATTTGACGAAGATTTAGAGAGTGAAATGGAGGCTTTTGATCCATCGTTACCAGGTCCTGTCAAATTAGACAAAAGTGAATACGAGCTGACGAATGCCTCCCCCTCTTGTTCAGAAATCAAGTGGACACCCCCGCCAAACGCGACGGACTTCTCAGGGCTTGTCTATGCAATCCAACTCGACTCTCATTCCAGGCCAATTCTTACCAGATCTCCAAAATGTAAATCACCGTTTGATGCAAGTTCTTGGATTGAGATAATGGACACTTCAAGGCCGTCTGTTCGAGTATATCTGTCTCCGACTACTTTAACGATCGGTCCGGCCAAATGGAAGCTGTCAGGGTTGGGTTCGAATCCCTTGAAGGTGAGGATGAGACTGAGAGCAGTGGCTGACGGGAATTCTTTACCATCCTGCAAAAGGGGGCCATGGACCAAGCCCATTATTGTGCTTTATAAAGAGGAAATGTAAGATTTGTCAGGTCAATTTGTATTAAAAAGAAGAATATTGGTTGTTTATATTTTGTTATATTTAAGTTATGTTTCCATTGGTGATGCCGTCACTTATCGACAGTGTTTACAAGTTTGATCTGCCAATACTGGCTGATTTTTTAAATTTATCCTTAATTCACACATCGACAAATATTCATTTCAGAAAACGAAGTGAAACCCCAATACAGACGGAGGCATTGTAATATATTACCATGTGCCTGGCCTAAAAAAAGATGAATGAAAATATATGAATTGTGTCTGCCGACAAACCACCGCTGCATTCAAAACACAGTCATTACACATTAAGTGATGTTATTAATCCTTTCTGAAAGTTTCATGAAAATTGACTTATGTATAAAGCCATAGTAGTATGTTTTATAAGACAAATCTCCTAAGAAAACTGTGAATATGCAAAGAAATTATTAATGCAAACAAACCAGGATACTTACGAATTCGTCACGATTTACCTTTTTTGTAATGTTTCTACGATCCCTTTAAACAATGTTGCTAGTGCATATTGAAAATTTATCCCATGTTAAAAACAAACCAAATCATGTCGTCGATCTTTGATCGTTTCTTGTGAATGAAAATAACTGTTGTTTTTATAGATTGGTAAAGTCAATATGCTGGCCTTCGATTCCTGAAATTATGCAATTGTAAGTCAAAGTGTTTGAGTTATCGCCCCTTGAAAAAGAGAAAAATCCGCCGACTTTGCAAGCTCACTAAGAAAAGATATTCGTACCGCAAGTTCACATTAAGGAATATTCCTATTTGAAATTTGGCTGCAATATCTCCAGCCCTTCTCTACTGAATTGTGTCCACATAAATCTTGAAAGATAAATGATAATATAGACTATATATACACACTAATATATAATAACAATAAGGATCTTCAAGGAACTGGAAAGTAGGGATAGGATCTTTCCCCACTGTTAACTGCTAGATATGTGGCTGCGGTTAGGCCGCTCGAAGTGGAAAACCCTAGACAGATCGAGTTCGAATCGCGAAAAAGTTAATATTTTGAACTTTTTATTCCTTGGCACACGGTCGATTTTGATCAGACATTTGTACGATTGAGTTGCCTTGTTCCATTCTGAGAAGAGACTTGAATTCCTGGGGCGGGATAGCGCAGTGGTTAGCGCGCTCGGCTTCGGATCAGGAGGTCCGTGGTTCGAATCCCGCCAGGGGTTCGGCAACTTTGTCTACAGTAGAGAACTGTTCTACACGCAGTCAGGTTTGGATGCAATGCTACACTGAAATTCAGCGCAGTACAATCCATGGTTCGCTAGTTCCAGCCGATGCTCGCAGGTTTCACCGCAATGCATATAGCCACGATGGTGTTGCGGGCTTTCTCCCTGCAATAATACTAGCAACCGCGATATAAGTGAAATAATCTTGAAAGCGGCGTTAAACACCAACTCACCTCACCTTGAATTCCTTCAGCTATACGATGTGCAGATGTGTTTTTTATACAAGTTGAATCGTAAGGTGGGTGGGTGATGTTGGGTTAATGCCGCGTTCAAGAGTATTTCACTTATATCACGGCTGCTAGTATTATTGCAGGGATAAATCCCGCAACTCCATTATGGTTATGCATTGTGTTGAGACCTGCGAGCATCGGCTGAAACTAGTTAACCATGGGTGGTACTGTGCTGTATTTCAGTGTACCATTGCATCCAAACCCAAACCAAAACTTTCACTTGTTGAGAAAGCGATGTATATGTATTAAAACATTATGAGTTTTCGGATTATTGCCTTTCTTTTATAACATAATCAGACATAAAAGGTTAGTTTATCGGAAAATGTGACGTCGACTGATACTTCCCAGTTTAAGGAATCGTGAGATTTGAGCAAATATTTATTAAGCAAAGCCATTTCCACCGACCAAGAACCAATCGTTTTATCTCGCTACCCGAAATTTTTCCTGTAGGAACTTTACGATTTCCCCCTTGTTTTGAGTACATGTGAAGACAGTAATATAAAGCGTACGTAAAATATCTCTAAAGGAAAGGAGGGGTTGAATAAATAGTGATAACACTGTACCTATTTGAATCAATAATCATGTATTGTTAGCTGTTCTCTCTCTTTTCATCAAAGAACGTGGGGGGGGGGGGGGGGGGGGGTTATATGTTGTAGTGAGCATGCTTGCTGCTTGCGAAAATCTCCAGGTTCGGATCCTTGGGTCTGATAGTATACTGTGCCCCTCGGTAAGCACTTCATCAAGTGTGTGCCCAGTCCGTTATCGAAACAGGTTGTACAGATCCGCAAGGTATCCCAAATCAAAAGTAGTTACTTTGAAAGGACGATTCCTTCAGCATGAAGGCATATGAGTACTGCTAAAAACAATTGATACGATGCGCGATTTTCTAAATATCAACATTTTCACCTCATCATTTCATGTAAAGCTTCTGCCTCAATAATAAAAACTGTCATTTTTTAATTTTTTATCCCATCTAAGCATAGCATACATACACCTTTGTCATTTTTTAATAAGAAAGGAGTCATTCGGATTGCTTTCCTTATTTCTCGTCTTAATTTGAAAAATTCAATATCATAAAGATGAAAGAAACCCGGGGCAAATACAATACTGTCCACTCGTTTGAGTAAATACGTCAATTCGAGTTCATCCCTTTAAATACAAGAAATCTTTCATCGCCTGTCAAATATTTGACAAGAGTTTCCTATAGTTCTCTCTCTTGATAAAGAACACCGACATTAGCTCTAGCTTCGGGCAACATTGAAGAAAGATTTTGGTTTGATTTGACACGTACTGTTCTGAAGGGGACGTAGTGTCATGTAACGTCGGAAATATGTTTTGCCAAGAACAAGGACGTTAAATGTAATTAGTGTTAAAGTATTTCTCGGCATATTTGATTTGAACAACCAATGTTTCCTTCTTGACGAATGTGTGCATTTGTCCAATTCTCTATGCATGTTGCACGTTTGTCCAATTCACTATGCATGCTGCCCGTATGTCAAATTCACTATGCATGCTGCCCGTATATTCAGTTCACTATGCATGCTGCACGTTTGTTCAATTCACTATGCATGCTGCACGTTTGTTCAATCCACTATGCAAGCTGCACTTTTGTTCAATTCATTATACATGCTGCCAGTATGTCCAATTCACTATGCATGCTGCCCGTATGTCCAATTCACTATGCATGTTGCACGTATGTCCAATTCACTAGGCATGCTGCACGTTTGATCAATTCACTATGGATGCTGCACGTTTGTTCAGTTCACTATGCATGCTGCACGTTCGTTCAATTCACTATGCATGCTGCACGTTCGTTCAATTCACTATGCATGCTGCACATTTGTCCAATTCACCATGCATGCTTCACAGATTTTGTATTACAAACTATTTAGATGTATATTTGTCATTTTCACTAAATAAAAACATAATCTGATTAATATATTTGTGAAATGAGGTTGTTAAGGCTGTTTATGCGTGTTTATGCAAGTTTCGCTAAGCGTCATTTTGAAACCATTATGTTTTTCTCTTAACCAATCGATGTTTATTCATTTTATGCACACTGTGCAAACAAGACTGGGTTATAGGGTGCGCTCTTCAGATAAAATAGAAATTTAATCAATTGTTTAGAAACTTAAAAACAAAAGATTTCTAAAACATAGGAAAACTATGATGCAAAAATGATCTTTTGTTGAAGTTTGAAAAATAGCTCTATGCTATTTTAATTTTTTTTTATCAAAAGCCACGACGAAAACACCATCAAACACTCACGATTCACCCTGATAACATAGCATTATGCAGGAAAAGACAACCCCAGGCCTAGTTCAAACAACGCTAAAGTTTGCCTTTAAACGTTGACAAAAGACATCATTTATTTGCAGTCAATACATCAGTGTTTGTATTAGCACCCATTTGTTAACAACGATTGGCGGAAAACGGCTCTCTCATCACGACTATGCTAGACCAGGGTAGACAAAGGTTAAACCCTGACCAACCGCTAATAAATCTATGTAACTACCCTTCCTGCTTTAGAGAGGAGAGTAAATCTTCCAGATTGATCCGCCAAGTCCTCGCCTTTTCCTGAGTGTATTTAGCTTCAAATTTGACTAATTTATGGCTCCACCTCGGGTACCGGGTAAAAGTAAGTTTACTACCCACGTCACCCGGACAATCGTGTCAAGAGGAACCAAGCGAAATAGTGCACTCTCATAGGAATTGCTATTGACCTAATGGATCTCCTTGTTTGACTCCAAGCTCTCTTAAAATTAATTATATCCTTCAGCGTAACTCAAATCTTGGATTTGAAAACCGTATCCGCTTGAGATTATTTATTTGCCTTTAATGGTTGACATTTCGTATCAATTTGTTGGACTGATTTAGAGAACAAATAGTATGCTAGCCTCGCATTTCAATAAATGCTCTAGCTCTTGTTAACTGGGTGAATACTCTAACTATAATGGACCACCTAGGGATTGAGTTCTTCTGTCTAATATTTTGTCAAACGTTTAGGAACGCCCCTACTGTTGTGTACACTGAAAGGAACGCAACCGTTCGTTATTACTTTCTTTGATTTCTTTGTTGCAGCTTCGGTAGATAAAAGGTGCGCTGTATAGGTATAAGGAGCAAGGGCCAAAGCTAAATGAATAATAAACAAACTTCAATTACAAATGAAAGAAGGAAAGACCCTACAGTAAGGTAACATCATAAGGAAGTCTATGAGAAGACTTGATAGTTATATACTGAACATTAACAAATTTTAGTCATTTTACATTTTGAAAAAATTGATATATTTTTTTTCACGTGGTAAGAACGTTCATTTCTAGACTTTAAAAGTATCAATAATATATATTTTAAAGAAATCAAGATACCTTATGTTGTTAATTGTTTAGACTGTTAAATGTAAGTACAAATTCAGAAGTATTTGACGGATCTGAGAAGATTCTGTGAGGGAATACTTTTGTTGTATGCATCAATGCAAACGTTTCAGAAAAGGCAGGTTTGAAAATGTTTTTCTTAAAGTAGAATGGATAAAACACCTTCAAAATCTATATGGAAGACATTATCAAACATATATACCAATTACATAACCTCGTATTCACAAATGTGTATAACGTTTAAAAATACCTAGAGTAATCATCTAACATGCACATTATTAAGGAAAAGTTTTGTAAAAATAACAGATTTATAAAGCATTATCAAGTGTTCGAGCCTTTTAAGTTCTCGTAATGTTTGAAAAATATTGTGTGATATAAACAATTTGAGAGAACGTGAGCAGGGTTTTTGTCTGCACTGCAAGCTCTCTTTTATCATTAAATTTGTGGACAAGCCAACATTATTTACAGTGTGTTGAGGAAGCGCGCAGATGATAAGGCATACTCCCCTGTTAAACATCCTTTCATCTTGAAACTGCAGTCACCATTCTAACACGACTTAACTATCAAACATGATACACAAGCGTGTTAAAAGCACAGTAGAACGCTTTTGGATGTATTTGTAAAGCTTGCCCCTCTTGATAAAAGCTCATGCAGAATATATTCCTTTTAGTGTGAAAACCTTAGAAACTTAAGTAACAGAATTCTTGTAGCGAAATTCATATATATGTGAATATGAATTTGGAACCCCTATCCCACAGAAAAGAAAAGATTTAAACTTTTCTTGGAATGAAAAAATTTGTTTCACATTTTATTCATGGGGTAAACATTTCAGATATATTATTTCATCGTCCAGAAGTAGTTAAATTTCATATCGAGACCTAAATGCAAGTGTTTATTCTAATCTCTTTTAATGGTATTCTAGAAGTTGTTGTGGTACGGTTATTCAACTTTTTTCTCTAATATAATAAAGAAGTTGATTATCCATAAAATCTTGTTCTTCAGTGGTTATTCTGTAGTAATCATACAGAGAGGAGAATACTCAAAATGAAAACAACATACTGATTTATATACACTTGATGAATCTTTATTACCAACAGGTTTGTAGTATTTTTGTTGATATTATGTACAACACTACAATAATTCATTACATCAATTATCGGCATCGCGACGTCACAATTATAAACCTATATCATGACGTCACAAACATTATTATGACAACCTGAGATGTATTTCGTGGATAACAATAATAAATAACATGTGGTATGACTGAGATGAGAAGCGAGTAACTCATTATGACGTCATGAATACGAAACAATGTGCAAGTGAACAATGTATGGTTCAAATGGTTGATTTCATCCTTGACGATGGTTCTTACCATGTTTCTAATCGTTATAAAACACCAACTAGCCAATATATATCATACACCAATTTTCCTTTTTACCCATTCTCTCAAGAATCATAATTTGTTGTTGTTTACTTTCTATTTAATGAAACTTTTCACTATTCAAATTCAAACAATCTGTATTGATATATACAAATAAGGAAAACAATTGATCTAAATGTCATTCCAACTCATTCGATACCTTTGCTGACCGAAATTGAAATCATTTCAAACTTTTTTCTCAGCCAAATCATTTAAATGAAGAAATGAAACATAATCTAATCTACATGCATCTGTGGACATCACCAAGACACATCTGTTCTAGCACTAGAACTAGGGAATGAACACATTATTGGATAGAACATATATCTGAACATACGCACGTAAAATATATACAACATATATACAACACGTGAAGGTGAACAATAATCACACAAGAACAATCGTACCCTGAGTTCACATGCCTTAACGTTTGTTTTGGTAGTTCATGAAGATCAGCCTATCTCTCGTTTGGAAGCTGTAGTTCAATCACTTTACACACCACATCGATACATATAAGACAGACATATAACCTCGATAAGTGGTATCTTATAGTTTGAAACAACTAAGGACACATATCATACTTACAAACTTCTGGAAACCAATATTTTTCAGTATATAAATAAGATTTTCGCTCAAATCAATTGATTCCATTAAGTAATACCGTCATACTGTTTAAACGTGTTTCCATTTCCTATGTAGTCATACTCTACGCATTTTTTTACATTGCTACGACATATTTCGCTTGCAGTGGAGTAAACTTCTCAAAAAAAACCTTTAAACAATGTGAAAACGTCGTTTAAAAAATCAAACAAATTTCGACGAGAGAATATTTCGTTGATTGGCGCAAAGTTCATTTATAAAATTAAATAAAAAAGAGTTCTTCGCATCGAACATTGATGTACCAAATACACTGGTAAATACCAAAACTTCATCAATATTCACTCACATTGGCAATGGCAGGTTGTATGAATGACGTTGTTTGAAGTGTGTGTGTCCATTTTTCAGTGTCAGTTATTAAGGATAAGTTCAACAAACATTTCGGAGTATGAACGCTAACGTAACTTGCGTCACAAACGCCTAGCTGAGAGCTAAATCAACAACGAATGACTTATAATGAAATAAATGGCAAGTCACATCACACCTTACGCTTTCTACACTGAGAAATGAGACTTATAACTCACTGCATTAAAGCCGATGTACACGTATTCATGTGTTTACAAGCATTGACATTCATGTATGTCTGAAGACAGGTGGCACAGAAGAGTGACGTCACACCCGCATATTCTGGCTTTGACAATTCTCTTCCCCCGAGGAAATATTCTTTCAGACTGGTCATAGACGCCATATGCTACGAGAAGCTCCCCCCACAGTCCGTCAGGCTGTCTGTAAAAACAATGCAACTGCCTGTAACGCAGTAAGTAGCTTTAGATTGTCTTCAATAATGCTGATGTACAGCAAGATCACTTATTCAGCATCGAATCGTTGACTTTTTTCAAGTGTTACACTCATAGGACAGTTTTAAACCATGAATGCGAATAATGCTATGAGTAGTAACACGGTACAGGGTACCTGGTTAGACCCTGAGGACTCCTGGGACACGAGGGGCGCGGCTCGAGGTAAAGCTAATCCCTCGTATATAGAGTTGATGTGAGTATCTCTGTGGAAGCGGTCACACTTTACAAGCGGCTCCTGGAACGAGGTCGGTCTCCTGTCTCTGAACCGTGTCGACGGGGTGTCAGTGAACCGTGATCCCACTAGAAGATGAAGCTGACGGTGAACAACCTCCATCTTTAAGATCTCCTGCTCAATGTTGGGCAATTGTATTCCCAAGGTCACACATCCGTTTGTGAAGGTCACGTCCTGTTCTACGCCGACCTGCCAAGACCTATCCTCCCCACACTTCCCTCCGTCGTAATGGTTAAGGTGCTCTGTGATTTGGAAACTCTTCGGTACAATCTTTAGTCTGGTGACCTTGAAGCTGTAATCTTTCGAATTGGGGATGACCTTGGAGTCTTCCCCTCCTACATGGTTGCCCTTGGCCGTCAAGGTGAAGGTCGGTTCAGAGCACGCTGCATCCTTGAAAAAGTCGTATCGACCTTGCCATGACCTTCCATCTGGCAGGAAAGACAGCCATCTGGTTAGGAACATGCCGTATTGTCTGGACTCGCAGCGAGTGCTCACCCAGTCGCCCTGTAGACTGAGGATGGTCCCCGAGTGGGACCGCAGTTCCGGCGGATAGAAGTCGTTCGAGTTGGAAACCTTGACACACACGCTGCATCCCTGGGACTGAAAGCATAAATAAAATTTGGTCACTAAATATGTACATAGAATATCATATAAAAATAATCAACAAGATTCGAGGAATTACGGTTTATCTGTCCTGAGTAGATTATTGTTATAAAGTCCGAGCTCGACTCACTGAACGAATGAATAGAAATAGTTCTGTCAGCCAATCAGATCTCGAGTTATTTTTAGAAAAACTGTAATTCCCGTGATCATTATGAAAACGTTTATACCCAGCATATTTGTGCCCGCATGGGTAAGAATATATCATATGGCACACCAAAACACTAAGATGTCTTTGTAAACTACTTCAAAATTACACTATTGTGAAGACTTTACCATGATCGACCTGTATCATCTTATTCTTATCGGTTCTCTGTGATGTGTGATATCCTCTGAGACAACGAGCGTTGTACAAAAGACTATACTGTCAATTACCAATCACGATTGATCATAAAACATACAACAATTTGATTTTGACGGGATTTAATGTATGACTTTCCTAGTTCGGTTGTCAGAACTGTTTTATAATCCCGCCAATATTTACGTTTGAAGAAATAGCAGTTTTTTGGGGGGAATCCTATTTGAAACAGTTCCTTGATTTTGACCTCAACAGTAAACTTGTCGGAGCTTTTTTTTTTAACAGACTAGTCGGAATCATTCACTTCCTTGTATACTTTGATCTTAGCTTCACTCAAACCCTTTACACGATAACCTCTTGTTGAGAAATTCCAGATTTGGGACATAAATCCTTTCTTGGAGGTTCTTGTCCAATGTTTATTACAATAAGTAGTTTTTCTTATAAATATACAACAAAACCCTATTTTCGCAGATTTTATAAGGGCACCATGTAGTCTCTTAAATGAAATTTGCCATTTTATTTGAATTAAAAAATCAAAATGAATTAAAAAGGCGGCTCAGTAATTTCTTCATTTTAGACCGATTTAACTCTTATCACTGACACGCTTAGATCTTTTTCTCATGTAGGGTTTGGTTAACGGACGTACACTTTATGGTTATCTACTTATAGCATTTCCATTCAGACATCAAAATGTCCATCTGTCTGTCTGTCATTCCCCTCCACCTGTCTAACGTATCGTACAGTATTAATTTTCATTGGAGATCCATATTGCCTTCAAGATTGAAGCAAGAAGTGAAAGTTTAAATAAACCTCAATTAATGTGTTTATGTCGTGTCTTTCTGTAAACAAGGAACCCATCCCGGAGAAGCCCAGCAATATCATAGGCAGTTTACGCGATACCCCATTAGTGGGTTGAGTAAATATTTACCATATAGATACAGTTGGCCAACAGGTGGCGCTCTGTCTCCTTCACGATACCGAAACAGGAAGAGTGCGTTTTATTAATATGGAAACTGTATAAACCTAACCTAGCACGTGGCTAAAAATGAGCCAATTTGTCGGAATATTAGCAGCGAGTTCGTATGTCTTATTCTGCAAGCGATTACCCATGTTTGGGTCATTAGAGGCAAGGTTTGTGTATTTGTGGAACACGTGTCTCTACAGCCAATGAAAACAAATCATGCTATTTACATCTGTCCAGACCACGATAATAGGTGTAGAGTTGGTTACAACCCGTACATATTTCAAGACTGTTTATTGAATGCGAAACCTACGATATTAACAATATCATGCAAGGGACGTGCCCTCATTTACGATGTAATCCATAGTATTTATATGACCAATTTCCGAAGGGAATTTAAGAACATTATACTATGTATTTTAAGGTTCATATACCTAAATTGCTTAGGTTGATGGATAATGAATATGGCTTGCTGACGATTCAAAGAAAGATTCTTAATTTCTATAGTCAGTACAAGCTCATTACATCATGGCTGAACTGAAAAGGAACATGATCAGCGAGAAACGACGGTCGCTGAATTTGAATTTTGTAAAAGATTAATCTGTTTATGAAACTTAGGAATTGGAAATATGATGATTGATGTATGGAAAGAAATGTCTTGATGGAATACACAATGAAGCGGCAGTAGCACGTTTTCTGAAAGATTTATTTCTTCAAATTTTCCACAATAAACATTAGTTAATGCCAAATGTATTATCTTCAAAGGGTAAAAAATATCTCATGACGCAGCAGATGCAACATTCATTTATCAAGGAAAAAGCACGATCATGCTAAGTTCGTTTTAAAACTACTTCTTTTGATTAAAAACTATTTTGCAATGAGTTACATTAATTTTCGTTTTCTTGAGATCATTTGTATAAAAAACCGTGCTACTAGCCCTTTAATACAATTAGCTTTCTGGGATATTTAAGTGGGGTTATTTACAAAAAATGTGGTGTATCTTCACTGCAAGCGAGTATACAGACGATGGTTATAAAAAAAACTATTGAAATAGTTATCGTTAGACTATTTTTACGTTTACCTACACTATATGTATGTAACACCTCTAGAAAGTGACTTTGAGTCTTGGGAGAAGCCAAAACGGTTAAAACTTATAAAATGTACTGACATAAGTTTTATAGTCTTTCAAAAACTTATATTTCAGCACATTTAATAAGTTTAAACTGTTTTGGCTTCTCCCAAGAATCAAAGTCACTTTCTAGAGGTGTTACATACATATGGTGGTTTTATATGAAACAAGCAAACTTGAATACATAACACAGGTCCCCTGGTTATTAAAAAACACCCTTTTTAAAGAACGGATAAAGGCGTTTGTTTACATAACAGAGAAATACGATTGTAGCATGAGTTTCAATATACTAAGATATACTCTTTTACTATCCTTATACTAAAGACTGAATTAATTCGTTTGCTGTATTAATTAAAACAGGGTTTGTTAACTGTAATTTCGTCTACTCCGGAATGATGCAGGACGTCAATCAATTGCTAATTAACACAATCCTCAAATTCATCGAAATCCGAATGACCTACATTCTGATTAAAGTTTGATCAACTCCGTCTTAGACCAGTGTATAGCGGATGTAAGCTTCATAACTTTGTAGGTTCTCGTCTAATACAAAATCTAGTCTCGTCTTCTCACGCTGATGAACAGTAGCACAGGAAATTCGGTTATTGTGTAAAGTCTGTGACGCATCGGACCAAATTCCAATATAAGGTTATTTATTAAGTCGCCCCGATATTCCAAGATTTCTGAACTTTTATATGCTTCGAACTGATTTGTCTATGCTTTCAGACAATTGTGCAACTTTATTATCATGTACAATTCAAATGATTTGAATACATAACTTTGAAAGTTTTAATTTCGACCTATGGAACAGACATACTACCAATTTATTACCATATATTTTTGGCATTATCTTTTAAACCTGAGATATTGATTCAGATATTCGATATACAATTTCAAACAACTATCACTTCTAATCACCAACGACGTTTATAATTTTAGGGTTCAAATTTTCATATTTCTTGATCTCTCGCTCTGGGCATACCAATGTTCCGTCACTCGTCTCGAAAAATTACCTGTAATATGACATTAATGCTCATTTATTATCCTGTATATGTTCATAGGTAAGTCTCCTCTAGGGTAGACAGTAGCATGTACATAACTCTGTCAAAGCTTCTTATCGTTTATTTTCAATTAATCTTTCTGGAACTCGAGAACAATTGAATAAAATCTCAAATTGTAAGACTTTTAATTGAAACCTTTCCGTTGAAAAATTCAAATGGAATATTCAAGACTATTTACTCCACATACATAGCCCATCCCAGTGGACCATAAGCTTAACGTTAACAAGGTTCAAGGACCGGTTCAAGGGTTCCAAGCTCTTCTGAAAGTCGGACGTTAAAATCAGTTTATATACCTTCCCATTGTAATGACATCGTCAGTATCCCGATGATTATTATCCCCGACATAAGCTAACAGCACAATTTCATTTGAATCAAAGATGGATAAGCCTTTGTTGACGCAAACTGTATATCAAAGGATTTCTATTCCGCTCCTTAAATCTGAGGTTAAATGTTCCTCTGGCTTCATTGTATCATAGGGCGCTTGGCGAACATGTTTGTCTCTTATGGTAACAATGAAAATTGAAGGTCAAGTAATGACGCGTGGAAGCAGGTTGTCATCGCTTTGGTATGATAGAAACCAAACAATGGATACGTTTTGTAATTTTTAGGTTACTTAAGGACGTTTAAGAAATAAATACGATGAGAGTCGCAGTGTGAGGTTTGAAATTCGATTGCAGGAGTATATAAACTTAAGCCTTTTTCTAAGTACTTTTCTTTTACTAAGTAAAATGTTTCTAAGCTTTCACATAATGACGGCCGCTTGAATTAATTAAGTTTTACCAAAACAAGTTTTCAGAGGATGTAGAAATTGAAGCAAGAACGTAGTTGGCAAATGGTTGGAGGTACCTGGGTCTTTGTACCTTAGACATTTTAGAAATTCAGACAAGTCACGTGACTCGGGCAGCTGAATCATGGGTACAGTACTTTTAATTGTTCTTTTTCCACTTAGACATCCAAATAATCTCCAGCTCATGTCTTGAAGGAACGAGGAGAATCGCACCTATGTGCAGTCACCAGTCATCTGATTTGTTCATCAGTTCATCGATTTCCAAAACTCAAAGCATTTTAAGGTGCTCGCATGCAAACGCCATCACACGTTCCTGCTTTGAACGTGACTTATTTCTTCGAGTTTGATTACTAGTATCTCCTGAAGAAAATATAATTTGTCTAAACTCTAATTTGGGAATATATTTCATTTCCATTAAAAAAACTGCTTCAGTCCCAAAAATCAAATCCCTTTCAATATCAAATGTACCTTTTCTTGAACTTCAACTGAATAATTTTACATACGAACGTAGGTTCTATCGAATGAGGAAATGAAAGAACTTGTCAAGGTAAATACCAAATTCATTATACAAAAGTATTCGAGGATGCAAGCGGTTCTTTTTAAACACCAATTCCGTAGAAAGAACTTGCAGTATTACCACCTGTGCCAAGCATAGACAAACAATGTCTAGTTTAATTACAAGGGTATGTCATAATTGCAAAGCCTTTTCATCCCCAAGCTTTCATACATCCCGAGGATGGACCATGTTTCTTGGGCCTCATTTTAATGACGTCGTTCTGAGCTGGTACTTCACAAATCTCTTCTACCCGGTCTAAAGTAATTGTGGGTTGTTAGAGCGCCACCTCGGATTATGTTAGTTTTAGGTAGGGCTCCTCTCGTTCGGCGTGTTGACTGTTTCAACCCGCCACTTGAGGGAGTCAATAAACTTTACCCTTGGAGGACAATGTAAATACGTATCAGATGTCGAACAGTCTATAGATGCAGGTACCGGATCTCGATATTAAGATTAAGTCCAATACAGGCCGAGAGGTTGGATTCTTTCTATCTTTACAATATTACTTTACAGTGACACTTTAAACCAAAAGGGTATGCTTGTTAGTGGAATAAGGTTTTGTGCTTCTGTGAAAGTTCAAATTTATCATTACGAAGTTGTATAATCTCTGTTTGTAACGAATTGTAAATATCATAAAAAACAGTTTCACACATCTTTTTCTTAAGGAGGGGTTTGAGACTAGGTACACAGTGTAATTAAAAGAAGAAGCTATAAGAAAATATATGTTACTTCTTACACTTAAAAATACTTTAACATCTGGCACAAAAGATTCGAACTAGGTTAAATTAAATTTGCACTGGTCGAATGGATACTCCCTCGTTAGTACACCCATATGCATCGACAGTACTATATAGCCAGACTAATTGGGATACCAATTAAAACAACTGCTGATAACTTGAGAAGGCGATGAATTGGTAGCTAAGATCAAAAGAAGGCCGAATCAACGTCATTAGTAACCGAGTACACCTGTGCAAAGTTCAGCTCATGTTCGCACATAGTATATAACATGGGGACAACCAACACACACCTAACAATCCCCTGTGTACAATGTAAGGGTAAAATTGCATTGATTATTTGGATCGTCTTTACATTATAATCTGCATAACGGAGTGCAGAAAAGTTTGGTCTTATTTTAATGAGGTTGTCTAAATATATTGCAATTATCATTCTACACCCAAACGGAAATTGCCGCTTTGTACAGAAGTTAGATGCATGGAATATCGTACTACAGTTTATGACTTCAAATCAACTGTCATATGACGATACACAATAAAATCACATCCGCACCTTTTTAGTTCAAAATACATGTTACGCCGAAAAATCATTTTTTTACTGAACTGAAAGTGGAACAAAGTGTAATCCGATGAACTGGAATACTGATGAAAGTTGATCTGGACTGAATGAATCAATTTAGATAGTTATGTCTCAATGCAAGGGGCCCTTTTAAAAGGATTGATGCTGAGATGCCTTGTAGGACCGGAGAAAATAGTCCATATTACTTCTGACTGTATATAGTAGGTGGACGATTGGAGATAAAAGAGACCACATTATATCTATGGAATGAGACAGAAAAAACAATTTAGGGAGTTTAGAGAGTCAATGGAATTTCTTCTAATAATTTCTTTACAGTAAACCAGTGCCGTATGACTGAACAAAACGAGAATTTGTATTATCCGAGCGAAAGCGAGGAATACATAAATTTACATGAATTTCGTGAGTGCCATATGACACTCAATAACATGACCCTGCAGTAGTTTATTTAAAGCCGATGATATTCCATATCCAAGAAACGGTCTGATGACAGCCTGCTACTCTGACGTTAAGAACAATAGTTTTAGCGTCACAGGGGAAGACATCGAAAATCTAATCACCAGGTTACACTGTCATTCAGCTATCATGGAACAATAACCGATTGGATACATGAGAGGCTAAATACGTACAGACTGGTCGTATTTTAGAGTAGACACGGCCGGTTGTCTATCATTAAAAATAAACTTTTGGAAAAATGAGAGGCAAATACACTTACGTAATAGTCGTATTTAAGAGCAGATACGATCGGTTTCGATTTGTGTGATTAAACAATAAACGCTAGGATAAATGACATGTTGAATACCAATTGTAGTTCGTATTTTAGAGCAGATACGGTCGTCTTGAAAGTCAGTATAGGTTTTCAGTGCGGTTGACTACTCTAACCCTCTCCTAACCTGAAGTCCAGTGTAATTACACCGGTCACTTATCTGCCTCGGGCCATTGTAAATCAAAGAGGATGTCATTTGGGTGGTACTGGTAGGGTTTCTTTCATTTATGTTTCTTTTCGGGGGAAGATTGAAAAGCTTTCTAACGGATTAGCACATGTTTGAGGTGACCAAAGGTGGGGAGAACCTATCTGCTGTATGTATAGAAGTGAGACTCTTCCTGACACTGTGGTATTAAACATTTAACCTTAAATTAACCCTTGCCGGGAACAAAATAACCTCTTGAAGAGCAAGATTTGGATCTCGAATAGTTTCTGAGGATATTTTAAAGATATTCTATATGATGTTTCTGTCCAAGTATTTTTTTCAGAGACTAAGTGTAGGTTGATCTGTTTGAATCATAAACTAGATAGATGTAAGTTGATAACATTTCACCTGTTACAAATTCTTTTTGTTTTAAGTTTATGGGTTTAAATCAGAAACCGGGTCAGTAGTCAAACATTTCAGTTGATTGGACAATATTTTCATTGGCAATTTCGCGTCTTTGAGATAGTTAAAAGGGTAATGTTCTATTGATTTAAAACTTATGTATTGCAATAGATGCGTATTTTTTAACATCTATTATCATGTTATCCTTATCTTTGGTATCTAAGAAAATGGTTACAAGTGATACAGAAACATCCAATGCACTGCATATGCTTATGTCCGTAGAAAAGCTAAATGATTCACCTGTGAATTCCTCAAAGCAATCTGGAAACTTGAAGGTCTATGCCGACTACGCAATTTCCGGTTTGTGTGGAGATTTCCAAGTAGCAGCTCCTTCGTCTTCCTGACGAGAGATTTCACAGCAGTTCTCTCCCCTTGTTCAAGGTCAAGGTCGTTAGTCTGGATACTTCGGCTATGGGAGTGTCTCTGCTGCCGCACCTCCAGTCTCAGAAGTTGAAGCTCTGAGAGGGTGAAGTTAAGTGCCGCAGAACAATCTATATCCTTAACAAGAGTCTTCTCCCCGGGAGACTCAGGAGGTAGACTGATAATCAGCTGTTTCTTGAAAGTCTCCAATGAGACTGTGCCCAAAACTTTACACGATTCGTTGATGTCTTTCTCCAGTTCTTTGGCGACTTGTTGAGAGTATGGAATAACATGTGCTTTGGTTATTTGGTAGTCTGAGTCTGTAGCTCCGGGCACCAGCCAGGAGTTCTTTAAAAGTTTATAGGAGCCATGAGCAACGATGGCGTACTTTGGTTTATTGCAGTCCGGGTCGCTGTAGTAGTACTGGTGAACTTCGAACGTATCCTCGGTGAACGTGTACTTCCTTAGAAGGTACTCGGGACCAGATCGAATCTCGCACCTGCAACAATCAAAGGAAGAAGACTGATATGCCTGTCGGTACTAGAGGGATAATATGCATGTAAGGTGACCTCTGGCTTAACTGAACCCTCTTGATAGCATTAGTGTGCTGTACACAACTTCTAAAAAAATTATCGTTCTCGACCGACCAATTTACTGACGTCCTCTTCTAGTCAACCGTACTAATTCATCAGACAAAGCAGTTGTGTTAAACCCCAGCTTGATTAGACGATTCAGATAATAATCAAATGAATGCTGTAGCGTAAACGTAAAGTCAACCCTTCATAAGATGGAAAGAGTAACAATCTGATAACGGAGTGGGTATAAACTAGTAAACGTCCTGGATGGTCGCAATCATTAAGAACTTGAAAAAGAAAGAACGAAGACTGTTCAACCTGATTTTCAACATCTTCAGTTTGAATAGGCTACATTTAGACATAGCTTAGCATGTCATTGTCTGGCCGACGACCACAATATTGAATTTTTCAATTTCAGGTGGAAAGCGTAACGTGTATACATGAGTTAATTTTGAAAAAAAAACCTTGTGAATTTTTAACCCGATGGAGCTTCTGCCTTTGATTTGTATCTAGCACGTGTAAACACTACGTGACTTAACTGCCCTGCACGTGAAACCAGATACGTGCATGCACAAAGCCAATGACGTCATTGTATATAGCTAAAACCAAGTGGCACTGCACTCGACTCCATCCGACCCCTCTTTAATAGCTCGATAAGAATCCGCCAGTATCAACCAATATATATGTCACTGTCAGAACCAGGCTACCTGATAATGATAACCTAACAATTTACTCTCTCAATCTACAAAATGGCCAAAAAACAAATCTCAATGTTATCACTCAATTAACCCAAAAGCAAATTCTCGTAAACGTATCGTGAGTGACACGAGTTATGAGATGAACGATACACACTCCAAACACGTGCAGGATGCGCTGTCGCACCTTGCACCTGCCTGCATCACTTATGTAGACTGTCTCCCGTTTGTTGGTCAACTCTTTTCCATCCTATTCCTTTAAATTCATCTAACAAGGTAACCAATTTCAGAAGTGTTTACTTTGAATGAAATACCATATTAAAGGGAAGCCATTTTCGTAAGTTTTTACAATGAATGAAATACTTTTTAATGAGGTAGCTATTTACGTAAGTGTTTACACAGATGACATACGATTTTATGGGGTAATTTCTGATAATCTTTATGTTCTTTATAACTTTTAATTGATCCTTAGTTTATTTCAGACAGTTATCAAACACAGTTTATTTCTAAACTTACGACTTAAATAGTATTAGAAAGTTTGAGATTTTTATACATCCTCTTCAGTATCGAACTAAACGTGACGCCTAAATTCAACTGTATCAATAAAAGTGATGCATCAGAAAGACAATATACAACTTGTACTTAACCAAATTTTATCTGCTTCAAGTGAAATGGAATAAAACTCGAAATTTAAGTATCAAACCCTAACACGCTACT
Organism: Phorcus lineatus; assembly: GCA_921293015.1. Taxonomy (NCBI): domain Eukaryota; kingdom Metazoa; phylum Mollusca; class Gastropoda; order Trochida; family Trochidae; genus Phorcus; species Phorcus lineatus. Next base: position 10,128,168 of record OV121090.1, read on the forward strand.
TTGACATAAAAAAACTATCTGAATCATTCAAGATTTCACTTTTAGCAGGCCTGCTTATGTGATATACATAAACTTACATTTAAAAGGAAATAAATAAATCTAGATAGAAAAAAGAGAAACAATTAAATGATGATAAATATAATTGAAAGAATAAATGACAGTCAAACGAAGCAAGGAACCATATCCGTAAACACATAAAATGAAACGAAATTGTTTTCCTCAGAAGTCGCAATTGTATATTGCGAGCCCCGTCTTGCGCACCAAATGGCCCGGAGACGTGAAGACATGAACTAAGCGTTTATCTTCCCCACACGAGGGACTCGTTTGCGAACAAAAGACTGCTTAATGGAGGTGGTGTAATATTTCGAGATCATGCCCACACAATGCCCGCATTGCCCCCTGAAGAGGGTTTCCAATGAATGATACAAGAACTGCTCATGGCGCGTGCATGTGTGGGGTATGGGAAGATAACATTATCGTGTCAGCATCCCAGCGTTCCTAGCTGATACTCCCACTGTTGACTGGCACTTGTACTTGATTTTTTCAATGAATGGAAATATTGTTACGGCCACTTTTCCTTTTGTTACGCTCTCATAGAGGTCTTGTCAATTGTACAGAGGGAATTAGGAAACTGTTATCTGTTTGACCTGTGCTGTAAATAGTATATGCCTCGTATATGTTTATTTTATGAATTCCAGTTCAAGATGTAACCAAAAACAGATTCGAGAATAATAAGTTCGCATAATACAGAAATCAGACTAAATCTACAGATGACACAGGGACCCGGGTGACTGGCAGATACGTCGCGTATTGTAACTGTTGATAGCTACCCACAAGGCCACGTTCTCAGAGATTAAGAGCAGTAGTTCAGTAATCAGAAATATGAACATGGTATATGTTTGACAAGGACTCGATTCCTGCTCCATGACTCCATGCCTGTGTATGAAATAAAAGCTTTTCATATGTTTAGGTCCTCCTTTAGCAAGCTAAAATTCAAATATCTACACTTTAAATGGCAAAACCGGACGCTCATTCTTGTACCTACAGAAGTTCCCTCTATCTGACCAACCCGACCTATAATAAGCTTTCTCTTGACATGATTAAGAAACATCCTCAAGAATTGTTTTGATGGTCTGCTGCCCATGGGGAGTTTCAATAGATAGGTTGTTTTCAGATAACACATCTCTATTAAATTTTCCTTTTATAGTAAAACACTAAAAGAATATGTTGATCGCTGAACTTTCGGATTTATCAAGTTCATGCTAAAGTCTAAAGAATATAAGGATATTGGTTAGTTTCAATCGTACTTGATTTCTGGAGAAACAAACGTTTTCCACTGTCTAGAGAAGAAAAGAATAGTTCATGACATGCTAAATATTGCGTTTAGCCGGTTGCAGTTTCATAGTTTGATCATACTTCTAATTGCATACCCTCAAATGATAAATCCCAACTCAGATATGGAAATATATTCCATTTAAAAACGTTACTTTAAAATCGATAGCAATTTAATCGTGAATTGTCATTCTTATTTAGTTTGATATGGTAAAATGTTCCTTTTCACATCTTCGCTGAATAGCTGAACTTACACTGGACATAGATGATAGTAATTGATAACAGTACCGTGAAAATTACACACGAGTGAGTCTTTAAACCGTTCATCATGGATACAACACCCCATATTCACACCCTCTCCCTAAACCAGCGATACCCAACTTTTAAGGGGTAACATATATTACCATTGTAGCTTCGCTTCTCACGGGGTTCACGAGATGGTCGCAGATAACGAGCGAAATACCTTCAACAAGGAGTATGTCATGTTGATGCTTCAGGTATTTTGTGTCTACACTGTCACTTGGTTAGAAGGGACGCTTCCTACCTCTATTAGCGACTTGGGTAAGCTAACGCTGATGAATTAGGGTGGGTTTTTAAGTCCGCTTCATTTCAGAGGGACATCTGTTCTAGAACGTGATGTGATTATTGGATTAACCGCCGCTTACAGTAGCATAACACTTTTATAATGACGGCTTTGAATCACCCGATAATGGTAATCGCGAAAAAACAGGAAAAGTGTGCTGCACGCCGCACTGAAGTTCAATGTAGCACTGCTCGCAGTCCTTGCTGTATGTTCAGCAGAACTCGAACCCGCAGTCGAACGAGATTGTCTGTTTAGCAAACAGAATAAGAAACAGTCAACTGGGAACGAACAGAAACTAACGCTTTCGAGTAGGTAAATTTGAAAGGAAGCAAAGGCGCATGTTCTACTATTAAAGGGCCGTCTCAATGATTTTGGTTTTAGTGTATGAATAAAACGACCTAGGGGCAAATGGGTTTTTGCCATAGAATATGTCGTGCTTATCGTTTTGTGGTGTCACGATGTAATTACTTCATTCTCATTTTACTGAATGGTTTAGCTTCCCCTTGTCTTGCAGAACACTAAGACGATTATACAAACGAATCCTCCAGTCATTGCAATTGCATTAGTCTGTAGGCCAGACCCTGAAATAAGGTAGTCGCCTAAACATGTATATAAAAAGACTTTCGAGCTTGATTTCAGAAAATTTCTGAAACTGAAGAAACTTCAATCTCCTTTTCATTTCATTTAATATCATTTTTAATTTTTCGATTAACTGATGCATTTTTCATTTCAGAGTATAATTGTTAGACTACAATTGCATGTACAGGGATTATCTCCGAGACGAAAGCATTAAGCTGGTGATAAAAAAAAAACCTTCAATCAAATCTACGTAGGCCAATCCTGAAGGGTCAATGGTTTTTCCTGCTTTCTAGTTTCCTGGAATCTAGTGATAATCTAAAATAGCAAAGGGCAACTGTATCTCAAAACATAGTGATGTGTGGGAGTAATTTGCCTTGAATTATTAAAAATATGATTATATTTAATTATCCCGAAAGGGATTCATTTTGCATACCCAAAGAGCTGGTGAACACACTATGCAAGCAACATACATAAAACAAACACATTTAATTAATTTAAAGATATTTATATCGCATGTATTCCTGAACACTTAGACAGTAGGTCTACCTACGACTTCGTCAAGGATCACTCAATGAGGACAATGAGACAGGCAAATATACATATATGCTTGTTCCCTACAGACTTTGAAAGCTTTAAAGCACGATCATGTTTTAAAAGATTATCGAGTGTATATAGAAAGTAACACTTCTTATTTTAGGAATATTAGGAGAATAATAAAACGTTTTCACTCTTAGTCTACCTATGTCTATCACCTCGCTTACAAAACAATTAAAGACCTATTTGTTGAACCAGGTTGGTTACATGACAAAGAACCCATAGATAAGAAACTGGGATATGATTAATCTTAATACGTAGTCTTAAAACCGAAAGAATCTCTTAATTATCACTGGTTATCACTTCAAACCAAGATAAGGACAATTAATCTTGATAGACTTTCAGACAAAGGCCGATCTTAAGCTGTAGCCATTGTTACCCACGTTTTACGACTGTCGCTATCTGGGGATTATTTACGTGACCTTCACCCCAGTGTCAGGGGAGATAATTACAATCAACTGACCCCGAACGGAACACAATAGGCTGACGTAGTTCCCGTGGTTGATTTAAACGAAATTGTACGTTTATCGCTTCTTTGTCGCTGTATAAGCAAAGATAAAAGGGATGTAAATGACAACTGTGCAATAAAGTGTCACATTTAATTCAGATGCTGAAGTGCGGTAACGTTTGATAGGACATGCGCTGCGGTCGGATGTTAATCAACTTCAAATAAACACTTTTCGTATGCAACGAGAGATACATTACACCATTCTCAATTTGGGAAACATTTCCAAAACAGGCTCAAATCTCTTTAAACATTGAAGTATTGCATCTCATTATACAAATCGTAATGCGGGGTCGGGGTTATTTTCGTCGGCATTTGATAATTAAGGTTGATTTGGGTGGAATCAGAGCAAATTGGTTATCTTGCGTAACTCTGAGCTACGTGTTGAAACTACATTAGCATGTATTAAAATAGTGCGTTGTCAGAGGTCCATGGCTTGGTTTGCTTTTTTCAGGACATTCAACTTACCTTTCCGAGTTATATCGTATGTATGAGTAGAATCATACGATTTATCTTATTGTAAAGTATCTATCTTTATATCATTTTATCTTATGTAAGTCATAGTATATTAACATGAGTAGAATTATTCTTTGCTTTCAAAAAATGCGGAGAGATGAAGCCAATATGATCCACTGAATATGCAGCTATAATATCTCACCTTGTTGGACTTTAAAATGTGAAAATATGTGTATTTTGAAGTGCTTTTGTAATAAACATAATATGTACGAATTTGATGAATAAATGTGTTTGAGATGACCCCCCTGTGTCCTCTATTGTCTAACCATTTAGTACGCATGACCAACTTTCATATGAAGAACAATAGGTGGTGGCAGAGTGGGAAGACACCCCATGGGGTGTCTCCAAGTCCTAAAAAATTACTTCCAAGTCATCTGAACAGAAACATAAAACCCTCTGCAAATAAAACTTTGATTTTCATTTTCAATTTATGGAAGCACATGAAAACGTAATTTTGATTAAATGTGATGTAAATGATCCATGGGAGAGAGGGGTCAGAATTTTTCTTCTTTTGTTTTATCTGATCATGACATACATATATCATGGGTGAAAAGAAGACTTGTGTAAAAGTAAAATCAGTTTGAACCTAGAACCATGCATCATTTGAGTTAATATATTTTTATCAATAAAATTCGTATTCTTGGAGAATCTCTCTATAAAATTGCGTATTTAAAGGGGATATTATGTAGTTAGCATCTACAGTATACCATTATTGACTTGAAGGTTAAGTCTCCACAAACATATAATGGAAGAGAATAAATATCACTATTCACATCAAAGTATAATTGGTCACATATAAAACGTAACGCTTCGAAGTTCGTATTTTTGAAGAAGCTAAGAAGAATGCTTTTTATACCTATTCACACACAAATAAAATTTACTTCTTCGCCTTTGAGAAGAAGTTACTCTAATAAATGATGACAATGGTGTCTGTTTCTTTCTATGCTCTGAATTTTTATATACGAATATACACAACACATTAAAAGCTGTCTTTGAAAATAAGAAACGTTAAATATCGACATTAAAACAATCATAAACAAATCTTCGCATGGATTGAGTTGAAGAAATAACAACTGACAAAAGTCTTGGAATGCAATGCAACAGATGACTTCAATGAAAGCAATTTCCTTGGAATGTAAGCCCTCCGTGTTTTGATCTAAGCACGACGGATTGTTATTCGGCGTAATATCAGGTATGCCATTCACAACAATGAACTTCTTTTTTGTTCTAGTGGTTTAATACGGTTCGTGCGAGAAGAACGTCAACCCAAACACGGCAAAGCATCAGGTTTTCTCAAGGGAAGTTTCAATCGACTGAGGCCGACAGTAAAGAATGGTAAAACTAACACTGTACGTTTCCTGTGTATGGTACACGATGTTTCACACATGACGCCGGTGTTGGCTGGAATCTGTGATGTGTTTTCATCAAGTCGCCATCTTGAAGGAATTGACAAGCCTATTCGTTTCCGAGTAGGGAGAAATACAAACATAGTATTAGCTCTGCCTCTACTAATGGTCCCTTGTAGCAATAGTGACCAGAATTAGATACCAGACCTCCCCACAAGGTGTAGCGTAGCTCTACACCCACTCATGCTACTTAATACGCGTTACGAGAGACAGTCTTGCACACGGGTACGTGTGTAGACGATACTGCATAAATGGTATTCACATGTATCGTTTGATAATGAAATGTTTATTTATCTTTTCTAAATTGTTTGCAAAAAGTGTTAGAGCTTGACAAATTTGTTGTGTTTAGACGTTAAAACTTTAGGTTTGTTAAGGTGGATTTGTTAAAAATTACCGTTTCTAATCATGTGCATAGTATAATTTGCATCAATCCTTTGATTGATACGATATGATTGAGTTGCGATTGGTATTATTTAAATTCGTATTCATGTGATCATTATGTTTTCCTAAAACAAGGTTTGTCTTTGAAAACGTACACCCTGTTATCCAGGATGGAATGGTTATAAAACTATTTTAGAAATAAACGCAATGACTTTAATAACTTGGAATTTTTAATGTTGTAATTATTACATAAACTTGTATTATAGTATCACATATCATAAAATATCCGATTACATGATTCACAATTACAATCGGTATCACCCAAAACCGACAACCTTAGTTTTAAGAATCTCTGCTTCGAATCCGAAAGATCAAATGCTTTTAAACACGAAAGAAAGAAATGAAGCAATTATACAGGTTGTTATACGTTTACTTTCACTAATCCTCGTTTTGAGGTTGTAAATAGAAGTTTTTCACTAAATGGTCATTCCAACACCCGTCATCACTGCTCTTTCATTTGGTTTAAGTGGCCTGTAATCGTTACTCTATAATCTGTGTACAATGGGCACAGGGCACCATGCAGTTAATTACACATTTCTAACACCCCAGGTGTGAAATCGTAACTCGATCCGATTTCGTTTTCGTGTGAGTCCAGCTTTTAATACCGTGCATTAACTAGCCCTCTTTATGTACAGAGACTAAACCTATTACCAACAGAACACAGTGGTCTCGCTCGCTGGTGTTTCTTCAGGTGTTAATTTGTATTCAATGAAGGGGTCATGCGCTGTGAGTGGTCAAAGAGCGAACCTTATAAACAATTAGTCCAGGACATTGTATTTCTACAAATGTAATTGTTGCAAAGAGTTCATGGGGGATGTTTTCATTGAATCCAATTCATACCGTACGATTTGACCAAAACTGTTTTGCTTTGAAATGATCGTTTTTGAGTGTTTGGACATGAAGGGTGGATTTCCTGTGACAATAAACGTTGGGTAACGCTGTGTGTTTAGTTGACCGTATCCTTATCGGATATCTGATTTGTTTTGTAATGAACTCCTTTGAACATTATAAGACGTGTTAAATATCCCGGATTCATGTTGACACCAGAACATGTCTCTGAGGTAACCTTTGAGTTTGGATTTGGTGCCAACATGTCAAAAGTGCTTGAAAGGGTTTTTACGAAGGCACGATAAAAATGATAAACCAAATAGAAACTGAGTAATGACACCAACAAAATAACGGCAGTCACTTTTCAGATTGCACATCACCTTAGGACAAATTACATGTTTTTGAGGTCTTCATCTTTCTTCATCTAATTATCAATTAGAAAAATGTCGTTTTCATTTGTTATCAAATAATACTCAAATTTATCAATAATATAAATTCATTACAGACATTGTGGAAAGAAACCCAAGGAAAACAGCATTCTACACATCAATTTGTACGTAATTAAGGTGAACGGAATTTCGGGATTTAGAAAAAATAAATGAAACTATTATGTAAGTTCAAGCACCTGAGAACAAGCAAACCCTTACTGAATTAGATATATATATATATATATGATGCATATATGCGTTGATCTGCACATCACAGAGAAGACGAAGAACCTCAAACGGAAATAGATGTAGACATTTGAACTTCAAACAAACAAGGCGGTGTAACTATTCCATTCACATGTGAATCATGTTAGTAAAATTAGTCGCAGCATTAATAACACTCCATAAAACAGTTTCAAAGGCTTGCACCAATTGATTTGTTTACACCAAGATTACAGGATTTGAAAGGAAAATCTCCCTTCTTGCCGGTGTGTGACTGAAAGCGGGTAAATATTTGCCTCGGCGGACAGATATCGGGGGGATTAGGGGTGGCAATTCATTCAAACCGGGGCTAACATTTGCTAACCAGCCTCAAACGATTCGGATACAACTCGACCCACACAGTAGAACCACGCACTCCATAGACCTACTACATATTTTGGTACATTCCAAAACGGAAGTACTATGGGTTGTCTTCCCTTTGAAACATCTGGAAGGTCTAAGGATGATTAATGAAGCTCGGGGCTATGTTAAAAGGCTATCTCTGATATCTGTTTTGCCCTCGACAAGATTAAACGGTCATTTAAAGCAGCTGATTGTTTCGAAATAGCGGACAGCATGTCTTGGCGGTGGCGTGTGTTTCCTACATGTTTGTTTGTTGGACAGGATACGTGCTACTGTAGTCGGTGATAAATGAGTGGCAGCGCGGGTAACCCGGCCGGTAACGCGGTAACACTGGGCTGGAAAACTGTCTCTCGGCCCGTCCTCGCTGAAATATTCGTTTGGGGGCAACGAAACTCAAGATCGTCAATTTTGAGATAATATACAGATTTTTTCATTTTCAAATTTCCTTTATTCCATTTTTTTCAAATTAGATGTATGTTTATGAATATACAGTATTGAATAAACATTACATCTTTCATCACTTAGGTCTATACCGACATGCACTGCTCAAAATGTCACTGAACTTTTCATTTATCTCATCGACTTTGATATTTATCACTGTCAAAATATATTTTAAAAAACCAGGATGTTAAATTTAAAGATTACATTGCAAACTCAGTAATGACGTTAATCAACATAAAGATATTCTTAATAATGGAGTCGATCACTTATAGTTATAGATGGATCGAGTCGAAAGTTTGAATGGATAATAAAGAAAATTCTAACCTTCGCCATAGGAAATCGAAACTTTGTCTTATCTAAGATTCTTGACTAATGATATGCTTTTGTGATGACAAGTTTCCTGTGACTTTCAGACACCACATACGTTATGTTTAAAACTTCATGATAGTCATCTCTAACAGTGTCCAAAATACAATCCATTTTTCGAATTCCATGTACACTAACAAGACTAGCCGGTATTACCAGTCAAGGTTCACAATCCTGTATCAGGTTTCAACCTTTCTGATTTGCAGTTTTGGGAAGTATAGAAATCACAAGTCAAAACACTTTCAGTGAAATGACTGCTGCCGTTCTTACATAGATATATACATCCTTGTCGTAGTTTTACTACAGACGGATATTTAGAACCTTTAGACACAATCTAGACCTAGCGAAGCTTCTCTAGTTGTCTTGATATGAACGAAAGAGGGATTGTATTTACTGCCTTGTATCATTTCTAAATATGTTCCATTATACAATCTCATGTTATAGCATCGATAATAGCGTTATGATTATTAGGATATACGTTCGAATTTTTTTTATCCCAAATACAACATGTAATTTTAATATAAGAATGTTCAAAGTTAAATCTGTTCAAAGTTAGAGCTAGATACAAACTACCTTCTCAGAGATGAAATTCATTGTTCCTCGCTTTTGCTATACGTTTATTTAAAAATCCTATCAAGCAATCAATTTCATACTTACATTCAATAACTGAAATAATTATGATAGATATTTCCAACTGATGACATTGTCAAACAGTGATATCAAGGACTTGTAAGGGTTAAGTACGTTTTACTGTTTAAATTACATGTGCGGATACAGTAATAATAACTTATAAAAATCCATTCACATATTTCAACAATCAACACTAGCCTTTTAACAAATGATTAGTTCAATAGAGACAGGGCATGTAAGAGTTTTATAAGTTTTACTGTTTAAATTACATTTTCCATTAAAATCACACTCATTGTTCAGATTCCATTCATTGTTAGATTTATCTTTAAAGACTTTTGACAAAGAAACTAAACACATAAATGCTTTAAACTTCATTTACTGTTCTAAATCGTGTATACCATTACCGCCATACCCATTGTTCAAATTCCATTCACATGTTTCAACTTCCAATAAAGGCTTTTAACGAATGGGACGTCGGTGAGAAAGACAGTTATCCCAGAGTAACTAGACATATAGGAGCTGGCCGTATCATTATCTGATGGTGTAGATAACGGGTATCTCCAGTAGACCCGTCTGTACATTACAGTCTCACTCAGTGTCACTCATCTCCATCTAACCAGACTCACTTTACTCGCGTCATGACATGGCCAGATATACAATATCACAAGTGCCAACTCAAATTATCACCCAAATGGAGTGTTAATGGGAGGCGATATTCCCCGTAGCGACCAGTAACTACATCCATTACTTACATACTTTAGTCTCAAAGTTAAGTGACTGATAAAGATGTGTCTTAATGTCCTTGTACAGTAACATCCCTCCAATCAGACAACCATCTAATCCGACATTTCCTGTCAACCGACATGTATGTGGTGCCGATTGTTTAGTATATGACCAACATATATGTAATCCGACATGATTTCTAAAACAACATGCATATTTGGTACGGTTTAAATGTCATTCTTCCTTTATATATGAGCTCTCTCTTAACTGACACCCACATTACCAAATTTTCTCTCTAAACAGACAGATATTATTAGTACCGATTGTTTAAATGCATATATCCCCATGTACAGTGAACACTCTATTAACCGAAATCCATCTAATCCAACCGTCCCTACATTAGACAGTGTATGGTTGGTGATGATAGTTCAAATGCATATTTTCCTTTGTACAGGTAACCCCCTCTAAACCGACATCCAGCTTATCCGATATTTCGTCGTAATCGACATGCGGCACCTTTTTTCCATTACTACGTATTATCGGGGAATCAAGAATCGAGAAATAAGATGTTTAGCCTCTTTTGAAATATATTTTGCATAAAATATTATCAAAGGGGAAAAATTAAACAAACATAACATAAAAAGATGTTCAGTGTTTTAAGGCAAAGTATGAAACCCGCACCTGTATGAGGTCCATTCCCCCGCCAGGTTGGGTGGAGTGTCGACGTGCACGTGATCATGATGCACTCTCTTGAGCACTCTGCCACACTCCCGCTCCCTCCAGTTCTCACTGTACACGTGGTACGACTGCATGCACATGTGCCCCCGCATTAACACACCTGCAACACACACAGCAGTAACCATCGTTATTTTACTAACATGTAGTAATATTTTGAGTCAAATTCACCCTAGCTCGAAACGTTATCTTTTGATAAGCAAGTCTCAATTTAGAGTTTCTGAGAATCCTTTCCTTTGAGACTATGTTTGATAAAATAATATTTTTGAGGAAATTGCATATTAGTTATAACTAGATATAAATGTACAAATATTACCTGATGAGTCCAGGGACGGAGAAGATTTAGATAAGTACCTAATGATTAAACAAATAGTACTTCGAAGACAACTATGCGTCCCTGAGACTTACAGATTAATTCTGTGGATCCATTCTAGATCATATGAGTATTTGAAACAGGAGTAAAGGGTATATTTATCAGTGTACTAACAAAGCAAGGGTACTAGAGGATAATGGTTTGATTTATTGAAGAACTCTAATAAGAATGAACAAATAATGATTAAGTGAAAATGAAAGAAAAAGCGAATTTACTCCAAACATTTGATGCTCGTGTATAATTTTAGACTAAAGAGATAAATGTGATGTTGGTTTTCTTAAATCGGAATCATGTTTTACTTGATTGGTAGCGACCATGAGCTGAACGGCTAATAAAAATTAATGAAAAAAGAATTTAAAACAGTTACTTAATAACACTAGATAAATCAACCAAATAGGAGCGAATAAGTTGGTTATTGTTTACTTGGATACAAATCCGTCCTCAATCTTACATAGTATGGTAGTATAGTATGGTAAAAACATTGAATAGATAAAACAACACAATACTGTTTTACTTGAAAGCAAATAAGAAGATCTTTGAATGAATTTGATGTGTTTTGACACTTAGTTAACATAAATATGGCATTGGGTAGCAACATCATATAGTTGGAATTGATTTTATTTTAAGTTAGATATATTGCTCGAAAAGTCTCCATTAGTTTGTCACGCGGGCTTGTCCAATGAGACTTTTGGACCATATCCTACACATGTACATCAGACGTAAAATGGAACAATCGGGTACTTAGTGACGAATGGTATCATCGTATATCTATAATTGTCCAATGGTTAAGCAACAATATTAAGCAAACGTTTTGCCTACAGTGAAGAAGTCAACACTTCAAAGGCATAACCTAATTACGAGGGAAATATTTCAGCAGGCCATGCCTTACAACGAACCGGTTTGAACGTAGTGACCTTACTAGTGACAGCCACCCGGTCACTGTCTGGGTTCGAGTCTGGTTACATCACCTTGATGGACACAGATTGATAGTCACCGGGGTAAGACGTTTCTCTCCCTCCCTTAAAGCCACCAATTTTATATTTCATATTCATTGCTACCTTCGGAAACGTGAGTCAGCTTTACGAATGAATGCATAATCTTCAATAAAGTTGTGAAAACTATGCATTGGACGAATTTAGATTCCATTCTTTACTGAACTTGCAAGATTCTTCGTAAGCTGTTTAATGAGAAAACAATGTCCGCTTTCGGCCCGCCATTTTGAATTATTTCATGACGTGAAAACAGCTCAGCGGTCCTTCTATCACGTTTATAACCAAATAAAATCTAACTTCATGTATTGATAGATTATCTATATGTGAGGTGAGGTTCCAGTTTAACGCCGCTTTCAAGAATATTTCACTGCTGCAAGCATTATTGCAGGGAGAAGCCCGTAACACTGTGGCTATGCATTGCGGTGAAACTTGCGAGCATCGACTCGAAGAAGCGAACCATGGGTGGTACTGTGCTGAAATTCAGTGTAGCATTCCACATATTAGCTATACATTTGAAATGATAAATGATGAGAGAAAATATATAGTCGGCAATGCTTTGCCACGCCTTGTCAATCGCAATGCCGATGAATTCTATACAATAATCATATTTATGACATAAGATGTACCAAGAGGGATGTGTACATGAATTTCGTCCGCAAAATTGACATCACGGCATTAGTATTTCCTTACAAGCTTGCCTTGACCTAAACTTAAGTCCAATGTTACCTTATTTCAATTACATAATCTTTATTCACCTGTCTAAGAAAATTCTTACATTCCGAAACGAGCTTTCTTTAGTTACTGTCAGTAGAGTAAACCAGTTGAGGGACCATTATCAGGTCAGTATATACATCATACATCATACAAGACTGACCTGTCCGTGATGTTTGAAATTCAACCAGAATGAGTGATGGCTTCCTTGACATGGGAATGTAGAGATAGAGACGTTGGTTTACTTTTGTTTACCATTCGAATTGGTACTGAAGTGTACTTCTGATACTGGTATTGATAAGCTGAGTACTTCTGGTTTTATGCAACCGGCATCAAACTGATTCCTGAGATACATCCCGAATGAGCGAATACTACAATATCTATAATCATATAATGAATGATTTTCTTTTTAATATCGTTTTTTTAGGAATATAAAATTAGCCAACATGAATCAAAACTGTAAGAGTGCCTCAAACGTATCGGCTTACATAATAAAGGTTCATTGAGGCCAGACCCATCATCCCCCGCATTGCTTTAAATCTCACCAGTCTCTATCACCGGCTTATATAAACCTTGCTGCCAACCAGTCAAAATTCGTGTGCATCGCCCTCTACGGCGAAACGGTGCAATTCTCATATGATTTCTCATTGGACTCTCGAGATCGGTCGCAGCAGTTGTGGCGACAAGCACAGAAGAGCTGGCTGGGCTGGCGTAAAAATAGACCATGCGTGGAAAGATGGGTCAGACCATTTTTGGTTTATTTTTCATATCATCACTGAATGAAATTTTTCCGCACACCATATTTATGTAACCTACTACCCAATTACTATCCTACACATATCAATCAGAATATGGAACAATATCTATATAAAGCTGCGAAGGGAGTGAGAATGGGGGTAAGACCATTTATCCATTTTTTAACTTTTGTTTACTCAAACATTATTCAAAACACAGAAATATAAACACAAAACTAAGTGGTCGAAGGGACAAAATATAGATTTTTTGAAAACTTGTTAAATCTGTATTCGTGGGAGGTCTTATTGTCCTAATATGATTGACAGCTGTTAAAACGACCTTGTGTCTAGGGTCAGCTTGAAAAGCGACAATAAAATTGTGGAGTATAATTCTATCTAATAGATGAAGGCGATAGACGGAGTGTTTTCCCCGAGTTTCAGGCTCAATTGCCCATTCGTGATTTCATTCCCAGCCGCTAGGGAGCTCCGTACTCATAAAGCACCGGAATGGGCACAGAGAAAACCCTCTTTCATTACAAAAACCGCTGTCTATACAAGTCCCAGAAGGCAGAGTATAATCATTGAGATATATGTTTCACTTAAAGTGGCTCCGTTGTAAATGTTTCTCAGAAATGCCAACCATTAGTATAGGATGTAGCATCGGTTGGTATACTTTAAAGTTTTCAATTCTGGTTTTATTATTTCATATGTCAACGCCATCATTCATTACTTCTGTACTAAAAAGAAGAGTATGATGAAGAAGAAAAGACTGTCTTTCCGCACAAGGGACGCTGGACGAATCATTAACGGTTGATAGTAATCCTCAATGTGTTGACAGAAACATATTTCTCTAAGATTATATGCAAGAAAACCAAAAGTATATTAAGATTATACGAAGGAAATTATTGAAATTTTCTAAAACAAGGGATGCATAACAAAGTTGGATGAATTTGATTCACAAAAACGCAGTGTAACCATTGTCATGGCACAAGTTCTTGTAGTCGTTTGTGACGGATGATACCATATAGATAGTGACGTCGTTTTGCAGACCTTCACAAGAGAAGCGGATTAATTTTCTCTTGTAATTTTACGCAGTTACATGTACAAATGGTCTAAAAAATGCCAGGTTAAACAAATTTAATGCATAAAGTGTAATACGAAAATTGTGAATATTTGATGATTACGTTGCTCGTAAAATTTGAATCATATTTTACTTATCTCCAATGGATATATAAAACATAACAACGATATTCAAATATATATAATCAATTGTTTATCATCATGTTGTTATTCATTGTACTCTTGTATTCATTCACTTGCGTTAGTTAGTCAAGACATCTGTAGATTTGCGAAATTTCGTTTTATTTGAACACTGTTTTACATCTGGTTTAAACTTTATTCCAGATTGCGTCCTATATACTTAACCTAAAAGAAGATGTTTACGTCTACAAACAAGTAAAACAAATGTTAAATATTGAAAAACGACATTCTCAGAGTGCCAGCAAAACACGAGAACCTTATATAACATGGGTGCTTAAAAGTCAACATTAGAACATAAGTAGTGTCTGTAATTCTATTTTATACGGTCTTTGTAATTCTGCCAAACACTTGTCTCCTTACAGCCGTTTGTGCATGCAATTTGGAATACCAGTAAAAGATATATGACCCACTTGACGCGTTAACTAGGGGCTCAGAGGCTTGGGATGGTTTCACTCCATCGCTGCGTTGCGTCATGACATCCCCAAGTACTCTCACCCTTACATAACATGCAATACAGAACCCAGTCTCGATCTAAAACGCTCGCGGAGATGCATTATAAGGGTGCTTGAATTGTTGAGGCTTTAAAGCTCTGGGTGGCATGTTGGAATTTTAACTTTTGCTGTAAATATTTCATGATCAAGTGGTGTTTGAATCATTTAGCCTAGGGTATATTTTCCAGAAGCAGTAACCAACAAGACAAAATCTTTACTAATACAGTGTTTGAGAGAGTGAAACATATGAGATTTTGAGACGATCAGTGTTATATACAATATAACATCAATGCCGTTGAATATCTAACAAATATGACATTGGTTTAGGATCATGCTATCTGCAACAGTAGAACTCATACGTAGGCCGTGAGCACTGACAGAACCAACATAGTAACAGAATTGACACCATATATTGATTTAACTACACCATCAGAATCTTAATTATACTAAATTCTCACAACACCTGACAATTTTGTTGCTTAGTAACTTGTAATTTAATATCCAATATTCGCACAGTTGTACGTACGCTCTATCATTCAAAATAGAAAAACCCGAAAACAGGAAATCGAGATTTGCATGAACCACTGAAACAAAGTTTGAATTCCGTACACATCCAACATCAAATCATCCATATTCCGCTTGCATTCCATCCTTGTTTGTCACGAGCTTAGCCTCGTAAACACGGACTAATACCATACCCTGTGGGATACGCGAATACACAAAATCGCATTTATGTGAATTTCAACCCATGAGCTTGTAAACCTTTTCTGTGAGCGTACACAAGACTATAAACCGAAGATATCGCAAGAGCTTCCTAATCTGCGTTAATGAGTGAGTTTTACGTCCTTAACTGCTTAAGTAGGAGCAAAATCTAGGCCAACGATTCCTCTGGTAGTTGTCTTTGATCCTGCAAAACACCGTGAAATATGGACTCGACCCCACCATGTTAACCTATTTACAATGAGCTCGGCTTAACACCCGCAAGTTAGAAAACACCTCCTGATAATCATGTTGATAAACTAAATCTCTTTTCAAAAGCGGCTCTCAGTAAAGCCGGTGTAAGGAGTATAGTGGCCAAACAGCCACCCAGAATCATGGTAACCCTTGTACCCGGTGTTTTAACGCGCTATTAAGAGCCCTTCCTAAACACTTTCCAGCGTTTTCTCTTCACTTGAGAGTGTATACCCCGAAATGAAAGTCTGACAAAGTATAGGTGTGTGGACATTTGAATCATATTTGTAAACCGCTTCATTCCATTTAAACATTTCACAAGTATTGCTCAAACATCTTACCCTTCCTGCATTCATTCATCTCGTTTTGAAGTGTAAGTTTATTGAACTGCCAGTGAATAAAGGACTGTACGCACAGGATGAATTTGCAATGACCTTATTTTGTACCTGTATTGATGCTCTTGAAATCCTAAGGTAATGTAATCTTCACCTTTGCACATAGGATTGCAGTCCGTTGGCGAGACGGTTATATCAAACGAAGCCGAAGAAAGGCTTACATCTCTGTAGGTATGAAAAGGCCAAATATCTATGGTACAAAAATAAGATCACTCGGACACATCTTAATACCATTCCCAAAATTCTTAACTTTTCAGAATGTTTCCGCATGAACTTTGAGTGGCATTATCAATATCACATATATTTACATTGTCCATTAAGAATTTCTAATGTCACCTATCACATTTTAGTTTTAGATTGTCATGTTGTGATGTTGATTCTGATTCGAGCTGGTTTTGGCATCATTTTCAACAATGATCATTCAATGCATCTCAACCTGAACGGAACAGTTCTTCCAGAAAAGTAATTCATTTGATATGACGATACATCATCTTTCTGAAGAACAAACCCGTATATTCCTTATCTTACATTTCACTGACTTATTTCTCTTCTTAAAGAACTCAAAAGACCTAGTTTATGTTATATCATACCAAACATTAATGAAAATCAATATTCAATGCTAACATTTTCAAGGGCGATATAGTGATCAAGAGGAATCTAACATCAGATGGTTCACGTATGTCGGCGCAGTATTTAATCTGAAGCCTATGATTTAGACATTTAAAACATTAAAGGAGCCTTCCAATGTCTAAAAAATGTTGGGAAGTCTAGTTGCCTCAGTCAACATCATCATCATCATCCTCATCATCATCATTATCATCTTTTTTTTATTTTGTTCGTTGACCATCTAGACCCAAATAAATATATCTTAACATAGTATGCAATATACAATATGCAAAAAGTGGTTGTGTAATAAAAAAAATTACTTAAATATACAGCATATAAGATGACGAAAAATAATTATAAATAGACACTGACAGATAGATAGATAGACAGATAGATAGCATATTCGACTTAGTTATTTTCATCTTGATTCAGTATTTTGTCTCTTTCTCAAAAGGCATAATAAAGATAATTTGTTAAGTTTGTTATGGATATTGCTTCTGTTTGTAAGAACTTTCTAAATAAGTCATACCTATTTTCATGGGAATACTACTTTTATATTATTTCATACTAAATGTTAAAAAGTAAAATTCCAGTCCAATTTTTTTTCAGGGTCTGAATCTGCTTGACCTGTTTTGTGCGCACCGCTGCACGTGTTGATGCGATAGAGGCGTGTTCTGACAACTACTGGCAAGTTCTTCTTTCTCACCAACAGTAACTGCATCTGTCTCGACGTGTTGATATTACTACACATGTATAGTATCATTGTAACAAGGTCATGAAGGTCTTATTTCCCGAATACGAGGGTATTCTGAGGACCAGGATAAACATTGATAACCAACTGGTATGAGATGTTGCCAATCACAGAACGTCCACGTAATGATGACGATATAATTGAAAGCTGAATGTTGAAAAGATATGATACATCTTTTACAAAAAAATATTTACTAGGTAAAAGATAATGTTTTCCAATTATGTTGCCTTGAACATATTACATGTTACATTAGGGGCATTTCGTAATAGATCCGTACACTGTTTCAAGCATCGTTAAAAGCATTTCAATTATTTGAGTTACGTGAATGTGAAAGTAAATTCTAAAATGACTGCCTGGCTCTCATACAGTTCAAGCAAGCTTGCTTTTACAATGATAATTTTTCCATTTAATTTTCTTTGTAAAGCAAACGATGAATATTTAAGATATATATTTGTAACTTAATGATTTGCGTGCCACATCTTCATGTCAAAACAACTGAACAACAACTAAACACATATCATGCGACATAAACCCCAGACATCCCCTCTTAAACGTTTATTTCCTCCTTTGAAGGAACCAATATTTTCCTATCCTATTTTAGACTGTACATGCGAAAGGTATAAAACTCGTATTAATCCTCTGTGTTGATGAATTCAAAGGATAGTTACACCCATGACTCATGAAATGAAGACGAGAGCAGTAATTCTTCTACAATCATAGTTGTCTCGTTGTTTCTAACTCTCCATGGGAGTTCGCATTCTGAAGGGACCGATCGCCAGCTTCATGAAGTGAAATGTCTGTTGACAATACTTTCATCTTTCAATTCAGCAGCACACATCAGACGCTTTAGTATGAATAAATGTTTATTTTCTCACACATCCGTAGTTATTATGACCTTTTGCGTATCAACAACCATAATAACATAAAGGCGAACACTTTTGTCGTCGTAACTCGCGGAGGACAGTTTAACGAGTTTGGGGGCTGTTAAGCGTACAAATGGGAGTCATAAAAGTAATGGGGCATAAACGAAACAGAGAGGAGGGCGATTCAGTCATGTTGCAAGGTAAACATTTAAAGAAACGTGTATAGTATTGCCACGGCTTACGTTTTATGGTGAAATTACTTTCTACAGTAGTGGGGCTATAAAACATCCTTGCCTGACACCCGATGTATGAAGACTCTGAAATTATCGGTATGTGTCTCCTCCGAGATATTTGACTATGCAAATATCATTATCTCAAGGGCGTTGTTTGATCAGGAGATCAACTGAAGCACGTGTTCTAACGCCAGATTATCCTAATCTCCCCTAGTGCCACTTTAAAGCATTATTCTTCAATCTGAGGTTTAGCGGTGTCAAGGTAGGGTCCAACCATAAACTGTCCTCATACAAGTATGAATATTCATATTCTTAACCATCAAATGTGCTGAAATGTTCTGGATGTTGGAATGATAATGATTGTCACTGAGTGTTTATTGGTTCCGATGAAAATATCCATGAGTGTTTTTTAAAAATGAAACAACTTTGCTTTAGAACTTGCGGATATTCTAGAGATGAAGATATTTCTTGTTTCACCAATATTCAGTAAGTAAGTAAGTCCTGTTCCTTAGCATTAACTACAAAGTGAGAGCACGAATGAAGTCTAAATCCTTCATTATCTCATTTATCCAACCGAGACTATTTACGCTATAAATATAACGCGTTTGTACAAAGAAATGTTAATAAGAAAATACAGGTAAAGTATTACATTTAACATTTTTATCTTAATTTCCGAAAATTTGTGCACTCTATTTTGGACTCGTGGCACGCCGTGAGCAGTACAATGAAAACTGCATATTATTATATACATTTATATTTATATATTGCTTTTTTCCCATCCAAGACAGAGGATTTTCCATAAATTCGAAATGTCCAACTTGTCTTGGGGGACAATAAGAAGTGAGGGTAAGAAGGTTAAAGCCTTGCCTCGTCCATAATTGAAGGAGGGTCAAGACCTAATTTACAGATTTCAGTATAAATAATTTGTTTTATCTTATTCTAAACTTAAAAGCTTTCTTTCAACAAAAAAGCTGATCTTAATCAGAAAATAAAACAAATGAGTGGTTATTCGATGTCAAGGTCAAATATGTGTACATTTTGTCAATGAAAGACAGTTTGCTAGAATATATGATTATCACATTAGAACTGTACTTGTTGAACTTTGAGGTTAACGTTTAAACTTAGCATGCATAGTGTAAGTATGATTAATGATAATAGTGCCCATCGACAGGTGAACCACGATTAGTTCATTGAAGGCGTCTCTGGTAGAGTGACCCCTTACATTACACGGTGGTTGTAGAAACAGTTCAAACACTGCCGGTACGCATTGTGACAGTGAAAGCAACACAAGCCGGGTACCTGATTAACAGTTTAATGCTATGTAGGTGGATGGATGTGATGAAAGCATGAGAAGAATCTCAGCGCCAGCCTTGGGTAGGACAAATGGGCACAACATGCTTTGCAGCCCAACGGTCATACGTTGCGTGCAAGATCCACGCCATAGTAATTAGGGCGTAAACTAATCGTGACGAAAGGGGCGAATGTATGTCGGTTATCTTATTTGTAATGTTTTTCTTAACTTTTAGTTTTATATATATAATGTGTATCCATTTTATCACAGAGTATTTATTCAATTATTCTCCTATTCTTAGTGTATATTATATTATTTTAATATGTATATGTGTCTCATAAGCGATTTACTTGCTGGGCTTACAATATTAAACACATTGTGAGTATATTGAATGTTTCTACTTATTGAATTGTTGCGTGACACAAAAAAAGGTTTGGGTGATAAACATTGTGCTTTTGATGAGACTATCATTGTCAAAACGCTTAACAGTTTCAACCAATGAATGCAACCCTAGATGAAGATTAATCATTCATAAGTTACTTTAGATTTTTTAATATTAACACGAGCATGTTGACTTAGAGTCAAGTTAAACATCAATGATTTCTTTTTCAAAATTGAAGTGAAATAATTCAAAAGACAAACTAGGATGATTGCGAAAACAGTTCATTGTGAAATAATAATTTATTGTTTCATTGGAGTAGTTAGTGAATAACGATTAAGAATGAGTACAGTTACACTATAGACAACGATTTTGAGGTGGCATATCAAATAATAAGGAATCTATACTCAACCAAAAAATTCAAAGATCATTCCCATTTTCAATATTAAAACATTGTATACTTCCGAATGATACATTTGATGCTTAAATGTAGTTTATTTTGGTGGCCCTTCACATTTTGTTGGGTACAACAAATCAGGATATACATGGACATGTTGTGGACGAAACAAATATGTCCGGAATGACGGTTTTGTACGGGATTGTACTGTATATTCGTTTTCATAGCATATCGTATTCGAACAACAGTGTCTTTTCGAGTACATAAAACATCAACTAATGAATGAATTCATTTCCAAAATTTCAGGTAATCAATACTAGTGGTTATACGTCTCCGAATTTCAGGTCATCAATACTAGTTGTTTTACGTCCTTTGAAGAGAAACCGGTACGACACATTATGAATGTTAATATCCAAATACAACGCTATAGTTCATTTAACAGTTAGTCATATCTCTTCTTATACTTCTGAGATGTGCAATTCCATGTATAGTTTTCAACTAGTAGCACTTTTTCTTATATCAATATGCGTGTGTCATTTTGCAAAACCTTTCAGAGTATATCAGATAAAACAAATTAAGATAAGATCATCGAATTCGATCATCTCTTAGAAATCGATATGGAAGATTATATCGATACGGTTGTACTCTACTTTTGAAATCGCTGACCCTCAACTAAAAGACCATATTGAAATTGTCTTAACGTCCGGCGATAGGTTTTCGCATTTTAAAAAATGAATTTGCTAAGTCAGTGTTCTTTAGTGAACTTGCAATGGACCTTGAACTGCTACAAGTGCATGAATAAAACATACACTTAAACAACTTATTACATTCTTTAAGGATAGCATTTATTCGGTTCATATTTACGAGCACCAAATTACACAAGTTAGGTTCAATAATTTGTTTTTAAACAAATAATCATAAAACAGATCGTCGATAAAGGTTTTCATAAGTAGGCTAAACATTTATGAAAGTTAATTTCATAGAGTGAACACATTTGTACTAAAATCTGACATAAAATGATATCAAAAACATTTTGTCACTCACTTTTGAATATCTTAAATTACCATTAACAGTGGGTAGGACCATGAAGTACTCGAGCGCGTTTAGTTAAACGCAACTATTATCCTCGCTTGGTTAGAGGTAAAAAATGAGAATTACATCCGATCTTTCTGCGCACCCAAGCGCGGTTGGAGAAAAGGCCCAGAATGCACCGCTTGACACGAAGATGGATGTGTGACGTCACGTTCATCAAATGTTTACAAGCAGAGTGTTGGTCCTTGACGTATAGATGCGTGAAAAGTACTCAATACAACTCGACTTATTTCTATGAAGCGTGACGTCTCCATTTGAAAAGACACGTTTTATTCCGTTTTGAGAATGTGACTCTAGATTATCTCTACTACTTGTAATATTCATCTTTACCCTTGTCGTCTTGTCAATATTGTCAATGAATTTTTTTTATAATAATAGCACTAGTTTTGGTAGTTAACAGCATGGTTATACTATCCCTATCTCAGGAACAAATATCTTGAATTCTGAGGATAAATTATATATCTTTTCTTTTCCCTAGTTTAAAGCAATTTAAGGTTATCAGAAAATTTATCAGTTATAATTTTTTAAATTTCATATTTGCATTGTATTGTATCATGGGATAACAACGTGTGGTTTATGATACGACTAGTGATAGGACACCAGTTTCTTAACCCTATGTTTAGATGTTTTAATGAGAACATCATCAGACTATTTTGATGAGCCAGTGCGCCACGCTACGTTATGCTATCATTCCAATCTTCCTTATCATTGGTTTAACCAACAAAGTGTTTAATGTGGTAAAACTCTGACATTTCTTTGCCATCGGTAAACACGAAAACCGTTCAAGTTTTCTACATTTATCTTTGCGGTTACTAGTAATACAATTAACAATGTCAACACAAATAAATAGTAGATAAAAAATGTTGTCAATAAATATAACTGCTGTAACTGTCAATACAGTTTATGTTGTCAAAACAATTCATTGCAGTAACTGTCAATACAATTAACGTCAAAAATTCACTGCTGTAACTGTCAATACAGTTAACGTTGTCAAAAATTCACTGCTGTAACTGTCAATACAGTTAACGTTGTCAAAAATTCACTGCTGTAACAGTCAATACAGTTAACGTTGTCAAAAATTCACTGCTGTAACAGTCAATACAGTTAACGTTGTCAAACATTTTAATTGCTGTAACATTTAATACAGTTAACCACCTCTAAATGTTTCGGTGTCGAGAGAATATATTCCTGTCGCACTTTCCACGTTCAAAGTGAAATGTTCCACGATTTACTGCGCAGTGCGCTTGTTTCGTCTGGTAGGTCTATTAACGTTGTCAACCAATATCACTGCGGCAACAGGCGAGAGAGTAAATGCTGACAACATTTATTAATGCTGTAACCAACAATACAGTTAAAGGTGACAACCAATTTCCTTTCGCTAACAGGAAGTACAGTTACAGTTGTCAACCCGTGTCAACATTGTAGTCGTCTTCAGGACCGTAAACAGAGTCAAAGTACTATATCATTGCTGTAACTGTAGTAAACGTTATCGACATTTACTATTTCAGTCTACAGTAACATCACACGACGTAAAGAAAACTATGATAATTTCTTAAACGAGAAAGCACTTTCCCCCTATTTGATCAAACATCTCCAATGGAATATTTCAAATTCATGTACATTTTCCTCCGTGCAGTTTTATCCCTGTGTTTATTTCAGGGAAAGGGGATTATGGTATAATAACAGTCATCATGAACCAAGCACTTTTACTACTCAAGCTGAACGCTGAAGGAATATAAAGATATATGATAGACTATAAAGGTACTTCTGTTCGGGCAGGGAACTTAACGCGGCTGGGAGGGACGTATATGACGTTTTGTGACGGGACGTCATATATGACCCACACGTCCAGCTATGCCAGAGAAATCAGTATTAGGGTGTTCTACATCGTGTTAACTACATTCGGAGAATGTTAGACATTTAGTATATAAGAATGAACGCTTGCTTGTAAATTATATTGCTTAAATTGTCAAATTATTTAGGAATAAACGATTTCAAATTGGCCATTTGTAAAGTCAAGGATTGAATAAATGGAAACATAATCTGTTTCAGTGGATTCTATTAGCTGTCAGTGTAAGGAGGACAAGGAGTTATTTATGGATTATCAACTTCTTTACTATACCGATAGAGACGTTTCGGTATTGCTTCTTATACCGTTTTCAAGCAAATGGAAACATATCTTGTAGAGGTATCATAAATGGTGCTAACAGGTGCTTTAAATGTGTTGGAAAGGTACAAAAGGCTATTATTATTATTATTATTATTAAGGCTTATTGAATATCTGGTAGGGATAATCTCGGAGACCTACAACGGCTTGTCTGATTCATTGATTGATTTATAATACCTTAACTTGGGTTCCTCTCTCTCTCTCTCTCACATTCTCACATTCTAATGAAAAAAAATATTCCCATTCCTCCGAAGCTCAAATATTAGAATAAAAGTCTTATATTTTGAAAGACTATAAGAAAAAACACTTGAAGAAATCAATTACAGGTTCGTGAAATGTAGCATGTTGGAAAGTGAAGGTATGTTGAATTAAGGTTGTTTCTCCGGTTTAAAAATCTTCAAAGCGAGAGGAATTTTCAAGAGGAATATCGTATTGTATCACTGCATATCGTATAGTAGCTAGACTTTTCCGCTAGAAAGTTTTCAGCCTTGGCAAATCTAAATTTCGGGTGGATTTTGAATGAACAAAATAATCGCGAGACCAATGAACTGTTTAATCTAAGAGTATGAAGGCAGAGAAGACATGGGAAAGGACTTTTGTACTTCCCATGTAATGACTGATAAATGAATACAAGAGAGGAGGGCATATTGAAGAACCTGTCACAAGGAAATATTGCGTTGTAGTTTTCATTTCTCATATCTATTTGAGTTAAATACTAGGCGCAATCTGTCATTGTCTATTTCAACAAACTGTCATAGTGTGTTTGTTTATCTGCGTAGGTTACAAACATGTCAAACTCCCTTCTGGGGTTTAACACAAAATTTTAACTATTCTGTATAAAACATTTAAAATATACATTGGCCATAAAATGTCCAAAGCGATTTTACCCCCGAAAGGTACTCAATCGGAAACATTCATAAGTTGGTGTAAATGTTAGATTCAACGTACAACAAAACGTTTGTTCAATGTGCAACTACATTCAAAGTTAATGTATCTGGTTTGCATTAATGACTGAGTATATTCCCGTTCTTAACCTTTATATTTTATCACCTTGGGGGAATTGGGTGTTTTATACAATGTAACTAAGCATGCCACTTCCGCCATTGACATTTCCACTTGGACCTAACTCATTACAGATGTTGAAAACTTATTGTGTTGTATATTCACTTAAACAGGTGATTTACATTGTGGTAGTTTACATAACGTTATGCAAACCTTTACTTTTTCAATAACTCTCTCTGATAGGGCACCCCTTTACTTGTAAATGGTATCAAAATATCGAAGTATAATGTAAAAGGAAAATTTCATTTGAAAATTTGATGCCAAACTTCACATCAACTTTACTAAGAGGATTTTTTAAATCAAAACGTCAATAACAAGAGTTAAATCTTAATTTCATATAAGAATTGATACTTAACTTTTCACCTTGTTGTTTAGATATCTATATTTTGAGACTATAGTTAACATAACGTTTGTATTTGTGTTTTATCGAATTAGATATGTTTACAATAATATTATCCTTCGTATATTTATGTATTTATTAGTGCTACGCATATAATTACGTTTATCATATTTATTACTAGAGTACATTCAAGGACACAGCACTTCATAGAAGATCACCGAAGTGACCATGGGTAGATTCTTTTAACTCTACCTGCCATAGGTGTTATCATCATTTTGATCCCTCAGATTGTTCAACAAGACCCATCAATTACCTTTGTAACCTTTTTAACAGTTAAATGTATATACATATTTGGATATATAATATCATTTAGACATTTTAATGACTTATAATCATTGGTACTGAGAAGTTGGTTTCATATGACAGAGGGAAAACGTTTTACGATGGGAATAAAAGAAATTTCTAAACAAATGGAATGATGACAATTCAAAACTCCGCTTTTAAATGCCGATGTTAATCCCGAGAGTGAAACCTAGCACCCGGGGTAAAACTACACCTGAACATAGAGGTATCTGACTTACCTGTCAGGATGAAGGCGAGACTCATTACACAGGACTTGCGACTTTCCATTCTCTCGTTTTTCTGTTTGAGCTATCCGATGTTAGTGGATTGAGCAAATATATCCAGGACTTCCTACAACTCCTATGATGGGGTTCACAAGCCGGCTTGACCGTCACATTATGAGAACGGAATGATCTTTTGTGGTTGTGGAGAATATCACATTCCGAAGATGAAGCCAAGATGAATTAGGTTTGATAATGTTGATTTACCCGTCTTTATTAGAGCAGGGTCGTTTAGCTAAACCTGTCCAGCTAAATTCCACGATAATTGTTCGCCGATGCTCGAAATACTGACTAGCAGACGATAACTTCTGAGCGCTTACATTCCAGTGAGAGCAGACGATACATGATGGTCCGTTAAACTGATGATACGCGATGTCAGCGGGTGCTGTTGATGCACGGACGAGAGAAGGTTTGTCCCTAATCAAATACGTTCCAGATTCAAACGACATCCATTCAATGAGAGTGTGTAGACCACAAGCGTCACCATAATTCACTTCATAACGTAGCAAGTGTCGCGAGACTTAGATTTTGAGGCGGGGCTAAGAAACAAGCGACCAATCAAATGAGCTAAGTGTGCCCACCTCGGTTGATTGACAGATGTTGAGCATTCCCACAGCGCAGTAAAGCCTTCGGGCTTTTGCTGTTACAGTTGCGGCGAAAAGAAACAAATCATTTGATTTAAGATCTGATTTTAGGCTCCAGTGTTAGTCAAACAAACTCACGAAAGACCATGAATGGAAAGTTCATTTTAGTTCGTAATATTGAAACGGGAATCGCCCACCGCGTTGGGCGTACATCAAAGAGTGTTATATTACAACAGGGTACACATTGAAAACTGTTTCTTATATTTTCTAAAATAAACAAAAGTACATGAGAAGATTACTAGGCCCTATGCTTAGTTTTTATATGCTCAAAATTCATGTGAAGTTAGAAAATTGAAAAACATCAACAGCTTAGTTTTCACTTTTGAAGTGAAAAGAAACGTAAAATGATCTTGAAAACAACTGACACCAAAAGGTCAGTCGTCTTATTTTCTCGCTTGTTTTGATTTGTATTAGTAAAACGTTTAAATGAAAAAAGTATTTGAAAATGAAATCGGAACATATCACTATTCTAAAAACGTTTCATTCACGTTTATGATTACATTTAATCTGTTATGTTTTGGATACTTTACAATTGTGGTGCTGTGAAAAGTTATCCTATTAACTGACCATATAACTTGTTCTCAATAATTCGTCTCACCAACTTCTAAATGCCTCTCAAAAAAGTTATTAACTCTTAAGTTCCTTCTTTCTGTCGTTTAAAAACAACTATATTGAGGCAAGAGCAGATTTACTGAAGTATATATTTATTTTCACAGGTCTTTGTCCTAGGATGGACAATATTGAATAAGGTATACAAATTGACTATCAACGTTTAGATACAAATTCTTGTGAAGTTTTTATCGACTTAAATCTTATAATTCTTGTCTTAAAACCCTCCAAATAATACGATATCGTGCTACAATACAACCATCGTAATTTGACGATATAAATATGTTTATTATTGTTGATAAAGATTTTTAAATGTTACTAAAATCAAGTTGTTCGAACGTTAATGTAATTTAATAAAATTATATTAAAGGTTTTCATATGGTGACATGCGTCCTATTACCGTGTTTTGTATCTTTTCTCAATAACGTTCCATTTACGTCACAACTTTGATAACTCCGATGTCATAACACAGGATAAACGTGTACAGTGTATCATGTTAGACGCTACCTAATATTTTGTTCTTTTATTTTATTTTATTTTTTGCAAATCTCCATTACTGGAGGAGCTAAAGACACTCACTCACTCACTCACCTCAGGTGTGACCCCACCTGTCTCTCACCTGGGCTCAGAACCCCCTGATTACAGTATCATTCTAACCATACACCCCTAACGATCCCCCTTTTCAACAGTACGTCATTGGTGCTATTTCACTAATGATAGATCATTAATTCTCATAGGTCGATTACGGCCGGGTAGATTTACTAAATGTATTTAATATGTATATTGTCGTTTTATTGTAAACTACGTGACACACTCTCTGTCTGTCTGTCTGTCTGTCTGTCTGTCTGTCTGTCTGTCTGTCTGTCTCTCTCTCTCTCTCTCTCTCTCTCTCTCTCTCTCTCTGTCTCTCTGTCTCTCTCTCTCTCTCTCTCTCTCTCTCTTTCTATCTCTCTCTCTCTCTCTCTCTCTCTCTCTCTCTCTCTCTCTCTCTCTCTCTCTCTCTCTCTCTCTCTCTCTCTCTCTCTCTCATTAAAGCTGATTTAGTCTTGAGTCACTCATCAATGTTTCCCTATGTAATGTGATGTAATCCCTATTGTATTACATTCCTATATAATTAATCTCTCTCATGAGATTTCCTCACTATTGTTTCATGTTATTTCGCTATGGTATGCCGTATGTACCCCATTTCATATTCTCTATATCCCACCTGATGGAGAGTAAGCATATAATCCGTAAAGTCGTAGATTTCACAATAAAGAAGTTGTTATCCTGAAACTTTGTCTTACTTATCAATGTTGATAATTGGTATTCAAAACATCGTATTACATGAGAACTTAACAAAGAACTATGGGGAATGTAGCTTATCAGGTATTGCATATGGTATTATATCCAAGGTTGAAGACTAACATTACAAAATTAAGCAAATGTCCAAAAATGAAATTTGAGCTTCCTACCACTATTGGTTATTGTAAAGAAGTCGTCGGAAGGTTTTGGGTTGGCACTCTGTCAAGACCATATGTGAAGGTGTCACAACCATAAGTGAAGATTGGTCAGGACTAAATCTATAGACTTCAGTCTGCATGGAACAAAGATGGTTTTATAATGTTGAAAGTTGTAGCTTTCCATGTCGTTTGGTTTTGTCGTCCAAAGGGATAATGCATGCACAGCTACTCTTGATAAGATATTTTCGAATGACATAGATTGATGTGATCATCATGTTTTTAATTCTGAGCCTCTTGATGGTCACGCTAAGAAAAAAAGGAATCGCTTCCCTCCTTAGGCTTACTTTGCCCCAAAATCATATAAAGCCACGAAAAAAGTAAATCACGAAGAAGCACATCATATTGATGTTCCGTCTCATGTCATACTTACATAGACTATAACATCGTGTTTATTATATTTTCTCTCCATGCAGGGGCGTAGGAACAGGGTTAGCCACCCCACTTTTTTTCGAAATGTTTTTTTTTTCAAAATGACTATTTTCCCCTTTCTACTACATATTTCCCAATAACTGGTCTAGTATTGTTACAAAACAGTTACTATGCACTACTTTGAGGGTAGTTCTAAAACTACTCTGAGGGTAGAACTAAAACATCCAATCAAACAAGGAATTAAACTGACTTCAGTTTTATGTCCTAATTGATGATAAGATGGGATAAGCAGCCAGCAAGTTTCCTTTTTTTTCGGTTACAAAATTTCAATTCAATAGGCCTTGCTACATTTCGCGTACTTTTCTGTGCTTGTCGCCAAGGCTGCTGGGACAGATCGCCATATTACAATGAGAAACCATATAAAAATTGCAACTTTTCGCCGAAGAGGGCGCTGCACTCAAAACACGAATTTTGCTGGTTGTCAGCAAGGTTTGAAGTATCCAGTTAAAAATACTGTTGCAAATTAAAGCCATGCGGGGGAAGATGACAATAGACCACAGAACCTTTTAATTCGTGAGGAGGGGTAGCTGCTAGAGAAAAAACTCAGCAATGACATGAATGGGACTTTATGGAAGGGGAGATTTTATCCAGCAAACAAAGGCAAAAAACTGCCCCAACCCTTCCTCCCCCGCCCTCATAAGAGCTAATGCTAATTCAAATCACATATACATTGCTACTCCATAGGTACAGGCCGTGCAGGTGCTATGCCACCTGTTACACAAACCCTCTTATTGGATACCTTTCCCCCTCCCCCACACCCCCCTCCCTCCTGTGAATATCCTCATTAACGAGTCAAACCACTCAGCGTGTCATTCCTCCTACCGCATGTTACGTCATTTGTTTTGATATCAGACAGGCGCATTGCACGAACCAGTCCTTCACGGAAAGGTAGATACATCCGGGTCTTTAGTAGTCGTTTGATATCCGGTACCGATTTCATTCTCTAGTATTAGCAGGCGTTACACTGAATGTCATTAGAGAGTTGAAAGTCATTAGGTAATGGTTTGGAAAGTGAATTGAAGACGTACTTGAGTTTTGTACCAAGTCTTTCTTCAGTGCAGGGATTCGACCACCTGTTTTCACAGTTACTTGGGGTGTGATACACCATCATACTCTCCATGAGAACAATGGGGGATAAAGAACGCTTATGGGCTGGTTTATCCTCTTGGCCGATTGGCACCCCTCCTAGTGAGCTTATTATCGTCTTATTTCACTCGGGGGAGATACCACGTGATTAGTGATACAAGTGGAATGGGCGATGTTTACGGTTCCTATATTAGAAATAGAGGAACTTTATCAGACGTTTATTGAAAGAGTTTGGGGTAATCGTTTTCGATTTGAAACGATAACATGATTACTAAGATTTACAATAGGTGCAACTAGGAATTCTTCAAAGTAGAGTGATAATATTTATCTAAAAGAAAGAATTTCTGGCTAACAACTTCTTTATTGAGAAAAACATAACGTTCCGGTGGATATCAAGTGAAGTGAAGGAACATACAAAATGGAACAGATCTATTCATTAATGCATAGCACTCAGAAATATATATAAATATACGGTATTATGTTTCCTTACACAAAAACAACCTCAATCTTAATTGAGAAGTATCGAAGTCAACACTGAAGATTATGGGTATGATGGGTAAAAACTAATTAAGGACTCGAACTGTGATATTTGTATTGAATGAAAACATTTTTTTCGAATGGAGAGCTAAAACATTTTTATGGCAAACGTAAGGATATACACGGTTTGGGGTCAATGTTTTTTAAAGGCTAACGTTATTCGTCATCAAACAAATTAGTGTTTTTCTGTTTATATTATATATGTATTTCGGTTAGTATTAAAAATATTCATTCATGTTTTTCAGTATAAAAATCCTTTGAATACGCCTACGTCTCGTTTTCTAATTTCATTCCACTGATGTGATTCTTTTGTTCATTATGCGTTATTGTCAAGTTAAATCTGTCAACACGATCTTACGATAATTACTATTACTTAGATAAGGACAACTATCTGAAACTAATTATAGCAACGTAATACGCGTGACATCACCTGTTACGATGAAATAGAACAGTGACAATTTTACTACCAATTAACATCAACACTTCAAGCTGTAAAAAACATCGGCTCCTTTTGGTGAAAGGGCGCTACATTTAAAGCTGTAAAAAACATCGACTCCTTTTGGTGAAAGGGGGCTACATTTAAAGCTGTAAAAAAACATCGGCTCCTTTTGGTGAAATGGCGCTACATTTAAGGAATAATGGAGGGTATGACGACGGTATGACAACATACCCAATTCTTAACATTACAATATCACTGATTAATGTCATATCTTTTATGTAGAGTATCACGATATCATAACTGGCGCTACTTATGTCACGTGATCGTATGTGATAAATGCAGTGCCACATACATAATAACTATAATATATTGTCTTCATTACATTATTGTTTCGAAAATCGATACTTCGATGGTTAAGGGCTCTTAGTATCATTTCCTATCAAATTTCCAAAATATAGTAAATCTCATTCAAATAAGATCTAAACTTCGCTCATATTATCAATTTCCAAACTAGATCGCCCTCTTGCCTTTGGCTTACCATCAATGATCTAAAGTTATCACCAAATAAAGTTTATAAACGAAATATGAGCGAATGGTTTGATCTTATTTCAATGAGATTGAGACACAATCAGAACCAGAAATGCCCAAAGGTATGGGATGTCCCAGAGCTAATTTTGTAAAGTTCAATACAAAAAATGATAGATCTTAAGTTTTTGGTTACGGAATTAAATGGAAAGTAAAAGATGTCTTAGGAAGTCAATGTCATGTGGCGCAACGTGGAACATCTGTTTAACCATTCACACCGCCTGGTCTACGCGAACCTCTGAACTTTAAGGGAATATCAAAAAGAGATAAAAGACATGCGTGATATTTGCACTGATGTTCAAGTCAACAATTAACTCTTTGTAATTCACTTTTATCTAGTGGCAAGGCTCGAGTATATAACGTTATTTCATGTTACCGTAATATATCGTTACCCGATGTGTAACAATGATTTAGGAAGGGTATCGTTGTTTCGGTGTAAAATCGGTGAACTTTAAAATAACTCATCAAAACAATTGTTTTTCAAAGATTTGTATCGAAATGATACTAAGTTGATCTATCGGAAGATTACTAAATCTAATTAAAACTTTGAGTAATATTACATCCGTGAGTTCTTAAAAAAAATTGTGTGGCGGTTGAAAGAACTTCAATGCATTTAGTCTGAATAATACTGCGATGTGGTGGTCTACTAAATTTCCTGCTTGGGTGTAAGTGGACGTTTCCAATGAAAAAGCACTATTCACTTGAACAATGTATTTAGAATACGAAATATATAAGAATCTATGGCGATATATGAGAAAACATATATCAATTACGTAAATATGAATTTTTTTACCGTATGATATGTTCATCATATCGAAGTATGACGTGTAATTCCCGTGAAATTGTTTGACCAGATCAATTCTTGCTGTTTTTCTATCTTTTTTGTAATAAGGGCGTGTGGTTTTCGAGTTTATCATATTCCGCTAAGGACTACTGTTTAGAATTAAAATTACTTTTATTGAACGTCAAGGTTGGTTACTTGATAAAAAAAGGAATACAGATTTGATATATATCATCAAACTTTGAGATCACTTATCAGTAACGTGTAGCGATGTTTCTTAAACAATTTTAGAAACCAAGGCCAAATGCTGCATGGAATTGTAACGTACATCAACTTTCCTTTACCAGTCAACATGACACCAGGAATGATACTGGACCGCTCAAGCATTGGGCAAAGACATGCATCAAATTACTTCATTGTTTGTACAGGAAATTGTATTGAAATGTACGTGTTTTCAAATATTTAAATTGTTTTGAATTTAAGCCAGAAAATAATTTTACCACGTTTGGGTCACCGGAAGGTCAAAATATGAAAACAATTGGCCAGTTTGGACATGCGCTCCTGTTTAATGCGTCGTTAAAATGGGCATTCATATCGGAAACATGGGCACATTTCCAGCTTCTATAAACTTTCATCCAAGGTGGTCAGTTTACAATAGTTTCCAGAAGAAACATAGCAAATATTGACACGAACTTGCACTTCCGGTATGTATGTTTGTGTCAAGCAGTGCATTCATATTTGAGTTTTTTAAAACGAATTTTATCCATCTGTACGGTACTTGTACAATCAAATTTTACGAAAATGACATTTCAAACTTCAAGGACTATATATGGTGATAAGACTGTACATCTATAAATTTATCTGAATCATTGGTACCTTGAAATTTATATCTTATAACGCTTACTTCAAAACCTCTCGGGTAATATAGGGATACATAGTTGCACTTGTCAGTTTATCTTAAGTACGCTAAATTTGAATTATGTGAAAAGAAAACAACCACGTCAAAATCATGTCCCCTAATGATAATAATGCAAAAATGGTACAGTAAATCATTAATAATTCACTTTGGAAAAATATTAATCTTATTGTTAATTGATGTTTTGATATGAGAACTAAAGCTTCGATAATTTATTAATATTGCAAGGTATTTTACAAAAATATTTTAACAACAATCTTAAAATGCTATATTCTTTCGTTTCGAATTTTGGATAAGGAGATTTCGAAATAACAAAATATCATATAAATTTAATTTCACATATTTGATACAGAGGTCATTCTCAATGTAATTTCACTGTTAATCTCCATACACCGGCAATATTCAAAATAACCTACAGTAAATGATGTTGATGAGAAAGCATCTTCTATTTCTGAAGTCTACGGTATCGTATGTCTTCTATGTAGCGATATATCCCTGCTCGTTAAATTCCCCAAACCTCTCTTAAAGACCTGCTGTATGGCAGACAGGTGAACATAAGCATGTGGTTTGAGATTAATTCAGCTTCAATAAAACTTGGATACCCTTTCTGGGGGTCAAGTTGTATCAAGGTTTTATAAAGTGCCGATAACGAGCTGCCTGAAGATATCAAACTGGGCGCAGGCGATAAATCAGCCAATCATTACGAAACACGTGCGTCTAGGTTCCAAGTGAGGCATTCATTATCGCTATATCACAGTTACTATAGAATGGCGCTGATTTGCAAATCTAATGAAATGTGTTGTATATTTCTCTGTTTTTAGATTTTAAGTGTTTCGAAGTTTAATGGCTTCCTAAACTGGTGGGCGTAATTGCAACTTAATTGCTCAAACTTCCCATCGAATTTGTGTTAAATGCTAAAGAAATGGAATCATGTTTTATTTCCTCACATAAACCTATGCAATTAGATAGATATGTATGATAATTTTCAATTCACATTACTGCAAACTATCAGTACTTTATATAATCTCAAAATGTTTTGTATCAGGCATACCCACAAACAATATACCGAATTTCTAAGGATGCACGATACCTTTTGGCCCTCTGTTTGTGATACATTTTGCATAAACTAATGGTTGTTAAAAACATTTGAACAAATTAATCTTTCAAAAAAGTTTCAACCGACCTTAATGTCTTGAATGACTACTTTGGGGGGAGGGGGGGGGGGGGGGGGGGGGGGGTATTTAAGAATCAAAAGTATGACAGTACTTCAGAAAGAGTGGTTAAACTGATCACATATTCCATGCTATGAACAAGCCCCCAGCCCCCTTCCAAAAAAAACAACACTTTTTGACACTCTAAGATTTCAGTTATTCTAGGAAAGAAATCAATCCTACTTTTTAATTTGAAATTTACTTTGAAATATTCCGGAAATGTAATTATCGCAAAATTCAAACCATTCAATTGTCTACAGAGAATTTGCAAACAAATAAGTAAATTAATAGTTGATGATTTGAACACCAAGAAAACATCAAAGCATTCCAGAATTTAAGTCACGTCAGAATTAGAAGAATTCCGATTTCAAATAAGGTCAGGATTCAAAGAATTCCAAATTTTGAAGGAATTATTCAAAAGTGGTCCTATATTCAAAAATCAAAAGGAAATCTTATTCAGAGAAAAACAGAAAGTTTACCTTGTTCCGGATATTTCAGTTCCATAAAACCGTTGAAAGCAAAGTGTGATATAAATGTTCCTAATGATGTCAAATTTCAAGGGTAAATAATCAACTTGAGGAATCTTTGTTTATCAACTCAACGGCTACATTTTAAGGATCGCGTAATATGTTTTAATGTAAGTCAGTACTTTTCCCTAATAAACTAGATAATATACACTGACACTGGCAGATCAAGTGAATTAGTTTCTTCCCTTTTCGAATTTATGTCTGCTGCGTGAAACAAGTGAGACAAGTGCTTCCCAGCTCGATAAGACGAAGCAGAACAGCCTGAGAAAAATGAGAAATGAAACATACAGGCACAACCAATATAGAGATTATGACCCGAAGAAGTGTATCATTTGACTTTCACGAAACGAGTGTGAATTTTTGTATTACCCGAGCGAGAGCGATGTTTGTACACAAATTCGCCTGAGTTTCGTAAAAGACATATGTCACTTCTCTGAGTTTAATAATTTTTTTAATTACCGATTCAATTCCATCTGAAACGCAATGAAATTTTTTGTGAATGGTATGCTTCCCTTGCGACAGCCCGCTACACTGACGTTACGAACAATTATGGTTTTATGACGTCAAAGACGACGAAATTCGACTCGGGCTGAAACAATCATTGTCAGGCAAAGTGATATGGGCACACGCGCTCATATTGAAAATATGACACTACTTATGATTAACCATTTTAACCATATGGGTATAAGTACATTCATTATCCTGTACCACAGTCATGGTCATTCTACGAAGATCTAATTGAAATTAATGAGTAGTAGAAATACGTAAGTGAACTGAAATGTCAATGTATAAGGAACTTTTAAATGGTGAAAAAGAATATAGTCTATATATCCTTTTTTTGAACCGGTTGTTGAAGACATTTTCATAAGGGGCGTTTTCAAAGTTGAATATTCAACTTCTATGGCAGGGAATAATCTATGTATTTTGCGATATGAAAGTTTGTTCGTCATGCGTACTTGATAATACTGGAAATGAGAGCATTCTTTTACCATGCATTTATCGATTACAGATCGTGCTAAAAGAGCACAAAAATCAAGGAATTGTACATTCGATTCTGTTTACTTTGCACTTCGCGTGACCAAGAAAGACCGTACTGTTTTTACCCTGCGTTCAGGTGCCCATTTTTAAAGCTGATTTGAGTGAGTTCAATGTGTTAGGAGTGCCTTGCCAAGGGATATAACACAGTGAATCTCCCAGGTAAAACTGTGTATCGAGATCAGAAGTCGGGCCTGTGTCGTGGAGGGGGAGGGGGAGGAGGGGGGGGGGGAGCATTATGTTTTTATTTGGATTCCAGTTGGACGTCAATTTGAATACGTACTTCAGCCACATTGACAACGGATCATCCATTGCTCACGTGTAAAAACTGTCCTTCTTAACGTTTTAGAATATTAGAAGGGCTGGTGCAGTTTCAAACTTGGCAAGAAGGAATAGACGTAAAGACCAAAGTGCGAAATCAGCTTCGCCGGAAGCGCTTATAAAATCTTCAAAATTAGTAAGAAAGTCGTAATTCTGAATCTAAGATTGTTTTTTAAATTAATTTTTTAATACCAATATATGGAAAAAGTTATATTCGTGTAAAATTAAAGAAAATGCATGACTTATATTTAACGCTGTCATTCAGTTATACAATTCACAGAGAAAAGTAGAAAATGAATTTTTGAGAGCTACAAAAATTGTACGTTTAATTGTACCCAAATGAAAAATAAGATTATCATATGACTTGTAGAATCGCTACTTCATCAATGAGAAAAAAAGGTTTCGGTTTCGTTTTCGCCTAGCTTGAAGAATCAAAGACAACATAATTAACGTAATATTTCCACGCAGGATACGCAGGTAGGTGAACAAACCTTCTTGATGCAGCTGTTAAAAAGTATAATGGTGAATCAATGGTCAGCAGACCAGCTGTCCAAGCAATAATATGATTTCAGCAACAATGGTAGACTAAAATTTAGTCTATGAAGTATTTCAATAATTTACTATTTCTTCATCTATAATATTCTTTTCTTGAGGTTCCTAATTTCATATGTGTATGCAGTCAAATCTAGACTTGCTGAATGAGGACTAAGTGGCATTGTGACGTCATGTTTATGACGTTATAGCATTGTGATATCATAAGTTAATGATGCAAAACTATGTGATGTCATGATGTTCAGATGATAGACCCGAAGATCATTGTTACATTGTTATATAAACTAGTAGGTAAAAAGAAACTTATAACCGCCACCATGCTTCTATTAAGCCCTACAAGCTAGACATTTGGCTCAAACACGTATTTGTTACTTGATAAAGGCTTAAAACAACAATAGAAGCTTTCAATGACAAGTCTTTAAATCTTAGAAAACACGTCATAAAGTTAATAGTGTAAGGTTAACGAATAAAAGAACGAAATGTTACTATTTAATATCAATTTATCAGAATTTAAGTGATAGTTTTGTGCGGTCGTTTATCTTGATAGGAAAAATCCAAATCAGCAAGCATATTGCATCTTTGGAATTTCAGATTTTTAAACATTTGACTCCAAACATGAAATTGAAATGCCATTATCCAAAGCATATTTCCAAAGCTCCGCTTTGATCATAAAATTGAAAGAATAAATGGGGAAAGCTAAAAGGTTATTTTCGTCTAATGGAGTCAATCTAAATATCTATGTTATCAAGCATATCATAATTGACTCATCCAATTATGAGGGCGTGGCACCATCGGGTCTTCAAGGGAACATCGCCTGCGCACCTCTTAAATGGAACGAGAGTCATCCCAGTTTGAGAATATAGAGCATTCCGCGAATAATTTTACATCTTTTTTCCGAAAATACACTACATTTAGTTCCATCATGATTAAAATAGATTCCTTATTTGTCAAACCATGTAAGTGTGAAAACTACTCGTCTCGGTTGAAAGGCGATTACTGTGTATTTTATTTAGAAAGTTTAAAAGTTCAAAGGAAGATTTCAGATAGTAAAAATGTTCATATCTACTATTACGTACAGGGCAAGACAATCCTCCCTTTTTGTATAAAACATCTTCTTTAACTTTTGGTATTTGATTAACGAGTTTGAATATTTTCTTTTTCATAAAACATGTTAAGAGATTTATGTATTTTCATTGCTTAAATGTTTTTATTTTTGATGACATAACACGTTTTTGTATTCGATCATTTGAACCATGATATGTATGATAGTTAAACGTGAGAAACTCGTTGAGATATCACAAAATTTTAACAATTTCCTTTCGATTGAATATCAAAGTATATCACAGTAAGACCACTGTAAGAATTCGGATAAAGTACAAGTTGTTGATGATGCACATGCAGGTAGATATCAAAGCATGTCGGAAATTCTAACACTGGCGTGTCATGCTTAGCACTGGAGTGAGATTCCAACTGGATACTGGTGTTGTGTATCAAGGAAATTTTCGCGTCAAGACATGAACAAAATCGGACAAAGTACACCTCCTTGTAGTGTCCACTAGCTAGAGACCAACACTTGTCACCATGGATATGTTATCGCGTCGATGACCGCTTTAGAAAGTTTGACCACTTGAAGCTGGACGGTTAAGTGACCACACAGGTCACCCTTCTTGTGCCGGTAGTCTTGTCCAAATAGACTGGTCTCGGTCTTTATTTGAATTTTATCACTGGTGTTCTAGCTGTAATTCAACAAAATGCATGATGTCTTGAACACGTCCATCGTTTAAACATATATGTGTCCATGAAGAATTGGATAGGTAAAAAAGCTTTAAACTTAAATACTGCTCGGAGAAACAAAATAAAGTCCATATCATAGTGAATTTACTATATATGATACATAGGCATACACTGTCATTACAAATACAACAGCAACAAACGCCACTAATGAAAATCATTGTAAATCATATTCAATGAATAAGTTATTAGTCAATGTTAAATTAATAAGATCGCGCATTGATATTAAAATTACGTTATTTTCGGTAGTGGAACAATTTGGATTTCCGAATAAGACTGATTTCACATGGAATCATCTGTAGTAGGGAAACATGTTGTGTTTTATTATACTGTAAAGAGGACTTGAAAAGAAAAAAGTGAGTTGAGTGTTCATATTTGTAATGAATATATGGGTGAGGTAATCTTTTGTCATCAGACCACTTTGCCTACAATAACTTGAATGTTGCACTGTCTACAGAGGGACTCGTAGTTTGCTTTTAGTGGTTAAGTCAGTGTGGTGAGATAATTTGTCCTGTTTCAGAGCAATGTCTTTGTGAAGTGATATTTTCTGAGGTGAAATGGCTTTTAACACCGCTTTCAAGAGTATTTCATTTATATCGCGGCTGCTAGTAATATTGCAGGGAGAAAGCCCGCAACACCAAGGTGGCTATGCATTGCTGTGAAACCTGCGACCGTCGGCTGGAACTAGCGAACCATGGCTGGTACTGGTACTGCACTGAAATGCAGTGTAGCATTGCCCCCAAACCTGACTGCGTGTAGAACAGTTCTCAACTGCAGTCAAAGTTGCCAAGCCCCTAGCGGGGGAGCAGGACAAATGCCACCCGGACATAACCCACCCGGACAATTGCCACCAGGACAAATGCCACCTAGGACAAATGCCACCTAGGACAAATGCCACCTAGTTTTTTTTTAATATTACAAGACAAAAAATAAAGTTATGTTTTTAATATTACATGAAGCAATATATACCTTTAACTACAATATTAAAAAATATTAAAAATATTGAAAAATCACAACAATATTCCACTATTATTATCATATTCAACTAAATCATATAAAACGGACAATCATATAAATCTAAAATGATGAAACAATAGTTTCTTCATATAAACACTATGTTTAAGGAGACGTTGTCATGTCATGCCTATCAGTGTTTTCTTAATGAAAATTTAAGATTACCTCTGGAGTAGAAGTGAGCTTTGGCCTCATAGGTTAAGCCAATCTGAATGTTGTATTAATGAGGATTAAAGAGGATTACACTGTCCAAGCAAATGTACTCTATGTTTGTGATTGAAATAGTTCTTGGTAAATTGGTAAAAAAGGATGGTATTAATGTTATTCTATGGAATCACTTTTCTAGGTTCAGAAGGTCAGAGCTGCAATCCGAGAGAAGGCAGAGTTATCGGAGGAGTCGGCCCAACAGATCCTGACAGCAGCTGCTGTTGCCACCTCGGAGGATGCAAGCTCCAGGATGGCTCCTGTTCCAGACCTCAGACGCAACGTGAGGCGTCAGCGTAGAAGGGTGGATGGTGCACTACCTGAACCAGAGACCCCCGCAGCGATGGTCATCCCTGACAAGTTCAAGACGACAGGAGGCGGAGAGCAGTTCTTGCAGTACGACGGAGGAGTGGAGAACCCCGACCGGATTCTCATCTTCTCAACAACAAGAAACCTTGACCTGCTCGCCCGTTCTCCCCACTGGTTCGCTGACGGCACCTTCAAGACAGTCCCTCAGCTGTACTATCAGCTGTTCACCATCCACTGTTGGACGAACGATGCCGTGATCCCCTGCGTCTACGCCTTGATGCCCAACAAGCAGGAAGCGACCTACAGGGAAGTGTTTGCCAAGGTGAAGGAGCTGAGAGACAGCACCCCAGAGACTGTGATGCTGGACAACGAGAGAGCCATCTGGAATGCTGCTGTTGCTGTGTACCCTGGAGTAGAAGTGAAGGGTTGCTTCTACCACCTCAGCCAGAACATTTACCGCCGCATACAGAATTCCGGGCTACAGGGTTAATATTCAGCATCGCCCGAGCTACAGATGCAGGCAAGGATGATACCAGCTCTGGCATTCATCCCCGAGGACCAGGTGATCGATGCCTTCGAGACGCTGGCCGAAACTCTACCTGATTCCCTGCAGACAGTCGTTGACTACTTTGAGGACAATTACATTGGGCGGTTGCATCACCGAGGACGACGACCCCCGATGTTTGCCATCTCGAGCTGGAACCAGCATCAGAGGACACTGACAGACCTGCCTAGGACAAACAACAATCTTGAGGGATGGCACCGGAGACTTCTGACCAGCATGGCTGGTTGTCATCCCAGCATCTGGCGCTTCCTTGAGGTTCTGAGGAAGGAACAAGCCCTGAACGACCAGGTCATTACGCAGATGTTGGCCGGCCAGAACGTTGCCCGACACAGGAAACAGTACAGGGTTGCCAGCAGCGTCTGCAGACCATCGCGGCAGACTTCAGAACAGACAACAAATTGACTACCTGAGGAGTGTTACACACAACATCCGACTTTGAACTGACAGTGAACTGACATACACATGTGTATGCGTGAAATGCAATGATTTGCCTAGTGG
Source organism: Phorcus lineatus (assembly GCA_921293015.1). NCBI lineage: Eukaryota > Metazoa > Mollusca > Gastropoda > Trochida > Trochidae > Phorcus > Phorcus lineatus. The sequence continues at coordinate 10,170,165 of OV121090.1, forward strand.
TAATGTCAAATGTAGTGCTGAATACATTATAGTGCTGAAAACAAGAACGTGATCACTTGTTTTTACAGAATATACATATATCATGAGTCAAATATCGTTTTTTGTTGTTTTTTAAAATATTGGGTGGTATTTGTCCTAGGTGGCTTTTGTCTGGGTGGCATTTGTCCTAGGTGGCATTTGTCCTCGGTGGCATTTGTCCTGGTGGCAATTGTCCGGGTGGGTCATGTCCGGGTGGCATTTGTCCTAGACCCCCCTGGCGGGATTCGAACCACGGACCTCTTGATCCGAAGCCGAACGCGCTAACCACTGCTCTATCCCGCCAGCGAATCTTTTGTTCATCCGTCAGCTGAAAAAAGACGGTGAAAAAAGATGATAAGTGTTGTATGATAAGTGTTGTATGTCCATAATTAAACAATATTCTCACTTATGCAAGCAATTCTTTTATTGATCAATGCTGCAGCTTATACTTAAAATATGATTGAAAATGAACACATTACATTCTGCAAGTGATATGAAAGAAAGAGAGGACAATGTTTTATTCGCGTGTCACATGCTATACATACAATATTGGCCTATAGAAACCTGGTAAAATATTGCAACCAACGAGCTTACGAGACACGAATACACACAAAATTCATAAAAAGAAATTAGCACAAGAAATGTACACATCTAATTTCATATCTTCTAACACGATATTACCCCTTACACCCCGATTGAAAATCAGCGTATTGCATTTGTGCAATCGATACGTCTAGATCTGTTAATAAACGCAACAGCCCCGCCTTCTGATTGAAAATCAGCGTATCACGTTGTTCAATTGCTACGTCCAGGGGATGATGAACGTATGACATCATAATAAGACAAAACTGTTAGAGGATCGAGAATGTTAACATATTGTGAGCTTAATCATATTCTCATTAGCCGGTGTAGGAATTTACCATACACAAAAAGTATTAATAAGAACATTTTATGACTGACAAAAAATGGCGTGGCTAGGCTTTCCAAATTTCTGACGACACTACCGGAGACAGTGTCTGATTCAGGAATTTTGAAGGTGGTGGGGGGGTGGGGGGGTGGGGGGGGGGGGGTGTCACCGATTCTACGGTTAAAAAAGATGATTCGAACCATCTTAACACCTCCTCCACCCCACCCCCTCCGATCCGCCATATTACATCAAAATAGAACACAACTGCTCAGCTGACAGATGAAATGTAGTTAAACTGGTGGCTTATCACATCACGTTTCTTTTACCTCACCGTTATATCATCTGACCATCAGATAGCATTCCTAACGAGAGGCAATTACCTTATCGGACTGTCTCGGAATGGTGCATGATAGGTCCGCAGGCATATGCATTGTTGCTAATTGAAGGGGAGTTATCGATGCAATCTTCAAGTCTTATTAAAATGAAAGTCAGATGTTATTTGGATGAGTGTTGAATGTCACAGATGTGTATAGTTTATTCATACCAAGCTTAACGAATTTTGATTACCTGGCTAATAGATTTAATTGACATTTGATAGGTTGTTCTTTTAATTGTCATACTACTGTAACGTTTTATAATTCTAATATTACAACACTGGTTTTATAACATGTTATAACTGTTACTGTTATTTTAGTATACCTGCATATGGACAAAACATTAAAAAGTATTAACTCTATTTAAGAGCAACTACGATCACCGACAGAGAATAGCCTGTTAAATGTCTTATATTTCTGTATCCACTTGTCTTTGACACTAATCTGACCCCGTCTGAGTTCAAATGAGTTTGGGAGATTAAATGAACGATCAACGATAAGGCTCTCCGCAACTTGCAGTGAAAAGGGAATTTAATCGCCGTAGTCGTTTTGATTGATCTAAAAAGAAATGAACTGATATTCCCGCTTGAAGTTTGACAGCAGTTAGAAATTTCCTGTAAAACACAAAGAGAGGGGGGGGGGGGGCAAATTTTGTCAAGCTAAAATTTACATCATATTGTTATGATTTGTATGACAAAATCCATGACATTCACAACATAACTTAGCCTAGGTAGCATAACATAGCAAAATATGACATCATACAACATAAAATCAGATAGATAGCATGAACGACTATAGATAACAGATCAGTATGTGGCAGCATTAGATTAAGTGACATTATATAGCATAGCAGTTAAGATCATGACATAATATAGCATAGCAGTAAATAACATGACAATATATAGCATAGCAGTAAACAGCATTACATTATATAACATAGCAGTAAATAGCACGATATTATATAACATAGCAGCAAATCGCATGCTATTATATAACATAGCAGTAAATAGCATGAAATAATAAAACATAGCAGTAAATATCATGACATTATATAGCATAGCAGTAAATAGCATGAAATTATTAAACATAGCAGTAAATAGCATGACATTATATAGCATATAGGAGTAAATAGCATGAAATAATATAACATAGCAGTAGATCGCATACATATGCACGAACGCAGATTTACATACATACTAATCATATTATTATTAAATCTACAATGTACGTACATTCGAACATACAGAAATGCATACATACATACATACATACATACATACATACATACATACATACATACATACATACATACATACATACATACATACATACATACAAATCTTGTTTTACAAGTTTTACATTTTAAAACCGTTCTTTAACAAAGAAATTTGTTTTTCGAATTTTGACAGTTTTAGTCCATGAGAAAAGCTGTAGTTCAGTCTGTCTCGCGTGAACCTGAAATACTGTTACAGGAGTCCACGAGTAACCTCCCTTACAAATGTGGCGTTTTGGAACAACAGAACTTTATATTGGAAGACTGTTCCTCATTTCGGCTCTCAGGCCTACACGAGTTACGTCCCTTAAAAATACGGATGCCCAGGCAAGGCGCTGACACACACAACATTTCTGGTGCAGGAACGTGTAAAATTTCATAATATTATTTCATATATATGCAAGTTAATTTCTTTCAAGCTTGAAACATGATTACCTCTTTAAGAGCGAGTCTAAATTTTGCACTGTTCTTTCCGCTGAAAATTAATCATTAATGAATAGTGGTGTAACGATTCATCGATAGTATCGATGTTTACATCGTCTACTAAGCGATACGAGTGCATCGATACAAAACATGTTTAGACAATATATCAGGATATTTATATCGTGAGGGTCCACGATACATCGATGTATCGCCATAAGAGACAATATATCCCGATACTGTTAAAATAATTTGTTTTCAAACAAATAACTGTAAAAGATAAAAAGGTTTTTTATTCTATTTCAGAGATAACAGTGATTAGAACAGAAAGAGAAACAGAAAATATATGATATTTCTGATATTTTATATGCAATTTCACACTCTCTCTAACTTTGTGATTCCCATTCACGTAATATCTATGACACGTTGGTATCTAAGAAATAACATTACTGTTATTCTGATGTCCTATCTTATATAGTTCTTTCATAACTGTATTGAATCGGGATACGTATTGTATTGCAACCACTGTATTGTGATGATAATCGTCTCGCAGGTTCCTTGGCAATAATCCCATGATATATTGTCTCGCCCATTAAAACTGGAATCGGGATAAATCGTCTCGCCACTAAGGCCACGATACACAGGTCTATTAATGAAAGTGAAAGTTTCTAGAGTTTGTAGAGTTTAGGTAAGCACTACAAACGAGTGTGAAATTTCGAGACTTTTTTCAGTTACTGTAATTTCATCAATACGATTTCATTTTTTTGCATTTAAAATCACTGTAGTACGGTTTTTGCAAATATTATTTGTTAAATTTTCAAAATCAAATATTGAAAAACATTTTCTCGTGAAGGTAGACATCTCATAACCCAACCAGATTATCCGTAGTCGTATAAGAAATTATCATAAATCAAGCGAAAACTGCATGAATCCATTTTAGTGTGAACACCCTTGAGCCATGTAAGTAAGAGAAATAGATACGCATATCTTTACCGAATTTGTATGCTCGTATACGAAATCATTGTACAGATTTTGCAATACAATTGGTAACATTCAATTTCCTTTTAATGATATCACTTTGTTGCCCCCAAAATACGTGCTACAGAGACTTTAAGTAAAGTCACGACATGCTATATTTTTTTATTTGAAAATCTATACACATTCTTTTTTTCAGGACGTAACACGTGTTTAAGTAAGTAGGGTCTAGACATACTGATTTGTTATCGTAAAATTCTTTCATATAAACATTACTGGAGCATGAATAGCATCGTAACAAATATATTGCTTTATAAGGATATGAAAATAGGATAGTACATTTACTTTTATATAAACGTATCAGGTAAAATGGAATGACAAAAGTTTAAACTTTTATGGAATAATATAGAAGTAGAATGTACCCAAAATATGTAAACGGGTTTTACTTAGCAAATGGACACATTACAAAAATCTAAGTAGTACCATATTCTTTGTCAAAGTTAAACGTTAAGTTAGGACAAGATTCTTATCGTTCTACGAGTGTCCCGGGGGGGGGGGGGGGGGGGGGGGGGGGGGGGGGGGAGGGGGGGAATATCGATAAATAAGAACGTGGATAATTTAAGGGCTAGCTGTAATTTTATGATTCAATAATACATTCGTGACCCATTCAGTAGAAGCATAACTACCACTCATTTAATCTTGATCGATTCCCCGCTAGTCGATACATGTAAAAAAAAATTAGGAAATGAAAATGACACCCGTGAACTATAAGTAAGAAACAAATATCAAAATACTGAAACTGAAAACTTGAGGCTCAAGTCTGGTCAAATGTTTTTTATGCGTTAGCGATGGTACATAAATTTGATAACATTGTTACACTGTTTAATCACGGGCTCACTATCTCGGCCTGTAATGACAAAGATCACGTATTCTATGTATTTTGGGAGATTAAATGCAAGAAGATATTTCTAGGGATCGTGACGATGAACTTCTTGATTTTTTGGAGATAATTGTGAGGATGATGATGTGTAAATGAAATGATGCTCCCTAAATGCTATGCAACCCGTTAATGCTAACGACAGAGCCGATGATTTCATTATGTAAGAATTTACCCTAACCCTACCCCCAAAAATACAATGTACGAGAGAGATCTGGTAAAAACCAAATCAAAGGAAAAAAATATAAGAACGTGCGTAAGCAAGGCATATCGTTGGTAAATAAATGCCGAAAGAAGTTTCTAGGGACGTGAGTTGCGCACATAATTCGCACAGTTGGAAAATAAATCTGCGTTCTTACAAAGATGGCGGAATGTAATCGTTATTCTGTAATATTTCCTTAGGTATTACGACTCGACTGTTGAGTCTAACCTCCCGAATTTAGTTTGTTTGAAGAGCATATTTCTATGATTTGAAAACTACATGTTTCATGTAAGGATGGTTATCACTCCTCATTTCCGTATTGCAATATATTGGTACTTTTCATAGTTCAGTTTTCCATACTCTCTTGACTAAATAGCAGCGATTAGAACAGTGATCAAATGCTCAACCGGCCGTCGTCTTGTTAAGAGAGGTACTTCTGGTGACTGGTTTCGGACTTTTTACATGTCTGTGCTATTTTCACTTTGTTCACACCTTTTTTTCATAACTTTCAGTTTAATCACTTTTTTTGGTTACGTATTTCTGCAATTTTACAGGGAAATTGTTAATTTTTAAACCTCCGATATATTGGATATTTTCAGAAGTGTGTACCGGTACGTATCGAGTTGTTTCTGTATTGCAACATACCGATATATCGATAATACCGCGCACCCTTAGTTTCATGTGATTTTACCAATGTGTCTGCATTAAACTGAGTTCCGCGCGCTTTACGGCGCAACAGTGAGGCCACGTCATCAACTCTACGTTGTATTCCCCACAGAGGCGTGTATCGCTAAGAAAAAGCGTTAGAAAGACATATTTGCCTCTAGACTCTTCCCTACTTATATCCTTTCGCACTCGGTAATACAAAAATTCACACTCGTTTCGTAAAAGTCATATGACACACTTCCTCGTGTAATAATCTCTACATATGATACATTGTAGTAGTTTAGGGTCTATGGGCATAAATATCTTTCTAACGCTTGTTATGAGCGATGCACGCCCCTGTGGGGTTCTCCAGAGCTATCGCCATGATATCCGACACAAGGGCACTTTTAAGAATCTCTTTACAGCATGGCTAAACATAACATATAATATTCATTTACAACAATTTCCCTAATTTAAGTTTTAAAATATTTTTAACGAATAACAAAATATTAATGAATTGTGTTTGTAAATAACAGTGCAAAGGATATATAAAGGAAATCTGAAAACTGTTTAGGTATTGAAAATTCAAGCGAATTTCATCCTATTTATAAACAACTTCCCAAATTCCACTGTTACAAAAGCCTAAATGAAGTGGAGTAAGTGGGAACATTTAAAAGATATCCCCCGATTTTTATGGACACCATGAGCAATGAATTGTTTGTTTCGTGTTTGTCTCCCTTGCATTTCATTCTCAGTCAGAACTACACACTTGATTAATATATTAGTGAAGGGGGCAAAGGATGGTCTAAGATCTTAGCGTTTGCTTCAGTTTTTAGTAAGATCAATATGTCAGTAATAGAGAATACTAAACGACGTCCCGTTTGATAACATAATTATTTGATAACTCTATAACACATAAGCTCACAGACTCAGAAGGCAATCCATTTTGTCTTTCCAATTTCTTGTTATACAGTTGAGACTCACAGCTTTACTTCTGGTTGTTCTGAGATCATTTATAATCATAAATCTTACAGACAAACATTGAAACTAAATATAAGAATTTATCTTCTTCCTATGTAATTTCTCTTAAAATGAGATCTGAAATTTGTAAAGCAAACTTAATTTGTGAGTCAAAATTTGTTCTCAGTTCATTTACATGTATAAAGTCGATCATCATTGAAAGCAAATACGTGGTGATATTTGGCAATTCGGGAGGATAATGTAAGTTGAGAAAGATAATTTCAACACAGATATTTTGGCACATATCAAAGGTAAATGCTATTAAAGATACTCTATCTCACTACTTAAATTCCTGAGGACAGCTGTCACCTCAAGAATTCAATAATTCTCTTAACGAGACATGTCATATAAAGTTACGTAATTATTAATTATCTACTTTGTATTGAAAGTGCTTATTGCTAACGAATTGAATATACTATAAAATTTAACAACATATGTTACATTGCTTGAAAGGAATTCGAGAAACTTATAGGCAATGTAAACACTTGAGTCATATAGTCACAGACGAAGCAATACTTGAGACTCAGAAGTTGTCTACGGTCGTTTCTGTCGAGCTAGAAAGGTATTTATTCTTTGGATAAAAATTTGAATCAATTGTGACGAATACTTGAATAATTCTTTCGAATGTGTTTGATCATATGCAACGTATAAAAATGAAAAAATAACTTTTCTGTGTAATATCTTGAGTTTCTTTTTCTGCACCTCGTCAGTTGCATCCAGTAATCTTCCTCGTTTCCTTCTGCAGTAGCATCTCAGAAAGTAAAGGTTTATGTCCAAGAAACTCTCCATCCTAAACAAGAATGGACTCAAGACCCGAACGACCATCATAACCATTGCATATTAGAGCTACTTTAGTATTATCTCACTTTTAGATTTGTGTTAGCCAAAGGAATAAGATTGTGGTTCTATTTCACATCATCGACAAAGTATAACATTTTGTCAAGGCATTGTTCTACCTCTCTGTTTTAGACTGTGCAAATATCATGTTTTGACAGTGTTGATTTTAATTTTTATTGACCACTTTTTAGCATGCTAGGTCGTCCAGCGTCCGTCCGTCTTAAACTTTTCACTATTTAATTTTCTTTTCCGAGAAAATCTTAAATCTTGTTTACAGACAACTTGACTAATGAGGTTTCCAATTTATAGATTTGGTGACCCTGGGACCCCTAATAAGGGCCACAAGGACCCCACCCAAATGACCTAATGAAGCAAAGAAAATCTATGATATTGTGTCCTAAGCTGATGAAGATTATATCAAACGGATATGGTGACCCTGTGACTATTATTGAAATAAATTATAGATAGCCTGATGAGTTACAAAGCCGATAACCTTAATTTAGTTTTTTTTATTATGCTTCTCATCCTGAAATTTAATCGTGTTATTAGTGTACCAACTTTTGACACTGTGCATTGACAGTGATATTCAAATGAAGTGTTGACTAGTTTCAACCTCAAGTATTAAAGTTTGAATTATGCTTGTAATTGTGTGTACTATATGTGAGGTGAGGGGAGATGTTTTGTTGTTTAACGCCGCTTTGAATAGTATTTCACGTATATCACGACAGCCAGCATTATTGCAGGGAGAAAGCCCGCAACACCAATGTGGCTATGCATTGCGGTGAAATCTCCTAGTATCAGCTGGAACTAGCGAACCATGGGTGGTGCTTACTGCCTATGATACTTATATCACATCAGATCATCAGTGCACTAATATGGCTGTTCAATTTCCTTGAACTGTGACATGTATATGGATCCCCATTATTGTTATAAACGGTTTAAGTAATATTTGAGTAGTGGCGCCATTTATCTGTCATTAAGCTACTTGAAAGACATGCTCATTCAAACAAAAAGTCTCAAGAGCTGAAGAGTCTCTTGTACTCTCATCTGAAATATTTACCTCACAAGATCCCAAGACGACCCTCGATTTTTTACCATTTATGTTTGATTCTCCATATGTTTCTATGTAATAAACGTTCTAAATGCATATCATGTTATTATCTGGGTGGAATGTTAATGTTAATGTTAATTTGTTAAATGTTTTATTTTTCAGATACTGACTAACACACTGTGTCCTTAAATCCACCCAACATCACGACGTTTCTGATATGACTGATGAGGTCAGGGTCAAAGGGGTCAAATTCTCTGGAACACAAGGAAGATATTGTTAAGTTCTTGTGTAGAGATTGCATGACCTTGTGTCAGTCCTGTTGCATCCTCTACCACTAAAAATGCAAGCTGCGGTCGTTTCTTTAGAGTTTATGTTGCCAGAAATGAGACGCTCTTTGGAGACAAGGAAAGAAACTTTAATGAAAAAATCAGAAGTTGAGGAAAAACAGTTGGAGTCGCTCAAATCTACCTGCAGGGAACTTGAGGAGAACAAATCATCTGTCCAGTCTCAGATTCAATCTACAGCACAGAGAGCTATTGACGTTGTGAGGAAGAAGGAGAAGGAACTGCTGGACAAACTGAATGAAGTCACAGATAAACAGATGTATGAACTTGAAGCAGATATCAAAACAGGAGAGGAGGCTAGAGATATGTACAGACAACAGGCCGAGTTGATAGATCAGGCTCTGAACTCTGAGAGTGAGATGGACATGTATGATCTGTACCAGTCAAGTAAATCTGAGACTGCAGAGTCTGAAGGAGACGTGAAGAAGATAAGAACGAGAGCTAGAATAAAATTACAGGATGTGGGTGGACTGAGCGAAGTCTCGCTTGGTAAAATTCAAGTCCTTGATGAATTTGATCTGAACACTACGTCCACACCTGTACTTTGCCAAACTTTGAACTGTACAAGCGAAGGGGATCAAGATATGCCCATCAATTATGATGTTTTGAAAATGGAAATGAAAGGATCAACTACAGTCATCGTCACTGACTACCAGAACATGTGCATCAAAACTTTCAATAGGAGACAGAAGCTGTTAAGTCGATTGGAGTTAAACAGTTTCCCAGGGACAATGGCTAAATTGGAAAACAATAAGATTGGCGTTTGCTTTCCTCATTGTAAGCAAATAATATTTGTGTCAGTGACCCGTGGCCTTACCGTCGACTCGACTATTACAACACAGAAGCAGTACCGTGGCTTGACTGCCCCATCACCTGCAACACTGGCAGCATGTTGTGAATCTCCATCTTGTGTGGATATTCTTGATAGGAGTGGGAACGTAATGCGCTCAATCAATCCAAAACAAAATGGACAGGATATCATACAGACACCATTTTTCATGTGTTCCACAAGACAAGGGAACATCCTATTATCCGACACTGGCACCAAGTCTGTTATTTGCCTGACTCCCGAGGGGGATGTTGTGTTCAACTACTGTCCGACGGGAGACAGAGCACTGAAAGACCCTCAAGGTGTCACAATCACTGCTGCAGGACACATACTCGTAATGGACTTTTGGGGAATGAAAGGGATACAGCTAAACGAGTCTGGAGAGTTCGTAAGAGACCTACTGGAACAGGAATTAAAGAAGGAGCTAATTTTACCCTTTGGTATTGACTGGGATGAAAAGGGGGAAATCTACCTTACAAGTATTAATAGTGATCTCATGGTGTTTACTTTCAAGAGATCCGCCCAAGTACTTCAGTGGATCAAAGGATGGTTCCAAAGGTAGTCTGTCTGCAGTATGTAAAGTGACATCGAGCATTTTGAGGAACAAAATGGAATGTGCCAATGGGTCAAACGTTGATCAAGGGAAAGCAGACATAACGACTGGAAATATGAGTAGAGATATCTACAGACACCGGCACGATCATAGCAACATTTGATGATAGGAATGTACTACAGAATATCCCAAGTTAAAACAGTATTGTTGACATTTTACTATATCAAATCATCAGCTTACAAGTTTAACGGAGATATAAAAATTGATTATTTCCCTCCAAATGAACCACTTTATATAGAAAAACACAACAGTCATGACCGACTGTTATGAAAATCTTTTCATGCTATTAACATACCAAACTTGTAAAATTTCAGCATTCATCCAGAAATGGTTGCAAAAAAGTGAAACAAAATTTATTTTTAGTTATAGAGCAATGAAAATATATGGCATTATTATAATATTCTTGAAACAAAGGCATATCTGCCTTAAATCTTCCATGACGTTATTGGAGCTTGATTTTCCTTAAATCCTTCCGCATGTCGTTTTTGAAGTATTATCTTCCTGTAATTTCATGTGACATTATGGAGGCATTATCTTCCCGGAATCCCAAGTGACTTTATTAAAACTTGATCTTCCTTAAATCCTTCCGCATAGCGTTTTTGAAGCATTATCTTTCTGTAATTTCATGTGACTTTATCGAAGCATTATCTTCCCGGAATCCCAAGTGACTTTATTGAAGTTTGATCTTCCTAAAATCCTTCCGCATGGCGTTTTTGAAGCATTTTCTTCCTGTAATTTCATGTGACGTTATTGAAGCATTATCTCATCTTATCCCCGAATCCTTTGGGACTTTATTAAAGCTTACGAGCGAGGTCGCGATAATGGGAATTTTTGACAATACTCGTATGGCCTTTGTCTGCCCTAGAGTCTATTGGAATGAGTAGAGAAGAGCATTATTATATATATTTTATACACCTTTTCCCCAATTTCATGTGTTTATAACAAGATGTAGGTGTATTCGTAATTCATCGGAGAAAGTCATTTTTACACTTAAACACTTTTATTATTTTTAAGCTTATTGATTTTAAAGCTAGTTGTCATAATATATATTCTGTGAATATTTTGATATTTCCAACCAATAGTGAATAGAACCTATGTGATCTGTGTAGAACTGTCCATAATGATCTTCTGAGACATGTGATCGTATCCTGTAATCACCTGAAAGGTCTTTATAACAAATTCTGGACTTTCATCACAGACAGCTTCCCAGTTGAAATGGCAGTTAGATTTCTACTTCAGTACCTCTCTGGACGAGCAAATGACAATATTTGACTCTGGTGACAATGGCTTATTCCTTAACGAAAGTGCAACATATGTTATGAAAACTATGGCGGTCTACCAAAGAAAACTTACAATTCATAGCTATGAACAACAACAGGCATGACGTGAATGGCATTCATATATGAACTCTATTTCAATCAGCATGTGATCAACCAATCTTTGTGTTTTGCCATTTCTAATCAACACAACTCTCTAAATACAAACATCTCTTTTTGAAAAGATGTCAATGTTAATCTACTGTTCAAGTTTGTAAATATTTATAATAATCTCCTACGAGAGGAAGAAAGATGAATCTATGGTTGTAATAATTTATTTTTGACGCAGAATACCGTAAGGTTGAGTAAAGATATTATCCTTCATTCGAAAACTATATGACAAATTTTCAGCCTATTTTCGTTGCAAATTTTCGAAACTTCTGAACTTACTAAACATCTATGTGTCATTAGCAATGAAGGTATTTTGACCAGATAATATGAATTATTAACTATTTTAAAAATCAGTATCAGTATACTATAAACTGCCATACAGTTGAGGTTTCGTATTGCCAATTTCAGTTTTCAAATTATTGTTTTCCCCAGGAACATAACAATTTGGTTTCTTGTATTTTCGTATTTGGTATAAAACAATTACTGTCAATATCAATAACTTTTATACGAATAGATATTCCAATCATGTTAATTAAAATCACAGTTTAAACTATAATTTTCGGAGTGTTGCTTTACAAAAACGTACAAGCAAACCAGGATATTTTTATCAAAAATGTTTTTAAATTTTTTTTAAAGGGACTACCACTTTTGTAAACAAATTCAGATTTACAGAGTTAAATCCACTGATAAATAAACATGCTTGTATCCTGACCCCTGTTTATACCTTATTTCCTTTAAACTTTTACAAACATTCGTCTCACAATGAGTGACAGAGGTTAGTTTTATTTCAGCGTAATTACATACTATCAGACACTGTCTTCGTGGAAATATTTTTAAATTATCCCGAACTGATAGTGTTATTCATTTAACCTTCTGTTTATGATAATCATTCTGGTATCTATAGGACCATAGCTGTTATTTGAATTTATTAAGGTAGTAATACGTTACCATAGTAATAAGAAAAGGCTTCAGGTGTTATTCATGTAACATGTTTTATCATCCAAAACTGTGTTCCACAGGACGTATCGCTTATGGAAGATCAAGCGATATCTCCTAGGAGATATCTTTTCAGTGTCCATATCATGACTGGAAAACAAGGGGGGATTAGTCGCCCCTTTGTGAAAAAAAGAGGGGGGGGGGGGGGTTCAAAAAGCAGGGGAAGGGGGTTGAGGGGGTTGTTAATTAGTTGTTTTTGAAAACTGGAAGTATTCAGTATCTGTAACTTCATCACATTGTATTTACGAGTTTTACAAGGTATCGGTTTGTAACAAGTGAATAAACGTTAATCGATTCATGTCAGCTCTTCACCTACACAAATAATTATATGTTGGCGAGGTTGAAAACAGTACATTCATGCATTTTCAATGACGGATATGTAAGGAAATAATAACAATTCAACAACAACTACACTTAATGTTTAATTTGAAACTTTTTAACAAGCACAATGTAGCCATGCGTAGGTTAGTGCCAAGTAAAGCTACAGCACACGCGTATGAATTTGGAGATTAGCCACCCTAATCTTTTATGGAAACTTTTATTTCTCGAGTGCAATCTTTTAAAATACACATGTGTAATATAAACAATAACTAACTCATGACGGGAAATGACAGATTAACTTGCCCTCGCCAAGGCTCGAGAATTACAAAATTATATAACGAGGGAAAGATAATCTGTCATTCCCCGTTAATCGTTACTTATCATCTATATCTAGCCTCCAACTGACTTGCGAAATGACTTTCGTATTCTTCAAATGAAACATTTTAAACAATATCTTGCATTTTGAGCAATTTTCTCATCTAGAAAGTTATTTTGTTTACATTTCAAAAAGAGTATATAGTAGAGATACGTCAAGTGGCTAGGCTATGAATTCCTACATTTTGATTTCATTTTGTAGTCTCTCATGTTAATGAGTCCGTCCAATCGAATTTCGTCTTCTCAAAAATGCCCTTATGGGACTTTTAACCCTCTAGATGCCGGCAGTTGACGCTATGTACTCGCTCAGTGTCCGCTAACACTTTGCGAAAACACAAATTGTAGGTCAACGTTGTACAAAAAAAGGTCACTGAGGCGTTATCAAAATTAAGAAATTAATGAAATTTTTACTGTAGAATGCTGAGTTGTTTATCATTGGTTCAATGTATTTTTTTGTGAGAAAAAGGTCAAGATTAGAATGAAAATGCGTTGATTATAAAAGGCAGTGAGATTATTCACGCTAAACTTCAATATAGACGTTACCTGTTACTCCGTTGTTTCATATTTTGTAATTAAATCAATTGTAATTTTTCAAGAGAGAAAATGACAGCGACCGCGATGGTATGTTTACTTCCTTCCTGTGACCTATTGTTCACGAAACAATACAAGTTTTTTTTTTAATTCATTTTGTTGAACATTGTTCCTTGTGACGTCAATGACAAACAAAGTACGGAAAAAAGATTGTGCATGCATGGAAATACTTCCTCGTTTTTCACAATAAAATCATAGTGAATTTTCATCCATTTATAGATATTGTTTCTATCTTGAAAATGATGTAACTTTCGGCAACTTTACAACAGAATTTACAGTTTCTTTCATTAGCCCGAACACAGTACCAGTTTCCGGTAAGTAAAATCTTAGTTTGAACAGCTTATTTCCAAATGAATACATAACTGCAGATACTTTTTTGTCTTATTATCTCATAAAACATTTTATGAATTATGAATAAAGAATTCATAAACTATCCTATTGAATACTTTTACTCTATTTATTTAGGTGAAAATCCAATAAAATCATTTAGACAAAAGCGTAATATAAAATACCGGGAACGTATCTCGGTAGTTTTATAAATTCGGTTCGGTTGCATTCATACTTAAGTTTTAGACTCAACTTTATAGTGAGACAATAAATTCTTAAGTCAAAACACAAGAGTATATAACTGATAAGCTTTACTCTTAGTATCCAGCGCAAAAAACTTCTATCAGGCAGTTTAACTGCGGTAAAGCAATTAGAAACAAAAAACATAATATTAATATCTGATCTTTCAAAGAAAAGACACTCTCGTGAAATTAGCTTTATTAATATTGGAACAGAAAATAGCACAGAGACATGTATTGTCGAAATTAAACGTCTCTAAACCAGCTGTAGTTGGCGATCAAGCATCTCTTTACAAAAGAAAAAAGTTAAGGGATGAAACTGGTCAGCACCCCCTGTCTCTGAAAATAATTGTCACACATTTCTATAAACAAAAACCATATAAATCACCTTTTTCTTCAAATTATTTCATTAGTCAAGAAAATCGGACCGGTACTTTTCCAGCCACAAATTTATAAAGTTGAAAAATCGCACCGGTCAGTAAGTTGATCCATTTTGCGAAGCTGAAGACAGACTGAGTACAGATTTGATAAAATTCCCTTATATGGAGAACATGGACACCAATGGATTTGTGTATTTAGTTAATTTAAGTATTGTAATGATCACAGTCAACACGCTGCGTTTATACATAGGACAATTTCAGTACTGAGTACTTTTTCAAAAGGATAAAAGTAATTAAAAAGAACATTCTTCTGTTGATATTAGAAATGTGTTTCTATCATTTAAGCTCATTTCCTGATTACGACAGTGGACGTTTGTGACAAATACTTGTTGCTTTTATGTTTAGCCGTGTGGCGCGACAAGCTGGTTACTGAAAGCTAATAAATAACCGAACGAGCTAACTACTGCCCTATCCCGCGCTAATCGAGTTTGAATCCATTCCTTGGCTAGCTATAAATATTCATGAATACTAAATACAGAAAGCGTTATTTGTAATTTGAAAACCTATGTTCTTAATGTCTTATGATTAATTAAACAACAAATTAAGTGCATTGAAATCAATATGATGATGATGAGGTTGGAGATTTTACAAGCGCTTCCAGCACAGCTGATTTCGCACTTGTGTCCGTTAGGACCTTTTGTAAAGTTCAGAAATTGTTTAAAAAGTGGTAAATTTTGAGCCAAGTGCCAAAAGGGGTAATTTTGAAATTTTGAATGATATATTTAGTAGAGAGGGGGAGAAGGAAGGGGGCCGATGGGGGAGGGTGCAAGAGGGTGGGGGGTTAATTTATGGTATATGATTGTGAGGTATTTAGATACGAGCCAGAAGGCCAGTATCTTTGATGTATTTTATTGAAATCAATAACTTTATTTGCATGTTTTATAATTCCAGATGGCGATTTTATTTTCCTTTTTCACTCCACCAGATGGCGACTGCCAAGAAACTGACGGATCACTTCCTGACATGCACAGTGTGTCACGAGATCTTCACTGACCCGTCTACTCTGGCTTGTGGTCATTCCTTCTGTGGTCAGTGTGTTGTTGGTTACACCAAAACCAGAGCTGATGCCATCAGGTCCCAGTCGATTCCATGTCCGTTCTGCCGGAGACTGACGAGAGTACCGGATCCCTCCCGACCTGTGGAGGAGTGGGCGGGGCAGATGAAACCAACCCTCCTACTCAAGGATCTCCTCGACACTATTGGTCCTGGCGCTAAAGGTAGGGTGATTGATTGACATTGATAGGTATTGGTTTCACTTCACAATAATAGCCTTACTGTTTTCAAATTTGGCAACCTTTTCACACTGATTGATCAGTCAAACCGCAGCCTCTTATGGTGAATTTTACCTAATTTTGTAGGTCACCCCGATTCAAATTTTGTTATTGTTACTTCTCAAGAAACTTGTAATGTTCTCAATGTGTGTCATTTTTACTTAACAGTATATATGTAATGGGATATTTCCCACCATCTTATAAAAACTAATGAATTTATCCGATTCCTATCATAATTAGCAGCAGGGGACATTACCATATAAGTTGTAAACTCTTGTTCATATTCATGTATATTCTGGTAAATGTGTTGACTTTATCTGAACACGTTTTGTTTTACAGACACAACAAACAGTAATTGGTGCCGTGACGAAGGGGAGACAACTCCAGCAGTAAGCTGGTGTCCTGTATGTGATGTCTCTCTCTGTTCTAACTGTCTCGAGGCACACAGACGGAGTCCTTCCACTAAACATCATGACCTGTCTGAAATGACTGAGGAGGTCAAGGTCAGGAGGCGGACAAAGGTCACATGCCAGGAACATAAGGAAGAGTTTGTCAAATTCTTCTGCAGAGATTGCAGGAGGGCCTTGTGCCAGTCCTGTTGCATCCTCTACCACCGGAAGTGTGAGTCAGTCGTGTCCCTTGAGTCCATGTTTCCGGAAATGAGAAGCGCTTTGGAGACGAGAAAGGAAACACTGATAAACAAATCCAGAGTAGAGGAGGAAGAACTAGAGTCACTCAAATCAAGATGCAGGGAATTTGAGGAGATAAAATCGTCTGTCCAGTCTCAGATTCGATCTACAGCTCAGAAAGTTATTGACACTGTGAAGAAGAAGGAGAAGGAACTACTGGACAAACTGACTGAAGTCACAGATAAAGAGATGGATCAGCTGAAAGCTGATATCAAAACAAGAGATATGGCTAGTAACATCTACAGACAACAGGCCGAGTTAATAGATCAGGCTCTGAACTCTGAGGACGAGATGGACATGTATGATCTGTACCAGTCAAGTGAGTCTGAGGCTGAAGAGTCTGTGAAGAAGAGAGGAACGAGGACTAGGATAGAGTTCTCACAGGATGTGGACAGACTTGAAAGAGCACTGAGCAAATTGTTACTGGGGAAGATTCAAGTCCTTGATGTATTTGATCTGGACACTGTGTCTTCACCTGTACTCAGCCACACTGTAGACTGCAGAACCAAAGGGGATCAGGAAAAAACCTTTCTTGTGGATATATTGAGCATGGACGTGAATGGATCGGAAGCTATCATTTTAATTGACTCCGATAATAAGTGTATCAAATCTTTCTTCACGAGAAACAGGCAACAAAGTTATAGTCGATTGACAATGACCAGTGCCCCAATGATGATAACAAAGCTTCAGGAAAAAAGCATTGCTGTAACAGAGGAAACATCAAAGCAAATAACAGTAGTTTCAGTGACCCCTGATTTGACCGTCGTTTCAACTATAACAACACAGATGCACTATGTCGGTCTGACTGCCCTGACACCAACAACACTTGCAGCAGGTTCTGTCTATCCTCCCTGTGTAGATATCATAGATAGGAGTGGGAACGTGATGGACTCTATCAGTCCAATACACAACGGAGAGAATATCATACAGAAACCAGGCTACCTCTGTACGACAAGACAAGGAAATATCCTGATATCTGACTTTGGGACCAAGTCTGTGGTGTGTGTGACTCCCGAGGGAGAGGTGGTGTTCAACTACTCCCCTACAGGAGACAAAGCACTGAGGTGGTCTGCAGGCATCACCAACACTGCTACAGGACACATACTCGTGACGGATTGTAAAAGTAACAAGGTGATAGTGCTGAATGAGTCTGGAGAGTTTGTGAGAGACCTACTGACATCACAGGATGGAATCTGTTATCCTGTTAGTGTAGACTTGGGTGAAAAAGGAGATATCTTTGTCATACATTTCAGTGAATCTGAAGATTTAAATGTCCAGGTTTATAAATTGACTTGATGTCACAAGTTGAATCATTTGGTGGCTTATTGTGAAGTAATGCATAGATGTGATGACTTTAATGTTTCTGACTGTGTAAATAACCAAGGGATAACCTCGAAGAAATGATGTCTCCAGTTTTGATGAACTAATGCATGGTTTAGTGTGCATAAGTTATATCCAGATTGGAATTTACAAACATGATTTGTATGTTCCTTACCTACAAAATCAAAATGTTCAAATGTAATGTTTAAATTTCATCTTGGCAGTATAAAAGTATATACTTATGACTTTGACCTGTATATGTATTAAATCTTCTTGTATCTGTTGAGCCTTTATGCACATATAAAATCATTCACAGTATGCAAATGTTCACATACCGATGACCAAAACAATTCCTCCTATATTCACAAATAATTATGATAAATATGATATAAGGTAAGCGTCCGGCGGCTTCCTTCAGCGGCAAATCACTGCAACACGAACTTCCTTGCAATATTTCAGCCAATGAAAACACTGCTTGCGTAGATAACATATTTTGTTGTCACCGAGGCCTATGCAATGATGCAGTCGCTAAAATGAGGTGTCTTTGTTCTGCAAATAAAGATTCACAGGCAAAGTGGAAGTGTACCCTCGAATGATGTTTTAGCTTTCCTGAAGCATGCGGATCTAACTGAGGCTTTTCGAATGCTAACTTATGAAACTAAGTTTTATTGCATCCAATTAGGATTCTACATTTTCTGACCGAGAAACTCTTTTATTAGAACACAGGTTGTAAAGGAATTTATGACGGGACTACGTCTGTGGGGAGAGCATGCAGTTGATGGTGTAGATTTGAAAGGTTCATTTTTGATGTTACACATTTCAATTAATGACGCTATTGACAGATTTAAGTTCTGTTCTCTTTGACAACAAAGACATTTTAAGCGATGTTGAAATGAAACGGCTCAAATCCCTGAGAATTGTATTATTAAGTTGTTTTTCTGTGGTTCAAAGAAAAAAAAGCTTTCTTCAGGATATGTTTGCAACGGCAACGGATATGATTGGACAGGGCTTGTATCAGGCCTTGTATCAACCTTGTATCAGGCCTTTAGGAATAAGTTGTTTGTCTCGACATTTCATAAGGAATGCGAGGTGGTTGGATGAGGTGATGTACTTCTCCAGATTGCTGTGTTTGTCTACTGAAGAAAAATTGAAGTCTTTATAAATCATCATATAACGCATATGAATATTGCCATATCTGACCTAGATGTTTTATTTTGTAATTGTTGTTAGCCTTCTTGTATCACATATATTCTAATAGCTAAAACAATATACATTTCTCAAGAAAAGCAAATTATCCATTGACTATTTTGTAAGCATTGCCGAGGATGTTTTCAATGTAGGAAAATTATAGCACGTAAAAGCAATACTCTGACATTATTCCTATCAAATGAAAATCTCTAATCAATGTTTTTACAACAGTGACCAATGCCTGTATTTTATGAATGCTTCATTATGTTCTGTAACCTGATGACTCGAATGTTCGAATTGTTTTGTACACCTATGGACATGAAATGAATAAAAAGATTTGGAAAAACTAAATATTTTTTTGAAAGTGATTTATAAGCTGATTTGATCAAGTGCAGATGAATAGTTAACTTCTTTGTAAAGTTAAACAGTTTCCCAGGGACAATGGCTAAATTGGAAAACAATAACATTGGCGTTTGCTTTCCTCATTGTAAGCAAATAGTATTTGTGTCAGTGACCCGTGGCCTTACCGTCGACTCGACAACACAGAAGCAGTACCGTGGCTTGACTGCCCCATTACCCACAACACTGGCAGCATGTTGTGAATCTCCATCCTGTGTGGATATCCTTGATAGGAGCGGGAACGTGATGCGCTCAATCAACCTAAAACAAAATGGACAGGATATCATACAGAAACCATTTTTCATGTGTTCCACAAGACAAGGGAACATCCTATTATCCGACACTGGCACCAAGTCTGTTATTTGCAACATCCCCGAGGGGGATGTTGTGTTCAACTACTGCCCTACGGAAGACAGAGCACTGAAAGACCCTCAAGGTGTCACAATCACTGCTGCAGGACACATACTCGTAACGGTCTTTTCGGGAATGAAAGTGATACAGCTAAACGAGTCTGGAGAGTTCGTAAGAGACCTACTGGAACAGATATTACAGAAGGAGCTAATTTTACCCTTTGGTATTGACTGGGATGAAAAGGGGGAAATCTACCTGACAAGTATTAATAGTGATCTCATAGTGTTTACTTTCAAGAGATCCGCCCAAGTACTTCAGTGGATCAAAGGATGGTTCCAAAGGTAGTCTGTCTGCAGTATGTAAAGTGACATCGAGCATTTGGAGGAACAAAATCGAATGTGCCAATGGGTCAAACGTTGATCAACGGAAAGCAGACATAACGACTGGAAATATGAGTAGAGATATCTACAGACACCGGCACGATCATAGCAACATTTGATGATAGGAATGTACTACAGAATATCCCAAGTTAAAACAGTATTGTTGACATTTTACTATATCAAATCATCAGCTTACAAGTTTAACGGAGATTTAAAAATTGATTATTTCCCTCCAAATGAACCACTTTATACAGATAAACACAACAGTCATGACCGACTGTTATGAAAATCTTTTCATGTTATTAACATACCAAACTTGTAAAATTTCAGCATTCATCCAGAAATGGTTGCAAATAAGTGAAACAAAATTTTTTCTAGTTATAGAGCAATGAAAATATATGACATTATTATAATATTCTTGAAACAAAGGCATATCTGCCTTAAATCTTCCATGACGTTATTGGAGCTTGATTTTCCTTAAATCCTTCCGCATGTCGTTTTTGAAGTATTATCTTCCTGTAATTTCATGTTACATTATCGAGGCATTATCTTCCCGGAATCCCTAGTGACTTTATTAAAACTTGATCTTCCTTAAATCCTTTCGCAAAGCGTTTTTGAAGCATTATCTTTCTGTAATTTCATGTGACTTTATCGAAGCATTATCTTCCCGGAATCCCAAGTGACTTTATTGAAGTTTGATCTTCCTAAAATCCTTCCGCATGGCGTTTTTGAAGCATTTTCTTCCTGTAATTTCATGTGACGTTATTGAAGCATTATCTCATCTTATCCCCGAATCCTTTGGGACTTTATTAAAGCTTACGAGCGAGGTCGCGATAATGGGAATTTTGACAATACTCGTATGGCCTTTGTCTGCCCTAGAGTCTATTGGAATGAGTAGAGAAGAGCATTATTATATATATTTTATACACCTTTTCCCCAATTTCATGTGTTTATAACAAGATGTAGGTGTATTCGTAATTCATCGGAGAGAGTCATTTTTACACTTAAACACTTTTATTATTTTTAAGCTTATTGATTTTAAAGCTAGTTGTCATAATATATATTCTGTGAATATTTTGATATTTCCAACCAATAGTGAATAGAACCTATGTGATCTGTGTAGAACTGTCCATAATGATCTTCTGAGACTTGTGATCGTATCCTGTAATCACCTGAAAGGTCTTTATAACAAATTCTGGACTTTCATCACAGACAGCTTCCCAGTTGAAATGGCAGTTAGACTAAGCAGCATTGACGACGAGATTCTACTTCAGTACCTCTCTGGACGAGCAAATGACAATATTTGACTCTGGTGACAATGGCTTATTCCTTAACGAAAGTGCAACATATGTTATGAAAACTATGGCGGTCTACCAAAGAAAACTTACAATTCATAGCTATGAACAACAACAGGCATGACGTGAATGGCATTCATATATGAACTCTATTTCAATCAGCATGTGATCAACCAATCTTTATGTTTTGACATTTCTAATCAACACAACTCTCTAAATACAAACATTTCTTTTTGAAAAGATGTCAATGTTAATCTACTGTCCAAGTTTGTAAATATTTATAATAATCTCCTACGAGAGGAAGAAAGATGAATCTATGGTTGTAATAATTTATTTTTGACGCAGAATACCGTAAGGTTGAGTAAAGATATTATCCTTCATTCGAAAAGTATATTTCAGAATATGACAAAATTTCAGCCAATTTTCGTTGCAAATTTTCATAACTTCTGAACTTACTAAACATCTATGTGTCATTAGCAATGAAGGTATTTTGACAAGATGATATAAATTATGAACTGTTTTAACAATCAGTATCAGTATTCCTATAAACTGCCATACAGTTGAGGTTTCGTTTCTTTAAAACGGGTTTGCCAATTTCCGTTTTCAAATTATGGTTTTTCCCCAGGAACATAACAATTTGGTTTCTTGTATTTTCGTATTTGGTATAAAAAAATTACTGTCAGTATCATGAACTTTTATACGAATAGATATTCCAATCATGTTAATTGAAATCACAGTTTAAACTATAATTTTCGGAGTGTTGCTTTACAAAAACGTACAAGCAAACCAGGATATTTTTATCAAAAATGTTTTTAATTTTTTTTAAAGGGACTACCACTTTTGTAAACAAATTCAGATTTACAGAGTTAAATCCACTGATAAATAAACATGCTTGTATCCTGACCCCTGTTTATACCTTATTTCCTTTAAACTTTTCCAACATTCGTCTCACAATGAGTGACAGAGGTCGGTTTTATTTCAGCGTAACTATACAGACTATCAGACACTGTCTTCGTGTAAATATTTTTAAATTATCCCGAACTGATAGTGTTATTCATTTAACCTTCTGTTTATGATAATCATTCTGGTATCTATAGGACCATAGCTGTTATTTGAATTTATTAAGGTAGTAATATGTTACCATAGTAATAAGAAAAGGCTTCAGATGTTATTCATGTAACATGTTTTATCATCCAAAACTGTGTTCCACAGGAGGTATCGCTTATGGAAGATCAAGTGATATCTCCTAGGAGATATCTTTTCAGTGTCCATATCAGGACTGGAAAACAAGGGGGGATTAGTCGCCCCATTGTGAAAAAAAGAGGGGGGATTTTCAAAAAGTAGGGGGAGGGGGTTGAGGGGGTTGTTAATTAGTTGTTTTTGAAAACTGGAAGTATTCAGTATCTGTAACTTCATCAGATTGTATTTACGAGTTTTACAAGGTATCGGTTTGTAACTAATGAATAAACGTTAATCGATTCATGTCAGCTCTTCACCTACACAAATAATTACATGTTGGCGAGGTTGAAAACAGTACATTCATGCATTTTCAATGACGGATATGTAAGGAAATAATAACAATTCAACAACAACTACACTTAATGTTTAATTTGAAACTTTTTAACAAGCACAATGTAGCCATGCGTAGGTAAGTGCCAAGTAAAGCTACAGCACACGCGTATGAATTTGGAGATTAGCCACCCTAATCTTTTATGGAAACTTTTATTTCTCGAGTGCAATCTTTTAAAATACACATGTGTAATATAAACAATAACTAACTCATGACGGGAATGACAGATTATCTTACCCTCGCCAAGGCTCGAGAATTACAAAATTATATAACGAGGGAAAGATAATCTGTCATTCCCCGTTAATCGTTACTTATCGTCTATATCTAGCCTCCAACTGACTTGCAAAATGACTTTCGTAATCTTCAAATGAAACATTTTAAACAATATCTTGCATTTTGAGCAATTTTCTCATCTAGAAAGTATTTTTGTTTACATTTCAAAAAGAGTATATAGTAGAGATACGTCAAGTGGCTAGGCTGTGAATTCCTACATTTTTATTTCATTTTGTAGTCTCTCATGTTAATGAGTCCGTCCAATCGAATTTCGTCTTCTCAAAAATGCCCTTATGGGACTTTTAACCCTCTAGATGCCGGCAGTTGACGCTATGTACTCGCTCAGTGTCCGCTAACACTTTGCGAAAACACAAATTGTAGGTCAACGTTGTACAAAAAAAGGTCACTGAGGCGTTATCAAAATTAAGAAATTAATGAAATTTTTACTGTAGAATGCTGAGTTGTTTATCATTGGTTCAATGTATTTTTTTGTGAGAAAAAGGTCAAGATTAAAATGAAAATGCGTTGATTATAAAAGGCAGTGAGGTTATTCACGCTAAACTTCAATAGACGTAACCTGTTACTCCGTTGTTTCATATTTTGTAATTAAATCAATTGTAATTTTTCAAGAGAGAAAATGACAGCGACCGCGATGGTATGTTTACTTCCTTCCTGCGACCTATTGTTCACGAAACAATACAAGTTTTTTTTGTATTCATTTTGTTGAACATTGTTCCTTGTGATGTCAATGACAAAAAAAGTACGGAAAATAGACTGTGCATGGAAATACTTCCTCGTTTTTCACAATAAAATCATAGTGACTGAATTTTTATCCGTAGATAGTAATTGTTTCTATCTTGAAAATGATGTAACTTTCGGCAACTTTACAACAGAATTTACGGTTTCTTTCATTAGCCCGAACACAGTACCAGTTTCCGGTAAGTAAAATCTTAGTTTAAACAGCTTATTTCCAAATGAATACAAAACTGCAGATACTTATTTGTCTTATTATCTCATAAAACATTTTATTATGAATTATGAAAAAAGAACTCATAAACTATCCTACTGAATACTTTTACTCTATTCATTTAGGTGAAAATCCAATAAAGTCATTTAGACAAAAACGTAATATAAAACACCGGGAACGTATCTCGGTAGTTTTATAAATGCGGTTCTGTTGCATTCTTGAGCAAATTAAACCTGTATTTAGCGTGAATACTCACTCACGAACACAGTTTAAATTATGGAAAACATTTATAGAGTATATTCTTCAATCAAATAGATCTAGTTATTAGAATTCCAAATGAAGATAGTCAAGATACTGTTGCTAGTATTACCCCCTTAGAAACGGTGTGTACGCACAGCCACCATTTTCATACTAACCTAGCTTAGTGTTAAGCTCAGTCGCTTTGTGCATTCATACTTAAGTTTTAGACTTAACTTTATAGTGAGACAATAAATTCTTAAGTCAAAACACAAGAGTATATAACTGATAAGCTTTACTCTTAGTATCCAGCGGAAAAAACTTCTATCAGGCAGTTTAACTGCGGTAAGGCAATTAGAAACAAAAAAACATAATATTAATATCTGATCTTTCAAAGAAAGGACAGTCTCTTGAAATTAGCTTTATCAATATTGGAACAGAAAATAGCACAGAGACATGTATTGTCGAAATTAAACGTCTCTAAACCAGCTGTATTCGGCGATCAAGCATCTCTTTACAAAAGAAAAAAGTTAAGGGATGTAACTGGTCAGCACCCCCTGTCTCTGAAAATAATTGTCACACATTTCTATAAACAAAAACCATATAAATCACCTTTTTCTTCAAATTAATTCATAAGTCAAGAAAATCGGACCGGTCCTTTTCCAACTGTCACGCGGTTCGAGCGTGCGACCTTTTTCCCGCCTCTCCTCTAATGTACTTTTGTAACATGTCACCAATTACTGTGTATATCGAAAGTACATATTATGTTCTTTACATTCATGTATCTATTTTTATCATTCATGTCTTTATTCGCCGACTGTGGCTATTTTTTATATGTTCAAATGTCTTTTTCATGCTCCATTTATCAGCCTTTTTACATGTAGCATTAATATGCCAATGTTCATGTTACAAATGTTTATATATAGAGGAGTTTGCACCCTTTACAATAAGCCATTGTAGGGCTCCATAACTTAAATATTTATGGAGCTAAGGATAATTTAGTTTCGCAAAGAAACACAGCTTCGCGATATCCTTAAGATAAGCTACCATCTCCTCTTGGAGCTCGGCCTGGTCTTCATTGACGTCCGAACGGAGCCAATTAATAGCGGGCTAAGCTCTGGTACCAGGAGTCTTGGCTTGATCCTTGCGGGGAGAGGTCACGGGTGGACCCTTGGACGTTGGAAGTGGATTGGTGAGGTTGATATTATTTATTTCTCTGTACCTTTCTGGAGTATGTGATCACTTCCTTAAAGAACTTACAGTTTTAACCTTACCTTCCCACCCATTATTTTATAAGTTCTACTATACCTAAACTAGTGTTCTTATTCATTTACTCACTCAAGTAGTGATTAGGGATCATCTAAAGTACTGTGTGCTTGTTGTTTATTCACCCCTATTTTTAGTCCACCCGTGTCCCGACACCACCCTTGTGGATTACGGGTAGCTTGTTGCTGTATCCGATTATCGTCTTGTTTAGACTGCAAATAAATCACTTGATTCACTGATTTGCTTCTCTCTAGTAGTTATTGGCTTAATTATTTTCTTTTCTTATCTTTCTGTCGGATAAACGGGTCTCGTCTGAGTTTAGATACCGTTACACCGTGACAATAACCACAAATTTATAAAGATGAAAAATCGCACCGATCAGTAAGTTGATTCAATTTGCGTAGCTGAAGACAGACTGAGTACAGATTTGATACAATTCCCTTGCATGGAGATAATGGACACCAATGGATTTGTGTATTTAGTTAATTTTAGTATTGTAATGATCACAAAGTCAACACCCTGAGTTTATACATATGACAATTTCAGTACTGAGTACTTTTTCAAAAGGATAAAAGCAATTGAAAAGAACATTCTTCTGTTGATATTAGAAATGTGTTTCTATCATTTAAGCTCATTTCCTGATTACGACAGTGGACGTTTGTAACAAATACTTGTTGCTTTTATGATTAGCCTCGTAGCGCTACCAGCTGATTACTGAAAGCTAATAAATAACCGAACGAGCTAACTACTGCCCTACCCCGCCCTAATCGAGTTTGAGTCCATTCCTTGGCTAGCTATAAATATTCATGAATACTAAATACAGAAAGCGTTATTTGTAATTTGAAACCTATGTTCTTAATGTCTTATGATTAGTTAAACAACAAATTAAGTGCATTGGAATCAATAACTTTATTTGCATGTTTTATAATTCCAGATGGCGACAGCCCAGAAACTGACGGATCACTTCCTGACATGCACAGTGTGTCATGAGATCTTCACTGACCCGTCTACTTTGGCTTGTGGTCACTCCTTCTGTGGTCAGTGTGTTGTTGGTTTTACCAAAACCAGGGCTGATGCCATCAGGTCCAAGTCGATTCCATGTCCGTTTTGTCGGAGACTGACGAGAGTACCGGATCCCTCCCGACCTGTGGAGGAGTGGGCGGGGCAGATTAGACCAACCCTCCTACTCAAGGGTCTCCTCGACACTATTGGTCCTGACGCTAAAGGTAGGCCGATTGATTGACATTGATAGGTATTGGTTTCACTTCACAATAATAGCCTTACTGTTTTCAAATTTGGCAACCTTTTCACACTGATTGATCAGTCAAACCGCAGCCTCTTATGGTGAATTTTACCTAATTTTGTAGATCACCCCGATTCAAATTTTGTTATTGTTACTTCTCAAGAAACTTGTTATGTTCTCAATGTGTGTCATTTTTACTTATCATCGATGTGATGTAATACTTCCTACCATCTTATAAAAACTAATGAATTTATCCAATTCGTATCATAATTAGCAGCAGGGGACATTGCCATATATGTTGTAAACTCTTGTTCATATTCATGTATATTCTGGTAAATGTTTTACAGACACAACAAACTGTAATTGGTGCCGTGGTGAAGGGGAGACAACTCCAGCAATAAGCTGGTGTCCTGTATGTGATGTCTCTCTCTGTTCTGATTGTCTCAAGGCCCACAGACGGAGTCCTTCCGCTAAACATCATGACATGTCTGAAATGACTGATGATGTCAAACCCAGGAGGCGGACAAAAGAAACATGCCAGGAACATAAGGAAGAGTTTGTCAAGTTTTTCTGCAGAGATTGCAGGAGGGCCTTGTGCCAGTCCTGTTGCATCCTTTACCACCGGAAGTGTGAGTTAGTCGTGTCTCTGGAGTCCATGTTTCCGGAAATGAGAAGCGCTTTGGAGACGAGAAAGGAAACACTGATAAACAAATCCAGAGCAGAGGAGGAACAACTAGTGTCACTCAAATCAAGATGCAGGGAATTTGAGGAGATAAAATCGTCTGTCCAGTCTCAGATTCGATCTACAGCTCAGAGAGTTATTGACACTGTGAAGAAGAAGGAGAAGGAACTACTGGACAAACTGACTGAAGTCACAGATAAACAGATTGATCAGCTGAAAGCACATATCAAAACAGTAGACATGGCTAGTGACATCTACAAACAGCAGGCCGAGTTGATAGATCAGGCTTTGAAATCTGAGGGAGAGATGGACATGCATGATCTGTACCAGTCAAATCGGTCTAAGATTGCAGAGTCTGTAGGAGATGTGAAGAAGAGAGGAACGATTACTAGGATAAAGTTCTCACAGGGTGTGGACAGACTAGAAAGAAATCTGAGAGAATGGTTGATGGGGAAGATTCAAGTACTTGATGTATTTGATCTGGACACTGTGTCTACACCTGTACTCAGCCACACTGTAGACTGCAGAACCAAAGAGGATCAGGAAAAAACCTTTCTTGTGGATATATTGAGCATGGACGTGAATGGATCGGAAGCTATCATTTTAATTGACTCCGATAATAAGTGTATCAAATCTTTCTTCACGAGAAACAGGCAACAAAGTTACAGTCGATTGACAATGAACAGTGCCCTAATGATGATAACAAAGCTTCAGGAAAAAAGCATTGCTGTAACAGAGGAAACATCAAAGCAAATAACAGTAGTTTCAGTGACCCCTGATTTAACCGTCGTTTCAACTATAGCAACACAGATGCACTATGTCGGTTTGACTGCCCTGACACCAACAACACTGGCAGCAGGTTCAGTCTCCCCTCCCTGTGTAGATATCATAGATATGAGTGGGAACGTGATGGACTCTATCGGTCCAATACACAACGGAGAGAAGATCATACAGCAACCATGCTACCTCTGTACGACAAGACAAGGGAATATCCTGATATCTGACTATAAGACCAAGTCTGTGGTGTGTGTGACTCCCGAAGGAGAGGTGGTGTTCATCTACTCCCCTACAGGAGACAGAGCATTAAGGTGGTCTGCAGGCATCACCAGCACTGCTACAGGACACATACTCGTGGCAGACTGTGAAGGAGACAAGGTGATAGTGCTGAATGAGTCTGGAGAGTTTGTGAGAGACCTACTGACATCACAGGATGGAATCTGTTACCCTGTTAGTGTACACTGGGGTGAAAAAGGAGATATCTATGTCATACATTTCAGTGAATCTGAAGATTTAAATATCCAGGTTTATAAATTGACTTGATGTCCCAAGTTGAATCATTTGGTGGCTTATTGTGAAGTAATGAATAGATGTGATGACTTTAATGTATCTGACAGTGTAAATAACCAAGGGCTAAAGAAATTATGTCCCAAGTTTTGATGAACCAATACATGGTTTAGTGTGCATAAGTCATATCCAGATTGGAATCTACCAAATCAAAATGTTCAAATGTTTTA
The DNA here is from genome assembly GCA_921293015.1 of Phorcus lineatus. Lineage (NCBI taxonomy): Eukaryota > Metazoa > Mollusca > Gastropoda > Trochida > Trochidae > Phorcus > Phorcus lineatus. The sequence goes on from OV121090.1 coordinate 10,199,971, forward strand.
ATTTCATCTTGGCAGAATAGCAGTATATACTTATTACTTTGAGCTGTATATGTATTAAATCTTCTTGTAACTGTTGAGCCTTTATGCACATCATCCACATCAAAATCATTCACAGTCTGCAAAGGATCAAATACCGATGACCCAAGCATAGTGTATGTATACTCTCTCTCTCTCGAATTTTAGCTTTTCTGAAGCATGCGGATCTAACTGAGGCTTTTTGAGTGATCACCGATGAAACGACATCGCTGATTGTACAACTTTTGCATCAGGAGTCTACATTTTTTTACCGAGTTCTGTTGTCAAATAGTAATTTTTTCTTTGACAAATAATCTTGCATTTTAAGCGATGTTGAAATCATACAGCTCAAATCCGTGAGAATAATTTGAAAAGTTGTTTTTCTATGGTTCAAAGAATGCTTAAAATGTCAGAAAGCTTTCTTCAGGATATGTTTGCAACGGCAAAGGATATGATTGGACAGGGCTTGTATCAGGCCTTGTATCAGGCCTTTAGGAATAAGTTGTTTGTCTCGACATTTCATAAGGAATGCGAGGTGGTTGGATGAGGTGATGTACTTCTCCAGATTGCTGTGTTTTTTTAATGGTTCTGATTGCTGAGTCTCCAGACAGGAGCTTATAACATGTTTCAAAAAGTGCAAAAATTGTACTAAAGTAGTAAAAATCTTAAATTGTCAATACAGATGTATCAATAGAGCAATTTATACTAGAAAAGAGCTAACCAAAATGAAAATAATTGATACATATGCCTGCTCTTATGAATCTGAGCCTGAAAGTTTGCACCATGTTTTCATTAAATGCAAGTTTGTCTACTGGAGAAAAGTTGAAATCTTAATAAATCATCATAAAACCCATATGAATATTACCATATCTGACCTAGAAGTTTCAAAGTTTAAATCTTTATAAATTATCATAAAACCCATATGAATATTACCATATCTGACCTAGAAGTTTCAAAGTTTAAATCTTTATAAATTATCATAAAACCCATATGAATATTACCATATCTGACCTAGATGTTTTATTTTGTAATTGTTATGTTAGCCTTCTTGTATCACATATAATTCTAATACCTCAAAAAACATATACATATCTCAAGAAAAGAAAATTATCCATTGACTATTTTGTAAGCATTGCCGAGGATATTTTCACTGTAGGAAAATTTTTAAGAATTGACTTCAATATTTATTAAGTTCATGGAGGTATAAACTTAAAAACTACGCGGATTCACACAGTTTGCACATCGGTTTTAAGTTTATACCTCCATGAACTTAATAAATGTTGAAGTCAATTCTTATAAATAAATATATACATACTAGTTGTTTTTAAAACATTTTATTGCTCTAAATATACATATTTGCACCAAATAGAGCTGCACTATATACGCGAATGAATTCAACGCTCAACAGGATGAAAGAGATAAAATGTCAATCAAAACGTCATCGGATCCCTAGCCCCGCCTACAAAATGTTCATCAGCCAATGAAAATCTACAACGCACGTGGCCATGAACTTATCGGACGTCCGTCACACGTGGCCTTGACATTGCTAGTTGTCACAGTTGTAAACACAAATCGCGAACGTAGAACTCGGAGAGGAAACCAGCCGAATTTACCCTCGTAGATGCCATATACTAGTGGTGTTATGATCTCGATCTAACGGAATCTGATTAAACAGCACACAGTTCGTAAACTTGTTGAGGAGCCAAGCTTAACTCTGTCCATGAACTTAACGACATTACTTTGCCAACCTCCCTGCAACGGCCGCGAGAGCATTGAACAATGACATTTGCCTTCTGTGGGGTGGAACACGATCGGTTGTAATTTCTGATAGAGCTCTCGTTTATAATGAAAAGGACTACCTTTAGAAACTTTGACAACAATAATTATTTCATACTGAATTATGTTAATGTTTTATTTACCTACATTCAAGAAGTAGTATTGCACAAATTGTTGCTTTTTTTAGAAAAACGTAACTTGTTTACAAATAGTTCCGTCGATGGGCGCGGCTTAAAATGATGTGACGTCACGAAATTAAGTTTATGGAGGTATGAACTGAACTTCTATTACCGTGTTCAGCGAATCAGATTGACGCAAAGCAATTGCTATTTATTTATTTATTTGCTTTCCTCATTGTAAGCAAATAGTATTTGTGTCAGTGACCCGTGGCCTTACCGTCGACTCGACTATTACAACACAGAAGCACTACCGTGGCTTGACTGCCCCATCGCCCACAACACTGGCAGCATGTTGTGAATCTCCATCCTGTGTGGATATCCTGGATAGGAGCGGGAACGTGATGCGCTCAATCAATCCAAAACAAAATGGACAGGATATCATACAGACACCATTTTTCATGTGTTCCACAAGCCGACACTGGCACCAAGTCTGTTATTTGCCTGACTCCCGAGGGGGATGTTGTGTTCAACTACTGTCCTACGGGAGACAGAGCACTGAAAGACCCTCAAGGTGTCACAATCACTGCTGCAGGACACATACTCGTGACGGACTTTTGGGGAATGAAAGTGGTACAGCTAAACGAGTCTGCAGAGTTCGTAAGAGATCTACTGGAACAGATATTACAGAAGGAGCTAATTTTACCCTTTGGTATTGACTGGGATGAAAAGGGGGAATTTTACCTTACAAGTATTAATTGTGATCTCATGGTGTTTTCTTTCAAAGATCCGCCCAAGTACTACAGTGGAACAAAGGATGGTTCCAAAGGTAGTCTGTCTGCAGTATGTAAAGTTACATTGAGCATTTTTAGAGGCAAAATCGAATGTGCCAATGGGTCAAACGTTGATCAACGGAAAGCAGACATAACAACTGGAAAAATGAGTTGAGATGTCTACAGACAATGGCTTTATTTAATAGTTCAGGCTCTGGCTGATGGACATTTATGATCTGTACCAGTCAAGTGAGCATAATGCTACAGATTTCAAACAAGAGAAGATGTACCTATACAAAGCTCGGCAAGCCTCGGATATTTTGTAACTTTCATCAACTCGTGTTGATATAATTGATATCAGAAGACACTTGGGTCAGATTCTCTATTTCTCAAAATGTAATTTGTAATCTCTAATCTGAATAAAATGTTGATAGACATGTAGATATCCAACTATAGTTTTATTCATTACAACCACAATGTCAAATGTCAAATCCTAGCCAAAGTTAAAACATAGGATTCGAAACCAGGCAATACCCAATGAAGGAGTAAGCATATCCCTCAAATGTCGTGACATTCACAATAGAAAAAAATGTTATCCACAATGTTTAGCTTTCCTTGTCAAAAAGCAGTTGGAAATTTCAGTTCAATGTTTAATTGAATATGAATGAAACTTTTACTGAATCTGTTACCATTACAAAGAAAGTTCATGTAACAACAAAAAACTAGAAATTAATTTAAACTATCTAAGTTTTAGATTCATTATTAGGTGTCGAGACATATTTGTCTTTCGTGAATGAAATAAAAGATTGAAACTCATCATGGTGTCACTGCTTGTAAAAATGTAACTCATAGCACAGTGGTGTAGTGGTTAGCGTGCTGGCCCTTCACGCCGACGACTCGGGTTCGAATCCCGGTGGAGACACCAAAAATTGTGACCTGGGTCCAAAACTGTGTTGTGTCCTTGGGCAAGGCACTTCATCCACATTGCACTCAGTCCACCCAGCTGTTGAAATGGGTACCTGAATATAAGGTTGTACGGACCTATATGGTCGCGCTTAGCGCTTAGTAGCAGCTTTGAAAGTACACTTCCCTCAGGGTAATGATGTAGGTAGCGCTTTGAGCATGTCTTAGGACGTGGAAAAGGCGCCATATAAATATCCACATTATATTATTATTTTGGGCTTGTTGCCGAGAATTCTTTTAGACATTTGATAATCAGCAGCCATATGTAATACAAAATACAAAAAAGATTATGATCCGTACTGTTTCCGGGTTGTTTGCCTTCTTTTGAGTCTGAGAATGATTTTGAATGAATGTGTCAATTGATCTTTGTCCTGTGTCTTCAGTTAACAGTAAATGGCAAGAGATCATGGAATATTTCATTCATACATTATCTCTGATCAAAGCCGTATGGAATAATATACCAATTGAAGAAAATGGAACGCAAAAATATAAATGGCAAGATGAATGTAAAATTGAGCAATGAAATTATAAAATGGCCTCAATTACCGTATATGTTTTTCCACCTAAATTTGCATTTGGGTTCAAACAGACGAAAGAAGAGCTAGTAGAAAGCTAGTTCTCTTGCTACATGGACAGCTGTACAATTCTAGATTCTGAAGGTATGAAATAATTACTCAGTCATTTAGTCAATTTTGAACTATCAAAGGTTTTATAACCAATAGTCATTAAAGAAATTCAAGAAAGGAACTTTTCAACTTTGAAGTTGGTTTTTTAACTCTTGTGAAATATATTATTATATTTTAGTTATGGAGAAAAAATTGCCCAGTCCCTGATGGGATGCAAACCCTAAACCTCTTAATCCAAAGCTATCCCGTCCTCTCTCTATGGTGAATTTAAATCTTAAAATCAAATATTTTCATAACTTGAGATTGATGGTTTATCAAATGAAAACTTCAACAAAACGAGTTCTTAATGTTTGCTTCATTCGTAACAAATACTATTCCCTACCAAGCCTAACTTTAACCAAAATGTAACATGAGATATCTGTCACAATGGACAAAACGTTCCTAGGTGTTTTTATGATTAAAAGACAATATTAGTACATACAATGTTACACATATAAAACTCCAGGGTACATCATTTGAAACTGACTGAATACAATTCAAAGCCTACTTGTTTATTTGATATTATCTGACCTTTTAATAAGCACTAGCACTGCACACATCAAGTGACACTATTGTGTGATCTAGCTTAAGGTTAAATTCCGTAGGTTTAAGTTACAACTTACTGAAGTCTGATAGGTATGTACGCCAAGTTGACTTGAATGTTTTGATATGACTTATAAAAATTTTGTAGAACGCTTTAAAATCTCGTCAATAAAAGCAATGAGCGCGTTTCCTTGAAGGGACACAGAGTATGGTGTTGGGTCTAATATGTCAAACTTCATATATTCTGTTATTTCATCGACAAGTTGTGATTGTTTCTGAAAACTAAGATTTCAATTCTTACCAGTTAGCATAGTGACAATAAACGAGGAAACAGTCGAGATTTATTATCGAAAACCGGACAGTGGCCCGCGCCAATGACTCAAACGTAATTTTGGAAACCTGTCTTTAGCATTCACAATGTGAAATAAAGGTTGGTTTTGCTTAGGAGGTCATTTAACTAAAAAAACATATAATGCGATGCCATTCTGACTTCTTAAAATATATATGGCCGTTTTTTAATTAAAATCGAAAGCCAGAATATGTCATAATTTTCGCATTTAAGAGGTAAAGATGCAACTAAAGATAGGCCAATTGAAATTAACTCAGGTCTAAGAATAATTTTGCTGTATTAGAGCTGCATACAAAATTCATGAAACATGCTCTGTGTCACTTTGATAATGACTTAGAGAGGCTATTCTGAAAACACTCCAAACTACGTATACTTCGAGAAAGTTCTTTTAAACAAATATTGTCCAATGCATGCAAGATGCTGCCAAAACTTTCCAATCTGAAATAATGAAGATTCAAAGACTGGTGCCTATTATACGAGCGCTCTTTGGTGCTGGCTTCATATACTCAGGTTTATATACGTGTATATGCCTTTTAAGTTTGACAAGATTACGAATGTACTATTGCGTTATTTGAACAAAGCCATCTAAATCATTTCACGAAAAGTTTCTCCTAAACCAGAGCTGATGCAATCAGATCCAAGTCGATTCCATGTCCGTTCTGCCAGAGACTGACGAGAGTACCAGATCCCTCCCAACCTGTGGAGGAGTGGGCGGGGCAGATGAGACCCACCCTCCTACTCAAGTGTCTCCTCGCCATGATTGGTCCTGGTGCTAAAGGTAGAGAGATATCTGCACACTGCTCAAACATTGTTTCATCAGTTTTAACGTCTTTAAATTTATTTATTGACGTCTTTGTACCATATTCTTGTGAAAAAATTAACACATTTTGATTTGCAGACACTGCAAACTGTATTTGATATCAAGGGTAGACAACTCCAGCATTAAGCCAGTGTCGCTTATGTTCGTCTTCTCTCTGTTCTACATGTCCAGCAGGTAAAACCATTTTAAATTTGTTCACATGACAAGTGTACAAAATAATGAAATAACATTAAAACAAGCGCTCCTCTGTTGTAATTAGAACAATTCGCAAAGTTATACATACAATTACATCTGAATATATCACGATGTTGGACAACGTACTTGAGTAAACTGATTGTATGTATCTCTTATAAGCTTAATATATTGTAAGTATACCATTTGAACCAGAAATGTAGATCACTTTGTCACACCAACCTTTTAAAGCGTGTGATACAGTAAAGTGGCTTTCTCTTATTTTGCTATCATAATGATGTCAATAGATTTATGTCACATTATCAAATCTTTCCAAACGATTTTAACACAATCACCGGTAAATTTTATTTTAAACTTGTGTAAGTAGAAAAGGTTGTCATACCACAGAGAGTAATTGTGCGTTTTCAGTATTTTATAGTTATTTTGTATTTTTCAATTGCATAGGTGCAGCTTTAGCTCTCATTTTATATGGCTATTTTGTAAGTGTAAAGAGTCATATTTCATGAATATGATATATATATATATATATATATTTACAGCCTCAGATTATGTTACCTGCATCCGGGTCGTTTCATGATGTGATATATTACAGGGTTCAATATCTACAAACACGCCCACCTGGACAATTACTGTTCAAGATTCACACAGCTGGTGTAAAAGCTGAAAACGTACAAGCTTATAAGAACAGGTATGTATCTTTCAGAAAATTTACTATAATTGATTCATCGCACATACGATTTAAAAAAAATCAAATCATTCATCTGATTTATTCATATTTCAATAAAGAATTCAGCTTTGGGTGAACTTTTTTTACTCCATAAGGAATATCTAACAAACATGATACATACCCTGTACATACTATAATAGCCAATTTATCATATGAACTCTCAAATGAATTTTTAAAAAATCAAATTTCATTATGGCTGCGATGTCATTCGATTTGTCCAGCAGTAAAGTTTCTTCTTTTCAATATTTCACCTGCTCCGGAACCAAAACCTGTCTACTTTATAGGCTGTATAATTTTGTGGAAGTGTGGTCGAAATAATGCAGGTCACCATAACCCCATTGACATCTGTGACAATTTTAACATTGTATAATTCTCAAAAATGATCCAAATGGTAATATGATGAATGTTTGGATAAAATTGTTCTCCAGAATCGGGGTTAACAAAGATTGTAATTTCTCCTACCTGTGGTCGATTCAATATCAGTATAGCGTTACATGTTTCCTAGGTTGATTAAAGGCACTAGTGCACGCTTTTACGGTTTAGATCTGCTATTTTAAGGTTTACGAGGACTTATGCATTCACTTAACTTTCTATCCATGCAATGAAATACGAAACATTGTTTACAATTGACCTGCAATCAACAATGAAAACGTGAAGACAGCCGCTGTCAGCTTGGACATATAAAAATCTATGGTTAGCTGTGCACAAAACGGATAAATTATTGACACTTAGAAACGGCTGAACTTGTATTGTGTGCAGCTATTGAATTTACCTACACTCTGAACTGAGAACAAATCATGAAATATGTTTTATGAAAGCAATGTTGTAAATTAACCGGTTTAATAACACAGTATTAACATTGTTATTATATTGATCATAGCGGCTGCCGTTTCCGCTTTTCTGGTTATGAGCAAAATTTTAATATTTCCGATATCGTAGTTCATGCGGATTTAATGTAACGTAAAATTAAATACTTCCGGCCTTTAAAACTCCACTTTACTACCTGTATACGTAAATATTTGTTGAATAACTTACGAGGTAGATTACATGAGTGAGGATAGTGAGTAATATCAAGAGATATGCAGTATCTGTGCATTCGTTGTGTTTACGAAATATTGGCGTGCACTAGTGCGTTCAAGGCCTGGTGAGCTACTAGGCAAGCGTGTTATGAAATTAATCAAACAGCCGTGGAGAAATAAAAGCAATGGTTTTTTCTTAAACTTACGTACCACGTGTCTAATGTCTTATCAATACATCAAAGCAGTTATAAAGAGCTATCATAATAACTTGATAAACTTGGATTAATCTGATACCTTTACAAATATGGTCAAACACAGAAACTATGTCACGAATTTTAATTCCGTTTTTATTCATACTTTATCATTAATACGGGTTTCTGTGTGAGTATATAGTACAAAAAGTCTCCATAATTTCAAGAACCAATGTTATTTTTATTAATCTTGAAAGTTTGTTCATATTTTGTTTGCTTTCTGCATTGCCAAATAGGCATTAAAGTACATGTATTAGAGTATATCATATGTCGGCCTGGCCTGCGTTATAATTTAGGAATAAAAAGAGATTATTACCCGAGGAAGTGTGTCATAAGACTTTTAAGAAACGAGCATGAAGTTTTGTATCACCCGAGCGACAGCGAGGGTAATACACAAATTCGCACTCAAGTTTCGTAAAAGTCATATGACACACTTCTGAGGGTAATAATTTTTTGTATTACCGATTCTATTCTATCAAACGCATGGAAATATGTTTTAAAACGGCCTGCTTGCTTTGCGATAACCCGCTACAGTGACCTCACGAACAATGGTTTAATGACAACGAAATGCGGTAATCGCTCTGGAAAATTGTTGCTAGACAAACGTGATAATGTGCAAATGTGCTTATATTGAAATATGGCAAATCTTATGATATACCATATGGATAATAAAGTCCGGTTATATCATGGTCAAAACTTCCTTGTTCTTGTAATGGGATTTAGATAATAATATTTGAACAACCTTCTTGATCCTATCTCCGTTTTCGTAAGTAACTAAGATAACTTTTAAATAATCCAAATCGATTCTGCAGTTTGACACGTTGAAATGGTTAAACGTTTGCGTGTGATATTCTCATATCTAACTAATGTTTTGTTCAATAGCAAATAGCATAGGGTTTTTACATTTTGTTTCAAACATCCAAGTTTTCTTAATTTTTTCTTTTTTACTTTTCTAGATGGCGACTACACAGAAACTGACAGATCATTTCCTGACGTGCACCATCTGTCACGAGATCTTCACTGACCCGTCCACTCTGACTTGACTTTTTCACTCCACCAGATGGCGACTGCCAAGAAACTGACGGATCACTTCCTGACATGCACAGTGTGTCACGAGATCTTCACTGACCCGTCTACTCTGGCTTGTGGTCATTCCTTCTGTGGTCAGTGTATTGTTGGTTACACCAAAACCAGAGCTGATGCCATCAGTTCCAAGTCGATTCCATGTCCGTTCTGTCGGAGACTGACGAGAGTACCAGATCCCTCCCAACCTGTGGAGGAGTGGGCGGGGCAGTTAACACCAACCCTCCTACTCAAGGGTCTCCTCGACACTATTGGTCCTGGTGCTAAAGGTAGGCTGGTTGATTCACATTGATAGGTAATGGTTCAGTTCACAATTATAAACTTAGTGTTTTCAAATTTTGCAACCTCTTACATTGGTTGATCCCGCATAAGGTGAATTTTAACTAATTTTCAATTTTTGTCACTTCTCAAGAAAATGTACTCAATATTTGTCATTTTTACTTCTCATTGATGTAAAGGAATATTTCCTACCACCTTATGATAAATAATAAATTTATCAGATTTGTATCATGATTAGCAGCAGGGGAAATTACCATATTAGCTGTAAACTTTTGTTTATATGCATATATATTCTGGTAAATGTGTTGACTTTATCTTAACATGATTTATTTTGCAGACACAACCAACTGTAATTGGTGTCATGACGAAGGGGAGACAACTCCAGCAGTAAGCTGGTGTCCTGTATGTGATGTCTCTCTCTGTTCTATTTGTCTCAAGGCACACCGAAAGAGTCCTTCCGCTAAACATCATGACGTGTCTGATATGACTGATGAGGTCAAACCCAGGAGGCGGACAAAGGTCACATGCCAGGAACATAAGGAAGAGTTTGTCAAGTTTTTCTGCAGAGATTGCAGGAGGGCCTTGTGCCAGTCCTGTTGCATCCTCTACCACCGGAAGTGTGAGTCAGTCGTGTCCCTTGAGTCCATGTTTGCGGAAATGAGAACCTCCTTGGAGACAAGAAAGGAAACATTGATGAACAAATCCACAGTAGAGGAGGAACAACTAAAGTCATTGAAATCCAGATGCAGTGAACTTGAGGAGAACAAATCATCTGTCCAGTCTCATATTCGATCTACAGCACAGAGAGTTATTGACGCTGTTAAAAAGAAGGAGAAGGAACTACTGAACAAACTGACTGAAGTCACAGATAAAGAGATGGATCAGCTGAAAGCTGATATCAAAACAGTAGACATGGCTAGTAACATCTACAGACAACAGGCCGAGTTGATAGATCAGGCTTTGAAATCTGAGGGAGAGATGGACATGTATGAACTGTACCAGTCAAGTGAGCCTGTGACTGCAGAGTCTGTGAAGAAGAGAGGAACGAGAACTAGGATAGAGTTCTCACAGGATGTGGACAGACTAGAAAGAGATCTGAGAAAATTGTCACTGGGGATGATTCAAGTCCTTGATGTTTTTGATCTGGACTCTGTGTCTTCACCTGTACTCAGCCACACTGTAGACTTCAGAACCAAAGAGGATCAGAAAAAAACCTTTCTTTTGGATGTAGTGAGCATGGACGTGAATGGATCGGAAGCAATCGTTGTAACTGACTACCAAAATAAGTGTATCAAATCTTTCTTCACAAGAAACAGGCAACACAGTTACAGTCGATTTACAATGAACAGTGGCCCAATGAAGATTACAAAGCTACAGGAAAATAGTATTGCTGTAACAATGAAAACATCAAAGCAAATAACAGTAGTTTCAGTGACCCCTGATTTGACCTTCGTTTCAACTATTGCAACACAAAAGCAGTACATTGGTCTAACTGCCCTGACACCAACAACACTTGCAGCAGGTTCAGTCTCTCCTCCCTGTGTAGATATCATAGATATGAGTGGGAACGTGATGCGCTCTATCAGTCCAATACACAACGGAGAGAAGATCTTACAGGATCCAGCCATCCTCTGTACCACAAAACAAGGAAATATCCTGATATCTGACTCTAAGACCAAGTCTGTGGTGTGTGTGAGTCCCCAGGGAGAGGTGGTGTTCAACTACTCCCCTACAGGAGACAGAGCATTGAGGTGGTCTGCAGGCATCACTAGCACTGCTACAGGACACATACTCGTGGTGGACTGTGAAGGAGACAAGGTGATAGTGCTGAATGAGTCTGGAGAGTTTGTGAGAGACCTACTGACATCACAAGATGGAATCTGTTATCCAGTTAATGTAGACTGGGATGAAATAGGAAATATCTATGGCATACATTTCAGTGAATCTGAAGATATAAATGTCCAGGTTTATAAATTGACTTGATGTCCCAAGTTGAATCATTTGGTGGCTTATTGTGAAGTAATAAATAGACTTTAATGTGATGACTTTAATGTATCTGACAGTGTGAATAACCAAGGGCTGAAGAAATTATGTCCCAAGTTTTGATGAACCAATACATGCCGGTTTAGTGTGCATAAGTCATATCCAGATTGGAATTTACAAAATCAAAATGTTCAAATGTAATGTTTTAATTTCATCTTGGCAGTATAGCAGTATATACTCATGACTTTGATATGTATTAAATCTTCTTGTATCTGTTCAGCCTTTCTGCACATATAACATGTATGTAAATGTTCAAATACCGATGACCCAAGCATATGCATATGAAGGGTTATCCGAGTAAATAAAGTATTTAATTATGTATTTAATTAATGTATGTACTCTCTCTCTCTCTCTCTCTCTCTCTCTCTCTCTCTCTCTCTCTCTCTCTCTCTCTCTCTCTCTCTCTCTCTCTCTCTCTCTCTCTCTCTCTCTCTCTCTCTCTCTCTCTCTCTCTCTCTCTCCCTCTCTCATAGATTGTTCAAATTGTAAATTTTTTAAATACATATCAAACCCAAAAACTTTTATTTTTGCTATGCAAAAAGGATTATGTAAAAGTGAAAACACTAGATCTCCCCCTATATTCACAAATAATTATGATAAATATGATCAAAGGTAAGCGTCCGGCGGCTTCCTTACAATATTTCAGCCAATGAAAACACTGCATGCGTACATAACATATTTTGTTGTCACCGAGGCCTATGCAATGATGCAGTCGCTAAAATGAGGCGTCTGTGTTCTGCAAATAAAGAATCACAGGCAAAGTGAAAGTGTACATTCAAATGATGTTTAAGCTTTCCTGAAGCATGCGGATTTAACTGAGGCTTTTCGAATGCTCACTTATGAAATGACGTCGCTGATTGCACAACCAAGTTTTATTGCATCCAATCATGATTCTACATTCTTTGACCGACAAACGCTTATATTAGAATACAGGTTGTAAAGAAATTTATGACGGGGGCTACGTCTCTGGGTAGAGAATGCAGTTGGTTGTGTACATTTAAAATGTTCATTTTTGATATCACACATATCAATAATTGACGCTCTCGACAGATTAAAGCTCTTTTGTCAAATAGTATTTTTTTCTTTGACAAATTATCTTCCATTTAGGTATGTTTAAACCAAACGGCTCAAGTCCCCGAGAAATGTATTATCAAGTTTAAGAAATGCGAGGTGGTTGAATGGGATGATGTACTTCTTCTCAAAATTGCTGTTTTTTTATGGTTCTGATTGCTGAGTCTCCAGGCAGGGGCTTATAACATGTTTTAAAAAGTGCAGAAATTGTACAAAAATATGAAACTCTTAACTTTTCAGTACAGATTGATCAATAGAGCAATTTACACTAGAAAAGAGCTAACCAAAATGAAAATAATTGATACATATACCTGCTCTTATGAATCTGAGCCTGAAGGTTTGCACCATGTTTTCATTAAATGCAAGTTTATCTACTGGAGAAAAGTTGAAATCTTTATAAATCATCATAAAACCCATATGAATATTGCCATTTCTGACCTAGAAGTTTCAAAGTTTAAATCTTTATAAATTATCATAAAACCCATATGAATATTACCATAGCTGACCTAGATGTTTTATTTTGTAATTGTTATGTTAGCCTTCTTGTATCACATATAATTCTAATAGCTAAAAATGTATACGTTCTCTCAAGAAAAGCAAATTATCCATTGACTATTTTGTAAGCATTGCCGAGGATGTTTTTAATAGAGGAAAATTATAGCACGTAAAAGTAATACTTTGGCATTATTCCTATCAAATTGAAATCGCTAATCAATGTTTTTACTATAGTGACCAATGCCTATATTTTATGAATGCTTCATTATTTTCTGTTACCTGATGACTCGAATTTTTTTGTACACCTATGGACATGAAATGAATAAAAAGATGTGGAAAAACTAAATATTTTTTTGAAAGTGATTTATAAGCTGATTTGATGAAGAAGAACAAGTTGAGATGGACAGTTAACTTCTTTGCTGGAGGTCTACCAAATGAGTGAGCAGAGCGCACATAAAATCTCCCAAACATCGACGTCTGTGCCATAGCAGAACAATGCCTTGGAAATAACTACTGTATGAGCCGAACTCTATGCAGATTCTAGAATAATTATGGAAATTAATAGTGAAGTTAAATATTACATTTTAAAGTAAACAATACAAGAAAAAAAGTCAATACAAGAGAGCCTTCACTGAGGAATATAAAAATTAATGTCATATACTCACTTTTGCAAAGCAACTAAATTCTACTAATTATTTTCACCGTGCATAATGATGATCACTTTTTTGCACGCAAAGTTTTGAAAATTGTTGTAAAATTCAGAGTGATGAACTATTTTACTGGCGTGCATTAAAATTTGCCTTGCAAAAGTGAGCCTATGACTTTAGGTAGAAAATTCTACATGTCATGAAAATAAAAAAAGTCTACCTCTCGCGATGAAAATTATATTGTATTCGACGGAAAATGTCAAATTTCCTCTATACCGCCACTAAGAAGACGATAATCAATATCAATCGTATATCAAAACGTCATAATTTTATGATATTCGTCATTTATGTTCAGATACCATTTAAATTATATGATCTCAAAAAAAAGACAAAAACCCTCTACATCTCAAAACAGTGAACATAATCTTTTCAAAAATCAATTCTATATTGATTTGGCATGCAAAATCTTACTTGAACTTATCTCTTACTTGAATATACTAAGATCTAATTTTAGTCTAACAAAGTGATAACGAGAACGTTAGTAAATATTGTATGTGACTTAAATCAGAAATAATAAGTAGAAAATAACCTGAATTTAGTACTAATTTCCCTTCTAAAGTTACATCACTTAAATATAAACCCTATGATATTAATCTTTTTTAAAAAGTAAATAAAGTGAACCATTTACTTACTAAATTCCTAGTTTCAGTCATTGGAGCGCGCCATTGTCAGGTTTTCGATAACAAATCTCAACTTTTTAGGACAGACTAACAAATAACGCTTTTCACTCCTACTACCATAATTCCTTGAATAATCACCCGGCAAGTGACCGGTAGTGATCCGGTGCGATTATTCATTTTTTTCGAAACCATATTATATTTATGGGTTCTTTTGAAAAAAAAAACCACAATAAACATTTATCAAATCTAAATATTGTTAAAGAAAGTTCTAGCCATTAGGATATACTTCCAATTTGCCGGAAGCATTAAAAATTAGATATTCAAAAGTTTTTCTTTTTCGTTACCAAATCTTACCCGGCAATTACTCAAGGCAAGCGATTATATAGTGTAACAATTTTTTACCAGGCGACTTTTTAAGGTATAAGGTATATGATTATTCAAGGATTTACGGAACAAGTTACCTTCAAATAACTATATAAGGGATCTGTGACATATAGGAATACATTTTACAGTCAAAATTCTATTATTAATTATTTTCTTACTTACTTAATTCGAATATACCTGTTTCAGAACAGAAAAGTCAACTAAATCAACATTTTACTTGAAAAAGTGAACAGACGGTATCCGAATTCTTCGCATTTTTTACAATAGATATTTTACACACACACACGCCCAAATGACTATAACATTATTTTACAAACGTACAGTGCATATTTGATCAAATTAGCATCAAGCAAAGCGCTACGGATTTATTATTGTTTGCCTAATTACTACTATTGTAATTGCTTAATTTAGACAGTTGGTTAATTAGAATAAGTTATTCCAATAGGATTATTCTCTGCGTCTCCGTAGTAAAGAGAGGATCGATTTCATTCATTCATTCAGTAGGTCACGTGAAATCAACGTCATGCGTGATATTTGTGCGCAAAGATCCAAGATGGCCGTCTATGTGATTCGAAATTAGGAGACAGTCGTTTGATAACACATTTACTAAAATATCACCGCCAGAAATCAATAACTTATACCATGAAATGGTTGTATAGATGAACCTATGTATTTTTCAAAGGACACTAAAATGTCGAGGATGGAAACAAGGAAACAGCGGGGCGATTACGATGGGAAAATCGCCGGTTTGTACGATTTGGAGGACACAATCGGACGAGGCCATTTTGCTGTCGTAAAACTTGCAAGGCATGTTTTTACAGGCGAAAAGGTGGCTGTCAAAGTCATCGACAAGACTAAATTGGACGAAATTTCACGATCGCATTTATTTCAAGAGGTACGATGTATGAAATTGGTACAACACCCCAACGTTGTACGTTTGTACGAAGTGATAGACACTCAGACTAAATTGTATTTGATTTTAGAACTCGGTGATGGAGGCGACATGTATGATTATATTATGAAACATGACGGTGGATTAGAAGAATCCACTGCAAGACGATATTTCAGACAGATAGTTGAAGCCATATCATACTGTCATCAACTTCATGTGGTTCATAGAGACCTGAAGCCCGAGAATGTTGTGTTTTTTGAAAAACTGGGTCTTGTGAAATTGACAGATTTTGGATTCAGCAACATGTTCAATCCTGGAAAAAATTTAGAAACTTCTTGTGGTTCACTTGCATATTCAGCTCCAGAAATTCTCCTGGGTGATTCGTATGATGCACCAGCCGTTGGTGAGTATTTTTATTCTCATTTCTATATATATAAATGTTGTTATTGTTTACATTTTGAATACATGAAAGTGAAATATATAACAAGGAAGTTAAGACAAAATATGTCATACAGAATATTTAGCAAACTTTCATAAAAAAGTTACGGATTTAGTTTCAAACAGGAAAAAGCAAACTGTTTGCAAATCAGACATGATAATTGGTATTTCACCGTGTGTAGTGAAACTACTTAGTATTCAGTTTTACTGTTAGCCCTATGTGTTTTCATAGCAACAGCGTGGTCTTAGCCTAGGCTTAAAATTTGGTGGGTTTGTAGGGTAGTAATCTTCAGATTGGCGATAAATTTATTTACAAAATATTAAACACGACTGATGCAGGGCTCCAGATAAGATGCATATCATCTGCGTAAAAGACGCACAGGTACTTCACATATATGCATTAAAAATGAAATCAATGAGTGACAGATATGCACAACAATCACATATTTCGAGTAAGATATTTGTTTACAGGAGTGATCGTGACTTGTCAAAACAAAGTTTCATTTCTACAATGTCTACATGTCTGATTTCTATATCTCGAATAGTAGCCACTGACTTGATGCCAATTGTTAATGTGGTAGTTTCGCTGCTTTCCGTTGCGACTAGATTTTTTTCTTTGGTGGGTCTGTTTATTAAGTTTGATTTATTTGACCAAAACATCATACTCTTGCCCCTTTAAGATTTCAGGTCCTACTACTTTGTTGGTTACTCTGTACTCATATTGTGACATGATCACATCATAACTGCAAAATAATTGTGGCATTGTTTAGTGGATATTATATATGAGTGTCCATGACATACTATGTTAACAACACAAGTGCATTAAAACCACTCCCTCCTGGATTCTGCGGAGGAATATTAAGAATTCTGCGGCAGATTTTGCTCAATTCTGCACCCTATTTTACCAAATTCTGTATAAGGATTTGCAACTTCAAACACTAAAAAAGAAGCCCAAAATGATAAAATACTTCATTTTATACACATTCCTTACAGTTATTTTAGAACTGGGTGATATTAAATTGATTTCAAAGGATAAACTTGTGAATGTAACATCTTGCGTTGTGAAGAATATACTTTGTAACCAGTTTTTTAGGGTTTTTTTGTGTTACCATACATACTTTTGTCCTAAAGCAAACATTTCCATGTATTTGTTTATTTTAAAAAAATTTGACTTACGAAATGAGTCAATTCTGCGGCAGAAAAAGATGAATTCTGAGGTATTCTGCATTGAAATAACTTTTCCGCGGATCATACCATTTTCTGCATTGGAAGCCTACTTCCGCGATTTTTTCTGCAACCACGGAATTGCAGAATCCAGGAGGATGTAATATAAGTATTTCCCGAGCAGGAGCAAGGGATATACTATAATTAAGCACAAGTGTCGTGAACATAGTTTATCAATGGGCAGAAATATGATATTCTGTTATTACCAATGTCATGAAATCAAAGGAATTTATCCTCCAAACATAGGTGGTTTAACCACTGTTGTCACATTTGGAATGAAAGTTCTTAGGCAAACTGTGAAGTCAAATCATTGTATATCACATGACCTCACAATGAAAAGGTGATGTTTTGATCGTATGAAAAATATAAACCCCAATCTGATTCTCCAAGGTAATAAACAGCTGTGTTACAATAAACTTGAGTAGCTGCAAAATATTTATAACTAAATCACTTCCATAAGGATGTCATAAAAAAACAAAACATTTCCTGTATTTTTATCCAATCTGTCTTTTCAAATTTGTATATATTCACAAAGGAACTGTTTCAAAACAATATGCCATTTTAAGATATGACAGATTGTGTTATTATCACTTTATCATTAGTGATGACACTAATTTAGGTCACGAAGGCATGATATGTTATTCAATTTCCCCAAGAATCTTGATAATGAAGTCTGGTGATAAGGGTTGTTAAGTAGATTGTTTTTGTCCCAAATGATACAAAATTTAAAGATAGACTTTCAATTGCTTCACTCTGTTTTTTATCATGTTTCTTGTGATCATTATTTGAAAATCATCTCAAAATGCAAATTCATACGAATGTAACACAGGGCTAATGCTTGAAGTAATACTAAGGTGGAAGTAAACAACTCTACTCCATATCGTTCAAAATAAAGCTTTCACTGTTACTCTAATATTATTTCCCCCTGACCTTGCTGACCTAGTTGTAATTTCCTTGTCAAGCCAGGCTAAGTTTGTGTTTGTTATGGTTCTGTCAGTAAGATAATAAGTATGGGTGATTCTTTCAGATTTACTCACTTACTATCATGTAAATACTATACTATATACTTAATATATATAATGTGACAGGGTTTCAAATAAAAAAGGCCAACCATTTTTGAAAGCCTTGCAAAATGGTCAATTGAAGCATATTATGTGTTAATGAGGATTAAAGCTATCCCAAGTTCACGTCTGTAGCGTAATTAATAAGCAATATATAAAAAGAAATGGTCAGCAATTTTGTAATGTACGACTTTGTTTGTTATGACTATCCTTACTAGCAGTGGACCAGGGACACGCAAATCCAAAACTGATATCCTTGTAATTTCAATTGCGAATTGATGTTGATTTGGGATGGGTGAATAACATGGAAGGAGTCAGAAGAGGGATTTAGAATGTTGATAATGATTAGAAATGATATTCTTATTCGAAGCATGTTTTAGTTGTTATAAATGCATTAAGTGCTTACACAGAGTATTTCCGCAAGATTTAAGAGAGCAAGTATATGAACTAGTGTAAATGATTTAGAATATACCTACTCCCTAACTGCTATTTTTTTTATGAATCTGTTTTCTATTTTTTAACATGATTTAAGGAATATGATATGGTTTTATAGATTTTCCTCCAATTTTGAATCAAGACATCTTGTCTAACGCACTTACACTTAATAGTTTTGGTGATATATTTCTCCTGGAGAACTCACAGGTGTAAGTCTAATTCGTGAACATCAACAGTTCAAAGGCTGATGAGTCGCAGAGCCCATGATTTTTTTTTATCATGTATTTGCCATTGACAACCTGGCAACAAGGAGTTTCGGTCGCTGTTGGTAACTTAAGCCTAAACCTGTGTTGTGAACACCACCCTCACGAGGCATCGATTAGTCAATCTAAACCATCAAACTAAAGCTCACCAACAGCTCAAACCATCTGTTATACAAAATTGATTCAGAAATTTGGAGCATACAAATTCTCCCATAGCAGAAATGACAGCTTTGCTTTAGCTCTCAGTCATCAAGTAAATATGCAGAAAATTTTGTCAACAACAAAATGCCTGTGATCTATTAATGACTTTGATTCGTGAAGTTTTATATATATTTTTTTATCTGAATAGATTTTAGATACATATTTCCATATTTTCTATTTGTAGCCTTTTTATATTAGAGTTTTTTAAAAAAATGCTCATCCTTTAATATGTTTGATTCAAATGTCATTATTCAAAGACATTGTGATAAATATTTTCTTAAAACTCTCTTTTTGGTGCACCCATTCGCGACCTTTTGAGTTTGATAATTTGGTTACCAAGATAAATATGTTTTCTGTGATCAGGTAACTTCATTAAAGCTTACTTACCAAGGAGTGTATTTTCATCTCTTTGTTGACTTTCAAGTACTGGATCAAAACAAGAAATACTGATATTTTTAAAAGATGTCAATTCTTTGCTGCTATCTATATATGTCTTTGAAATACTCTTTGCAAAAGGTTGCTAATGTATAATGGAATTTAGTCAAGGGACCTTTTATCCCTAGAAGTTCAAAGATAAGAAATCTTGATGTGGTGTATCAATTTACCTGCAAAGACTTTTACATATTCTCTTTATCTTTGTGTTCCTGGGATTTAAAAACATTGATACAGTCATTCCACAGATTTTCTCACTACCATTTAAAACAAAGTTTGTAAATCAACAAAGCTTTTGATAATTTGAAAACAATAATTATCAACAGCTAATTCTAAGAGGAATCTATGAAAAAATTTGTAAATAGTTTTCAAATTCCTCTCTTTCAGAAAAAAAAATTGACATCCTTGTATCCACCACTGTTAAATAATTATGTTATGTAATTGTCAATTGAGAATGTCATTCGTAGTCCAAAACTTCAAAAAAAACAAAAGGCTGATGATCTACAGAACCCATAACTATATGTTTAAAATAGATTGTAAGAGACAAATTTTACTCTAGAACAAACTGCATGACTATGTCTGAATGATAGAACACTCCTCATATTCATGGGTCATTCTGTTCTTCTTCCTTGAGGACTCGGATTCTATCACATATATACAAGCATAATATACATTTTCATGTGTTTTTGTCAAATTGATAATAATAAACGAGACATGAAAGGTAATGAAGGAATACGATTAGAATATATCAATCCATTTTCTATTTTCGCAACAATCATAATTGGGGCAGTAATCATGTAGCAGCCAAGTACTGAAATATATGACTCTTATGTCCAATAAATAATTTTTTATTTTCCGTGTGATTTGTTGGTTGTAGATAATTGATAAGTTATGATGTCAACTTAACTTTTCTGGTTTACCTGGAGGATGGTTTTTTTAGCAAGATCATGCTGACACAGTGGCCAACTGGCCCTGCTAAGCAAATTTATAAAATATTCATCGTTATGAATTATTTCTTTTGGTGAATAGGTTATATGTAAGATTGATGTGAGATTAATTCAAAGGCAAAAAGTCAATAAAAAAGCACTGTCTCATTTTTGATAGGCCAATTCGCAGAAAAGGTTCTTTAAAAACGTTATCATTTTTTTTTTTGCAGTGGAATTAGGATTGGGAAAAGCAAGATACTTGTATAAAAATAATTTTCACAATGTGGTTGTAATTATTTCATGAAATATGAATTTTGCATTTTATATTTGTAAATAACATAATTTAATAGATATTTTCTTTCTATCTGATATATTTTATGAAGATTTTAGTTATTGCATTCAAATATTTAATCATGGTAATTTGAAGAATAATTCAATTATTTCACTTATATCAACGGTGCCAGTTTTATTGCAGGGAGAAAGCTTGCAACATCGTTGTGGCTATGCATTGCGGTGAAACCTGCGAGTATTAGCTGGAACTAGCAAACCATGGGGTATTGTGCTGAAATTCAGTGTAGCTCAGCACCCAAAACTTTCAACGCTAAACAACCACCTTAAGCAGCTGAGATAACCTTTGGCTTAACACTTTTTGTTTGGAACTAGCCTTGGACAAAAAAACACTGGCAGAAGTAAACTGTATTCAGAATTTGTATGCGGGATCCAAAGAATGTGTCGATTATCTGATATGATCCACATATTGATGAATCCCATTATCTCAGTCTCGGGATTTGTTCAAGGGATTATCTAGGTCATTCTCATTAGCTGTTGAAGCCACCCCCGGGATTCATTTTGTGTACATTTATGGGAATATGTTGGGCTTATCCTCAAGGGAAAGAAGACAAGAGAAGACACAAATGTCAAGTGCTCATTTTCTATGTCTCTTTGTCTCGCGAGAATCTCTACAAACTAATAGGCAACAGTGATGAGGTATTAATCAATAACTGTGTATGTCACTGAAACCACAAAGCTTATGTAGACTATACGCGCCATTGGCGCCAACTGTTTAGTGATGATTTTCTGATTTTGTTTCATTGGAAAAAGGAACATGATTTTTGTTCTTTACTTAGAGTGGTACAGCCTTCTATACCCTAAGGTTAAGTTCAGGATTTGAATCTAAACTAAGGTTTCACTCACCATCTGCGCCAATACTCCAAGACCGTTTTGGTCTTTTAACATTATTGATAAAGAGTGTGTTCTTGGTTCAGAAATCACAGATTTCTCGGGTCTTCTGTTCAAAAGTTAGTTTGCTGTTGGCTTGGTTTGAATCTTGTTGAATTACCAATAGCTACTGAATTAGTAATTGTACTTAAACATAAGTCAAAAACACAAACAAAATGATCGGTACTTCTATGGCTTAGAATTTCACATGTTGATCTTCAAAGCGCTCTTAGTGCGAAGATAGTAGAAAGCATATATATGATGATGTATGCTACTTAAGACAGTCTCCAGATAATTAACACCGAAAAAATCAAGATCTTAGTCCAATATGTTAGCTCTCTTAGTGATAAGATTTTCCAATGTACCAATGTACCATACGTCAACATTGGATATATGTCTCAAAAAAATGAATGCCGAAAAAATCAACGTCTTTGTCCCATATGTTAGCTCTCATACTGATAAGATTTTCAAATGTAGCATATTTTGTTTTGTTCTATCTCTCAGGGTCCTTTCAAAAGCTTAAGAATAAAGTCCATCTAAACCATGATGTATTGAGAAAGTTTTCAACTCGTAAAATACGAAATGCTTCTTGACTGGTCTTGTACTCTAAATAATGTCATCTGTAGAATTTGTTATTTTTTTGCATGTGCTAACGAGCAGTTCATTTTGGTGTAGCGATAAGGATTGATTTAATTTTTTTGTTCCAATTCATAGATCTTTCCAAAGCTCTTGCAAATAACATTAGCGAGCTGCTTTACCCAACAGAGTAGCTAAACCATTGATTTACTGGAATTTGTCATGGAAAATCAGCGTTTTCCCAATGGCTTTGGCTATGTCTGTATGCATGGTTTACATACAGGTTTAGTCAAAAGGAAAAACTTTCCACAAGACTATGGATATTTCAAAATGAAATGGGCAGTGATGGGATATCTTATAGATAAAAACTTTTAAAGCCATTAGGTCTGTAGGTTAACAAACTTTATTTGCTTTGATATCTGAAAACTTGTATTTCAGAAAACTCATCAGGATGAGTCGTAACATTTTTCAATATTCATATGCCATAAACACATGAATAAAGATGCTGACCCATCGGCATCCAGTCCGCCATTTTGTTTTGAGGAAAAAGACATGAAATAAAGGTGCTGTACTTTCATTAATTTTACAACATAAAAAACCCCAACTATATGTAGGGTTAGAATTTTCACAAATTCATAAATGTTTTTCATACTCGTAGCACTAGTGAATGGCTTCACTTCTCGTTCTTGTTTCATATTACTGAGTGTGCGCTCTCAATTATGTATTTGTCAAATCTAGATCTACAAAATTGTAACCTTAGTTACATGTTTCAACTGGGTTATGTCATAATGATGTACTAATAACAGTCATTTATAAACTGGAATGTCAAATTAAAGACTGTCCTTTTAAGGGAAACTCTTTGATCTGCAACCAATTTCACACCAAATTAAAGTGACATGATAGCACTCTTGAGGAGTGATCTTTGGATTATGAACTGAAAGCAAATTCAATAGGTCTTGAGGAAGTAACAGCATTTGGTGAAAATTATTGGCAGTGTCAAGTTTTACTTTTGTCCTATACAAAATTATCATGGTATTGTGCAAGTATTAAAATCAATATTGACAAATTTATCTTACAACAGATCAGTTCCTCTGATTGCTATGAAGGGTTAATGGTAACACGAAGGAATTTCAACAATGATTATCAGACTTTCATTCATGCAAAAGCTGATTTTAAAACCTGAATATCAATTCCAATCTAGTTCATCTGTAAGTATCACAGGTGGAAGCTATTTTTGTGAATATTTGTTTGAATAAGGGCTACTTTATTTTCAGGTTATAATTTTATCAATACAAATGTGATAACATCACTCTTCCTTAATTAAGGTCATAGGGCAACTAATTATATTCATCAAGTAGATGACGCCATTGAAACCTTTGTGAATTACAACTGACTTCCAATTTTTGTGTTGTATCCAATAGTTATTCAGTAGTAGGTCACATTAGTCTAGCACTCCGAACTGATACAATTGACTAATGCAGTATACATGCACTAATGTTATCAAAATAGCCAATAGTTCAATAGTCAAATCTGGAACACTTCCAATAAATTGAGGAGCCTAGATAACAGCTGTAAGAAATAAACTATGTTAGATTGTGTTAAAAACAGTTGAAACTTATGTCCCCTCAAGAAAAAGAGGAAAGAAAGTTTTTTCTTGAATTTTCTTTCTTGGTAATTATGCACTAGGCCATTTGTCCTGAAGACTGGAAGCAGCTCGCAGATGCATGTACATACATTGTGCTCTGCTTCTTGATAAATCGCAGCACAATCTGCTTTCCTGTACTCATCTGCGTGATAAAGGGAGTGTTTTCAATCTATCAAGATCAGTCGTAATAAGTCAGGGTTTGTCTGTCTCCCGTGTTTGCAGATATTTACTTAATTCGCTGAATAGACAGTCTCCGACGGGGTTGTGACGTTTGCAGAACAGTGAAGCCCAAGCGGATAATTAGAAGTCACAGCTGCCTCTTTCAGGTGTTATAAATAAGAGACTTGCCTGTGCTTTTGTTGTGTTTGCAAGAGTATGTCAGGGAAGTGTTTTATGTCCTTCTCCATTGCATACAAAATGAAATTTATTTCTTTTCTTTTTTTTGTTTAAGAAGCTTGAATAGATAAATGAGTGGTGTGATTGACTTGGAAAAGAAAATTTGGAATTAGTTAAGGAGAATTTGAATTTATTTGAAAAAGTTTAGATGATTTTAGGAATTCAGGATAGTTTGAAATTTTCGGATTTTTTAATGGTTTTGCAGTGGAGTTGTTAAGTCTCAATCTATTTTAAGTAGCCTATTTGCTTGAATAACAGCTGACTTATAAGAGTATTCCATATGAACACAAGCCCACCAATAGCTTATCTTCAAACAGAGAGGTATAGTGTTGCATAATAAGGAAGTACATCTGCTGTTACATACCTGTGTGAATGCATTGCATGCAGGATTTGTCTGACTTACAGTGTCTCAGTTATATTTGCACTAGACTTGGTAACAGATGTGTCAAGCATGAAAACAGATATGATAGCATATCTGCTAATGGTTTGGATGTTGAGTTGACAAAAAAAGTAACAAACCAACAGTAAATTTTGAAGTACTAAATAAAGTAATAAATATTGTCCTCATTACATAGTGAAATATTTGGGTGGTCCTTATGTTTTGTTGTTGAGTATATTCGCATAGAAACTACATTGAAAGTTTTGTTGAATTAACACAAAGTGCAATTAGACATGTGTGATATTCAGAAGTATAATAAGTCGTCAATAAATCTGTATCAGGTTTCAGCTCTTTTGTAAATGTATCTTTATTTGGAGAGTAATTAGGAATAGAAAAGCCTGCTGTTGATATTATTATATGAAAGCTTTAACAACAAAGTCAGGTATTATGTAATCATATGAACACTGCTGATGTAATTTTGGAGTCTTAGAGACATTTTTATAGAAAAGCCAACAGCAAAGCAGTTTATGCTATTATACACATAATGTAATTACAGGAAAACAAACATGTTTCAACATGAAAGCTCTATGTACATCTACTTTTATTGGTTTAGACCTGTTTGGGCAGTTTAGGGTTTTGTCTGTATCTGTCTGTCTGTCAGTCTGTCTTTAGGTCTCTAGTATGACTGCCTGTCCGTCTGTCTGCCTGTAGTCTGGATGCCTGTCCGTGTTTGTATGCCCGCTGTCAGTCTGCCTGTAGTCTGGATGCCTGTCTGTCAGTCAGTGGGGGAATCCATTCAAGAAAAATAAAATCCTACAGTTCCAGTAAATAAGGAAGAAAAATATCATCAAAATATCTCAAAAAAGCATGTCTCAATAAGAATGTCAAATAACTCCCAGATTGACTGTTGCTACTAATAAGTTGAGCTCGTTAACCTCTTAACGAGACCCTGATGAATATACCCTATTGAACCCAGTCAAGCTAATCATATATATGCATTACCATATTACTAAACTGTCAAATAGAGGAATTCCTAATTTGTTGTTAAGGTAAAGTCTCCAAGCCAATGGGTGTAAGCTGCAAGCTGATAATTTCATTTGAGTGGCCAAATTGCAGGAATCACAAAAGGTAAAATGGAATGGTTAGTGAAATGATTGGCTGTCTAGGAACATAACTGCTGGTAAGGGGTTAATTCTGGGGTTTATTTCATGACTGATCACCAAGAGAGATGAAGTGATGTGTCAGTGATGAAGTGATGTGTTGGTTCACACCTTGTGAGTCGGACAACTTATTGGGGGTAATTGGCTTGTTTGAGGATCACAAACCCCCCTAGGCTGGCAGAGATGAAGATGAATATATCTGGTTTGCTTCCAGCAGAGTTACTTATAGGACTTGCCATGTTGGAGAACCTTGACATATTGGTACATGGTACATACTTACTTCACCTTTGGACATAGACGCCAGTGGTTAGATGTTAGTCTTTAACTTATCTTTGTTTGAATCCAGGTAGGGGTTGAGTAATATTTTACAAGCTGCATAAAGCTTTCACCTAACTAAACCTCACTAGGTTAGCCTTAGTTCAAAATTAGGATCACACTAAGGTGGACTTTAGTAATGAGATTGTGCAGACTTAAAAAAAGCACCTGTTCTACATATACTTTAATGACCTAATCTCTCTAATAACCTTCCTCTCACTAAGTTCGCCTTAGTACAGTGTCAGGATAACACTAAGGTAAATCTTAGTATAACGACTGTGCAGTTCTTCAGCAATTCTTTACATGTAATCAGATTTGATCACCTCACCCCTCTATATAGGCATTACTATCAAGTGATTGGTTGTTTGTTCATCCATCTATTGACATATGGTTTGGGAGCACTTTTACATCTAAGATTTTCACATGTGTAATGTATTCAAAAATGGAGAAATGATGTTGCCTCAAGCTCAAAAGGACTTTATTATCAATACCTTAAACAATATCCACTATTTGAAACTTACCTTACCTCCCCGAAACGAATATCTACCCCATTATTAAGATTTATCACATCTAATCATAATCTACCAAAAGAAACTGGCCGCTGGGAAAACATACCAATCTGTGAAAGAATATGTAAAGTCTGTAAATCAACATCTGTCGCTGATGAATGTCATTATATTTTTTAATGTAAAAGATTTTGTAATGAGAGGAAAAATATATTTTATCCATTGATTCAATTTATCCAAGCCTACATAATTTTCTCGACAAAGGACATTAAGCAGATAACAGAATTATCAAAATTTGTATAAAAAATAACATCTCTTACTAAAAACAGTTAGTTTATTACAGCCATCTTGTAATGTATTTTGTATTTATAAATATATCTTTAATATTTTGTATATTGTTAATTATTGTTTGTATGAATTACTTGTATATGTGCTCGTGTACCACCTTTGTGGTTTTATGAGAATAAATGATTGTAAAGAATTCATTTGTTAATGAAGGATTATGTGTTTAGGTCAATGGAGGCATTATAGTAATTTATGTAACTGTCGGATGATTTAATCTGATTGACAAAGCTATCTAGTACTTTGTAACAATATGAACAAGATCTCTTCCTCCCCAACCCCCTCCCCACCAAAAAAAAATCTATCACCTGACCATACTTATTTAGTTAGCCTTAGTGTAAAGTAAGGATGGTACTAAGAATAAACCTTAGTTCTGAGACTGTATTAGTATTTATTCCCCATCCTCCCCTAAGGAGGTTGATGTTTTTGTGTATTTCATGAGGATGATGAATATCATTTATGGTATGGTAGTGGCAATGACAAAGCACTATCAACCAAATGTATTTTCTCAACCATACCACTTTTTGCAATTATACAATTTTTTATGAAAAACAATGTTTATGCCAGAATTGCTCCATAATTCATGATTTTTATAGGTTTGTACAAATTGTTCAGTTTTGTCTTCTTCCTATGTGTAACTAGATGTGGTTCAGAAACATGTATTTTTCACTCCCTAAGTATATCTGGTTGTAGGTAAGCCTCTTGAGATAAAGTACACAGCCGAGCATGCCATTGGGAGTAGAATTGTCACCTACAGCTAGCTAAGCAAACTATGTAGATGTGAAAGGTTTAGGGAGAGCTATAAAAGTACTCATTTTCCCTTGGATTTCATGATTTGCTTTTGCTGTTGACCTAAGTCTTTCATTGTCCAACATTCCTTATTCAAGGTGGTTAGGCCATGGAGCCCTAGAATATTGAAAATATTCCTTGTTTGATTGCATTATTTCAGGATGATGCTGATTATAATTTGTGGACAAACAAAATACTGGTTTTTAATTGTCCTACATCCTGTTATCTAGGTTATTAGGCCCTGGAGCCCAGAAATATTCAAAATGGCGCCTATTAGGTGTACACAAATTCAGGATGGTGTTGATTATGATGTCAAAAGCGGAATACCATTGAACTAACATTTTGTCATTGAAGTATATTTATTACCAGGCCATCTTTTTTTTGAAAAAGTATTCTAACAGTAAGATAACATGAATGTGCCATTCCCCTTTGTAGCAATAGTAACATTTCTGATTCTGATTGGCCAATTAC
Organism: Phorcus lineatus; assembly: GCA_921293015.1. Taxonomy (NCBI): domain Eukaryota; kingdom Metazoa; phylum Mollusca; class Gastropoda; order Trochida; family Trochidae; genus Phorcus; species Phorcus lineatus. The sequence goes on from OV121090.1 coordinate 10,228,531, forward strand.
ATCCAATGTGCAAAATGGCCCATGGTGCCTGCCTATCCCAATGCCTGGTGTATTGGGAACATATATATCAGGGACTCAGCATTTCATTTTTTTTTTTTTATATTTATCTTGAGATAGTTTTTACTTTTAGCATGTAATTAAACAGGTAAATCTGTGAAAGACTATTGGAAAGTATTTGAAATGCATTTTGACAACAAATTCTTTATTGTGAAAAACATAAGTTATCGCACAGAAATTGTCACAGCATTAGAAATTGATGTTTGAACATTTTGTGTAGCATATTATTTTGATAGATCTAAATTGGGATGATCTGAAATGTATACTTAATTATTTTGATGCTGATGAAATACATGCCACCTGACACGATCTTGTCAATCACCTGTCGTTAGTATCACCTTTCATTTGGACACTTGTCAAATCTTATGCATTACCTGTCATGCTCCTATGACCTTACCTGCATAGAAACTCATTATCATTAAACCTTAACCCATCACCTACTGGTTTTGGAAATTCAAAGAATAACTTATTTATGCTAGTTGCCACATTATTATCTTTTAATAAGTGTTTTTCTATGAATTGGCTACTATGAAAGATTTTGTCAGTATTCTCATGAATAAGTTCAAATGATTGACCATGTTCCTTTGGAAGGGGGATTTCCTCTCCATACAGACTGACAACAGCCTGTAGAGGTAAGTGTTCTATTTAGTGCAGACAAAATGTAGTAATTAAATCTGTCATCGCATTAAAAAAGAAGGATGATAACGATGATGTAAAATGAATGATTCACAGGAGGAACTTGTCCCTAGCTACTGAATCATGTAGCTTTAGTTCAATTTCCTGTGGCCTTTGCTCACATCAGACCATGGGACTAAAGGAGATGTTTTTAGACAGTAATAGACACCCATTATTTTGAACAGGATGTATCCTGGGAAGAAATGATATTTTGAAATTTGTTTCCTTGAAACGTGGTCGATTTTATTCAGAATTGATGTAAACTTAATCCTAAGCTTAAAATTGTTGATATTCTCTTTCCGTCTCCTTATTATCATGTTAATGTTATTCGTGTCCGATTACTTCTTATATTTGAAACTGAAAATTTGTTTTGGTACTTATTTCCCTATTTGCAAATAACTCTTTATCCTTTCATCAGTATCCAAATTGTACAACAACAAAAGACAGATTTATTTTCAGTTTTGAACCGGAATCAGCTAGGCTTCTGGCAGTAATTCACCAACCATCTAATAATAGTCACCAACAGAACATACTGAAAGTAACTGTATATCTATTCTCTTCCCCAACAGTAACATAAACAAATTACCAAGTTAGCGCCCCCTTCTCGATATATCTTTCACCCCAAGGTTGCACCGGCTGACATCCAACACAGACTCTCTCACTTCCTGTCTGAATTCTGCTCATTACAGTTTTCTAATCGATTATCGGATAAATGGTTTTGAATAACTGATAGAAATATGAGTCTCATTGATGCGGAATCATACCCACCGTTCCATATAATGCATGACATTTCAGCAAGAACCTTGAAGCTGTAGTATTCATGGAGGGGGCCTGTCGTCAGCTTGCCAGACTCTGAATAAATAAAAGGTTAAACTACAATAACTGGAAGGCATGATTCTGAACATGAAAAACATTTCAGTCCCTTTTAATTTATTGAATTTTTTTAACTCTTTTAAGTTTTAGGTCTCAGTGTATTCAATAAGCCCTTGGTGCTTAGAAAGTTTTTTAAAGTGGCTCTTATTAAAATGACTTTCTATAGAGTTCAAAAGATTAAAAAAAGAACTAATTCTGCCATCTAAATTTGTTCAAAATGGTCAATTGTCAAAATAGATAAAAAACGTCTTGGCTTGCAAACATACAGAATAGGAAGACAGGACAAGTGCAAGACTGAACTTGCAGCTCCCTGACTAATGGAAGAAAGAGGGAAAAGAAAGAAATCATCTAACTTCCTCGCTTTATCACACAGGGAAAGATATGAGAAGGGACAATTTGATTTTGTAAGTTTCAATTAAGGTTAGAGGGCGCTTATAGGGAGATGATATTATACGGTATTTGTCTTGTTGAAGTGTAGTCATCGAGCAGGACTAGTAATAGTGGAGAGATCAACTTTTATCTTTGGCCTTTTATGTAGTTCACTCAGTATGAACTTTAACCCCACTTATTGCTGATATAAGTTAATTCTGGGTATTGATTCTTATTACAAAAAATCAATCTAGCTGTACCCAACCAACACTTGAGTGGGGGCGGGATAGCGCAGTGGTTAGCGCGTTCGGCTTCGGATCAGGAGGTCCGTGGTTCGAATCCACCCAGCGGCTCGGCAACTTTGTCTGCAGTAGAGAACTGTTCTACACGCAGTCAGGTTTGAGTGCAATACTACACTGAAATTCAGCGCAGTACCACCCATGGTTCGCTAGTTCCAGCCGATGCTCGCAGGTTTCACCGCAATGCATAGCCACAATGGTGTTGCGGGCTTTCTCCCTGCAATAATATTAGGAGCCGCGATATAAGTGAAATAATCAACTCACCTCACCTCACCCAACACTTGAGTACCTAATACCCTCACAGTTACACATATATTGCCCTACAATTTAGGTGGAGATTCTCTTCCTGAAATATTTGGGCTACTTGATAAAATTGATGTTACTTTGAACCTTCCCAATAAACACTGATTTATGTGAATCTTATCTCTATATTTCTAGACTTTCAGAGGCGTTTCTTTTTATTTTTATGTAGTAAAAAGTTTTGAAAAATTATTTGTCGGCTTGATATGTCTATATCCTTTTCAAATATTCTTTGAAGTATTCTTATCTGATTTTGACACATTTCTCGACCTTAATTTTGCACCATGATAAGGAATCCAGTCCAGTAGACTGTGCATATTCCCCTGTGCTAGTATTTTTGTAGTGGAGCGTACCTAACTTTACCAGACCAGTTATAATTAGATTGCCAGGGAAACAGGTCTCTGTTTTTATCAGCATTCCTTTCTCTGGCGGAAGAAATTCTCTATTGCTGATGAGCAGGGTGCTGTCATAAAACATGAACTTATCTATGAACCTGCCTTTTGTTTGTCTGTTTCTGCTCTTTTAAAGATATCTCAGTTTTTATGATAACTCATATTGACTGATTTGATTTGGAATTTGCATTGAATTCATTCAATGATTTTCATACATTGTGTTAAATTTGATGCAAAATTTTAGATTAATCCATTTTTGATGTCATTGCTCCTTGCAACACAAAATTGTATGCAAGAACATATAGTGATAAAAAACTTTTTAACCTAAATCTGTTTTCTGTTGTATTTGTTGAATAGCCATCCCTTGTTGACAATTTTAACGTCAGGGTAACAAAAATAAGTAAAAAAATAACAAACATTTGAAAATTTAAAAGAATTATTTGTAAAAAAATTTTTATGTTACTTATGCATAAATCACTTGTCAAAAAACATCTAAGCATAAATTTGTTAAATTTATTTATAGTAAATGTTAACAGTTTGTCAACACTTTTATATCTTATCAGTATATTTGTCACCCTTGACATACAACATGGTTGAGTTTGCCATTGTTTGTGAAGACATTTATTCATTCTTGACCTAATTAGAACATGCGTGGGGAAATGTTAACCATGTTTATTTTTATAAGCAAGACACTTAACCTTTTAACATTTGGACAAGGAAGATTATTGACGATTAATATTTTTATCATTATTGGCTGTGAGGCCTAGTTGTATTGTCTGTCAAGTAGAAAATGGTATGTTTTTAGAAAGAGTATTGTGTTGTCATGTTCACAGTGACGTGTAACAGGGTAGTAACGAGATGTGATGAAACAATTAACAATCTTATGACATCTTCCACGGAAATGTGCTCCAGGCTTGTCCGATTTTATTTTGAGAAATAACATAAGATAAAGAATTACCAAATTGTTTTTGTCTTTTGGTATATCATTGTTAAAACATGTTTGACCTATCAAATCAAATTTAAATTTTTTTTGAAATATATTGATTACAATTATTCACATTTTTTAATAGTGCTAATGTCATTTTGACAGACATTGAATCACAATGGTTTATAGACCACTAAGTTTCTTAATTGAATCATTTATTGTTACTGCACTTTATCATTACATAACTTACACATTGATGATTGATTAATTCATTATTAAAATCCTCATATCCAATTTCAAAGAGTACATCTTAAAAACAATATAATTTGAAGTTTCCTGTTTTCAACATATTTCGTCCGTGTTCTGTCAAACATGCTGACGATAGCAACCGAATAAATAAAAGTTTCAATGAAATGTTTTTAAAAATGTTTTTGATTGTCGTTATACATCGTTATACTTTGGTTAACACTTCATACTTACTACCCAATGTTATGTTTTTATGGCGTTGTTTAATTGAGTGAGAAATATTTCAAATTCGGCGAACGTCATTTCTGTCAAAAGAAGGTAATGGGAATCGGTGACGATCGCACAATTCGAGAAAAGATTAGAGTTCTTTCCCTTGCTTAAAATGACAGTGTTTGTCGCAAGTTATCGCTTTTATTGTTAACCATGGAAAGAAGAATAAGACCAACAAGCTTGAAGGGAACCCTAGCAAATTTTGGAGAGAAAAAATTCTGAGGATTTAGTGAATTGTCATGAAACAGTTAGAGATCTTGTTTGAAAATTGTGGAAAGACAAATAAGATCTTTTAAGCTTGAAGAAAAAAGAAAAATTACACATAAAATACCAAATGCATTTTGCGTTTGAGTTGAAAAGTAATAAAAGTACCTGCAATAGTGAGTTGAGATTTGTTTTCACTGCACTTGGTTAGCCCTACAAATGCTTCAGTTTGTAGAGATTTATAGATCAGATACAACTCTATAAATTACCTTGATTATAGGGGGTATGATTTAGACTTCAGACTATTGATTTTAGGCTATTGATTTCAAATTTGGGTTAATATAAGTTTATGAAATAAATAATGTACACAGAGTACAGTAACTGATTGCCAGGCAGCGAATTGCTTGTTACTTTACCTTAGATAGTTGTACCTTTGACCAGCATGCCCTTGGATTGTTTTTTTGTTTTGTTTTGAACTGCCTACACATTGCAGGAGCTATGGAATTTTAAGAAGGACTTGATGATTACAAACCACAAACCCTGTTGCAATTATAGATTTAAAGCTATTCATACACTGTATGAACATCCTGATGATGTCAACCATCCTGCTAAATCAGCATACATGAATCCGCTCTCGCTCCTTCCTAATACCCTGATATCCTTCAAGCCAAAACGCTTTTAACGTTGGCGGCTTGATATTTCGAAGCTATGCTCACCTGTTATTTTTTCAGCCTATGAAATGTCGTTAATCAAGGACCGTGAAGTTTATAGCTTGAACACAAGGGATTTTTTCCATCCGGGTCGTGCCGCTATTTCTGAATGCGAGCCGTCTCATTGGCTGGTTAAATACCTAGTGATACGAGCGTTTTGGCTTGAAGGAGATCAGGGTATTAGGAAGAAGTGAGAGCAGATTCATGTACGCAGATTTAGCAGGATGGATGTCAACTATTAGATTATTTATAAACTAATGAACTAATAAAATGAAACTAATAAACCTCTTATAAGTGGTTTAGCTACTGAAGGAAAATGGCTGTATTCATCTAAAGAACAGTTTCACTCTTTCATTATGTATGTGTGAATGAACTTCTATAAACACCATGTTAAGCAAACTCATATGGTTATTATACATGTGCCACTCATGATAATATGTATATTCTACTTCACTCAATAAGATAAACATGGTATTTGTCAAGAAAGGACAAATTTTCTATGTATTTCATGGATTAATCGTTGTATTTGTATGGAAATCAAAACGCATTTTTGTTCAATGTTGAGTCGACCCCTGAAAGAACCATATCACCTAAGCCACAACATGACGTCATGAGCATGTCACTATGTCAGAGCATTGTTTCATGACATCAGGATATTGTTGTCATCAGTCACTATTGTCCGATAACACTTACCAATGTTATTTTTATTCACTGATTTGACTGATAACATGGTTTAGTTTCACTGAAAGATCCCTGTATTTCACACGCAATCATATTTTAAATGGTATTATTATGATTACAGATGTGTGGAGCCTGGGTGTGATCCTCTACATGCTGGTGTGCGGGTGTGCACCCTTCCAGGAGGCCAACGACAGCGAGACTCTCACCATGATCATGGACTGCAAGTTCAAGATACCGGAACACATCTCTAGTCACTGCAAGAAGTAAGTAGCTGCTGAATGTCACTGGTTTAGCTTCTACCCGCTGAAGGAGGCATATGATGACTCGTCTTTGACATATTGACATGTCATTGTCATTTGACCCTTTGACATTGAAATGACAAACCTATGAGGAAACCTGTATCTTGAATATACACTTCTACACAAGTCTTTTAACCCATAAGGATCTGCTGAATATTTGCTGTTTCTTCCTATGAACACTTTTGCCAAGCCACGTTAACTGGAGAGGACTTCAAGTATTTTAATTGAATTGGTCTTTGCAAAATATCAGAATTCTTCTGAAAGTGTTTCATATCGAATATGTGAGAAGAGAATGATTGAGGTTCTCATGATTTAAAAAATAGCGTCGTCTCAAGGTAATCCAAATTTCTTGGTTGACCATTTTTCGACCAATTTTTTTTCTTTACTGGTTGAATTAACAAATGCTATTACAGTACTCTTTTAACTTGTGACCAAGGATTGCAATCCATTTGACCTTTCACAAAATATATCTGCATTTGAAATGTTAGTGGTTCAACACTGCTCATATCATGAACCACCTTATCACCACAGCTTGATAACGGGTATGCTGATCCGCGAGCCTTCACGGCGGTTGACTCTGGATCAGATCTTGCACCACCCTTGGCTTTCGGGGGGCGGGGACTACATCCCCACCACGTACATCCCCCTGATCACCCACGAGCACCTCACGGAGGAGGACCACTCCTATGTCGTCCAGCGCATGGTCGAGGGCAAGATTGCATCCAAGGATGAGATTGTCAGGTATTATCCTAGATAGTTGTATAATAGATGTCTCATCTTTGTAAGTCTGAGTTCCATTTATAGGACAGAAGTTGTATTTGATGACGTTTGGCAAGTATTGTCCCATTATTTGTGGTATGCATGGTTTAAAAATTTCAAAGAGTTCCCTCCCTTCAGTTACATATTTGATGTGCTCATACATTTTACATGGATAAATGTTTTAGTGGTACTACTTTTAGCTTCCATTACATCAAAAGTATACACTTGTAGTCATTAAAAGTATACATTTGTAGTCATTGTAAGGAGTTATCTCCCTTCAGTTCTTGAAGATAGTGATAGGCTCTGTATGTGAATTATCTCACATCTATCAAATCAGTCTTGTGTACCATTCAAACATTGCAGGAAGTTCCCTCTTTCAGTTAATTTTACATTTGTGATAGGCACTTAGAAGACATTCTTGAGAATTTCCTACCTTCAATTCTTTGTAATTAGTGGTATTCAAGAGAAAAATTGTAATAAATTACCTCCCTTTAACTCTTTTAAACACATTTATTTTTGTGGTATGCAATCTATGGAAATTACAATGAATTGCCTCCCTTCAGCTCTTTTAAACTGTTTTATATTTGTGGTATGCACTCAATGGACACTGCAATGAGTTACCTCCCTTCAGCTCCCTGGACAAGGACTCGTACGACCACATCACTGCCACCTACTACCTGCTGGCAGAACGTAAGCTCAAACGTCATCAACAGGAGTTGCAACAAGCCGCCAGCCAAATACACAAGTACGCAATGTCCCATGGGCAGAAACCGCATCTAGAGCCGCTCTCCCTCTCCCCACGGTATGAACACCTCTTGTTGCTTGAGAACTTTGTAATTCTGATTTGTTGCAGTTATTTGTTCATTGGCATTGAAAATCATAGTCTTGGTTGCAATTTACCTTGTGAAGATCAGAGAGGGTTGTTGGGTTTATAGACACAAAGGTGGTCATTGGATTGATTATAATGAGTTCCTTTGCTCAGTCTCACAAATAAAGTAAATAAATAAATGTCGGTTGGTAACTTAACCTGTTGATGAATTTGAATTTAATCACTTAATAATCCACCACCTTCTCATGTGAGAAAGAATGAAAATCTATCTGAAAGAAATTGAAGAAATCTCAAACATTATCTAGGTGTATCAAAGTTGACCTATTTCTTTGCTATGAATCTTCTTCTGTACAAGCTTAAGAGCTATCTAAGTTTATCATATTCGGCCAAATTTCATTGCATTGCATTGTCATCAGATTTTGCCATAAAGTTAGTCGCTAGTTTGAAATTAATTTACTGAAATTGTTACACCAGCATTTTTTTTTATCTGGGCTCAATGCAATTGAAGATCAATATTCTTGTTTAATTGATTCTCTCTGATCTGTCACAAGGGTAAACTGCTCCAAGGAATTTATTTTGATAATTTTTCATATTCAGTTATGTACTGATTAAAAAAACCTTAATTTCTACTTTGCCAAATTAATTTGAATGTTGTTTTCTCAATTGATAGGATGTAAGAGTTAAGGTATAGTTGATGTTGAAATTTTGAGAATTTGGGATTTGCCTGCAAATTTGCTCATGGCGAAGCCTTGTTACCTCTGCTTCGGTTCCTGGCTGAGGGAATGGTTTGATTGCATCAAATTGTTCTTTCAACTAACTTCCTCCAGAACGTTCAAGATTTTGATAAAAAAATTCAGAATTTGCATGACTCTTTCTGTCCGACTTCTTGAAAATAGTTTTTGTCCGACATCTTGAAATATTTTTTGTCCAGTACTTCAGTGATCTATAACCTCATTCAATTCTTGTTGTCTTGTCGTAAAGTGCTTTTTTTGTTAATCAATACTACCCCGGTAAAGTGGCGGTGTTGTCCTAAGTAGTTGTCCTCGGACATGTATAGGTCAGGCAGCGCTCTCATGGAATCCTTTTGATGTTCGAACAGCAAGCAAAGAGAACTGAAGAAGACTAAAACAGCCCCTATAGGTTGGGGCATGGAAACAGACTCCCTTGCTATAAGCCCAATATCCCACCCTGTCTCAGCCGACAGCAGCCTAAGTAAGCCCGTCTTTGTCAAAACCCTCACCGGAAGCATGACCTTGGACCGAAGGAACAAGAAAAAGGAGAAAAAGGTCGGCTCGATAACCCCTTCAGACGATTCCTCCACACCATTATTCTCCCACCCTTTAACCAGGTCTGAGCCAAGTGCGGCAAGTCAACGAAAATCTAACTCTGTGGCGTCCAAATTTTCCAAAATTGCCATTTTGAGCTCCTTCTTTGAACGCAAGGCTGCTGCGGCTGCAGGCAAGGGACCCAACCCAGACCACAAAACGGGGTTCTTTCTTCTTGGAGGTGGAAAGAAAAGTGACAAGTAATTATTTTCTTCTCTTCGCCTGCCTGTGTGGGCATGGTTTGACGTAACAAGTGTTTAGGTCCGGCGTACCGGATTGATGGAGAACTAACTTGCTATGCCAGTGTTCAACTCCTTAGTTGCCTGTTTTTGCGCTAATCCTGTTCCGTTTGCAGTTGACATTTGCCATCTTCTGGGAAATGTGATTTTGGATTCCAAATATGTTTTGCATGAGTTTTTATTTCTGACGAAAAAATGTTTTGTTGTTTTCAGTTTCATTGGCATTTCTGTTTGGGGATTGTTTTTTTGTTGTTGTTTTGTTATTATCTAATTACTCTGCATGTTTTTCCGTGAGTAACATGTTGTCTTTCTTTCATATCAGGTCATTTCAATTATGATGCCATTCATAAATCATTTTTTGTTCTTTGAGTAGGTTTTATACCTTACATGGGTATCAACTTCGTCTACTCAACAAAAAAAGGTTTAGGACCAAACCAATCTTGAATGTTAAAGTATCATATTGATCATAATACGAACCATGGAATATGTCAATTTTGAAAATGGGGGTGGTCCTTGTCTTATTTTGTTGAGTATATTTGCTAAAATAAGATGTTCAGTCAAGCATCTTTACTCTTTAGTCAACAAGTGTACAAGAACAGTGACTAGATAGTTGTATGGGTTTATTTTCTTGAACTTGTCTTTTGTATCTAGAGGGAATTTATCAAAATTGTATATAGGATTGTTTAACTCTCATGCAAGGGAGAAAATGATGTTATACTGCTTTCAACTTATGAAACGTTATTTATCCATACGTCTTCATTATTCACAAATCTGAATAACATCCACAAACTTTTTGAGATATATAGGTTTAATTTTCAATGAAAAATAATGTCCTTTTTCACAAAAATGCTTCAGTATAAAATCAATCGAAATAATTTGGAAAAAATACCAACCTTTTTGGACAAGTGTTATCTGTTTTACCATGCATAGGTTGATTAGATTTAAATGAGTTAAGAATTATTTAAGTGGATGAAATTAGTTCAAGAAAAATTATCGAAAACGGCGCTGATGAAAAGTGTATATTTACACCTGCATTGCCATAGCAACAGGGCCATGCCAATAATAACTATGGATGCATTTTTAAGCATAGTCAACTTTCCAAAATATTATTCTTAAATCATTAAATCATGGTTAAATCGGAATAGATGTAGACGTATCTCTATTTCACATGACTGAATGATTTTGTTGCAAGGGTTTGTTACCATTACAATTGACAACAAGACAGCAAAATTTGAAAAGATGAATTTATGAATCATCAATCATAAGCTGAATTTGTAGCATTCTGACAATCTTACCATGTTTCCTCTCTCTCACTGCCCCAGAGTGAAACAGAAGCTGTTGAACAAGGCCGTCACCCCCAACTCACCCCCCTTCCTCACTTTGGAGTCACTGGAAACACGTTTCCAGGGGTAACGATCCGCCCGTTCCTCAATTTCTCATCCTGTCATCCTCTGCATGAAATATATATCCTGTGTGTCCATATATCCTCATTTTGCATCAACTATCCAGTGTTGTTCCTTGAGGGTCTTTAGGAACTGTCAGCTTGTTAGAGGTTTATATGGAAATGGTTCCATGTGGATAAAAGTGGCCAAAAGACCTGGCACCCAGGGACAACACTGTATTTTTTTATCATTTTGCTTGTGTTCTTTCGGTTTTGTTGAAATCAGGGAAACATGTATTGATTCTTTATTTGCTGAAAAATTCTTAATGACATTCAGATTATGTCTGGTGTTTAGAAAAGGCCCAAGTGTTACATGTTTCTGAGAGAAAAGGAGATCTTCTAACAGATGATTTCACATCAAGCTTACAAATCACTGTTGAATCAAATAGTGTTTAAAGTTTATTCTCTATTAAAGAAAAGCCAGTTGGTCCAAACATTTTGGTATAGTAAATCTGAAAAAATCTATAATTTTGTACAATGTATACTGCAATATGACCCTTTTTCTGTTCCTTGAGACAATCCATATGACTCATAATTCTTCAAACCTTTACAGAGAGAATTTTCAACACCCTGATTGGTACACATTTTGCCCTGCAGAGGTTGCTCCGCCATAACATCCACTATTAACCTTTGTCCTAATACAAGCTCTTTTCGGGCTTTTGGCAGGTTCCCCTTGCGGCAAAATATCTAAACACAAACTCTCTGCAAAATTTCAGCTGATAAAATTACTGCATGCATGGATAGCATATATATATATATGTTTTCACATTGATGAAGTCACTAAATAATGCAACTGTGATTTTTAAGGAAAACTCAAAGGGCAAAGTGTACAATTGAAATAAGTTAAGCTTTCAAAAGCATACAGAAATAACTGAGGCTTGTGGAATGATAACTTTTGAAACGGAGTCGCTTAGTGCAAGAATAACAATCAGGCCTCATTCTGTCACAGGGTAAAACGTATACATACACTCTCGCTCCAATTACATACCCTGGGTTATAACCCCACTAACTGTTATGCGCGGCGACCTATAATCCAATCACAGAGAGCCTCCTATAGTTCATACTTCAGCTATATGGTGACGTCTTAACGGGAGCGAAAGAAAATCAAATGATTTTCGCATGAAAATGAAGTGACATGGTAAATGTTTGAAAAAACTGTTTTGAGAACCTGTAGGAGTTCTCTAGTGAACAACCAAAATGAATGCAGTCGGACACCTGCTAACAAGGTTGTCAATCTTGATATTGCCGACTTGCATATCAAGTGCTGCAAATGTTTGACTAGTTTTACATAGTTAACAAGTCATAGGTCACAGCACTAAATGTTTAGTGGGGTTATAACCCAGGGTATGTAAGTGGAGTGAGAGTGTATGAGTTTTACCTTGAGACAAGATGATCAGGCATCAAACCTTTGTAAATGGACAGAAGTTAGTAAAGGAATTCATGACATTCCTACCTCTGTTGGGAGTGGTAGAGTTTGTAACCGCAGAGAAGGATTGGGCTTGCTAATGCTTCAGCCGATACTTATTCCAACCTCCTACCTGTGGGTATTAACCAGCATGAAATAAATAATTGGAATTACGGATCAACCTTCATTGGGTCTAAAACAATGTTAAAATTATTCATTATCATTTCGCACTTAACACATGAGAGGTTTTTGTATCCATTTCAAAAGGCTGTTGTTTGATAAAGATTTGTAGGCTTTATCTTGCAGCTTTTGTAGATCATTTTAAACAGCAGTATTTGGCAGATGGCTGGCTTCAATTACAATGTATTACAATTCTGGCAGGTTTTGCTTAGTGGTGTAATAAACTCCCAATAACCAATAGGCATTGTGTATGGTATTATTCTTGTCATGCAAAGGGTTCCAAAAGTTGCAATTTGAAAAAAAACCTTGATTACCTGGGAATTAAAATTCTGATACTCTTTACACATCTCCCCTGGAATCTCTTTATTCATAAGATCTGTACTTTCACCAATGTAACTCAATTAATATTCACAAAATTTAGTTTCTTCAGAAACAAATACCCATGTCAACATTTGCATGACAATAAGCATGAGTGTAACTTTTGTAATCATATATTTTCTAATTTATAAGTTTACGTTAAGCTGTTTTCATATTTATTATCTATTTGATCAGTGTATATATTCCGTATTTAAGAGATTAATTTTGCATGATATTTCAAGCACCCATTTTTTATTTCCAAAAATAGCATAGAAAGAAAGCACAATTTTTTTTTATGCATGTTTATCAATGCATGTTTTTACTTTCAAATTTTTTATAACCATCACCAAAAAGTCATTAAGATTTTCTTTTATAAAAATGAATTCAATATGATTAATTTGGGGTGCAAAATAACATAAGTTAATTCATTACATTGAGCCATCATTGTAGCTTTATTGCTTTGTAATGATTATTTCCTTTTTTCAGAAATCGTTTAATAATTTGATTTGCTAAGATACTTGTTCAGTTTGAAATGATATGGCTATTACTACTCTTCCTTCCAAAGAAAATCAATTTTCAAATTATAAGATTATGACATATAGATACATGGTAGTAACTTTATATTACACAAGAACTGTTTTAAAGTGAGTTGGGATTTAACACATTTTCAACAAAATTTCAGTTACTGAACACATGTTTTTGTTTTATGTTCATGTTCTTGATCATGCAAATTTACCTTTGAATTGCACAATAAAAGTCCTCGCATATCATATACTTGCCTTTTAATAAAAAAGTTTATATTCCAAATAGCCCTAATTGAAAGTATACTGTGACTTATAAACCTGCAGCAGGTCAAAGGCAAACATAGCAATGTTGATATTTTATTCTCTGATCATGCTTTCATCATTTAAATAATTAAACAAGGGCATGGACAATTTTGTTAAGTAACATTTAGATTACTAAAACAGTGTAAATGTAAAGAAGGTGTCTTTGATTATCTGATGCTGGTTGTCGTTGGCATTGGGCTATAAGTAAGAATTAATCAAATTGTGAAATCATTGTCATTTGGTTTAGATTGGGTTTTCCTAATTTCAAAATTTGCATAGAAAATGAGCCTTCTCAGAACACATTTAAGCTTGAGGATGTTCGTCAGATGCCAACATTTTCAAACTATTGCATTAGTGACCATTAGTCACACCAGGAATGAGTCCTATCAAATTAAAGATTCTTTTGCGATAATATATGAATCTCTGTGAACTTTGTTTAAGCACACGAGCAGGAACTGACGTATCTCCTGTATGTTTTCAGGGTTCAACAAGAAGCTCAGGAGCAGAAGGAATCTGTGAAGCCGACCTACGTACAGTCCCTGGTGTCCCCACCGGGCACACACCCCTCCCCCTCATCCTCCCCGAAGCGCAACCCGGCAAGCCCAGAGAAGATCTTCAAGATGCGCAAGTGCAGCCTCATCAAGGAAGAGTCACAGGAAGAGTCACAGGATGACGGCAGTGACATGGACGTGGACGAGGCCGCTACAATCAAATCGGTACAGTCCTGCGAGAGTCTGGAGGAACTGTTTGCTCATTCCCAGCATCCACATCAGCATCAGTCCTCTTCCCGACAAGCATCCTACACCCAGTCCCCCTCCCAAGCCTCCAGACCCTCCCCCTCACCTTCCAAGGATCCCCCCATGAACAGACGGCCGCTGAAGTCTGTCAACAGCTCGCCCCAACTCCTCAACCAGATTTATGAGGAGAATGAATCGGATGAGGAAGAAGACTTTGTGCCCTCGAAGCTTCACTCTCCACGCACCTATGTAGGTATGGCCTCCCCAGAGATTCTGCGGAAGTATGAACAGCGCAAGAAGCGCCGTGGTCCACAGAGGGGAGCCAGCTGCAGCAGTTCAGACGCAAGTGACACAGACGACACTGAGGGACGATCCCGGAAAGATAAACTGAAACATAAATTTGTTCATCGACGTGATAGCAGCGACCATTCAAGTGACACAGACGGGCCAAGTGGTCATGGAGGTAATATAGGAGGTGGAGCTCGCTTTGGAGGAGGCGGTGGCAGCTCACGTGGCTCTCAGGGTGGCAACAAGAAGGGGTCAGGAAAAGATAACTCCGATAATCGTGGCTCAAAGGGACATGGTGGTCAAGGCTCAAAGCAGAATCAAGCCAACATGGCAAGTACTGAACTGAACCTAAAAGCATTGACCAAGAAGTTGAGTCAGCTTAGTGTAAATTCACTGTCGTCTGCCTCGAGCGGTAGTAGCGGGCCATGTGCAACATCATCGGTTCAGTGGACTATCGGTAACACACCCATGCAGTACGTCGGTCGCACCGAGTCAGAGCTCTACATTGAGTCCAAATCGCTGCAGTTCAGTGATCTGTCAGAATATCCCGAGCACGAGTTTGAGGAAAGGTCTGTCTGCTCCTCCGACTGTGTGTTGATGCAGCGAAAAGGCCATAGGTCAGGGTCAAAGGTCACCACGGACATAAATAGTAATGGTTTGCCGCCAACCTTCTGCAAACCAGGGGGGTCCCAGCAATTATCTGTGATGAAGTTAGAGTCCAAGTGTTGTTCTGTTGTGTAAGGAAACTGCACACATTTCCTTCATAGGATGTGTCAAATAGCGTTTTGTTTTAGAGATTTACATGCTGTTAGCAGTTAAGTAGCTAGTAAGTTATTTATTTAATTTGAGTTGTTACTAAATAAGAGGTTTGTGAAACATCCTTTGACATCAGAATTATTTTCATCGACAACAGTTCTTCAAGCAGTAGAAAAGTTAATATATTTGATAAAAATTGTCCAAAGACAAAAATGCCATTTGCGTTTGACGATTTAGTTTGTTTTTGTCTTTAACCTGAACGCGTGACAGACTTTAATAAGTGTATTACTTCAGAAAATAATTCAAACATTTTATTTCAAGGAACAAGTAAATTTATTCAATTAACTTAAATCAGTTTGTATTGCATGTCCTATACCCTTGAAGATGCTAGACAACAAATACGAGGGCTCTTTCAAAGTGCTATTTTTATTTGCAGGAAATATGTGTACTCATAATTATACCTTGAACTTTTAACTTGGGTTTTGAGCCATAATACTTGGTCATAGTTTTATCAGTTTTAGCACTGGATGTTTTTAAAACATCTGACTAAGGGAGATAACTCATGTTTAAGAAATATTTTTTGCTGCATTCAATGTCACAAAATTTGGTGAGTTTACTGATGATGATATTTGTGGCAAGATTTCATGAAACTGAACGTCAGAAGTGCCCAATTCTATTCCAGGAACAACTGTTACCATCTAGGAGAGCCTATTTTTTAACAAGCAAGTTCCCCCTAATTCAAGGTTCTCATTATTTTGGTATAAGTTTAATTTGACATAAATCATTTCTCTGTTACGTTTGATCTAATAAATACCAAAATACTTCTTTCAATATTTCTAGCGTTAATGTTTATACAAATTTAGATATTTTTTGACTCGTAAATTCTAATTAAGAATTAAAATGGATTTAGATTAGGTTTTATTAGCTAAACATACTATAGCTAAAATCATATATGGTCTAGGGCTAATGCTGACTGACAATTCAGCTTTATGTTAAACTGTGAAAGGTCCATAGCTTAAGTTCAAGTTGCAGTGACTGGACTTGACCGAACTTGTGTATGCTTCTGTCGTCCTGTGTCGGTGTCTGCCCACTGGTCAAGAGTGACCGTTCGATGTTATGGGTCCTTCAACTAATACAGTATTGGTACAATGTGCATAGTATGTTACCATTGTATGTGGTGGTCGTTTTGTCTAGTTAAACGTGCATAATTAACATCAGTTTTCACCCTCATTAAGTCTTCATCAATACAGTCAGTTGCAACTTTCTCGTCATATATCACAAGCATTCAGATTTCATGTTTGTGACCTGTGGTACATGATTATGGTCCAAATCTGGACCCCAATAGCCTTCTTCACTGCCCATATAAATTTTTTTAATAAATTGCCTATTGAGTCTATTTTAAAGGTCTTAGAAAAGAATTTGCTCACAGGCCAGATGCTTTGGCATTTAAGTTTTAGTGGTAATCTTTCTGTAGACTTAATTTAATGGTTTACACAAGTGATAAAATTTAAACTTGAAATAAATTCTTTTGTATTGAAAGTATTTACACACTTATTACATGCACAGAAAATGGAGATAAGAATAATTTCTGTAAAAAATCCAATTTTTTCCTCCAATATTTAATCATAACAGATATTGTTCAAACGTTTAAGATATTTCAAACAGTCACTTTTGTTGTAGTTTTGGTCAAAGACGATCCAAATGAACTCTCTTATGAATAGAAATTAGATTCGAATGCACCAGAAATTTATGGGTTTCTTTATTCAAATCTCTGTAATCAGTAAATTGCCTATGGCACTTACGAGGTTAATATTGACCATAACAAGTGCCTAGTGTTAACGTATGGGTTAAAATGCTTCCAAACATTT
The DNA here is from genome assembly GCA_921293015.1 of Phorcus lineatus. NCBI lineage: Eukaryota > Metazoa > Mollusca > Gastropoda > Trochida > Trochidae > Phorcus > Phorcus lineatus. The sequence goes on from OV121090.1 coordinate 10,245,842, forward strand.
TCCACATGAAATATTAAGTGCTTTATTGATAATATATGTCTTCCTGATTCATTAGGGAAGATATTACTGTGATTTCTAGAGCATTGCGTTTATTCATTTATATCAATTTAAAAAAGGAATAAATTCATATATTTTCGGTCAAAGAAAAGGATATCCTCATTGAGTGTAAAAATAAAGTAACATGAGAAGAAGGATGCCAATTTCAATATGGTATCATACCTTGGAGCAGTCCTTTTATGGATGTCATCTTTCCTTTGAAATAAAACTAGTGTTCAGCTTTCTCAATAACATTTTCTGACCTCCTAGGAATCTGTTCTGGTGTATCTGGATTGTGTTCCTTTATTCCAAAAATATATTCTTGATTGCCAGGAATTCATTCTCAATTTCCAGAGATAAATTCATGATTGCCAGGAATATATTTTTGATTGCCACGGATCCGCTCTAGTTGGCAAGGAAGAAATTAGGTCAACCCCCTTTTAGTAGCATCAAGTTGATATTTATCAGGACAGGTGTTGTCCTCATGTGCGTCCTCTGGGTCGATAAATGTCCTCCAGCTAATGTTCGACATCTGTTAGCTATCCTAGTCTGTGTTGTGTTTTCATTGTCTGCGTGAAACTCAGACCTTGGATTTATCAGAAGGTGCACCATCATCATGGAACTTATGAAAATTCAGCAATTGTTTCATCGATTGATTAACTTACAAGGAAAATTATATTTTTCGGGATAACAAATCTGTTTTGAGAATTGATTTGGTTATGGACCTACTGAAAAGCCAAAAGAATTCCAATACTAAGTCACTTAGAGTTCCAGGGTGATGGGGCCCCTTTTGTTTCCTCCTAACCTCAGTGCTGGCATTGAGGCTTGTTACCATGGATACCATATCATGGTATTGTTACCATAGCAAAGTGACAACATGTACATATGTGTTATATTTTAGAATGTGTATGTATAATAACTTGCATCACTGCATGAAATTAACTTCATTTACATTCTTCAGCGATTCAGTGCGTGGATTTAAATTTGCTTGTTAAAATATAAACATCAGTTACATTGAAAACTGTTTAAACTTTTTATGTGTATTGGTATTCAAATAACTAAGTGAAGGATTTTTATTTTGTGATTCTCTTGATACTGCGAGGTGTATTGTGTTTCATTCCTCTCCGAACTTCCCCTGGAAATGTTGATGGCTAGACTATCCCTTCACTGATTATGACAACTATGTGGGTTGGACCTAGACTTCCAACCTTAATGTCGATGAAATTGTATTATGGATAAAAGTAAATTGTTTATTGAAATTAAACTCTAAAGGTGTCAATATTTTTTATTTTAAAAAAAAAATATTATTCCAGGTGTCAATATTACCATTATGCGAAATATTTTGTACCCACCACAGTTTGACACTGCCTATTTATGCTCAACAAAGTTAAGGATTGCCCCATATTCAATATTCAAGCATCATAGGGGTTCTTATAAGAACTATTGTGAAACCCATGGTGGTCCTTAATTTATTTTGTTAAGTATATATAGCTGTGGTTCTGAAATAACTTCAAGGGTTCGATGTTATTGCTCTCAAGGACAATAAGTATAATTTAATATTCATTCTGTTATGTGGAAATATCTTCACTGTACCCTAACTTACAGCATTTTATAGGTGTTTTATGTTTGTATATTTCCATTATTCATCTTTTCTATCCAAAAAATGATTTCATAATTTGTGTTTGTGTTTTCTATCCCTACACACTTTGCCATTGTATTGTCTTTTCTAAGAGAATAATTGTTTCTCACTTTGCAAATGTGTATCTTAATGTATGTAATTTGTATCATTATGACATTGAGTCCAATTATTGTTAAGTTTTCCTTTTTGATTTAGGAATTATTCAATATATGTCTCTCTCGTGAAGTTAAGACAAAGCATCACATATCTGATTTTTAAAGTTGTCAAGCAGCAAATAAATAAAATTAAATTTTTAAGTTATGACCAACAGGACATGAATGAAAGCTAACACTCAATACCCACTAAAGTCTTAGTATATTTCATTTCAATCTCACAGCCTGTTGAAAAATATTGGCAAATTAAATTCATATTGAGAAAATTGAATCTCTTTTATCAAACTTGAGAATTAATATGTTCTAACAAAAAAGATGGGTAATTTTTTGGTCTAAAGAGACAAAAATACTCTTTGGTTGCCTAAAGTAGTCCATAATTGTTCACATAAGGGAGATTGATTTATTACCATATTTTGCTGATTTTTTCTTTCATCGCTAACATTGTTCTTTTACAATAATTGATAATATATTGAAGTTGATTTCAACTTTGAAGTTTCATCTCTTGTCATACAGTTGATATCAGCAGTTATTGACTTGGGGCATTTGATTGTGTTGCGACAAAGTGCTTGTACAGTTGAGTAACCGATTTATAATACTGTTATTGGGAGAACCCAGTGTTATGTACATGTGTATATATAGCCCCGTGCTATGTTAACAGCGATAGACCTCTCTTTACAAAGCAATATAACAATATGTAATGGTTCTGTGCTGGTAGAGCTCCTTTCACAAGGACCAGGGCCTAGATTTTCAAAGCTTTCTTAGCGCTAAGATAGTCTTAAGCCAATGTCAATTTATGTCACAACTATCTTAATGATAAGAGAATGTCAAAAATCGTGGCCCTGGACCTGTATTTTCGAAGCTCTCTTAGTGCTAAGATAGTAGTTAGTTGTAAGTGCCACACATTAACACTGGCCTAGGACTATCTTAGCACTAAGAGAGCTTTGAAAATCTCTGCCCATGTGTTTGAATCTAACTTAAGTGACTGGTATATAATTATAGCACTATGCCCACCTTGAAAAGTGGTCTGTTTCAGAAATATCTCTCAAAAGTATCAAGGTTGTCATATTTGGCCATTCATTTCTACCTTTAGGCTTCATATCTTCAACCTCTGTAATTTTGACTAGATTTCTAGTAAGTTATATTTTAGTCTGAATCAGATCAGAATTACGCGAGGTTTAAGCTATGACCAAAGTCAAATTAAGTTGATCCGCTGTTCCCATGTCATCTGTTAACATGTTATACAGTTGTATTAATTCAAAATTTTATTTGTATAATAAGTGAGTTTGACAGCAATGCTTACTTCATTACCAAGATTGGATTGGAGATTTGGTGTAAGTGTTGGTCACCATTGGGAGTCATTGTGACCGAGGGAACCCGATGAACTCAGATGGTCTAAGTCACCTCTGGTAGTCATGTTACTTCAAAGTGTCATGGTCACCTCTGATTGTCACGGTCGCCTCAAATTGTCATGGCACTTCAAAGGGTCAAGGTCACCTTAGGGTGTTACTTTTACCTGAGGTGGTCAGTTACCTGAGGTGGTCACAGTCAATTCAGGTGGACACTTATCGCATCAGTGAGTTTTAAATACCCAGGCTTTAGTGAAAGGGGACACATGATGGGGAAACTGCTTTGTAAAAAGAGGTCTGTTTGTCTACAGGAGAGTGTGAATGAAAGTTGTTGAAGACAACAAGCAATAGCTTGTTTGAGGCAGATGCTGTGCCAAACTGAGGTTCTTTGAGCAGTAGGTGAGCAAGTCTAATTATGGAACTACCTACTGATGATGCAGTTCAAGCTCGGGGAGAATCATTGACTGCATATGGACTATGTCATGGTGATGTGTAAAGATATAGTGAAAAGAAATCAAGAAATGATCAAGAAATTGTGTTGAAGTCTTAAAGGAGTCAGTTGATGATTGGAACAGAAGCTTTATGGCTATCCAGGTTATGCTGATTTGAAATTTAGATCCTTTGATGAATGTCTTCCATCTTGATCGAAGAGAACAAGTTAGATGAACTATTCCATTATTAAGACTATTATTAGCTTCGCTGTTGTTCCAACGTAGCATAATTTCAAACACAATAATTCTTTCGACACAATTCAGTTCACAGTTTTGGTCTGTTGAAAAAAGGCACCCTTTGTGCTTGCTTGTCACTTACTCAGGTCATTGAGGTCACTTGAGGTCATTTAGAAGCCATCTGGCTTACACAAAAAGCAGCAATATCTCTTTTCTTCATGACATTGTCCATCGGCGCCAACCATTCTCATCTTATTTTGGCTGATGGCTTTGAAATGAAATTCAGTCTCTCTGGGTATGTTATGTAAGCCATCATAACATCGCTGAACTGTAGTCCATTGTTCACCCACTAATCATTACTGTGTCCACATCTTGGTATAGTTTAACCTAAGGGTCAATGTTTATCAATTTGTATTGTCATAGACCTAGTAAGCACAGGGCCTCCTTTCTCCAAGTACTAGGGGAATCGGAAGTCACTTGGGTATCTTAGTGCTTTGTTGAATGGGAGTTGATATTAACCCGAGTTTATATTGCTTTCTGGAAGGAGCCCCTGACTGTATCAGCATATGATCTGTGATGTTTCTACACAAGATGTGTTTAGCCTTCTATTGTACCTACTTCATCTTAGAGCATTTTATTGGATAACCCTGCAAGTCCAACAGGACTGGATCATTTTACCCCCTGCAGAGATGTGGAACCATACCAACCCTCTTCAACCCTCATCTAGGCCCTGTTAACATTTTAACCTAGCAGCCCTCTCAAATGTGTACAGGCAAATGTGAATAAAGCTGTGTATGAACCTAAATGTTCTTGCAGTTGTTTTTCCCCCCATATTATTTTGCACTGTTGACTTTGTCAGAGGAACACATGCAAAAGGCACCCTAAGATGCTTGTTTCCAACTTTCCAGTCTGATTTAAATCAACGGTGTTCTGAGGAGTTAAAGCTTTTTTAAATATACTGTACCTGGATATGAACTCATTCTGTCAGTGGTTTTCCTCTCCACAACGGTCCTCCTTCCTTAAACAAGATTATGTGGGTGGGTTTGTCAGCCTTATCAGATATCACAACTAATGTGGCTGCTTTCAGGCTGTTGGGATCAAGAAAACCTCTGATAGAATGAGTGCAAACCCGGCTAGAGTCAAAATTTAAATCTTTTATTACTAGGAACACGGTTGATCTTAATCCAGTCTGATTAAAATCGACCGTGTTCCGAGGAATAAAAGTTTCAAAATATTTGGTCTATCGAGATTCGAACTCTATTTGTCTAGGCTATCCTCTCCACTAGGTCTGAAGGCAGCCTCACTGCTCGCACGTGCCGACACCAGTTTAGCGCAGACAAAACCTAGTCAATAGCGAACCAATCACATCATCGCGTTTAAAATAAAGATAGCAGCTATCAAGGTTAACGAATGGTAAATGGGAGTTACTTGCCCCTAGCTACTGATACCGAATGCTTTTGCCGCACGCATTGTGATTGGTTAGTTTAGTTTACGCAAGAACGTGCGCTACAGTAGGGTGCGGTCAGACCTAGTGGAGAGGATAGCCTAGACAAATAGAGTTCGAATCTCGATAGACCCAATATTTTGAAACTTTTATTCCTCGGAACACGGTCGATTTTAATCAGACAGTTGATGATACTGGGACAGAAGAAGCGGTGTATTTTCGTGTAACATATAACTGCATTAACACCTGAAATGTGCATTAAAATAACTAGCAAGGCCGGTTTCAAATGGACTTTCAAGTTAGAGTTGAACATGTTACCGATTTCATTTTCGCAAAATGATTGCGCTTGCTTTGTCCATAATCATAATGTTCTTCAAACGTAACAGTCTAAACCTAACAAACCTTTGAATATATGCACCAGGGGGCATGCATTACGTTACGGGAATTGAACCGAATGACTCGCGTACAGTTAAAGAGATCTTTCGTGGACGTCTTACTTATATTTCCTCATTAATGGGGTTGATTAAGAACGTATGTACTAAATCAAGTTCTTGGAAAAGTAACGAACTTTTTTTCGGAGAATATATTGAAATATTTACTACTATCAGATTAAGATTTTTGACCAAACTTAGCGTTGCCAAACGGATATAAAATTACCAGTTTTCTCTGTACATAACAAAACTGGTTATTTTAAATCAGTTGCGCAACGCTTAAGTTGGCCTTTCTTTTAGTATAGCAACGTCAATGAAGAACAATGACGTTAAAACATTCTTTGACACATCGTAACAATGAATAAGTATTATTTTCCACTAGAAAATCATGTGAATAACATGAACTCCGACGTGATTGCCGAAATAATTTTGCTCATGAACTTTTAAACGACCCAAATTTCATGTCTGTAGCAATGATGATAACGAAAAACAAGACTTTCAAATTGCCAAAATGTTCGTGAATGCGTCCTCGTCTAGTTAAGTTGACCTTTGGAATTTGAAAAAACCATAGACACCGGTACCATTTATTTTCATATTTTAATCTGTTCATTAATTTAAATTCTTTGTTAATTTCTTAAAGTTTACACTTCAATCCAGGTTTTTTGTGTATATTCTAGGCAGTTTAAAAATTTAGCACATTGCGACAACAATTTTTCTTCAACTTTTGAAATTTTAAAATGAAAATGAGGCGGCACTTGGTCTTGACGAGATGGGCGGAGCAATGCCTATCACATGACCAGGGGCGGTGGTCACGTGTCAAGTTCAAATCACCACCTGTAATTTGATTCGTTTAACCAACTGAGTATACTAGGTGTAAATCAAAATAATTTATATTGCGTCCAAGTCCAATTTATGAAGATTTATATTCAAATTTCAGATGACCGGACGGGGCGTGTCCATTATGCTTGAAATATGAATATAACCATCAATAAAGAGACAAAACTAAGATTGGTAATGTGCCTAAAATCACTTTCACATTTTAAACAAATTCACCTTCCGTTTGTAGTTTTCTATATTATTTTACAAAAACGAAACAACGAAATAATATAAAAAGGATTTAAGCGCAAAAAGGTTCATCAAGAACATTTACATGGAGGGGTTTCGAAACCAACAATTTTCCAAAAAATTATTTAAGTTTTGCATGCAGTGGTGGGTGAGCGGGGAGGGTGTTCGCCTACTCCCGTTCACCAGAGTCTCTGAACAAGGATCGAACACACTCGGTGAGGTTCCGACCCATGGTGTTCCAGACAGACGGGCGGACACTCAGGGGGATCCAACTCCGCACTCCCCTGGCGGCCTCTCTCCGCTCCATATCTAACATCGACATCGATGAGGCCTGTCGATCTGTCGATCAAAATGTATAATAACTCAGTGATGTTATATACGCTCAGGAATTTGAGAAAATCTGAAATCTTAATATAAGATAAATAGTTGCGTTTCTAAATTACAGCATCCTGCTAAATTAGCGTATACGAATCCGCTCTCGCTCCTACCTAATACCCTGATCTCATTCGGGCTAAATGCCTCGTACTGTTGGCGCGGCTTGATAATCAGATTGATAATCTGGCTAAGTTCACCTGTTATTTTTTCAGCCACTGAAATTTCGTTATGCAAGGAGTGTGAAGCTACAATCTTGAACTCAACAAATTTTCCATCCGGGCTGTCCCGCTGTTGCGGAATGCGAGTCGTCTCATTGGCTGGTAAGTTAGCTAGCGATACGAGGTGTTTGGCTTGAAAGAGATCAGGGTATTGAGAAAGAGCGAGAGCGGATTCATATCAGCTGATTAAGCAGGGTGAAATTATGGGGATTCATTGATATGTACAACACCCGAAAATCTAGTTTTAGACCGATAAAAAAATCATCAGAGTCACGTTAGAATAATGTATAAAATACAAATGAAAAACTCCCCGCTTCTTTGAACATTGATATGTGTCGTCATTATCAGTTCTATGACGTTATGTATCGTCTCATACGTCTATGATTGCACTTTTAATACAGCGACAGTTATAATCAGAATATGCCCGAATGTCAATTCCCTTCTCAATTCTATCACTTCGTTAAAATTATAAATGTATTGAGTGTCGTACAAAAATATCGTTGTACCCCCACTCTCGCTCGGGATACGCCAATATTTAGCCACTTTTTCTGTACAATATGATGTGACATGGATACTCGTATAATAATCCCTGGAACCGACAGAGGTGAAGTGATCGGCGGACTGTCCACCTGAATGTGAAGTGATCGGCGACTGTCCACCTGAATGTGAAGTGATCGGCAGACTGCCCACCTGAATGTGAAGTGATCGGAATAGTGTTTTGGATGTTTGGTGTTAATCGGTTTGTCGATTTTGAAAAATATCAATATAAATTAAATATCAACAGATATTAACACTTTTAAGAAAGTTGTCAGAAATTTACGGCATAAAACATGTGTTCATGGTGACAAATTCGAATTTTATATTCTTACACATTTATTTTGTCTTCTCTTAGTAGCATAGACTTAATGATTATAAGAAATAGTTGCTAGTGTCGAAATTTGATGACATTTAGGTGAAAATTAGAAGAGTTGTTGAACATATGTATGAACATAAACATCATTAGTTTTAAGGCAAATTGAATGGAATAAAGTTTTTCCATCTTCTTTCACCATTTTCTATCACACAATGACAAAAATATTATATGATTTTCCAAAAACTATTTGTATTGCGCCTCCCTTGTAGTACAATCATTGTCACCTATCACGTCATTATCTGTTTTATGCAGATTTAAAGAATATCTTGCACACCATTGAGCAAATATTTTGCGTTTATCACCCAAAACTGTGTTCCACAGGAGATATCGTTTGTGGAAGATCAAGCGATATCTCCTAGGAGATTACAGTAAAGTTCATGGCATCACAATTGTTTTACATCATCAAGTAATGACATAACAATGCTATGACGTTATATACATGATGACGTCACAATGCTATTACATCACTGCATAGTGCATTGTGAATAAATGCACATTTTTCACGGAATCTAATTGAAAAATTCTTTTTGATGATAAATAGAATCTCACCCTCGTGTCTTCTGATATCAAATATATCAACACTCGTGGATAAAAGTAAAATATCCTCGACAAGCCTCGTATATTTGTAACTTTTATCAACTCATGTTGATATATTTGATTTCAGAAGACACTTGATGAATTTATCTATTTATTACCTACCAGGGCGATCTTATCGGGGGACATATTTTTCAATCGATGCCCTAGGGCAAAATATCACATTTACATTGTGACGTCGCGTCTAAAAAAATTGCTTGTCACAGTTCACCTATGACGTTGTGTAGTTAAAATTCGCCCATGCCTACGCGTAGATGTTTATTTTGAATAGTTAATTTGATTTCTCAACTTCAGTGACGAACAGAATAGCGTATTCGTGGCCATGACATGCTATGTTTACGACACTCGTGCCTTAATATGAGTATGTTCCTCGCTCTCGCTCGGTAAATACTAATATTAAGCACTCGCGTCGTAAACATGTCATATGTCATTGAAACTCATATAATAAAATCTATATACGTTGAAAAAAGCGACTTCAAAAACTGTATAATACAACCATTTTCTGCCGATGATTTCTCATAACTTTCTTCATTTTTGACGTGGCAGCTTAAATCTTTGTACGAATAACTATTTTAAACATAGAATTCTGATGATGTTGACATATAACTAAAATTGCTCCTATTCTTTAAATGTCGAATCGACTTTAAACACATTACATCAGAAACGCGGTGCCGATCACCTCACATTCAAGTGGACAGTCAGCCGATCACCTCACCTCTACCAAACACTGTGTTTTGTACAACGGTACCCTGGGTTCAAGGAGTGATAATGTCCCGATATCCCCGACGGAGGGAAACGACAGCCTTACCTGTGAGCTCGCAGAGAATGACTTGCGAGAGGGTGAGGTTTGCCCCTGGAGTCGGTGCCTCATCCCCAACAATAGACGAGTATTCGTGCGGGATTCGAACCCGGTCCGGCACATAGGGCACGTAGTCTGTCCCTTCCACCCCTTGCATCTATTGGCAATCTGTGGAAAACATAAACAAAGAAACTGAACTTTTCACAAGGAGACAAGGTTACAGAATTGAAATACGTTTTTGAACACATACGTCATTCTCCGAAATTCTTTGAGAACAAGGCTTTTTATATCATTTGGTTTTTATATTGGTTTTATATAGTAAATTCAACCACAGCTGTTTGCAATGGTAGGCATTGGCACGGCATGGCGTTCACAATAAGATAAGACAACACTTAATTATCCAATTTATCCTGATTAGGCCATCGTAGAATGAATTGTGAAATAACACAATAACGAAATTACCTTTACAAACGATTTCAGTTTTTAAAAAAACACTGTTCTACTTTGCTCAGTCTGATTAAAATCGACTGAGTTTCGAAGAATAAATGCTTCAAAATATTGACTTTTTCGAGATTCGAACTCGTTTTGTCTAAGGTTTTCCTCTTTACACTGTCTGAATGTCGATCAAATAAACCTTTTAACCCATAACATTTTATTCTTCGGAAAACGGTCTATTTTTATCAGAAATACTTTGCTCAAACCTAATTAATATTGAGCTTTGGGTGTTGTATATAAGGAAATAGCTTTCCCTCCAACTTTTCGTTTCACAAGTTGAAGATAAACATGAAAATTTACCCAAATCGTTGATGATTTTTTTTAAATTCCACGAAATATTCAGCGAGAAACAGACAAAAACTGCTTCAAAATTAGAAAACACGACCATAATAGGCATATATGTTTATTTCTTACCTTTCTTTAGTTTCCTCAATATAAACCGTCGTCCACTTGAGATGACGTCATACATCATTATCGACAGGGATGACGTCATTATGACGTCATAGTAGATCCAATTCTCTTAAATGCTGAAGGTTTACATTTCACTGAGAAGCAGTTTTGCATCACATATAAAAAAACGGAATCCAGTGGAAAATTCTTTTCAGGAACCCTCTCTTTGTCAAATCTCCTTAGTGTTCGTTGAATCTTTCGATATCTACATATCAGTATTGTTTATTTAGGATCTGTCGCATTTGCTCCAAAGACATTCTTGTAACTACTTATAAGCTTTGTCTTTAAAAAGAATCCATAGCCCTTGACCTTGTACATAAATTAACTCCCACCCACACAACTCAATTAACCCACTACTTTTTCATCAAACGTGTAGGGAAACAGATAAATACTGTAGATGATCTCCCCCCTCAAATGTGAAATGGACTCTTCCATTCTATGCATGAAACAATCCTTTTATTGCTGGGCGATCTCTGCAGGGTAGAATTGAGAAAATAGGCTGTAAGAAAATGAGAGATAAGGGGCCACGGGTGTGAACCAAATATTTTCTTGAACTTTTAAATGACCTAGAATCGTACTTGCCTAAGACGCATTTGCGCCAGGGCAAAACCCGCCGTTCTATTTATAGCAATGAATAATAGGGGGGGCGAAGGCGATACCATCCCGATTGCATTCTTATGCTTCGATATATAAACTTAATTATTGCACTTGTAATGCATGCTTTTGGTAATTCATATAAGAATTTAAATAGTTCAATAAATGCAATTCACAGCAAAGGATGCGTGACGACCTAGCTTTGCTTTATTGAGGGATCGTATTTTGGAATTCCCCAACAACTGCGACATATATACAGAAAATTCATAGTCAGTTCATTTGAAAGGGATATTCTCATATCAGGTGAGTTTGTTTCTGCTTCATTTGTATTGAAAATACTTACTGAAACTTACGATATACATATAAACTGATTAACGTAGAATTTATTCTTGGAATGATAAAACATATGAAAACATAACATATTAATATACTATAGAGCGACATTGTGTATTACATAATGTATCAATTTTGACCTTGTCAGCTGAGCATTTTTCCACTTTCAAAATCGAGGTTGAATTTCTATATTTAAAAGTTGTTTTTCATTTTTGATAAGGTATTTTAGAAGATTTTACATGTTTACGCTAAATCGAAGTTTAAGATTCAAATATAAATTTACAGCAATTTAACGAAGCTTTTAATCTTTTCAACCAGTTGATCGTTGAGAGTTCATTTTCTCAGTTCACAAATTCTTTTTTTTATAAAAATGTGGCTTCGTTAGAATGACGGTTAGAGGATAATTGATTCAAAACAAGGTTGATTTTATTGATTGATATTGGTTAAATATATATTTTACTACACATGTATATAGTTTTGTCTTCACAATCCATTAAACAAAGAAATATACAGTTTCACGACCATGTAATTCAAAACACGGGTATTGAAAATATTTGTATGCTACACTGAACATAACATCTTGTCCGGTTTCTTAATGACCGACTTTAGTATACGTAGCGGTCATATACCTGACTGCGCATATATCTCCTTTGTTTAGGAATGTGTATGGTGGCAGCGAGCGGGTTATTATACTGAGGGCTACAACAGCTCTTCTTATAATAATTTTAAAATATTCAAAGAGTTTTAACCACGAATAAAGGCTTTCATCTTATTTCAAGCCATGTCATATGTTATTCATCTCATTTCAAGCCATGTCATACGTATTTAACTGGCTATCAAGGTTCACGGATGTCGGAAAGGCCAGTTTCCGCGAATTCGACATTTACGAGATTCGTGTCTATAAATAGCTCCGTGGAAAGCAACCCTTGACTAGGTCATTTGTAACACTTGAATCTGTACTGCTGAACGAGTGAGTATAAAATTTTCAAATCATATAATTTGATATATTCTCGGGTCCCCGATAAGCGAGTCTAGATTTAGATATTATATAATATTATATATGATATTGCATTATATTTAAAAAACAGATTTTTTTAGTCTACACTTATCTATAATTCGTGTTGTTGCCTTTACTAGTGCCTTACTTGCTGGTGTAAACTATTTCGCTGAAACATAAATTTACTTTATTTAGTATTGATGTAAACCTATGCTGTATCTTGAGGCGATAATGTTCTCCTTTCAAATAAGATATAAAATAATAATTTGAATTCCGTAAACCAAATCCATAAACCGGGACGATTAACGACTTTATCGTTTATTTTCCATGCAATGTATACCCCAAACGGCGTTTAAGACTTTTTTGTCTTGTAACAATTTTAGCCTTCATGATAATAATTTTATGGATATTACCGGCAGAGAGATTGTAAAACCTCAGTAATGAATGCTTAGCGGGTTGTAAAACCGAAAACGGAGACTGAATGAGATCTTGCTTCCGCGAAGCATCTTTCCAGGGGTGTTACATACAATCGCAAACATAATAATTAAGTGTACTATTCTACTTATATACCATTAAAAGGATAATTACATTAATAATTCCAAAATTATAAATGAAGTAATGAAAATTGTTCAACAATGGATATGCGAATTGTCACGTTGGCAATATTGAAATCCAAGGAAATGTTTCAAAACTTAAAATTTCCATAATTAATGTTTCAATTCATTTAAAATGCATATGGTATCAAAGTGAAAGTGTCCATAACTAATAACAAGCATGAAATGTATGGTAACATTAGTGTTTACGTCTCAAATAGAGAAGGGTGCTGGATAGCGTAGTGGTAAGCGCGTTCGGCTTCGGATCAGGAGGTCCGTGGTTCGAATCCCGCCAGGGGCTCGGCAGCTTTGTCTGCAGTAGAGAACTGTTCTACACGCAGTCAGGTTTGGGTGCAATGCTACACTGAAATTCAGCGCAGTACCACCCATGGTTCGCTAGTTCCAGCCGATGCTCGCAGGTTTCACCGCAATGCATAGCCACAATAGTGTTGCGGGCTTTCTCCCTGCAATAATACTAGCAGCCGCGATATAAGTGAAATAATCTTGAAACCGGCGTTAGACACCAACTCAATTCACCTCAAATAGAGAATCTCGCAAACGTGTAATCTGATATCAAATATATCGACACGCGTTGAATAAAGTAAGAAATATATTTAGAGAGATAATTACTCCACGAAGTGTGTCATATGACTTTTACGAAGTGAGTGTGAATTATTTTATTACCCGAGCGATAGCAAATGTGATACAGTTTCGTAAAATTCACGTGACACACAATTTCTTTATCTTTATTACTCATATATCTATCTAAAACGTACGCACATATTCAGCTTTCTGAAAACGGTATGCTTCACTTGCGTCGATGTACGTTACAGTGACGTCACGGATAATATGACGACAATACAGGCGGCGAAATACCGTAACTCGCGCTGAAACAAGCAATGCTAGGTAAAAATAATATGCGCACGTGTGCTCATATTGAAAATATATCACCACTTAAGATTAACCATGTGGGTAATAGATAAATATGTATAGAACAGTTTACTTCATCATCGAGCGTTTATATTTCGATTTCTATATACCAGTATTGTTTATTTAGGATTTGTCAATTTTGCTCCATAGGCGTTCTTGTAACTAATTATAAGCTTCGCCTTTAAAAAAAAATCATTCACATCCAAAACAAAACTTTTTACAGAACTTGTAAAGAGACTCTGCGACACTGATGGCAGAAGTGTATTGCATTTAATGGCGACTATGTTAGGGGGAAATGCATTTGATTTGAATTCCTTCTTTCTTTCGGTGTTAGCATCACTACTTATCAATTCTAAATAGCATTAAAATAAGTATAATATCGTGAAGAAGTGATTATTATTGCGAGAGCCTATTTGAGATTAACAATAATTTCATATTTGTAAAGAATAAAAGTACACAAACGTTTGACAGGCAGTTATAGGGATCTACAGAATGTTTCATAAAATGTCATGTTGGTGTTTAACGTGCCGAAGCACTATTTTAAAATCTATCAAAAACTGACATATCTCACATCAAAACAACCAATATTGATTTTCAGTTCTCATCATCACCCATTCTTCTTAGCACCAAAATATCAGGATTCTCTTACTGCAAAACCGAAAGAGTTTAACCTTATTTGAATGAAATAATTATTGTCTTTCTTAATTTGCAAGAAAATGATCCAATCATATCATATACATTCTGAGATGTACATTTTCTCATTTCGTAGGCATTTTTAAGCGGGCTATTTTTTCAACATGCTTGGAAGGGGGTGAGATAACATTTTTTCTTTTTCAATAGCAGATGAACGACTGAGAGACAGCAATGACGGAGCCAAACGGAAGAGAGGAGAAAGTCCGTCGACTTGATACGTCATCAAATGAAGGTTTCTATTTCACCTTTTCTGAAATTGACTTAAAAACATTTGCTTTTGGTCACATGCCAACTTTAGCGCGAATGGATTGCGCAACCAGAACCACTATAGAAGAACTATAACGTGTATCTCCATCACGCAACCATTTGCACTCTACACTGCCCGTACTTTCATTCACGCTAAATAACTGACAACTAAGTTATTTAAATGAATATTTTAACAAATCAATTCTAAAGTGACAGATCTCTGTGGCTCATGTACGTCCATCGCTTATTCCTTTGGAATAGATAGTTGGAAGGGACAGTAGCACGTTTTTATTTAAACTAAGTACGAAAATGTAAACATATGTTTCCAATTGCAAGATGTCTTTCAATCAAAAGAGGCAGTTTTAAAACAAACGTACCATGATCGATTAAGCTATACGAATCCATTCCCCTACCTCAAATAATTTAAACGTGTCTCTCTTTATTGTCACTATACTGAACTGATAATAATTTAGATTTTATTAAGACACAAATTACTTCTAGATCAAATAACACCATTTACGGAGTTTGAAACATTCGACTCCAACAACATTCTCTGTGTCCCTTTAAATTCTTGATTTCTGATACACCCTTTTCCTTTCAGTTATCCCCCTGGAATCAAGCATGGCGACTATAGACCCGTCTGGAGGGATGTTCGGTATTCGTAACCCATTAGTGGTGCACAACTCGCCCAACACCACCATGGCTCGGGAAATCCATTATCGTAAATACTAGAATAATCTTCTTCATTAGTACTAGAATATTTTCTTGACACTATCGTTATTGCTGGAGTTCTCTTTCTGGCATTTCTTTAACTACCTAAATTATCTTCTTGACATTACTTTAAATACCAAAATTATTTTCTATACATTACCGGAAGTAGTATGATAATTTTCTTGTCATTACCCTATGTACTAAAATTCTCTTCTTACATTACTTAAATTACCGTTAGTACTAGAATTATCTTCTCTACATTACCGTCAGTACTAGAATTTTCTTCTTGGCATTACCGTTAGCACTAGAATTATCTTCTTGGCATTACCGTAAGTACTAAAATTATCTTCTTGGCATTACCGTGGTGTAGTATAGAAATGAAATATGTCTTTTCTTTTCAGATAACGAGCAGATGGTTTACCAGAACATTAAAGGTCAGTTGGACTTAGCAATCTAAACATATGTCATATAGTTGGTTAGTGAATTATTTTCATATCAGCCTTAGTGCTGGATAAAGGTCAAGCTCCTGCTTAAACACCTCACAATGATTAAGACCTTAAGCACTTGAAATGTCTGTATTCTGAAGTCGGTTTGAAGGCAGTCAATGTAATTCGCAAACTATAACAAGAAATACAATTTAGGAAATTGTTGAGTGCAAGCAAAATGATTTTGATGACATTCACATACACTTGTAAGTGGGTTTTAAGCAGTTATGTTTTTTTTCAGAAAACACCGCCAAAACACTTCAAGATCTTAAAAGTAAAAACTACCCTGAGACACGTGCCTTCAAAACCGGATGTTCCATGATCGCCGCGCATGCCCTGCTGGTTGTGGAAGGGATACAGCAAAGTGGGAAGACAACTCTTGGACGACAGATTCTGGCAAAAGCAGCTGATAAGCATCGTCTTGTCCCGGTGATTCTAGATCGCCCGGAGGATTTTGTCCACATACCTCCTAGTGAGAAATGTGCATTTCTCATTGATGATATATTTGGAAATGCTGGTATTTCTCCTGATTCTGTCCTCAAATGGGAGAAAATCCTTCAGAACCTTCTGCATTCCCCGAGAAGAGACAGTTCGGTCCTGATCATCACAAGCGAGAGTCAAGTGTTACTGGAAGCTCAAAACTTGAAAGCACCCGAGGCCCTATTTGATACAAAGAGTAGACTTAATTTGTCCTCAAATGAGCATCGTCTGAAAAGCTATGAAGTATACAATGTAATTTGCCGTCTTGTACAAGCACATCGGATGGATCTCTCTGCATCCGACATGCTCCTCCTCTCACAAAGTATTCATCATCCCTGGTTCTACGGATGCTGTCAATATCTAACCAAGCATAGGCTGTCCCCAAAAGCATTCCAGGATTTACTCAAATACCCTGTTGAATTTCATGTTGAAAACTTGAATCTCTTGGTGTCTCGGGA
This sequence comes from Phorcus lineatus, assembly GCA_921293015.1. Taxonomy (NCBI): domain Eukaryota; kingdom Metazoa; phylum Mollusca; class Gastropoda; order Trochida; family Trochidae; genus Phorcus; species Phorcus lineatus. Next base: position 10,262,987 of record OV121090.1, read on the forward strand.
ACCTGTTAAGTTTTCTGCTCTGATCCTGGTGATGAAGCTCGGCTCTGTTCCAAGAGATTTTGCAGAATTCCAAAGAGTCCCAAATGTTCACACGTCACTTGAAGAAATACAAAGAGCCCTGAACATCCATCAGCCAATCGAGATCCACCAGATTGTGTCTGTTTTGCCTTCCCTTAGGGCATATTTGAAAGAAGAAAACGGCGAATATACCGTTGTCCATGACTCTGTCAACGATGCCATATGCTGGGTATTTGGCAAAATGAATCTTAAAAAGACGCTGCTTTGGTGTCCTCAGAATTTTTTCCTAAAAAACGTTGTCCTTGAATCATCATCGTTGAAAAGCCCATGCCTTGTGATTTCTGAAATTCATTTTGATGATGTCAAGAGAAAATTGCTTGAGAGGCCCTCAACTGAACTCCTTGCCCACTCAATGTTTAAAGATGAGCGGTTTGTAGATGAAATATTTCCAGAACTTATCCGTTTGCTTTCTCCAGATGACACACACAAAGTTCTTATCACCTCCATTGTACACAAACACACATCTTTGACAAGGAGGCTGGTACCATTCGTCTTAGAGAATAATACAAGTGATGGGCATGATATACACGAGATACTTGAAGTCTCCTCAGGTTCAGGGGATATTTTCACTTTCAAAGCAATGCGCAAGGCTGGAGCTCAGCCATGTGGAGACTGTTTCCGAAAGGCATGTCAACTTAAGAAAAATCAGTTTATAGTAGGGTCTCTTCTTCTGGAATCTTCTGGTGTTGATTTTGAATCGTTGCCAAGCTCGTGTCTATCGAATGCCATCGAAGGTTTGGTCAGGGTCAAGGATAAGCACAACCTTGACATGATTCTTGAACAGCTTCCGAGCAGAAATGACCACAATACTTTAATATTTAAAGTGTTGAAAAGTATTTGCGCCCAGGGAAACCACGACATGTTTGAGCACGTCAAGGAACAAGACTACGTGACGGATCCAGCTTCCCTAATGATGTCTGCAATTGAAGGAGGAAATAAAATCATTCTTCATTCGTTGATTGAAATGTGTAGATCCTGTCAACAATGTCAACACTCTTACGAGCAGTATTTCTTGAAAGCATGTACACTGGCAGAGAAAGATATGGCTGAGACGCTCGCTGACCTGAATCCATCACTTCTTCAACCTTCCACTGAGGGACAATTTTCTCCGGTTTATTCAGCTGCATCTCTTGGACCTGGAAATGAACCAAACGTACTAAGATGGTTGTTTGAAAAAGGATTCAATGTACAATCCTCCAATTCATTCGGTCAAACACCTTTGCATCTTGCATGTCAGGCTGGTAATGCAAAAACAGTGAAATTCCTCCTCGACAATAATGCAGATGTAACAGCCAATGACAAATCTGGCAATACTCCTCTTCATGCTAATTTGCTCGGGGAACAGCCATCACCAGTTATTCTTGACATGCTTTTGAAACATGGTGCTGGGTTAACAACCAAAAATCTTCAACAGCAAACACCCCTGCATGTCGTCTGTGGTAAGCAGTCCCCCGCGTTGAGTGTAATAGTGTCCTGGATATTGAAGAAGCAGAAGGGAAGTACAGATGTGGTTGATGCCAATGGGAAGACACCGTTACACATGCTGCTGGAGTCTGGAGGGCCCGTTGAGGCACTCGAAATGCTACTGGACAACAGAACAAAGGTCAACACCTCCACGAAAGAAGGACGAGGACCACTACACATTGCGGCAACATCTAAAAACGAGGCTGCGCTTCACTTGCTGTTGAAGAAAGGATGTGATCCAGTGCAAGTAGATGCACTGGGACAGACCCCCTTACATATCACACTGTCTCTTCAGAATGAAAACTGCTCACGAATTATTATCGAGTTTCTACGCAAGAAGAAAATGAACATTGATTCAAGAAATGCAGATGGTCAGACTGTACTACATTTGGCTGCTGTAAATCCTACAAATAGTCGACTCTTTGCGAGTATTCTGTCCCTCGGTGTTCAACTTGCTTCGCCTGACAAAAATGGATTGACCCCAATGCATGTTGTATGCACGAACTGTGATGAAATCGATGCAGAAAAGTTACAGCTTTTGCTCCAAAAGGGAGCAAGTGGGAATTCTGAAGACTCCCGTGGTCTCACACCCCTTCACCTGGCCTGTTTATCAACCGGATCATTCAGACTGCAAATGGTTAGGATGCTGATTGACCATGGGGCTGACCCAACCCATCAGGACCATGAGGGTTTTACAATCCTTCACAAACTTTGCAGCAGAAGCCAAGAGTTAGACACAGAGGTTATCTATTATCTTCTGCCTCTGGTGGACCCAGATTGTTTGGACAAGAAAGGAGAAACTCCTCTTTTCAAAGCATCGAGATCTGATGGAGATTCTGCCAAGGACATCATGAAACAACTCATGGACCATGGGGCTGATTGTCTGAAAACTGCTGAAAATAGGAATGTTATTGATGTCTGTGTCGGTCACTCCAGAAAAAGATTCCTCTTCCTGCTTGAGGTTGTGGCTCAGCTTGCTTGCAAGGCAAACTCAAGATATGGAATTGACACTATATGTAAACTGATGCTAAAGGGTGGGCTGTTAATTGATACTGATGAAGATGGCTCTACCATTGTTCACAAGCTGTGCATTGTTCATGAAGAAAATTCTCATGAAATAATTGACTTCTTCCTTTCACACGGGGTGGATGCCCGAGCTAAAACTCTTGAAGAAACAACAGCATTGCATGTCACCTGCTCAAATATCAACCAACATACCCTGTCGGTTGTGAAGGCGCTGGGGACAAGGGTCGACGTTCGAGCAAAGGATCTCCTTAGGGAAACAGCTTTACATAAAGCAGCAAGAGCTTCGAATGAGTTTTCTGCCGAGGTTATCGGTCAATTGAAAGTAATTGGTTTAGACATCAATGCGCAAAACATCGATGGGGACACGGCTCTGCATGTAGCTACACGATCAAAGCTACTGGGAAACGTTGAGCAGCTTCTAGCAAGCGGGGCTGATCTTTCCCTAGCTAATCATCAAGATGCTTCAGCTGCAGATCTTATGATGGAATCCTCGTACCATCCCTCCGAGATTCTACACCTGTACTGTATCAGCGCAAGTACTCTTGAAATGCGACAGATTCGGTATCTCGTCTCAAAAGGAGCCGACATGTGTTGCAAAAACAGGGAGGGTGATACAGTTTTGCATAAAATTTGTTCCAGGAAGGATAACAATTCCCATAGAAATATTTCTATCCTTCTTCAAGCTGGAGCAGACGTGAATATTCCAAACTCAGAAAACCTCACCCCTTTCGACATCGCTTCCTTCAATGGACTTCCTGAGATGACAGTGAACATGATACGTAGATGGGAAACTCAAGAGCCTAGCGTATCCATGGAAACGGATCAGACGGCGTCAACATCTTTACTACCAGTGGGTGCAAAACAACACTACCAGCATCCTTTGCAAGAATTGCACGATCAGATGGACGGGTCGAAGTCGAGGGCTAAAGATAGCATGACCGCCTCGATTCTTCAGGGCAACTTTGATAACTTTGGCAAAGATCTTTTTGCATTAGGAATTGCAGAAGGGTTACGTGGAGGTATAAAAGCACTGATCAACCATGACTTGAAAAAGTAGCAATCCAGACTTTAAAAGTGAGACGGTTGACGCTGACACTGATAAAATGGGACTTGAAAATATGTCTTCCTAAAGCTATTTCTAAGCGACACACGCCCCCGTGACTTGGGCCAATCGGTGATCGAGATTCTAACACGGTGGATAACACGGTTTATCTTTATTGAGAGTATCCATGTTACAATAAGATATTCTCTAGTAGCCAGCTTACATGATAACATGAAAACCATATCTAGATGCTATAATTAACGTTTCTCATATTACGATTTATCCACAGCTTTGGGGGACAATTAATGCATGGATTTTCATAAGAGTCAATAAAATATTAAATCAACTGAACTTTCTCTTTATGTGTTTGCTGCCCTCTCTAATGAAGGGAAATAACTTTAGATGGAAACGCTCAACTTAAAACTCAAAAGACAGGTGGCAAGGGTGTGTAAACTTTTCTTCGAAAAAACACTGTATCTGAATCCAGGGCATGAGTAGATATATTGTTGGGACTTATTTGTATGTCGAATATGTTCTCCCTTTCATAGTTAAAAAATGTATAACTATCTCTAAAGGGAAGGCCTTGGAGACAAAATTAATGTAAAGCGATAAGCTGTCTGAAATTTCCAACTCACGCTAAATGGTAAACCATTGCGCCCATGTCTACTGGATCTTTTTCTCTACGCAACTTTTCATTTACTAAAATCAAATGTAAATGCAAGGCAACGGTTATTTGTATTGATCCCTTTCCATTGAATTTGTTTTTGTGTTTGTTATTTCGTTCATTACCTTATGCATTTCAAAACATTGTTAACTCTTGTTGTTTGTACGGTTTACTGATAACTTGATTTTCAAATTCATCAATGTTTGTTTGTATTGTTTTGAGTGCTTGTCAACAGTAAGTAACATATGTTGACGATTTCTTTTAACAATCTCAATTTTGTTTCCTGTTTTAGCGTCATCATATGAACTGCTGAAGATTATATGAATGCTTCTGTGAGTTTTAGTAAAGATTACAAGATTGATAATGTGGAAACACACATGCTTGTTTCATGTATATATGGGGTAATATTATTGTATCTTGATAATTGTATTATATATGAAATATCAAAGCATATTAAGATCTGATTTAGGATATTGCATTCTATAAAAAGCATCGTGGTTTATGATAATAAAATACAAATGATGAGTCTTCTTAGTTTGTGTTCAGTTGAAACAAATTCAGAAACCTTGTTTCACCTAACGTTTAAATTCATGTTTATATTCCTGCATCATCTGATATGGTAAGATCTATTTTTGTGTTTTTAAACTTGTTGAAATAGCACCATTGGCAATAAAAATTTTGCTCACTAGTCTCCAATGAAGACTGAGATTAAAATTCATTAAAATTCGCTGCGAAAGTCAATCCAGGCCTATGTTATGTGGAACATTTGGGCGATATCCTATCCATTTGGGACTATGTAAACGGCTTAAATGTTTTTTGCATAATACCATTACGAATGTCTACCAATTCAAATTCTTTTATTCTCAAAAAGGCCACCAACGGTGGTACATGAGCTAAAACAATATATTACAACTCATAGCAATTTAGTTTTCAAGATGGACAAAGAAAGGTTACAGCTAATTTTAAAAACAGTGCATGTTGGTGATATGACGTGTGATTCATTTTATAGCTATTATACTAATAGTACAGATCAGGATTATCTTAAAATGAATTTTAATTAACTTCGGTAGTTCTTTCAATTACTAAGTGTCTTTAGTGAACATAATTTTTTTAAATGTTTAAAGATTGGCGAGGTAAAATAATAATGGTTAATAGTTTGTACCCGCTGTTGGTGGAGAGCCTCGCACTTCAGTAGATAGTGAAACTCGTCTCCAACTTGGGGGAGTTACAAAGATTGCACACCCGTTCTGCTCTGGATATTGCTTGTCATCGGCCTCTTTCAATTGGCAGTTTGTGGTTATTAGTTCTGTATTGTAACAGTGGCATATGTATAGATTTATCAAGATAAAGGTATTTCTCAAATAAAGGTTCTTCCTTAAATAATTTGTTGTATATTCCTTTTAGCTTGCGGTTACCAAACAACGAAATTTATCGTATTTTATCTACTTGCTATCATTCTACACGTTCACAGCAACAATCACGAATCTCCGTGGACTGGATTTCTAAAGAATACTGTAAACCAATGGCTAGTCTGAAATAATTCACTAACAATTTATTTATTCAATACATTCATTTAAGATTCCACAGATTCCCAAAGACCATTTTCTACAGAATTGGAATTATCCCATGCTGCAGAACTCAAAATCCTCTTTTAACCCACCTTAAAAAAAACTTGTAATTTAAAAGATATCTTATTTTGCCAAAACGTATAATCACTATCTCTCCGTTGTGCTTGTTTACTTTGCAATGGAAACGGAAATGAGAGTCAAGAACAATTATACAGAAAAAATTCGGAAAATTGCAACTGTTTCTGTAAAAATCGGGCCACTTACGGCGCCGCTTATGTACTCCAAAAGTTCCCACTTTGGAAGCCAACATAAACACGAGAAGGCTCACGTTAGTAAGCGCATGCGTGACGTCGCTATGGGCACGACGTCATTTATCTGTTGATGTCACAGACGATGTAGCCAGTCTCCGGCGAGGCGCCGCCGGAGACACACCAGTTTGGGGAAGAGGCCTCCCGCGCGGGTTTTGGCTAATTTACCGCATTTACTGACTTCAGATGATTTAACTTACAGTTTTTCAATGAATTCCTTCTTGATGCAAATAATCGAGATCACACATACAGTTTTACCACATTAATCTAATTATACGGATACAAAGCTGCTGTTGTAAAATGCAAGTTTGGTATTCAAACACTTGTGAAATCACAACCATTTACAACAACATTTGTGCCCATCAGTTTTCAATCAGTGTCAGTTATCAAGTAGGTTACAATCTCCTATCACTCAGTTATCACAACACAACCGTGGCGGTTCTGTTTATCACTGTGCCATGTTAGAGTGATTGGATTATTGTCAGGTTCAATTGTCGTATTTTATCAAAATTTAGATGTGGTATTTTACCCTTGTTTATTGAAACCGGCAGATATGCCAAGCCTCCGGTTCCTCTTTTACAAAGGCATTGTAAATATTGTATTAAAAATGTAAAAAATCAACATGTACATATGGTCGAAGATGAATTTCATTTCTTAATGAAATGTTATCTTTATGATGATTTGCGTTTTACTCTGTTTGAAGCTGCTTTTAAAATTAACGGAGCTTTTTATGACTTAAATGATAATGAAAAGTTTATTTTTATTATGAATGAAACACATCTGCAAAATATTTTAGCTTTTTCGATTTTAAATATGTTTAAAAGAAGAGAGTTGTTACTAATCTGATTATGTTCAATATCTTACATGTATATTTAAGTATATGCATTTATCAACGGTAACATGTGTTATTAGTGTCTCATAAGCCAGTTGTGGCTCGACGCATTGTTCTATATTGTGTAACATGTCCTGTATATAAAATGTAATGATGCGTGTGACACTTAAATAAAAATTATACTACTACTACTACTACATTATCTCCAATACACTCCACATATCTGGCATGAACAATGAGAAGAGCATGTCATTCGTTTGTATAAATGCTTGGACGATTTCTGTGCAGGACATTATCTACCCACTGTAGCTTTCTCCAGCAAACTTATACTTATAGATTCGCGCCGATTCAAACATGGAAAAAGTTCAACTGTACGCAGAATTGACTGAGGCAGAAACACGTTTCAAACGTGCCTGTGAACAAGTAGTACTCCTGAATGACAAGCTTGAAGGTCTCCAACGCCGATATGACAAAGCAAGACAGGAGAATCATCGTTCATTTCGCTACAACCTCCGCCTGAAGATGGCATCTGTTGAAGGCGTACGCAATGCTTACTATGAATACGCTTGTGAAAAGGCAGAGAGGATTGCCGAGTTGAGGTACTATGTATCTGAAGAAGCCCAGTCTGACTCCGAAGGTGAAGACAGCATGGTGTACTAAGACGACCAGTCTCACCATTTTACAACAGCCCTTATCAGGGCTAAACAAATACCAAAAAAGATTTCTTTTATTCAATGCACAATGCCAAACCCTCAGTCTTTGTATTTTAATAAACTGAAACGCTTACAAATTTGCTTGATCAAACTGGCACAAACTATTGCCCAAACAATTATAAATGTGCTGAATAGCATACGTGCACACACACACACCACCGAACAAGACAACCCGATGAACACTTCATAATAGACATGACATTTGCAAAGTTGCAATTAAAATCATTCCTAATTTAACCTATAACGGAAATCAGAGTCAAGAACAATTATACAGAAAAAATTCGGAAAATTGCAACTGTTTCTGTAAAAATCGGGCCACTTACGGCGCCGCTTATGTACTCCAAAAGTGCCCACTTTGGAAGCCAACATAAACACGAGAAGGCTCACGTTAGTAAGCGCATGCGTGACGTCGCTATGGACACGACGTCATTTATCTGTTGATGTCACAGACGATGTAGCCAGTCTCCGGCGAGGCGCCGCCGGAGACACACCAGTTTGGGGAAGAGGCCGCCCGCGCGGGTTTTGGCTAATTTACCGCATTTACTGACTTCAGATGATTTAACTTACAGTTTTTCAATGAATTCCTTCTTGATGCAAATAATCAAGACCACACATACAGTTTTACCACATTAATCTAATTATACGGATACAAAGCTGCTGGTGTAAAATGCAAGTTTGGTATTCAAACACTTGTGAAATCACAACCATTTACAACAACATTTGTGCCCATCAGTTTTCAATCAGTGTCAGTTATCAAGTAGGTTACAATCTCCTATCACTCAGTTATCACAACACAGCCGTGGCGGTTCAGTTTATCACTGTGCCATGTTAGAGTGATTGGATTATTGTCAGGTTCAATTATCTCCAATACACTCCACATATCTGGCATGAACAATGATAAGAGCATGTCATTCGTTTGTATAAATGCTTGGACGATTTCTGTGCAGGACATTATCTACCCTAGCTTTCTCCAGCAAACTTATACTTATAGATTCGCGCCGATTCAAACATGGAAAAAGTTCAACTGTACGCAGAATTGACTGAGGCAGAAACACGTTTCAAACGTGCCTGTGAACAAGTAGTACTCCTGAATGACAAGCTTGAAGGTCTCCAACGCCGATATGACAAAGCAAGACAGGAGAATCATCGTTCATTTCGCTACAACCTCCGCCTGAAGATGGCATCTGTTGAAGGCGTACGCAATGCTTACTATGAATACGCTTGTGAAAAGGCAGAGAGGATTGCCGAGTTGAGGTACTATGTATCTGAAGAAGCCCAGTCTGACTCCGAAGGTGAAGACAGCATGGTGTACTAAGACGACCAGTCTCACCATTTTACAACAGCCCTTATCAGGGCTAAACAAATACCAAAAAAGATTTCTTTTATTCAATGCACAATGCCAAACCCTCAGTCTTTGTATTTTAATAAACTGAAACGCTTACAAATTTGCTTGATCAAACTGGCACAAACTATTGCCCAAACAATTATAAATGTGCTGAATAGCATACGTGCACACACACAAACCACCGAACAAGACAACCCGATGAACACTTCAAAATAGACATGACATTTGCAAAGCTGCAATTAAAATCCTTCTTAATTTAACCTATAACGGAAATCAGAGTCAAGAACAATTATACAGAAAACATTCTGAAAATTGCAACTGTTTCTGTAAAAATCGGGCCACTTACGGCGCCGCTTATGTACTCCAAAAGTGCCCACTTTGGAAGCCAACATAAACACGAGGAGGCTCACGTTAGTAAGCGCATGCGTGACGTCGCTATGGACACGACGTCATTTATCTGTTGATGTCACAGACGACGTAGCCACCAGTTTGGGGAAGAGGCCGCCCGCGCGGGTTTTGGCTAATTTACCGCATTTACTGACTTCAGATGATTTAACTTACACACAGTTTTTCAATGAATTCCATCTTGATGCAAATAATCAAGGTCACACATACAGTTTTACCACATTAATCTAATTATACGGATATAAAGCCGCTGTTCTAAAATGCAAGTTTGGTATTCTAAACACTTGTGAAATCACAACCATTTACAACAACATTTGTGCCCATCAGTTATCAATCAGTGTCAGTTATCAAGTATGTTACAATCTCCTATCACTCAGTTATCACAACACAGCCGTGGCGGTTCTGCTTATCACTGTGCCATGTTAGAGTGATTGGATTATTGTCAGGTTCAATTATCTGCAATACACTTCATATTAAAGAAGAAAAAGAAGAAGAAGAGTTATATATTAAAGTTTATTTAAGTGTCATACAACATACAGCAATGGGTGATGACATTTTAAAATATTGCATAAAATGGTGCATGTTGCTTGGCCAAAGAATGTCATGGTCTGCCGGACACTTTTCAACAGTTCAAAAACGTATACAATGATATTCAAACACATTCATACATTTAAATAATTGCCAGGGAATAATAAGAAGGACAAAAATAAACAGATAGATAGATTTTGATTAGTATTTAATCTCTTTTATGTTTTTTAAATGAAATAATTCTAATATTTGCTAAATCAACAAAAAGGTTAGAGTGTTTTGTATTTGCTTTTCATGAAGATTGTTAAGTGTTGAATTCACAATGAAATATCTAATAATATTCATCTACGATGCTTTTTTGGTATTCAATTCATTCTATTCAGGCAAAAGCTCACCGTTTATTGTATCATCAGGCATAGGCCAATCTTAGCGTTGCGCAAGGGATATAAGAAAACCAGTTTTTCCTGGAAAACGTTCTGCAACGTTAAAACTTGCCTATGAATAAATATTGACGTACATGTTGACCTTGTCCGTTCTTATACACAACATTTGAATAATGTTTCAGGCCTTATTTAAAGTAAGCGTGATAATGCAAAATTTAATCATGTTTACTTTTTTACCCTTTGCGTGAACATCAAACTATTGTATGCATTTAAAGAAAACTGAACAGTTTAGAAATGTAATTTCATTATGTATATGATTCCTGTCAATAGTAAAAAATCATTCACGAAAAAAATAATGTGTGTGTAACGACTGTTTTCCGTATACTTTTTGAATAGATAGGTTAGATGTAATTTTCAATATATAAGAAAATAGGGCTCAACTTCGTCATATCTTGAATTTACGCTGGGCGAGATGGCTGTCTGGAGCCCGTTTCATGAAAGTCTCTTACTGCTACGATATCTTAGCCCTGAGAGACTTTCATGAAACGGGCTCCTATAAGACGTCGGGAGTCTATTTGAGGATATCCGGTATGCTTTTACTGGTTGTAACTAAAAGACTAAAATTCTTTTCATTTTTTACGTAATATATATATATATATATATATATATATATATATATATATATATATATTTTAAATTTTTTATTCCAGCAATCAATCCGGTAGAGTTACATGAACATGGCAAAAATATGACAGCATTCAGAAGGTACAATATTTAAAGGGAAATAGAATGGCTGTATTAGCTACATAGGGAATACAAATGTAATAAATAATTAATTTTCTAGTATGCTTGATAGTGGGGACCATTTAAAAAAAAAAAAAAAAAAATTATAGTTACACCAGGTGTCTGAAAGCAAAGTTCTTCAAATCACTTTATGAAATCAATTCCAGCTGATTAAAAGCAACCTGGAAAATTACTTCTATTTTGCTTGTAGACTTGCTTTTCAGTTATGTTTTGGACAAATCGAAGACTAAAGTTTGAATGAATCTGAAAAGCACAATTTCTGCGTACAAAGTTAGAATTCGGAAACGACAATGACAAATCGGAAAAACGTTTGATATTCCACGTCATCTTAATCTCATCTTTGGCTTAATTGTTCAATTTGTTTCATTCCCTCGGATGTGATATACCGAGGCCAATTTGTTTTAATGGATAGCGATGCACGTTTGCTCATGTAAATGTTGTTTAAGTTCTCGATAGGGCTACTTGGTATAATTTTCTCATTTTCTTCTCTGAATAATGTTGCCATTATATGACATCATTTATATAGCCTGTTCTTGTGTTTGCCTTCCAATTAACTTGGTCAAATCAGGGGAGATCTAATAGATCTTAGTTGGAGTGTCTCTGGCCAAATGGATGAAATAATGAACGCATGTGATCCTCTAAAATTACAAAGGAGCAAGCGTGTTAGAATTTATACTTTTATAAGACTTTAAGCCTAATATATGGAACATTGAAAGCGTGTAGTTATATGAACGAATTTACATTAATTGCATTCTGCGAAATTAATAAATATACATTCCTGCTGACTTGTACGTAGTGTGTTTCAGGCTTTGCAATAAGATTTATCGAAACTTTATATCGAAGATCAATACAAAATCAATAAATCAATCACATAAACATTTCACAAATGACTCAACTAACCTACTATGTGAATCGTCAATGCATATATTTCAATCGGCAAATTTCCAATAAGTAATCATTCCACCGTGGGCCATTATTTCTATTCAACCAATCGTCAATCCATTCTGTTTACGTTATTGAGAGGTTGGAAGGGAAAGTACAAATGCGATTACCGCTAATATTCACCCACAGAAATGAGTGCCAACGTAATTTTCAGCACTGGTTGCTCCCTAGTCACGTGATCCGAAAGAAAGGCCTTGGCAAGATGGCGGCTGGAATAGCCCGATCGGGTACCTTCGAAGTGTTTATAAGGCAACAATGGTGTGGGGTGAATGTTACCCTAAACGAAGAATCGTTGACCCTGACACTTACAGAAAATCCCGAGCAGGCAGGTGCACTAAACGGTGCGCCAGACAGCCGTCAGGGACTTGCAAATGGAAGTCCCGATATGCCAGAGTCCATCGCCGGGCAAAAGCGGTCAGTAAAAGTCGTAAAAGAAGAAACCAACGGCCTGGGAATTAGTATCAAAGGTGGGAAAGAAAATAAAATGCCCATTTTGATTAGTAAGATATTCAAAGGAATGGCCGCTGACAAAACAGAGAAGTTGTACGTGGGTGATGCTATAATGTCGGTGAATGGGGAAGATCTAAGGGAGGCAACTCATGACGAAGCTGTCAGAGCTCTGAAAAGGGCAGGGAAAGTTGTCGATATGGAAGGTGAGAGTCTACTTGTGTTTTTCATTTAACATATTCAATATTCTTTGTATTTTGGAAAAAATAAATGTCATCATCTCTATGAAAAAGCTTAATTTATTTTGTTTAGTACTGTAACAGTGTTATGTTTGCTCTGGCAATTATGTCAACTAAATATTGATATGTTTATGATTATTTTCTTTCATTCAGTGCCACACATGCATGAAAGAGCTGAATGTTCAGATTTGACGTATGTGGAGGAAGCTCAGCACTTTCTTTAAGAGTTATTGACTCTGTCTAACACAGCAGGACAAGAGTTAAATGGGTTAAAAAAAATTGGAAATAGTTTGGAGAAAAGATGTCCTTTGGGTTTAAGGTGTCCGATATTACATTCTTATTCACAATTTGTTTCAAATGGACTAAGTAAGATACCATGTTTTAACATGATTTATATGAATATGAAAAATGGAAAAGGAATAATACCAAGATGGGTGTATGACAAGGCCTGTGGGCATCGTCCATTGTCGGTAAATTTTCATCTTTTCAACTTCTTTCTCCAGAACACCTGCATCCCCAAACCTGAAATTTATTGGGATTAATCTTGCTTCAGACTTTGGGATCTGAATTCAGAATTGGTATATTTTGGACTGATTGAAACCCTCAAATAGGGCATTTCAGGCATTTCTTTTCCGATACCCCTTGCCATGGGATGCCATAATGGTAAAAATAACATCTTTGTGACATGGAGGCTCACGTTTGTAACCTCCCCTTAAAATATTGGCATGGCAGAGTGTCCAATCTAAAATTTTCAATGACTGTTCCTCATAAGTGTCATGATTCATTTTTACTGCCGATACGATACACATTACGTGCGTGAGTGTATAGGCTCTATTTACCTGAACAGTATCGATACATTAATTTTGCATTATCAATCTTTTCTCAATTCAACCTCCTCTTGGTATTGTTCAATTGAGACTTTTATCTTCTTGATGTAAACATGTGACCACATCTCATCAATTTATCTTATTTCATTTAACACATAACGTTTATTTATTCTATTTCTTTATCCACGATAAAGGTTATCTTCAGAAATGCACCTTGACTTGTTATTGTAAGTTACTTGTTGTTAACAGTTTAACCTGTAAACACAGTGTCTTCCGCAATTTGAATGAAAAATATGTATCGCGATACATATCATACCGCTACCCTAATATCCTGATATGTATCGTATCGGGAGGGTTTTGTATCATGATATCCCAAGAACTTCTTCAGAAAGCAGTAATGTTAGAAATCTCAAATTTTGTAAGCAAAAAATCATCTTTGTAGGGCAGACACTTAGATGTGTTTTTGCATTGTCTTACCCCAAAATTTGAATTTAAAAACGGTCAACCTTGCAGGTGCAGTTTGCATAATTACGTAATAAATAATTTGATAAAAGGTGGTTGACATGGATTAGACCTGTAAGGGGAGATATTCCTCAGTAGGGGAGTGGAATAAGAATTTAGTTTGAAATGATAGCTGAAATGTTTTCATCAATTCTTTGATGTATTTAGTGATTTGAAAGAAGATAATTATGTGTTAGTGTGTGACTATATGAGTGATTTCTACTTGAAGCTGGTTGAATGATAAGTAATTGAATGATGAGATCTTGAGTAGACCAACTTTGATCACAAAAGTATGAATATAATATTTTTTGTACTGATTCATTGCATGTTAAAAACCTGTTATTTTCATATACAGTGCTTATATACAACCCCAAACAGATCTCCTTTTCTTTTTCTAAAATCACACAATATAACAGAAATATTATTCCTGGTATCCTAATTGAAGTTTTCATTAGTAGTGAAAAAAGAGATTTTATCAAATTAGAAGCTATTTCACCCACAAATTCAACAGATCACAAGCAAAGTTACTTTTAGCGATGGATACTTTAACTCGAATTTGGTGACTATAACTAGTTTCAACATATTTGTAAACAAAATTGATTTTCTTTTCTTTCAGTGAAATACATGAGAGAAGTCACACCCTATTTCAAGAAATCTTCGCCACTTAACGAACTTGGATGGTGTTCTCACCCAGAGCCCCAAAAAGAGATTGTCAAGGCAACAAATTGGTCGGAATCCAAGACAATCCCTCTCAAAATGTGTTATCTCTGCAGGAATCTTAGTGTCTCCGACACAGAGCAGAGAATTCTCGAACTTCATTCTCCCGATGGCAAAAGTTCCTGTGTTCTACGATTTTCCGACCCCTTGACTGCCAGCGATTGGTTCAATGCTATTCATTCTAATGTGACAATGCTGACACAACAAGCAATAGCTGAAGCCAATCAGATCACAAGTTCTGCACCCAACCAAGGGGAGATAAGGCACATGGGGTGGTTGTCCGAACAGGTTTGTCATAAAATATTGTTGATTGGCAGACAGTGATAAATCTAAAAATTTGACCTGCTTATTCCAGGGACTCACTACCAAAAGGTCTCGTGTATGCAAGCAGATGTTATCAGTAATGCATAGGGTACCATGAAAAATTTGCCTTCCAGAGAACCACGGCTTAAAGTTTTATGGATCCCCTCAAATTATAATTATTATTAACCTTGGGGGGGTGGGTGGGATAAATTCATCAGTACGATTGATAAATAAGGCATGGTTTGGGAGGGATTTGATATTCAGGTTCAATTTGTATCTGATTTCTAAGATTATATTTCACAGCCGTACTCTCCAAAAAGTCAGAGGTGCATGTTAAGAGTAATGCTCGGCTTCTCTTGCCATGATGTCATTTATGGCCCCATTCCTAACCATGTACAACAGTACTCATATGTACATTGTAAAATATGCAATATGACTGTGTGAGCAGTTTGGGGAAGAGGACTATCAGGTCAGCTTTATGTTGATTTGTTTGTCTGGGTGGTTAGGGGTACTTGTCGGGTCGGTGATAGGAGCAGTCTGATTAAAATCGACTGTGTTCCGAGGAATAAAAGTGTTTTTAAAATGACTCTAGCGGAGGGCTTTCCTCTCCACAACGGTCTGAAGGCAGCCTCACTGCTCGCACGTGCTGACACCAGTTTAGCTCAGACAAAACCTAGTCATTAGCGAACCAATCACATCATCAAGTTTTAAAAAAGGATAGCTGCGATCAAGGTTAATGAATGTATATGGGAGTTACTTGCCCCTAGCTACTGATACCGAATGCTTTTGCCGCACGCATTGTGATTGCTTAGTTGAGTTAAGGTAAGAACGTTCGCTACAGTAGGCTGCGGTCAGACTGTTTTGGAGAGGATAGCCTAGACAAATAGAGTTCAAATCTCGGTAGAGTCAATATTTTGAAACTTTTATTCCGCGGAACAAGGTTGATTTCAATCAGATTGGCGATAGGAGCTAGGGGTAGGAGTTAGAAGACTAGAGGGGAGAGGGGGTGGGGTCTTGCGGTGCGGTAGTAAGAAATCGATGTTCATGAAATCTATTGTAGAAGTTCGGAGACCAACAGATTATGGTTGGGATGTTTCCTTGTATGTTTCAAATATGGTAGTCTTAATGAGTGTATACTTCATATATACTTCAATGAAGTTTGGCAATCCTCCAGAAAGATGACTATTATTCCCTGTCCTGTTTGCAGCTGTTGGACGAGCAGGGCAACCCCAGCTGGAAGGCGGTGTTCATCGCACTGACCGATAAGGATCTGCTGCTGTACGACACGGCTCCCTGGAGCAAGGAGGAGTGGGCCACACCCTTCCAGAGTCACCCCCTCCTAGCAACCAGGTCAGGCATCACCACGGAGTTGTCTCCCCTTGAGTCTTATCTTTGCAGAGTTGTCTCCCTTGAATCAATCATTGCAGATTGGTCTCCCCTCTAATCTAGAAAAGTTATCTCCCTTCGTGTAGTGGAAGCTAAATGTTCAACATAAAGATTTAATTTATAAATCCATTAAATGGCAAACATTTTGCAAGTACCTGGCAGAGTTATCTCCCTCTAGGATAAATTTAAAATGTAGCCAGCAGAAAAATTATATTGTGAATGATCTTTTTAACTCATTGTTTCACCTTTGCCTTTGAAATTCAAATATTTGCTAGCTAGTGATTCCTCATTGGCTGACTGTTAGTAATTGCAGGTTTAATTGCAAAAAAATAAAATAATCTGCCATTGGCCTAAAGTAAATGATAAGACAACCTTTAATTTCATTGTATCATTAGGTTAATAATTAGCATTTCTCGTTGAATATCACTGTTCATCTAGAGTTCACTTTGTTTTTTTACGACCATTTTCTAGATATTGGGAGTGCTCTACCAATTGTGCTATGTATAATTTTCTTGAAATGTGGCCAGTCTGAGTGATACACGAATTTATGGATTCAAAGCATAAAATGTTCCAAGTTTTAATTTCATTTTAGGTTAGTCCATTCAGGCCGTCAAAGCAATCACACAACAGGTGCAGATGTTTTAACCTTTGGAACAAGGTCAGGGACAAGAAATGGTGTCGAAACTCACATATTGCGTGTTGAGACCCAGCGAGACCTGGCCTTCTGGTCCCGCGCTCTAGTACAAGGATCTCACGGTGCCGCCGTCCTAGTGAAGGATGTCAGCTGTCGTAAGTGTGGATTTTTAATTCAACAAATTCTGAAACATTCGTTGCTAGGAATAATTAATAATATAATATATATATATATATGTAAAGATTAAGACCTACCATTGACTTTTAAAGAGCCACTCTGTGATTTTCAAAATATATTATTACCTTTGATACGAACCTAAATGTCATTTGTGGTGATTTAAAATGAAAACATCTTAACTTTTCATGTCCAAAAGACATATATATGACAAATACTGGTTTTCCATGAAAATCTAAAAACAGCCTCATAAATGCACAGAGGTGCAGATATCATATCCAATATACATGGATACTAGTTATATAAACTAACAAACGCTATCAACTCCTAACTGCCCTCCTAGCTGTTTTATATAAGTCTCCAAAGTTACGTTTGACTATTTTACACGAGCCACTGTCCGGTTTTCGATCATAATTGCAACGTTCACCCTTCATATTGTCACTGTAAAAAAACAATAAGCTTTAAAATGAGTCTTTTTGGTAACAGTTGATACTTTGCGATCAAATTACACCATTGATTAAGTTTGGCATATATGACTCCAACAACTCACGGAGTGGCTCTTTAAGAAAAGAATTTGTCATCAAAATATCCAGAAAGCGGCCTGCCTCTCTTGCTACAACCCCCTACAGTAATGTTATGAACAATAGTTTTATGATGTCAACAATTGTTGCTCTGTGTGTCGCTCTATACATTATTATATCAGTATAACACAATGTGTTATTGACAGCGGTGACCTGGCAAGGCAAGAAGGCCAAGCTGTGCCTAAACTATGACAATGGCTTCATGCTGATGGAGGACAAGCCTTCTGAGGAACCAAGTGTCCTGTGGAGCTATCCCTTCGAGAAACTACGCATGTCTGCAGATGATGGACATCGACTACTGTGGTTAGATTTCGGTGAAGATGGAGAACAGGTAGGACCTGGACAAATACATAAATACATAAATACATCCTAAAGTGTTACCTGATGATAAAGTACAAGATTTTATTGATATTCAACTTCTTTATTAACAGATTTGCGACGTTTCGGTATAGCTCCTTATACCGTTGTCCCTGCTGATTGACTTGGTGCTTCACCCCTGTAGCTACAGTCTTTGTTTATTTGAAACAGTCTTCTCTCTACATCACATTGTATGTAAGGCTTATACGAGTGCTCGAGCCCGAGTTGTGTCTAGCTGGAAAGGGGAGATCACTGTTACATATCCAAGTAACTGTTTGTCTATGATGTGTAGTAAGATAATCAAAATGATTATATCAAGACAAAGTATACTGTATATGACCATGTTTGAGTCGACATATATATGCCTGTGTAAAATATCTCGACTGAACAACAATTACATGACCTTTTGTGTAACGTAAGAACTTCATATACTCAGGTTAGAGTCAAGTCTGACCCCTCGAGTACTTGAGTTCAATGCCCAAGAAATATCCTCAATGCAATTCCAATTTGGATCTTGGGGAAAGGAATTTTTTGAGAGTAGAAATACCTATGAAAGTTTATCAAAGTGTCTGATGATCTGGTCTAACTGATCATCTGAATTGATTTATTGTTCAGAAAGTACCAAATATATATTGGCCTTATGGATAATTGATTATGAATATCTTTTGCCTGTGTTGAATTATTAACTGGTGAGTGAGTAGGTGTTAGTTCTTTAATGAAATTAATTATTTACTTTTACAATTTTTGTTTTTGGTCTCTTTCCTCAATTCTTAAGCTTTATTGATTTCAGGAACTAGATATCAACACGTGTCCGAAGCCCATGGTATTCGTCCTCCACACCTTCCTATCTTCTAAGGTTGCTCGTCTGGGATTGATTGCATAATGACCATAAAAACAAGGGAGCAAAATGACCACCCTGCTACAGTCCCTTGTGCTGAAAAGAAAAGACGAAAATCATTTACTATAAAATGTTTTTAATGTTAAACAAAGATGTGTTCGTGATTGAATTAAATGAGTTTTATGATTAGTTTCAAATTTGAAATCGGTGACAAATCTGAAAGTTTTTGTTATGGAACTGTTTCCTTTATTGAAACTTTCTAAATATTTGAGTATTTTTTAAACTTGTTATCTTATTGATATTTGAATGTATTTAAGTAAACTAAGATAGTGAAATGTAGATTTGTCTTTTAATCAGAAAATTCAAATCCAGGTTTTTAATGTTACTTATTTGATTTTGAGATTGAGTCAGAATGTTTGAAAAACTGTCGGTTGTATATTGAAGTTTTTCATCATGGTATTTTGAAACTGAAATGTATCTTAATGAAAGTATAATTTCGAGTTTATGTCACAATGCAGGGATTGGGAAAGGCATTTCTGTATCAGGGGAATAGCCTTTAAACATAACATTTTAAAAAAGACCTCCTGAACCAGTTGACCTTGACCTACAAACTAAGGGGCCATTGTGTGCATGCATTTTACGCTTGCCTTTCCCAAACCCTTGATTTACAGTTTAGAGTATGAAATAGCAAGTTTGGTGTTGTCTTTTTTTTTGTTGCATGCTAAAAAGGGAATGTAGCTAGACTGGTCAGTCTGAAGAACTCACAGGCTTGGGGAAAAGGATATGTGTCGTTCATATTACATTGGTCTTTGAGGGTGCTGGGGAATATGCCTTTTCTTTTGCAAGCTGTCTCTTAAATTGGCTACTTTTACAAATGCAAAGAGTCAAATCTTAACAATTTTTCAAATTGACCCTCCAGCTGAGAGCATTTGATATTCAAATTTACTTCTCAAAGGGTTGCAATTCATTGTTTGCATTAACTCTTAGATTTACTAAGTGTTGATATGTTGCAGAGCTCGATGTTTTTAGGAGGGGTGGTAGACTTTTTCAAATTCCTGCTCAATCATAAACACTGATTCCATTGAAAATGTTTTTGGATATGAGATTGGCACATTTAGTTTCTAACAGGTTGACCAATGTCTTTTATATGAGCTGATATTCATCTTGCCCTGGTGTAGTTATTTTAATGAAATTTTACAAAGCTTCATTTTAGGGGCAAGGTTACTGTGGGATGTTATAAGCTTATTTTGTCCATTTATTAATGTGACAGTCCGTGATTCACTCTGTGACAGAGCGTATATTTAAATGCATTCAAGCTGGTAACACAGATACCAGTAATATCAGACGACACCAGTATTACTTTCCCCCAAGATTGTGCTAGAGCCTAACTGCTTAAATTTTTCAACGAAATTTACAATCAACCCAGAGATCTTTCAAGCAATCATAATAATTCATTATCATGCAAACTAATTTCTTAATCTAATCAGTACGAGGACGCACCTTTTCTTTGATGTTTCAAGTTTGTTGTTTTAATGACTGCACCTTTAACTTTTAAGCCTTTTTGTTAATAATGTGTTTGCAAGTTTTACAAAAACCGTTTATTTCTTGAAGATTGTTCATTTTATGATTTTATGATTGATTTGATTTGAATAACTCTCCAAAACACAATTTGTTTGAATGTTGTTGTCATTGAGTATGATATTGCCTTTCTGCTATATAGTAAAATTGATATAATTACTATTTGCCTTGTCAATATTTTCTGTAATAATAAGCTATCTGTAGATATATTTCAGCTATGAACATTATCAATAATTATCATATAAGCAAAATGAGATATGGTTATAGCCTCAAGAGTTGTATACTTAACAAACCAAGTTGAGCACATCCTGATATAAAGAATGTATGAATCTTATAGCTCATTAGATAAGATATTACATTCTTTGATATCAAATTCTAGGGCAGTACATAAATTTTTTGTTGAATATATTTATTATCAATGGTAAAAAGATAATTTAAAAAAATGACGATTTGGTTTCAGTTGAGAGTGGTTTAAGTGGTTTTCTTATAAATTTTTATTATTAGTTTTATTTGCAAATGGTTATGGTTATTAGCTGATGGCAGTTATGTTTTTCACTTGACATCTAAGGGGAAAATTTAACTGTCATGTGTCAAGAGTAAATTCTTCGACATCACCTTCTGTCTGGACTTGTGTTCTAAGGTCAGGGATTGTGTGAAGCAGGTATTTTTTACACTTGTGCTTAGAAATCAATTTAGCCCTTGCTCTCTGTTTGGAAATAAACTTATAAACGGTATGACAAGGAAACTCTTATATTGATATTAAAGAAAGTGCTTCTCTAAAGGCATGTACTAATGATACTAATTGTTACATCCTGAAGTTAACTGTGGAATGGACATAGAATTGTATACATTCAGATACAACTTGACTATTCTCACAATGCAACTTAGTTGGAACCCTCAGGTTGTAACAACAAATTGTACTGTGTGAATTTGCCTTCACAGAGATTTCTCATGCCAAAAAAACTCTGCCTTGTGGTTTTGCGTGTCCAATGTTATCATATTCATAAACAAACATATGTGCTTATATTAGAAATACATGCCTGTATCCATTTACTCTTGGGGCAAGAGTTCAAATCCTTAAGGACTCTACCCTAAAAAGTACAAGAATTTGTATTGTTGCAGATAGTGTGATCCCAAATATAACAATGTGACTTATGAACTTGTATATTTCATATCTATATACACAAGACACCAGGAAAGTGATTCAACTCGCAATAAAATGTATCTTATTAGCTTTTTTGATTCCAAAAGAAAATGGATTTGTTGTGTATACATGTACACAAATCAAGACTTCTGAATTTATTTTATAAATATGTTGTGTTATTGAGAATTTATTAATCTCAAAACAATATGATATTTTTCAAATGAATCTATTGATACTTTGTTCTTGATTAGAGTGACTAAAAACATTATGTTAAATTCTGTATTCCTTGTTTTGTGAATAAGGTTAATTTTCTTTGATATTCTTTTTCTGTTATGGAATCTGAAGACTGAAAAGTGAGACTGATACATGTAAGATTTGTTTTAATGGTATTTTCTGAATATTTATATCAGAAAAACTTGGTCACAAAAGTAACATCCTTATTATGGTAATTTTAAAAATATATTTATATTTTAGATTAAATATTTTAAATGTAAACCTATAAATGGCAGCTTTTAAAAAAAACTTGCTGAATATGCTCTTCCTTTATGTTTCTTGTATACTTAATAAAATAAGTTACGGACCACCTTACTTTCAATGTTGAGCTATCCTTTAGTTCATTAAATGTTCTATATGTTATATTAATATTGGGTATGGTCTTTAAGTTTTTTTGTTGATTACATGTGAAACAACTGATCATTATTTTCAATATTTAATTTAAACTATTGTATATGAAATTTAAAGTTTGACTTTACTATCATGCTATATATATTGTCATTTATATACGCTGAATTTATTTGACTTTATTAAGAGTTGTTCGACTAAAGGGGCCTAAATGTTATATGATGACTCTATATAACCATTACCCTTGGAAATTATTTGTAATCGACCTCCACCAGACGACTCTCCGATATAGAAATATTAAAGAATACCTGATTGTATGAGTGTTTTTTAAGAGCAATTATTTGGTAATGTCATTTTTTATGCCCAACTGTGAATATAGATGAAATCAGTGTTGCTGGTCAAACAGCATGGAAAGAGTTAATACAATTAAGTCTAGTGTTTATCTTATTTAACTCAACATCATCAGAATCTGATCTTACCAAGCACTTTTACCTTGCTATACAAGGATCTGATTACTTATTGGCAGTGTGTGACCTTCACCATCAATGAATTCAACCAATCAAAGGCTTGCCTTGGAAAAATATACCAGTGCTATATCATTCTTCAGCTGATTGGTTGGAATGAAGGAAAAAAGACAAATTGCCTATCAGTGGTTAGTTCTTTACTTAGCCAGTGACAATATCAAGTAAGCTTGGTTTTAATGAGATTGATTTTACTCTATGCTTTTACTCAAATCTATTTGTGATCTTGAGCTTATTATTTGCTTGATGTATTATGGTGTATATTTAGTTGAATATTTATTTGTTGTAATTACCTTAATTTGCATGAAGCCTCTTACTTTCATACGAACATAATGAGGAAACATTTTCATAAATATTTTAAACATTTGTGATTTATTCTGATAATACAATGTTTGAAAAATTAGCAAAATTGGAAAACAGTTTTCATGGACTTTTTAAAAAAAATTCATACCAATGAATGCAACATTTTCTGGTCTATTCTAAATTTGTCATGGATGTCTGATTAATTGACGTTGAAATCAAATGCAAATTTGATGGAATTTTTTCTTCAGAATTTATGATTGTGAATTCATATTGACTGATTTTAAAATCACATTTAGTGAGCATTGGATATATGTAACAAATCTGTTTGTGATTAATTTCTTTTAACCGTTTGTTAATTTCACATTTATTGCTCTTAGAAATTTCCTTATTTAAAATATCTTATCTTTTACATTTGTTAGTGATCATTTTATCAAAATCAATTGATTTCAGGAAGAATGATTTTGAATTGTGTGAACATCAATTATATTTTACTCCTGGGTTAGTGATCTATTTCTCAAAACCAATCATCGATTTCACACTGATTGTCCAAAGCACTATATTATTGCATGAACCTAGTCAGATATGGAGCTATATACAATGTAACTAGCGATTTATTTAACCTTGATATAGTTTGCAGTACCATTTTATGTTTCCTGTTGTTTTTGTGTTGTGATCCCTTTGTATGTATTTAACTTGCTTTTACCTTTTCATTTATATTTGATGGCTTTCTTTTATAAATCTGATTTCGGAACAGCAAGGTTAACTGCAGGAAAAGATATAAGTGCAAGCAAGTTTGAAAAGTGTTCATTTGATTTCACTTTGCTTTTTTTATGCAATTGAATTGTTTTCAGTCAATTGAATGTTAACTATAAAAGCATTTTTCTTTCTACAGAATTTTCATATAACCTGAAGTCTTCCAAACTTTCTCTTTCCATATTAATATAACATCTCTATCACAGATGTGACTATATTTTCTTTTGTGATACCTATTGACTTTAATAACTTTAATAACCTCCATAGTTTCACTTACTGAAAAACATATTTCATTTTAACTACATATTATTACTGTACCCAAGAGAGCATGGAACTTCATTTAATAACTTACTCTACATGCTAGCAATAGCTGCCGCAGATTAACATAATTTAATTAACAAGATCTCAGGGATATTTTGAATGACCAATGATTCAATCTAAATGTCTCAGTATTTTTTCATTGATTATATATATAACATTGCTGTGGGGGAAAAAACATTCTTTTTGAGAAATTAATTTACCGGAAATAATTTAGTTTCCATTATTTCTCCCACTTCATCGAGTTTCCCTTACAAAGACTCTAAACTTGATGTCTAATATGATAATCTGTGTGGATATTAGCAGTTATTGTCAACCACAAATTGGTTGTGCCAGGATATTATAAAGTTTTTCCTTTGTGTGAATGAAACTTTACGTGCACATGGGAAAAGTGGTTATATGCCTCAGTTGTGCAACGATATTGCGCTTCCTTTCCAATGTGTTGACACCATTTCAACCCTTCTTTGCTGAATTCTAGCTTTTAAAAAAAGCTTTTTCCTGATAAATTTTAGGAGGTTCAAGAAATCACAATCTAATTCTTAGACAATAGACACGAATAACTAGAAGTGATCATTCCTTTTCATCAATGAAAGAAGACAGGGTATCAAGTCAAATTTCAAAGACCCTTTTTTAAAACTGAACTAAACTGAAAAACATTTTTTAACTTAAAACTTTTTCAAAGAAATTATTTGTTTATGAAAATGAACACCATTGTGTACAAAGTGTTGCTTGTTATCTGACTTTATCTTTACATCTAAAGAAAGTTAAGTTCAGTGTCAATCATGCTCAAACTGACAATCTCATTTCAATCAGATCATTATTACGCTACTTGACGTGAGATCTGACCAAGCCCAATTTCACCAGGTGTCAGAGTAACCTTGACCTAAATCAATTTAGCCAATGACATCTTTTCCCTGTATTTTCAAGTTATTGCCGACGTCTATATCGCCCAGATATGACTTGTCGACTGTTCTGAGAAAGCAAACATTTCTGACAATTTAACCACCAAATCAGATTGTCAAGTCATGTACCTCAGAAAGAAGCAATTTGGCTTGTCAAATCTTATTCAGAGATCAAACAAGATCTGGGGTGATATTTGGAGCAGATTTTATGTAGAGTAACTTAATTAAGGGTTGATCTTTATGAAATTTAGACCCATGAGATTTAGAATGTACTCACAACATTTTGCCAAGGATCACTTATTCACAGATAGGATAATAATAATAAGCTGTGTTTTATTATAACTAGATGTGTTGCATGTTAAAGACATTAAAAAACATCCTCATCAAATAAGCTCCTTAAAATGCATACACATTCAAGGAATAATACTATTTGAAACGATAAAACAAAATTTCATCCTCTAATTTATTGTGTTAATATGGATAGGATTTGGATTCCATAAATATAAGTATTGTAATAATATATTAAATAACTTTATATAATGATCTTTATATTAAAGAATGATTTGATCCTTTGCAATTTGTGAAAAGCAATCATTAATAACGTTTCTTCTGATGACAATTTTGAATAAATCAAGTCCAGTATTTTAATTAGTTTGTTGCATGTAATAATAATGAAGAAGCAACCATTGTTCTCAAGCCTCTCTGGAATTTTCTCAAGCCTTTGTTGTGTGATGTTGTTGAGTTTTGTGTTTGTTTACAAGCATGTCATAATAGTTACATGTCCCAGAGATAAGTCGTACTGCCATACCTGAACAAATAAATAAAATGTAAACAATTTGTTGTCTTTTGTTATACTTTTTATCCTTGTGTCAGAGATGGTTTCATCAACTTGCAGAGCCACAATGTCAATAGGGATTCCTCCTAGTGTGATTAAAATTAAACTATGTTCCAAGGAAGAAAAGTTACATTGGATCTCCCAGGATTCTTAGTTAGCTCTCCATAACAGTCTGAAAACAGCCCATAAAGGCGCATGTTCTGTTAACAGTTAGATCAGACAAAACTCATTAGCAACAATCCAAGAATTGAAGAAAGGGGGCTAGTGGTGGCCATTTTCATAGATGGTTTCAGGAGTTACTTGCCCCTAGTTACTGAGGCCTATGATTGGTTAGCTTAGGCAGAGCTTACGATTGTAGGGGCAGTTGCCGGATCCACGTGGACAGGTAATCCCATCAAGAAAGAGCAAGTATCCCTAAGGAGTCAATACTTTGAAATGTACTCCTTAGACTTCCAAACATGGTTGATTTTTTATCTGACTTGGCTTTCTCCTGCAACACAATAGCTCATTACAGACATAGAGTTGACTTTTAACCATCAACCAAAAAGAAATGAAAAGATGGGAGTAGTTGCTATCTTGCTTGATGCACAGCATTATGAGGATGGACATGCATGTACTTGTACTGATGGGAATGATGAAATATTAAGAATATTAATTTAATGGTACAACAGGAGACAAGTCCATATTGATGTACAAAGTAACCAACATCAACAATAAAACATGAACTATAAATATCTGTTTGATTGCATTTATTCATCTAATATTAGGTCTTTATACTTTATTTTTGAAAATCAGTGGCATATATAATGTTCAATTAAAATACCTTTAATAGAATGAAAAGTTGATTTTTAGAGCTTGTATTATTCCTCCATATGCAGCTAATTTACAATAATAGATTGTTTATCTCCATTTATCCAAGAACATATTCTACAAACACTCAAATCTCAATTCTCCTGTGTCATACATCAACATTTGTTAAGTGTTCTGCAGCTTTTGCATTCACTTTCTTCAGCATCACCCCAAGCTGATTCCCTGGCCCCAACTCAAAAGTTTTTGGAAAGGTTTCACCCTGCTCTCGGGAGTACAACGTGTGCATTATTTGTTCCCATTTCACTGGTTTGAAGATCTGCTGTGTCAGCATCTTTGTTATATCCTTGGTGCTACAGTACCGTGATGCCGTGACATTGCTGTAAACTGGGAAAATGGGTTTGTGTATCTCAGTCCTTCTCAGTTTTGCAACAAACCTTTCCTTAGCGGGCTGCATCAGTTCTGTGTGAAATGCTCCGCTGACGGGTAAGGACTTTAGACGTCGTATTCCAAAATCTCGACCATTCTCTTCCAAGAACTTTAATGCCTTTGAAAAAGACACAAAAGATCAGATTTTTAGTTTGTTCATTGCATTTTTGACACGTCCAAGTGATTTGCTTCAGCAAAGTGTAAAATAATTGCAAATCTTCTGAATAAATGGACAATGCTATTAGGAAATTGATTGATTTACATAATTTTTATCAAAGATTCTGTAAAAGAGTGCAGACATAAACGAAATAAATTCATTTCCAAGGTTGAAATTACTTTAATAAAAATTTGAAGCAAACCAAGAACACATTACTGATGAAAATTATTTTTAATTTCTAAAATTATTCAATCAAGTTTTCAATCAAACAAATGCCTTACCTCCATGTTGCCCCCTATGACTTTGCACTCTGGGTACAGGAAGTTGGCAATGCGACATGTCGGATTGTGCATGCCTAGTTTGACTTGACAATATTTGACCGCAGAGTGGAGGGCAAAGTTGAGTTTTGTGTCGTGACCACAGAAAGCCGTCATCATCCCACTCGCTGTGTCTTCAGATGCTTCTTGCATCCCCTCAGCACGAACCTTGACTAGTTTGATGCCTGAAATACAGAGAAAATTTTCAGACAATGAGACCATATATTGTTATCGACCAAGCTAATTAGCCTGATGTTTGCAGACAAGCGCTCTTGCCCGGAAACTAATTAGCCAAGGTTAATAAAGATGAGTCTAATTCTACTGTGGACGTAGTCTCACTTTGAAGGGTGTCAAAAGCAGTGCATGTCTTACAAAAGGATTTTAAACACAGGGAAATAAAAACAATGTTATAGCAATGTCAAACCAGTTTTTTCAATGGAAAAGGGCGGCGCTAGACGACATGTCTAGAGGCGGTTATGATCGAGATAACAGCATGTGAATCCACTTAAGGATGCCGGAATGGGGCCAACCAAAGTTGGGAAAAACTGAGAAAAAGGGAGAACTGTTCACAACACACAGAGCTATCCGCATAGTGTACCAGAATTATATTGTTACATGTTTCGGAGTTGGATGATGAAGGAGTCAACCTACTCCAAAACATGTAACAATATCATTCTGGTACTCTTCGCGGATAGCTCTGTGTGTTGTGAACGGTTCACCCTTTCTCTCAGTTTCTTCAATGTTTCTTGCTAAGTTGTTATTTCAATTGTGGACCAGAGAGTCAAGGGATTTGATATAGTCTGGCCACACTCTAACAATCCTTAGAATATGACCGTAAGTGTTTAAAGAGCCAGTCCGTGATTTTCATAACATATTATTTGGCTTTGATACGAACCTAAATGTCATATGTTATGATATAAATTCAAAACATCTTAACTTTTCCTCTCCAAAAGACAAATATATGACAAATAATGTTTTTCCATGAAAATCTAAAAACAGCCTCATAAAAACACAGAGGCCGAGATCACACGTTCAATTTACATGGATACTAGTTATATAACCTAACAAACACTATCAAATCCAAACTGACTTCCTGGCGGCTTTAGATAAGTCTCCAAAAATACGTTTGGCTGTTTGACGCGCGCCACTGTTCGGTTTTCGATCAAAATTGCGACTTTGTAGCTTCGTATTGTCACTGTACAATACAAATTAGCTTTAAAATGATTCTTTTTGGTAACAGTCGATACTTCGCGATCAAATGACACCATTGATTTAGTTTGGCATATGTGACTCCATCAACTCACGGAGTGGCTCTTTAAAAGAGACTCTCCAGTGTATTCACAATGCATGAATCTCTTCTGTCTGATAACTGAGATGTGAATGTGACTGATTGAAACAATATAGCAATACTTCATCTTACATTCTGGGTTTGAAGGATTTATCCAATTTCACTTTTAACTTTTCGAAATGTATCCTGTATACAAATAAACGATGCAAAGAACATATCTTCCATAATTTTTTAAAAAGCCTTTAGGTTGAGTGAAACAATGGATGAATGAGTGTGATTTTCTGAATAATATATTCTGCACCACTTGTGTCAATTAAAATGAACTACATAAAAGACATAACCAAGATAAACATGAAAGTTTGTTAAAAAAAAATCTGATCATTACTTCATGTAAGAAAAATGGCCGAACGTCTCTTAAATGAGAAAAACAGAATATACCATCCTCGAATGACATCGCCTCTGCAAAGACGAGGGCAGCTAGCTCACCAACACTGAACCCTGCTGTACCGACACAGTTCTCCTCCACCTGATAAACAAACAAAACAAAGTACCAAAAGTTATCCCAGATAATGGAAAAGGTAGAGGCCATGGGCCATTTTGCACACTAGATGAAAAATGGGTCATTAAAATTAGAAATTTTACCATTGCTACAAAGGGGAATGGCCCATTCATAATTCTAAAGATGACTAAAATAGCTAAAAATGGCCCCTTGTCAAAGGTGTCTTTCCCAACCCTTTACTTTTTATTGTAATTTTGATGTCAAATACT
This sequence comes from Phorcus lineatus, assembly GCA_921293015.1. Classification (NCBI taxonomy): domain Eukaryota; kingdom Metazoa; phylum Mollusca; class Gastropoda; order Trochida; family Trochidae; genus Phorcus; species Phorcus lineatus. The sequence continues at coordinate 10,292,834 of OV121090.1, forward strand.
TGCAGTATGAAATTTGATGAAGTATTATTTCTACAGTTGAGAATTTCCTAAGCTTAGTTTCAGTACATATTGAATTTTATGTATGTAACGGTTGATCGACTATTGACTAATTAGAGGTATCCTTTTAGTAAATATAACAATCTCCATGCTTGCTGAAGTTGGGGAAGACTTTGAAATCTTTGAAAACTAAGTGACAAAATCAGCTGTATAAGAAGACTTTGGTGAGGTCTCTTCTGGAAGTTGTTATGTCATTGTTTGATAAACAATGGCAATAGTAGGTTGACATAGTTAGGCACAATAGACTATTGTGTGTCAATGGTCACCCCTAGTAACAGAGTATGTTTCATATATTTCTATTTGGCTAAAATAAGTGCCAAAATACTGTCTGTCTTTAGTTCATTTCAAATATCGTCCCAAACTTGAATCTTTATCTCTAAATGCCAAAATTAGGATATTTTCTCATTTTTCATAATTATAGAAAAACAGCCATATAGGTGTTAGTAAGTCAGAATTATGCATTTCATTTACATGAATATTAGTTAATTGATCTACTAAACACTATCGACATATATTTTTTATATAAAGTCCATTTCAAGAAATAATAAAAAAAATTCTCAAACATGTTCAGAACCTGATTATCATTTACCTGAGGATATAATTCTCTCATTTTTATGACAGCCGCTAACGAGGTCACCATCACAGCAGGCTGACAATGAACTGTTTTGTCCAGTTCTCTTTTCGGTCCATTTAAACATAAGTTCAATAGATCATAACCCAAGATGTTGCTAGCCTTGTCATACAACTCTTTTACGCCAGGATAAGGTATGAGTTTGTTTCCCATTCCGACAAACTGACTTCCTTGGCCAGGAAACAAGACAAGTGATGTTTCTGAGGGATCTCTCTTTGGTCTGAAGGCTCTACGACTTTGTAATCGTTTCAAATCATTATGATTTTTTATATCTGACGGGAATTCTGGTTTGTCAACATTACCAACTTGGGAATCATGAAATAACTTTTCAAAATCTTTATTTTTATCTTTTGTTGGTAAAGATTCGTCACCAAGAACTAATTCATATCTTTTGTCTGTAGCATTCATTTTTTCGAGCCGTTTGAGAACTCGTTTCGGGATACGAACGTCTTTTTGTAACTCATCATGATTATTGTCATCACTTGAAAATCGTCTATCCGTGCACGTAAACGCTAATCTGCCTGCTTTCATTAAATCGAATTTAGATCGTCCCTTGAACAACATGGCGCTTAAAGTAGGTGGCAATCTTGAACATGGAAACATGATTTTGAACTATGCTTAAAAATGTTTACAAACATGAGCGTACAATTACGAAAACTGACAAACTACTGTACTTGTTATTATCTAGAATGTCAACATCAACACATGTGCCCATAACGTAAACAAGTTTGGAACCTGAAGGATGTCGTGCAATTTTGCGACATCGTCAAGTTTTCTTTAAGGACAGCAAATTATGTAAATAGGGAACAGTAGACCATAATTTGAGTTCAAGCTTATTCTCAATTCCCTCACATATTAAATATTTACTTTTAAACAATTTGTTTCGCGGATAACGATTGGTTCCGAATGTGTTATTGATGGGGTTTATATAAAAGTAGTATTTTGTTTCTTAAACGTTTCGAATGTGTTCAATCAAATATATTTATTGATAACTTAACCTTCTAGCCTGAGGAAGTTTTACTTAAATAAAGTTGCAGAGATAATTCTTAAAATTCGTTCAAATTTTAAACCTAACGATAGACCTGGCTAAAAAGAATTAAATCTTATTTCGGAAACAGACAAATCTGACCTTTTGCCTCAACATATTTCCCGCGAAATTTACCCACGTGACAGCTTTGTGCCTATTTCGCGGGAAACTTTGTTGTTGGTGTAGAAGGCTGGTGGTTGTTGGTAAGTGTATGTCAGATTACGATTGTTTAAAAACCTCGATCGCAAAATTACATGCTTAGCTAAGATAGATTCCAAGTTACTTATGCATATAAGTTTAGATACATCAGCGATGGGTCGGGATAAATGAGTTCTTATAAACTTCATCAGGTAGGCTTATCAACTAACTTGAATGTCGAATCCTTAATTTAAGACCACAACTCGGTTGTGATCTATCGATGATATATGTTACAATATTTCGATGATTAGTTAAAGATGATATGTTTAGAATTTAATCACTGAGTGTTTAATTAGTTTTTTAACGATCAATTGATCAATCGTTCAAATAAAATGATCGAAAGACCTATTAAGTCAATAAAGAAATAACATTTAAAAAAATCAATTGACAGACATAGACAAACACCATCTTGGGTATGGGGTAGCAATGTATACATTGCCACTAAATAAAAAAGGTTTTCTATGATGAAAAACTGGTTGGATTTTGGTATTTAAGTATTTATTTTTCCATCCTTGTGTTCATTCAAAACTCTTCCTGATCAAATTAATCGTCTGGAGCTTTTCCAGGTAAGATAGGCTTCAGACTTGACTCTTAAAATGCTCAGTCATTGACACATGGACAGAAGTTTTGATTACCTGAACTACAATCTATTAACCACATTTTCCAGTTCAATCTGATTTCCTGTTAATGTTACTGACCGAATGACCCTATGTGAACATTAAAATTGTCCTACAGCTTGCCTTTTACTAGTTGGAATCTTGGAAAAATTCCCTTAAACAAAACTCTGTGAATATTTTGAAGATTTGAGTTATTTATCTTTCCAGCGTTAACTCATTAACAAGAACAATGTCATCCCCTACAACTCCACGTAGGCGCAGCAAGCGAGGTCGTAGTTCAGAACCTGGCAGTCCAACTGAAAGTGAGGCTGGGCAGAAAACTCGTAAGTAGATTACAATTTGTTTCTTTTCTGAAGATGTCATTACTATGATTTGCATTAAGAGGATTGAAAGTTGTTCAAACCACATAAAGGTTTCATATGATTTCAGTGAGATTCACATTTACTTCACTTCTAATGCTGAATGTGCTATTGAGAATTTTTGCCCTAAATGGTCAACAGTTAGTGTCTGAAAGGTGTATTGACCTTTTATTTGATTTCAAGAGAGAGTTATTTTTTTAAATTGCTTGGGCAATATTTAAGTCATCAGATTTGTAGTTTCTAGTGAAGGTGATGGACAATTCTATTTGACCAAAAGCTTTCAAAGGCTTAGTACAACAGAATAAATAAGATAGCAATTCGTTACCCATAAGTGATTTCTTCTTACCTCAGAGAGTGACATGAGGCATATTGCACTTTATATAAGACGTTTTAGTTTTGGACAAGTGATAAATATCACATAACATCACATAATTATACATAGTCTTGTACTAGCATGGTTCATTAAATGTTTCAGGGGTTTTTTTGGGTTAAGAATTTAAATACTACACGGTATATAAAATTTTTTTTATTCCATTAGATTTATAGCAAGGCACCTCAAAACATTTTCCAGAGGAGTTAAATTTGCAAAATTTGCAAAGTAAGGGTTTTACTAAAATGTTGTAATATTTCATGTCTTTTTCAGCATCGAGAAGAAGCACTCGATCTGGAGCCAGTACTCGTAAGTATGCTTGTATGACAAAACATCACTTTTAAGTGAAAACTGTTGCCATGTTCTATGATTAAGGCTAGTTGAAAGGTCCTGTCTCTTTGGTAGAAGACACTCTGAATAATCTTGCTCATTAAATCTCATAGGGACATGGTTATTTAGAACTGAATTTATCAAGAAAATGACTTTTGCCTAATGTTTCAGATTTTTGACTCGTGAAAACTTAAACCTGTCCCTTTTGCACTAAAAAAACATGGCAAAAATATGGAGAACAAAGTACAATTGTGGCCAAAATATGGAGGACAAGGTACCATTGTACTAAGTCCTATTTTCATCAGTTAAGATGTTTTTCTTCTGTTAAAAGAAAATTTATATTATCTGAAGATCACAGAATGTTTTCCGGTTTCAGCCTCCTCAACTCGGGGAAGTGCCAAGAAATCTGCTAAGAAAGGGGAGGGGCGCTCCCCACCCTCTCGCCGGCGCCGAGTTGATGGGTCACCCGGGAGTGAGTTGGCGCCACTGCCCTCCTCTCCCCCATCTGGCCGTCCGGGGGAGGAGAGCTTGTTCTCTAGTCCCAAGAATGGAAGTAAGTACATATTCCTAAACTCATTTAATTGATTATTTCTTTAGTTGTACTTAAACATAGAAGTTTTAAGGCATGGACATGTCTGTTTGTGTTCACAAAGCCAACTGTCAGCACTGGCTGGAAATATTATTTTGAGCTAGCATGATCAGAGTCGAAAAAATCGGTGCTGCTTTCATTTTGCCAACTTATCAAATTTACCTTGTGAAATACCAAAATATGCACTTAAATTCAATGACTTTCTCCTATTAGAAAAAGGAGATATCAACATGGCTAGACTTCTTTTACTTGGTACATTTAAAAACATTTCCAAATATAAGTCCTGTCAAGTCATCATATATGTAAAATTTTTGCCTGTTTATCTTTGCTTGATTTATTTGAAGGGAAGGGAAATGACTATCATTAAGGTATTAACTTTGTAACTCCAAGGAAATTCAATCTTTAATATCTATGTTCTGTCTCATTCAATGTATGTATAGCTGAAGAAACCATATATTTTGGTGATTTGCTTGTATTTTTTGGTGATTTGCTTACATTTTTTGGTTATTTGCTTGTGAGCCCAAAAATCTCCAAGTTGTTCATCAAAACATCTTTCCATCTTGTTTCAGTCCCAACAAGCGAGATTGACTTGAGTTCACCCCTCAACTACGGGACCCCAAGCTCCAGAGGGGGTATAGGTACCCCAAGAACCCCAGGCGTCGGCCAGACCCCAGTGAGACATCGCCCCGATATCCGTAGTAGCAAGAAAATGAAGCAAGTTGTTATTGGCGGATCTGAACCTTCTGTGAGTTAATTTATTATAGTTGAAATTTTGACAAGCAATGCAGTATAGGGTTTTTTTTTGACATTACCTGAACCAATATTCTGTCTCAATACTTGAAATGTAACTGTGACTGTTAGTTTGAAAGTTGTATAGATTAGATACCCATTTCCAGACTGAATGTCCAATTAAAGTATTATACGTTTGGCTAACAATGTTGTACATTTCCAGACTGATAGTCCGATTGGAGTATTCTTTCTAAATGCTTCATATAATTCATAGTTGTTGAGGAAGAATGCAGTGTTTCAGATTGTTTTCAGTCAGAGTGAGACAAATGTCTCATGAAGCTAAAAAATGTTAAGACATTTTCAAAAACAATGAGTCAAGCATTAAAACAAACAAAAAAGTCAAATATTTTGTTCTGATGTTTGTGACATAAACGTTTCCATTTCCCTTATCCCATTATTAAAGCCGGTCATATAAAGATATAGGCTATATTGAAAATAACATATGGGAACTATGCAGCAGGTGTCTAAAATTTAATTTTAATTCAGTCACTCAAATCATTCTAATTCATTAATTTTCTCAACAGTTTTTAACTAAATGCTTATTATTTCAATGTATAATAAGCAAGTTTCACTAGTCATTCATTCAGTTAATCACTACTGGGTGTTTAGAATGTTATTTTAACAGCAAAGCAGACGATGTACAGATCTATTTATAGACGTGTAACCGTGCCGTGGTAAAATACTGAAAATATATTACATTGAGTAAACTAAAAGCACTCAAGTTCCTTTAAACATGATTAAGTAGAATTATGATGCATATTAACTACTTGACACACACCACGTAATATTTTGACCCTGTAATGAGAGCCGACAGTGACAATCATCTCAGATATGATATAGGTCGCTGTTCTTTTGTGCACCCCTTTTAACGCAAGCTCCAAACACTGTGGGCTTGATATATATCATGCTCGGTCGATGCATGGAGCTTTGTAACCGGAAATTGAAGTTATTGGTGGGAGGGTATAGTAACAGCATGTAAACAATGAGGACTTGCGATTTCCCCGACAGTTTATTATTGTATCCTCTATGAAGATGAGTTGACAGATTTTTCAAAACTTAATTGTACAATTAAACAATTACACGCGACAGTTAGGCGCATAAGGCTGAAAACCCATGCGACATTTTTTAGAAATCATGCGAGAATGTCGTGGTCGCGCCGTAAATCTGAAACACTGAGAATGCACCACAAAGTGTCTTTGCGTCAACAGGCTACCATGTGTTCTTAATGGAACAAAACAAAGATAAACAGGAAAGAAAATGTATTGTGGATCGACAACTTTCACTAGTTCTCTTTATGTCAACATAAGTGACGTCTTTGTATAGATTTTTTCAGTTTTCAAGAATCTTCTAGAATGTAATTCAAATATTTCATGAATCGAAGCTCTTGAATATTATATTTGAGACAAAAAAATTTAGCATTAAACTTGCGCCAGTTTGATTTATGCCAATAATTAGTATTTTTGGCTTCGTGTGTTGGGGGTAAAAAAGGCCCTCAAGAGTCAAGTTTATAATGATTCCAGAGTTGCTTCCCTTTGTTATTTTGGTGTATTGTATGCATAATTACTCAAGACATAGCAATAACAAGCTTTACTATCAAAATGACAATGATAACTTGACAATTAAACAATATATTTTTTTTTTCAGGAGCCAACACGAGTTACAAGCGAACTAGGTACGGACAACAACACCGGTCCACAGCTAGTTATCTGGGGAACTGATGTTGAAGTTGAACAGTGCAAGGAAAAGTTCAAGAGATTCGTCTCGAAGTTTGTAGACACTGAGGTCGCAGAAGACGAACAGTTCGCTGGGATGGACATCAATGAACCCTACTATCTGCAGAGACTAGCCGAGGTTTGGGATTACATTATTAATTCGAGATAGGTTTCCTATTTTATGACGACTTTTAGTCAAATTTTCTCTTGGAGAAATTTTGCAGCAATTAGAGATTTCTTTAATATCAAATCTAAACTGGTACCTTAAACGAGGCAAAGTGCTTTCAATTGCTGTTTCAAGGTTATGGTAGTTATAGACTTAATGAAGAATGAATGCATGGACACTATTTTATCGTTTTTGTCAATTATCATTTTATTTATTCAAGTGGAGTGAGTGATATTACTAGTGGCATAGTCTAATTTTTTTTAGAGGAAATGAAATCAAGTTAGTTTGAACAGGGTGTGTTATTATATATGTATACTTGCCATATCTATTGGTACTGGAAGAATTTGTCCTGCAAATTTATTTTATAAAACTAAAATGTTGATCAAGACATGACAAATTTTACAATTTTTTTGTCTCAAGACACTATCATCCATGATAGTATTTGACACAAATATTGGTAACATGCTTTAAATACCAATTTCAGATCAACGTAATTGGCGAGCCTTTCTTGAACATCAACAGCAAACACATTCAGGAGTTTGATACGGAGCTGTATCGGCAGCTTGTCAACTATCCTCAAGAAGTCATTCCGACATTCGACATGGCCGTCAACGAAATGTTCTTTGATAAATATCCAGATGCAGTGCTAAATCATACCATCCAAGTGCGACCCTTCAATGCCGACAAAACAAAGAATATGAGGTCATTGAACCCCGTTGGTAAGATTCTGTTGAAAGGCATTTCCAACTTAGTTCATGATTTAACATTGTTATCTGTAGAATCATGCTATCTGCTTTGTTCAAATTCTCAACTTTTCGGGTCAGGTATAGGGGTGAAACTTTGCTTCGAAAGTTGTGAAAGATGTGCTTCTTTATTTGCAGATATCGACAAACTCCTGACAATCAGCGGTATGGTGATCCGTCTCTCGTCTCTGATCCCCGAGATGAGGGAAGCCTTCTTCTCTTGTCACGTGTGTTCGAATCCACAAAGTGTTGAAATAGATCGAGGACGAATTGCAGAGCCAACCCTGTGCACAAATTGCAACACCAACCATTCCTACACCCTCGTACATAACCGCTCCCAGTTCACTGATAAGCAGATGATCAAACTGCAGGAATCACCCGGTAAGACTTGACTATGCACATTTGTTGTGTTAAGTTTTATGTCTTCTTCTGAAGTGTGTTCCAAACACCGCTTAACTGTACTCCCGTTCTGAACAAATAACAACTCTTATTGTAAATAGTTGCATTTTATTGTCAAGCCACTTATCCTTTTTAAAGTAAAACTCTTTTATCGAGCTAAAACTGGATATTGTTTTGTTTCCTGTAACTACGCTATTGATAATGGTTTGGAGTTTCATGATATAGCAGCCTTCAATTTTTGAGATTTCATGAATATTATTGTTTTAGTGCCAAAGCAATGAGATGTTTCAAGATATATATAAAACACATCTAGATAAAAGTTAGGGACCAAATTTCACCGTTGAAGCATATACTTGACTATCCATCTTTGTGAAGATTTCAATTTGTAAATATTTCAAGGTAAACAAGTTCACCATGGAAACCAACTTTTATCTTATGATCTAAGAATGAACAACTCGAAAAAATAACAATGAAAATTTTCACAGAGGACATGCCCCCTGGACAGACGCCTCACACGATCATCCTGTACGCTCACAATGACCTAGTGGACAAGGTCCAGCCTGGAGACCGCATCACCATCACGGGAATCTACCGAGCCACGCCTCTTCGGGTTAACCCTAAGATGAGAAACGTTAAGTCAGTGTACAAGACTCATATCGATGCTGTCCACTTCCGTAAACTGGACGCAAAGAGACTGAGAGAAGTGGATAGCGAAGACGGGTAGGAAATATTTATTTGAATAAGTCGTTAATAAAAATGCACATATTAAAAATTTGGAATTTTAATTATGCAATTTTTTAACTTAATGAAGAATATTAGGTATTTGGGCTATTATTTAAACAACACAAGAAATTATTTATCATACTCTCTTACTTAAGATTAGTTAAAACCCCAAAATGGAGAAATTTCTGCAACTGTTGTAAGGAATTTAACCCTGAAAAATGTAAGTCCTTTGAGAAATGATTCATAGTAAGCTACAGTTTTAAATGATTGATATTTATAAATGTAACTGTTGAATCCTTTCATCTGTATACTGCATTGAAAATTTACAACTTGTTAGACTAGATAATCATGTATTTTCCTTATCTAAAATTAACCAATCCTTTACAATACTGCAGACAAAGAGCAGGTGATTATAGTTTTTTTAAAGTTGTGATAAAAAAGAAAAAATTAGATCCAAGAGCTTAAGAACGCTGCTATTGGCTTAAATATTGCTGAAGGATGCAATAACATTAACAACAGCAATAACTCGCTCACCAAAAGGCACAAGATACTTGAAGATAGTGTCACTGCTATCTTTGGTTTCCAGGTCGGAGGCTAGATTCCCAGAGGAGAGAATTGAACTTATCAAGGAACTGTCGAAGAAATCTGACGTTTATGAAAGACTTGCAAGAGCTATTGGTATGTCCATTCTCTTTCTGTTTAAAATTACTGTAATCTGTAACCAAATAAACCCTCATCTTCCAAATGTCTTGCCATCTAACATGGAGATTTGATGTAATATTTAGTCATGTGCACAAATGTGGTGTCTGTTTCCCGACTCTATTCCTTTTAAGGTCTTAAGTGACAAGAATTCTTAAGGTTGATACAGTATGATGAAAATATAATTTGTCAATCCTTGTAAGGGCTTGATTGACAGTACATTCAAATGCTCGAGAGCAATTCTCAATGCTGATACAGTATTTTAAAATTTTGTTGGCCATAAGATGCGTCATAATTTTCTCTTAAATTGTTGTCAGCTCCCAGTATCTATGAGAATGAAGACATCAAGAAAGGAATTCTTCTCCAACTGTTTGGAGGATGCCGGAAGGATTTCTCGACAGCCGGTCGTGGAAAGTTTAGGTATGAACTGGTCTGCAAGTACTTCTCTAGAGATGTCTTTTTGCTTGCGTCAGCATAATGATGTAAAAAAAGTGTAGAGTATCAATAATTGAAAAAATTATGATGCAAGATTACAAAGTTGTTTGATTTTGAATAGCAACTTCATCTTAAATGTAGGTCACCTATGAAAAAGAAGTTGCTTTGCATAATATCAGTGTATTAAAAAGTTTAAAAAGTAGGCAGTCCCAAAGAATTTTTTTTCTAGATTTTTTAGTAGAATTATAAGAAAAGCCTCTCAAAGGTGTCTGCCATGACCCACTATTACATATTCCGTGCTGGTAGCCATAATTTCTTACACTGATAAGATTTATCCTGGCCTTAACAAATTGATATGTTTGGTTACCAGTTGGATACTTAACCTTCTGTTGACTCTTGTTAGTGTTTATAGCTATCTTCCATTTGCAGGTCCGAGCTTAACATCCTTCTGTGCGGAGACCCTGGTACCAGCAAATCGCAGCTGCTCCAGTACGTGAACAACCTGGTGCCTCGTGGACAGTATACATCTGGGAAGGGATCTAGTGCTGTCGGTCTCACAGCTTACGTCACCAAGGACCCAGAGACAAGACAACTTGTACTGCAGACGTAAGTTTCCTACCATTGTGAAGTTTCCAGCTGAAATACATCTGCAAAGCTCCTACAAAACCGTGAAAAATATCAAGGGAAATAAAATACAATTCGCTGATGTAAAAAGGTGAATAATTTCAGTCTTGTCAAGTTAGCTATGTGTGAAATTATTTTATGTATGATCAGGCGATTCTTTGAATACACATTCCTACACTTCAGATGAGCACATAGAATTGAATTTTAGAAGACGTTTGGTAAAATTAAAAGTTGTTGCTTACTTGTTAGGACATTCTCTCCCAACAGAGGTAACTCCGTCATAAATTTCTATACAACCTCTGTCTTAATACGAAGGTTTCTCGGTCTTCAGGCACTTTCCCCTAGCGGGACAATATTCCAACTTAAACTACCTGGCTATATTTCAGCTAATGAAAACAACGAATGCATGAATATCATATTTGATGTCACACAGGCCAGTGCAATGAAATAGTCGGAAAAAGAGGTGTTTGTGTTCTGTAAAGACGACTCAAATTGCAAGGTGCATATTCAAATAAAGTTAAGGTTTTGGGAAGCTTACGGACATAACTTGGGCGATTTGAATGATAACTTTTGAAACGGCATCGCTTATTGCACAACTAACTTTGATTGCATCCAATCAGCTTTCTACATTTCGTGCACAAGAAACCTTCGAATTAAGACAGAGGTTGTATAGGAATTTAGGAGCTACCTCTGTTGGGAGAGAATGTTGTGAGGAGTGGTTATGGGAAAATTAATCTGTCTCGCAGTATTAGTGTCCAAAGGTTATTTTCTTGCTGTTATGATGAGTTAAAAAGAAACATGCTTGACTTTCATTCTTTCCTGCTTTCAGAGGTGCTCTTGTTCTCAGTGACAACGGTGTGTGTTGTATCGATGAGTTTGACAAGATGAACGACAGCACACGGTCAATCCTTCATGAAGTTATGGTAAGAATGATCTACAATTTATTCATGGTAGTCCAAAACTAAAACTTTAAAGGAGCAGACCAAAAATCATGCATCCTGGTCCCAGATATTTGAAGCTCTCGGCGCAATGTTGTTGTAAATACCATTCATTATCATTTGCTTACGACAATCTTACGAGATGGTTAAAAAATGTAGGCCAAGATTGGGGGCAAGCAAATCCAGTAACAATTCAGCAGCATTGTTTCAAATAAAGCTATCTGCTGGGATTGAAATTCTGCACCTATGCAACCCACATGAAAGAAGAGTTTTGATTGGCTGGAGTAGAGAATGTTATGTTGGAGTGTGACGCCAACTCCATAATTTGAGCAAAAGTCAAATATCATGAAACCAAAAATATTGTTTACAGGAACAACAAACCCTGTCCATCGCCAAGGCAGGAATCATCTGTTCACTGAATGCTCGTACTTCAATCCTTGCCGCCGCTAATCCAGTGGATTCACAGTGGAACAAGAACAGAACCATCACGGAGAACATTCTTCTTCCCCACACTCTTCTCTCCAGGTGAGGTTTTGTAGTTATCTGCACAAGAATCCTAATATCGGTTAGGAAGTAAATAACTTACAAAGACTCCTTAGTTTAAATTGAGGTTCTTTTGGTTATTAATTTGTCGAAGTTTGAGGGGCCAGATGTCTGCCATTATGAATGTTGAATAAAAGTAACTTCATGTCTTGATTTCAATTCCTTCCCTGTCGTGATACAAGGTGTGATGATACAATACCTATCATATCCCAGGGTACGATTCAATATGATGCATGTAACGATACACAATTTTCAGGGATTTTTGATAAAAGAATAACTTAAGACAAACACCTTCCTTTTAGACAAAATGAGCAATATTAAAATCACCTGTACATATCACAATATAGATATGGTATCACGCAACGTGTATTGGCTGATTAAGTATCAAGATTCTCGTTACTAAAATATGTCGTCACAGCTTTAGTCGTGTTGAACTAGTTGTTCTGATGAAAAGTAGTTACTATGTTTTCAAAGAATGAAAATGTAAAGAAAACAAATCCACTTGCACGTAGGAAATCCTGTACGTTGTCACTCGTGCCATAGGCAATTGGTTCAAAGTAAAGGATTCACTATAGGGCACTGACTGGAACTACTTACGTACAGATTACGTTGCTTACATGTATACTTTCAATTAAATGCTATTTATGGGTTTTATTAATTTAGTTACAAGGGTTAATTTTACCTTTGACTTTCTTTAAGAATAAATTTAAATGTCATTGACTTGCCTTCTTTTCAATCTTTATAAAATCAAATTGTTGAATCACTCGCTAGTGTTGCATTATATTTCTAAATCTTGTTATTTTACCTTTATCAGATAATTAACTTTGTCTCTTTTATGGTCTTAACAATAAATAATCTATTCTAGGTTTGACCTGATCTTTTTGATCCTTGACCCACAAGATGAATTGTACGACCGTCGACTCGCCAGCCATCTTGTTTCCCTCTACTTCAGAAGTCCGGAGGAATCGCAGGAAGAGCATCTGGTAAGCTTTTGTAGTAGAGTGTTTGTGTTAGTAGTGAGTCGCCATTACCATTCCCCTCTGCTGTATGTGACTCTGTGTGTCTGTCCTTGTGTTCATTGAAAACTGTTTCTGGAGTTTAACCCAAAGACCATTTGGAATTTTTACATTTGGTATTGGCATTACCCATGTGATGATGATTTTGTTCTTTGTTTCTACCAGCTTAAAGGAACCAAAAATCGTCAAATTTGACCAACTGCAAAATTTCCCAACTAATCTTGAAAGCTGAATGAGATTTCAAGACTTCATTGTTATCTTGATTTAAGGATATAGGGTTTTTTTGTGTCGGTAACGTTTATTCATAAAAAGATTGAATACAATAATGTTTTCTAGAAGCAGTCGAGCTGCAGCTAGGGCAAGTGAGCTGTAAATACTCGCGCCTTCTATGACAAATTTGTGCTTGTATCAATTGCATCATATTCATGAAAGTACGGGGACGTATGTTATGATTCTGATTAAGGTTCAAATATTGCTGGTATTGCATATCCCATGCAAAATTATTCAATATACCTCTCATTAACTAGTTTCGAATGAAAATAATACCAATTTCTGAGAAAAATCTCAACGATCGATTTTCTCTCAACAGGATATGAATATACTGCGAGACTACATCACATATGCCAAGAGCTATATCCATCCAAAGATTGATGAGGATGCTGGTCAAGCGTTTATTCAGGCTTATGTTGAGATGAGAAAGGTCGGCAGCAGCAGAGGTCAAGTGTCTGCGTATCCACGACAACTGGAATCTCTCATCCGTCTTGCCGAGGCCCACGCCAGAATGAGGCTATCAGAGTCTGTCGAGGTTGCTGATGTCGAAGAGGCTAGAAGGTATGTTATTTCAGTGTATATTGCAGTTCATTTGTTTTTTCAGTGGGTTTAAATGGTTTTGAGGTTGTTAGATTTAAAATAATGATTTGATTGCAAAAAATTAAAAATTCTGTGAATGTCTGAAGGTATTAACTAAAAAAAATTGTCTGCCAAAGAAAAAAGTCAACACTTGGATTTTGAAAAATCATTTTAAAAGGTATTCCGACTACAGTAACTTAATTTTACATCTATCAAAGCAATATTTGCTAAAAAATTCTATCGACACTAAAAAATAATAATCATTGAAATAACCACTAGCCACAAAAATGGAGATTGACAAGAATATTGATGAATTCTCCAGACTGTACAAGGAGGCCTTGAAGCAGGCTGCCGTCGATCCATCAACCGGTAAAATCGACATCTCCATCCTGACTACTGGTATCAGCGGCGCTGCTCGTAAACGCAAGGCAGAGGTCGCTCAGGTGCTGAAGAAGCTGATACAGTCCAAGGGGAAGATTCCGACCCTCAAACACGGCAAGCTGTACGAAGAGTTCCGGGAGAAATCTGACATTGTGAGTGTTTTCAGAGATCTGTTTTACACAACTCATTTGAGGCAATTTAGAATTGGTCGTTAGCAAATGTGCAACCTTGACCCTTTGCAATATTCTAGATAAGCATTTTGTCCGTCCCTGGCCTATTAAGTTTTATTTACATTGTTTTTGGGCTTGAGAATTTCTTCAATACAAATGAAATTTTCATTGAAAACAACTTTAAACTAGGATGGAAATTCATTTAAAGTTTGAGCCATTTTGCGTCTGATTGTCAATTATAACCAAACTGAACGTAAATGTTTATTTCAGCCAATCACGCGTGACATGTTCGACGATGCTCTTAAAGAACTGCAAGACGAAGATTTCCTAATCGTGACCAACAAACTCATCAGATTGTGCGCTTAGACAACTTTAAAGAAGTGGATTTATCATTGATGAAATTTGAAAACTAGAACAATCTCAAAGTTTGTGAACCATTTGACAATAATTGATGATTATTTTGACAATTTCATGTCTACTTTCTATTGAAGACCTTATCTGGTTACCTCAAAGCAAATTTTGTTTGACTTTTTCAATCCTTAACAATTTTCTGTTGCAATGGGTTTTTTTTTTACAGAAAGTTGTAAATGTTATTGCATGAAAAAATGATGAATATTTCTATGAAATGTAGGACAGAGTTACTTGAAGGATTCTTTGTTAGTTGAGCCTGTTAAGAGTTAATGGATGGCTAAGGAATATTACTTTTAAAAGGAATTGTGAATTGTTTCATGTTGGTTTCCAAGATAACAAAGCTGAAGAATGTACAATAATTGATATAAGTTCCTACAACTGTTAACAAATTCTTATCAAGGATTTTGGAAAAGAATTTTCCACTACCTTATGAATTGTGTTAAATTGATTGTATACTATGTATAATCAAGTATGTTCTATTATGGGAAGTTTCAGTAAAACTTCAATTTTTAGCTCATCAGGTCTGAAAGACCCGATGGGCTTATGGCATGGCAAGGCGTCCGTCCGTCCGTCCATCCGTAAACTTTTCACTTTTTCGACTTCTTCTCCAGAACCAATGACTCTAGAGAGCTGAAATTTTATGTGCATACTCCTTGGCAAATGGGGATTCTAAATTGTAGATTTCGTGACCCCATGACCCCAAATGGGGTAACACAGGGTCAAAACCTTAAAAATCTATTTTAATCTTCTTCTCCAGTTCCAAAAGGTCCAGAGAGCTGAAAAGTTGTGTGTAGACTCCTTGGGCACTGGAGATTCTAAATTGTAGATTTTGTGACCCCATGACCCCAAATGAGGTCAGAGGGGTCAAAACATGAAAAACCTATTTTCATCTTCTTCTCCAGTTCCAAAAGGTCCAGAGAGCTGAATAGTTGTGTGTAGACTCCTTGGCCAAAGGGGATTTTAAATTGTAGGTTTGGTGACCCCATGACCCCAAATGGGGTCACAGGGGTCAAAACCTAAAAAACCTAATTTCATCTTTTTCCCTAGTTCCAAAAGGTCTAGAGAGCTGAAAAGGTGTGTGTAGACTCCTTGGCCAACGGGCATTCTAAATTATAGGTTTGGTGACCACTTGACCCCAAATGGGGTCACAGGGGTCAAAACCTGAAAAACCTATTTTCATCTTCTTCTCCAGTTCCAAAAGGTCTAAAGAGCTGAAAAGGTGTGTGTATACTCCTTGGACACTGGGGATTCTAAATTATAGGTATTGTGACCACTTGACCCCAAATGGGGTCACAGGGGTCAAAACCTAAAAAACCTAATTTCATCTTTTTCCCTAGTTCCAAAAGGTCTTGATGGCTTAATAGTTGTGTGTAGACTCCTTGGACACTGGGGATCCTAAATTGTAGGTTTGGTGACCACTTGACCCCAAATGGGGTCACAGGGGTCAAAACCTAAAAAACCTAATTTCATCTTTTTCCCTAGTTCCAAAAGGTCTTGAGAGCTGTAAAATTGTGTGAAGCTCCTTGGCCAACGGGGATTCTAAATTATAGGTTTGGTGACCACTTGACCCCAAATGGGGTCACAGGGGTCAAAACCTAAAAAAACTAATTTCATCTTTTTCCCTAGTTCCAAATGGTCTAGAGAGCTGAAAAATTGTGTGTATACTCCTTGGACACTGGGGATCCTAAATTATAGGTTTGGTGACCACTTGACCCCAAATGGGGTCACGGGGGGGTCAAAACCTAAAAAACCTAATTTCATCTTTTTCCCTAGTTCCAAAAGGTCTTGAGAGCTGTAAAATTGTGTGAAGACTCCTTGGCCAACGGGGATTCTAAATTATAGGTTTGGTGACCACTTGACCCCAAATGGGGTCACAGGGGTCAAAACCTAAAAAACCTAATTTCATCTTTTTCCCTAGTTCCAAAAGGTCTAGAGAGCTGTAAAATTGTGTGAAGACTCCTTGGACACTGGGGATCCTAAATTGTAGGTTTGGTGACCGCTTGACCCCAAATGGGGTTACAGGGGTCAAAACCTTAAAATCCTACTTTCATCTTCTTCTCCAGTTCCAAAAGGTCTTGATAGCTTAATAGTTGTGTGTAGACTCCTTGGACAATGGGGATTCTGAATTGTAGGTTTGGTGACCCCTTGACCCCAAATGGGCAATGGGCATTTTTAATTTGATTGTGAATACACTGCCCATGACCCCATGGTCTAAACCCAAACACCTATTTCTATCAAAAGTCTGATGAGCTACAGAGCCCATGGCTCTATTTTTTTTTAAGCATGACGACATATGTAAAATAATGTAAATAGTTAACTGAATTGTCCTTTGATCCAGATACCACATTGCATTTACCTGTAAAGATATTTGTAAATATTTGTATAGAAAAATATTTTCAAAGATGCCATTTTTAGAGATTTCTTTGGAAAAGCTATGTCTCCTCTTTTGGAAGATTGGTTTCTTCAAAACGTTTTTGAATACATGTAAACTTGTTAACAGTGCTTTATGTTTTTGAAATTTGTTAGCTTTGTATCTTGTGCTTTTGATCATGATTTGAAATTTTTTATATTCTTCAGTGCATTAGAATTTACTTTGTATAGGCTGAACAATAGTATCGTATCATGTTTTTTGCATTCTTCACTATTTCAACAATTGATGTATTTGAACTTGTAACAAAAGAGTAAAAAAGTTTTGACTGATTCATATTTTTTATATGTAAAATTATGCCCACAATATAACAGCAATGTTTTTTCTAATCGGGAAGATTATTCAAATCATTATTCCCACAAAATGTTGTGTCCAGCCCACCAGGATGGTTAAAGTTTGCAACAATTTTGGAGGAAACAACAAAACATGATTTAAAGAAATATGACTTAAGTAAATTCCAAATAAGATGCAACTTAATGAACTCTCAAATATTGTGAATTCGAACTAGTGTGTACAGCCTAGTTTATGGGAAGTGGAAAAGTTAACGAGGAATAAAATGAAACTCTCACATCCGATTTCTGTTATTTTTATAAGAGATTAACGATTGTTCTGAAAGCACAGCCTGAGCCCCCCAGATGTCCTTTTCATGCACACATAAAAGTACAGTTTATGAGTATAATTTTCAAAAGAAAAGACTGTATTTTACATATATTGTACTCTCATGTTTATAACTATGGAAAAAGTTTTTATAACACCCCCCCCCCCCCCCCCCCCCTAAATTTCCATATGCAGCACACTGATATATACACCCAAAGCATTTTCATGGTTTCACAAAAAATTGAACAAAAACTTGGTGATGTTTTTGCAAGATATTTACACGTTCTGAAACAAAATCTGAAGGGCCATAACTATGAATATTCACGCTAACCACCTTATGAGGGCATCAGTAAACTATATCTAATGTACGTGTAAAGTTTAATAGAGGATTAAAGAAAAATGTGGGAGGATTTTATCAAACTGGTCATATCCTTCTGAAATTTGGTAAGTTACCGCCTCAAGTCAAGGGCTGTATCTTCTAAAATATTTATTCAGCATTCTAAATAGGGGAGACATGCATCACTGAAAAATATCCAAAGCATGTGTAAAGATTAGTGGTGTAACGATTAATCGATAGTGACGATGTATCGATGTTTGCATCGTCTACTGCGCAATATGAGTGCATCGATACAAAACATGTTTAGACAATATATCAGGATATTTATATCGTGAGGGTCTACAATACATCGATGTATCGCCATGAGAGACAATATATCCCGATACTGTTAACATTTAAACAAATAACTATAAAAGCTTTTATGGTTTTTCTTCTATTTCAGAAAGAGAAAGAAATTATATGATATTTCTGATATTTTATATGTAATTTCACAGTCACTCTAATTCTGTGATTTCCTTTCATGTAATACCTTTGACACTTTGGTATCTAAGGATTAACATTACTGTTCTATGTCCTATCTATAGTTTTTCATAAACTGTAGATAATCGGGATACGTATTGTATCGCAACCACTGTATCGTGATGATAATCGTCTTGCAGGTTCCTTTGAAATAATTCCATGATATATCGCCTAATAAAACTAGAATCGGGATATATCATCTAGATTGATCAAACTAATATTTGTAAACTAATGTTTTTATGACAACCTGATAACCAAGACGGTTATTTGTGCCTTGGCAATGATATTTCTGTCAACAAGAATTCCTTTAATCATTGATTAAAAAGATTTTATGGAATGAAAATGTTTAAATGAATCACAT
The DNA here is from genome assembly GCA_921293015.1 of Phorcus lineatus. Lineage (NCBI taxonomy): Eukaryota > Metazoa > Mollusca > Gastropoda > Trochida > Trochidae > Phorcus > Phorcus lineatus. The sequence goes on from OV121090.1 coordinate 10,311,852, forward strand.
TCTATCTATATTTACAAAAAACAAGTGTCTAATGTTGCATATAGAATCTCTTTGTCAAAATAGTTTTAACATAATTGTATGATTTAAAGTTTGAACTGTAACTGTAAGTATTGTAAAACTGCTCTCATGAAAATTGTGCCATATTTTGATTTTATGTCAGTTTATGTAAGGAATCGAATGACCCACAAGTTCATGTTGAGTAAATTAGGGATTGTTTGTTTGAAAACTGTTCTAAAGAAATTTGTGAAAAAGTTAAGATGTAGGCAAAAAAAGATCAAATAATTTTACCTTCAAATTTTCTAAGATTTTTTTTAAATGTTTTAGGGAAAAGGGTTATTTCATTCTCGTGCCCGTCTGCAACTATAGTTAAAAACACTGAACCACAAAAGAAACATTGCCTTTCAAAAATGATTCCAGACATGTTTCATAAAAATTTGATGCTGATTAAGCAATGAAGCTATATCTGAAAATCCATTTCTGCAAATTTAAGGATTTGAAAAATGATCTTTGAAGCCCAAATTTTTTGGGGGGTTAAATTCTAAAAAGTGATCATAGTAAACATTTCCCAGAGACATAGAAAAAAAACAAAGATTGTATGTGATTCTTGGTAACCTCCCAAATAATACTCTTCCGAAAACAAGCATTTCATGAACTCATTTTGGTACCAGCTTGTCTGTCTGTCTGTTGGTACCAGCAGAAAGACAAAACATCCGAGATTTGAGAGCCTAAGCCTGTAACGTCACAGGAAACGCCTGGTTCATGGTGGGAACACATGTGCTCACGCTGCCAAAGGTCCTGTTGAGTATCACTGTACACAAAACAACACAATTTTTGCAAGACTTTAACTCATCCATGACTTAAAGCGAGTCAAATTTTTGTGGAATGAGGACTAAGGAATATTGCATGAATCAAAACCATGGTTAGACATTTCTCAGAGTGTTTGGCAAAGTTGCCATTTTGTTTCATTGATCTGCTAAGCCACATTCTCTACAGATGATGTAAGGTTGTTTAAAATTCTAATTAGCCCATACATTGCACCAAGTTTTGTATCTCTAAAACAATGTTTAGTAAAGTGGATTTCTGTCGGCAAACAGTTCACATTATTGTTTGAACATTATTGACCATAACTGTGGAATTTTAAAAGTTATCATACATCTCATTTCAGTTTCATGATGTAATGAAATTGAGTTCTCTGAACTGAATTTACAGGGCATAGTTTCTTTTTCAGTTCAGTATATTAGAAAACAGTATTTTCACATAAAATGGTTTTCAAATCAGTGTGTTTGCTTTCATTTTATATCGAGTAAATACTGCTAACAGTCACTTGAAGAATAAGGAAACAAAATTTGAGCAGACATGTTTAGACTTCAGTCATTTAAAACATGAATATTATATGATGATCATTTGAAGCATCTGACTGAGGGTCATATTTTAGAATATGACTGATATATCAGTCTGCTTTCAATCCAATAAACGCCGCTTATGGCTGAAATATTGCCCAAGTGGCGTTTAACAATAATTCACTCACTCAATCCAAAAAACATTAAGAAATAAAGTCAGTCATAGTATCCAAGTGTGGAAAGCCCAATCTCATTTAAATCTGGGCGAAACCTGTTAAGTCACTCGCTGCAGTTCATGACAATGTACCAGTGACAAGTTTCAACCTGGTTTAAATGGGATTGTAGGACTTTGACAGAACGGCATTGCCGATGAATCTGTTAGCATTGCCGATGAATCTGTTAGTTACCCGTCTCCACTTACATACCAAGGGAGAGAACCCATATGAGAAACAAAAGAAAAACTAAATTTTCAACTTGGGAAAAATATTCCCATGAAGAACTTTATTCTTTTGTATTTGCAAAGATGATAAACAAAGTGACTAAGAACATATATTTATACCCTTGGATAAATGAATGTTTCTAAATTGGAGATCAACCACTCAAATAATGCTTATATACAAATTAATGATAATAGTCAAATGTATAAATTATCACATCTGGATTTCGATAAATGAATGAAAAATCAAATTATGATATGTTTTTTTGCATAGCAAGTGATCTGCATATGACGTGCATGAGAAAAACAAGTGTGTCAAAGTCACATCAACAAATCTTTTCAACAATGTACATTTCAATTATGATTTCACATCTGACCATTTTTCTTTGGCACTTCACAGAAATGCATAAATCATCTATTGATACAATGCACAATCTCGTATAAAATCAGAACCAGAAATTTCAATCAAATCACAAATCTTGCCAATTGGGCTAAAATAATTTTGAAATGACATTCTGTCATTCCCTCTTGACAGAGGTAGCTCCGTCATTAATTCCTATACAACTTCTGTTCGCATGCAGGGATAACATATTTGTTGTCGCACAGGAACATGCAATGATGTAGTCGCTAAATAACGCCAAAGTGTTCTGTAAAGAAGACTCAAAGTGCATATTAAAATAATTTTTAGCTTTCCGAAAGCAACAGTTTATAACTGAGGTGTATTGAATGATAACTTTTGAAACTGTATCACTGATTGCACAACTGACTTTGATTGAATCCAATAAAGTTTCGATACTTCTAGACCGAGAAACATTTGTATTAAGACAGAGGTTGTATAGGATTTTATGACGGAGCTGACTCTGCTTGGAGAGAATGTCATTCTGTAGGAAACAGAATATTTGTTATAATCCATTTATGTCAAATAAAATTTAAATGAAATCTCACTTTTTTTAAAAGATAATCTTCTATTCTATTTCATTTTCTGAAATAAAAAAGTTTATAAAGAATGATGTACTTTGTATGAATCCTATTGGTTCAAATTTTCTATGGATCGAAGACAGGTTAAGTTAAAACAACTACGGAAAGTCATGTGATTCAATGTAAATTTCTGGCCTGAAATAAAATACATAAATTAAACTATTTGGGACTTCGATTAAATTGTATATTTACTACTTGTAAATAATTTCTCAAATATCACAAATTCAAATTTTTTAATATTCCACAACCATGTTTGAGACCAATATGAATATTGATAAACATCATAATCAAATAAAATATTAAAATAATCAACAATATACAAATTTTTGTGTTTTCTAGTGAACAACTGCCCAGACGGATCAAGTATTAAAGTGAACATCATTTGGTGCAAAAAATATGTACAAAAGTTTTATTTGTAAGAAATGGCCTTAATTCAAGGAAGCTCTCTTTCTATGCATGGCTTAGCATTTATCTGTGTATTAAAGAAGCAAGATTAATTGATTATACTGAACTTTTCGAATCTTTCCGTTTATATGCTGAAAATGGCCTGTGAGGCCCTAAGCACATTGTCGTGTTAATTGTTTGTTTCAAAAACATTACATTTGCATTTTGAATATCTAACATTTTGATTTCATTAAGAGTTAAAATGTTTATGATAGTAGTATTTTGCTGCAATTAACATGCTTATTTACATAATTTATTGATTTAAATGGCAATGCAGCTCATCAGGCTTTGCACAACTTGCCAATTGAATAAAAAGGCTGCAATATTAATTGACTATACTCTAGTTGAAAAGTTACATAATACTTCATCTGTGGATTTCTGTAGAAACATTTATTGATTATACTGAAGTTATTATTATGATTTCGTGAAGAAATATTAGTTTTTCTGGATGTAAAACAAATAATCGAACAACAGTTATCATATACTGGTCTAAGTAAACCCTGTTTTTCATCAAATTTCTTCAAAATAACTCTTAAAGGTGATCCCAGATTAAAATCACATTGTGAGTCATTTCATCATCCTCTCATAAATTTCCTTCAAAACTTGTACATTTGGATAACACAATTTTAAGCAGGTAAAACATGCCTGAATTATCAATTATCAATAATTATTGATATGGCAAAATAAAACCAAAACAGCATCTTCAGGAGGGTATTTTTGGATTCTTTTTGGTGACCCCTGGTGAAAACATACAGCTGCATACCAAAAGTTTGTTCACTTACCATTGATTCGTAGTGCAAATATCATGTTATTTTTTAACTTTGGACATCAATAAAATAACTTCAGAAAACTGACAAAAGATTACCTAATGTCCATGTGTAAAATAGCCATTCTTTAACATATTTGGGGATCGTCTAGTCTCTGGTGCATATTTTTGAAATTTTGATTCCCTTAAATTTTGAATTAACTGTTCCATATCGACTCCCTAATAATAAAATCATGAAAATCACAATAACTTAGTGCAAAGGAAAAAGCATGACTAATTTTTAAAGCATTTGATGACTTGATGAAGGATGTTGTAGAGAAAAATATAAATTGATTTTTTCGAAATGTTGACCCCTGGTCACTTCAATGAACTGCCAAAACCGTTACTGTAATTTGTGAGGTATGATAAATACTTGCCTTAAAGAAGGATGAATCTGCACATTTATATTGAAATTTGAACATAATGCGTTGCTTTTTCACAATGCTATGATACCTCAAAGACATCACAAATTTAATGATATTTGCACTAGTATAACCAGTTATGTGAAGAAACTTTTGGCATGCAGCTGTATAACTTTTAATCCCTGTTGGAACACAAGATCTTCAGGACTAGGTTTTGATAAAAAGTCTATAATGCAAAAACTTTACCGGCACAAGCATGTCATATTAAGCCCATTGGGAGCTCATTTCTGATGTTCTCAAAGTATCAAGAAAACACACTATGCTATTTGTATGATTTTCATTGAGATCATTAAGTGGAAATTTGACTAGATTTGTTTTTCACAGATGATTTATTGTTGTATATAAAATAATAATTTTCTATAGACCCGAACATTAATGTGGTTAGCTATATACAAATATTTTCTTCTAATACAATTCAAATTATTATTGACATGAAATAAACCCATAATTGGCACTGAGAACTCTTTTCAAATCTTAAAATGTGATAGAAATTATTAAAAAAGCATTTTATAACGAGAAATACAAGAAATCTTTTACATCAAGGAACATACAACCCTCAAGGATAAAAGCTGTGACCATGAAAAGGCATATTAATGCATAATTGTAACATTGACCTTGCAAAAAAAAGGAAGGTCACAAGGAAAGATAACTCTGGTTTCTTGTAAGGAAGACTGAGAGTTATCTAGGTGTCTTCAATCTTGAGATTTTCTATTTTCAGCATTCCATGCTTTGACTCGGCTCTGTATTTAGCTAGATCCTTTCTCGTCACCATTCCAAGGGGCTGGAAGAAATAAACATTTTAAAAACAATGATCATTTCATAATTTTCAATGACAAAAAGAATGGTGCAAAAGCTTAAGATGTAGTGGTTCTTCAGTTGGAAGTGTTCGAGGTGTATTTAAAGCTCAACAGCAACTTAGCCATGACATCATTGTCGTATCCCTAAAATCAAGAAAATTTGATAAAAAGGATCGCTGGCTTTCCTACATGTTTTTTTAATCTTGGTAAGTGGCAGATCAAGGGGGTTTCAAACCCCCCCATCCACCCCCACGGAAATATTTTTCCAAAATTGAGTGTAAAATTGGTGAAATCCCCTTTTCACTAGGTGACCCTGCCTTCAAAATTCTGCGATTGCTATGAAAAGTATTCTTGTCACGTACCTCATTGCTATCGTTCACTACAAGTAGATGTCTCAAACCGAGGCCGCGGAATATCTTGAAAACACGAGGAAGGGAAAATTCCTGAAAAAAAAGATGTCAATTATTTATTGTACACGCATCATATTTTCCCTTCAAACAAGATTTTTTTCTAGGAAGTTTAGCAAAACATAGTCATCTAAATTGATTCAAGAAGATGTAAATTCCTTAGTTTAGGACTTAAGACATTCCTACATTGACAGGTGCTGCATATATTACTCTGAGATTTAGGCATAAGAGATATGTAAGTCATTCATATAATTTTGTTAAAATCTGACAACAAACCAAGTGAAAGGGTAATACACAAATAATTTAATTTGTAGTTTCGAAACTCACCGGGCCAACAGTGTAAGGTGTCCTATTCATATACGGTCTGAGGTCCACAAAATAGTCCCTCTCTTCCTCCGCGATGTTTGCTTCAATTTCCTGTAACAGGAAGTGATAAAGTGAATTCTATATCCTCAAATTTCAAAAAAGTTTTGCAACAAACTTGCTCTTGAGATTTTGTGATTGGATGACCAATTATATTCCAAGACATCTATTTCAACCTAGCCAGCACGACTGATTACTAAATAAAACATCTCTTTAAATCAACCTTCAATGAACTCAACCAAGTCCAAAAACTGACCTCAATCTTGGTGAGCTCTACTGGATAAGGATCATCGAAGTCCTTCATCTTGATGTCGCCGGGCGGTAACATCCCTTCTGGAGCAAAGATCTGCAACAGTGGAATAATTAATGAAGTGACACACCATTATCATTGTAATAACCACCAAATCTCTCATTATCTACCCTGACTACTACAACCAGTTATTACCTACAGGGCAATGATATTGGGGTTCATATTTTTCATATGTGCACTTGGGCAATATTTCACTTTTTCATCATGATGCACGTCATTAAAAATAAGCAGTTTGACCCTGACCTTGCATTCCAAATGCAACAACTGCTGATTATTTGCCAATGCTTAAAGGTTGATTTTGATTATTTTCTTTGGTTTCTGTAAATACTAATATCACTAAATACTAAATCTTGCTCTGGAAAAACTAATATTTAGGCACTTGTATCACAAACATAGTAAGTCATGGACACTCATATAACTTATGAAGTTGTTTCTGAACTATTAACATAGTGATTAGCACCTTTATATCAACTCTGACTAAAACAACCATGTAGTTTGATGAAGTTGTTTCTGAACTTCCTCGCAGCGACAATCCTGAACTCCTGCGACAATCCAAACAATCCTAAACCTTCTATTTTTCACACTTAAATTGAGTGTATGAATAATTAATAGATTGATAGATTTCTTTCAGCTATTGAGCCAATTTAAGTACTTAATTAAAAGTCAAGAGTTATGGCAGATACAAGGCAAACACTGACATGACAATCAGGGATTTAAAATCTTAAAATAAGCAAAGAAGCATATGTTAAATGAATATGTTTTGAAGTCAAGAGTTATGAGGCAAACGCTGACAAAACAATCAGGCATTGTAGAATCTTCAGATAATAATAATAATAATAATAATAAATTTATAGAGCGCCTAATATCCACCATGTAGATGCTCAGTGGCGCTATGACAGTAATTGAAAATTAATAGGAAGCAGAGAACAGATAGGTCTTCAGAAGAGATTTAAAAGTTTCTTTAGATGAGGTGTTTCTAATGTCACTAGGGAGGGAGTTCCACAGTTCAGGACTTGCGTAACTGAAGGCTCTGGATAGAAAGATGGTGTTCTCAATGCAATTCAGCCCATAGCTATGCAAGGTCACTGTTGATTAGAAGTATCAGATATAGGTTGGTGTATTCACTTGTCTAGACTTGCTAATTAATCATCCAAACCATTTACGTTAGGATAATCAAAAGATATGCAAGATATAGATTTTTACAACCTGAAAAATTTGACACAAACTTACCTTTTTACGGAGCAGTGTCAACAGCTGATCTTGCAGTATCAGACCTTTTAATTTTCCATGGCGGGGATTCTGTCAATAAAACTTTTGAAATTATCTTCTACATCCACTGATTATAACTTAGTTGTTATACTTTTCAATATATGCTCTGTCAATATAACAAATTCTCTTTCCACTACCATATTTCCATTTCTTGAATACTTATATTGACATATATGTTTTAAGTTATAAAATACATATTTAGAAATAAAATTAAAAAACGTGAAAATTAACTTTGATGAAAAAAAACACCACCTTTTCCTCACACAAAGTCCTTCAGGTTAATATTGTAAGTGCCTATGGTTACCAAAGTGTAATGTTTAGGAGTGGGTGTTATAGCAAAAGAATTCCTGGCACTTTGTTTGACCTTGACCTTCGTTTGTACAAGTAGAGTAAGTTTGACAAAATCCTACAAGCCAGACCGACTTGTTCAATTAAACGCTTAGCCCATCGAAAACTAACCAGCTATTTGAGAACAGTACATTTTTTCTCATTGTTTAAAAATCTAAAGTTATTGCACCTAACAAAGTCAGGAGCTAGATGTTTACCTTTGGGTCAGGTTCGATGACAGGGAAACCACTGAAAGTCTCGGTGGCGAGGACGTCGATGATTGTCCCGACAGTTTCTCGAGGCTGGAATGATAGCACTGGCTGGCTCATGACTTCACTGTTGATAAACAAACAAAGAAAGAAAAAATAAACAGAACATATACAAACTTTGACACAGGTATGTTACTCAACAAAATCAAAATAACCAATTTATTGTGAATTAATCCTTGATCCCGCATAATGTCACAGTATGATTTCACCAAAATTATTGCTACCTCATATTTTTACTCGAAATAGAAAAATGGCCATATAGACGTAAAGAAGTTTAAATTCTTTATCCCATTTACATGTATGTAAGTTAAATAACCTTCTAAGCAGTACCAGCCTATATTTGTCGTGTCTGCTGTAAAAACTTTTTTTTTACTAGTTTTCGATCACAAATCTCGACTTAACCTGTTTATCATCACTATACTGATCTGATATACATGTATCAAGATGCTACTTTTCAGAAACAAACTCTACTTATCAATCAAATAACACCCTTTATGAATTTTGACGTAGTAGACCCTAACATCATACTCTGTGTCGACTTCAGTATCACATACATGCTGTTTTTGCAATAATTCAATATACACAAATAAGAATGCCGAAATGACAAAATCACTCCATGACTCTGAAGAGAAGTTCCATCTCACCTGGCTTTGACGTGATCACAGAAGGGGGGAGGTTCCGACACGAGCAGGGGGATTCCACTCACTTCCACGTTCATATCATACAAACCCTGAAACATGTAGACGTAAATTTTTAAAAAGTGAACTTGATAAAGATCATCACAAGGGGGATATAGTTTAGTAACATGATTTACAAAATATAGCATGGTTAAAGGAATATTCAACATGTAACGAAAATTAACTTTTTAAAGTTTCCAAATACAAGGAAATAAATGTTATAGTCAGTGTCGGATATAGGAATTTTGATATGGGGGGTTCATACAAGGCGGTCACCCATTTTATGGTTGATTTCCCCCAAAATATTCATAAAGGAAGGAGGATGAGGTGGGGTGGGGGGGGGGGACACATCTGATATACATGTATCAAGATGCTACTTTTCAGAAACAACCTCTACTTATCAATCAAATAACACCCTTTATGAATTTTGACGATTTAGATCCTAAAATATACTCTGTGTCTCTTTAACAGCATTTCAGTATCACATACATGATGTTTTTGCAATATCTCAATATACACAAATAAGAATGCCAAAATGACTAAATCACTCCAAGACTCTGAAGAGAACCCCTTTAACATCCCACCATCTCCGGATACTCCACTGGCATTACTACCTTTTCATACTTTGGATTTTGCAACTTTGGTTGTAAACAGAATATGATATTCATGCCAATGACAACATATTAACAACATAAGAAGGACAATGGATGTACAACTTCTTTATTACACAATGACGACATTTCGGTATAGGTCCTTATACTATTATCAAGGATTATAAAGAAGTTGTACATCCATATATCATTGTCTGCCTTATACTACCAACTTCTAGAATGCCACTGAAACAATTCATATTAACAACACTTGAAACCCCCTGAACCCCCTTGGATCTGCCACTATTCTACAGAGCAGGTTATAAATTTGTGGTTCTCACAGTTGTGAAGAAATCTCCAACCCATTTAGAGATCATGAGTGCAAGCATGATACAAAGCCCAAAGGAAATGTCGCCGGTACATTCCACAATTATCACAGTTAAGCTGATCGTTGTACGTAAAATTCCACCAAGCTGCGCCGCAGCCCCAATCAGTGCATACTTCCCAACGTCCTTTGCCTGTAAAATAACAAAGAAAATTAAAAAATGGGAAATATTGCATATTTATATAAACAATGTGAAATTTTTAGTTATCAATAGCAAAAATCATTAAATCAATTAGATTCATTTAATGAAATCAAAATGTGTTCCAAAATCAATCTTATTTCTTTTGATTAATTTTTTATCACTGACCATTTGAAAAAAAATGGTGTTATTAATATGTATACGATGTTGGTTCTCTTTATCAAAATAACATCAAATATACAATTCTATCTTTTCATACTTTTTTAAGTGCGAGTTCAAGTGCAAATAAACAAAGACATCATCCCTTCATCAAACAAACCTAGCATTATAGTTCCTTCTTTTATTTCATTTCCTTTGTAAAGCTAACTTGCTTTACAAATTCCACATTCTTTGGACATGTAACTATCAATAACACACCGACCATACATTCTTTTAGATTTCCACCCATCTATTGCTTTGCAATGCATTCATCAATTAGTAAGCATTAGGCAAAAAAGGAAAATTCTTCCAACACAAAGAATAAGCAAAGGCAAAAACCATTTCCCGGTTGCAGGCATGATATATCACCAAATATCAAATCTAACACGATTCATATTATAAGGTAAAGATTGCATTGAAAGTAAGTAATCATATTGATAAAACAGACAAAATAAAAATGATTTGAATTGATGCATGTGCAATTATTGACAAAGGAAATATTTGGATGTATTTTAGTTGTAACATATTTCTAAAAGTGGAGTTCTAAGCCGTGAATTTATAAGTTTCATCATTGAATTTCAAATTCATACATTATATTTATAGGACTTTGTGAGAAAATGCTTGTCTTTCTGATAATGAGAGTATACCTTAATCCATAATTCAAATAATCTGTTCACAAAATGAGTTTATTCATAAAATAATGATAATCACCAATTAAAAAATTCCTTTAAAAAAATCATTTGAAGGAATTAAGAAATCGCCTACAAAAACCTCTTTTCACAATAAAGAAGTTTTATGCAGAAACTTTGCTTTCTTTTGAAATATTTCCTTTGAATGATCTATTCTACTGAAACACAAACTGAAAGAAAAGACATAAAGAAAACTCATGTTAAAAATTTATTATCATATAAAATCACAGGTGTCATGTTATTTTCCTATATATATATCACCTTTCACAACACGCAATACTTACCTGGTTTTTGCCTTTCTTTATTGCCATGCCGGTAGCATTGGCTAACATAGTCTGATCGACCATAAAAGGAAATACCATGATTTAATAAACTATAGATTAAAGTATGACTTCTGTAAATAAAATGAGAACAACAAACTTGATATTGAAATGTTGTTTGTGGAATATTCAAAAAAGTTTATATTAAAGAGACACTCTGCAAGTTGTTTGAATAAAAAATGCTGAACTTTATAATCAATGGTATTGTTTCATCATGTATCAACTGTTGCTGAAAAGTATGAATTTAAGGCTTTTTGGTTCAATATAGTGGAAAAATAAAGAGTAATGTCTCCCTATTGATCGAAAACAGAAAATGTAGCACTGTAGGCCATGATCTATCCAAAGTCGACATACAGACAAATTGAAGTTAATGAAAGTTTTCAAATCATTTGAGTGATTTTAGCTTCTGCACATATATATATATATATATATATATATATATATATGTATGTAAGGCTGATTTTTCATTTTTGAATTTTTAAAATTTGAATTGAATATGTAACTTAATTTCAATTCATATCAGCATATGAACAAATATATGGTATTTTGCCATACATCAAAATATCACAAAGTGTCTCTTTAAGCCGACGGTAAAAAGGTCATATCCTAGATTATTTTTTATCAAAAAGGTCTGATTTCCTTTCAAATTGGCAGGGACTTATTCAAGAGGGGAGTTGAGATGATTTTGGGTATAACATCGCTTTCAAGAGTTTTTCACTTATATCACAGCTGTTAGCATTATTGCAGGGAGAATGCCTTCAACACCATTGTGTCTATATATCGCAGTGAAACCTGCGAGCATTGGCTGGAACTAACAAACCATGGGTTTTACTGCTCTGAAATTCAGTGGAGCATTGCACTCAAACCTTACTGTGTGTAGAACAGTTCTCTTAATTGCAGACAAAGTTGCTGAGCCCCTGGCGGGATTCAAACCCTGGACCCCTTGAAGAAGTCAAACATGCTAACCACTGCTCTATCTCACATCCTTTTTAAACAGAAGTGCTAACAAACATATTCATGATACCTGTCCTATCTTTTCTCATAAAACTACTACATTCAAATTGAAATAATTCATGCGCCAGAGACAATGTACAATTTTAATCATGGACCATTTTTAAATGAAATCCTGGTTTTCATCATATTAATTAATTTTACTCTTTATTGTTTGATTTTTTCCTTTTTTAACTTTTATTATGATTTTTGTTTTAATACAGAATCTACTTGCATAACATTATAAAAACTTGGGGAAAAAACCTAGCTGACTCAATAATTTTCAAACAAATTTGTGAAAAAAAAATTCAACGTGTTAAAAGGTACATAAACTTTCCAAAAGTTCAATAGACAGCACATTTTGACATTTATGACAAAGTAGGAATGAAAATGTTTTGAAAGCTATATTATGACTGTCAAAGAAATAAAATACAACATAATGCACAAAGTTTATGCAGTTTTGTTATAAACTTTCATTGACAACATGAATGATACAAATATGTCACAGAGTTTATATCTCATTAACAAAATGCAATTTGTGTAACAGGATTGACTAAGGGGAGATAATTCTATCAAACAACAAATGCATGCCACTAAATCTGGTTTCCATGGAGACATACAGTCACCTGATTTTCTGGACTCTGAAAGAATATGTCATTAGGGAATCACTAATTTGTAAAATAAAAATAGAATCCTGAAAAATCTCTTCAATGTATATTTTTTTTCTTTTTCCTAGTGTGCAATTGACTTATGCTGGATTCAGTGAAGGACTAATTGTTGAATGTATTTTTTACATAAACAATTCTTGTAGACTAGAATCTTCGTTGTCTATGAGTTTTTTTAAGAATAATGAAACACTGTTTTAAATGTTCATTTCTTGGTCTCCCGTGTATTCTTATGTGAAGACTGGCGCTGTTAGTATCAAATCTCCAATTTTATACCAAAACTAATAGTTGTACACAATTAGTTCCATATTTTCAAAGTAACCTTTTCAAATTAATAGGTCTCTACTTATATATTTATGCATAAGGTTTATCTATAGCATTTTCGTAAGCAAATGAGTGAAAGAAATAGAAACCCTTTTGATATCAAACAAACAAACATTGAAAAAGCAAAGGAAATTTTTAAAACTAATGAAAAAAGCAGAATAATTCTGAATATAATATAATTCTTAAAATTCATTTTATCAAATTAAATTTTAGAAAATGTTTATGGATCTTCAAATTATTATCAAATAATAACAATTAACTTATAATCTACTGTAATCTTATTTCAATATCAGTAATTGTTTTAGGAAACAGGTAAAAAAAATAGCAAAGGTTTGAGAAGCAAGAAAAATCATGCAACATGCATAAACAAGTTTGAAAATGATAGCAAATAATAAAAATTATTGAAAATTAATATCACTTTTGTTTGAATTCATAGGGGATATTGACAATTCCTTAGAATACTGTAACAAATTAAGTGACAATTAACCTCACATAACTATATTCATCTAAAAAAGCCATCATATTTTTACATGACCTAAAAGATAAAGTCAAATTTGATGCCGCTTTAACATGACATGATATCATAACAAATTATTTCAATGAGTTACAAATAAAAAAAGTATCTTCTCTCAATGAAAATATAAAAATTCTAGATATGATTTTTTTCTTATCCTTGAAAATAATTACACAGTGATAATAAACAAATAAATCTTTTAAAGTGTTGCATTTACCTTAACAACATCCAATCAATATTTTTTTAATAATTTATTACAGAATAATTGTTTAAGGAATTCCTATAAATTTCACACCTGTGTAATTTTGCAAGAGAAACATAAATCTAATTTGGAAAATTAAGGCGAACAGTTATTATTTAAATGTGAAATTTTGAGGAAAAATATAAACTAGAATATTAATAAAAATCCATTTGTGTACAACATGGCAGATAAAATATTTCCTTTTTGATTGTTTTTAATGTTTGAACTTACTGTTCTGGGCCTAGATTTTCGAAGCTCTGTTAGTGCTAAGATAGTCGTAAGTACCATACATTAACATTGACTTAAGACTATCTTAGCACTAAGAGAGCTTCGAAAATATGGATCCTGAATCATAAATTAAACATAAAGCACACAGATTTTCTGAACTTTTCAACACAAAAGATAAACTTTCACAAAAGCAACATTTCTCTATCCAAAGCAAACAGAAGCACCAGATTGCCAAATTTACATGTACTGGGTATATTATTAAGAAAGCTTGTTTTTGTTATTTACCATCATTCCATCCCTAAGTCCACACATTACACATAAAACTAATTTGGGTTTTGTTTCGATAAACTATAGGAACAGTTCGAAACAACAATGAAAACTGGTGGTTGTAAATTTGGTGATTAATGTACTAATATATTGAAATTAACACTAAAACTGAGGTTTAAAAAATTCCTTCATATACTTTTCTAAATAAAAAATATTAATTTGAAAAATATTTAAAGTTAATTTTCAAAATTCAATTTTCAATGATAAATGTTTTAGACTTATTCTGCCTAATGAATATTTTAAGAAGAAATATTTCACAAAAACATAAAAACAAGTTTTGAAAGCTATGCCCAAAATAATATATAGATATTTCAACCTTTTTGAGAAATGATTATGAAATTTGATTCATTTAGTGTCTTGTCTTCTGTCATATCAAATTTGACAGCTGAATTCTTAGTGAAATTCATAATCTATTTTACCAGTTTTCACTGTAATTATACAGAGAGACAGGGAAATTATACATCAGCAGCTTTCAAGCAATTTTTATAACATACCTGGGGTCTAATATGATCTGAAGTTGTAGCCCATACCTACAAAAATGTCTATCTTAATATCTCATTTCAGAAAATATATCACCCATTGTTGAAAAAATATTGTCCGTGAACACTACAATTTTAAAAAATCACTGACAACTAAGATATTTGAAACTGAAGAATAGAGCCATTGGCTCTGTAGCTCATACGATCCATAATTTTACAAAATGGTCACAGGGTCAACATTTTGGGGGCACAGAATCACAAAATCTATAGATTATAATCCCAATGAGTTAAGGGGTCTTGAAACAAGGTTTTTGCTTTCTAGGCATTTTGCACCTGAAGAAGATGAAAATAGATTTTATAGGGAGAGGTTCCTGTGACCCTTCCTAGGGGTCAGTGCGTCAACAAATCCATAATTAAGAATCCTCAAAAACCTAGGAGTCTGTACACAAGGTTTCAGTTTTCAAAGCCTCTAGCTCTAGTAGAAAAAGAAAACTATAGGTTTTTAGGGTACTGTCCGTGTGGTTTATAATAGGGATCACAGGGTTGCCAAATCTTTAAATTAGAATCCCCATCATCTAAGAGTCTTTGCACAAGGTTTCACCTCTATAGGCCCCTTTAATTGATTCTAGAGATGAAGAAGAAGTTGAAGATAGGTTTTCAGGGTGTGGTCTCTGTGACCTATATTTGGGGTCACAGGGTCTCCAAACTAAAAACAATTACGTAAGGAGTCTGAATACGAGGTTTCAGTTTTCAAGGCCTCCTTCTACTGGAGAAGAATATGACGATAGGTTTTTAGGACGTGGTCCGTATGACCTGATTAGGGGTCACAGGGTCACTAAATATAAAAATCAGCTAAAGTCTCTTGGTGTAAATTGTAATGGCAATGCAAAGGGGCAGTAGCACTTCTTTAAGAATATATTTCTTCAAGTTTTCCCCAATTAACATTAACTTATGCTAATTGTATTTTCTTAAGAGTGTAAAAACATCCCAGTACTCATTTGTAGTTGTGGAGGAAAAAATCAAGTATCAAGCAAAGATCACTGTCAGCCATTTTTGTGTGAACACCTCTTAATCAACCGAGGTAGAGAAATGGATTCCTACCGTTTAACCAATCAGGGTATGTTCATTCTAAAACTGCTTCAATTGACAAAAAGAACATTGTCTTGCAATTGGAAACATGAATTTTCATTTTCATTTTAGAATACTTTAATCTAGAAAAAAATGTGCTACTGAACCTTCAAGAGACTAACTTTTGTTGCTTTGATTTCATAATCAATAAAGAATTTAACTATGCTACATAAAAACACTTCAAAGTCAGTAATCATGTTTATGATTTAGTAGACTAAAGAGTAGACTTCAAAATATATAAATTATTTTTGAGTAAAAAAAAAATTTTACTCACTTGATCTGGAAACATCTCAACAACGCCCAAACCAACCAAACGTCCCCATGCGGCACCGATGGCAAGAGACGGAATGAAGACCCCACTAGATACACTCAATCCATACGTCCAAACTCCCAGCAGGAAAAACACAATGATGAACACAACAAGGGAGACTACTCCGTACGACTCTGAAAGTAAAACAACCACTAGAAGATCCTGGAAATACATTTTCAAAACACTCTTAGCATCAAGAAAGTAAAAGTGGCAGTTCAATCATTCTTGTTCCAGGATCCTGTTTAAATTTTTTAAAAATCACAATAGTAGTCTGAGAGGTTAGATCTTTCTGTATCTTGAGTGACACAGACTTCAGTGTTGACAAGGAAACAACTTGTTGACAGATTTTGAAAGCGAACAGTCTGTCTCTCATGTTTTAGATCTTGTATGCCCTCTTCAGAGCCATTAAGTCATCATGAATACTGAACTGAACAGGGAGGTTTAGCACCAGGTGTCAGATGCTAAGCCAGCGGTGTAAGTGTGACAGTTTGTAGAGTGTCTGCTCATCGACTGGGACTGGTCTAGGTTCGATTCCCGGCCATCTCATACCAATAAATTATAAAAGATTGGAGATGTTTCTTCCTTACTTGAGCATTACATAGAAAGAACATCAGATGAAATGGCACTATACTGTGACCGATGGGTGCCATTGGCATACCATCAATTTCCAAATTTACTGTGTAATGGGGACAATAAAGTATTATCATTCTTTCAACAACAAACCTATAGGATCATGCAGTAAAGCCTTGAGGCAGCCTTCTGGTGTGGTGAGAAAAAGAGTGGACATTGCATTGTGGCCCTTGTCACAAAACATCTGGAAGAGAATAGAGAAAAGTTTGTTATAATATTCCAAAAGATGTCAAAGTAATGGGGAGTCTAATTGTCTAAGAACATCGTAATGATAGGGGTTTTTTTCACTTTGGATTTTGTTTTTATCAACAAATGGAAAAAAAGTCAATGTTTGTTTGTAGGATTATAAGCATACTGTAAGCATAAGTTAACTTTAGTGCTGAATCAACAAGTGTCAATTTGTCTTTGTCAAGGCCATGAGCACATAAGGGTCTCAAGCTTGGTACTTTTGAGCCACATAGGCCTACTTCCAACATAATAATTGTAGCAAGACTTGTATATATAAATAGATATTGTATAATTATTTAGTTCTTGACACAATTGACTCAAAGTTTGATTAAAGCATAATTTCCTTTTGAAGGAATATTAATAATAATAAGAATGGATGTATAGAGCAACTAGCATCCACCATTACAAAGCTCAGTGGCGCTATAACAATGGTAGAGAAACAAACTTCAAACGGAAAAACTTATTTTTCATATTATCAAAGTGTTTTTAGGTTGAAATAATTGGACGATCAGAAGGTACATCACAAAAGGGAGATATTCTAGAATATTCATTGTTAAATGCAAATTAAAAATACATTTGACTTGACAATGACCTAAAACTAAAAAAGGAATAGGTCTTTAAATTCAACTTCATTATTGCAAGAGTAGAGTATATTGGTGCTGATGACAACATCATTATCAGGAACCATTTATTTGATAATGGAACCAGTGTTAGCATACTCACAAAAAACCTAACACTCTTGCAATAAAGATTTGGAAAACCTGTAGAACTCTCTCTGATTCATCTAACCAATTTCAAAATGTTTTTCAAAGAAAACCATTTTTTTTGTAGATGCAAACACTGTTATAAAAAATCATTTGCTTGATAAAAGTGTTAGCCTCTACACTAAAAAATTCAGATCTTGCAATATGAAGATCAGTAGAAGTCTCTCTCACTCAACTAACCAATTCCAATGGTTCAAAGAAAACCATTTTTGGATGCAGAATCTACCACAAAAAAATCAGAAAGAACCTTTTGCTTGAGAATGATGATACCATCTACACCAAAACATTCCACTTTTACATTTCAGATTTTGAAAATCTGTAGAACTTTCTCTCATTTATCTAACCAATTTCTAAATGCCTCTGAAAGAAACCTCAGTGCCTACTTTGGATGTGATTGCATGATGGCTGAAGGGGTGTTCCTCTGTACAGTCTCTGATGCCAAACATCAGACCAAAACCGATGATGGCGCTGACAACAGCCACAACGCCGGCTTCAAGCACCTTCAACCACTTCTTCTGGTGTAGGTATCTGAAAATATATATCTTTGCCATGATAGATCTAATAGCAAACCTCAGAACTTAACTTTTTAAAATTTAAATTAGATTAATTTAGGATACCGTTTTCTGGCGCCAATGGTGAATGATAAGATTTTTAAACATTTATGCATATCAGGGGATATGTTAAACTTTTGACCATAGACTTAACAGTATTCAACAGAAGCACGATAGGACACTACTTTTATTGATTACCGACTTGATAGATGACAATTGTAAACATGTATTTAAGGCTCTTCACCATTTCAAGATTTTCAACTAAAACAATAACAGTAACATTCGAAACTTTCTCAAGCGGTGCATGCCGTATATTTGTTACCCTCCCTGGGTGGGGAAAATTTGTTTGTTGAAAAAAGACTTTCTGTCCTAAAGGAAAATGATTTATTCAGGGTTTTTTTTAAGGATAGTTTGGTATCATAATTGTCATGACATTTAACAAACTATTAAATTTAATAGAAATTCCTTTCATCTCAAATATTTTGTATGCAAAATAATTGATGAATTCTGAACATCACTAGAAAGCAAACTTACTTTTGCCTGAAGACAGTAAGTTTATAGTTGAGAAACACAAAGAGAGACCCCGTCAGTCCACCAAACGCCGCCATTAGCAGGAACACCGGAATCTCTATCAAGTCAAATGTTAAATTCTGAAAAATGAAAAAAAATTCAGTTGGAGTCAAATTCTAGTCTATGCAGTGAATATGGAGAACAAGTTTCGTGGATATAAAAATGATTTAATCTCTGATTGAAAACTTCCACTTGTTAATGTTGTTGTTAGTTTTTTAAACAAGTTTAAATAAGTTGATTATCCATAAAAGAATAGAACCATTGGCTCTGTAGCCCATCAGGCTATCTACAATATATTTGACAAATAATCAAAGGTCACCATTTTGGGGCCACAGAATATCAAAATCTATAAACTATAGTCCTCATGAGCTAAGGCGTCTGTACACAAGGTTTGAGCTCTAATCTAGGTATTTTATTTATGAAAAAAGTATTTAGAGCATTGTCCCTTGGGCCCTTTTAAGGGGTCACATGTTCACCATATCTATAAATAAAAACTCTTTAGATAAGGAATCTCTACAGAAGATGAAATAGTGAAAAGTTTACTGACAGACACTGGAAGACATGTCATGCCATAAGCCCATCGGGCCTTTCAGGCCAGAAGAGGTACAAATCAAATTACTTTTACTACTAGAGAAAATTGTCTAAGCTACCATATATCTTTTATTTGGCATGCCTCAAAAAATGACCAATCACCCAAAAAAAGAAAATAAATGTTAAACACAACCAGAGTACATTCATTTCTTTTCTCAACCATTTTTTTCTGTTGTGTGTGTCCATTAGAAAGAAATCTATTAGATCCATTGTGGTGGGTAATAATGATTTAGATAACTGCTTGACACTCTAGCTAAGGCATCAACCAGCTACAGCTAACACCCCCACTAACAGACACCTCTCAAGATAAGTGAATTATTTCTGTCCATTGTTAACAGACTAATGCACAGTCTAGCCAAGCGAAAGTACATCTTGACACTCATGTTGACATGTTGATGATCATTGTCAGTATAGGTATTTGTTCATAAGAATAGATAGACATTTCTTTGATCAATATTTGTAATTTTAAGGATTAAGATGACAGAGCATGGAACTAGAAATAGTCATTACACCAATGTAACTTACCTAGTTTGGAATGTGTTTAAGCAAACAAGATTTTCAAGGACTTTGTTGAAGCAATTTTGGACTTACAGGAATAATGTTGATGCAAAAGAGAACAAGGCAAAAGTGAGCATAGCTCACAAACACCTGCCTATAGATTGACTGACTTTGACTGCTGTAGCAGGGTATACGTACAAGGAATCTAGAGAAGTGAACAAGATGTTATAGGAATGTGTTGAAGCGAGCTAGACTTACTGGTAATGTGTTGAAGCGAACTAGACTTACTGGGAATGTGTTGAAACAAACTAGACTTAACGGCAATGTGTTGAAACAGCCTTGACTTACCGGGAATTTGCTTAAGTTAGTTAGACTTACTGGGAATGTGTTGAAACAAACTAGACTTAAGAGGAATGTGTTGAAGCGAACTAGACTTACCAGGATTTGTGTTGAAGCGAACTAGACTTACCGGGAATGTGTTGAAGCGAACTAGACCTGGTGAAGACAAGTGTGTTGGATGACCCTCGAAGGCACTTAGGAGAAAGTTGGTGGCAAAACATGCTATCATGGCAGAAAAGAACTGGAAGAGAAATAACATCAAAGATAGCAACAAAAGTGTCACTGCATAAGAACTTGTCATTCTATGCTATGACAACTAATATATAGAGGATATTTAATTAAGTTTGTCAAATACGATGTTTATCTCATCGAGTGGTGGGGTTGGAGCTGATATTTTCACGAGTGGCGCAACTCCAACCCAACCACGAGATGAGATAAACATTGTATTTGACAAACTTAATAAAATATTCTATTTATTATATAATTTCATTCTAATTTTGTTGATTTTAGTGTTTATGATGTCGATAAACATGTCTTAACCCTAAAAGTAGTCCCGGCAAACTTCACCAGCAGTGACGATATATTATATCGCTACTGTCACCATTGACGATATATTATATCGCTACTGTCACCATATACAAGGTTTATTTCACTGATAAATCCCAGTATTTCATTGCTTATTATATAATAAAAGCATAATAATATAGGATAATAAAAAAAAATTAGCTTTCATAGTCTCCAAATTGAACAGAACATTGCAGTCTGCTATGAATTTAGTAGGCAAATTTTAAGTAATCTTTTCATATCATATATATATATGTTCATGAGATAATTTGCATTTTCTAATAATTTTTCCTTTACAACATACCACTCTCCAAACAAGCTCTGTGTTCCAAAAACTAGCGGCCTCCTCTACACTGAAGAGCGTTCCGCCTACTGGAGCACCAAAAGCAGCCGACACGCCAGACGCAGCACCAGCCGCCACGAAGTCACGGATCTCGTGATCTGACCGGAAATCATCATATATCTGGATACGCATAAAATGAAACGTCAAAATCTGATATATATATATATTACACATAATTACGCAAAATATTACACATTCCTATAAAACTGGGTTTATAAATACAATTTTGCACATGTGAGTCAACTTTGATTATTTGCTTAAATATCTTTAATAATTTGTGTTTGATAAGATACAGATAAATAACTTTGATTTTCAGATGTTAATTGATACATTTGTAAATATCTTAATTGAAATACTTACCCTAATTTCTTTCCTTTTCTTTCCACACCAGTGAATTCTCCCCTTCCCAAGGCCAGCAGCCATAATACCCCCAGAATGAGCCATCGGGCCTTCCTGTGTAAGGTGGAAAATCGTTAACCAGCATATAGCTAATCAATGATAAACATATAAAAACAAATTTTAAAAAGATGTCTCTGATTAGTTGAGAAAAAAAAAAAATTATCCAAAATTGAGTGAACAGACCAGGGAGAAAAGGGATCAAAAGGACGAGAGAACAGACTGAAAGAAAGTCATAGTGAGAGCTAGAGAACAGGTTTTAGAACAACTCAAATTTGGTTTTCTATCTGTCAACCTGTCCAGCTTGGGTGCCTCTTAGCTATTGTGGTGGCAAAATCGATTGAAAACAAATGAAAAGTTTCATGCAAGAAAAGACGAGTGATGCACCAACCTTGCCACAGGCAAGACCTCCGAGAATGGAAAGGATGACGCCAACGACCTTTGACACAAACCCCCCAAATGTCAACAGGCCTGGAATGCGAACCCCATTGAGGTAGGACTTGATTAATGGAATGCCACTGCCAGCTGCCTTCGGCTAAAATCAGATTTAAGAACATTTATAAAATTACCTTAATGAGTTTTTATTAAAAATTAAAATATTGATTTTACTAAATTTCCAAAATATTCTTTTTTTCAAAAACCTGATAAAAGCTTTACCCTGATCATAGTTTCATCTGTTTGATGAATAACCAAGTGGTTAGTGCATTTGACTTCAGAAGGTCTGAGTTCGAGTCCTAAAAGCTTAACAACTTACAGCTGCATATAAAAATTATTCACTTACTACTGTATCCTAGTGCAAAAATCATGTAATTTAGGTTTTTTTTTAACGTCTTTAAAATAACTTCAGCAGAACTGACAAAGATCTCCTATTGTCAATTTATTATTGGATCTTGTGCAAAAATAAGAATTTTGGTATGATTAAATTTTAGACAGAATTAATGGGACACAATTAATGGGACACATTTTTCGAAGTTCCAATTTCTTTAAATTTTGATTCCATATATATTCCGTTTCGACTCTCTGAGAAAAGAATCAACAAAATCATATTGACTTAAGCAAACAAACAAACATGACTTGTGTTTAAAGCTGTTGGTCACTTATAAAGGATTTTTAGTAGAAAAATAAAAATTACTGTTTTTGAAATTTGGACCCCTGGTCACTTCAATGACATGCCAAAAACTATTATGGTTAACTGTTGGGTATGGCATATGATTGCGTTACGGTGTAATGGATTTTCACTTCGGTATTGAAAATTTAACATTATCTGTTTCTTTTTCGCAATGCTACGATGCCTCAAAGACATGCCAAATTACATGATATTTGTACTAGGATACGAAGGTATGTGAACAAACTTTTGGTATTCAGCTGTATACCTTTCCAATATGCACAACGGTTACTGTGCATTTTTAAGGTACATAAAAATTCAAATTCACACCCATTTATTCTAATATTCATTTGGACATAATTACCTAGCAGTGTTAATTTTCATCCACTATTTTTTCTTTGAGATCTTTATCAAAATAAATTCTGAACAATTGCATAATTTGTATAGCTTTCTCTTCATAACTAAATTACAAATGCATTCTTTTGATTCTGATTGCAAAAAAACCCATCAAGTTGTAATAATATAACTATGAGATAATAAAATATTCATAAAATGATTTCATTATAAACCAAGATACATTTTTTTAATGCAAATCTTAATTGAGACTTGGCCAATACAAAATACCTCAGACATGTAACTTTTTGAATATAGGAATAACTTATTCATTATGAAGATATATTCAGAATACAGGTAAGAAGCTTACCTGTACATAAGTAACAAGCGCAGCACCTAGCAACGTTATACCAAGGTTTATTCCACACCATATTAACACTGGAATGATAAGGCAGTTTTCCTTTGAACACCGATCTAAATCTGGACATTTCTTAAGGAAAGAAACATACAATTATCAACATGAATATATTAACACTGTATTAAATAAGACGGCTCTGCAAGTATTGTACCTGTAACTTCTTGTTTTGCTGGTTAAATTTATTAGGCATTGCTTGAATGTTACCATGAAGGATAAAAGGTTCGAGCCATCAGTTTGCTTATGCATCAAAACGGCATCTTTATATAGCAACTTACTGAAACGATTAACATTATGAATCATCATTTTCATAAACAGGAGAGTAACGCCATTGACAACGTTATGAAATTTTCACTCACACAACACCAAGAGTTTCCCTGTCACTTTAAGACTGATATCTGTCCAGCTGTTAATTTGGTTTTGTTGTAAACATTGCAGCTGGTATGAATAGTTCATATATACTAAACTGTATTCAACATTTCTAGCCCTGGGCACGAAGAAACTCTAAAAAAGAGGGTGATTACTAAAATGGCTTTCCATAAAATTTCCATGATTATCAACACAATTTTTTTTTGTATATCATGCAAGAGGTACTTTTAATGTAGTTCAATGACTAATGGAGATTCAAACTGTAAACAGTGAGGTTATTAGAAGGAGGGGGTGATTTTCAATGAAATTAAAGATAATGCCATCATTGAAGCTGTTATTGAAATTGTCACTGAAGCTGTCAATGAAGTTGTCAGTGAAGTTGTCAATGAAGTTGTCAATGAAGTTGTAACTGAAATTGTCATATATTGAAGTTGTTATTGAAGTTATTATTGAAGTTGTCATGGATGTTGTCACTTAAGTTGTCATTGAAGTTGTAACTGAAATTGTCATTGAAATTTTCATCAAAAACTTTCATTTAAGTTGTCATTGAAATTATCATCAAAATTGACATTGCAGGGTACTCTGATAGCCAGGTTTCCTGGTTAATGCGGTCGAGGTGACTTGGGTCTGTCTTGAAATTCGGTTTCTTCTTTGTAGTGCGGTATACCATACGTTCCATATCTAACATAACGGTAGTTACATTTCTAACATTAGTTCATCATCCTACAATAACACTAATGTAAACTGATGTAAACAAAAAAATACCAAGCTCAAAGGTGAAATTTTGTGTATCTAATCAGCAAGTTTTGATAAAAAGCCCTAAATAACATTTCAAAGTTGTGAAACGTCAGTCTGGAACCCCTTTTTAAGAAATAAATACCTATTAACTTTTAATTGAACATAGTTAGGGATCTACAAGACCACGAAAAATTGGTTTCTCTTACCAAAAGATGAAGATGGTGGATGTACCTTTAACTTCAACAGAAAACTTTTATGGTTCTGTATTAAAGAAACATTATATGCTCTCATTAAATGTTACGACTGCCGCTTTTAAAACTTAATTCTCTGAATATTGATTTATGTATTAAAAAGAAAATTAAACACTATTATTTTCAACTTAGAACATAAATCAATCAATACTAAAAGATTTTCTCCACCTAAGAATTCTAAGACTTTCAGTGCAATGCCATAACTTTATTCTAAAAGCTATTTTATGCCTTAGGGTTTCTCTATTGTTTAGTCCAAAGATTCTTCAAGCTTTATATTTTGCTTCTTTCAATCTTATTTAATTAAGGAGAGAGTGTCTGTGTAATTTTTGTGGGTTTAAGGTCAATGTTTTACAGTTTATGGTATTGATTTTTAGCAGATTCAATTATCTATAGTGTTGAAAGATAAACTTGAGCCGATTTCTAATTCTGAAATCAATTATTGAGGATTTACATTTCTTGCGTTACTTTATTCCTTTCTATAATTCACTTTGAAAAATTCATATAACCTTGGAGCTAAGTTTTTACCACTTCTGATTTGCAAATATTGAAATAGAAATTAATTGTTTGACCTTCCTTTAGCAATTTATTTGAAAAATTGATTTCATAATGTGTTTGTTCACTTGGTTATGAACCGATTGAACCACATTCACAAAACAGTTTAAGATGAACTTTCAAAATGTTAAAAAAACAGTGAACAAAATATGAAATTTTTTCCCCATTAATTAAAGCTTTGAAATTCAAATGTTTTAGAATTTCCAAATTACATTGAAAATGGTTAAACTATATATTACACATTTTTAAAAAAACAATCAATTGACAAATTTTCATTGTATAAATATAAGAAAATCATAACAAAATATTAAATCACCTCATATCCCATCAAAATTGCACTGTTTCATCATCTATCTATCTATCATCGTTGAAGACTGATTAAAAAATATCTACAATTATTTTTTTCTCTTTTCAATTCCAAATTTTTGTCAGTTCAGTCAAGTTGGTATAAACACAAGCTGACATGTTTTCCATCTCAGTATCAAAACATTCTTCTAAATGAACAAGAAATCTTGTGAAAAATTGATGGTTTTTGGTATAATCAAGAAAATCATTAATGTTAACTCTAACTATCTAAACATATCTCGACGGGCAGTATTTTTATTTCATTACAAACCATGATGAAATGTTTTCGTTAGATATTCAATCATAGCAAATATACACAGTGATGATATAAAACTAAGAACTTAGTTATCAGTTACCATAGGTCCCTGCTGTTAAAAACGTCCCTTACCTGCTGTAAAGAATACCTTACCATATCCAACATTAAGCAAAGCTCTAGTTTGTTTTTGTTCTTGTAAAAAGCTATCTTTTATAACCTAAAATAGGAGATATAATTTTTCTGAATGAATTCACATTGTACTATACAGTAAAGGAAAAGCAAAAAAAGGGGATTAAACATCTAATATCAATTTCAACATATACATGTTTTAGTATGTCAAATAGGAAGTCTTATTTTTCTACAGAAATTATGTTTAAAAATGTCCTGGTACAAACATATTATCAGTTAAGCATATGAGTTAGATAACACCATCAAAAAGACAATATCAACCTCTATTACAATAAAGTTCCATCAAATTTGGAATAATATGAAATACCTTTATTCAATTGCCTTACATGTCTTACCATATCCATTTAATAACAACTTGGGGGCTCTCGTGTATTTAAGTTTAAATTCATTCGCTTTGGGCAATTACCCACTTAACTGTGGTTCCTTATCCCCCAAGTGTAAACCAGAGTTCAGGTTCAATCGGGTCCGCAGATCCACTTCTCGAAATCCAAGAGTCCGCAGACTCTAAAATTGTCCGAGCTGCCACAGCGGCCCCAGGACACGAACCTAGCTCTCGGTTATGCCCTTCTTAACACCAGTCAGCTCCCAAGTTGTGCCAAATAATATGTGTATTAAACATTATTGCTTAAATTTCTGTTCTTTGTTATGTTTGCACAAATTATCAGTTAAGCATATGAGTTAGATAACACCATCAAAAAGACAATATCAACCTCTATTACAATAAAGTTACATCAAATTTGGAATAATATGAAATATTATTTATCACAATATTCTCTTTTCTTGTTGGAAAATAACACTCAAAGGTCTCATAACAATTATTGAAAAGCTGATAGATTCCAATAAAACACAAATATTCGTTCCTTTATAAGGACATTGTATAAAACACATCCTAAAAAATTTGTGTATTTCTCATAAAGTTTTAGCAAGGGACATATCAATTTTGAGTTAATAGATACAATTACTGAAAGTATTCTTTGAGGGCTTCCAAAGTAACCATTCCATTTATTTTGGTAATAATTTGGTGTGAAACATTCATTCACATTTGCATCAAGGGAATCATTAATCTCACTTTTGCTTTGCAAGGCTTTACTACATAAAGGTGTGTTGAAAAGAACTGCTTTCATACTTTAGGCACACTTTGCACTACAATACTTAAAACATATTGGGAAATAGGCACTCGCTTTACATAATTTCTATCAATGCAATAAATTAATACATAATATTCTTTGCAATTGACCTGCAATTTATAATGAAAATATTAAGACGGCCAAAATGGGCTTAGAGATATTAAAAATCTTCGGTCAGCAAAAATAGATATTAGTCAAGCATTTTATAAATTAACTTACCAAAAGCAGGTATAAGATTAAATTGGAGTTTATGGTGTTTGAAAGATTATATATCCAATATTCATATAAAAGGTAAAGGTTTACGTGTGATTTCAACTTCAGCACATATTTAGATTGTGTGGTTATTTCTTATTGAATACTAATAATTGTCAATGAATTTGGCAGTTGTGGATAAATATGAAAGATATGTTTAATTGCTTCATCATAATTGGTGTTTTACAACATATAAAAGATTAACAAATACATTACCATGAAAATCACAGAGTATTTTTTTTAATGGCTGAACAAGTGTCAAATTACGTTAAAATCAAATTTTTACCAGAACTAGGCAGGCACTATCATATTTGACAGACACTAATTGTATTGGTAAAAGGTTACTTAAATTGGTTTCATTTTTTAGTTCAATCTCATTATAAGCTAGAATGAGAAGATAAGCTCATATGAAACTAATTCTTAAAGTAAAAAAAAGTTTCAAAACAGAAATTAGGTTACAGTTATAAATTTTGTTTTTAGTCTAGAGTGCCTCGGTCAAAAGAAAATATCTGCAAGTGATATTCGTCTAATTTTTTTTAATTTCGTAATGTTAAAGTATTTGTAACTGTGCACTTTAAGATTGAATAAAAATTGTAATAATGATAATAATCTTTATCAAAATTTGGGGAAAAATCATGTCAATAATGACAACATTAATGATTATGATGCAGGCCTCAGTCAAAGGATACAGTTTTTGATTAATTCAAATTTATGATGAGCAACTATTTCCACGGAGATCTGAACCCCCGCTGCCAAGAGTGCTGTGCCGATTCCAACCAAGAACATGATAACCCATCTTGACACTGCCTTTATTGTGTGAGCTTTCTGGAAAAAAACATGTTCCATTAGTGAAACAAATAACTTTTTAAAGGCGCTCAATCAAAAAAAATTATTCGATCTATGCAAAGCATTTAGTGCAAATTAAAATTTTATTTATCCTTTATGATTATGAATTTATGAATAAAAAATCATAAACCTTCCATCTTAATTAAACTTTGAAATTCTAAAAACAAAAAACTGATCCTTTGGGAAAACAAGGGGTAAGTTTATTCTATTCTTATTATGAATAAATAAATGATAAATAAATAAATGAATAAATAGATAGATACATAGATAAATACATTTTTAAAAAATAACATAAATAAATAAATGAAGGAATGAATGAATGAATGAATGAAGGGATGGATGGATTGATGGATGATGGATGGATGAATGGTTTCGATAAATGAATGAATGAATGAATAAATGAATATATACCTAAATAGATGAATTAAATAAGTAAATATTAAGATAAATGAATAAAGAAGGAAAGCTTCTTACCTTTGATTTATTCTTCTCATCCTCTTGTAGCTGCAGCTCACTCTCAACTGGATCGTAGTTCAAACTCTGACAAATGAATAATTCTTATCATTATTAGTTATAGAGAAGAGAAATATCTGGACCTGAAAGTACCTGACTTAAAAGTTATCTACAAACTCTGTTACAAGATCATTATACTTACACTTAAAGATAACTGGAGGTCGGTTGACTACTAAACAAGTACAATATTCGACCCAGTTATAATCTTCAGTCTCTGTAAAGAAAGATTCTTACCCATGCAAATTACAAATATGCCGGGTATCAAAGTTTTCATAATGGTCATGGGAAGTACAGTTTTTCTAAAATTAACTCGAGAGCTAATTGGCTGACAGAACTATTTTCTATTCATTCGTTCAGCGAGTCTAGCATACACGTGTCAATGAGACTTCAAAACAAACATTGTTTTTCATTTCATACGGTATATCATGGAAAGTTAAAGGTTAATTTGTTGTTTGTTCATTTAGGAATGTCTTTCTTAACATATGATCCACAAACATATAATGCATTGCTGGGACTACATTTAACTGCGACATGACATTATCGTTGTTCATCGTGCATGTATACAGCAACCAAGGTCACTTGCAACTCGCCTTCACAAGGGTATTTTCCAAAAGTACCATTAATATTGTTAGATTTTACTTTGGTAAGAAGGAGAAAAACCAACTCGAAACTCAGAACTCTGTCCCTTGTGAATTATTGTGATAAATTCCTCGCTAAAAAGTGATGTGGGATAAGGGGATAGGATTTTATATAGTGACTTTTCTTTGACAACAGGAAGATGTCAGTTAAGGGATAGAACCGGTTGGGATAAAGTTTAGCCAACATAACTAATAACACCTTTTTATTATTGCAGGACGATGATGATAATATAGATAACAAACTTACCTCCCACTTTGAGACCAATCTTTTTCTAAAACGAGGCGAATTCTCTCCATACTGCTTCATTCGTTTATGGAAATCCTGAAAAAATAAAATTTCGTAAGTTTACTTTTTATAAAAATGAGGAGCAGAAAATAAACCTCTTTTAAAATCAAAAGGATAAATTAAGAATTATAATGATGTGTTTTGCTTACAACATCAAAACTTAACCCTTCAATGGACTATTATGATAAAGTTTTTATAGAATTTAAATGAAATTTATGATGTTGGTGAAGTGCCAATACTGCATGATGACATTGGACGCCAACAATTATATACTGTAAAAATATTATGATTTGCGTAGGTTTAATATCTGGTCCATTCAGAGTGAAAACAAACTTTTTTCAACAGTCATTAAATTTAGAAGCTTATATGATTCAATTAGTTTCTCTTTGATAATGACATTCCCTAGGTCTATTGTCATGGTAATATCAGCTAAAATTTTAAAAATTTTGTTTTAGAAATGCTAGAAATTTAATTGTTCAAATTTCTTATTTGCAAAACTTTGTGAAAAAGTTTACATTAAGTAAATGAAGAAATATCTGGACTCATAACTCATTTAACAAAGGGAATAATTAGCAAAGATACTGATTACAGATAAACCTTTTAAGAATATTCTTTAATCTGTAGATAAAGGGTTAAAGAGTATATATGAACTGAAAAATCATTAAAAACATGAATGTCAGCATGACCTCTACGACTGGTGGCACTCGTTCATGGCTGAATCTGGGAACAATCACCTACAAGGAGTTTAGTCAGGTTATTTGTGTTAAACATGTAACAGTGATCAGGTATTTACTCTTCTGATGTTAAAGTGACAGTTGTCTATTTCAAGACATTGTCCATTTCAGAGACATTGTCCATTTCAGATACATTGTCCATTTCAGAGATAATATTATCCATTTTAGAGAGATCTGAAATCACCAATGAAATTTTTTATTTCCAATATGGTTAATCATAAGTGATGACATATTTTCAATATGGGCACATGTGCTCATACCATTTTTGCCTAGCAACGATTGTTTAAGCGCGAGTTGCAATATTTTGTTGTCTGTGACGTCATAGAACCATTGCTCTAGACATATCACTGCATGTAGAAGGCCGTTGCAAGGGAAGCAGGACATTTTCTGAATATTTCATTGCTCTTGAGATGGAATAGAGTCGATAATTCTCTATTTATCACATAGTTTATATATGGTAATGGGATCATAATGCACAGCTTAATAACAAAACAACTAGATATAAATTCAGATATTATACCTTTTTCCATAAACACCTGCACACTATTGAAAAAATTACACATCATTTCGATAAGAATCTATTTTTTTTAAAAGTTTCATTCAGATTTAAATTAGTAGTTTTGAAAACCT
The DNA here is from genome assembly GCA_921293015.1 of Phorcus lineatus. Classification (NCBI taxonomy): domain Eukaryota; kingdom Metazoa; phylum Mollusca; class Gastropoda; order Trochida; family Trochidae; genus Phorcus; species Phorcus lineatus. The sequence goes on from OV121090.1 coordinate 10,343,276, forward strand.
CTTATAACAATACAATTGGTTATAAAATAATATATATACATGCTGCTTTCAAATTTCCATACCTTTTTCTTTCAGATACTTCTTTAAAAACATTTCTTTAAGAAAATTTCCAAGAAATTCTAATCATTACTGGATATATAGACTCTTTGAAGTTGTCTTATATTCTTCTTTAACTCTACTCTAATTGAGGATTCTGGCATTCCCTTGGGTAATATAATGGATCATTATATAAATATATCTAGAGGGAGCTTAATGTCAATGACACCGTGAGTGCCCCAGAAACATATTTCCAGTAAGTATCCTCATATGCCAGCAAAAAGCTAAAAAAATCCATTGGAGCAATCATTAACACATCCTTATGACAATCTTAGAAATAGGAACACATTTTTTTCCTGTTACACTAGATGTTTTGGCATGTAACATGATATGTGTGTGCAAGAAATAATTATGTTTTCTTTGATTTCCCACAAGAACCTCTTCTAGCAAGAACAGTAATAGATGGAACCGTCAAGGAATTTGTAGACTTCAAGAACCTTTAAAAACATTTGTTCATTAAAAAACTATTACTATAAAACAAAATGAAGTTTTAATGCTCACCAAAAAATAAGCAAAATGAATACGAAAAAATAGTTCTTAAACTTTTTCCAGAACACTCTTGGCGCCAATGTTCGTTTTGGTACATGAAAAAAAGTCAAGAAAATTGGAAATATTTCAGTTCTTTTGATTTTTTTCAACAGGAAATACATTCGACTATCAAAAAAAAAAAATCAGAGACCTTTGGTTCCAATGATAATCTTAGAAAAAACAAATTCAGAGACCTTTGGTGCCAATGATTGCAAATTGGTAACATTTGAACTAGAACAAATTTGGAAGTGGACGACAAATGGGTTCTTGGAAATAGGGGAAAAGTGGAACACAAAAAATCAAACATCTCAAACCTTATAGCTGGATCGGTAAATTTTGGAAATCCTCGTGAAGTGCTTAAAGACATCCCTATGCCTCACAGGAGGTTGAGGAACAATGTCCCTCCGGAATCGTGTCATCATCCACCAAAAACAGTTTTACCCCCTTTGTCTGATATACAGTGCTTACTTTGCAGTGAGAGAACAAGAACAAGTGGTGCCACCTGCAGAATGTCTTTGACAATCAGAGCAGTTGAGGCGCTGCCAAATGTCTGCACTGTCAACCTTGAAGTGAGTAATCTGTGGTGGCACTGTTTGTGAGATAACTCGTTTCTGTGGCAATCATGAATGGCTTTATATGCAAAACATCACTGGCAAATCCACGATTGGGGATGATAATAATGATTTGTGCAAACCCCTAGAAAACAACCCACACTTTTACTCAAGATAAAAACCATCATATAGATCCAAACCCCCCAAACTTTTACCTCACATCCCCTTGAACTGCCACTTCATGAATTTATTTAGAAAAATCTATTAAGTGAAAAATACCTCAAATAGTGTTGAATAACAGTTAATTTTTTGCATTAGCAAAAATATTTTTTTGACAATCATTCAAAGAAACGTGAAAGTCATATTCCAAGGAGTACTTGATTAATAGTTTACCATTTAAAATTAGATGCATAGCTATTGAGGATGAATGTATAATAATCAAAAATACAAACTGTAAAATAGGTATCTGTCATTCAAACAAGGTTAAAATGACTGGTAATTATGGAAAAATTAAGCTTATTTAAAAAACATGCATAGAATTTCGAACATCCATTACAATTTTCTTCTAATATAGTTTCAAATTCAGAACAGGTAATTGTCACAAACGTGACAAATCACTTTTAGGTCACCCAAATCAACTGGAGTCTGGGTGCTCCTCTTTTAAAGTTTGATAACAAATTTCAAGACTCTGGGTGCAGTGGTTCAAAAAATAAAGCTCTAACAACATTTCAAAACTGGTCAAGTCGTATTGACCTTGAAAATTCAATTAATCTTGTTCTATTGTGTTTTACTCATTTTGAAAGGAAACATTGTAAACAAACCTCATATTCTTCCATCACAATAGTGAGCATTCTGTGACAATATCCTTCAGCCTTCTTGCATTTCAAACATAAATCTCATCTAAAACACTCCAATGTATTGTTCAACCTACAAGACATTAAGATCCAAATCTTAACCCTAAAACAAACTTTTCCTGTCAATCAAAATCTGACAACTACAACCAGCAGTAAACTGTTACATATAGAAACCTTCACTCTATAAATTCCAAATCCGAATTACTATCCTTGATCAAAGCAACCATGACATAATCCAGCCCTTTCACAACCCACTTACCAAACCCTGATTCTACCCCTCCTCGTCCTACCCTGATACCTTCTTACCCAATCTTTACCCCAACCAAATAACCCAAAGTTCTTACAAAACCTTTACCCTTAACCAATCTTAACCCCCCCCCCACCCCCCCCCCCCCCACCCCACATCAAAACCAAACCATGCCGCTAAACCAATCCTATCCTAAAATTGTACAAAATCGTTACCTTACCCTTTTTAACCAGTCTTTACCCAAACCAAATATCCAAAAGACTTACCAAACTTTTACCCTAAACCAATCATAACCTAATCATGACCCTAACCCAATCCTATCCCAAGTTCTTACCAAATCATTACGATAATCCATTCCTACCCTTGGTTCAAACCCAACCATTACCCTAAACCAATCATAACCTTAATTCTTACCCAATAGTTACCTTTACCCAATCATAGCCCAATTTCTACCTAACCATTACCATTACCTGATCCTTACTCAATCCTAATCATTGCCAAAGTTCTAACCCAACCATTGCCCTATGCCAATCATAGAGCAAAATCTTACCCAATCATTACCTAACCAAACCATTACTCTTACCAAAACGTAACCCAAGTTCTCATCCAATCTAATCTGTAACTTTTACCTAATCATAACCTAAAGCATAGCCCAATAAAACCCTAAACCCATCCAAACCATAAATAAGTCACCGTTCGAACCCAAACCTCACTATCATCTAATAATGATTAACCTCTAGGAGATTTTAATGACATATCATTTTGCTTTCATATGTTTTTTAATACAATATATGCTATATATGCCATGTATAAACTTCCACATGTGCTGATATGAAAAATATCTTGCATATGTTGCCCCAAATTACAAATGTAAGGAGAATGAAGGCATTGATTGAAATTGAAACACATTATGTATACATATATACTTGAAATACACAGCACAGCAGAGATTTTATAAGTCTGGTTTACAGCCAAAATTGCAACCTTCAACCTTCATACAGTACGTACTGTCACTATAGAGACCCAGCATTAAAATAAAAATAGTCTATACTGCTCAATGAAATGACACCATCGATACAGTTTGGCATCCCTGAGAACAATAACTCACAGATTGTCTTTTAAACTCTAACACAAGGAAAGGCTATATCCTTATCCAACAATTCACAGCGCTACTGCACTTTGAACAGCACTTACTGACCTGCACACAAGCCATGTGTCTCTCAAAGTAAGTAATTACCTACATATACACGATGTACAGAGGCAAATTAGTGCACATTCTCTATAAGCAGAGGTTACTTAACTCAAATCTTCCCACAAAACCTCTATTACAATTGAGCCATTTTATGCAGTTAAAGGGACAATCTTTGTTTAACACGACATTTTATTTGGCCATGACAGTTGTGCAGATGCCATATTTTCTGATGTAACTTCAAAACATCTCACACATACACCTCCCAAGTGCCAAATAAGCGCCTAATATAGTTTTTAATGAAAAACATCTTTATCAGGTATATATTAGCTAAATCTCAAAGCATGTCCCATTTACATTCATTCATACTAGTTATGTAACTTAACATTGTTATATATTTGGGACCATACTATCTTCAAAGCACACAAATTTTGATTTGTTGAGTCCCTTTGCAACACCAACAGCACTATCCATACTTCTAACTTACCCACACAACCACCAGGCCTTGACAGTCGAATATTGCCTTTGATACCTTGTTATTGTCCCTATACCAAAACAATAACATACATTGATATTTTTCAGTAAGATTTCAATTTGATGACACCGTTATTAAAAGTTTGACATCTGTGATTCAAACAACAAATGGTCCGCTCCTTTAGAAAACCTTTCATGTTGAAAACTAAAACATTGAAACCATCCTTCTATCTACATCATAAGAAAGGAAAAAGTGTTTTTGTAACAGAGGAAAATTGGGGATATATAAGATGAGTAAAAGCTGTCAGAGAAAAAAGTGTCACATTTTAAAAGACGTAACTTGGGAAGATTGGTCAACAACTGTCGAAGATACTTACTTCATCACAGCCGTCTCTACATTATTCAGAAGTCATCTTGGAATTAATCTGTAAATTTTTTATCTATCTATTACCAATGTATTGTATTAATAATTGTTACTCTTTTGACATCATGTCTTTGTATAGAAATCTTAATTTGTACTTTGTATGGAATAAGATAAATAATTGTTTATACAAAATGGTTAAATTTCTTGTAAACTACAAATGCAAATAAGCATTATGAATATCTATAGAGCTTTATATGAGATGTAAATGTATTTTTCCGAAGTGCTTGGTCTATATGTTTTCCCTGAATGTTTCTATACATACCCGTTTTCACAAAGAAGATTGGAAGAATTCTTTCAAAATGCTTTGTTCAGATAATTTTCTTCTTTATGTTTTTCTCATCACCATTTTTCTTGCATTTTTTTTCAGATAAGAACTGACAAACATCGAGGTTCAGATGTTCCTAACAACAAAACATGTTCTTACCATTTGAGATTGACTTATTATTTGTTTCTTGGAACACTGCCTAATCATTGTACAAGTGATAGTGATGTGTTTATTGCATTACCTCTATGTTTTATAGGTACATGGTCGGGAAAGCTAAACGGTACACAAGTCACAGCTAGGCTAGTGACTTATAGACAAGTCACACGTTAGTGACTTTAGCGTCTTTGGGATTTACATGAAAGTGACTGAATGAACAGACTGCATCTTACCCGGCAGTCACTATGATTAGAAAAGCAAAACAGGATTAAGGTTATGTAGTTTGACTCAAACCAAACTAATGTATTATTTGATATGTTTTTACCTCGTACACACTATCTCCCACTCCCTCCCTCTCTCTACCTCTCTCTTCATTTCTAGCTCCCGTCTATCTCGTCTCTTCATATAAATACTATGACTATAATTTGGTTGAATTATTATATAATCCATCTAGTCGTTTTGTTGATTATGTTATGTCTTCTGAAAATGTATTGATTATTTATTGGAATAAAAAAAAGAAAAAAAAAAAAGGATTAAAGTTATGATTTCTTAGGATTAATATAAATTCATACACACAAAAGTTTTTGTTCATCTTCGACTTTGTTTAAAAAACAATTTGACAAATTCTCTTTTCTTTAAAAATTCCATGGTATCTCCCTGTTCTTATATAAATCATGTGAAAAGGAGCGTAATCTTGTTATCGATGATCAAGATTTCCTTGTTGTTAGTCCGAAAGGTAATGTTCTGAAGAACCGAATCTATCATTTTGAAGTAGAAACATTTGTTAGATAATGAGAGACTAGCTGACCAATTTTGGAGAAATATATCTGTAAGACTTTGTTTATTTGAACAGACTAAACGGTAATGCTATTCTTCAGACTGTTTATGCTTGGCTTTCCTGAAGCCGATTGAAAACAACAACCGTTAAGTATTAGTTACCGAGTTTGCATTCACCATAGTCCATACAATTAGACATGGCTTTTTTTACCCAAAGAAATTTCTTATAAGCGTCCAAATAAAGTTTCAATTTACTATGTTAACCAAAATTTACAAAACAAATTAATTTTAAAGTTTTACCCTTACTGAAAACAGAAAAAAACATGTATTATGAAATAACTCTCTACTCAGTTTAGCTTAAGCGGAATTCTCAACTTTTTTTAATTAGCTTAAACCGAAAAATATTTTAGCCGTGGCAGGATAACTCAGTTCTAAAGCCATCTGATCATTAAAGTGATTTTAAAAGTGGTCAATAAATTAATATTCCATTACTATGGGAATGGTGTTTCGATTTTGTCTTATTAATGATCTTACAAACGGGTTCAATTCTAATTTCCATTGCAGTAAAATATTATATTTTTGCAGATTCATACAGAGTTTACCATCAATATGTTCTAAAAATCGAACACATGACCGTCAAAGTAAAATTTACATTATGTGAGCTGAAAGCTGAAACATATATTAATAATTTATGAACGTTTGAATACATCATCAACATCTTGATTAATAGGGTTAGTAATTTATGGTTATGGTTTATGGTTATGTTTAAATGTGGATCTGCCTTAACCCTAATTAAACAATCATGCTATTATTTACCACTCTATTGTAACACTTTCTTATCACAGTACAAAATGTTCACATTAAGAAAGTTTTCCATTATTTTTCTCTTGTCTCTGAGTGGGTAATCTGATAAACAGATAAACAGTACTGGCAAACTGACAGCCCATGCCAACTCATGTACCAGTTCTTACTATGCTCTGTTTCTGCTTTCCGTGTGACCTTTTTCCCTATCATGTGTGGGTGTATTTTACCTATGATGCTTGTATACATTATTGTCATTTTTGGTTTAAAGGCCTGTAATTTGGGGTAGGGGGTGAAGCCATTTTGCTTCATGCAGAAGTTGAAATATGACAAAAGTTTTCATCAAAATACAACTTTGTAAATAATAAACATAAAAATTATTCAATTGTTTACCTTATTTTGTAAAATTTGAAAATTAAAAGTTCATTTACTAACTCTTACATCAATTGATTGACCTTTTTACTGTAAATCTAATGTTCCATATGAAAATACAATGTTTAACAACAATGAATAATCTTGAATTCAATAAATGCAGTTGCGTTTCAAATTCCAAGTGCATGGATATTGTGTTCTTGGGAAATATTGCAATCAATAGGCACAACATTGCTGTCAGTGGAATTTGCTTCCAAAATTGTCCAATAAAGACAAAAAACACAATGTATCAACAAGCTTCAACAAATTTATTGGCCAAGAAAATGCCTTGTATGTACAACAGCAGAAGATTCTTTGATAGAAGATGAAGATTTGGATTCATAGATAATACCATGTTCTTAGATTCCAAACTAAGATGCTTATCTTATAAATGAATTATCAACTCCTTCTTAAGTGGCCTTCACACGGCAAACTAAAGTTTGACAACACATTGCTGTTATTTCAAGTTTTAGACTGTGAATGGTTCAACAACTTGTCACCAACATCAATTCCCTAGTTGTCAAACTGCTGGCAAGAAATAGGATTAGTCTATTCTTAACAACATTTCATCAAAGTTATGAAATTTTCAAACACAAGTTTGTTGACAGGGGTGTTGTAAAAAATGTTGTTCAGAGGTAACCAATGACATGCTACATTTAGTCACATGACTTTTTGAAGTAATGGATAAAACGTCATTTGCTCATCGAGTTTGACGACATGTGTTAATTGAATATATAGATATTGATAAAAACTATTCACCTATATAAATCCTGTATGGTAAACAGGAACTGTAACAGAGCCACTCACTGAGTGTATCTCAAGCTAAAGTAGACATTGTTTACTTTGAAAATAATAAAATCAATAAACTTGGAAATGCTGACAGTAGGATACACTAGAACATATTCTTATCTTTCGACTTTGCGATGAACCACAGGATCAATGATATATATTTATAATCTTTGCATAAAAAGTAAAACAGAAATATAGATATTATTTTTCAACATAAAAAAATCCACGCTATTATACATAGAAGTTTGGATAGAACAGAAATGTAGATCTTCTTATCTTTCACCAAAAATCACCAGAATTGTTCATATAGAGTTTTGTATATTCACAGGAGAAAAATATAGGTCTGCGACCTTGTTTATATGACCTTAGCAGTGAAAACTGATGATTGAGACAATATTATCATCTTCTGCAGATAAACTGTACAAATGTCTACATTTCTATTAGAAGATGTTCGGCGAAATAGAAACGTATGAAAATAACATATGCCAAGGAAAGATAATCCATGATTATTTTGATGTGTAATGTTGACAATACAAGACTAACTGATAAAATTATGCTGAATTCTGTTACTTATATCTAGAAGATATCTTTTGGCTCACATTTGTTTAACCATTTCGTATAGGCCCTAAAAAAATATTTTTCACCTCAAATTGACTTTTATGAGGCATATGATGGTATAGACACTCACTAAGTTTTATCTTGATGCAGTAAAATATTTATCATTGTTTACAATTGACCTTTCCTCAATGAAAATCTAGTAAAAAATGCAACTTTTGAACTGAACTGAGAATAAAGGATAAATTATATTTATTTAAGCAATACTGTAACTTAACTGATTTTAAAAAAGTATAAGCGATGTTATTGTATACAGATAGTGTCTGCCATTTTAGCTCTTCTGACTGTACTGGTCTTTTTTAATCAACTTAAAGAGCCACTCCGTGATTTTCATGACATATTATTTACCGTATATGATACGAACCCAAATGTCATATGTGATGATATAAAATCAAAACATCTTAACTTTTCATGTCCAAAAGACATATATACGACAAATACTGGTTTTCCATGAAAATCTAAAAACCGCCTTATAAATGCACAGAGGTGTAGATGTCACGTCCAATATACATGATTACTAGTTATATAACCTAACAAACACTATCAACTCCTAACGGCCCTCCTGGCTGTTTTAGATATAGTCTCCAAAATTACGTTTGACTATTTGACGCGCGCCACTGTCCGGTTTTCGATCATAATTGCGACAATCTACCTTCATATTTTCACTGTAAGCAAACAATAAGCTTTAAAATATGTCTTTTTTGTAACAGTCGATACTTCGCAATCAAATGACACTATTGATTAAGTTTGGCATATATGACTCAAACAACTCACGGAGTGGCTCTTTAATAACCTGAAAATGTACATACTTGTTAAATAGTGAGTGAGTGAGTTGGGGTTTAACGCCGCTTTCAAGTTTATTTCACTTATATTGCGGCTGCTAGTATTACTGCAGGAAGAAAGCCCGCAACACCATTGTGGCTATGTATTGCAGTGAAACCTGCGAGCATCGGCTGGAACTAGCGAACCATGGGTGGTATTGCGCTGAAATTCAGTGTAGCATTACACCCAAACCTGACTGCGTGTAGAACAGTTCTCTACTGCAGACAAAGTTGCAGAGCCCCTGAAGGGATTCGAACTAGGACCTCTTGGTCCGAAGGCGAACACGCTAACCACTTCACTATCCCTCCCCTATTTGTTGAATAACTTATAGGTTGATTACCAGAGTGCAGATCATTACTTATATTGAGAGATATGCAGTATGTTGTATATACGAAATATTGGTGTGCACTAGTGCCTTTAATTCTGTTTCTGCAGAAAATGACAGAGTGAAAGCATTAGCTGCTGTAGCCTTGAAATAATTTTTGCTCTCCTATCGGGAAATGTTTTGTGCAAAGATCCAAAATGATGGGAAATTAGTATCTTTCAGTTGTTAAATCATACATGATTCTGTATGATTAGTGATGAAAAGTCCCCAAATTTTTTCGAGAATTTTTTATGTTGTAAGAAAATAAAATGGATTATATCTTTGTAAATGGTACCCTTCAAGCCAATTTCTGTTTAGCTTGGGAGGAGTCTGTTTGTGAAAATACATACCCGTCCAATTTGAATTTTGATAAACTTACATAACTGTTTTTGGCACCGGCTTCCACATACGTAAGTGATATATATCGATTTATTAGGATATGGAAGTCTGCTGAGTAAATAAGCACTTTAGAGGAAATATGGTTATTGTGTTGCAAAGGTTGGTTAATTTTTCAGGCTACTGCCAATGAAGTTTAAAACAAATTCATACACTGTTCATGGTTATTGAGTCAATGTTATCTGCAATTTATCAACTGTGGACACAAGATATTCACCAAGCTGCAGAATCTATGGATCCTTTTATATATTCTTGGGAATACTTCAGGTTTGTTAGTTTAAACAAATGATGGCTTAAATGATCTTTTACCCTAAGCTTAATTTTTTGTAGAATGATGGGGATCGTGTATAGACATGATACTTATGGGGTGATAACTTTATTTGTTCCAGGGACTGCTGTAGGGGCTGTTCTGCAAGATTTTGGTTCCTATATTAAAGCACTCTTGGTTCAGCGTTTTAAAATATATGATAAAATCATGTGATAATTTCGTACCAAAAGAAACAATTATAAAGAGATGTACTGAAAAAGAATAATTAAAAAAGAAATATTAAATCTAAAGCACTGAAATATATTTGAAAGATTGTTTACATATTAAAAGAGCACACTACATCTCCTTACAATCATATAGATACACGACATGAAAACTATCTTTGCAAAACAGACTGACAAACAACCACAACAAGACACCAACTACAGAGGATATCATATATAAACCTCTCCTAGAAATATGCATCTTGCCTGAACAACATTTGAGAAATAAATATCTGGCAATAAAAAATCAATATCATTTACAATGATTTTTTCATGTTTTTTCTTTCCACAGGAGATTTATTAATTGACATATCTTTCCCTTAAAACACAATTTGTAGACAAGACAAGAACTTTTCTGGAGATGAATCTATCTTTCTGGAGAATAGAGAACAATATTTTCTTAAACAGTAAAATTCTTATCAGCTAACAAAAATTTAATCTCTACAAACAAACTTAAACTTCAAAATAACCAAGTTGTCTTAAGGACTAGTCCTGATATATTCTAACTGAGCTATGTCAATTTTATCTGACAATGGTTCATGAAATTTATTCAATTTGTTCACAGCAGTTCTTTCAAAGGATCTCTACATTTGTTCTGACAATAATTTCTTTAACAGGATTTTTGAAAATTGTAGCTGACAAGGATTTTCTGAAATTATTCCTGAGAACTGTTTCTGACAATGATTCATAAAGGATTCCTCAAAACTTTTTCTGACGATAGTTCATCAAAAGGATTACTTACAACTGTTGCAGACGATGGTTCATCGAAGGATTACTTACAACTGTTGCACACGATGGTTCATTAAAGGATTACTTACAACTGTTGCACACGATGGTTCATTAAAGGATTACTTACAACTGTTGCACACGATGGTTCATTAAAGGATTCCTTACAACTGTTGCAGACGATGGTTCATCGAAGGATTACTTACAACTTTTGCAGACGATGGTTCATTAAAGGATTACTTACAACTTTTGCAGACGATGGTTCATTAAAGGATTCCTGATAATTGTTTCTGACGATGGTTTATTAACAGATTCTTGATAATTTTTTCTGACGATAGTTTATTGAAGAATTCTTGACAAGAGTTTTTGATAATTGTTTCTGGACATTGGTACTTGAAAGAATTCCTGACAACAGTCTGACGAAGGTTCTTTAAAGGATTCCTGACAACAGTTTTTATTGAAATGGTTCTTGACAATGTGTGATGACTAATCTTCCTGACCTGACAATGTTTTAGTTGCTTGGTCCTAATTAAGTCAATGTACCTGATGAATGATGTAAACTGTTCCTGAAAAAAGGAACTTAACAATGGTTTGAATTTGTTTCCTGATAACTTTATGACAATTACTCTTGGCAATGGTTCCAGAAAACAATCTCTGATGATGATTTGTCACAATGGTATATTCATACATGCATTCTAACATGAATTTTTGACAATTACAAATACTGGTTCTTGACAAAGGTTCTTTGGTTTCAAATTTCCAAATGTGTAAGAAATCAAACTATCTATCTTTTTGGTAAAAACTGTAAACTAAAGTTTGACAATCAGGAAATTGAATGTACCTGTAATCTAAATTTAGGAAAATAAAAACTTCAACACTAAAATCTTTGTCTTTATAAAGTTCTTGGTTCAGCAGTTATGGCATTGAAATTGACATGAAATCTACATAGGATGTCTATCAAAGCACAAAGGTCTTTTTGAACTGTTGATTGGAATATACTCAAGAGAGAGATCAAAACAGGTCATCATTCACACAAAGTCACAAACACAATTTCACCAACTTGTTTTACAAAAATCCCTGAAGAGTAACACGATGATTGTTTGTCAGACAAAGTTAGGGTTTTGATATAAAATGTTCTTTTACAAACTGGTAGTATGAAAATTTGAGTTTGTAGAGGGGGAAAAGACATAAAGAGATTATTCATATAATTTTAAACATTATCAAGATTTTGAAACAGTTTCAAGTTAGAAACCTTTGCAAAGAAAATGCTGTGAGATCACTGTAAGAATGATATTATTAAAATACCCATTAAAACATCAAAATAGTTCTTGGAAAAGAAATTCTAAAAAGATCAAAGTCATAATATACAGCAAATAACCTCCATCAACTTGCTTTTTTGAAAAAAATAAATTTGGCAAATGATGTCAATTACAAAGGAACAAATAAAAACTTCTCAAAATAATCTCATGTATAAGCAGTATTTGGATAAAAACACTTGCACATACATTCCTATAAAAAAATAGATTTTTCAGCAGATATGAATTAATTAGTTTTTTAGGATGCTTTTCTTCCATAACATATAAATCTTTACAAAAATGCAAGATCTGGCAGACATAATATTTTTTCAATACAGGATTGTGTCGAATTTGAACCTAAAGCACACATACATTCTTACAGAACTGAATACCACGGTGATAACCTCATTCATAATATTTAGCTAACGTATGTCGTTACGCCTTATGGTCGAGAGTACTTGTGAATAAATCATATTGATTTTCTTCAACAAATGTTTTTTTCTACATTTGAGCTGAGAGGTGGAAACTTTTTGGGCTGTTCATGTATATACATATGGTTAACATACTTTAAAGGTATTTCTCGTATCTCAGGTAGCTAATAAATAGAGGATATTATATGAGTGTCCATGACATACTATGTTTACGACATGAGTGCTTAATATTAGAATTTCCCGAGCGAGAGCGAGGGATATACTGATATTAAGGCATGAGTGAGAAATCAAAGAAACTAATCAAAATCAACATCCAAGCATAGGCATAGGCGCATTTGGAACACAACGTCATATGCGAACTATGACGTCAAAGCATTGTTTTTTACGTGACGTCACAATGAAAAAGTGATATGTTGCCCTAGGGCATCGTATAAAAATATGAACCCCGATATGATTGCCCTCGTAGGTAATAAAATTGCATGGTGAAAGCCTGCAACATTATTTAGACTCTGCAATTTAGTTAAACCTACATGCATTTCCTTGGACAAGCATTGAATATTTGGATCAGTTGGATCAGGGCTTTCTTTCACAAAACAAGTTAACCTTGACACACATTCTTTGACATTATACTAAGGTAGCCTTAGCAACTTATGATCAGCTTCGAGCTTAGCTAAAGGAGGCCCAGTCAATGATTGTAGAATGTAAACAGTGGATAATTTCAACTTGACGAGAAGTTGAATGAAGCAATTAGCCCCCATTTTATACTCAACAAAAAAGTTAAGGACCACTCCAATCTGTAATACTTTAGCATCATATGGATCATCATATGAACCTTAGAATGTCTGAATATTGAAAATTGGGATGGTCTGTAACTTATTTTGTTGAGTATATCAAGATGATATTTGGTATTTTCAGTGCAATATAAAAACAATCTTTTTGAAGCTGAGGACATAGGTTCATGAGTGATGATAAACCCTCACAAGATGTGCAATAAATGTTATAAATGTTATAACAATTATCATTGGCTGCATAATTTAAATGCTAATTATATGCTTCTGGACAAGTGGTGACTTTATGGTGACTATAACAATAAAATTTTGTATGTTATGATTTTTCATGATAAATTAATTTCTGTAGTTTTCTACAACTTTATCTAATCAATATTATCTATAGATTATTTTGTAAAAGGGGGATATCAAAAATGATTCTTTAAAATGGTACCTCAAAATGGTTCCATGAAACAGCTCCTATAAAAAAAATTTAATATCTAATGTTCTTATATATTTTTCATCAAAACAAGCAAACAATGTGGAAACAAGTGACCAAACAGCTTTTCTTTTTTAAATAATTGACCATAAGGAATGGTTTTATACATCTGACCTAATCTACCGTGATAAAATGAAATGTTTTCACAATTAGACTAACGCTTGATTCTGATTTCACTTGAGGCTGTTTTGATGAATCTGTGAACAAACTCCACTGGGAAATCTCCATAATAAAACTTGGTTATTTCCACATGACCTACAATAAACTGTTGATAAAAGGAAACGTGGACAAAAGCTTAGAACCATAATACATCACTCAAGAGCTCACCATTATGTGCTCTATAATATCAAATATTGCCCTAAATAATATCAATTACAAATCTGTGGTATTGGCTTTATTATTTATATATAAAAATAAAGTAAGTCTTTGAAGGCATTTAAAAGTTATATACATTAGGAAGACAAGATTTTCTGGAGAACAACCTCTTTGTTGTGAAATTCACGACAGTTAGGGTTACAATACAATTACGCTTACATCTTCATCAGGTGTGTTGTCAAGTATATGAAAATGGGTTGGATATTTTCCATACCACTCAAGTGTGTACATACGTCATGTTTTACTGCAAATCTCCATTTTATAACATTCTCAATAAATTAATCTCTCGAATTACGTTTCCTCACTATAGTTTGGTGTTTCCTTGCCATTGTATATTATACCCATTTCATATTCCCTACATCTCACCTGTTGAAGATCAATCATTTAGTCCACAACATTTTAAATTTAATTCACAATAAAAAAGTTGTTATCCAGAAAATCTTGTCTTCGTTAAACATAGAATAGTTAAAATCTAATAATATTTGATGAAAAAATGTGATGTTCAGGAATGTTATGAGCAAAAATGGGACTAATAATTTAATAAAGAGCAATTTTTCATCCAAAACTGTCTTTCACAAAATAGTTTGGAGATTGTTTCAACAGGATATTCTGCACAATGCCCTGTGCCTCCATTCATAAGTAAAAGTTTACTAAAGTTGACCTTAGTTCACATTCTTCAACATTTTGCTAAGGTTACTGTAGCTTTACAAAAGATCACCTTAGGGCTTTGTGAAAGAAGGTCCACTTAGATATAGGATTTCACAATGCTTGTACATCAAGATATGACATTGTAATGTCTTAACAGCATAATGATGTCTTCCTAATGATTATTATGACATCAGATATGTCAAATGCCAGAGCTGTTAATGTCATATTGCAAAGATTAATTATAGATGATGAATGAATATCATCCTCTCTCTTTCTGATTTCAAATATAACGACACAGTAAACATGCCTAGAATAGTTGTTACTCTACACAGCTCATGTTGATACATATGATAACAGGAAAAACTTGGATGAGATTTTGTACATGAAATATAAAACCCAATAATCGCTTACAAATTTCAAAGTTAGAAATTTGAAAACCAATTTCATTTAAGAAAAACTAATTTGATATTTGTAATTCTTGAAATTATCTAAGTAAAAACAAGATTTGAAACTAATGTTGCAAGAATAATCTAAAGTTTGCTGGAGCCATTGTTGTAACAAAATTGGAATTCTTCAATCAAATTCTTCAATCCAATTTCATTTCAAAAGTTAAAACTCACCCTGGGGTATCTGTTTCAACCATATGAATATTTTAGAGAGGCAAATTATTTACAATTCAATGAAATGACATTTAATGATCTAGAGAGGGAATTGAGATCATTATATTATTCAAATACAATGTTATTGGATTAATACAATAGATTTATGTTCTGTTAAGTAAATACCTTAGCACTCTGATGAATGTGCCTGGCTCTTAAAGAGACATACAGTATTGGAATCAAATACTTCAAAGTGATTTTTATTTCATCTTGAAGTATTCATTGTTATAAAAAATAACGATTATAAAAAGACATTCCATGAGATGTTGAAGTCACATTTGACCAACTTTACCAATGTTGTCTGTAAATCAACAAGTTACGCCTATGCTGAAAAGTATCATTCTAAAAAGGTTTACAGTAACATTATGAAGGTTCAAAGCTGTGATTAAGATAAACAAACGGACAATGATGTGCTTCAATTCGTCAAACATAATTTTTGAAACTTATCTAAGGACAGTTATGAGGTAATATTGAGTAGTAGATTATATAATTAATATTAATATTAATTTGACGTATGATTTCGACTTCTCCGAATTTATAAGGCTGTTTTTAGACATTCTTGGAAGCTGCCATCCAGGCACAGAGTTATAATAGACCAAAATAGTTAGTTTCGAAGGTGTCTGATAAAGAAAAAAATCTATAGCAGACAAAAAAAATATTGGTTAGTAGCATTGAATAGGTCATGTAAGCGGTATAGATATGAATAGTGTATGTATTTACCACTTGCGTACATCTTTGAGACATTTCCTTGTTTATTCTTTGTAACAAGTAGTTTTCATAAGAATGGGATCCGGGGATTGATATGCAAGTTGAATGAGATGAACTGAACCTGAAGAAGCATAATGTGTAGGGGTAATAAATGATAATAATGTGGATATTTATATGGTGCCTTTTCACAAACAAGGACATGCTCAAAGCGCTACCTACATCATTACCCTGAGGGAAGTGTACTTTCAAAGCAGCTACTTAGCGCTAAGCGCGACCGTATAGGTCCGTACATCCCTATATTCAGTTACCCATTTCAGCTGGGTCGACTGAGTGCAATGTGGATGAAGAGCCTTGCCTAAGGACACAACACAGTTTTGGACCAAGGTCACAAATGTTTGGTGTCTAAATGGGATTCGAACCTGAGTAGTCATTGTGAGAGGCCAGCACAAAAACCACTACACCACTGTGCTCCATGATGGAGTATTGCAATAATCATACTTTTGTACAACCTATTACTGTTATACAGATAGACTCAAACAAAAATTTGTATCGGCTTTGACTCTCGAAGGTTTCACGAGCAACATCTGATTAATGAAACAAATTTCGCCATTTTACACCCCATCAACCATTAGTGCATCATTCGTACAACACTTTTCATTATAAGCCATTTTGAAATAATATGAATTCAAATAAACTTTCAAGAAATTCATGTGGAAATTATTATAAATAAATTCTAATAATACTATTGCAAAGCTAACTACTATCATGTTTCTTTGTAAAGAATTTATTGGCAATATTAGAACCTGAATTTTTTTTAGGAAACATATTCCATTACCTTCAGCTTAAATATCTTAGCTCATTCTTTGCTAAGTGACAGCAAATGGAATTTTCAAGCATAACAGTTTGAAAAAACAGATTTCTAGACCCCTTTATTTTCATGAATGGAGATGATGTTTTCAATATGTGCTTTCTCCTTCATCAGTATTATTGTGATGAATTGCTTTAAGTATTCCACCTCAAATGCCAATTAAACTTGATTTATAGATTCCTTTCCAGCAATGAGGCTGCTTCCCATGAATTGTCCTGATACAGTAACTAAACCAACAACTGTTATATCATATCACATGCAAAAACCATTTTGCGCATGTGCACACATGAAAAAAAGTCACTTATTATGTTTAAAAATTTGATATTTTCAACTTACTTTAAACTTGGAAGACAGAAGTGCAGTGATGCTGTTCTGGGTCAAGGTATCCGTTGGTTCTGTTTCGCAGTCTGTGAAGTCGAACTGGTTGAGGGATTGACCATTTCGAACATGCGAACTGTTGGGACTGATACGAGGCGATTTAGGTGATCGTGGTATCCGAGGTGATCGTGGTGCCCGTGACAACCGCGGTGATCGTGTGTATTCGTTTCTATTGGGGATGTAGATTGGAATGCGGGCTTCGTTGGATGGTAACCTGAGATCATTTGGAGTTTGTATAGGTGTGGTGGGGTCAGTTGTGACTGGCGTTACAGTGAACTGGAAGAAAAATGATATCTATAGTAATATAACTAATAAGTCACCAAAAAAGCAAGAGAAATATATATATGTTGGTACAGTCTGATTAAAATCGACCGTATTCTGAGGAATAAAAGTTTTTACATATTGACTATAGCGGGATTTGAACGTCTTCTACCAGGTGCTTTCCTCTCCACAACGGTCTGAAAGCGTCCTCCATGCTCGCACGTTCTTACACCAGTTTAGCGCAGACAAAACCTAGTCATCAGCGGACCAATCACATAATCCCGTTTAAAATAACGATAGCGGCAATAAAGGTTAACGAATTGTAAACGGGAGTTACTTGCCCCTAGATACTGATGCCGTTGTCAAGCAAGTGATGACCCCTATAGCAACACATTAAAAATACGACACAAGCTCTTTTGTTATAACATTGAAATAATGCATTTTAATTGCGCTTTTTATAATGCTCAAAATATCACATTATATAAGATGAATTTAATAGATGTTCTAAATCAGTTTTAACAAAGTTATTATCATTATCCTCATCATCATTAGAAATAAATTTGACATTATCAGAAAACTCATTTAGAACATATTTACTTTCAAGCCATCAGAACATTTTGAGAGGCTAAGCTCGTGAAAGCGCCCTTCTTTTGGGATCCATTTTAAAGCCTTCATCAATTTCATTTTAAAAAAAGGGTTCTAAGAAGCAACAATATCAAATGATTTCATAAAAAAGGTTTTAAGTAAAAAATACTTGAAAAATACTAAAAAAGGCAACAATATCGTATGACGTCTTGCAAAGACTTTAAATGAGGAAAACTTCATTATAAAATCGGCAAAACACTAATATAACCCTGACAGCAATAATGGATATGTTTCATCTTTGTTTCTTATCCACTTATATTCATTCAGCAACATCTAATGGAAAAAATACAGAACAGGCTATCGTAATAAAAGGAATCGTTTGGAAAAACAGATCTGTAATTGGAATTTCAGAAAAGCCTCAGTTGCATTCACTGGTACAATCAGTCTCGAGAACACTGGAGCCAATAGAAAGAAATGGTGTTTGCATTGCGGTCGAATTCACCCAACAGTTGAGGGCTGTGCAATGAACAAGCTCGGAGTGAAATTGACATCTGAAATAGACATCTTCAGGTTAATTTTGAGCAGTTGAAGCTGCAACATTACTTGTTTGAGGACAGGTGTTTTCCTGGTTTGTAGATAACAATCATCTCAGGTATTTCACAACTCTACCTGATGTTATGTGATGCTGTCAATCACTGTCACGTTTATTTCACAATGCAAAATTGGACATATGTTCACTTTCCCTGGAAATGGTATTTGGCGAATATTTTCTTTAAAGGAATGTATTTTTCACACCAATAATTGACAATCCTAAAGTTGGCTTGATGATTTAAGTATTCAAATTGGTGCTCCAAACCCAAATTTTCGACTAATCTGAAAGGTAATACTACAAAAGAATGTTGGGCTACACCTCCACTCCTTGCAACCACAAGGTAGCAATTATAAGATTGCTGGCTGAAATATCCCCATTTGGTTTATTTTAGTTAATCTGTAAGGGATCTAACATTTTCAGTTTCTGATTCGAGTTTTGTGTACGAAACATACATTCTTTGTGATCATTTAAATCCTTACCATTCATTCCTTATATAACATTTTGTCTGTGATATATATCAACCCACAATATAAGATATATTACATTAATTTTATGTGTATGAAAACTATATACATATGCTTTAAGTTTTGAATCCACAAACGACAATCAGAAAACAATCTTTCTTCATTCATCCAGTTTGAATTCAAAATCTAAACTACGTTGTTGTTTTGAAAATTTAATCCAATGGAAAAAAAAATTACCTGTGACAGGCCAATTGATTTAATGATATATTTTCTTTCCAAAGCATTAAGTATGTATCTCGATCACAATTGAACAACTTTCAGACAAATTAAAGTTTCTTTGATATCTTAAAAGATAACATGATTTATTAATACATTAATTATCAGCAAAACAGCTCAAAGTGTTTTTATAACACCTGTACATCTCAAGGCAGGTATATTCTTATCGCAACCTTTTATTTGACACCAGGTAATGCATAAGATGAAGCCAAGATAAATAAGTTAACATGACCAATAAAACCGTGATGAACACCTGACAGAAATAACACCTGATAAGCTGGATGGTCGATTTCACTCTGATGAGGTCCAGAGGATAAATTATTGAAACTGGCCTGTAACTGTTTCTAGACTATCTCAACATCTTCTAATCAATATTTCCTGCTCTATTTTTGTCTCTGCTCATAAATTCAGTGATGTTTTTTATTGTTTAGGACATATTTTTTTTGGAGCAGTTGTGATAAAAGAGTTTGAATCCTGCAAAATTATTTTTGGGATTTAATACATAATTTTGAGAGTATTAATTTCTTCTTCACTCGATGTCAAATATCCTCTATGCATTATTACAATTTGATTGATTGACATCTGCAATGCTTGATTTCACACAAGCAATATGTATTATATGTATGTATTATGTATTATAGAGTATTATATTGCCAGTGTAAGATACTGTATTATAAAATTTACACAGAATATTAGAATAGTGTAATTTGTTACATATATGATTTCAAAATGTTAGCACCCCCGTCACAATGGCCCACTGTTAGCAATAATACTTGATTTATGAAGGAGAGTCAAAATAAACAGAATTCTAAACTTCCTTCCATTTAATACTAATTTCATCAAAATCATTAATGATTTGGTATCAAACATCCCTTTGCTTGTTTAATATAAATTTTTTTATTCGGTCAATAAAACTTGTATTATATTGAAGAAATATGTAATAAAAGGGAAAGTCATAACAAATAGTTCAAACTTACCCCATCAGTCTAACTGCCTTTACTTGTAAAAAAATCACAACAATGAAAAGTGGAACCATTAATTGGTGAAACGGGTTAGATACGATCGTGAAAAGCCTTACTATAGCATTACAAGGCATTGTTGATTAATCTTATCATAAATCAATTGTAAATATATGGATGTTCTGTTCATAGTGTAGTTTATTTTGATAATCTTGTAAAATTAGTAAAATCACTGCTCCTTCTTTCATATCAATTCCCTAAACAACCACATGGCAGCCGATTGCCGACAGGACAGACTCTTGTGACAAAACTTTGGAATTGGAAAGATAAGAAATATTTATGTTATCGACTTCTATATTGTGTTTCTCCTCTCCATCAGGGAATGGTGAAGAAACAAACAGAAATTCCAAAACATGTCATTTTCAAGACTTAAGTTGTTTCCCAGGAATCTTGATTTTTTACATTTTATGATTGATAAAAGAAGTAAGATTTTACATACAACATCTTTATTGAGAAACATACAATGTCACTTCTAACTGTCCTTCAAACACTCAAACTGACAAGTAGATATACTTTTTTATTCATAAATTCATACAAAAGATATGTTCTGAACATGGTTCTTGAGAAATGAATGTTTCTTTCACTGATGTTTTTTAAAAGGGATATTTATCATCTGTGTTTTTCATGAAAATTTGTTTTGCTCGATACATGTGAAAATATGATATATGATGATATACTTTTGAAATAATTGCATGTGACCAGCCTTGGCGAAACTCTGCACCAACAAATAATTTAATAATGACAAAAATAGAACCATTGGCTCTGTAGCACATCAGGCTATCTATATTTGATTACACAATTGTAATAGGGCCACCATTTTGGGATCACAGATTACCAAATTCATAAATTAGAATTTTTATCAGCTACGGAGTCTGTACGTAAGGTTTCAGATTTCTAGGTCTCTTGCTGATGGAGAAGAAAATAAAAATACATTTTAAGGTCATGTCCCCTAAGATCCTTATTGGGATAAGTCACCAAATCTATAAATTAAAAACATCATTGGTCAAGGAGTCTGTGCACAAGATTCCAAATGTTCAATGGCTCTAGAGATCAAGATGAACTAGTGAAAAGTTTTTAAATGGACAGATGGACACGCAGATCATATGGTCGGTCAGGCCACATGAGCTTAAAATAATGATACTGATATTCATCTGTAAATGCAGAAAATGTGACAATAAGGTTACCAGTTATATATTAAACTCACCAAAAGCTTAATATATGTGGGGAAACCAAAACAAAACGACGAGCACATTGATGCTAAATATATAACTAAAAACTATACAACTCGAAATTGTCTTTCAAAGATTCACACTAATTGATGCGTGTTAACACAATTACATTCAACAATGACCTGTTTGATTGCAACATATATTCTGTTTGAAGTCCTGTTTCAAAAAAGGGAAGAAAACATGACAGATCTTCAGTTGAGTTCAAGGGACTTAAAGCGCCTGACCTATCAGCATTTGATCCGGCCACCATCTTGTTTTGATGAAAATGACATGAAAAAAGTTGCTGTAATTTTAATAAATTAAAACATAACAAAAAAACTAAATGTATGGATAGAATATCCAACAATTTACAACTTATTATGACAATGTGAATCAACAATGCCTTGTAATGATGTGGCAAGGAATTTCACACTTGAAGTGCTCAAATGGCTTCACCTTTCATTTTCATATTTTTTTTAATTTTAGCAAATGTGTACTCTCATTTATTTAATTGTCCAATCTAATTCAACCAAAATAATACTATTAGTTATATGTTTCAACTGGGTTATCTAACAATCACATACTAATAATTTACACCATATAGAAATTTTAATGTCTGCTTGAATTTCGTTTGTACAAAAAAACCTTGATAGGACTGTTCTTTCAAAGAGGCTAAAAAGTAGCTTGCACTAAATTGGTCTCTTCCAGAAATATCTTTCACATGAATATGTCCTAACCTCTCAGACGATTTGCAAATAAACTTGTTGTCTGATTTTACCCCTTTTTGTTCCGGATCAATATTCAAACGGTAAATAGCCAAACCAAATGTCCACGCAACAATTGGAGGAAAACACTGGAGGCTCAGTTTCAAAGCATTTTCTATTCTAAAGCATTGAAAACTACACAGGCCTTCAAGAAGAATGCTAAAGATTAGATGTGAGAACTTTCTTCTGTTTTAACCTCAATGAGATGAAGGGTTTATATGCATTTTTGAAAGGATTCATATATGCAGTGAGGTCTTCTCAGATAATGCTATTTATACCTATTTAAGAGGAGGGTTTTTACCAATTCATGCATTTATCAAAATAATCAAAATAAAATTATCCAGTAGTTATCAGATTGGATGGTTTCATAACATCAATCAATCTGTCCCTTTAAAAGACAAATGTGAATGTTTTTGCACACCATACACCTCCACCCTTTTCAACCTGGTTCAAATAATTTCATAATCCGTGGTCAAAAGTAGCTGATGAGGTTATGTAGAACTAATTATTACTAGGGTAATAAACTGCAGTGTAATAGGGATATCACTGCTGTCACAATGGCAGCCATATCGTGGAAATGTCAGTTTCAGCATACTGTTGGCAATTATGCTTGAATAAAGTTGGCGGAAATTAATAGAATTATTCCTTCTATTTAATACTATTTTTATTAAACTTGTTAATGATTTGGTATCAAACTCGCTTTCGCCCGTTTTATACTAAATCATGAACTTGTTTAATAGATATGGTATTAAATTGAAGGCTGTTGTACCATCTATATATGCATCTGTATATAAACCACTTGTAATCCTCTTTTTATTTAGAGTTGATGATTTTCATATTTATTTTTGTTTTTCTAATGCAATCAATGGTAACCATGAAAATAATCATAATCCCCAGGTTTGAGATTGTCTACACATGAGTTCAATATTTTAATGCATATCAGTCATTAGAGGTAAGAAAAGTAAAAGCTCTTAGTTTGTGAACTTGATGGAAATGTAACTGCGATTGCAATGGAGAAAGGTGGTGCAGTGGTTAGCATGCTGGCCTCTCACACCATAGGCCCTGGTTCGAATCCAGGTGGAGACTTCAACATTTGTAACCTGGCTGTTACACTGTGTTGTGTCTCTAGTTAGGCACTTCATACACAGTGCATTGTCAATGCTCCAAGCTGTAAAATGGGCTCTACAACTTTATCTGCAGTAGAGAACTGTTCTACACGCAGTCAGGTTTGGGTGTAATGCTTCATTGAATTTTAGCGCAGTTCCATCTGCTAGTTGCTAGTTCCAGGCGATGCTCCCAGGTTTCACCGCAATGCATAGCCACAATGGCATTGCAGGCTTTCTCCCTGCAATAATACTAGCAGCCACGATAAAAGCGAAATACTCTTGACAGCGGCCTTAAACCCCATTTCACCTCATTTCTTTCAGGGTAATAGTATAAAACTATAATAACAGTCATGGCACTGGATGTAAGACTTTAAAATTGTCATTATCATTATTATCATTATCATTGATATTGCTTCTTTAGTTCCTTATACAACCAACCATGCACACTTCCACAATACATGCCTGAAACAGATTCCATTTCCAGTAACCCCTTTCCCCATACTACATTGTCGTTCTCCATCAGATTCAGATTTTCAATTCTTAATAATAATACTGTTCAGAAGAGGCATATTCCACAGATACTTATGCATCAATAAAGGGTATAAATTGTCATTATCATATAATACACCAATGAGATGTCGTAATGATTGATAGGCACTCAGTCTTCGAATTGTGTTACCATGCCAAACGCCAAGGGATTTCAATTTTTCATGTAATTTGTTAGAAACGACAAATTAGGAAGCAAATTCGACAGAGCACATCACTTGAATAACTGTAGTATCTATGAGAAAGGGTAATGCATGCATTCATGTTTGATGAATGGTTTCATATGAATTTTCATACTCATCCCTATCCATATTTTTTCACAACGAAATTATCATTCAGAAAAAGGTCTAACTTGATTGATTGATAACAACGTTTTGTCAATTTTGCTCTCACAATGACAGCTGCTTAATCATAATTCTGACAATGTAATTCACATTTGTAATTTCATAAAATGTCCTTTGAAAATGATATTTTTAAAAGTCAATCTTAGACCAATAGCATAACTTAAACTTAATTTATTCAAACTCACTAAAACATAAATTTTAAGGATATTTCTTGAAAAAGAAAGACTTGAACAATCAATATCTATGTCCATATGAACAATTTATATTCCTAAAAATAACTTGAAGATATCAACTCTTAACAGAATTCTAAACAACAAGATTTTATCCAAGAAAGTAAATTTAATTTCGAGTATACCTTTCATGGGAAAGTGACACAGTAATAGATGTGCACTCTAAACCCCTAAGATTTGCATGACATAAGTGTGGCAATTAAACTACTCTTAAATTAGAATATGACCTGTTACGATTTTCTTAATTTTATCCTATGCAAATGACTTCAAATGATTTTACAACCAAGATTATACATAGATAAAGAAGATAGTAAACGGCCTTCCATTTATATACTTTTCTTATAAAACAAGTCAATGATTAAGTACAAAACACAGAAAGAAAGTTTGATACCAAATCATTCACAATAAAACAAGTATCAAATGAAAGGAGGTTTAATACTGCTGTATCATCAATTGATTGTTAATCTCTGAGTATTTTATTGATACATACATTTTACCTTTACTAGTTTGTAGAAGTAGTAAAAGAACACCAGTTTATCTTTCACCTACTGGCAAAAATACAAAATGGCAGAGCGATCGCCGACATTAGTCCTTATTTAACTCAATCAGATAATACTTTGGGGGGAAACACCAGATTTCTACTGCTACATAATGAAAACCTTGCTGTATCTCATTTCAATCTTATCATCAAGACCGCTCAGTAAGTCCTTCATCTACAGTGAGCTGCTGTCTGTATAACTCTTACGTAACCAGCACATGCAAGCAGCATGTCCAAACTGTTCAATAACAGAGCACGCAGACCACTATGGATACATCATCTGTGATATAGATGCTATAACCTGGAGTTAGACTTACTTGCTTTTTTAAATTAATGTCCTTTAAGCTGCAGCATGTCCAAACTGTTCAATAACAGAGCACGCAGACCGCTATAGATTCATCATCTGTGATTC
The DNA here is from genome assembly GCA_921293015.1 of Phorcus lineatus. Taxonomy (NCBI): domain Eukaryota; kingdom Metazoa; phylum Mollusca; class Gastropoda; order Trochida; family Trochidae; genus Phorcus; species Phorcus lineatus. The sequence goes on from OV121090.1 coordinate 10,369,265, forward strand.
TCACTAGGACCAGAAGCATTAGCATTTTGATTTACATTTTGACTTATCATTTACATTTACATCTGCCCTTATATATAGATATGTGATTCAGATTTACATTCACATTTGCCTTTAGATATGTGTTGCTCCTTCAGATTTACATTCACAATTGCCTTTAGATATGTGTTGCTCCTTCAGATTTACATTCACACTTGCGTTTAGATATGTGTTTTTCTTTCAGATTTACATTCACACATGCCTTAACATATGAGTTTCTCCTTCAGATCTACATTCACACATGCCTTTAGATATGAGTTCTGCTTCCGATTTACATTTACCCTTGCCTTTTGATATCGGATAGGTTTATCAACTATCCTATGGTGGAATTATTGAATGCACTTTGTTTTATTGTCCATGGATTTTAATTGTCTCTTTGCATCAAGTTACAAATATTCTTTTTATCTATTCTTTGATTATTATTCAACTAAATCACTGCTGAATTCAATTTAATTATCTGAAAGAAGTCACTTTGAATCACTCTTCATTGCAGACATGTAGGCAAATACTATAAACAAAACTATTTCATTTCTTTCAAGGTAGAAATGCAGTGGTAAACAAAATTAGATCTTGCGGAAACTATAAAGCTAACTTTCCTTTCTCCCAAAGATATCCAACACTGCACAAAAAGCTGTATATTCCATCAAAAGATTCTCAGATTCTTGTGTCAATAAAAAACATGTATGGAAAGAAAACTCTTTAAAGATTGTGTTTTTGTTGTTAATTACCTAATGATAAGCTTAATTTCAACACAAATAAACATTCTCTACCTTGATGCCTTCCACATGTAAGAGAAAACATCAATGGCCTTTTCTTTGATCGAAAACATATTGGTCTGGTATTAAGCAAGAATAACGAGCGATGTTTACCTGAAGTAACCTAGAGCCATCGTTTAAGTTACGTAAATGGTTTAAAAGAGACGTATTAAAGGTGAAAATGGCAAACAAACATTTATCCATTAAGACTTATTTAACCCAGGGCAGAGAGTGATGTTTGAGTAAGAAGATAATGACTCCTTCCCTAAACTTGCTTGCAGCAAGAGAGCTCATGAGAATTTTATCACTTTTTTGTCTTTCAGCTAAGAATCAACAGGAAAATGTCAAACTGCCCCATAAGGTTATGTTTTTGGTAAATGTGAGCATTTATTGAATCATCAATATTTAGATAGGCCTTCAGGATTTCCCTTTCCCTGTGGGATTACTTTGTCAACAAAACACTCTGAGGCTTGATTTGAATTTATTATTTAAGTTTACAATTATGTTAACCCTTACATTACCTCTGCAAAGCTTTATGTGAGCCAGTTGCTAATCATTCATTGTTCATTAAAAGAGGTTTTGAGAATTGGTGGCTCAGAATGATTAAAAGACGCTTTTTTCATGAAAAGGTCAAAGTACAAATGCAAAGAAACTTCAAATCTAGTGCGAGATTCCTTGATGTAGCAACTATCTGAGCACTGTGAAAGATAATCTGCTGCATTACTGGAATAAAGAACACTAAATCAATTGCATTATGGTATCTTTCGATTGAATCTAAAAGCATGAGAATCGGAGCACCATCCATCTTACATTCCCGGGGGCGGGATAGCGCAATGGTTAGCGCGTTCGGCTTCGGATCAGGAGGTCCGTGGTTCGAATCCCGCCAGGGGCTCGGCAACTTTGTCTGCAGTAGTGAACTGTTCTACACGCAGTCAGGTTTGGGTGCAATGCTGCACTGAGTTTCAGTGCAATACCACCCATGGTTCGCTAGTTCCGGCCGATGCTCGCAGGTTTCACCGCAATGCATAGCCACTATAGTGTTGCAGGCTTTCTCCCTGCAATAATACTAGCAGCCGCGATATAAGTGAAATAATCTTGAAAGCGGCGTTAAACCCCAACTCACCTCACCTCTAACATTCCCCTGGTACTTCCTTCATATCTTTTCTCTTCATCTCTACCGCTATCCTAACTGTAAGGCCATCATCTATCCAGAGACCATCCAAAATCTTTCAAGATTTCTTATCATAGTATGAGACCCCAACAAGTTGCTTTACATGAAATGTTCAAAGGATGCATAATTATAATACACTCTTTGAGCAGTCTAATTAGGAACAATATAATTTTGTTGTGATACCCATGTTGAAGGAGCATGAGGATTTGGGGAGGTATGTCTGCAATAAGATAAGGCAAAGAGACTGAAATATAAACAACACACGTATCTACTAAAACCTTGATCACAAAAAAACTTTATCAATAGTGTCTCAATTTATCTCACCATTTTCCTTTTTTTTTTTACATACCTAATCAAAAACTTTGTTATTTCTGATCTGATATTTATTAAAAACACTTAGTCTATATTTGGATTTAATTTGATGTATACCGTATTCGACTTAATAACCGCCCACTCCCCTATAATCGCCCACCCACCATGTTTTTGAGTGAACAATATGCGTCCTGATTTAGCGCCCACCTATCAACATTGCTTACCTTGCATGCTGATTCATTGAGGAAGGTTTTTCAGTCTTGCAATAAGTCTTTTACTTCCACTAAAGTGAAGAATACAGGGTATTTCAAGACCCCCAGCCACCACCAAAATGATAAAACTTATAAAACCATATTTCAAAGACATGTGTATCGTAAGAAAACACTTTCAAGACTAAACTTGAGGACAATTTTTATCGTTTTAATTAGCGCCCCCTTTTACCAATTTTTTAAGCGCCCCGGGCGCTTATCACGTCGAATACGGTACATGTAATTAAACAGAATTTTTAAAAACAATTTTGATGGCAGTGTATGATAGAAAGGCTGTTTCACAGGGAAACAGGTTGCTTTTGGTCAGGACTGGTGCTTTTCAAGCTTATTTCTTACACTGATGATGGTAGTAAATTTGAAGCAAAGATCTATCTATTTCATTACTTATATGCTTACAACCTGTCAAGGTGATAAGGCCATGTGAAACACAGCAAAATATTGATGGCTTCAACAGTTACTAGCTGTCCAGTTGGTAGCTATTTCAAACAACACAGGTAAGTGATTCCTTTGTAGTTATACCTTGTCTTGAAACCAGAAGTCAAAACAAGTAATTGACCCTCCTCAAAAAAACCAATGGGCACCACACGTCAACACCTTCAACAGACGTTCCCCCATTACTGTTAAGCCACTCAGCAGGTAACATAAGTATAAGTAGGTACTTGTTTAACCATCAGCTCTTAACCTGGATTCTTGTGGGTTCTCTTTCTCCTAGTAACACCTCCACTCTCTTGGAATCTTGTCTTTGATTTCCTTGACCTAGAATACTCTCAGGAAGCATGTTAATATTTGTTCCAGAGGAAGATCTCTATGCTTTTCTAAGGAAAAAGTAATTGAAGTTTGTAATGAATGGATCACTGCTTCAGGCATGCAGAGGCCATCTTTGATGTTTCAGACAACAGCTCTATCGTTGTAACAAGTTTGAACTTTTTTCTCTTCAAGATTTGGAATTCATGTGCTTTTTTTTTCAGAGTTAGCGTGCCATTGCACTGCATTCAACTTAAATTCAACCATAATTTAACCATTTGGATGAATGAGATTGTTTGTGATGTTTATTTGGTTGAAAGAAACACAAACATTCAGAAATATGTTTAATTTGGATGAATAATAATATTCATAAGTATATTTAATTACAAAATACCTAATTTGGTTTGATATATTCTACATTGACAGGTTGAGTTATATCATTTCAATTGGCAAAATTTTTAATTCATTTTAAAACAAGCCTCTAGATTCAAGAGTATGATAAAGAATATGAGAGAAACACAGAAATGTTGTTTAATTGGATGAACAATAATAATGATAAATCCATTCAAATAAGTCAATTGGGACGATTTAAATTGGCAAAATTCTAGATTCATTCAAAAACAAACCTCTAGACTCAAGAGTATTACAAGAGTATGAGTTCAAAAAAAACCCAGAAAATTATTCACAGCCATGTTTCATAGCAACTTTCAGTCTCTTCATAATGAAAGAGAGATTAAATTAACTGGAACTCAATTGCTTTATATAACAGTCATCAGGGAACCCTAATCTACCAAAATAATTGGTTTATGATTACAGACATTATAAGCCCCTTGAAGTTGACAGTGTTGACAAATAAATTACATATCTGTCATGAGATCAAAAACACTTGTAATATACTTTCTCAAATGATTTAGCCCTATTGCATTCATGCTTTCACCAAATGACAATAGCAGCTACTTTAATACATGTGACTCGGTGCTCTTGAATGTGACATTTAACATGAAATCACTTTGGTTTGTTAGCATGAAGCTTAAGGACATCAGGGAAATGAGAATAACGTATTTTTTGAGAATATATTGGCTATGCTTTTGACAAGTGAGTTGCATAACATTCATCAACCCAACTGAAGTTGGTCCTATGCAAAGCTTTTTGCTCTCTGGTAGTTCAGCAACATTGGACGTAGCTCAGCGGATGGGTGGGTTAACTAGCTGTTGCTGGATGAAATGTGAGTTAGAAGGGTTACTCACTGAGACATGAGATAAGAGACTTGTGGTGCAAGAGATTTAGTTAAAAGGTGCCTCTGTTCACAAAGCAGGAAATGGGCACCTGGTAAAGCAGTGTGTTGGTGGTGACCTAGTGACAAATATGTCAGCTTGGGTTAGACAAAGGTAATAAAGTTGATAGCGTCTTGAGCATGCTCTCGTGGAGGGAAATGTACGCCATATAAATATCCACATTATTATCATTATTGTTAGAGGCTTCACAACAACAATAGATGTTTCAAATAAATTGGCATCTGAATATGGATCGGAAACTGAAAATGCAATACGGTTGATGCTATCCGACATGAGCCTCTCCACAAATATACTCAAAGTGGTTTGCTTCGATTGATAAAACAAAACACATATCGGCACAGTGAGAGCAAATTTACTTTTCATGTATTATCAGGTTCAAGAACAAATGCACAAGGTTTAACATCAGGTATTGCCTGAAGACAGTGTTTGTCTTGAGAAGCAGATTGTAGAAGGAAGATAGTGATGGCTTTTGCTCATCAGCTGTTAATGAGAGTATGTTTTTTATGTTTTATGTCTTAGAATTCAGTTTCACAAAGCAATCAGATCACCATGATACAGATCACTAAACCATTGCTGCTTCAGAGATATCAGATGTTTTGTTTTCTTGTTCTTCATATAGTTTTGGACATTTGGAAATTACTCTCTGTTTATTTTGATTTTAAAAATGTTTTACAGACAGAAAGACAGTTGATTGATTGACATTGACATTTAAAAAGATAAAAAGAACACAGAATCAATATTTATTATTCCCTTTGATCTGAATATTTCAAAATTTTTCCTTTACTGGAAAGAAAGTTTTAATGATAATTTTTCAAAATGCATGTTTGAGAAATGAAAGAAAACTTCTTGAACATAATTGGAACATCTTAAAAGAATCCAGAAAATTTAAAACCTATAGCTTTAAAAAAAATGCAACAATCATAATTACAAATTTATGCCAATTTGTCTGAGAGCACAGTTCCAAAGGAACCCAAAGAGCATCTCCAATCAACTAAACACACTAAACTTCAGGTGCTTCTGTTGCTATAAGAGTTCAATAAATCACTCTTCTCAAGCATCCTTCAAAGACACAAAGGAGTTCTGTAATCATCATTCAAATTACACACACAATTGCTCTTTTTCAAATGAATGTTCAGATGATACCACTGGCGCTTGATTTACCAAAGCCAAGGCAGAATGCCAAAACCTTAATGTGTCACCTGAAACAACATTATTCCAAAATGGTTGTCCAAGCATTATTCAAGGTCAGCTTTGCCATTGATCTTAAAGTGCCTGAGGGTATGTTATTTTAAATTTCAAGTTTCAAAATTTTGAGGCTTTTTGGACATTTAAAAGGACACTCAAATCGAGGTATTTGTTGTGGAACACAATTCAAGGGGACATTCCTGTTTATCAGATTGTAATAGGTACATGTTTAGAACACAACACAATTGAAACATGCTTACTGAGGGTAAATAGTGATAAATAAATATTCACATAAAAGAGTCATACTGCATATGAAAGTATAAAAGTTTTTCTACTCCATATCAGTTACAAAATAAAAAAAAATGTCTTCTAATAATAATAAGCAATGTGTCTTTCTTTAAGAAAAAAATTCTAATTACAAACGACCTTACCTTGAACGTTAAAAAATTTCAATTTAGAAGGTGGATTACTTGAAATACTTCTTCCAGTTACCTTTTTATAGTATCATAAAGTATGAGAAGACCTTATCAATAAGTCTTTACAGTGCACAAACCAATTTACTGAGTCTATGTATTCTACTGCACAGTTATCCTCTTACAAAAGATAAAACTGGAAATATATTGATTCAAGGGATAAGGTATGTACAAGGATGTCAGCTGATGTTTACTTAGCAAAAGAGTGCAAAATACCGTGGGAATGAGGTATGGATGTCTGTTGGCAGACATCTTCGTAATTCTTAGATTTGGTGATATTGACAATGTTGTCTTAATCTTCAGTATACATTCTTCTACTATCCATTGGTACTAGAGATATTCATGATTTTGTAGAAGTCGGTAGAATATGCTTCTTCAGGTTTTTGCCTTTGACTGTGTTCATGGATGAATTTTTTCCAGAGTTATATTACTGTCAATGTCTTTCCTTGATAAAAACTGCCATAAATTTGACATCTTTGATTTTATACATGTTTCACATTACAAAAACAATTCAGTGAAAAAATGCCCTTTTCAATTTACTGTTTTTTGAGTTGTTATTCTTTTGAGAAATTGAATCACATAGCTTGATTCATCTTAGTAAGCTTGTTTAAATTTCGTTGTATTGTTCATAAAAGATTGTTTTGCAATTTTATCCTTTTTCATGAAATCACCAAATTTCCCTTAGAAAACATACCACAGTGCCATAATACTGATTCTCCCATTGTTAAAAATAATTCCAGTTTCAGTTACCAGACCATACCACAAGAATTACTACACTGACCCAAGAGATTAAATATTCCTCTAGAGTGTTCTCCAGGAGAATTAAGAATCAATGGAGATCCTCCACAACCCATGATCTTGTTCACATCTCCAGATTTACAGACATGCTAGACGGAATGCAGGTGTGAGCTCCGATGTTTATAAACAATCTCCCATGTCAGAGAAATGCAGTCATAACAACTCTGGCTTGTAATATCTTATTCAATTTGTTTATCAAACTGTTTGCAGTCAGGTTGGTTATATTTTCAACATGATTGGCACTTCAGACAAAAATTTGATTTAATAGTTTTGGAAAACAAATGTCACCTGAAGCAACATTATTCCAATATGGTTGGCCTGACATTATTCAAGATCACCTAGGTGAGCTGGCTAGCTGATTTTAAAGGGGTAGTTTGGGGGGAATTTCATTTCTTCATATTTTCTTTAAATAAACATTAATTTAAGCTAAATGTAGTATTTTCAGAGGGTGAAACATCTCATTACTCAACCTTATCATCAAAAGTCTTCAAGTACTAAGCCAAAACCGTTGGCGGCCATTATTGTGTGAACATCTTTTAATCATTTGATAGGGAAATCGATCTGTATAGATTTACCGACTATGTCTTGTGATTGGAAACATTCATTTTCATTTTCGATACCACTATTTATCCAAAAAATATTCTACTTCAACTCAAAAAGAGCTTGGAGTATGTTTCTGAGGTCAAATTATTATCACATGTTGTTAAAGGTGTTGGTTCAGTATAGAATAATAGTCATTATTTTTTCTTGAAAATGGACAATGAGGGGTTATTCTGGAATTAGCTAGCGTCTCAAACTCGTCTTACCCAGGATATTCAGACTTGCAGGAAAAAGAAAAATTATTTTAGGGGGCGAAGGTGGTTTAAATGTATTCTCGCGTACCAATTCATCATTTATTTATCCTGTTCTGCAGCAAGAGAATCTTTCATTTGAATAACAAAAGGTTATCTGGGACTTAAACTTTTAAAACTGCGGTAAAAAAGTCTAGCTTGATTGTATGACCCTGGTTTTTTTTGTAAAAACAAAACTCAAAGGGGTAGTCTATTTTCGTAAAAATATCATGTCAATGTCATTAATAGACTGTTAAATAAATCATGACCTAAAAGAATTAACTCCCAAATTGGAGAACCTCTTAATTTCTTACTTTCCCACTACAGCCTCAGTTTATTTAACAGGATGCTTGGAAGGTTAATAAACTGAAAATCCAAGATGGGTACAAATTTTGATTGGCTTATATTCAAACTATAAGATGTACAAATGTATATGCAAATATGAAAACATTTTAAAACAAAGATTGATTCTGATAAGTTAGGTTACTGAAGTAATGCTGTTGAAATTTCTTCATTTAAAAATTCTTTGAGGTACATACATCTTCTGATCGAGCTATTTGCCTAATATGTTTGCAAATTATATATTTCCTAACTTTGAGGAGACAATAAACCTGAACGTTATGAAACCGTATTGATTTCTTTGCAGGGAAGAAATGGCTGGTGAGCTAGATGTTTTCAAGTGTCCTCTAACCAAGACACCATGGTTTTAATAATTGATTTTCACATAAGGACCACTTTTGTAAAGAAAGCTATTAAATCTTTTTAACACAGACACATGAGTGATCTTATGTCTCCACTCAGTTCATCAAGAAAACTAAAGCACTGAAGGATTTCAAACTGTGAAGCATTCACTAGGTCAACTAAGGCCATGGAATAATATAAGATGACAATGTTTACACGTGCACAGTTGATATATCTGACACTTGTTATATTTTACAAATAGAATGATACATTATTTGGTTTATATGAAAAATATTCAATATTTTGTATTTAGTTGCATGTGTAATCAGCAAATTTGCAAAAATGATAAGACACTTCATGTTTCACATTTCATAATGATAATAATAATAGTAATACATTTGTAGGGTCATATAAATTATCAGATATTTTGCATTAAGTTGTTATAAGCCAAAATGACTCATTCACATGTACACAAATGATGTATATGACATTGGTTACCTTTGGACATGTGGTAATTAATAGCATTGTACCTTCTTTTCATTCATATGCAATCATAAGCACCAAGGTTCATTGAGTATTCAAAGATGTAGAACACCTGGTTTTCAGGTGTTCATTTTTTATCTCATCCATATTTTCATTTTGAAGAGGATGCTAAGGAAATAGTATAAACTATGCCAAATTGCAGCTTGTCTGAAAGAACCTTTCTTCAACCTGTTCCAATTGTTTTAGAACAAGCAACCCATAGATGTATTTTTGCATATACAATAAAATACTTAAGTATATGAAGAGATGAAATAGGATGTTTATAGTCAGTTTCCTCTGTCAAAATTGTTACCAGTATAAAGATGCTTTGGCATATATTGTTTGTATATTTAGAACACATTTCTATTCCTTGATTAAAAACCTAGATGTTAGTGGTTTATATCACTGAAAGATTCGAAGATCTTTTCTCAATATCTGACTTTGAGAGGATGAAGTAACTATAGTTTAATGTTTAGTTTTTTAATAAATTGTCACAAAATCCAATCCAAGAACATCAAACAAAATCTTATATTGATTTTGAAATTATCTTTGAAAAATCATGTAACCCTTTCATATTTGCTATAATGTAATCCCCTTTATATAAATCATAACATTTAATAATAGGCTGACAGAATCACATTCTCAACGCCTTTCATGTGTTTTCATATGCAAGGTCATAACTCATTGTCAACTTCACTTTTTAAATAAAGCTATAGAATTGAGCTTTTTCTAAGTATTTTACTTTTGAGTTGACAGTTGTGACTACTCACAACTGTTTGGAAGCATTGATATCCGTTTTCAGATTTTTATTCTTGTTTTAACAAACTTTACTTTTGAACATTCATATTGTGCAATGCTGTGTGGGCCAAATAGCCCATATAATGACAGTCACCTGGAAAACATTCAACAAAGAGTTATGGAGATGTTCTTTCTTGTGTTGAAAATACCAAAGTGGTGCCTTTTACATTCATCATGGCAGCAAGAAAGTGGGAAAATGGACTTTTTGTTACTCAAATGTTGACAAAGACACAATACACAGTGACCTCAAGAAACATCATTAGTGAACTTCAAACTATAATTACATTAGCTTGAGATGTCCTAGTGTTAATCATTCTAGGGCTACCTTGCAGCATCACTCCTGTGTTCTGAAGCTTCCATTAGTCCTACAACGCCATTGAGGGTTGCAAGCTTATTGTAATGTACGTAGCCTTCTCTTGGCACTCTCGATGGCATGGAGGTTTGTTGGACTTTGCTACAGGAAGGTTACAAGTGGAAAGGTTACAAGTGGAAAGGTTACAAGTGGGAAGGTTACAAGTAGGAGGGTTAGAAGTGAGAGGGTTCCAAATTTTGATTTCTCAAGTCAAAATGTTCAAAGTCTTAATGTTACAAGTTGGATGTTACAAAGCAAAATAATAAGTTGCAAATCTGAATATTCTATTCTTTGATGTTACAAGTCTGAAAGTCTTGAGGTAACAGATCTGCATGTTACAAGTCTGAAACTTATAAATATATCTGAAAGTTACAAGTGTGAATGTTACAAATCTAAAATTTACAAATCTGACTACAACAAATCAGAATGTTTCAAATCTGACAGTTATAAGTCTGAAAGCAAGCTTAGAGTAAATTGTTTCAGTCATTACCATGTACCTAACTATATTATTTGAAAAGGACATTTATTCAAATGGCAATTATAATAACTTCAACTATTTACAAATGATTAGGTAATAATTTCCAATTTCAATGCAAAAGCCCCAAAAGCAAGTAAGTCTAACTCCAGGTTGAAGCAGCAATATCTCAGATGATGAATCTATAGTGGTCTGCGTGCTCTGTTATTGAACAGTATGGACATGTTGCTTGCATGTGCTGGTTACGTTAGAGTTACACAGACAGCAGCTCACTGTAGATGAAGGACTTGCTGAGCTGTCCTGATGATAAGATCGAAATGAGAAAGAGCAAGGTTTTCATTATGTAGCAGTAGAAATCTGGTGTTTCCCCCCAAAGTATTATCTGATTGAGTTAAATAGGGACTAATGTCGGCTATCACTATCTTGTATTTTGCCAGTAGGTGAAAGATAAACTGGTGTTCTTTTACTAATTCTACAAACTAGTAAAGGTAAAATTTATGTATCGATAGAATACCCACAGATTAACAATCAATTGATGATACACTTGTATTTAAACTAGTTTAATACCGCTCCATACATGATCTTAGAACCATCATCAAAATGACAGCCAAGTCACAGAGCATGCAGTGCTAATGAAATGATTGCCATGACATAATGGAAGATGTTTATTATGTAGCAGTAGAAAACTGCAGTTGCCTCTTCAGGAATGATTTGAATTTTTGCGAATAAATTATAATTTAATAAACACGTAAATAATAGTTACATCTTAAGGTCATTTTAACCCTATTTGAGTTGTTATGTAGCTAGCTCAGTTTGTAGATTGTGATCATCACTCAAATGGTGTTCAAGTCCCCACCATGTAATACCGAAGGGATTAAGGAAAGTAGCATTGTTGCATCCTTTCTTGGCGCTCATCAATAGAAGGAAACATTAATGCATAAACTGGGGCTGCACAGTGGTTGCAAGTTGCAAAATAGCCAAAAGGAATTTCTATGTAGGGTTATTTGTTGGTATGTGGTATTTAGTTATTATCACTATGATGATTTTTTAAAACATTTTTTTAATCAAAAACAATTGAGAACCAATGGAATAGAAACAGTGATTTGTTTACATCTTTCTGATAGATTTTGCCTCTGCATTTCCCATGAAATCTTTATAGAAGATATCTTATGTCAGACTATCCCTATAAGTTGATGGTTTAAATTCTATCTATGAATTACAACTGTAAGATTCTACAGATTGATTTCAATCCAAGTATCTATTTGATTGGTTCTCAATTGTTTTTGATTGAAAAAATGCTCCAAAAAATCATATGGTACTTACAACTATCTTAGGACTAAGAGAGCTTCGAAAATCTAGGCCCTGATTAGATAAAAGGTTCAGTTCATATGGTGTGAAGTGACAATCCTCAAGAGATTAATGCTAATAGAATTGTTTTGTTGAAGATATGCTGACTATTCTAAAACCAAGGGGAACTGAGACACACAACAAGAAAAAACATCTGGTTAACAGCTAATGAGTAAAAGCCACTACCATTCTCATGCAATCTGCTTATGAAGAACAACACTGTCCTCGGGCAATACCTGGTGTGAAACCTTCATGCAGTTGTTCTATAACTCGATTATACATGAACTGTAGATTTGCTCTCACTGTGCAGATATGTGTTTTCCGTTATCAATCGAAGCAAACCACTTTGAGTATATTTGCAGAGAGGGTCACATGGGATGGCATCAACCATTTTGCATTTTCAGCTTCTGATCCATATTCATAAGCCGTATATATTGGGAGTGTTTATTGTTGTTAAACCTCTTCAAATTGCTGGATGACTGATACGCAATTCAAGTGTCAACAATGGAGCTATAACATTCAAATTCATGGAGCCTGTTCGCACATTTCCAGAGCTTAATGCAAATGAATCAAGGTGACTTGGTGCTCAACATCATTTTCAAGAGGATTACACTCATTTAACTTGTGTTTGAATTGCAAAAGGAGAAATTGCTTTAATCCCGTGAGAATTGCTACCTCTTCGAACTTGACAGATAAGTTACTCAGTTTTCAACAATGTCCACTAAAACAAAGGGTCTCTGGTAAAATGAACAAAAATCTTAGATTTTAATTTTTTAATTTATGTCCCCTGAATTTATAATATTAACCCTTCCGTTGCTGAATATTATTTTGACCAGTTTTGCCCCCGTGGCTGAATTTTCCAGCACTCGCCTCGCTACGGTAATAACGCAATTAGCCCCTGTGGCCGAATTTTCCAGCGCCGCCAGATGCGACCGTTTTAACAACATATGGCGTGTTTACATGGCGGAATACGGACGTTATCGTCGTTTTATACAAAGCTAGTCGGCGAATCCCGTGTTATAAATGGATGATACTTACTTGACACTTTGAATGAAATTTCTATCACCCCTGGAACGGTTTCTACAACCGAAGTAAACTTGTTTTCAATTCGGGCGCCATAACTCAATAAATTCCAAGAGCGCATGCGCGAAATCAAAACGAAACTAAAGATGAATTGTTCCTTTTCACATCGATATAAAAATTATTTTTATAATATGTCTGGAACGAATTTTACTAAATTTTAAAAATTGTCTTCATTTCAAACATTATAAAATCATTTAATCACTGAGTGCACACATGCAAATTATATACGGAATTGAAGCTAATTTCTTGCTCTATATTTCACGATAAATTTTATTACGATACGCCATCCTAAACGAAAGATATAAATAACGAAAGCAGGGTAGTGATAAATCCCGATAACGTTCTGACCCCCACAGTAATATTACTAAGCTAGTAGCCCCGGGCAAACGCACGCGCTCAGCGCGTGCAGGCGGGGTATCCCCGCTGAAAAATACACTCACACTTAACAGAAATTGTCTTTATTTCCAATTTTATAATTCAAGTTATTCGCTTTGTATACATGCAAATTATATATGGAATTGAAGGCAATTTATTCTTCTTTACGAAAAAATAAATCATAACAATCTTTTGCACTATAATTAGAAGTTATTACCAACGTAACGTGGGTATAGCTAGTGAATAAAGTCTTTGATAATCGCCTTACCGCGACATTTGTCGCATAATTTCCACACGTTTTATTTTGATGCAAATATGGGCAAATTACACATGAAAATGAAGGTATTTATTTCCTCTTTACGTTGATATGAAAATGATAAATATGTACCGCTTGGTTTGGAATATATATAGTTTGCAAAGATTGTACCCTCAGGTATTTGAAAACAGATTTTGATGATTGCGACATCACTTACCGCTCCTTTATTGTTTCATTGTAATTTGCAAATTTTACATAGAATTGAAGACGATCCTTTTCTCTTTATTGTGATATAAAAATGTTGATAATGCGCTCTGCCGTTAAATGGATAGGAAGTGTAAAAAGCAGTTGAAAAAATCGCTTCTCGGTTAACAAGATATGAATAGAGAAATTGCCTGTTTGCGCAATGCTCGTCGGGTCTTTACTGATTTTCGTTTACATACAAATCTTATATGGAAATAAAGATCATCCTTTTCTCTATATTTTGATACATGAAATTTCAAAATGTCCCGAGAACTTTATGTGATATAAAGTGCGAGAAAATGGTAAAAACACAAAGAATAAAGAAAAGTCGCAATTTTGCGGCACTTGCTGTATCTTTATTTTATATACTGCATATAACTTTTTTACATCAAATCGAAGACAATTATTTCCTCTTTATCACGAGGTAATCAATTTCAAAATACGCCTAGCTGTTGAGAAGATATAAACGAAATAAAGGCACATGTCAAAATCGCCGTTCAGTTTACATGATTTGAATAGAGAAATTAGCTTTTTGTGCGGCGCTTGCTGTGTCTTTATTTATTTTTGCGCATGTACAAATTTTACATGGAATGAAAGACAATCTTTCTCTCTATCTTATAATATAAAAATTGTCAAAATAAGTTGACCACATCATGTGAAGATTGGTGTGACAAAATGGTGTAAAACTAAAAATATGTAAAAATCACCTTTTTTGCGGCACATGCTGTATCTTCATTTCAGGTGGCGTAGTTATGTATTTTATATTGAATTGAAGACAATTTTCTGCTCTTTCAAAAGATCCAACCGGTATTGTAATACGCCCAAGGGTTCAGAGCATAGGGCGTGCGATAGGAAGGCGTGCATAGGGTCAAAATGCACGCGTCTCAGTAAACGATAGCATGCGCGGGTCGGTAAGCTCGTGCGAGAGGGTAGAAAGTGCCCACAGGCTATTAGCACGTGCGGCGGGGAGTGGGGAAAAATTGAGTGATTTTAACGTTTATTTTCGGTACGATAAACATTATCAATACTCTCATAACTTTCGGAGCATGTTCGCGCATTATTTAGAACACCAAGGAAACAAAACACGGTTGCTTAGCGGCAGCCGGAACGAAAATACAAGCGTTGAACTGAGACTACTGCTAGGCAATAAATTTCCGGGACCCGCTACCGAGACCCGCGGTCATAATTAGTTAGCGTGAGAAAAATAGAGTGTGCTACTCGCATCCCGCTAAGAGGACTTGCCGGCAAAGCTAATTTCATCCCGGAATATTCCGGGACCCGCATCTTAAGGGTTAATAGAAGTACAATCTTACTAAGAAGGAAAGTATTCAAATTGAATCATAAGATCAAAGACGTGACCATGATACATACTCACATCTGTGGCTGTTAATGCTTCACCATTTTATGCATTTTCTAATAAGTGTTTTTCCCACTGCATGCTTTACTGTTAGCAGTTACAGTGAGGAGAGAAACTTGGACAAAGTGCATTGCATTAACTGATAACTTTACACAGAGATATGAAACAGTTGGGATAAACTGAGATTTAAAAAAGATCCCCAAATTGATACATTTAATATTATTCAGAATTGTGAAAAAAAAGTGTGGGCCTAGTTAAAGAAAATGGCCTAAAGAGTATTCAAAGTATCCTGATGTTTACTATTAAAATGGCACTACAATTAAAAGTACAATTCAGAGCAGACGAGAGGCTAGCTACCGTCTTTATGTGTGACAGAATTCAGCAAAGAGGTGTGTTATTAGCTCAAGTCCAGTGGTTGGGAGCGCTTCAGGTCAAGGGGTCATCTGTTCCACTGTTGAAGCAGAATGTTTGACCAAAGGTCTTTAACTTGAAGGTAGGTACTGCCATGAGATGATTTTGTTGGTTTGGGCAAAGTTCACGTTCTATTTGATTGGGAGCGACTCTGTGATTTTCATTACATTTCATTTGGCTTTGATACAGTTTCAGAAAATATTTGCATCTTTTTACCACTTATTATCACTGTACAAAAGCATTTAGCTTTAAAATGATTCTTTTAGCAACATTTGGTCCTTCTCAATCAAATGGCATTGTTGATAAACTTTGGTATAGTGAATCTAACAACTCACGTAGTGGCTCTTTAAGCTCATGTTAGATTGCATATCTAAATAAAAAAAAAATAAAAAGAATGCATATGATAGAAATTGGTATTTCCAAATTAAACAATTTTCTTGCATGCTACTTTAGTTTGATTGAACAGACATATCCAATTGACGATTTAACACGCTCTCACACCCCAGTGACTCAATTCTGTAATTAGCTCAAAGTCATTATCAGGCAATACCAATTAAGCCAAACAGTTAATTAACTAGCTGAAGAAACTCTCTCGGCGCACTTATCGCACCAAGGAATTCCATAAATAACTACTAAGTAATTAATAAATAATAGAAACACTGTGACTTGATGTTTGAAATCATGCAATATCACCACACTTAGGAACCAACCACCCTTGGGGTGCTCAAAAGAATGTATACTCAACAACAAAAGTTGAGGCCACCCTAATATTCAACATCTAAGCTTCATATGGATCATAATATGAAGTATAGGATCAATATTGAAAATCAGGGTGGTCCTTAAAATTTTTGTTTGACTATGTATTCTTCCATGCACTCCAAGGTTGTTCGGTTCGAAAGTGTGATGTCGTTGCAAGATTTCAAAAAAGAATATATATACTCAACAAAAGTTAAGGACCTCCCTAATTATTTATATTTAAACATCATATGAAGGATTATAAGAATCCTAGGATAAATATTGAAAATCTGGGTAGTTTTTCAAAAATTTCTTGAATGCATTTTGACTTCAACAATCAACTGTTGTTAAAATATTGTGGTTTAAACATAGCTTTAAAGGATGATGTTTACCCTACTTACATGCAATTGGTTTTTTTAGCTTTTTTCAAAGGGAGGTTTAAGCTTGTCAATGTTTTCAGTCTTAATATAAATTTTTTTGTAAAGACATAAATACTGCGGTTATTTTTTTTCCACCTCTAAATGCCTTTGACAGACCTATTCCATATATAAACCAACCAATTGGAATGAGAAATTACTCGAAATAAAAGGGCGACAAAGCACTAATATCTTTTCAAGATAGATCTTTATTTTGACAATAGTTTAATATCACACTAGAACCGTTGAGACAAGGCAATTTCAATACTTCGGTCGAGGTCTAAGTTCAAATCCCAGTGGAGAAGAAAGGGAGCTAATCTCTATGGCTTAATGGAATGGAAGCTATAGACTAACAATACAGTGGTTTGATATTCTCCATTGTCTTGGGAGTTGATTGACAGCGTATCTTTGTTTCCGAAGCCAGGTAATCTAATTTTCCCTGTATCAGAATTTCTGGATACCATGGTGTACATGGCCTTGAATTAAACTGCTGTGATGTTCGTTTCTTCGACAAGGTTTTACATTCCTTTATCAACTGTTACAAATGAAATGCAATACTTGATCTTAAATTCTAAAAACAATTTAGTCTCAAAAAGATAATTTCTACCTTTTCATCATATGTATCTGAATATTTCAAACTATTTTTTATTTTTTTATTTTCCATATTTCATAATACAGGCATACAAAAGGTATTGACAATGACACGGTTATACAGATATAATATTAAACAATAGGCAATGAGAAAAGTGTGCTTATGGTAATATACAATAGGCTTTCATGTTTTCTTTACAAGTAACAATGCAGAGTATTTCATAATAGCTAGATGTTCTTCAATTGTGAAAAAGTAAAAGTAATTGCTTAAATTCTAAAGTGTTATAATCTTGAAACGGAATTTTTGTTATAAGATAATTCTTAGTTTGTTTTATCAAAATCTATGTTCTTGAATATTTTTTTTTATATCATGTTATTATAATTGGGAAGTATTAACAAGCAAAACCCTTAAGATAAAAATCCCATTAGTTAAATAGAGACATGAAATAGTATAACAAGTTTTACCTTTGTAGAAAATTATTATTTTTGTGTTATGAGATTGCTTTTCTCCAACTAGAAAAGAATAATGCTGGAATTAAAAAGAATAAAGTTTTGAAGTGGATATTCACTTCCTTTGCATAAAATAATTATTCTTGTATTACCAGATTGATATTCTTCAAAGGGTATTCAAAGAATTTTGTTATGCTTCCAGAAACATAAAAGCAATTCCTTTACAAAAAGTAATTATCTTAACTGATAACTTTTTTGGAAAATCTTTTTCATTTCATGTTCCCATAAAAATAATAACTGCACAAAAACCTTTATTTGGAAATGACAAGTATTTCATCTATACAAACAATGAAAACAAAAGTACATGTACATGTATTTTTTAAAACATATATATGGGATTTGGAAAAAAGTTTCCATTTCCATATATATATTTAAACCTCTTTATATTGTCTCACATCCAAAATTTTCATGAATGAATTATATGTCTTGATTACTGAAAACATAACATGTTTCGAAAATCATGAAAATCAGAGCTCAGATTTTAAATTTCAATCATATGTTGCATGTTCAATCTTATGTTGCAGAAATATTCAATCGCTTGTGCATATTTTAACACATATTTGGACACTTTTCAAGTTGAAAAGTAATTTTTAAATGCACTGATGCTCATTCTTTTTGCACACTTTTCTAAACTATTTTACTTTTTACGTTCATTTTCAAAATCCATCTTTGAATCTAAAAACTATATTTTCAAAATTCTGTTAAATGTTTCAAATGTCATTTTCTCATCATGAAAATACTTTGAAGATTATCGACAAGATCGAATAGAAAAGATTTGTCGGCGTGAAAGAAATTACTCTCTAAAGATATAGGTACAAAACCAAGATATTAGAAGAAGGCTTGTAACAATTTTGATTTCAAATTTCAAATTTCAGAGTTTTCATAGAGAATGTAAGTTCAGACAGATTGATTTGATTTTTATCATGTGATATTCAAGACATATCCGAGTCACCTTTTAAGTTTATAAGTTAGGATGACATCTTTCACTGAAATTTAAACCACATTGTCGAAGTTATAAACATTAATCATTTGCACTGCAGTCAAAGAAAATGTTATTTCATCTTTAAACACAAATGATGCTTATTTTTGTTATTATTACATAAAAACTTTTGAATTACTCGTTACAGTCAAGGAAGTCTTCATTAAAACTGGCACCACAATGTTACAATCATTTATCTTCCTTACAAGATTCACCTCATTCTTTAGAATAAGTTTCCAGATATCTTTACACACCTTCAAAATTCAATTAAAACAAAGGCTAACAGAGTTAACAGCTTTCTGGAATAGGTTTGCTAAAAGGAAACTTCATTATCCTCTCAATTATCATTCTTCATTGAACCTGGTCTTAACAACAGTGATACAAGCCACAGATCCTCAATTGTTTATTCATGGCTATACCCGATCAACAGGCACATAAATTTTAAATCACTGAGACTTTTTTCTGACACATTTCCGATCAGACATTTCAACCCCATGTGGCATATGCTTAGACTCAAACCGATTTAGATTTTCGCAATCACGGTTATTCAACACTTTGGAAGGAAGCTGTCTGCAAATGTGATATGCAATCTTAAAAAAAGTATTTATTGTCAGAGAAGAAATACAAATCAAACTATTTTTTTGTTATTTTTGTAAGGGTTATCTTTGTGAAGAAGTACAAATCAAACTACATTTTGTAAGGGTTATCTTTGTGAAGAAGTACAAATCAAACTACTTTTTGTAAGGGTTATCTTTGTGAAGAAATACAAATCAAACTACTTTTTGTAATTTTTGTAAGGGTTATCTTTGTGAAGAAGTACAAATCAAACTACTTTTTGTAAGGGTTATCATTGTGAAGAAGTACAAATCAAACTACTTTTTGTAAGGGTTATTTTTGTGAAGAAGTACAAATCAAACTACTTTTTGTAAGGGTTATCTTTGTGAAGAAGTACAAATCAAACTACTTTTTGTAATTTTTGTAAGGGTTATCTTTGTGAAGAAGTACAAATCAAACTACTTTTTGTAAGGGTTATCTTTGTGAAGAAGTACAAATCAAACTACTTTTTGTAAGGGTTATCTTTGTGAAGAAATACAAATCAAACTACTTTTTGTAATTTTTGTAAGGGTTATCTTTGTGAAGAAGTACAAATCAAACTACTTTTTGTAAGGGTTATCTTTGTGAAGAAATACAAATCAAACTACTTTTTGTAATTTTTGTAAGGGTTATTTTTGTGAAGAAGTACAAATCAAACTACTTTTTGTAAGGGTTATCTTTGTGAAGAAGTACAAATCAAACTACTTTTTGTAAGGGTTATCTTTGTGAAGAAGTACAAATCAAACTACTTTTTGTAAGGGTTATCTTTGTGAAGAAATACAAATCAAACTACTTTTTGTAATTTTTGTAAGGGTTATCTTTGTGAAGAAGTACAAATCAAACTACTTTTTGTAAGGGTTATCTTTGTGAAGAAATACAAATCAAACTACTTTTGGTAATTTTTGTAAGGGTTATCTTTGTGAAGAAGTACAAATCAAACTACTTTTTGTAAGGGTTATATCTTTGTGAAGAAGTACAAATCAAACTACTTTTTGTAATTTTTGTTAGGGTTATCTTAGGAATGTGAATGATTCGCTAGAAATTCATGAATTATTATCAAAAGTATTATCTATATTAGGGTTTTCTTTCAAATGAAGCATTAATATTTTACAAACAAAATTTGGTTTCATTCATTCATATTGAAACTTTCAATCACAACCAATTATTGATTTTGAATGATAATTCTTAATTTTCACTTTCAAAACCTAATCCAAATGACTTTAATACAAGGACATGATTCTAAAGTCTCTCACTCATATGGGAGCCAAAGCTAAAAGCTTTTAATGTAACTACCCACTTTTATACAATATCATGCGTAGTACATGGGTCCCCATCCAGGAGTGAACTTACCCATTGTTGATGAACTTTGGCTCACCATAATAGCAATCACTTGAGCATGGAATCAAAACTTTGATTATCAGACAAGATTTGAAAGATAATGTTAACCATCATGAAAAATCCTGATTTTGTGAAAATGTTATTTAACTGAAATCTATCACATTGCACAGCATACAACTTTATATACATGATCTACAGATATTCATCCTTCATTTACAATCACATTTAAGATGATGATTATAAATCTTCTGCATTGACAGTTTTAACTTTGATTCCAAAATACACATCTCAAAATGAATTTAGATTAGGTTTTCCATAACAATGGTTTTTAATTTGATACCAAAATCATATTCTCAAATTGAGTTGGAAAAGATATATCACTTCAACTTAAGGAACTGAAAACAAATACTTTTTCTACAACAAAAGTTTTGAAATTTATTCAAAAATACACTTTTCAAAATGATTATAATTGATATTTCACATTAATGTAAAATTTAAAAAAAATTAATTTTTATATCAATCGTTTTACAATCCATTCCAAAATACATACCGTATTTCCTCGAATAGATGCCGGGCCTCGAATAGAGGCCGGGGGTATGGCTATTTTAAGTAAATACACACCGGGTCTCGAATAGATGCCAGGTCTCGAATCAACTTACAAGTTGATAAGTTGATTCATCAATTTTCCCGTAGTTGAATGCAAATATGGTATTCTCCCTCTTAACGAAATTTCATACTAAAAATTGAATAGAAGCCGGCTTCAAATAGACGCCGGGTCTCAAAAACACGCCGGGGGTAAAGAGGGTCTGAAAAAATTTATGCCGGGGGCGTCTATTCGAGGAAATACAGTATTTCAAAATGAGATAGAAAGAATATTTCACATTAACTTAAGAAACCGAAAAATACTAGGTTTTCTACAACAACAGTTTTTAAATTTATTGCAAAATACACATTTCAAAATGAGTTAGAAAGGATCTTTCATATCAACTTCAATGTAAGAAACAAGAAATTTGTCAATAATAACAAATTTATGAATATTCTATTTAAAGGTATGCACTGTATCTTTTTTTAATGAACATAATAAAACAACATTATTTTCTTGATTTGTTTCAGAAAAGTCTCAAAAATGAGTATGAAGCAACAAAATCACTATCTCACAAGAGAGTTGCAAATAGAAATACTGTTAAGAAAATATATCAAATTTATTCGACTTGGTTGTTTAAGAACGAAGTGTAAACGACAGATAGACAGTTCTGAATACATTTAACACAGAGCAGATGTTCAAGATTACTACCGTAGATTACACGCTGACAGCATAACCTAATATTTGTCAACATGATTTAATTATTTGGCTGAAGTTGAAGACAAGTGCACATAAAGAAAGTCGAATGGTTACATTAAAGTTTCTTTCTAAACTCAACATGACAACCACAAGAGATCTAACTTCTTTAAAAAGGAAACTATTTGGCATTAAATCTATATCATTGGAATATTGCCTATTTTCTATTGCTGTATCATTAATTTATTTGTTAATTAAAGTGGTCTTTGTAAACAAAAGCTAATAACTTCACAATTTTTTTGTTTTAAAATCTCATTGATATTATCTATTTCCTTATCATTTTCAACTAACCTACAGCCAAGATTTACCATTTCATACACAAATTGACAATATTTTCATATATGGTGCTGCCTCCTTTAAAAAATTACTGGATACTGGAACTTTTTTTATTTTGAAATAAAGCATATGAAGCATTTTTTGTCCTATCATCAGAACTAAATGAAAAAATGTCAGAGACATGTAAAATCCATCTTATAACCAATAACCTTTACAAAATGTATTCAAGATAAAGTTCAATCAACAAAATTAGATTATCAACATTTGTTCACATAAAAAAGATCTAACAAAACATGTGACAAAATATGCTTTGGTTCAAGACTATTACATAACCCAATTTCAGACAATTTGAAAAAAAGAGTTCAATGTTCAGAAAATGGAAACTGATAAATCTACTTTGAAGGGTTGTGACCGGCATCAAGTAGCTAGGGGACAACCAGACTGCTTGATATATCTTACATATGGCAGATCCACAATTTGTCCCACACTCTGTCAGAATGAGTCTCCACATACTTAGTAACTGTCAACTTACATATTCAATAAACGATTACTTATCTAATCCACATTCACACTTTCAAGTGTCTAGGTGTCAACCCTTAACGATCAAGAAATATTTGGGTAATCAAGAATTTTGATCTTTGTTAATAGTTTTTTAAATTCCTGTAGAGTAAACACAAGGAATGGTCTGACAGTCTATTTTGAATGGTTGGCTAAAACATTAATACATAAAAAAGCTATTATGGTTAAATGAAATACTAATGTTCCTTAAAATCGTATCAGTAGGCAAGTTTCTTTAAGGTTTGCTAGTACTTTTCATGGCATCTTTCTATGTCAGTGTTATCAGTCACTAGCGAAAACAACATGGATCATGGTTAAGTCAATGACTGATAACAATGTTATGACATCATCAAACAATGCTCTGACTTTAAGACACATGAATGATGTCATATGCTTTCAAAGGTGATGGCATCATTCTAAAGCCAACTCAACTCAATGTAATAAGTAAAAGCCACATTTAGTCAAAATAAAAAGGCTTTATATAATAAATAGAAAATTCATTTTCTTCTTGCCAAGCAGCAAGCTTTTCAGCAGGAATTGCTGTATTTTGTCTTTCATGATGTCATTATTAAATTGTTCTTGATGTCATTATTCAATTGTTCTTGATGTCACTGAAGAAAGCTGTTAAAATGAAATATATAGTATTGGCATTTGGAAAATTATTAACACTTGAAAGTGCGCAAAATGACTCTTACAAAATTTTTACAAATATGTGTATCAGGAAAATTTGAAATCCTTTTATAAAACTCAAATGTCACAATAATAATAATAATGGGTAATAATGTATGGTTCATTCCATCAGTATTTAGAAGTTTGAAAGTTGCTTTTCTTAAAATTTCATTTCATATTTTGTCATCCATCATTCAGTTATAAGTAAAAACATTCTCTCCTTTATATTATATACTTGAATTTAATTCCCAATTTTCAGCTTGACAAAAAAGTTATCCTTTACATACATGCCATATAGAAAAGATCAAATGCATTTGTTTGGTGAGTCATGCATATTCAACTTCACATGCCTGAACACCTAGGGGAGTATGTAACAAAGGTAATCTCGAGGTGTAAAGGTTAGCCAAAAGTTTGTTACAATTCCCTCAAAAGGATCTAATTTATCTGTTGGAAAGTCAGTCGAAACGAGTTCCCACAAGAGTCATTAGGATTATTACTATGAATGGCGCCAACGGTTTTCTAACAATGGTAAGACTTGAAAATAGAAAATGGAGTACTTGACCTGGAAAATTTCATTGTAAAACTATGCTTATCACTGCACTATTGTATAAAAAAGATTTTTGATTTAATTAATGATATTAATAACAACTTCTTATGATTTTAATGTAAAATTGATGCAAAAATTTGGATTTTTAAAAAATTATTTGAAAAAGATTTATCAAAAGCATTAAAGTTTAAATGCATTTTATGAATAAATGCTTCAGAAATCAAAATGTGATTGTACTGCAAGAATTTTTTTTATCCACAATAATATGGTAACATTTTGATAAGGTTGATAAAGGTTTGAAAGGTCATGAAATTTTATGTAACATATAATGACACATAAAATACAAAATATATCCATTATATAAAGTACATCCCTGCTTTGCAGTGATATTAACTGTTTCAAAATAATATTTGCACTTTAAATAACATGATCTTAAACACTATTTAATCTATTTCTATGCCTTCTTTGTTTGTTCTGCTATTTAAGAAATTGGACAAAGAAGAAAATCATCTGAAATTTACGACATTGTGAAAGACACATATTATTCCAACCTTTGCTTTTCTCCCTCAGACAGTTTTAAACACTGACTATAGCGCTTGTGATATTTACATAAGGTTTCAACTTTACTCTTTAAAGTAAACTGTTGATTTCCATGTAAAGAGGAGTAAACAGACAAAGAATTCAAAAAGACTTTTGTCAAAAATACACCATTGATTGTGAAAGTTTCCAAGCAAAAAGTCATAAATAACATGCAGGGAATTCAGACAACAATTTTGTCGATAATTTTGTCTGGACACCAGCTGAGCGATTGAGCATAAAACATACTTATGTGTAAAAATGTCTACCTTAGCAAGAAAATGTATTATTATCTTTCTCAGTGCTCAATCTTAGATACATATTCTTTTCAAAAAGGAAATCATGGGTGATAATCTTTTTTATAAATCGATATATTCCCACCAAAATAAGGAACATGGGTCAATTTTTTGACAGGTTTAATATTCCTTGTCAACCAGAAGGGAGTTTAAGGCACATATATTCATAAAAGCACTGACAGCCTGTACATTTTCACTAGTTGACGAAAAATTATGGAGAACACAATAAAAATATCAATCTACACAATACACCATTTGTCCAATGTTAGTTTACAAATTGATTTTGAAATAATGAAAAAAATCATAATTTAAAAAACAACAACTTCTTATTCACCAGATATTTGAATATCAACTGACAAAATTTTATCAATAAATTCAAGGTATCTCAATCAAATCTATGTTAATCAAACCCATCAAACACCTATATAGGAAATTACCGAAAAGGATAATAGAGTATATCAACACGGATAAATGGATTTGGAAAGTGCAAATTAAGCATCTGAGATTCATATTCCCCAATGTGATGAGACAATGGGACAAGCACACTGAAATTGAAAGCTTAGCCTCAAAGGAGAGATAAATATGAAAGGGATCAATCGTTCACGATATGGCAATGACACACCATGGATACATACTACCCAGGGAGTTGACATATGACATATCTCACCAAGGCTAACAGTGAGTTGATACATACAGAATTTTTTTTATACACATGAGCTTATGAAGAATATGGGGTTAAAAGAATCCATGTGGGTTCATAGGGGTATGAAGCATATAAGAGAAATTGATCTGTAAAGGTTTGTTAGGGTTTGAAGAATATGAACACAAAGGAATCCATGAGGGTTAATGCTAGATTGAAGAATATGAAGACAAATTGATCCATTTTTGTTGTGCCATGAGGGTTTGAAGAATATGAACATAAGGGATCCTTGTGCATGAAAGTTTGCACAATATGAACACAAATGGATCCATGAGGGTTCATTATGGTTTGCGGCTTATGAACACACATGTATCCATTAAAGTTCATTAGGATTTAAAGAACATGAACACAAAGGGATTCACGAGGGTTTTGAAGAACAGGAATTGACACAAAGGGATTCACGAGGGTTTTGAAGAACAGGAATTGACACAAAGGGACCTATGAGGGTTCATGAAGATTGAAGAACATTAAGACAGAGGAATCCATTCTTGTTAGTGAGGGTTTGAAGAATTTGCACACGAATGGTTCCCATATGGGTTTGAATAGCATTAAAAGATATATATATTTTATGTAGTAAGAGGCAAGAAGCAATAATATAAGGCTTAAGAACATTTTCAAAAATTAATGAGACAGGTAAATTTGAATTAAATTCATTATTTTTGGATGTCAATATGAAATTCTGTAAGGCGCTGATCAACGGGACTTGAATGCTTATTGATCATGTAAATATTCTTTTTAGATCTAAGACATTATATAAAATAATAACATTACCCTGTTATTTCTAAATGAAAAAACCCCAATACAATTGCATTCTGTTGAATACCCAATATATTATGATATGTAAAATATAAAATGGAAGTTTATTCTGTGTGTCAGGGAGGCCAGTTTTACCAGAAACAGAAAATTGATACCAGACAAATCATATTCAGCTGCAGAATATTACCAATGCTATGACACTTCAGAAATCTTTGCACATATGTTGTGAGTGCCAGATCTACGTGGCGTTGATGTATTGAAACAGGAGCAGAAAGTAACAAAAACATCTGGCTATTTTAAAACCACCATCCTCAATTTGATATTGTTGTGATCTGATGAAAGCACCAATGGCAGAATTGTGTTTATCTTTCCGCCATTCGGCAATGATTGATGATAAAAACACAAGGTGAATCAGACCTCCCAATAAGAAGACAATTACATCGTGATCGCTTGAAGACAATAAGTCTAACAGATGTCTTCAATTTACGCTTAGTACTTCCTGATTTGATTAATGCAAATTGTTTTTTTGCATATGGCGCACAACAGTTGATGAAATGTTTGGGTACTAAACTGTCATTAAATATCATGATCTATCATTGGGCCACTAGTTGGTATTTTCAGTTTGGAAGATGCTCAGGCTACACAGAGGATAGCATTCTTGGGCAGTGTTAATTGGGTATAATAAAAGTTGCTCAAAGCCATTTCAATATCCCAAACTGATAGATAAAATGATAGGCAAGATATACAAGTAGAAAATAAATATATATAGAAAAGTCTTGCTAAGCAGTAACCATTTTTACCGAGAAATACAGATTTTCAAAAATTGCATACCATTTAGCATTTCCTTGTGGAACAAAAACAATGATTTAATCAGAATAAGTAAATGTTTATTTCATGAGCTGGAAATAGGAACAGATTTTCTTCAGGCATTCACATTTCTTTACTTTGCAAAAAAGTCTAAACTAAATCTTATCCATTTTTATGTGAATCTAATTTGATTACTAATGACAAAGTGCCAATTTCTCTCTAGAATATGTAGGACAATGTTCTTGTGATATATTTTACATTATGTTCTTGCAAATTGTATTGAACATACACACAAAGGAAAAGAATCTAAACAGTGAATAAAATACCAAGTACTAAGCATTGGCTTAATATTTACAAGACGCTCATCATTGGCTAGCTAAAAGAATGACCAAATTTATGGATGATCAACTTCTTTATGTTTATGAGAGGGACGTTTCGGAATATACAAAAAGAAATTGATTATCCATAAATCTTGTAATTTTTCAGTTCTACAACTTCTTCAACAACAATTCTAGAATACTGAGACCCAAACATTGGCTAAATGCTTGGCACTAACAATAGGTAAAATGCTTGGCACAAAACAATGACTAAGTACCAAACATTGCCTTAAATACTTAGCACTAACAATGGGTAAAATTCTCTGAATAAACAGTTGGTTAAATGTTAGACAATTATATATAGCTGGAATTTTTTTTATTTTAGTTGGCAAAATGTTAGAAAATAATATACAGTTGGTAAAATGTTGGCACTTAACAGTGAACAGGTAAGATAATGCTAAGAACTTATTTATAGATTATCTGCAACAAATTTGAAGGTATCACTCAATCAAATAAGGCTAGAAAGCGTATTTATTACAGGTTTCATAGAGATAAAATGGTTAATCAACTGATTAGGATAACAAGTGTTCCTGCAAACACATATAACCATATAATAAACGTTACGTTCTTTATCATTTCACACTAAAATGATTTCATTTTTACTACATACGAAAATAAAGAGGACACTTTTAATATGATCAAAGAAAGAAGCCCCTTTAATGTATATTGAATTCCAATTACAGTGCTAACAGGCTGTGTTTGAGTCCTTCCAGATGAGAGACACTTGTGTTGTTCATTTCATCTTTGATTGATGTCCCACCTGGTCCTCATTACACTACGTGCAATCTACAAGCGTATATTTCAAAGTACATCTCACCTCAACTCAATCATACATTCTCAAAAGCTAGAAGACTAGTCAGAGGTAATATTATTCAATTGATGATACGAGGACATTTTTCATTCGCTATTAAAAATCTGCAATGTTTCCAATCCTTATCATACATATTTTCATATCATAACATAAATTTGGGATATTGTTAATCTATTTCAGAGGTTTGATAAAGTGAAGTAAATTTAAAAAGTTGTCTCTAGGATATTTTTCAAACTCAATTTGAATACTCACTTTATAAAAAATTATCAAGTTAAGTCGAAATTCAGATTTCCCCAACAACTTCTGAACTAACTAATTTGATCCATATTGATTTTATTTACTCTGAATAACTTAATTCTATCTAATCATTGAAGATAAGGCTTACCATGTTACAGATATTCAATTTATAATTTCAATGAATGCTTTCATTCCATTCAAATATCCCAAATGCATCTTTGAAATCATGGAGTTAATCAGTGTCATACATGTCTAAATCATTCAAAAGAAATAACATTTTTCATTGACCTCTTTTCTCGCATAACAGATCATTAGTCGATTTTAATATTGATGGTATTAATTTAAAAATGTCTCAAATTCATAAAGCAAGCATTAGTCTTTGCCTTAATCAGAATTATTGAACAAAGTCAGGGAACCCAAAATTACATTCTATCAGAATGGTATCTTAATATAAATTGACATCATGTGTATAAATTTTTTACAATACAAACACTGAAGTGAATTTATTAATTTCAGTATGAGATCAATTTCTTGATTTTTACATCAAACATATTATTCTTGCATGACTGATATAATAATGATTTTCGAAACATTGACAGGATGGGAATGTAATAAATTACAGATGATTTCCACTTTTCATTGGTTTCTGAATCTTTTACAATAAATTGGTCCAATATTTATTGTTAATTTAAGAGTCTTATTATTTCAATAAATAGTGAAAGAAATATTTTTGATTTCTTTTTCTATACATAGAATCAAAACTTGAAAAGAAAGAATTTGATCATCAGTACTGTCATTATTCCTTTGATACAAACTTCAGGAATTCTAAAAGTTTTATCAAGAAAATAAAAGATATTACTATCATCATAAACATATTATAATATACACATTGAAAATAATATAATTTTTGTCTGACTTTTCTGGCCGTAGGAAAAGAAGAGCCAAGCTTGATATTTTTTCAAATAACTTAAGTGGTTACTTTTTTGCTTGAATAGACACATCAGACAGTCTTTGCATAAACAAGTCAATTTCACCAAAGCAGCCAGAAGGGTTGCTTCAGATATCACATGCTTTATTACATAAAGGCCTCTTGATCATTGAGACCTCTCCATTACAATTACAAATTAGGCAAGATCAATTTGCAGTGTCTGAAAGCATGGAACATATTTTATCTACATAGTGTAACCATGCGAGTCAGTGAAACTTCATCAAATGTATTTTAACATGTTACCTTTGCCTCCTGTTTCATTACTATCAGATTGATAGTTGAAAAGGAAAGTTTGTTTATTTTACATTGAAAATGAAGTCTCAATGAATTTTAAAAAGTGCGGATTTTTTAAAATCGATTCCATTTAGTCAATGTATGATATGTTTGGCCTGCAGTTTGCTAAAATCCAAACTGCAGATAAGTGTTTTCTTTATATATTCTGGCAAATCTGGTAATACCGTATTCGACTTAATAACCGCCCACTCCCCTATAAGCGCCCACCCACCACGTTTTTGAGTGAACAATATGCGTCCTGATTTAGCGCCCACCTATCAACATTGCTTACCTTGCATGCTGATTCATTGAGGAAGGTTTTTCAGTCTTGCAATAAGTCTTTTACTTCCACTAAAGTGAAGAATACAGGGTATTTCAAGACCCCCAGCCACCACCAAAATGATACAACTTATAAAACCATATTTCAAAGACATGTGTATCGTAAGAAAACACTTTCAAGACTAAACTTGAGGACAATTTTTATCGTTTTAATTAGCGCCCCCTTTTACCATTTTTTTAAGCGCCCCGGGCGCTTATCACGTCGAATACGGTAATTCTTTACTTAATAAATTTTAGCCAATCAGAATCCTAACAGTTATGCTCTTGTTGGTTTATAAGTCAGATAGTTGTCGACTACCCAAATATAACATATTCCTGTTAATAGGTGTCTGTTCATAGGACATTATATAAATCAACAACCTAATGAAATAATCTGAGTGGCTTCTAACACATCACTTATTACACATGTTCTAACAGGTAAAGGTACTGTTGGTTTATAAGTCAGATAAATGTCATTCGTATTTTATCTCAAGTCTATTTAATGTAAATCATAACAAATCATAACATAAATATAACAAATAAATTATTCGAAAGATTATTCCAAAGACTTTTGATGTTGTCTTCCTTATTACTACTTCTTACACGTAAGTTTCTACTTGATGCAAATCAAAACAAAACATAACACAAATAAATCAAATAAATTACACAAATGATTATTCAAAAGATATAAAGATTAGCAGCTATACCTAACAGATAACTTATTACATGTGCTCTAATAGTAAAGCTCTTGTTGGTTTATAAGTCAGATAAGTATCACCCCCATTACAACTTATCCCTATATTATAGTTCATATGATAAAACAATATTTCATCTAATGCAGAGATCAGTAGTAATACATTACAGATCACTTACTGCATGTGCTGTAAAAGTCAAGCTCTTGATGGTTTATAAGTCAGATAAGTATCACCCCTTTTATAACTCATCCCTGTTCCGAACTGTTAATAAGATTACCCTTTAAATTATTCCACCTCAGGTATAGATAAGGACTGATCCAATATTGATCACTTATTTCCTGAATACTTAATGATCTTGAAGAAGAAATCTTGATAGCGTACATAGCTGAGGTAGAGACAACTATATACTGTTGGACGACCACTGATTATATTCCAACTGTCCTAAGTCAATGGATTTCAATAAGTTGGGGTTGCATTAACAATGTCATTAACTTATAACTATTTTCTTGCAACAATTTTATTTGGTAATTGTGGCTGATTTTAATTGTGCATAATTTTTTTATTTTGTATAAATAATGCCTTTTATCTGGAGTAAATATATGTTTATGCCAAATGCATTATTTTCAAAGGGTCAATCCGAATATCCATATTCATAGAAGAGTGTATCAAGAATCACAAGAAACTGCTGGTGGCCATTTTAGTGTGAACGCCTTTCATCATTTAATGTACAGAAATGGATTCAGTATCATAATGGAACATCTTACAGTCATTTTAGAACTGCTTCTGTTGATACAAAAAAATTGCCTTGCAATATTGGTAACGTTTATTTGGCTTTGGGGCGTGATTCCTTTGTTAACCTATCAAAACATGCTACTGCTCCTTTAAATGCAAAAACAAAGATTGGTTAAATGAACCTAAATTATTAGAAATGTAGTTTGAACGAAACTATATAATTGAATATCAGTTTGGGAAATGAAACTGAAACCCTGTAAGTGAATAATGCCCCTTAGGGCATAGAGCTAAACACAAAAGAATGGATAGTGATGTGTTTTCATTCAGGAACCAAAAGAATAAATGATAACACATTTTGTTGTAAAACTTACTAAAAATTGTTATTTCATAATCATGTTTGGTCAATGAAAGGAGCAATTGGGTCATTGGGTGCAAAATTCTTTGAAAGGATAAGTAATATCATTGGGGGAGTCCTGAAACATGTTAATTCAATAAAACAACACATTTCCAAAAGATACATAGAAAATGTCGCCCAGTGCAAAATTGTTGAAGAAATATACCCTTGAATTGGAGGATACTAAATTTATGTTCTCTGTTGAAGAAATATACCTTTGAATTGGAGGATACTAAATTTATGTTCTTTCAATGGAGGCCCTTCAGCGCAAGACTTTAAAAAAAAATTAAGATATATCTCCATCAAAACTAGTTTGATGAAAGAAAATTGACATGAAATACAACACTTCTCATTATTAATCATCTTTTTAAACAAAGAAAAAATTATTTATGTTGTCTGTATTTTGTCATTTGTCTTTCAATTGATTTTCTGGCATTATAGGCCTGATGAGAAATTTTAAAAAATATTGGAATTAATGAAACAGGTTAGGTAAACTATATCTTACATTCACACATTGAGCTAAATGCCACTTTGAATTGAGAATTTGAAGTTAATATTGAAATCAATATGAATAAGTTAAAAAAAAGTTACAGCAAAAACTTCTTTTCCTAATTTAGTTCATAAATTTACAGCTATCATTGAGACTGGATCATAGCTTTTAGGCATGATTAATTACAATCTATATTTTGTTTTGGATTTCTTGATTTGTAACCTCTCTCTTGAGAGAATGACGCTTTGATTGCATATAATATTCCAAAGAAACAAAGAAAATCCACACACATTAACTTTTATGATAAATCTATTGTAAATTTGACATAAAGTTTTGGTCCTTGGCTGTCTTTCATAGAATAAACCAGCAGAAAAGTACTGCTGGTGCTTGGCTAATGTCAGCCCATCCCCTCCAGTTATATGGTAATGTCAAAGAATATCCCCATGAAGATCTAGATCTATCCCCGATTGCCTAGTAAACAAACTGCCTCATTTGCAGAAAAATATAGAAATTCTACATTAAACATTGAAAGAGTGACATAAATATATTCCCTCAACACAGAAACAGCAAAAGATGCAACAACAAATAGTTTACCTTTAAGAAACACTTTTCATTTTGATGGGCCTGAAAATAATGCTAGCAACTAAAATAAAACCCACACATGAAGGTTGTTTTCATTACTCAATATTTCTCATTTCCTACTAAATTTGTAAATTTCAAATGTTTTCTAATTTTACAGAATTCAAAGGAAATCAAGTTTACATTGACTTTTATGTTGATTTTATTTTCTTTGTCAAAATGTTTGTCTGCACTCTACATTTCTTATTTCAGCCTTATATGGAAGCATGATATCTAATCAGGCGAAAGATTACAGTGAGAAGAATAAGAAAAACATACGGTCTGGATTTTTAAGCTCTCTTAGTGCTAAGATAGGTTTAAGTATCATACACCATTATGGCTTCGACCTATCTTAGCGCTAAGAGTATGTCAAAATCTAGGTCAAGGATGTGTAGCATTTTCAACAGATGCGTCAACGAGTGCAATATTGAGCGATTTTAATTTTTTTCAATCAAAAATTCTTTGAAAAAGATTTTTTTTGGAACAAATTCAAAGAAAATTATTGTTTGCACAATTGAATAAAATTTTGGGAATTTGCTTGCATTAACAAATATTGATTCTGTTTTATAGCATCTTTCACTGATTAATTTCAAATTGATTATCTTGATAGCGACATAGGTATACGGGTGCAGAAAATGTGCAGACTAATTAATAAAGTCTTAATGCACCTGTGCAATCAACTGAATAAACCATGCACGGCGCAAAATGTGTGGTGTAATCAAGTTGTAATCAATAAACATAATCTACAAGAGTAGCTGAAATTGACAATATGGAACTGAAGCAATGGGTTTATCTATAGTGATGGGCTGAACTAAAATAATTCGTCAACTATTTCTATACAAAATTTAGTTAAAGGGACCCTTGTACTTCAACTTTATGTGAGCTGGGGTTTAACGCCGCTTTCAAGATTATTTCACTTATATCGCGGCTGCTAGTATTGTTGCAGGGAGAAAGCCTGCAACACCATTGTGGCTATGCATTTACGGTGACACCTGCGAGCATCGGCTGGAACTAGCGAACCATTGGTGGTACTGCACTGAAACTCAGTGCAGCATTGCACCCAAACCTGACTGCGTGTAGAACTGTTCTCTACTGCAGACAAAGTTGCCGAGCCCCTGGCGGGATTCGAACCACAGACCTCTTGATCCTAAGCCGAACGCGCTAACCACTGCGCTATCCTGCCCCCTACTTCAACTTTAATAGAGGTATATGTAAAAATATTATCAATGTTATCATTTCATTAAAAAGTACTGAATTTTGCCAAAAATTATCGTATTCATGCCAATCAGTTCACTACAGCGCTATTATAAAAGAAACCAAGATTCTTTATGATTAAGCAAATTTTTACATTGTACCATAGTTGGTACAAGCCAATCACTCATCATTCATCAATCTTTAAAGGGACACAAAAAATGTTTAATGATTTGTCTATGTGGCTTAAATAAAAGCCAAATTACTATACGTCCTGACTTAAGTTCATATTGTCTCCCTCAACTTACATCATTATATTATTTTCATAATTCCATAATTATGATATTTTCTTATTTCAATGATAATCGAAAAATGGTCATAAAATGTAAAGAAGCCGAAATTATGTATCCCATTTGCTGGAATTAAATCACCTACTAAACACTATACTGACCAATTTTTGGTTTTAGTGTCTTTTGTTAATAAGTTTTAAAAATTACGTATGAGTCAGTGGCATGCGCCATTGTCCGGTTTTCGATCATTAATCACATATTGAACCTATTTCTTGTCACTATACTGAGTTGATAGGCATTAGGATGAGTATTTTCAGAAACAACCAATATTTCTCGATCAAATGACATCATTTATGAAGTATGACATATTTGACACCAACAACATACTCTGTGCCCCTTTAAGTTTTGAAGACTTATTTACATGTGGCAGGGTGAAGTAAAAGCATTCCTACTGGCTTTGGCCAGAGGGATATCTCTTTGGCTGAATCGGTAAAGTGTAGGACTCTCACCTGGAGATCCCGGGTTCGAATCACGCGGGAGGTGATCTCACAACTACTTCTGTCACAAATTGGCGCCCAGCGTGGGGCCGCTAGCGTCAAGACGATCATCCCTCATCCTGCATATCTCATCTGGAGTGCCCTCTGTGATATCTTGTGATACTGTGATACCTTGTGATTATTTCATTCATTCTTCTTGTGCATTCATGGACCATACTATTTTCATGGAGTCATTGGATGTGTCGAAAACTTTAAATGGCTTGACTCGAGGACGAGTCACTTTCTGGAGGGGGTGTATGTGGCAGGGTGAAGTAAA
Source organism: Phorcus lineatus (assembly GCA_921293015.1). Classification (NCBI taxonomy): domain Eukaryota; kingdom Metazoa; phylum Mollusca; class Gastropoda; order Trochida; family Trochidae; genus Phorcus; species Phorcus lineatus. The sequence goes on from OV121090.1 coordinate 10,404,947, forward strand.
AGCATTCCTACTGGCTTTGGCCAGAGGGATATCTCTTTGGCTGAATTGGTAGAGTGTAGGACTCTCACCCGGAGGTCCCGGGTTCGAATCCCGCTGGAGGTGATCTCACAATCACTTCTGTTACATACAGTAAACAAGAAGAAAGATGGTTGATAATGTTGAGGTCATACAACCAGAATTTACGTGATAATTAGAGCAGTGGGATTTTGGCTGCTAAACATATATAAGGCCATTTAAATTGTAATCTAATAGTTGTCATATTTAGGCAATTTGGGGATGAATATGAATGATATGGGGACATGTAATTAATTCATATCAGCACAAATAGTATTTTGACACCCAATTTTATAAAATGAATGAAGTTTCATTTACCAAAAATATTATTGAATTGCAAACAAATTGATTTATGAGCTTATTATAACAAATCTGAAAAAGGGTCATTAACATCCCACAATCATTTTGTCATTAAAATGAAGTACTAGTATATTGACCATTTTATCAGTGACAACACATATCTTACTATCTACAAATTGATAATATTTTTTATGCATGATCTTTTAAAAATCTTTCTGACAATGACATCTATGTCATCATCTCTAAAAATAGACCCTTAACTGACCTTTTTTCACCTAATGTAGTTTCTCCCCTTTCTATCAATATTGATTCATTTGCAACTATGTTATTGCATTTTGTCCCCAGACAAAAAAATCTTTATCAATGACCTGTCTATAGTCCATAATCACCACATAAATCATCAAAACACAAATTAGAGCAAGCATTTTTGTACACATTGTTATTTGCGAATATTTGTCAATATCCCCTCTGGGGAATTAAGTATGCATGCTAGAATTACAAGATTTTAACATCGTGAAGACATTTTAATATGTTTTTTCTTTAATAGAAATAAAGGGTTCTCATGAAAAATAAAACAGAAGTCACAAATTGTCACACAATTTTTTAAATCAATAACAGGAGATCTAAAACAATCATACCATGCTGGTTAAGCTGTGCAAATGCTTTCCCATACTTGGATGATTTAAATGCTCACAGAAAAGTGGTCATATATATTACTGCTAATAGGTGAGACCTTATTCTTCTCTATGGATAATTGGTTTGATCAAATGATGAACTATGATACCTTCTGAGGCACATATATTTTGTATAAACTGTTATCAAAGGGAAAAGTTAAACATTCAAATTTTAAAAAATTTGCTACAGTCTATAGTCTATTGACAGTAAATTATATGACTATATAAAAAAATCGCTCTACAGAGGGGACAGTTAATCAGTAAACTTCATACTTACAAAATAATTACAAAAGACTCGTGGATGATGGTAATAGATTGAAAGAGTTTTGTACCGAGGTTCTAATAATCAAATCAAAGTTTTTCTTTATCATTTAAAAATAATATTTTATTTAAAAAATACATAAACTTCTGAGAAAAAATTCTGCAGCTCTCTTTGTAAATAATATTTAAAAGACACAATCTTTTCTGATTCTACAGAATTTCTCATCTTATGCAAAGGCAGTGGTTGCTTGCGAAAAGGCATATGTGCACATATGATATTTATTACACTTCATTTGCAAACATACATGTATAGTTATTTGCTTCATAATTTCATGAATGCCCTCAAAATTAGACTTTATATTCTTTAAACACAATCTCTATAATTACTTGATCAACCTATATATACAATACTGACTTATCATTCTTCTTTACCAGTTGAAAAGTCAGAGTTTGAATCCAGAAATAATTAATATTAGTATAAGTGCAGCAACATATGCCACATCCATAAACCGCCACATCATACAGCTTCTGTCTGTTGATATTGTCACATGACGGAACTCTAACTTATGCCGGAACGTCGATGTCTAAATACACTTTTCAATAACGTGTTCTCTAATGGCTCAAGTCAAAGTAAGTGCCTGCTTTATAGAATGGAGCTTTTAGCAGCAGAACTAAAGGGTCGCAGCGTATGGGAAACGAGAATTGACGGAAGTTCAATAAATGTTCTGCCACACATTTGCTTGAGCAAAGACATGAATGGAAATGTTGGACCTAATGTGTTTGGTTACTTATATCTATGATTTAGGTTTACTGCATAACACTGTCATGCAGTCGATATTTTTACCTTCATCACAATCATCACCTCAAGCATCACCATCTACCATACCATCCTCATGATGAATTAAAATCTGATAAAGAGACCACAATGTAACCATCTTTACTGTCGCCATCATTATCTGCCATAATCATCATAATCACTCTCAGTACATCATCATCATCATCATCATCATCATCATCATCATCATAATCATCATTATCATCATCATCAACATCATCATCAACATCATAATCATAATTACTGTCAGTATAACATCATCATCATCATCATCATCATTGCCAATCATTGCCAATCATTATTATCATCATCATCTTAAGTAGATAATACTTAAGACTGATGATAAAACAATTTAAAAGTGAAATTAACATTTGAAGATTACATAAAAATGTTCTTGTTAATAAGGATAACTTTTTTGTTTTCAACTATCATCATTTCTACTATGATTTCTTTAGAAAAATAACATAAAACCAAGAGACTCTTATCTTTTTCCGCCAATCGCCATAATAAAAAAATCCAAATACAATCCCTGTTGTAACGTTTGCGAACAGAGCTTGGAAATGGTAATATTATTCATAACATTTTTTATTCTAAAAGGTAAAAACATATTATCAAATTATCGATTTATGAAATGTGCAATCAAATCAAAATTATTTTCCCAAATATTAATAAGCATACAGAAAAATGTTATTCAATAAAGTACTTAACCTGTTTAATGTCATTTGCAATTTTTTACCTCACTCCTAGCATTTTTTGTAAATTCTTGGATCTAGAAATTATGAAGCAAATTGAACAGAATTTAAGCTAGGTAAAAAGATTTCTCTTTTTTGGAAGGAACTCTTAGCAATAGTTAAGTCTTATACTTATACATTATCAAGGCAATCTCGTTTAAGCAAAAACATCAGTGAGATGCTTAGATAGAAAGAAAAATGCTTACGTCATACAGCGCAGTTATCATTGTGCTACCTCATGTGGTTTTCTTTATGCATTTACCAAACAGCTTACCTTACTTATATTATGTCTCTCAATATATACTTACAACTTAAGAACTGTCAAAGGCAGATTACTTTTATAACCTAGACCATCTTTACGGACATAAAATCAACAAAAGATATTTCTTTTAATCTAGCAAAATATTTTGTCTTTCTGTCAACATTCACATTAAAGTTATTTTCAAAATGTATTAATCTGAACAAACAAAACTTTCAGAATGATACAGTTGTATGATTATGACCATATTTACAACTTAATTTGATTTATTACTACAAAAAAGAATGGACACTGAAATTGATAAGTACATGACAACCAAAGAATGAAATCGACAACTTCATGAATGAAATCGACTTCTTCATGAATGAAATCAACAACTAACAGTGAAATAGACAAATTTATGAATGAAATGAACATGAATGAAAAAGGTTTGCCTACCTCATCTTGAACTAAAGTTACAACAGAAAAGGTCTTTAGTTCCATAGTATTGTAACAGTCCACAGACATTGTAACATGGTCATGGCAGGCTCCCGTTAGTACTCCAGTGCTTAATACTTCAATGCTTTTGATTGCAACACTTTTGACGTTGATGCGTTTAATCCGATCGTTTTGAAACCAATGCTAAAGAATCCAATGTTTTTTACTTCAGTCTTTTGTTATCAGATGCTTTTGAATCCAATCAAGTGTTTCTTGATTCAAAACTTTTAAATCCAATGCTTTTGAATCCAATGCTTTATATCCTATACTAAACTTCTCCTGTGTGTTTGAATACAATGCTTACTCCCTTGCTGAAATATATCCTGTGCTTTTGTACTCCAGTACTATGCTTGTGACTCCAGCTACACATTATCTTAAGATAAAGCTCAGAGAGGCGACCCTGCGATTCCGTTCCATTATTAAAAGGATCATCCAGGGCCAATACAGAGATGAGAAAAACACAGCAAAATCCTCAGTACATTTTGCCTTTGACTTAGTCAGCTTCGTAGAATGTTGAAAGAAAATCCATAAACGGTTCACACGACAATATTTGATGAAAAATATCAATTCATCTTCATGTTTACAAAAGCCTCAATTATCTACACATCAATGTTAAAGCCTAATTAGAAGAACGGTTGATTTCCATCACAGCGCTCAGTGCATAGACCCTCGCGCTCTCCGCTCTTACCATTCTGATGGTTGGCGCTGGCTCTGCCGCTGCCTGCAACTCTTTGAGTGAATGACATATGGTCTCCTGGTATACTTGCATTGTAATTTGAATAGGTCACTTTGGTAGTGTCACTGTTTTCAACTTTCATAGGTATGGCTGAGGCTTTTCATAAGAGTGTGAGATTTACTTGATTTTTCCCAAAAATATTTTGATTAAAACACTTCGAAATATGTAAATTTTCCATTCATAACAAATTACATTATTATTTTTCCTGGATGATATTTGTTATCATTTCAACCATGTTTCAATTCCACATTTTGAAATATATTCAAATTAAACAATCTTAATTCCTTTTTTGTAAATTTAAATGATGATTGATTCTCTCAAATTTCATATTTTAGGTTTAATTATTTTCAATTTGAATTTCAAACTTTGTAATTCCAATTTTTTAATTTCTTTTTTAAGAATGATATGTTTAATGTATCGAAAACTTTATCCAAACATTTCCATTTGCAAATAACTTTTAAATACTTATAAAAACTAACGAACAACTCCTTTATATTATCTAAACTTCTAAACAGAAGTACAAGAAATAAGATAAGAATTTGTCAATAACCGTTAATTACATTTTAAAAAGCTGCTAAAATAGCTTTTAAAAAACAATTGATTAAGTCTGAAAATGATGATAAGGGCTGTTATTGAATAAATTCAGTTGAGTAAAAAATGCATTTAAAAAGATTGATTTGGATTAATCTGACTAGCCCCTCTTATCAGGTTTCTAATTCGATAATTTGTATTCAAAAAAGTTTCTTAGATTTCTATCGATAGATCATTTGAATCGGTAATGTGTCTCAGAAATAATCAATTTTGAATCAATTCTACAAACCTCTGCCTTCTCCTGAAATTTGTAGAAAACAGCAGTCTGCATCTTGGTTAGGCACTTCTCTTCCAATCCACTGCACCATTGGCGCTTAATTTGATAGCAAGTGTAGAACGATTCCAACAGAATCACAGACAAGAGTTATATCAACAATCCTTGCCATCTACAACCCTATAAAGATATTCTTCCAATCCAATACACCGTTGGCGCCTAATCCAATAGCAAGAACTGGAGAAACAGTTGCAATGAAATCAAGACCAGAGTAATATCAACAGTACTCTCCTTCTAGAACTCCATAAAGCAACATAACATTTGCAATGATTGACAAGTTGAGCCTGCAATGAACACAGTTACACGGCGCTTGTCAATCCAAAACTTTCTTCATCATATCATGATTGTGTTAGTGATGCAAACGTGATGTTTTCAAGACCATGCTGAAGTGCCGTCTGGTGTTGATTGCGCGTCCGTTCCATGAAAATCAATGGTACCGTTATTCCATCTCACTGTGACAATGTACTGACAAATACATATTTGAAGTGTCCATTTGGCACAAAAGCATCTCATTTGAAACTGATCAATAGAAGTAGCGTCAATTGCAGAAAGATTTCTTTCCTGTGACAATGATCAACATACCTTAAATGACTATTCCTTAGAAGTTCATGGAATATGAAATTCATACATTCAAGCGTCAATTTCAGTGAAAACAGATTATGCATTCAGGCTGCTAGTAAAATCATTAGAGTGAAAGCAGTGTGAGACTTTAATTTCATATGTAGATTCTCATAGGAAAACGACCCAGAAAATCGATGATTTCAGCATGTTACATAGTTCTCCATGTGGGATCGAACATCCAGCAAGGAGAATTATCATTCAAGTATCCAATTTCTAATTTTTTTTCTTTAATCTGACATCGATTGATAAAACCGACAATTTTCAGAGAGATTTGGAATTATAATTCATTCAAACAAACTCTTTATCACCTGACTGCATAACTACATTTATATATTTAAATTGTTAATCTAAAATTTTCCATGTGATATTCAACCACAATAATTCATTTGCAGTCAAGTCTGAAGAATTATGGATATAAAAAAGACACAAGGTAGACTGTGAACATGCCAGTTACACAGAAAACAAAGACAGGAAATATATGTGAACTTCACAAGATATACTTAACTGATCAAGACAAAATTTCCAAATTCTATCCTAAATTCTATTTTTGAATAAATATCCTACATATACAACATATGATATTAATTGTTAAGATAACATATGCCATTTAAAAAGAAAACATGCTATGTCATTAAACGAAACCACAATATTGGATCTGTAGTCACTTAATTTCAGCAAAATATTACCCACTATTTCAACTTATGAAACACAACTGTAGTTTTTTCTAATCCTCAATTTCAATAAAGGTAAATCAACAATTTCAGTAAAGATTTGTACAATTTCAGCAAATAATCCCTAATAAAGCATCAACAAACGCACAATTTCAGCAAAAAATAACCAACAACTTTGGCAAATTATAACCCTAAATGTTACATTGAATTAACCACAATTTCAGCAAAGAATATCCACCATTTCAGCTTTAGATGCAAAATTGTGCAGCAGTGGTTATCCCTCAATTTCAGCAAAGATTATCCACAATTTCAGCAAATCATAATCAAAATTTCGGCAAATGATTATCCTTAATTGCACCATTGACTATTCTTCAATTGCAGCATTGAAAAATCAACAATTTCAGCATTGAAAATCAACAATTTCAGCATTGTATAATCCACAATTTCAGCATTGTATAATCCACAATTTCAGCATTGTATAATCCACAATTTCAGCATTGTATAATCCACAATTTCAGCACTGTATAATCCACAATTTCAGCACTGTATAATCCACAATTTCAGCATTGAATAATCTACAATTTCAGCAAACGATCATCCTCAATCACAGCACTGAATCTCCCTCAATTTCAACGTTGTGTTGCCGCTCAAAGATAGTACTAGGTTTCAGCTAAGATGCAGTAAACAAATTACAAAAAAACCACAGACCTGAATTCAGTGCTTCACATACTTACATTGCTCATCCTAACTCTGTTTAAACGATCAGTAAGACACCTGTGACCTGACTAACTACAGAATATTCAAAATAACGAAGAAATATCCAAGAGTGGAAACGCTGCCTGTTTAATCTATCCTTTGGGAATAAGTTGCCTCACATAGAACTTACGGGCACTCACAAACATGACTAAATTCTTTACTACTGAATGGTAAACCTCATTTGGATCTTCTATATGTACTCTGAAAGAAGCCTTTCAGAAAAGCATACGGTAGGTTAGTATATCCTTGGTTGTTGAATTAGCTTTATTTCATACTGTAGTCTGTCATCTTTGCTTGTATTTGATTATTTCCCTGCTATTTGGACCACTCTGGGTCATTAGATTTACTGAGGTAGTTTAAGATAACTTTATAGTCTTAGAAATTGGAAAGTTATATCTTCAGGATCAAATGTTTGAAATAAACTTAAAGGTGGGAAGAATGAATGAATGAATGAATGAATGTACACCATATGCATGGAGCCCATTCAATGTCATTTTCACTTTTTACTATTTCTATATGAATGAATGATTTTATTCTCACTGTATCTGAAAGCTGAAAAATCAATTAACATCATTAACTTTGGATAACATTTTAATCAATCATTCTTATTGTACAAAAAAAAGAAGATACATTACAAATCTGGATAAAACGTTTTATTATTCAGTAAATGATATCCAAAATACTGTCACAAAACACTTCAGAATAAATTTTGCATGAAAATCATAAAACAAAAAACAAGAATCTTATCATTATTTACTTGGATCACGCTAGACTTCACACGAACACTATTAACTCTGTTATTGTCAGAAAATATGTTTTCTTTCAGCATTCACTCAAAAAACACAACTGTTCACAATCAACAGTGGCCTAATGATTTAAAGGTGTTCCTACTATTTGCCACATAGCTCAAACCATAGTGAGAAAATCAAAATGTATGCAAGGTTTAACCAGAACAAATTGATATAGCTTCTTGTTTTGACCCTAAATCTAGTTGGACAATAAAAGTTTCATGAAACCCAAAGTTATTTTCACAAATTATACTCTTATTACTTTCTCATAATATATATATATATATATATATATATATTATTCAACTGCATATAAAGAAAAGCTTTATCTCAATCAAACAAGGATCACAATGTAATTAACACAGGCGATTTATATCTAAGATATAATTTTTTTCACAAATTACTGAAATATCAATTCTTTTAACATCACCAATTCAGCAATGGTATGAATGAAAGAAATTGATAGGCATAATATATATATATATATACAAAAGATATGTACAAGCCAAAGTCAACAATGTCAATTTCAGCAATGCTAAGGCAATGGATTGATAATGAATTTTATATGAAAACATTGACAAAGATATAAAAATGTAAGCCTAAATTTCAAATAAAAAGACAAATTTCAAAGATAACACAATTATCTTTCAGAATATGCTATACATCATTGAAGACTTGAATGCCAACATAAACAAGCTCAGTCGAAATATTATTAGAAGAAACAGAAGAAATAGTATTGCCTCCAGAACTGATCAATATGCTGACAGTAGTTCCGAAATGGACATGTAATTGATAAGCCCTCAAGTGTGAGGCCTCACTTCTGGGGTGTTCTCCTAGCTGGAGGTTGATGTTTATAACACAACGGTAATGACCCCCGGGACACCCAGAAATCTCTCACGTAGAGAATCCTGGCCCTACCAGGATCAACTAGCCAGAATATTCCGAATCATCTGCAAGATAAGATGTCGTCCGCTGACAACGTCTCTGCATATACAACAGACAACACTTGCTTGGTATTAGTGATTCTAAGGTAACCACAATCAAGACTATGAAAATGGACACTGATGTTTAAGCATAGCTATTTAAAGGTTCTTGCTTCTGATACATTATATTCATGAACCTTGATGCATCTTCAAACTGATTGACCTTCATGAACCTTGATGCATCTTCAAACTGATTGACCTTCATGAACTTTGATGCATCTTCAAACTGATTGACCTTCATGAACCTTGATGCATCTTCAAACTGATTGACCTTCATGAACCTTGTTGCATCTTCAAACTGATTGACCTTCATGAAGCTTGATGCATCTTCAAACTGATTGACCTTCATGAACCTTGATGCATCTTCAAACTGATTGACCTTCATGAACTTTGATGCATCTTCAAACTGATTGACCTTCATGAACTTTGATGCATCTTCAAACTGATTGACCTTCATGAACTTTGATGCATCTTCAAACTGATTGACCTTCATGAACCTTGATGTATCTTCAAACTGCTAATTAAATTTCATGAACCTTGATGCATCTTCAAACTGCATGATTGACCTTCATGATTGATGCATCGCATTTGATTATCAAGCCGTTCATAAAATGGTAAGCATACCTTAATAAAGGATTAATTAGGAGTTATAGCAATCTATATGATGCCAGACAATGAAGAAGCACCAACTATACTATATAGAAAACAACACAGGACAACAGATGCCAGCATAAAAGAAATCAACTACAAGTATCCCCATAACAATCAAGTTAGTGCATGCCGTGGTGCTGGGAAGCTAATTTCGTCACAGATAATGTACATTGCATACAACACATATTCCTCTACTGAGAGTTTTCATTTCATTAGTCACCTATCAATCATTCACAAACTGTTGTCTATTTCGTTAGTCACCGATCATTTATTCACAAACTGTTGCTTATTTCACTTTCTCTCCATTTCAAAATTATATTTTGATGTAAGAAATTTCTCTTTGTCTCCAAAACACTTTATATTGATTTTCAAATAAAAAGAACTCATTGGTGCTAGTTTGGAAGAATGAGTAATGGAATGATGGTTGTCTGTCTGGTAAAGAATGCATGAACTGATAATTGAATGACATTTTCTCTTTCAGTAGTTTTGAAAACAGAAGATGAACATGTTTTGGACACATTTTTTTGGTGAATGGTTTCAAAACAGAATTTTGCAAAAACTGGTATCTGTATTCAAAAATTAATTTTTATCTAATCAAAAAATAACAAGTGTAATTTATCATACAATTTTATTTGATTATAAAGTTGAAATTATCATACCTTTGCAATAATATTAGCACAGAAGCATATTTTATATATAGATATACAATTTTGTTTAACACATATGTGAATTGCAATTTTTACCTACCGGTAAGCCAAAATCTATTTCAAATATTTGGACAATTTTTAAGTCTGCATTTCATTGGCATGTTTCAAAATTTGAAAGAAACTATACAAACGGACTAGCAGTTGTCCCAATTTTATGTCAAAGGACTTTTTATTTCATGAATCTTATTTAAAAAATCCTATTTAAAATGGGCTCTAATTCACTAAAAGCACATTTCTTCATTCAAATCTTTAAACCAAAAAATGTCGTTATACTGTCCACTATAAAAAAGAGGTTTTTAAAAAAAATGATTAATCTACACTTATTTGTAAAAACTCAGTCATTCATTTTTTCTAATCAATTTTGATTGCATAAGCTTAAACTTAATTATGCAATTCACTTGAGGTCATGTGACAATCTTGCTACCAATTATCTTATCATTATTTCCCTACAGCAAACATCACATTTCTTTACAAGCAGCCAATAATGTGCCCACTTTAAACAATTACTCTCACTCGATTGCTCGTTATCTTGGGTAGATATCAACTAATGTGACATTTCATTGAGCAATTATAGAGATAAGATCAATTGTAATCTCATCTTGTAACTTTGGCTGTGATTGACCAACGTGACATGATTTTGTGATAAAATGACTTGAAGAATTTTATGCAAGGGAAACTTATGTCATATTTTTTTAGGAAAACAAAGGCCATATTCTGGGGAGATAATTTTTTTTCTCCCAATGTTTTTTATGTTCATTGTTTCATCCAACTAAAACATATGCTTTCTATCTTACCCACTTTCTGAATCAATAGTAAATTTCTCACAAAATGACTCATGCAATTGCTCACTAGCTAATCCATTGGCTCACTTAAAGAGCCACTCCCTGATTTTCATAACATGGTATTTACCTTTGATATGAACCCAAATGTCACATGTGGTGATATAAAATCAAAACATCTTAACTTTTCATGTCAAAAAGACATACATATATGACAAATACTGGTTTTCCATGAAAATCTAAAAAACAGCCACATAAATGCACAGGTGTAGATATCACGTCCAATATACATGGATTGACCCACTCAATGGCTCAATACATCCCCTAATAGCTAACTCAATTGCTTGCTATCTCACATATTGGCTCACTCAATCGCTTACTATCTCACGTATTGGCTCACTCAATCGCTAACTATCTCACATATTGGCTCACTCAATTGCTAACTATCTCACGTATTGGCTCACTCAATCGCTAACTATTTCACGTATTGGCTAAATAAATAACAAACTATCTCACCTATATGCTCATCTCAACTAATGGCTTACTCAGTTGAAAACTATCTCACCAGGTATTAGCTCACTCAATCATTATCAATCTTACCTATTGGCTGATTCAACTGATCAATTTCTTACCCAATGGCTCATTCAATTGATCAATATCTTATCTATTGACTCACTCAATCAATCATCATCTCAACTGATTGCTCACTCAGTTACTCACTATCTTATCCATTGGCTTATACAATTGCCTACTATATCGCTGACTAGCTTACTCCTAGTTAAAGAGTAGCCCATATCCGTTTACTTTGCAATGACCAAACACTCCAACCTGCAATTAAAGCCATATGGTTTCCTATCCAAATAGCCCATCCATTAATTCTAATGGGGGAGGCGGGTAATCAAACAACCAGTCAATGCATGCTTCTAGACAGTGTGCAGTTCGGAAGTGCATTATTTGCTGCTGCAGTCAGCGGAGCATTATTGATTCCTGGGAGAAAGACTCTGTGGAATCGGTAAATAAAAGATAGGGTCTCCAGGCAAGGTGGAACTGTCTATTATCTTTGCATGTTATCTACCTTACACAAACCTACCAGTCTTTGATGGAACGGTAGGGTCAGTCAGTCAATAGAATAATGGTAAATTATAGATCTTAAGTAACTCCTAATGAAGTATAGGCATTACAAATACCAGTATGTCTTTTTGCCATTTCAGAATTCAAATGAAGACCATTGACTTAACTAAGTATAAAAGTTAATGTTTGTCAATATAGGAAAGAGAATAAAAGTGACATAAGTAATAAACATACTTTTTGTTGTCAATTTCATTTTTTGTTTGTTTGCTTGCTTCATCATTGGTAACATCATCATCGATATCATCATCATTATCGTCATCATCATCATCATCATCATCATCATCATCATTGGCATCAATAAATGTCATAGTTTTCTTAATTATTTACCTTATAGTCATTACAATCATAGGGTTGATGATAATAATATGGTAAAAGCAAACATTCTATCATTAACTTGAAGGTCAGCAATAGTATAGAATCCCTAAGAGCAATGTGGAAGTTTCTTGACAGGAGACACAACACAAGTTGTAAATTTTTGGATTAGAACCCAGAACCCAAGCCATTGCTGTCACTGACAGGCAAGCATGCTAGCCATTAGACTACTGTGCCAATTCTCAAACATGGTAATGAGAATATTCACAATCATGCTGATTACCATGACAATCATGCATTATCATTGCTTAACATATAATAAGTAAAGTTCTGTATCTGAAAATTCAATATTTCAATTTCAGTCATAATTCTAATTAAAGGGAAGTAACTCCACTAAGCTTCTTGGTTGTGTGCAGACTTTCAACCAATAAAGAAAAAATATACACAAAGATTATTGATTCGCAAGTTACATATATCTGCATACCTATGCCTTTAAATGGTGCAGAACTTTCTACTGCAAGTGCCCTGTTTATAAAAAAACCAGAATACTATTCTTATTGTCAATGCAGGTTTTCTGTTCTTGATAAAATATAATTTAAAATATAAAGTATAATAAAACAATTTTTACTATATCATTCTAAATTTCTCCCCAAAAAACCTTTAAAAAACTTCCTTCTTTAGTAAGAGATATATTTTTTTTATTTTCATAACAAATATATTTTCAAAGATTTTCAAATTTGTTATACATACAATTATCTTGCAGTATATTTGAGAGTATGTTTGAAATAATATTAGTTTTATATTCAAAGTTCCTGGGTATTAATATTATTTCAATATTTGCTTTCAATATTTGAATCCATGCTGTCTGTAAACATTTAAAAGGGTCTTGTGGGTTAATATTTTATTGAATTTTACTGAACTTTTTAAACATATTTCATTAAAAACATAGTTTATTAAAAAAATTGCATAGTAATATATTTGACTTTGCCTTTTTCTTATGAATAACCTTTCAAATGTCCTACCGCCTAAAAGATAACGTTTTTAAACAACAATCATTTTTATTTCCCAAAGTATAGAATAACTTCACTTGTGGGTGAAGGTTTAAATGCTTGTACATAGCTTGCGGCAAATACTTTTAAAACCTAGTAACATTGGCATTTCTAGTGTTTTTGACCCAATTTCAACAGTCAAAATGGTGACATTGATGTTGTTGCTTTTACAAATAGATTACGGTGTGTAAATTTGCTGACCTCATCAATTTCAAGCTGCAGTGAAGATATTGTGTAGATTTTCGATTGACAGAGATTACACTGTTTTGGGCGTGAGACAATTTTTACAACATTAGTGAAGGAAAAATTTTTTGGACTGTCCTCAAAAACAAAAGTGACATTTTCAAAACAATAATTTGTTTATAACAAATTTATTAAGATATCAATATGAATGAAGTTATTGGTATCATAAATGGTGCGGTTACTTTTATATATGGATCGATGTATATGTACATAGAGAAGTGTGTCATAAGACATAGAGAAGTGTGTCATAAGACTTTCACGAAACGAGAGAGAACTTTTGTATTACACGAGCGAGAGCGACGGTTACACACAAAGTTGCACAAGTTTCGTAAAAGTCACATGATACACTTCCTCGGGTAATAATTTCTTTATTACCGATTTTATTATATTTCAAACACATTGAAATATTCAGAAAACGTCCTATTTCCCTTGCGACGGCCTGCTACAGTGACGTCATGAACAATGATTTTATCACGTCACAGTAGACAAAATATGGTAACTCTCGCTGAAACAATTGTTGCTAAGTAAAAGTGATATGTGCACATGTGCTCATATTGAAATTATGTCACCACTTATGATTAACCATATGGGTGATAAATATGTATATGGATGCATCTCAAACTAAACAGGGCCAATATCGTTTCATTTTTAAAGATAAAAAAGCTATGTCAATAAACTGAGTTGCTGTCTGCAAGTTATCAGTTAAAAAATGAAAAAAGAGATAAGTTAGTGTGGTTAAAAAATGTGAAAGTTATGTAAAGAATGCAAGCCAAAAGTTAGTCTGATACTACAAATCTTATGTAATTAACTAATCATGATATTCAACATATTCTCTAAACTTCTTTACTAAAGTTGTTATTTTAACTTGATGACTTAAATTTGTCTTTGCTTAAAAGAAGATAGTAATATGCAATGACTTGTTATCACCTTTAGCCCAACCATGCAGTCAGCTGAATGAAAACTTAGGTTTATTACACATGTGCAACACATATACTTATGACATGGGATTACTTTAAGACAGAATATTTCAAGTGCAATAAGTACAGTCAGAAAAGAAGATCTCAATAGAATTATACCTTTGTAAGTTTAATTACGTTTCATTACAACTAGCAAAAAGCTGCCAAAAAATTGTGCCATTGGCTCTGTAGATGCTCTCTCTATCTTTGAGTCATTGGCGTGAACCACTGTCTGTTTTTTTATCATAAATTACATCTTAAACCTGTTTATTGTCACCATCCTGAATTAATCAGCAATACCATGGTGATTTTCAGAGACAACCACTACTTCTCTATCAAAAAACATCATCTATAAAGTTTGACATATTTGACTGCAACAACAATTACTCTGTGTCCCTTTAAAGTGATAGGCTCATTTTTGCAAGGCAAATAGTAATGCATGATGGACAAATAGTTCATGAGTCGCAGAAATCTTTCCCCTGACGTTTGCAACAACTTTCAGAACTCTGCGTGCATTCTAGCCCTCAATAATGAAGTTCAAAACACCCTACCCCAGGTATTTGGCGAGCGTCAGTCGTTACCACATCATTTTGCTGAGGCCTTTATGTAGAACACATGAAATATCCCAGCTGAATATCTAATGATAATAGCCAATAGCATACCTTTTTCAAATACAGAAATAACAAAAAGGTGGTAAACTCATTGAAGAATGCATCTGTCATAAGTATCAGCGTAACAATTACTAGATTTCAGGTATTTCGCACGCGTGATGGGATTTCACTTGATTCGGTACCTCATCGGTCTGAAACGGCATACGCTAACAAGCAGCATCGTCCTTAACTGTAAAACGGACATAAAAATGAAAATCTTTGCAGACGCGACAGGAAATATTGGTGTAAGTGATCAGATTTTTGCTCGTGAAGAATAATTAGTTCAGCTTAGATGACTTCAATGGTGATTCTATGACTTTAATATCATTGCATCAGAAGCACAATCACTTTCTTGATTCTTGTTTAAAACACTCAGACATAAGGTTCAATTTCCAACCAATCCCTTCTTGACACTGATTATTGATAAACGGTCTAATAACATCATTATCAAGTCTTCCTATCAATAAATAAGCTTTAGAATCACTGGGTAAGATAAGTTAGGTTTCTAAATGTCATCAAGGTAGTTTACAATGTTGCAAAGTAAATTATCATTATTTATAAGGCCTGGTCGCTAAGTATGGGCGATAAGAATTTGCGTCAACTACTAAGATTAAAATCAGCTGATAAATCACTTGTAACAAGACCTGCATTCACTCTTGTCTCAAGATATTTATCAATGTGTATATCACTACAAACCATTTTAAACCTTTGTTAAATTGTAAACACTTGACTGACAGAGCTAAATTTAAGGATGTACGTGTTTTAATGCTAATAACCTACGATTGTCTTCAGTAATGTTTTTGTTATTTCTTAATTCAATCCAACAGTTAAGACCTTTACAGGAACAACTTATTGTTAAAACAAAAAAGATTTGAAAAAAGGAAATATAAAAATTCAATAAACACCAGGATCAATAAATCCATGTTTTGTAAATTATTGACAATGAGAGACCTTTTTAATAAGATTTTATTTTATTAAGAGAGAAAGAGAAGAGAGAAATTTTCCTCAGCTTTTTGAAATATTGAGAAACATCATTTTCAGATCATGGCTGCAAATATGATTATAAATAATAACTCATAGAAAATAATACATACAATGAAATACATTTGTTGCAGTTTTCAACAAAGTTCTTATACAAAGACTTTTTTTCATATTCTAATATCACAATTCAACTTTTATTATTTAGTCTAAAACATAGGCCACATATTTCACTCCTTTTTGATCATTTATTCTAATATTAAACAGAATTTTCAACAACATGATTTTTCTTCCCTGTATCCTAAGTCACCATCAAACAAAATCACGTTCATTTTCATCCACGCAGTTCTCAAAACCTTCATTGTGGGGCAGGTTGTATTTTGTTAAGGCTGCATTTCTTCCCTCCAGGAATCATAAGTAATGACATTCCAGAACTATCAGAACACAAAAATCCAGAGCCCCACTGATGCGTAGATAAACAAAGGGAGAGAACTCCAAACAACTCAGCTAGGTTCCACAAGAAAAGTCTAGCACATCAAATAAACCCTTCCTTCTTCAACTGTAACTCCTGTACTATTCCAGCCTATCCTATCCTATCCTAATCAGAGTCCAATATTGTTTAAGATGTCATTTCTGTAAAATGACCAATGACATTAACATGTACGATTAATTACTTTTTCACACCAAAGAGAAATTTAATGACCCTGAAATCATATTTCTGTTCCATAAACTAAACCAACCTGACATCATACAATTCCAAGTAATTCTGGCACTGACCTCTCTCTGAAGTCTAGCAGGATGACAGCTGTTTATCATTATGTTGGTTCCATATAGAGGGTGCTGTATGCAGTCCTTCTCTTATAGAATAACTACCTTGGCGCTAACATTCTTGCACTGTTCTTGCACCAACAGGAGTGCCATAATTAACAACTAGACTTTGACAGAAGATTTGTCAAATAATAATTTGTATAACTTGCATCAGTCATCTTCACCCGGGGCAGATTCAGGAATTCTAGGGGGTGGATGGGGGTGGATTGGGGTAGATAGGGGTGGGGGGTCACTGGTTGTAAAGGATGGGGGTTCACAGCCTCTGGAGACTGTCTCTGTTCACTGGCTTATATGGGACACACTTTATGGTTTGTCTGTAATAAATATGACCCGTCTGCAAGCTCATCATAAGACTAAGCTTAGTTGCAATTTTGGCAGGTCTGTTAACTTTTAGAGGTTTAGTTTTAATTTTGTCTCATAATTGACAGAATCATACTTTTGGAATAGATTTTTCTCAGGCATATTTCAAAGACTCTTTATGTGCAAGGCTCATAAGTGATAAAAAGCAATTGCAAAGAGATTTCAGTGACAGCACACTGAAAAACTGGTACAGAAAATTAGACAAAATTGAGCATTTTTTATTTAGCTAATGACTAAGACTAAGTGCCCGAGTTATGACATGTGGTGGAAGTTAAAGATTTATGTGAACCTATTAACCCTTATCCTGACCCAACTATGTACCAAGATACCGTGTCTTACCTTAACAAGATCATTAACCCTTACTACAAGGATATTCATAGAGGAATTATATGAGTGCCCATATGACACACCATGTTTACGACATAAGTGCCTGAAGATTCATATTTCCTGAGCGAGAGTGAAGGATATACCATAACTAAGACACAAGTGTCGTAAACATAGTATTCATTTGATATTCTGCTTATTACCAGAGTTGTCAATTCAAAGAAAATAATCAAAATCTACCTCTAAGCCTTGACGAACCCGGCCATATTTTCTAGTATTTAATGAAATGGTAATTTTTTAAATAGATAAAAAATAAATCTGAGACTGAGTGGCAGTCTAAGGATTTCCCAGGATACAGGTGTTCTGACATAAGCCATAGAGAGAGAAATGCATCAATGGTTACAGGTACATTACTTAGCAATGAAGCTTAACGACCTAACCTCATTCCTTGTCGTACACCAGCATACCACGGTCTATACATAGACTCTAAGCAGTTTCCAAACACATTTCCTTTTACTGTTTCTCAAAATGTAGACTCTAAACAGTTTCCAAAGACATTATTTCCTTTTACTGTTTGTCAAAGCACACACAGACTGCAAACAGTTTCCTTAGCCACTATATTTCTTTGCCTCTTAGACATAAAGCAACAAGGTGCTAAAATACACACCTTAAGAATTTACTATTACTGAAACTCTGATGTTCTTTTGGGCAAATTGAAATACAAGGGTATGTTACGGTATTAAAAAATTAAATGGTTTGACAAAAAATGCTGTTATAAATATTTTTCTAAGATTTTATTTGTTGATGCTAGCAATATGTAAACAATTAAGGCAGAAGAAAAGAACCCTAGAACACCACCCCTAGAAATACTGATCTTTACTTTATAGAGTTTACATCAAGAAACACAGGATTTCAATGATTAGTTATGCTTACAAAAACAGTTTTGGATAAACCAAAGAGAATTTCCATTCTATGAGTGTCTATGTAATGTTCTAACTTTGGCTTTATGACATGCTTTGGTGCCTGAATATTGGTAACTGAGAATGTTGTCAATATCGCTTGGACATATATAGAGATTATTACCGAGGAAGTGTGTCATATGATTTTTACGAAATGAGCGCGATTTTTTGTATTACCCGAGCGAGAGCGAGGGTTATACACAAGTTCGCACGAGTTTCGTAAAAGTCATATGACACAATTCCGAGGGTTATAATTTCTTTATTACCGATTCTATTTCATTTAAAACACACGGAAAGCGGCCTACTTTCTTTGCTGCGGCCCGCTTCATTGACGTCAAGAACAATGGTTTGATGACGTCACAGACGACGTAATACGGTAACTTGCGCTGAAACAATCGTTGCTAGGCAAAAGTGATATGTGCACATGTGCTCATATTGAAAATATGTCACCGCTTATGATAAACCATATGGGTAATAAATATATATATAAAAACCTGGAACTACGTATATATATTTATATACTATGTCTCATTTATTATTGAAATCATAAATTGATAAAATGCATAAATCCACTTTCAACACTGGGTCCCACTGTTGCAACATTTAGAAATCAACATCATCCAGAAAAATTTGACGTCAAACCGCTGCTAATGACATGACACGACCATGACAATATTGTATTTTGCAGAAGGGCATGCAATGGAAAATATGAACCCTGATATGATTGTCAATGTACATACTACACTAGATAATCCCCCAACTGAAGAGAACAAAATTGACTTGGATAGAAAATAGGATATTTATACCTGTGTCATAATTCATGGGAGAAAGGTCAAATGTTAAAGTGACAAAAAGCTACTTAAAAAGATTTTACCTGATAACTTTTGGAATGGTAATATCTTGAAGTTTTTGTTTCAATTTGTTATTTAAGTGAAAAAATAATATATATGAGCAGACTATTCACACTTACTTTGTGCACTGCTGTAGAAACAAATCAAGAAAAAATACATTCAAATCCAAAATTGAAACAAAAATAGAATAACATTTTGATACACGGTATCTTCTTGTTCATAAATCAATCCTCAATCATAAATTAAATAAAATTCATGTAGAAACCCTTGATATGGTAATGAAGTTCAAGAAGATAATATATCATAGTGATGGGACACTTAGGTGTTATACACCCCTTTAAATCTAAGATGACCTAAGATCTAGACTAGGATCCTATCTGCTCAGACCCTTCCAGCCATTTTACAGCATTACCCTGTTAGCGCAATGGTTAGTGCTTTTGGCTTTGGATCAGGCAATGTGGGGTTCGAATGCTGTCAGGGGCTCAGCAACTTTGTGTTCGGTAAAAAAATTCAGTCACTGAATTTCAGCGCTGTACTGCCCATGGTTCTCTAGTAAGGTTTGGGTGCAATGCTACACTGAATTCCAGTGCAGTACCTCCCATGGTTCGCTAGTAAGGTTTGGGTGCAATGCTACACTGAATTTCAGTGCAGTACCTCCCATGGTTCACTAGTAAGGTTTGGGTGCAATGCTACACTGAATTTCAGTGCAGTACCTCCCATGGTTCGCTAGTAAGGTTTGGGTGCAATGCTACACTGAATTCCAGTGCAGTACCTCCCATGGTTCGCTAGTAAGGTTTGGGTGCAATGCTACACTGAATTTCAGTGCAGTACCTCCCATGGTTCGCTAGTAAGGTTTGGGTGCAATGCTACACTGAATTCCAGTGCAGTACCTCCCATGGTTCGCTAGTAAGGTTTGGGTGCAATGCTACACTGAATTTCAGTGCAGTACCTCCCATGGTTCGCTAGTAAGGTTTGGGTGCAATGCTACACTGAATTTCAGTGCAGTACCTCCCATGGTTCGCTAGTAAGGTTTGGGTGCAATGCTACACTGAATTCCAGTGCAGTACCTCCCATGGTTCGCTAGTAAGGTTTGGGTGCAATGCTACACTGAATTCCAGTGCAGTACCTCCCATGGTTCGCTAGTGAGGTTTGGGTGCAATGCTACACTGAATTTCAGTGCAGTACCACCCATGGTTTGCTAGTAAGGTTTGGGTGCAATGCTACACTGAATTTCAGTGCAGTACCTCCCATGGTTCGCTAGTAAGGTTTGGGTGCAATGCTACACTGAATTCCAGTGCAGTACCTCCCATGGTTCGCTAGTAAGGTTTGGGTGCAATGCTACACTGAATTCCAGTGCAGTACCTCCCATGGTTCGCTAGTGAGGTTTGGGTGCAATGCTACACTGAATTTCAGTGCAGTACCACCCATGGTTTGCTAGTAAGGTTTGGGTGCAATGCTACACTCTGGTTCGCTAGTTCCAGTTGATGCTTGTAGGATTTTGCAGGTTTTACTGCAAGGTAAAAATGCTGCAGGCTTTCTCCCTGCAATGATACAGCAACCATGAAATACTCTTGTATTTGTATCAAATCAGCTCATCTGTCTGGGTTTTGAAATAAACTAGTGATAAGATGATTTTTTTTAATAATGAACACTCTATACTGCCAATGTTTTCATTAAAACGAGATCACAAATTCTCTAGGTCATTTGTTTATGAACGAGGGCTCAACTGGCAATCATGCATTCATCTTTCATCCATAAGATAAAAAATTTCTAATAATTTTCTCAAGTATCTACATCTCCCTTGGCCAATGTCTAAAGCTTATTTTCATTGAAACATTAAGGGAAACCTGTAAGTGATTTATACATTTGAAATATATTTCGTTATAAATATTCATTGTTCATTTTACAGCATTACTGTACAAAATTAGACATCCCTGTGGATCTTGTTTCATAAGATATATTGTCAGACCGTCTCTTTAATTCATTATTAAACCTTTCCTATATTAATACATAAACCAACTGATCTCCTTCGAATACAAACAACCCTTTCTGATCAACAGGTAAGTCTAGGGTCCTCTGAGCCTCTCTTATCAAGTCATAAATAAGCTAAAGAGATCTCAGGTCAAATCAAACAGAAAAGACCTGCCTCTTAGCCTTGTTTATTGCAACTTCTTATATCACTCAGTATACTGATTGTGAGGGCAACTGGCTTGTACATTTCAACATGAGGGTCCTTCATATCATCTCATGGGGTCGTCAATTTCATATTATCGTCTTTGATTTCCAGTTAGGTTTAAAATAAGCTTTACAGATACATAAATGTACAGTTATTAATTTTTAAAATAATGTTTTATAAGGTAAAATTTGTGATGAAATTTCAGATAATATCAAAAGAAAATGATAAAACTGATCAAAAATCGTAATTAAAGGGATAATTCAGAATAGCAGTTAAAGGGGAAGTAAGATTTCAGAATATATTATTTAATCTACCCCGTTATACCAACATATTTATCAAAACTTGTTTATTTTTTTATTATATGAGTTATGAACAAAACAGTTTGTTCATTATTAATTACTTAATTTGAATCTATGACGCAAATTCAATTAGAAAAAATAACATTAGCATAGAAGTGGATATGGAAGTTGCCCAAAAAATTCAGAATACCAAAAAACCAATTAACTCATGTCAACTTTCCCCTTTGACAAATTAACACACATTTTAAGGGAATTGAAGTGATCTCACACAAAAAGAAAACAAATCTTTCCAATTCCATGATAAAATGTTTCATTAATAAATGGATTCCATACACCAACACACCAAGTTAATTGAAATATGTGAATCTTTATCCTTAACTTAAATGACTAAATGGAATTCACACTAAAATGGTCACATGCAGTTTCACTTAATACATGATTATTTCTCCTTCAGCAGAGGATAATCTGGTTGAGATGTTTGACCCTCTGAAGATAATCATTTTTGCATAAACAAATAATTATTTCATAAAACTTTCAGAAAAAAATGAGATGAGAATTTTCAAAAGAATGAGACAAATTTGGTTCCAAGGCAATGTAATACAGTTTTTTGGGTATCAACTTGGGTTCAAGGTTATCTTAAAGTTTCTCATAATTTTGTCCCCCTTGTCACAGCTTCCTAAATTGGATCTTTCGTGAAGAAGCCACCAAAATGCCATTTATATGTACAATGCAAATACATCAATCACTGAAATAATGGATCTGGCTTATGTGGTTTCAAGATGGTTGGCTTCCATTGCCGGCATGCCAGATGGCTTGCCAGATATAGAAAGGTTACATTATTGTAATTAGTTGTTTGTCAAGTGTTGTCAATTTTTACCCATGAAATTTCCAGGTTTGGCCTTCATGGTAAGAGTTTGTTCTGTATAGGAAAAAGTTTGTAAGTTTAAGTTTTGGTTTTTATTCGTATATATATTCGTACTTATTGCCCATATGGTAAAACATAAGTGGTTACATAATTCCATATGTGCACATGTGCACATATCAATATTGTCTAGCAAAGTTCACAAGTTCCCAGATTCATAAGGTTTTAGTCTTCATTGGCCAACATCAGCCTATATTGGGCCATATGAGTATTAACTACCAAAATAATTGGCCATTACATAGTGGTTATTACCAAAGGAATTGTGTCATATTGGCATAGTTTGTCCCGGGTGGTTAATTCTTGGTGCAAACATGTGGGATGTTCCTTGGTGTCTAGATTGGGGGGTCATTTTGGTCATTTCAATACAGATCAGGGCCTAGATTTTCGAAGCTCTATGATACTCATAGGCCAATGCTAATTGATGGTACTTACGACTATCTTAGCGCTAAGAGAGCTTGGAAAATCTAGGCCCAGAACGTGATGAAGGGTAAACCAAACCAGAAATGAAAGCATTTTTGCCAAAGGCCTGTGAACAACACTGGAGCGTAGATCTTGATCCTAAAGTTTTTTTTATATCAATTTATAATTCATAACTGTTCCTGCATATGTATGATGTAATCACAAATATTATATAATTCAACAGAGGCATATCTTAAACATGACTTAGACATTAAAACATATAAATGTATTTGAATATCGAAAAAATAATTTCAGATGGAACAAATTAATTATGTTATTATTTAATGTCTTAGATTGAGAATAATTGATAATAAAAAGAGACACTCCAGGAGATGTTGGAATACAAAATGTCAAATTTCACCAATGGTGTCATTTTATCGAATAGTAATGATTGTTTTGAAAACTTTCATTTCAATGCTTATCAGTTCTAAGAAGGTTACAAGTTGCAATTTGTATCGAAAATGGGACAATGACTGGTCAGTTCATCAAAACTAATAGATAATAAACAGTAAGAAGATATCATCTGAGAAGATTGTGTTTGAAAGATTATGAATATGATTCATGTAAATGGTAAGTGTTATTTCATATTCCTCGAACACATGTACATGGGCGTTGTAGCTTAACCGAACAATAATTAATTTTATGTTATTGACTTACAACACACTGGGTGAATATTTGAGTTGTTTATCATCATAATCAGTGTTTTGAAATGTAAGAAAGGCAGATAAAACTCCATGAAAATCACTACATCTTTCTTTAAACCTACTTTCTTAATTTATAACCTACTTTCGTCATGATTATCAGAATATCTGAAACATGTTTAGGAGTGGAAATCGTGAAATAGACATGCATAAAGAGAATGAAAATGGATAAGAACCAAATGGAATTCTCCCACATGATAAGAAGCATTTAGACATTAGCTTCATGAAAGCAAGATAAGTGTTGGACCTGTACTTGACTTGCTATAAGAATGTTGTATCATATTTCTTTCATACATTCATAAACAATTTCATTTCCTAAAATTTATTAATTAAAAAATGCTTGTTTTCTGATTATTGTTAAGTGCCCAAAATGATTCATGATACAATCATAAATTCAGACTTAAAATGCATTATAAAACTTGCTTATTTAAGTCAATCATAACTTTTTTCTTTGAAGAATCAATTTGTAAAACAATATCTACAAGATAATTTGAAATCATGGCAGCAAAAATAAGTTATACATTTTCATTTTGAATTATGTTTTATGTCAGGAATTGTTCCAACATATACATGTAGAAAGATAAAGTTGGTAAAAAATTGCTGCCTTTTAAATTATTTGAACTAAGATATGCAACAGAGGTGCAAATAATGCATGCATAAATCATGCATTTCTCTCATGACTGAGTACCTGCATTTTGTGAGGTCAAAGTTTATCACAGAGTAAATTATCATTCTAAAATTGCTAAGACAGCATATTATTTCACCTACAACTTTCAAAAGTTGAAACATATTATTAAAGGAGAGACTTGTCAAATTTTGTAAATGAATAAACCAATTAAGTCTTTTTATATATTTAATAAATCCATGTCATAATCCTACCTGCTGTTCTAAAAAAAGGTCAAATGATTATAAATGAAACTTGGCATATATATGTAGACATATATTGGTGATTCATGTCTATACAATTAGCACGTGTAATAAACTGCCTAATTCTCTCTAAAAATATCTTCAAATATTGATATTTGTTTGGGTCACAATATTGAGGTGAATGGTTACTTCTAAGTTATGATGAAATAAAAAAAAAGTTACCAAGTTCAGTTTTTTTTTAACTATTCATTTCCAGATAAGTTAGCTTTAAGTTGTTTTTTTTCTATAACATGTGTACATTAATCTAAACCAAAAATGAAAGTTAAGATAAAAAAAATATGAACATTGATATTAATAACTATTAATGATTTTAACAAATTATTTTCAACATCTAAAGATCTTTTCATATCAAGATAAGTTGACTTTAAGTTGTTATTTTCCCACCAAATAAGTGTAAACTTATATAAAATATCTCAGGCAAATATGACAATTTTTTGGTTTAAATTGAAATAACTCTTTGAAGTAGTCCAATTCTTTAAAACAGAGGGAAATATATAGCATATTGGTTTAATTTGCCATTCAACTTTCTTTTACAAATGTGGTTTACCATACAACCAAATTTAGCAATTTTATCAATTTGATGGATTTTTCAACAAAATCAATATGAAATGTCAGTATGATATATAGATCATCAACCAAATGATTAATTAATTAGGTGATCACATAAGCATGCAGATATATAAGCCACAGATATGAGAATTGATTATAAGATGATGACCTAATCACTGTTAAGAAGCTACAAAGTTCTTAGTCAATGTTTGTAATAGGATACCATTGCCAGTGCCAATACAAAAGCATATGGTTGGTCGCACGATCTGCACGAGTTTCATAAAGTGCACGTGCGTTGTGTAATATACAAGAAACTGAAATATACACAATAGCTTTGAAGCTGTCACTCAAACGCGATGAACGTTTATCTCGTGGATAAATCCCGATAACGGTTGTTGATTCAATCTGATATCAATTAAACGTGTCAAACGGCGCGTGTAAGATAGCAGTAAATAATAGAAATCTAAACAGTGCTTTTGGAAGTGTGCCTTGAGATATAAATAACTTGTAACGGTATGTGAGGGGGTCGTCCACGCTTCAATGGCGTTGTTTTCATTGACAACTCTAGTCTACATGCCAGAACCAAAATGCATGGATTGGGAACATAGATTACAGAAACTTGTAAACATGTCATTAAAGGGTACTTCAACAAACTTTCACCCATTTGTCTATTTTAAAGAATTTTGGCGTTGAAATCAAAAGAACCCTACCTTAACTTTCTTTGAATCATCTTGTTCCACCAAACTCGTTTCTCGCGTGTCGGAATTGAGGAATTCTGTGACGATTGTTCTGGGAATATCCCCGATTGACGCCATAGTGTCGCCAACTTGTGCTCGTCCAACCCGACTGAAACGGGAGCTTGTCAGAATATTGCTATCAGTAGCCTATAGTCCTTTTCATAATCACCTGTCTTTGTGCAGTACGCCGACAGACTGTACGCGAATGGTAATACACTTGTATACACCGGGATATGTCCCACCCGATGACAAAAATATATCTTTAGTGACCCAGTGGGTAGATTTATATACTGGCCAAAATATTTAGGTCTATAGGTACTTTTGATATATTTTATCAATATTTTTGATGGTGATATATGTATTCTTTGCAACACTGGTGAAATAACTATAGTATAGTATATGATATAAATATTAATATAGTATGTAAAGGTAATTTTGTTTAATGTTACTTTTAGACTTTTAATTGAGTATATTTAGAATGTAAAGAGGTGCATTTGAAATTTTATAAAATTTGTTAAATGAGATATTAAAAAATGTAAATGTTACCTTAGACTTTTAATTGAGGATATTTAGAATGTTAAGAGGTACATTTGGAATTTTATAAAATTTGTTTAAAGAGATATTAAAAATGTAAAAAAATATTATAGTAATAATGTGAAATGTAATAGAATAGAATCGCAACGAAAGAAATAGCTAAGGCCTATTTGCGAAAGTTACCTCCAAACATTACTGCATAGAATCGCATCATATTTCGTTCAGAAATGCATTAAAACATAAAAGCGGGAGGGAGTCTTTTGAAGACGGTACATACCAAATATTTCTTCCTTAAGTACTGTGTACCTCCCGACTTCACCATGTCTTTTGACTCCCGTTGATCCAATACGTAACTCTTCTTGAACATGAAGTAGTATGGAATCTCTCATTTCCATAATCTTTGGTATGATATATTACAGAAGATGAATAGGATGAGGATCCTTGCACCACAGGGAGACAACTTACATGGAATTTGCACGATAGGAGTGTGGATTTTTCTATTGTTTTAATAATATGCGAGGGTCGGGCAAGATGTTTTGGTTGTTTCCGAATAGACATACCTTCGGGGGAAAAGATATATTTTTTTCACTGACGGTATAAACAGCTTACCACACGACCACCAGCCATCGAAGCTTTTAGTACGGTCAGTACGGGCGATGATGCTTGACTTCGAGGGTTTGGGTTCGAATCTCGCAAGGAATCTGCCGGCAAACGTTATAGAATTTGCACTCGAGCAGCTAGGTACCTAGGTATAACAATATGTCATCGTCGATTTTTCTCAAACCTTTGTCCAACCAAACGTTTGTCGTTGCTTCATTAGTCACCGATGGATGCAAAGTTTCTTTATGTTTGACCAATATTAGTTGCAGATGCTTGATAAAAGCGCAGACTCCGGAATCTGAAGGTTGTAAGGGGGAAATTATCTCCCTAAAACTGAGACTGTTGCCCTTAGATACCCTTTTCTTGACTCGAGGTTTGAAGGGTATGTTCCCTGCCCCACATTGAAATAAGACTTGTGTTGCAAATATCCTTCGTATGATTCTTTGGGACATAAGGAACCAGCATGACTATTTAGAAGTATTTCTTAGTTCAATTCATGTTGATGAAAAAATCAACAGTGCGCCATCCCGATGTTTCAACCAATCCCATAATGTTCACTGCGATGTTGCCGTATTTTGGGTCCTGTCAGTGCATATTTCGGATATATCTAAATTAAGAAAGGCATCAGTTTTGGATAAAATGTTTTATTGTGGATACACAATCTTTTTCAAAATAATATCATTGTAAAATGCATATATTAAACAGTCATCACGACGTATTGGTCGTTTGACATTTTTCGTCATTTTAACTTAATTGTATTATAAGATGTATAATTTGCCAAATGCATTTTCAGACTTTTCTTGTCTTTCAGAACATCCTGCATTGGGTGCACTTCGTAGTTTTCATGGTATTTGTTTTAGTCTTCATGCATTCCAAAAAAAACCAATAATGATATTTTTAATTCAAAACATTTGACATATTCTTCCAAAAATGACAATTTATGAAATTGTTTGGTTTTCAATGAAAACCGAACAACAGCCGTATGTGTGTACCAGAGCCAGAAAATGCACGTTCAATATTGACATGAATACTTACTCTTTAAAATAATAGCTAATCATGTTTTTAAAGGAAGTCTGTAGATAAAATTGGGTAAGCAAATTGTATTGATCTTAACAAATATTGACACACAAGTTTATAATCTACTCTCTTTATTGGTCACGACGCCAGCAAATAAAGCCGAATATTACTCTTAATCATAACCTCTTAATGTAAACCCGGCTAATCGTGAAAGGCTTAATCTATGGATTATGATATTTGGATTAAAGACCTCGCCAGAATGGTGCCATTATGTTAGGTCACCCAGAGTTTTCTTTGCGGTTATTTATTCTTTGGTTTAGACACTATTAAAGTCATTGACCGGATCACTGTCTTGAAAGAACTTCGACGGAATACTATTGAAGGGTGGGTGTTCAGAGTTATATGATGATACCCACAAATATTTTTAAACATTCACTTATAATTGAATGGATTATCTTCTAATGTATTAATAGCAAACGCACTTACCTAGAATACCCTAGAATACCATTTCCACAAAGTATTCCCCGAGTAGATTGGCCATCACTTAAACCTGATCTGCGAGATTATATTAAATATTTTTAAAAATATTCAGGTCAGAAGCACCCTCCCCCTTTGCTGTGATCAAATTTGACATTATAAGAACATGCATGTAGATCAACAATCATTTCTTTATATATTAGGTATGGAAAACAATCATTAAATTACACAAAAGCCTTTCATTGTTCACATCATAATCATAATTCACAACCCTCCCCCCTTACCAACTACTGAAGTTGTTTTTTGTTACTGAGTTTTAATTTCCAAAGACCATGTAATCTGATCTTCTTATACTTACACATACGCCACAAAGCCGAAAATCCGAAATTCCCTACTCCTGTAATAGATGCTATAGGCCTGAAATGTGGTCCAAACTGGATCATTTGGACCAAATGTTATTAGATATGAATGTATTATGTGATCGCTTTGATTTATTAAGAGCCTTTTGGCTTTCTCTGTGCTTTGATTTAAAAACCTCTCACTGAGAAAAGGGTTAAACCAAAAGATAGGATATTTACAATATAAATGTAAGGAAGTTCGTCTTTGATTAAGAGACTGTTTGTAAGGTCTTGGAAATAAGACATTGATCTATGTGAGAAATAAGAATTACATTTGACGGTTTATGAGAAAAATATAAAGGTTTCAACCAGCTTACGCACCAACTAAAGGCATCCGGTTCGCCATGTTCATGGGAGGTAATGACACGAGAAAAGGCGCTGTACTTATACTAATTTTAAAACATTACAAAATGATTTAACTTACATGTACATTTTATTTATTCAGAAATAAGAGATGATTTACAATGTGTAATAAAACGTACTTCTTGAAAATATCATTAGTTGTAAGAGGGGTTACATACTCAAATGAACTTTGAGTTGATTGACTTAAACAACTATTGATAACTTTCAGAAAATTTCCTATTATTCTAAATATATATTTGAAAAGATATGATAAGAACATATATCCAAAATGTCTCGATTAAAAAATTGTCTGATCCAATCACTTGCATTTACCCAATTCGTTGAGATTCATTCGGATTCTGTCGGCATACAAGACAGAAAGAGGAGGCATAGCCATTTTCTTGAAACAGAAGTTCACAACTATTTAGAATATATGCGAAAAGTTTTCATAGGTAAATAATTGGTTATTCATTTTTTAACGCAATTGAGTGATTCTAGAATAGCATATGACCTTTTTTATGTGTCCAGTTTTCCTTTCTGATATGCAAATCTAATAAGTTTTCCATACATCTTGGGTAACGTCGTATCATGAGTTTAGGACCAAATTAACCCATTTTATATCGTACAAAGCAAGCTCTATGGAAAGATTACTAGGAGTGGGTCATAATCTACAATAAACGATTGTAAGTATATAGGTTCATTGACAAATGTTTTTCTATAGCTATTTTGACAACATGCTTTTTCGTTCCGTACTTCTACGCTAAAAGTTGAATGGCTTTGAAATATCAATGGAATCGATCGTCTCGCATCGTTGATTATCGATTAACATATGCTGTACTTATAAATCGGGCTGAGGTTCACATAGAAATTCTTGAACGTTCTCCAAATATAAATGGATAGAATTGATCTCTATATATCGCACGCCTCTGTTGAACACAAGAGGGAAAGGTTTAGTTGAAAGCTTAATGTATAATTGATTGAGCTTATCGAGTTTCAACTTTTCTATGGGGGAAAGTTCCATTTGTCAAACGTAATAAAGCTCATCTAGATTTTTTAGAATTATTCATTTGGTTCAGTAGAACACAACTCTAGCTGTCTATATATAACTGCATTTCAAATTAATTAGCTAGTCGCATCCGCATGAAAATTTGAAATTTCGTTCGTATAAATCATAGGCTAAATGAACTAAAAGATTTATCATTAATATGCAAAACACGTACCTTATGACGACAAAATCGAAATGATTCACTCAGAATAAATGAACAGGTACAAAGTCATTTGTATCAATATTTATACCTAGAGACCCTATGATAGTCTCTATACAGAAATAAACGCTCCACTAATAACTATTAATAATGATGATAATATTTTCTTTATTAATCGAGGATTGTTTCTTTGTTACTATCATGCCTATGTCTACAAGCAAGGTAGGACGTTTGTCCCTTTTTGTACCCTGTATTGCAGAATAAGGATTGAGCTGTGGCCATTACAACGATGCTACGTCATTAGTTTCTTCCTAAAGTCTGATAATCGTTCATGAAGTCAACATTGATATCCAACTCATAAAGATAACTGTTTTCACTGATGATACATTTTTTCATTACTGTATGTTCTTATTGATTGTTTGGTCAACTGACATCCAGTATTTCACAAACTAAACTATGGAAGTTCATTAAAACACCGAGGGGCAACATCTGAATAAATTTCTGGTTTATTTTGTTTATCTGTTTTATTAGTATCGACATTTCAGAAATTTATTAACCCTTCCGCGTTGTATAGGTCCGTTGTGAAGAAATCTGAATATATCATGATATCATACAAGATTGATGTACAACAAAACCCCTGAAATTCAGAACAGGAACAAAACAAACTTTGTGCTAGTGATTAGTATCATGTTTAACTGAAGATTCATGTATGCTAATCATAGATAATTGAAAAGCTAATATGTCATACGGTTTTTACTGAACGAGTGTTACTGTACCCTTTTCGACATTTACCATGATTTGCAAAGTGATAGACGCACATGTGAACATATGATTAACATTACACCGATAAGGTTTACATTATCGAATGACATCACATATTATAACATGATACACCGTGGGCCAGTGGCATCGACATGGTGATGACGAACTGTTCTTAATCGTGTTCGTTTCTTTAATTCTTTATTCATTTTCGCTGCCAACTGATAATAATCTTTGATAGATGTTGAAAGTATCCACTTCGCGTTCCTGCCTAATGCACGTTTATACTTGAATGATCTCGAACAAAGAACTCCAGTGTAAACATACTGAAAACGGATCACCATAAACATCTTCAACATGACGTTATGGGGCATAAGAATTTTATGTGTGAAAAACGTCGTTGACTAAAATCTATTATGCAAATTCTTATCGGATGACTTCGACAGCAATTAAAAGACCCCTTACAAGAAACATGGCGTTTTAACGACGTATTTGTTACCTAATATAATGAAAAAAATTTGTTAATTTGCCAATTGACTGCATATGAAAAGTATGTAAGCATATTTATATATCAACAGAGTTTCAAAGTGGTCTCGATGATCTGTTTATTTTCCGAATATTTTCTTCACAGCAGCAACGAGACGTACAGCTGCATACCAAAATGTTGTTCACCTACCGTCCTGTATTACATATTAGTTCAATGATGTAATTTGCATTTCGTTTAGACGTCATTTTCTTACTTCATTTGCACTCACAAATAATTGTTTTTAAATTATGATCATTTTGAAACTTTTTTTTGGATCGCCAAGTAGATGGTCCATTTTTTAATTTCCATAAGAAGAAAAAGATAGATAAGGTTTTCGTTAATTTTGAAATAAAATTTCCCTTATCCTCTTAATAAAGGACTTAAATCATAGGTACAATGAACGAGTGTGATATAACTAACATTACCAATGTGTCAAGCTGCTGATGATATAGACAAGGTTTACGAGAAAAAAAGGGAAAATGAGTATTCAAATTTTGACCCCTGGTCACTTAGATGAGCTGGCTTTACTGTTACAGTGACTTGTGGGATGTGAAATTATATCATGTTATGTATTTTCAAATCATCACTTCCTTGTTGGTTTTTATTTCTTCATGCTATGATACATATACCTACATTGAATCCAAAATTTGATGGGAAAACAGGTGAACAAACCTTCAGGAGGCATCTGTAGTTCATGATCCTTGCTACATGTGTTAGTCGTCATTTGTCATGATGTGAAACGGACTATAACGTAGTGTATAGTAAAAGTTAATAGGTGATCTAATGTTTTGGGTGTTGATATTGGAAAAATCGTATAGGATGAGAAAGTGATTTGTAATTTTGTAACATTGTAACATTGTAATATTTGAAACATTGTTAAATAATATTCACATTTGTGTGCTAAATTTAATTTAATCAAAACACGTGGTAAATGCAAAAATCTTTAAGTTATTTGCACTCTGTAGATTGTCAATTATCTAAGATTTAACATATGTCGCTTAAATAACATTTTTTAAAAAGTCAATTAAAACTTTTAATTTATTCTTAGTGCATATCATGGATTAAAGATTTTTTTCATGCATTAATACATTACCTTTGTCTCAATAGTCTCAGCGGTATAATGACTTTTTTGCGGTAATTTGTCGTCCCTTTGAAATATTATTATCAATGCATGCCGCAAACTAGTATGACATGACCTATGAGTGAAGTATATCTACACTATCAGCTGACTGCCAAATACACCTGTACATTTCACAGGTAATCAGTAACACAGGTATGCTATCTACAGCTTGTATTAGAACTTGTTTGTTTGAAGGTATGGGCAAACGAATCATTAAGAGATTTGTAACATTAATTTTTAAGGATTTCGATAAAATGATACTTGAGATAATGATAATGCTTGTTTTTCAATACTTTAATTTCGGTCTTGCTATAATATGCTTCTTAACTGACTTTTCATTTACAAAAATGGCTTCAAATGCTATTGCCACTACCTCTCTCGCCCCTTTTATTTATATTGCAAATAATTTCTTACTTCTTCTTCAACAACAAATATGATTAAAATTGTAACTAATGCTTCAACTAGTGCTACATGTGATGCTTCTGGGATTGCCACTAATGCTTCAACAACAAATACTACTAGTGCTACCACTAATGCTTCAACAACAAATATTACTAGTGCTACCACTAATGCTTCAACAACAAATATTACTAGTGCTACCACTAATGCTTCAACAGCAGATCCTTCTAGTGCTGCCAGAGATGCTTCTACGATTGCCTATAATGCTTCAACAACAAATACTACTAGTGCTTAAACAACAGATACTACTGGTGCTACCACTTATCCTTCTACCATTGCCACAAATGCTTCAAAACAAATACTACTAGTGCTACCACGAAATCTTCTACGATTGCCGCTAATGCTTCGATGATTGCCACTGATGACAAGAAATAGTACTGATGCTTCAACTATTGCCTGTATAAGAAACTTTCAAATGCCAATAGTAGGAATATGTTAGATAACACACCATACACTTCAAAGCAATGTGTGATTCCATTTTACTCCTGCGTTGACCTCAATAAAAGAACGACTTTGTTCACCAGATATCAGAATGATGATAAAAATAGATTGTCTAATGAATTAATACACCTTATCAAAGAATGCTATCAATTGATATGGCACTTTATGACATCCGAAGCCCCTCAATCTTTTCATAAAAGTATTTTGTGAACATCATATAAGAAAGTGTTGCCATGAGACGATGTGTTACAGCGAATAACTGAATGACAATCATAAAGTTCATTTTTAAATTTTTTTTAAAGCTCATCTCTTTTGACAACACGCTAAAACAGGATAAAGGATAAATGAGGGCTTCATGAAATAGATATAAATAAAAATAATACTTGTCATTGATTCTAAATTCAATATGTTATTTATTTAGGAGGAAAAATTGGAGATTATTTTACCAAGATGGTTTGCAATATACAATCATCTTCTTTGTACTCAAAGGAGCACTAGCACGTTTTTCTAAGTAAGCAAAGTGATCTTACAAAAACGAAAATAAAAGTTATTTAGTGCAAGGAAATCTTTATAATCGAAAGAAGCAGTTTGCAAACGAAGGTAACATGTTCTGTTAAGATACATACTTTGGACTCGAAAAATTCTTAAATCATCCAATCATTGTCCTATTAAAGTATAAAACAATTATAATGAAAGGCTGTATGCGTTCAAAGTTCATAACAAAATTAACCTTCGTAAAAACACATAACAATATATACAAATAGGCAATACAATAAACAACATTCCATTATTTAAACCTTCATCAGATGGGACACTGTAAATGCATATACACATATGATTAAAAATATAAATATAAATATAAAAAATACTGAGTTAAAATCATGAAATCAATCAGTGAATTATCAATTGGTTTAGTGAGTAGAAAGTGAGCGAAAGGTCAACCGATAATTACCGAGTTAAAATCAGCCGATTTCGTTAGGTAGTTCACTTTTCTGTATAACCCAACGTTTTAATCCATTAAAACAACATAAGTTGCCTTCGGTGAAACTTCAAAGGGTTTTTACTGTAATAACAAATGTTGCTCTCCAGGTACGACCCCATTTCAACATGCGATCCCTCGGTTTATTTTCAAAATTTGCTACTTCAACACACATTCTTTCATTGCTGTTAAGCCATTTTCGCTTGTGGGATGGTTTCATTCAACAATTTCACGCACTCTTTAAAAATTTGAACTGGGTATTGATTAGAAAAACATATAAAATGTGACCATGGGTAGGGTAACATTTACGGCAATAAAACATAATTTTATACAGTATCTCGAAACACACATTTTATTGATATCTTAAGATGGCACCTAGTCCTCAGCGTAGGTCAAATGGCTGCTCTCATTGAAGTTCAGCAACATCTGGCGCGTCTCTCCGGATGGGTGGGTTACCCTACTCGGTACTGGATAAACTGAGAGTTTGAAGGGTGATTCCTGGCCCCATACTGAGACACGAGTTAAGAATCTTGTGGCGTTACCTTAAGCAAGAGACTTTATTCAAAATGTGCCCCTGTTCACCCTCTGTACAATTTGGGTATACCTGGTGAAGATTGTTGGAGGTAAAGCTGTGTGATTGGCATCTTTGGTTAGTTCGACCAATGTCATTGTGCAGGGAGCGCCGTAAGCATGTAATATAAACAACCAAAATACAAGAAGTCTTAAACACCGACCATTTCTCGAAACACTTAAAAGTTTTCATTATAAAAAAACAATTTTTGTTCATAATGATAAATTTAATATAGTTTTTAACCAATAATTATTGGTAGTAATAAACTTCTGTTTCACGTGAATTAGCAATTGAAGCATATATAGTCCCGTGGTTTTTAACTTAAAAAATTTATGAACAAAACTTTAAAACGTTACAGTTTCAACTATGGTTTACGAACTGACAACATCCATATTACAGTTTAATATGTGCAATTTAAAAGTGCAATGTTTCTTATGTACTTAATTTATCATACTGATGACTTCGTTTGACATAACATAGACGAAAACTTAGTAGTTATTATTGTTTAATGTTAAAGTGTAATTCTGTTAAAATAACCTGTGTAGAAAATGTACATCATAACCTATAAATGGTAAAACGTTTTGTTTTCCAATTGGTCAATGTCAGCGATTTGATGAAATATTCGAAAACTGTGTTTGCCGATGAAGTAGTGAAAGGTCTGAAATAAAACATGTTAATGTTGTACTCAAATATTAAATTTTTTGTTCAAGTAACCGAGCAAAAACATAGTTTGAGTTTCTTCAAGTAGGAAAAATATTATCTAATAATTATAAACTATGTAAAGTACATAAAATGTAGTATAAAACATGACTAACTTTTCCCCTTCATGACAATACACTTTCTTGATAAGTAACGTTTGATCAAGATAACTCCAGCTGATTGCAATGTTAGAAAGCACGAACTTAAGATCACCACACACGTAGTGTAAGAAAACAGGTATTTTTCAATTTGTTTATGTTAGGGATCATTGTAAGGTCACACGTGTATGTTTATCTGTATTTGCTGCTATCTCATTCTCGCCCCGATAACGGTATCTACTTGACATATGTACGATAGGACACGATAAGAGAGCGATCAAGGATATTGTCAACACAAACCTAGTCGCCTAACTGTCTCAGGGGCACTTGCTATACGATATAGAGTATACTCACTTACTAATATATGTATATAAGGCGATATGGGTCTTAAAACAAACCCAGAGTCGCCAAACATTGAATTAGTACATTTATCGATTAACTGTATAAGGAATGACTTAAACAATTTGATAAGGTTTGAATTAAAACAATCGGATGTTTTGAACGCATCGAAAGTGATAAGAGTTTTGAAAGTGATAAATTCGGAACATGATGTAAGTGATGAAAGTATTCAACATTGTGAAAGTATTCAACATTGTGAAAGTATTCAACATTGTGAAAGTATTTAACATTGTGAAAGTATTGAAAGTATTCAACATTGTGAAAGTATTGAAAGTATTCAACATTGTGAAAGTATTGAAAGTATTCAACATTGTGAAAGTATTGAAATTATTGAACAGGATGAAATTATTGAACATGGTGAAAGTATTGAAAGTTTTTTACATGGTGAAAGTATTCAAAAGTATTGAACATGATCACAAAAATAGAGACAACTCCGTTCAGAAATAAGCGTTGGGATAATTAAGACTATGAACTAGTAACTAAGAAAAAACACCCATATTCCTAATGTCTGTGAAAGTTTAAAAAGAAGGTACCCTGAGAACAAGAGAAACTGTCTGAAACTGAAAGTTTTTAAAAGAACTGGAATCTTGTGTAGGGCCTATCGGCTCTTTGGCCGACATGCACGGGACCTTAGAATGTGTCTGATTGGCAACCCTTTTAATGTCATTAAAATACGATCTAATACTGCTGTACTCGTAACGAAGTGGAGTATTTTAGAATTCATTTGTATGAGATTGACAATTCTGCAGAAGCCACTTTCTTCTATTGTCAAACGTTGAACGCAAAAGAATATTGAAATCTTGTGAATTGGTTCCTTGGCAAACCATGAATGTAGATTGGGGATATTTTGGACTAGGACCCTAAGAAAAGGCTACATATGAATTGATCATCATTTCTCTTATTTTGTTCTTATTTTCAAAGTTAGCTGCTCAAAACTAGGAATCGGGTACAGCGCCAATCCGGCGAACATCGACGGACAACTACGGAGGTTCATCGTCAGACAAACTGATGAAATGCGCAAATCGCGCATGTGTCGCGTAAGACTCGAATCGTGTGCGTGATTCATGCGTTTACGCGACTTTTTGGCTGTGTGACAAGGCGTAACACACGTTCTTGTAACTTCGTCTTCTGCTCGTATAGGGCAGCTTTTACTGTTTACTTGTCTGTAGTAAATCAAATTGATTGTCATTGATCGAATAAACAATTAAAAATCTCTTAATAATCACTTTTTCAGTTGAATAGATAGTATCAATATCTTTAGTAAATGAAGGACAATAGTAATAAATTAATTGTAAATTTATTTGTTTCATTGTTAATTAATCGTTAATTCAAATCAATTATGCTATCTGAAGCTAGGCTTTCTTTTCACATATGGGAAACATTCTTGTTTATATTCTTCTCGTCAGAAACACTTTGTAGCGTGCAGCTGAGAAAGAAATGTGTTTCAGGATAAATTATTCAGAAATTTGTTCCCAATGGCCAAAACGGATCTCTCTCTAATTACGAACAATGTTGCTATATGCAGTTAGTGTGCGGGTACATGGTTTCTTGAAACTGTCTGTGTAGTGAATTCGAAAGTACTTAGTACTTACAATTCCTTCAGCATTAAGGACCTTAAACCACTACGGGAGGAGAGGGTGTTCCAACACACCAAATTTGACCTAAATAGTCAAGTACTTGCTGGTAACCTCATCTGGAAATGGACCTTAATGCTGAAGGAATTGTCAGTAACCTTTCTGGAATTGGACCTTAAAGAGCCACTCCGTGATTTTGAAACACATTATTTACCTTTGATACGAACCTAAATGTCATATGTTGTGATATAAAATAAAAACATCTTAACCTTTCATGTCCAAAAGACCTATATATTTATATACATGTATATATGACAATAACTGGTTTCCCATGATAATTCAAAAACAGCCTTATAAATGCACAGAGGTGTAGATATCACGTCCAATATACATGGATACTAGTTATATAACCTAACAAACGCTATCAACTCCTAACTGCCCTCCTGGCTGTTTTAGATAAGTCTCCAAAATTACGTTTGACTATTTGACGCGCGCCACTGTCCGGTTTTCGATCATGATTGCGAAGTTCTACCTTCATATTGTCACTGTAAAAAAACAATAAGCTTTAAAATGTGTATTTTTGGTAACAGTCGATACTTCGCGATCAAATGACACCATTGATTAAGTTTGGCATATATGACTCCAACAACTCACGGAGTGGCTCTTTAATGCTCTGGTACAAGCGGGTAACCTCGTCTGGAATAGGACTCTAATGCTGTAGTACTGGAGGGTAAACTTGCCCCTAATTGGACCTTTATACTCAATCCACGTAAAACCGAAACTGACGTTTCAAACTGTTAAAAAACCCGATACATTTCTTTAAGGTATGGCATGAATGGAATCTCATACTAAGATATTATATAAGACTGTCACAAACTGATACAGATAGCAATACATATATTACGTACACTGAACAACCAGGTCTCTTGTTTCTAGGCAGGGACGACTCCACTAAGGAATATTTCTACACTACAGATCACATTATCTTATAAACAGACACTTGCATCCAATGAGACAGACAAACTTCAGACATGCTCGTACCCTATCACAGCCCCGTCAATTTATCACAATTGCAAAGAA
Source organism: Phorcus lineatus (assembly GCA_921293015.1). Classification (NCBI taxonomy): domain Eukaryota; kingdom Metazoa; phylum Mollusca; class Gastropoda; order Trochida; family Trochidae; genus Phorcus; species Phorcus lineatus. The sequence goes on from OV121090.1 coordinate 10,444,784, forward strand.
AAGCGGTCCCCTGAGTAATTTAACTCACAGTATTGTTGTTCACACCCATTCCATATGAACCTTTTGATTCTGAGCCAATGAGTTTTTCATATTTCTCTTTACTCTTGTAGGTACCCAAAATCCATATGTGCTGATACTTGTTCAAATCTTTTCACTTGACTTGCATTATCATCCCCAAATGCCACATCTATGACATTAATTTGTTTTTAATGATAATAAAGCAAAGGCCTTTCAAACGTTCAGAAGATTAAATTAAACATTTAACCTATATTTGAAGTTATGTCTGCTACAGAAAAGCTTTAAAAAACCCGTTTGACTCATTAGCGCTGACAGCCACAGAACCGGTTCTCGATGAAAAAACATGGCCCATACCGTCATTTTGATACTTAATTTAACTGATAAGCATTAAAATGGTTATTTTCCACAACAGACAGTATTTCTGAATAGTAACACCATTGATGACTTGACATGTTTGATCCATACAAGAAAATTTTGATTATCGATTACAAGTTAATCATTAAGAATATTTAGGTATTTTATTGCATTTATTGCATAAAAAGGTAGAGTGAGAGCACATGTCCTTGAATTGACAATTAAGCGCGTATATCCGTTTTATAGTGCCTTTAATGGGGCAGTAGCACTTTTTTGGACAGATTCATTTCTTCAAGTTTTCCCCGATATACATAAGTTTATGCCAAATGCATATCTTCAAAATGCCAAAACAACTTATTACCTATCACAATCAGCCGTATTCGTAGAGGGAATGATCAAGTTTCATGTAGAAACCACTGGCGGCCATTTATATGTGAACACATTTTATTCATATGAGCTAAGGGAATGGATTTACATTGCGTAACCAATCGTGGTTAGTTCGTTTTAAAACTTTCTCTTTTATTAACAAAACTTTGTCTTTTAATTTGAAATATTTATTTTCGTTTTTGGGAGATCACTTTATTAATCTAAAAATACTGTTAATGTACCTTTAAGATGCACAAGTGTAAATATCTATGATATTTGGACGCTGCTTTTATCAGGCAAGGAGACAGACGTGTAACATGTATGTATCATTACCTATATGGTGTGTTTACTTTTCTGGGTCTACGACCTATACTGATAAACATTCACATATCTATATTTCTGAACCCACTTTTTGCAATTTTATGCATACTTTCGAATTGAAAGTAAATAAGATTATTTTCTTCGTTCAAATCTTTTATTTCAGCAAATATCAATCCTTTAAGGATCTATTTAATATTTGCAAGATTTTCTTCTGAAAGATTTGTACGTTCATCCAAACAGGTGTTGAACAAATGTCCATAACTTCATGTTTAGTTTATGACAAGATAATCATTCCTGCATAATTTATAACAGAGTTAGATGTAAAGGCACAATAATTTGAGTACCATGGCTTTAAATTGACATTGAATATCTAGATGAATTTATATCAATTTGAATTTAAATCGCACGGGGTATGTTGTTTGGGTCAAATATATCAATCTAATTAAATGGTTTTGTTAGATCGAGAAGTAGTGGTTGTGTATGCAAATTTAGCATCGAAATGGTTATCATTTCAGTTTAAAAGAAAAACCCCAGATGGAAGTCGAGATTTGAGGTTAATTTTCAACATTGCTTTCATAAAACATATTTCATTCTTTTTTCTCAGTTCAGAGTTTAGGTAAATTCAATGGCTGCACACAATACTAGTTCAGCCGTTTTCAACTGTCCATAATTTATCCGTTTTGTGCACAGCTAACCAAAGATAAATAGGTAAATTTTAAAGAATCTCAAGTATTTAATTGCATCGATAGAAAGCTTAAGTGAACGCATAAGTCCTCGTAAACCTTAAAATAGCCAATTTAAACCAAAATCCATTTGAAAATCAAATTCAAGTCATGATTTCAAGATAAGGAATTTTTTTTATGGATGACCAACTTCTTTATTCGGTGGTTCTTGTCCATAAAAAGTTTCCTTATCATTATCTCAATATCAATGAAGTCATGATTTCAAGTCAATATTTACCAAAATATGATATTTCAATAATTACCAAAATATTTGCTATCCAATCTTTAGATGAGAAATCAATACTTTTGCTACTGTGCAGGAACAATTTATCCACAGTGATCTCGCAAACAAATGGCGACACCGAGTTGACGATATCATGTCGTGCATTGTATATCATACGTCATATATATGTTATGTGTGTGTGTGGCGGGATAGCGCAGTGGTTAACGCGTTCGGCTTCGGAGCAAGAGCTCCTTGGTTCGGCAACTTTGTTTACACGCAGTAAGGTTTTTGGTGTAATGCTACACTGAAATTCAGAGTAGTACCACCCATGGGTCTCTACTTTCAGCCGATGCTCGCAGGTTTCACCGCAAATCATAGCCACAATGGTGTTGTAGGCTTTCTCCCTGCACTAATACTGGCAGCCGCGATATAAGTGAAATACTCTTGAAAGCGGCGTTAAACCCCAATTCACTTTAACCATTTTATATGTCGAAACACGCCAAAGAGCTTTTTTTTAATAAAAGGGGAACATTATGATGCCAAAAGACAAGGATTTCCAGGTAGTCTTATCATATTATTCACCTCCATATAGTGACTGGTAAGTAGACAGGCAGATTGGTTAAAATTGCTTATACTATTCACATGTGATTTGATATCAGCCAATTGAATAAAAGTAATCAAACGACTCACCAAATGTTCTGCCATATCTTCCTCCATCTATGTGATGTATCCACATCCAGTTCCTTATTCTGCTACAAACATGTACCTCTTACAGTAAAATGTTGTGTAATCGATATCAAACTTTCGTCAAGGGAAAACATGAATGAAATATTTATCAGAACCACATGCCATCTTCTTGTCCAAATGAGAGCGAGGTTTTGATTTATGTTTTCAGTTTCTTGCGTGCCTTCTATATTCTTATTTCTATACTCATTTCTATTTTGATTCGATATATGGTTACTGTTTTTCGATATTCTTGAAATACTTTTCGATATTTGATGACTGTATTTCGATATTCTGGAAATCCTGATCGATGTCTGATGGCTGTATTTCGATAATCTGAAAATCTTGATTGATTTATGATGACTGTAGTTCGATATTCTTGAACTCCAGATCGATTTATTATGACTGTATTTGGATAAACTGGAAATCCTAAACGATTCATGGTGACTGTAATTCGATAATCTGAAAATTTTGACCTACTGACCGAATCTGGAAATTTAAATCAATGTATAATTACTGTATTTCAAAGATCTTGAAATCTTGACCGATGTATGATGACTGTATTTTGATAATCTGAAAATTTTGACCGATTTATGATGACTGTATTTCGATAACTAGAAATCTTGATCGATTTATTAAGATTATATTTAGGAAATCTTGATCGATTTATTAAGACTATATTTCTACATTTAAGAAATCTTGATCGATTCATGATGACTGTATTTCGATAATCTGGAAATCTTGATCAATGTATGATTACTGTATTTCGATATTATGGAAATCCTAATCGATATATGACGACTGTATTTCGATATTATGGAAATCCTAATCGATGTATGATGACTGTATTTCGACATTTAGGAAATCATGATCGATTTCTGATGACTGTATTTCGATATTATGGAAATCCTAATCGATGTATGATGACTGTATTTCGATATTATGGAAATCCTAATCGATATATGACGACTGTATTTCGATATTATGGAAATCCTAATCGATGTATGATGACTGTATTTCGACATTCTGGGAATCTTTATCGATTTATGATGACTGTATTTCGATAAACTTGAACTCCTGATAGATTTTTGACGACTGTTTTTCGATATTCAGGAAATCCTGATCGTTGTATGATGGTTACTTCAATTAAACATTCTTTTTTCTTCTATAAATAATAAAAACTTTTACTTAACAAAGATATTTTTTTCACATCATGCAGCTATATGATATTGAGTCTTGTGGTTATTAACTGAATGTTTGGTTTGTGGGACTCTACATATTGTGCAATACGAACGTTCTCGAAACCTTTGAATTTTTTTTGAAACATTAGAAACCCAATTTCCTTGTCCAGTTTTACATAAAACACTGGTCTTTATTGACTTTGTGAAGATGTTTTGATTTTGTAAAAAGTTTGAACACTAAACTATAATTATCTCTTAGCGCATAATTCTAAACGACGTACCAGCTAAATGGACATTTTTGTATATGTATATGTTATATATGTATATGTTAAGTATATGTTAAATTTTTTAAATTTTTAAATATTGCATAGTACGCCGTTCGAAAATTTGTTTAAAATTTAAAAGTAAGAAGAATTATTAACATTGATAATGGAACACCCTTTCATGTGTATAGGAAATGTAAGGTAATGCTGTTATGATTTTTCATGTTTCTTTTAGTAGTAACCACATCTTCTCAATGAATTAAACCATTTATGAAGTTTCAAAATTTTCTCTAACAACATACTCATAAACCTGTAAATGTTATGATAAAATAATAAGGACAAGTGAATTTAACTTTGGAATTTTGATTTGGCTTAGAAGGTGAGATGATACCCCATCGATCCTTGCTGAAACATCTTGTTGCACTTTAAAGAGACACACATTTTGTTACCTTTGATACGAATGAAATATCATATACATGATTGGTGTATATAATTCAATAAATTACACGTATTCATATCCAAATGGCAAATTAATGGTTATTACTTTTTTCAATGAAGTTCGAAAAAATACTGTGTAAAGTCGAAGAAGCTGTCATTACATAAACACTTCTTAATCTACCTATCAAAACTATTATATCTACTTGTGCATCCCTTCTCTTCTGTACAAAGAAAGTGCATATCCCCAGTTTTTTTTTTATCATAATCAATATTTCAATTTCATGTTAACCTGTCCTTTCGCGAACTATCAATTTAAATGATTGGCTACGAGGTCTTCAATACTGGATAAACTTCTTATTCTTTGTCCTATGCGCGTGCCGCTGTCTGGGTTTTGATCCAACGCGACTTGATAACTTGATATGGGCACAGCCATACTCAAAGTTGCTTTAGAATGAAAGTTTTCAGTAGAGTAGAATATAGAAATATATTATATTGCAATATAGAATTATTCACAATATTCTCCCAACAAAAAAAATTCTTATTAAATTGGATATACATCATAACCATTATATTCATTTTGTGAAAAAGAAGTAGAAACAATTAATCATGATATGGGTAATTTGAACGTATCTTTAGACTATGGAATAAAATCTAATCGTGGTCAAACTCTGTACAGTTAGATCCAGAATTTACAAATAAAAAACATTTTGGGAATGAAGGGAAAGAACAATAATCCTGTAAATTCAATCATTTTTCTAGTCAAACAACATATTTACAGATGTAGCATAAATGGTTTTAGACCGAAGTTAGAGTATCTTTAAAGTGAAATCATATAATATTACGATTTGTCAAGAGATGTTTTTTTTATCAACAGAAACTGAAGAAATGATTTTTAAGTACTGGTCAACTTTACATTTACTACTTGGAAAATAATCAAGTCATTAACTAAATTGAATTGTACTAATATATTTTGGTGTATGTAACTGTATTTATATGTTGAATGTCTTTGTTTGTGTTAAATGTGTCTTTGCCTGTACCACAAAATAAGGGCAAAAAAAAGTAAAGTAGATTATTCTCGAGTTAATCACATCATTGAAAGAGTTTGTCATATATTATTCGAACATCTCACATACTGTCTCTTTAAATTTTAAGGTAGTTTTACTTTATTACAAATATCACAAATAGGATCACCATTTCAGGAGCAACAAGATAATCTCTCATTTGCCTGGACGATCTACCATTCACTACTTACATTTGGAAATTTTGTCAAAATTTCAGAAGTTCATAATGTTACATAAATTATGCTTTTAAGGTGCATTTTTTTCTCATAGCCATGGAAATTATCACAATTATCAGATAAATTCAATTTCGCACTTTATTTCGCATTCTGTTGATTATTGAATTAATTATTTGTGTCCTTTATCGTGCTGTTTCATGATGTTGGGGAAGAATATTTTACGAACGCTTTGAGAAGTACTTATTGAGTTTAACTCGACTGGAGACTAAATTCAAACAGTAAAATAATCTTTTTTTCCCTTTTCCCTTTTCCTGTTTCAAAATCCAGTAGAAACACTTTGATCGCAGGATTTGAATCTACGTTCGATGAAAATTTCGAAGCAACGCTGTTTGAAGCGTTCATAAATTGATATGTGGAGTGCTGTAAAACCGAAGAAAAGAACTGTCTTTCAAATACTTTTATCATCAAAACATCTTTTTCGACGAGATATGCCCCTCATCATATAAAGATAATATTATTACTTGTATTTGTTGAATGATGTTTTGTACATTTCCAATGGAAGTCGACAATTCAAGATAATATTCAAAATGAGCGAAATTTCTTCTTGACATCAGTCAGAATAGCCGTCTATTCTTAATAAAGAAGTAAGGATTTGCGTATTGAGACGTCATGCGCGTAAGCGTAAAAAGATATTTTACGAGCGCTTTTTAAGGTAGTGTTTAAAAATAACCCGAAAAGATACTTAAAGTGACACAGAATTTGTTTCATAATTTGTTATGTTGCTTGTAAATAAGAGCAAAAATACTTGCCCTGGGTTGAATTAAACTCGCCTCCCATTTGCATTTTTATCTCTTAAATGTCAATTTTATGATATTTTATGTTTTTAAGGATTATGGTGCAACTTTTTAAAAGTCCAAATTCTGCATCCCATTTACACGTATATTAGCAGGAAGTCCTAATTTACACTACCAATCCATAATTGTCTATATCCATATATGTCCATATATGTGTCTGCTGTCAAAAAGTTTCCTAAAACGTTTGATTTATTGTCGCGCGCCATTGTCCGGTTTTTCGATCTCAAATTATCACTATGGCCTGTTTTTTTTGTCACCAGAACGACCTATAAAAAATGAGGATGATCATTTTCATAAATAACTAACACGTCATGATAAAATGACACCATTTATTACGCTATGTTTTTTAAATACAAACAGTGAAATAAACACAAAATTAGATATCATTCTGTTTTATATACTAGGTTTACTTAAGTTTGTATGGCAAAATAAAGTTGGAGTAATTCTCTCACAAATAGTCTTTAATGAAATGTGATTTGTTAATTTAAGGTTTTATATCCTTGGCAACCGAGAAATAATTCTAGATTTCGGACCTTATTGAGAGAAGCGCCAGTATAATGTGTGTCAAAATGACTGTGTGGTGAGGTGATATGGGGTTTAACGCTGATTTCAAAAGTATTTCACTTATATCGCGGCTGCTAGTATCATTGCAGGGAGAAAGCCTGCAAGCCATTGTGGGTATGCATTGCGATGAAACCTGCGAGCATCCACTGGAACTAGCAAACCATGGGTGGTACTGCAGTGAAACTCAGTGTAGCATTGCACCCAAACCTTACTGCGTGTAGAACAGTTTTCCACCTCCAGACAAAGTTGCCGAGCTCCTGGCCGGATTCGAACCACGGACCTCTTGATCCGAAGCCGAACGCGCTAACCACTTCGCTATCCAATCTTATTCTCCTCCCTACCGAAAAGATATTATCTAAAACAATCAAGAACTGATCTACACCTTTTAATCTCAACTTAACAAAGGTACATAGAACATCTGAGCTTCTTATGCCTACTGTTGTTAGAGTTGGTCAGTCACAATAAACATACACACCAGTCATACTAATATTTTTGTGTGGTTGATCAATGAAATTCACACATTTATTCTTCATCCTTCATTTATGATATTTTCAAAATTTGAGATTCCCTGCATAAATGGTTATAGTCCAGAGGCAGGCCAAATTACCTTGTTGTGATTATTAACAAGTGTTTCTTTGCATTTTTATATAGCACCAAGTGACTTGATGAAATTTAGCCCGGGTGGCCGCTCGCCACCCTGGTGGCTTTTCCTAAATCCAAGATGGCCGCCAAGATGGCTGCCATGAACGTATAAATCTATAATTCTTGACAATATTTGTTCTAGATTGAGTAGAAGAGCATAATTGGTGATGAATTTGATATTTTCATTGTCAAACAATGTTAATTTAGTATATAAGGGATCATTGTTTGCGAAAAAAAACCAAGATGGCCACTAAAACACTAGAAAACGCAAAGAAAAGAAATCATTTTGAATCGTGATTTCTGATATTACAATGATTACCTCTTCCAATAGCTATTAACTATAATACATATATGTAACATTCATGTTCAAAACATCACAAGACGTAATGTCCATTTCTAATGAAAACAACATGTAGGTGTGATTGCTTTGGATAAGTTATGTATATTAATGCTGAGTCATGTTTTGCTAAAATTTACTCGATCTCAACTGCGGCTGCAATTATTTAGATTAATAATTTTAGACTTAACTTTTACGACTAATACACATATTCCTTATCTATTTATATTTGCGATTAGTCTGGAATTGATATATGAATTACATATGTTTTTAATTAAATCATATCTGTTTATATCACTTTCATGTGATAAAAGACACACACACTCCCTCTAAATTATACCTAATGTCTCTTACACTGCCTAATGCAAATAATTTATCACAAACAATGTACAACAACTCATCAGCTATTTATTTTTTATAAAATCCACCTGAGGACTGGAATTGAGTCACACATTTCCAATAAGTTGTAAGGAAATCCTTAGGGAGTTGTCTTCCTTTATCAACCTCCAAGTCAGGGCGCCTTCCCTTCGAGTATCTCTACGGTAGTTGCCCTGCCTTCACTTGCGGGGGCATTGTTGTCAAGAATCTTGACAACAATAGGAATTGACGTCATCGATAGTCTCGAACCAAATTGTTAGTTTATATACAAATAACTTGGTTCGAGAGTATGTTTTAAGCGTTACGCGTATGAAATTCTATGATTATTACCAAAATTGGTGTAATTTGCTTCAAATATAATATTTAATTTGATGAGTATATGGTGGACAATTTGTTATGTTTCAACAATTCAGAGAAAACTTAATAAAATAACAAAACGTTTCGTTTGCCGTACTCATTTCTTGAGTCGTTGTTCGGAGTTGCATTGTGAATCCTATGAGTTAGGAGCTTCACTTTTAGAGCGTGACATCAATCGTTGGTTGCACGCGCTGTGTTAGAGCTTTTTCACCTTGAAGCCTTCTGATGGCAGCGAGTATATTAGTGACGTCACGGAGCGGATAATTGCTGTCTGGAGCTAGCTTCCTTTATGTCATTCAACATGTCTTCCTGCAAGCAGACGATAATTTTCACTACTGCTCCGACCAGTGTTTGAGAAGGAAAATTCAGACATAAGCAATATGGAAGATCTTCAGGATGCTCTAGATGCACTCTCAGTGCAGAGTCGCACTACAAAGCTGTGGGTATGTAACATCATCAAGCCTGTGCTGTCACAGTGACAGCGGGACTGATTTCGTTTTGTTAAACCAGTTTTCCTAACCGGTTCGCACGTGCATTTTACTTTGGCTAGCGAGGTTTCGTCGCCATGTTTGAGATTGAAAAGCCGTCATTTATCGGCCAGGCAGCGGTATACGCTGATGTTTTGTGCCTAAAGAATATGTACTTCTATGTACACATAACCACAGATAAATCACCGAAGTGTATGTATTTCTTATTTCAATTATTTCATGGTGACATCTCATGTGTAATCAGTATTTTGGGCAATCTATTGTTTGTAACCAGGCACTTGCTGTGCAATGTTTTTCATGCATATTCTACGATATATTTTGCTGGTATTGTTATATAAGGAAAATATATTTACTTTCCATTGTAAGTTTAGGTTAATATAACGTCTTAGTTTTGGTTATAATTTTGTGTAATACTCCCAGCGAGGTTCTTTCTAGAATACCTACTGAAGCGCTAATAAAATCTCCAAAATATCACTTCTCAGTCACCACCTAGGGGCAGGAGTTATCTCCCTTGATTCAATGTTTGTAAACATTACAGCTATATCTTTCTAGAAGGGTTTCCCTGTATTAGGAATGTAGATTTAGTGTAGCACTTCATTTATTTTCATAAATATTAGCAATTTTATTGCAAGGCTCATCACTTTATTTGTGAATTTATTTTCACCAGAAATTTCTCACATGGAAAAGGTAGTTTATTTATTTAATACATATCTCAAGGCATTACAACTAATGTTGTTGAGGTTATTAACGGTATGTTACGGTATTTTTCACATTTTTCCTGTGATTTAATGGTATGTATTACCCAGGAATCTTATTTAAAGGTACACTGCATTTCTGAAAAAGCTGTTTAGGGTATTAATCGATAGGTGCAACTATAGAACAATTATATTCTCCATTTATTGTTTACAAATGGACTTATGATGCCCTTAACTGTTTCAGCTTTTTACCACGCACACACACGCATGTTTCCGCATCAAGTCCCAATGTTCAGGCTCATGTACCACCATAACTATGCCAAAAGAAATAAAATCTGAACGAATAACTGATGTTGGATCTTGCTTGGGTTCGCTATTCAGCATAAAGCCCACTTTTCTGATGATGAGATTTTGTCATCACATGAAGGAGACTGGCCTCTGTACATCAAAACCACTGAGGTCATGCTGCAATGAAGAGGTAGTGCAAATGACCCACAAGGAAGAATCGCCAAGTCGAACAATCGGTATGGAGATGATCGTCAGTCGTTGTGAAAAACATTTGCTATCATGTATTAATCCCATGGATCCAGAAACTCATGAAAGATCTCTGCTCAACACCAGGACTGAACAAGTAGCCCAACGAGACGTCAATGTTGACAATGCTGTCGACATTGGGGGTGATCAAATCATCCAAATTGAGAAATCCTGGTTTCTACACGTCACTCTCAAGCGAAGTAGTCAGATTCAATACGAAGAAGAAACATCTGCCTGACGGAGAACATTCTGTGATTGACCAAGAAGCAATCTATTTTCGCGTTATTGGCCACCTAGTCAGTCAGAGAACTCTCAACTCAAAGGAAGTCCTCGCTTATTATTCCAATTAAGCAAACAAATTTGAGAGTTGACACCCTGTCACATCTTATTTGAAGGGTTATAACAAAATTCAGTCTTCTCGTCAGAAATATCAAATTATATTACAGTAATTATTAGTTCATTACGACTGATTAAAGATAGAATATTTATCTTCATCAACTCGTGATTGAATATCTAATTATAGTAAATCGACTTTGAAATGTTATTGAATACGAATCTCAACAACCAGATGTTGGCCAGTTGCAGTAAAGGCAATATATTTCAACCAGTAAATTGCCTGTTCTAAAAAGAGAGTATTTCACTGTCAATAGTCTGTTGTTCTACGAATACATGAAACGTTACTCAAAAGAAAACACCTGAACAGTTGCATCACCTGCACCATGATATGTGTCATAAATTCGCGAGACATGAATTCGTCCTCTCTCATCCCAGTCTATTCCACCAGGATTAACGATTCCCTCGTTTGATGTCAGTAGGTCTCTCACAAACTCTCCAGACTCATTCAGCAATATCACCTTGTGTCCTGCATTATCCACCACGAGTATGTGTCCTGTATCAGTGCTGGTGATTCCTGCTGGCCATCTCAGTGCGCTGTCTCCTGTAGGGGAGTAGTTGAACACCACCTCTCCCTGGGGACTCACACACACCACAGACTTGGTCCCACAGTCAGATATTAGGATGTTCCCTTGTCTTGTCGTACAGAGGTAGAAGGGTTCATTTATGATCTTCTCTCCGTTGTGTATTGGACTGATAGAGCGCATCACATTCCCACTCCTATCTATGATATCTACACAGGGAGGGTAGCAAGAACCAGCTGCCAGTGTTGTTGGTGTCAGGGCAGCCAAACCACGATAGTCCTTCAGTGTTGTTATGGTCGAATCGAGGGTCAGGTCAGGGGTCACTGACACTATTGCTATTTGTATAGAGCCAGGAATGGTGACAGCAATCCTGTCATCTAGCTGGGTGATACTGAAGGGACAACTGTTCATACTCAGTCGACTTTGATACTGTTTGTTGTTTTTTTTAAAGAAAGATTTGATACACTTGTTATTGAAGTCGGTGACAATGATTGTATCTGAACCTTTTACTTCCATGCTCACAATATCACAAATTTGTGGTTTGTCCTGATCCACTTTGGTTCTGCAGTCTACAGTGTGGCTTAGTACAGGTGTAGACACAGTGTCCGGATCAAATACATAAAGGACTTGAATCTTCCCCAGTGACAATTCGCTCAAAGATCTTTCTAGCCTGTCAACATCATGTGAGAACTCTATTTTAGTCCTCGTTCCTCTCTTCTTCACGTCTCCTACAGACTCTGCAGCCTCAGACTCACTTGACTTGTACACATCATACATGTCCATCTCGTCCTCAGAGTTCAGAGCCTGATCTATCAACTCGGCCTGTTGTCTGTAGATGTTCCTAGCCATGTCTCCTGTTTTGATATCTGCTTTCAATTGATCTTTCTGTTTATCTGTGACTTTAGTCAGTTTGTCCAGTAGTTCCTTCTCCTCCTTCTTCACAGCGTCAATAACTCTCTGTGCTGTAGATCGAATCTGAGACTGGATAGATGATTTGTTCTCCTCAAGATTCCTGGATCGGGCTTTGAGTGACTCAAGTTGTTTTTCTTCGATTCTCGATTTTTTCATCAATGCTTCCTTTCTCGCCTCCAAAGTGCTTCTCATTTCCGGCAACATGGACTCCAGAGACACGACTGACTCACACTTCCGGTGGTAGAGGATGCAACAGGTCTGGCACAAGGTGCTCCCGCAATCTCTGCAGATTAACTTGACAAACTCTTCTTCATGCTCCTGGCATGTGACTTTTGTCCGCCTCCGGACCTTGACCTCATCAGTCATTTCAGACACGTCATGATGTTTAGTGGAAGGACTCCGTCGGTGTGCCTTGAGGCAATTAGAACAGAGAGAGACATCACATACTGGACACCAACTTACTGCTGGAGTTGTCTCCCCTTCGTCATGACACCAATTACAATTGGAAGTGTCTGGAAAACAAAGCATGTCCACAGATTACCAACTGCTTCTGAGCAACATATTAATTAAGTATTAAGTTACTTCAAACATATTCAAGACGAAAGGACTCAAATCAAAATATTAATGATATTAAAGAGTGCATCCAAAAACCTACCTTTGGCCCCAGGACCAATAGTATCGAGAAGACCTTTGAGTAGGAGGGTTGGTCTCATCTGCCCCGCCCACTCCTCCACAGGTCGGGAGGGATCTGGTACTCTCGTCAGTCTCCGGCAAAAGGGACATGGAATCGACTGGGACCTGATGGCATCAGCTCTGGTTTTGGTGAAACGAACAATACACTGACCACAGAAGGAATGACCACAAGACAGAGTGGACGGGTCAGTGAAGATCTCATGACAGATGGTGCACGTCAGGAAATGATCCGTTAATTTCTTGGCAGTTGCCATCTGGAATTATTTAACATAGTTACACTAAGGGTTACATTCAATTATCTTTATGATGTATAAAGAATATGAAAATAAAATATTAGTTGTCATACTTCACCACAGGAGACTTTTTTTATAAACATGTATAATAGGAAATAGTCAGAAAATTAATGGTTCCAAAAGATATATATTTGGTGTCCGATGTGAGACTGGGTTCTATTTTATGCTTTCGATAGCTTTCAGTAACCTAATTAAACTGTTTGATATAATATGTGGCAGTGCAGTGTGTGCATGGCATCGATGAGTTAAATCATAGAAATCCTGCTAAGAAATTTGGATTTGAAATTCTTAAAGACTCATTTTATGGTTGACTGTGGATACGAAATTTTTGCCAACCATTTTCCTTCAATTAAAAAATAAGCATGTTGTTACACATATTTCGAGAGGCTGAAGGCGGGCTTAATTTCAGGTAAGGTTTTCTTGATGAAAAGACTTTTGGATGATAATAAAAAGAGCATGGAAACAAACATGACAAGCTCGTTTGGACCTAGCATCGTTAAGTAAAAGCTATTAGTATACAAATTACAAAATCTTTTCAACAAGAACAGACCCTTGCAGAACCACGCAGGCTTTGGTAATGGAATTGATTCTAGTTGACCAAATTCTCATTTGTTCCTCCCACACAGATCGGATTTTAACGGACAACAAGTTGTGGCTCTTTTCTTTGCAAGCAGGAGCTTGCAGCAGTTCGTCGAAGTCACCAGTGTCAAACGCCGAAACCTGGCGATTAATGACGTTTACCACTGTCAGTCTTAGAATCCTAAGTATTCAACAACACTGTTATAACTTTGCTGAGTTTTGCCCTGTATGCTGGCAGGACATCATTCAGCAATTCACCGAAAGGGTCTTCAACCTGCTGTTCACTGTTCGTTCAATGAAATAAAGGTTGAAGTTATGAATGAATGTATAGTTCAAAATGATTGACTATTTCCGAAGCACTGTTGAAGTTGAAGAGTTTACGGGAAACCAATATCAATAATAGTCAACTTCTTTATTGAAATGAATGCTATGATTATGCAAATAATAACACCGTTATCAAGCAGGTTTCATGACCAACAAGATAAATATATACATTGGTTTACTTAGCGAGCAAATACAAGCAACAATGCTAATGTTCATTGCTCAGTTATACGATCTTGATTTTATCTAACAGTCTGTAAACCAGCCACTTTATTTATTAAAGGTTATTATTCATATCATTTTAAAAAACAAAATGTTCTTGTCTCTTCTATAAAATTTACTCACTCGAATTATAAATATTTTTCCGTTTTTAGGTCACGGGCCTGCAAAAACAGGAGGCTAAATTTCGTGCAGTCCCGGCAAGTGCATGTATTCATTAGAAACCCCACGTCTGCCCGATTACACATCACGTGATTATGATACAGGATTCCCATTGGTCCAAACTAAGTACCCAACCCTTAACACAAAGCGTTATGACTTCGAAAGGATATACGAAGCGTAGCGGTCAGTGTATATAAGTTTACATTTGGTAGTATCTGTGATAGCTGTTCCCTTCTATTCTATAAAAGCAATTTCTCTATAGTAAACGCAGTTACATTATATCGTTGCTTTACAGAATACTGCACCGATTGCTAATTCAAAGTGAAACTAAGAATATATCTAAGCCAAATAGATTTAGATATCTATTGAATATTATACAAGTAATAGTTGACATAATCAATCAAACGATTTTACCTCACTGTTCAGCGGGAGATCAAGCGAATGTCCGACTTTAGCTTTGCTTATGTTCACGATGTAAGGAGTAACTGCATGCTCCCTGTGTTAAAAGTTCTCTTCATGTCTCGTGGAGCAAAAAATATTCCATGGTTGGCTAAACACTATCCGGATAAGGACTAAAGATAATCATCGTTATCAACGATTTTGTTAGAATTGTGGTAGATATGTGGAGTCGAGGAGTATATTTTAAATGTTATTATCATAACATGGAGAAATAAATGTGATATGGATACGTGAAGATGGCGGTCTGAACGCATCAAAGAGACGAATCCGGTTTTTGAAAATATCTGTTTAAGACGCTTCTACTAAACCCCTCTAACAGAGCAGTCTGTTTACCGAAAATTCACCTTTAATACAACTGTAGACATCGTACAAATGCCATTACTCCCTTGATACGTAAAAGTTTTTACTGGGTCTTACTAAAGCCGTGTTGGGGGCGGGATACACAGTGGTTAGCGCGTTCGGCTTCGGATCAGGAGGTCCGTGGTTCGAATCCCGCCAGGGGCTCGGTAACTTTGTCTGCAGTAGAGAACTGTTCTACACGCAGTCAGGTTTGGGTGCAATGCTACACTGAAATTCAACGCGGTACCACCCATGGTTCGCCAGTTCCAGCCGATGCTCGCAGGTTTCAGCGCAACACATAGCCACAATAGTGTTGCGGGCTTTCTCCCTGCAATAATACTAGCAGCCGCGATATAAGTGAAATAATCTTGAAAGCGGCGTTAAACCCCAACTCACCTAAAGCTTGTTGGGACCTTTTGTCTGAAAATATAAACTTTGGACCCGACATTATTTCCCAAGTGCTCTGATGTAATAAAAACTTTTTTATCGATAAAAATTCATTGGAAAAATGCCGAACTTTAAGTTCATGCACGAAAGAACCTTGCATATATTAGGATTTAACCAAATATGTAGCACCATCCTTAAAATTATGACATTAACATATCCGGCTCTTTTAGTATCTCAAACATCTAGCTTGAAATGTATGTCCATGAGACCTGGGCTGTGGCTTGAAAATGACCTGAAATTACAGCGCACAGTGACAAACCATGCGACTGCACAGCGTTAGAGTTTTAGGAGTCCGATTGGGGTCATGTAGCGAGCTATTTGATTCGTCAGATGTCTCTAGAACAACTCAAGCAGCTTTTTAGAAGTGTTTAAGGAGATCGGATACAAAAGGTATACAGTTTCTTTGGGTATTCTGGGTATGCTTATTTGGTTTCAATAGAAAGAATTTTAACTTAGCGCATCTTGGGGTAAGGAGCTTTTCCACCCCTGTATCAATAATCTATTCAGTATTATTTCATGATACTTGGTAAGTGGTAAGACCTAGTGAGAGAGTGTTGCATTTTGTTACTTTGGTTATTCTGGGTATGGTTATTTGGTTATAAAATGTATATATTTCTAGTTCAGTTTATGGTTTTTTTCTACTTAGGTAGTGCAGTATTTATGCAGAGAAAAGCAGCACATCATTTACCTGTTTAGGGGAAGAAATTTCAACTGGCCGCTGACCCACAGTTCATAACATTGAATTGATGTTTTTAAAGATGGAGCGATTTCCTACTCATTAATGATTAAACATGGAGACACATGTTAAAAGAATAGCCTAAGTTTCCTCTGATTTATCATTACATGTTTTTGCCATACTATAATCAATCTGTACATTTCGTAATTAATTTTTGTTGTAAAGGGGCAGCGGTTATATGTTAAAACATGACGTCAGTATAATCTTAGTAAAGTATGACTGTCGTCGAAAAGACCAAATTTTGGAGTAGCAAATTTTATTGTGTTAATCTAAATTAAATAATATTTTCATCAGCATTAGTCAAACAAAATATAACCTTTATTCATTCGTCATCCTTCCACCCATTTATTGATTCTTGATTCATGCATCAGTCCATTCATTCATTCATTCATTCATTCGTTTGTTTGATTGCTTATTTACTTATGTATAATCTATTCATTATCTATCATGAAAATATATATGAAACATGATAACATCAAAATCGAAATGTAAGTGACAGAATTTGTTTGTTCATTTATTGTTTGTTTGTTTATATAACCATACACAGAAGGGCTCGAGCCCGGAATCTTAAGCTTCTTCTTATCTTCTAATTCTTTCCTCCACTGTAAATCAGTGAGTCAGTTTATTCCCAGAGTGATGGCCTCAGGATTTTAGGTATTCAGTTTGGACTTGCTATTGCTAATACAACCATTCAAAATCAGATGCACGAGTTGTGATGTCTGTGATGAATTTGTCATTTACGTCATGTTGTGCCACCCAAACAAAGCTGCTGGTATATAAAGTACAAATAATACTGGCCCAAGAATAACTCCCTGCTGGACCCAACAGGTCATGAAGGAGTGAGATCATCGACAACGGAATTGACTATCACAGACAGATTGTAACAAACTTATAGATGTGCCTTTTTATTTGACAAGCACGAGCTTGCAACAATTTTGACATCAAAGCGAGATTCAAAAACAAAGAAAATGAGGGCGCGAGGTTTAGCAATATCGGCTTTAGAATCCTGAGCTTACAGCCACACCACTATTATTTTGCTCTGTGCTCTGGCAGAAATTCAGAACGCATTTAACCTACATGTTCTTTCAACCTGCTGTTTTCTGCTCATTCATGCAGATAACGGTTAAAGAAATGTATGAATGCATAGTTCAAAAGTATTTAGAATAATCATATTCAACTTGACTTGAAGTAATATTGTAAAGAGTTGAAGAGGGAAAACCAGGTTTATGAATAGTCGACTTCCTTATTGCAGTGAGCGTGACGTTTCGGTGTTTTTAAGATTTGAAGCAAGTGTGTAGATAACAAGGTAAAGGTATACATTGGTTAGTTAGCGAGAGTAAATACAATTAACAAGGCTGACGTTAAATAAATGTTGATAACAATGGATAAACGAATTAAGAGTATATGATGGTGAACAATTGTTTTATTGTCTGTTGAAAAATCTTATTTTAATGTGTGTAAGATCTAAGGTTTAACTAAGGAAAGGTTCTAAGGTAAGACATGGATTTTCATTAATAACTGAAATATTGTCAAAGCATGTTAAAGCCAAACTCACTCACTCACTTGAAATGAAAAAATATTCCCTGTTTTGAACGTGCAGGAGTCAATATATATTTTTTACTTTATTAAATGCATTTTTGACAACGAATATTTCGCGAAAATTTTGTTTGAAAACGGATACATTTCTATGAAAAACATTCAAAATTAAAGTAATGAATCTTTAAAATTCCATTCGTACAATAAATTCGTATTGACGTTACCTTTAAACTTTACAAACTCTGTCGATCAACCTCAAACGTGATAAATCTACCCTGGATCCATCTAAATATATGCCTGAAATTACATTTGAAATTCTTTATTAAAATAGTCTTCTGTTCAATCGCGACAGGTCCCTACCAATCTTTGCCGTTGACATTTGAAGTTCAATTTGAAAGCCGCCTTCTGATTGGCCAATCAGAAAGTTCTGCAGTGGGCTAAACTCTTAGCACAGAAAATGTGGGCCCTGATGTCAAGGGCGAAGCGGAAAAAGTTCGAAATCTTTTCGTTTCGGCCTTGACGTTGTGAATATGAAGGTAAGATCATTTGGTGTTGTCAATACTGCGGTTGTTTATTTTTTTTATATTCTAAAACTTTAACTTTGTAAATCAAACAATTTGTAAAACTTTTAAATTTTTTTAAAACTATCAATTCAAAATTATTGTGCATAAATAAACGAAATTTTTATATCTTGCCTTATCTATTTGCATGAGTGATAGTTATATCTTTCAGCTAGTAAGAACTGTGTGCAGACCTGGAAAGTGCATGTATTCTTTAAAACCCCACCATACAGGTTGTGCATCACGTGATCATGATACGAGACCCGCCTTGGTCCAAAATAACTACCCATGCACAACCAACCATGCATTGGTTTAAATGATATACATATCTATTTATATAGAATTTTAAGAACACTTTCATTGATGTGGAAGGCAGCTGAATAAAAGTTTGCTTTTACATACCTTGCTATATTATGTAATAAAAGGAATGACTGTTAACGCCTACCTTGATTCTCGCCTGTCTGTTGTAGCGGGAGTCTCTAACCCTGTCTTACCGTGTACAGATAGTCACTGCTACCGGTGTCAGGGAAACTGTTCCCCGTGTCGAAAAGTCCAACTCATATCTCGTGAAGCAAGGAAATACATAATATATACGTGCTTGCCAATGTAAATAGATATATGTCCATTTTCATACCTTGATGTTGCCAATTTTATGTTGCTTAAGTCTGTCTTTATTTTCATATAAAAATCATGCCTTAAATGTCAGTTCTCTAAAGCTATAACAATAGGTTAGAAAAGGCTCCATTGTCGTGACCAAATACATGTGGCCTTTCTACACACTTTATACTGTAGTTTCATATGTATTCTACAGCATAAGAATTACCAGAAAAGATATTCAACCGCATAAGGAATTCTCATACAATATATCATTCAGATACTTCAAATAGATTACAAGGACGTTGTCGCTTCTATTTTGTTTTTAAAAGCTACTACTGAGGTACCGTGTATAAGAATTGTGAGTCCAAACCACAGAGGAATCTCTAAACATGATTTCATATTTCTAGGGCGTTTGGTTCTAGAATAAGACACACTTTTGGAGTTTTTATCCTAAATAGATATACAATAGACATTTTGAGTTAAGGGTTATATACACAAGATTTTATCGTTTCAGTGCTAAATGTGGAATTCTCTTGTTCGTGGTCATATTATATGGTTCATATGACATTAAGTCTGTGCAATACGTCTCTTGTACACTGGAGCTTGCACATCATGAAGAAGCATAACTCTAGCAGTCAACATTGTACAAGGCGCTATGACTGCGCTTCAGTCAGCTGACAATTTTGCAACAGTAGATTATTGAGGGGCATCTTTCCCATACATATTGGTCATACGTTTATCATTCGGCCGCATTCATAACCTCTTCTTTCGTCAGAAACTTGATAACTGCACAATGTTAAGTTTTTGTACTTTCCATGATTACATTCAACAGGCTGTAGATCTCAAATAAATGATCGGAACCGGTTGTTAATTATAAAGTCTGAAAACTGTCGTGGCCTACCTCAATAAGAACATCATCAAGGATATCTTCAGCGGTGTATAAATACTAACTTAGTACTATGGACCTATTGACTTCCCCTCGTATTTACCAGGTCGTACGATATCTACTTATGTGCATTATGGCATTAACCTGAAACAGTTTCTTATCTGAATAATAGCGATAATGATGAATACAGATGAAAAGTCAATAAAAGAAACAATAAGATTTATAAACCATAATAATTTAACAAACTACAAAGGAAATAAACTATTCATTAGACGATTGAAGAATTAGCAATGGAACAAACAATAAAACATGTAGAGAAATAACTTTTTTCTTTTTATCTATTAACACATTTATTTTAAAAATGTGTTATTTTCACCAAGGATAACATCATGCAAATCAAATCTTTTATTTCAAAGTTATTTTTGTACAAATCAATATCATTGCTTTATATCTTAGCAAATAATTATAATGTTTATAGAGTCTTTTTTTATCCAAACATAAAGCATTGTATCACAAGTAACACAACTTTTTGGTTGGGAACGGGATGGGAACTCTTATACATTGAAAAGATATATTTCTGCATTTTAAGTAAAGCAAAGGTTTACAAATCTCAGACAAATATATCTGTTACTAAAGTTGCAATTTCGATTGTTCTTATTCATTTTACCAAATTAAGTTCATTTGATTAGCGCTTAATAGTAAAATAAGCATTTCTAGCAACTGTTATATGATCATTATATTCACTTAATATGTCGAAGTGTTGAAGTATTTTTGTCATCATTTAACTCCATTTTTGAGAGAATAAAAGGGTTAATGCTAAAAAGTTACATATCAATATCAGTATCAGGTCAATTCAAAGAAATAGTCATGTGAGGAAACAAAGCGAATAATCGTGATCTTTAACGAAAGAATACCTTTTAAATTGTTTAATTTACGATTTTATCAAGATATATGTAAAAGCGACCTCTTTGTACAAAGAATTCACTGACCAATACTGTGTTAAATGGGCAATCTTACAGTGTTAAAAATTACAAAACCCAGTGTAACATAATATATACTATGCAACTATGTCAGTATAAAAAATCTGCGTTTTGACAATCTGACACTGTTCGAAATTCAATATAAATACCAGGCAGATGAATTGACATGTTGCACCGATTCAACCGCCACGTCCCGGGTTGCACATTTTGCACGTGCAGGAACTCTCTTCTGATGATAAACAACTAAAACTCTCAGTGACATCTACAATAGTTTCTTCATACTGGACACATCGCGAGCTGTAAGACTGAGGCATTGATGAATAACAACCTTCTATATCGAGGTTAAAAAGATATTAAACAAATTAACGTAACGTAATTCAGCTGAAAAGTTCAGCCTATATTAATAAACACTGTGTCGTTCTTTCTTGTTCAAATCCGATGTACATATCACAAAGAAGTATGGATACTTTGCTTGGGCGATTACATGGGCTGCACGCTTTTCACGTGCAAGAGCTCTCGTCTTTAATAATTAACACTCTCATCACAGATTACATGTGTAATTAAATCGTGACCATCGTTTTGGTGTAAAATTGTTGCATGATTAAATGAAAACATCGGTTATCTCTCTTAACATGTATTATCTTTATAAGGCCTATTAATGATTATGCATTAATTTTGATATGTTGCATACAAACATGACAGAAATTTTTTCACTTTGAGTAATTTAAATCTTTTAAAAGTCATTTCATTTTCTGAATAACATGAAATAGGAATAGAGTATATCATAAGTGAGAAATACGGAAATTTCTTTCTATAAAAATCTCAAAATTGTGATAATAATTAATTAGTATATGATAACATTTTACTCAGTAAGCTGATATGAAAATTATGTTGCCACAACTGAGGAAAACAATATTAATTATTCTTCTCAAGCCTGTTCATTTTTATTTGACATGTACAAGTTTGGGAATACCAAGTGTGAATATCAACAAAGGATGACCCATTGTCGGTACAGTTGATCTATCGCAAATAAAAAATTTCACGATTTTTCTCTTAGATACACAAACTGATGAACGTATTTTTGTGATGAAGCTATACATATTCATGATCAATTGTCAAATTTACTATATCTTAAATAATGACATTTGAAAATATTAACATCTTTAGTTTATCTTGATATTAAATGCAACATAGTTAAAATGGCTTTGAAAAGTAGGTCAATATATAGAGATTATTACCAGAAGAAGTGTGTCATATGACTTTTACGAAACGAGAGTGAATTTTTTTATTACCCGAGCGAGAGCGAAGATAATACACTTATTAGCACGAGTTTCGTAAAAGTCATATGACACGCTTCCGAGGATAATAATTTTTTTATTACCGATTCTACTCCATTTCAAAAGCATGGAAATATTCAGAAAACGGCACCCTTCCCTTCCGCCGGCCCGCAGTGACGTCACGAACAATGATTGTACATGTATGACGTCAAAGACGACAAAATACGGTAACTCTCGCTATGACAATCATTGCTAGGCAAAATTGATATGTGCACATGTGCTTATATTGAAAATATGAGGTGTGGTGAGGTGAGTTGGTGTTTAACGCCGCTTTCAAGATTATTGAAAATATGACACCGCTTATGAATAACCATATGGGTAATAAAAACAGATATGTATATATATGCAAACAATCACAATCACTAAGTAAGTATGGTATGGAATCATAAAATATGTAAGTATTTTACCTATTCAAATTGTGCTGCAAATTCTTTCACTGTCTATAATATTTGTGTCGACTTGAAACATTACTCAAAAGTAAACACTTGGACAAAGCCAATTTCATCTTCATTACGGTGTGTGACGTATATTAGTCCCCTCTCATCCCAGTCTATACCAAAAGGACCAGGGATCCCCTCCTGTGATGTCAGTAGGTCTCTCACAAACTCTCCAGACTCATTCAGCACTATCACCGTGTTATCTTCACAGTCCGCCACGAGTATGTGTCCTGTAGCAGTGCTGGTGATGCCTGCTGGACCTTCCAGTGCTCTGTCTCCTGTAGGGGAGTAGTTGAACACCACCTCTCCCTCGGGAGTCACACACACCACAGACTTGGTCTCAAAGTCAGATATCAGGATATTTCCTTGTCTTGTCGTACAGAGGTAGCATGGTTTCTGTATGATCTTCTCTCCGTTGTGTAATGGACTGATAGAGCGCATCACGTTCCCACTCCTATCTATGATATCTACACAGGGAGGAGAGTCAGAACCTGCTGCCAATGTTGTTGGTGTCAGGACAGTCAGACCAAAGTATTCCTTCTGTGTTGTTATGGTCGAGTCGAGGGTCAGGTCAGGGGTCACTGACACTACTGCTATTTGTTTAGAACAAGGAAGGGTGACGGCTATCTTGTCATCTAGCTGAATAATATTTCCTGGCTCACTTTTCATACTCACTCGGCTGTGATGCTGTTTATTGTTTCTCTTGAAGAAAGATTTGATACACTTGTTATTTAGGTCATTGACAATGATTGTATCTGAACCTTTGACTTCCATTTTCACAATATCCAAAGCTATTGGTTGTTCTTGATCCTCTTTGGTTCTGCAGTCCACAGTGTGGCTGAGTACAGTTGAAGATACAGTGTCCATATCAAATACATCATGGACTTGAATCTTCCCCAGTGACATCTCGCTCAATTCTTTATCTAGTCTGTCCACATCCTGTGAGAACTCTATCCTAGTCCTCGTTCCTCTCTTCTTCAGATCTTTAACAGACTCTGCAGTCTCAGACTCACTTGACTGGTACAGATCATACACGTCCATCT
Organism: Phorcus lineatus; assembly: GCA_921293015.1. NCBI lineage: Eukaryota > Metazoa > Mollusca > Gastropoda > Trochida > Trochidae > Phorcus > Phorcus lineatus. The sequence goes on from OV121090.1 coordinate 10,468,932, forward strand.
CGCTCTCAGAGTTCAGAGCCTGATCTATCAACTCGAACTGTTGTCTGTACATGTAACAAGCCATGTCTCCTGTTTTGATTTCGGATTTCAGTTGATCCATCGGTTTATCTGTGACTTTAGAAAGTTTATGCAGTAGTTCTTTCTCCTTCTTCTTCACAGCATCAATAACTTTCTGTGCTGTAGATCGAATCTGAGACTGGATAGATGATTTGTTCTCCTGAAGTTCCCTGGTTTGGGACATGAGTGACTCCAGTTGTGTCTCTTCGATTCTGTATTTTTTTATCAAGGTTTCCTTTCTCGCCTCCAAAGAGCTTCTCATTTCCGGCAACATGGACTCCATAGACACGACTGACTCACACTTCCGGTGGTACAGGATGCAACAGGACTGGCAAAAGGTCATCCTGCAATCTCTGCAGAAAAACTTGACAAACTCTTCCTTATGCTCCTGGCAGTTGACCTTTGTCCTCCTTCTGACCTTGACCTCATCAGTCATATCAGACAGGTCATGATGTTTAGTGGAAGGACTCCGTCTGTGTGCCTTGAGACAATTAGAACAGAGAGAGACATCACATACTGAACACCAACTTACTGCTGGAGTTGTCTCCCCTTCGTCATGACACCAATTACAATTGGTAGTGTCTGCAAAACAAAGCATGTTCAGAAAAACTCATTACATTTACAAGAATATATTTGAATATAAATGCGTGTTAAGCAATGAAAATATCCCATGCTGCGCCATAGTACCTCAGGCTGTAACCTTAATTGGAGACAGTGGTTGCAAGTTTCGTGTAAAAAACTGTTAACAGAAAGTGTGGTGGTGATCTATAAAAGTAGATGAAATTTACCATAATGAGCTGTATTTAAACACACATTGTAGCATGCACCCAAATTTGAAAACAGTAAGGCAATTTTTGAGAACTGAAACAAATATCTATCAATGTAATCAATTAGCCTACCTTTCGTGCCAGGACAAACAGTGTCGAGGAGACCTTTGAGTAGGAGGGTTGGTCTCATCTGCCCCGCCCACTCCTCCACAGGTCGGGAGGGATCAGGTACTCTTGTCAGTCTCCGGCAGAACGGACATGGAATCGACTGGGACCTGATGGCATCAGCTCTGGTTTTAGTGAAACTAACAATACACTGACCACAGAAGGAATGACCACAAGTCAGAGTGGACGTGTCAGTGAAGATTTCATGACAGACTGTGCACGTCAGGAAATGATCGGCAAGTTTCTGGGCTTTAGCCATCTGGAATTATAAGATATGCAAATATAGGTGTTGACTTCAACGTATCTGAATTTGTGTAATAATGAATTAGAATCATAAGAAACTAGCAAGATTTCTAAATGTATTACTTATTCAAAAATATAAATAGCTAGTCAGACATGGACGCGCTAAACAATCCGTACACAAGTCATATGTTAAAGAATTTAAAATACAAAAAAAATAGAAGTCGAAGATTTAGAATACAACAATGATTTGACAAGATAGCTTACGCCCATATGGCAAACTAAAGTGGCTAGTGGTTTAACATTGATTTCAATTTGTAACAGGAGTGCAGGTTTTTTCATACCTTATAACTGGATAAAACTTAAGTATGAATTACTAACCGTTTGAAGTAGATCATACAATAGATCAGAATAACAGGACAGTTAACTAAGAATTGGACCATATCTTCGACAGCCTGACAACATCATTTGCAAATTCTATCTTCAAGTGTGTACACAGGGTGAGAAAATCTATCACATTCTATTTCTAATGAGATTGTTGCACAGTGTAGTTTACCTAGAGCACTACGATGTCATCTGGAATTACTGTATTATCCCAAATATTATTAGAGGCCAGATTCCAGAATCTTAGGATTTAAATTTTCTGTTTTGACAAACTGATCCATCCAAAATCATTCATCCTGCCGAGTTGGGTGTTTAACTATTTACTCCATTAAGGAGTCTTTGTACTTCGATTACACAATTAATTATTATAGTCCCCCAAAATGATGCTCCGTATGAAAAAATAAGTTGCAACAAGTTATTGTACAGTGTATTATAAACGCTGTACACCATGTCAACAACATATTTATACTAATTTATTGTACAGTGTATTATAAACGCTGTAAGCCAAGGCACCCACGTATATAAAATACGTTATTGTACAGACGCTGTAAGCCATGCCACCTACAGTTTTTAGACTTAAGTTCTTTTTCAGACCTATATTCCTGCGACTGGGGTAATCTATGTAAACTGTGTTTAAAAATCGAACACAAAGTTCATTGGAACCTTATTATAACATTAGCTCATTATCTGTGATGATTAGCATTCCTGTTATGAGCCTTAAGAATCTTCGTTGTACATGTAAGTATATAAATGTGTTGGTATTCAGTTTTATATGCACGTAGGTAGATAGGTTAGTATTTAGGAAAGTAGTTATGAATGTTTGTGTAGATTGTAGATGGGAATTTGTTGGTAGATTGATGTGTCTGTTTGTAGTGCCATAGGTATGCATGTATAGGTAGATTGGTATGTATGTAGGTAGATAGGAGTCTATGTTGATAGACGTACAGGTATAGATGTAGGTAAATAGTAAAAAGATACGTATTTTTATTGGTAGATAGGTATGTTTGTCTGTTGGTAGATAGGTATTTATAGTTGTAGGTAAACAGGTATGTATGTAGGAAGATGTATTTGTAGATATATAAGTATGTATGTTTGTTTGTAGATAAGCATGTTTGTTTGTAGGCAGTGAGGTATGTATACCCGTATTTGTTGGTAAATAGATCTGTATGTTTGTAAAGAGGTATGTATGTATGTAGGTAGAGAAGTATGTAGTATGTAGGTACATAAGTATGTATTTGTTGGTATTTAGGTATGTATATTGCTTGGTAGATAGGTATGAATGTATGTATGTATGTAAGTATGTATTTATGCTTGACTCATTTGTATATTCATAAATATGTTCATGTATGTATTTATAAATTGTAACTTTTATGGAGGCGTGTTAATTCAATCCATATTTTGGCATTGCTAAAACTTAAAGAAACGATGATGTATATGTGATGTGTCATATATATAGTCATACAAGTACGTCTATGTGTATCTTTATATGGATTTTTAATATCCCAATATCCCAATATTGCATGTAGAATTGACACTTTGATATACAATCTGTCCGTCTAAAATCTACGTACATGAATAAGTTTGCGATTTACCATGCAACATGATCTTACACGGCAATTGTTTTCTACAGGCAACCCCATTTAGTGAATGTTTACATGAAGGCATAGAACGAGTCACGCTTCAGATTTGATTATATATCTGATAACATTCTGTTGTAGGCTTCTTTGCTGTCTTGGGAACTAGGACCATGTTATTTGATGCTTTGTTTGCTGTCACGACCTCGTGGTAATACGAGCACATTAGATTGTGGTTCGTATTAGACCACAAATGTCATTCGATTCTTTGAAGGTGAATCATAACACGGTCCAACTGGCATTGAATCTGACCATAAATAAAACACTCTTAAAATATAAGAAGTAATTATTGATTATAAATGAAAATTGCGCACATTAGTATTAGGGAAGTAATAGAGTTTTTAAAGATTCATCTCTTTGGGTACCCTATTTAACTTACTACAACTTGTCTCTAAAAACAGTCAGGCCGTCAGGCAAAAAACATACCCACTTGTAAAACTGATAGATAGTTTGAGGACATTCTCCTACTAACAACAAAGTTAAAGGAAACATGTGTCAAACGACTCGAATGATCGCCACTACACATGATAATATGTGAAAAACTTATGGCGACTTATATGCGCTCTGTGTATTTCATTGGTCTTTTGATTATTAGTTTCAGTCACCCCTTTTAAAGAACATATATGTAAGAACCATTATTTAATAAGGTACGTAAAGATAATATTTTAAAAGCGGATAAAACTATTTTGAAATGTTTTACTTATACAAAATGTCATGAACATATGTCAAAACCAAAATATTTATTCAAATTAAATCGATGATGGGCAAACCATGTTCTAGTGAGACACTTCTCAAAAATCATTGATATGATGATAAATAGATTATGGTATTTCGTTGAAAGTATGTTGTTATTTTGTCAAATTATATAATGAACACTAAGTTCTTTGCCTTGAAACAATTGTTTACTGGTAGATCTACTATGGTTGAACTAAGTCATATGTCATAATTTATGATTATTTCTAACTGGGTGACCAATATTTCTTGATTGACTATATCATCAAATCCTCATGGGGAAAAAACTATTCTGGACAACTGTTAAAAACTTCCCAATGACTAGTATGCTACAACTAATAAAGACCACAGATACACTTATAAGAGAATTGACATTCGTAGTAAAGAGCAACAAACTTATAATTATAATAAAATGCCTCTTTCTTAGGAAGTACTATCTTCAAATCAAAATATCTATTGATTAAGACATAAGAATACCTATTTTAGACAATCAAACTCAATATTTAGATTTAGCATTTTCCCTTAAAATTCCTTTGGAATATAGCCGTGGGCTTTGTAGCTCATAAGACTTTCTATAATATATTCTAAAAGTATTCAAAGGTTAACAATATTAGCTGCCGTAGGATCACCAAACCCTATTATTTTGACGCTCATTAGCTTTATACTCTCTACACTAGATAAAGCTTTATAGAGTTTTTGCTTCTGGAGAAGAAGATAAAAATAGAGTTTTAGAATGTGGCCTCTGTGGCCCTAATTAGGGGTCAAAGGGTCATCGAATCAACAAATAAAGAACCCCATCAGTTAAGAAGTCTGTACACAAAGTTTAAGTTTTATAGGTCTTTTGCTTCTTGAGAATAAGATAAAATAGGTCATAGGGGTTTGGTCCCAGTGGCCCTTATCAATTAGAATCAGCTATTAGAAAACAATTAGCTAAGGAGTCTTAACACAAAGTTTAAGTTTAGATGTCCTCTTGCCTCTTAAGAAAAAGATTAAATAGGTTTTTAGCGCGTGGTCCATGTGGGACTCAGGGGTCACAGGGTCACGAAATCTATTAATCAGAATCCCCTTTAGCCAAAGAGTCTGTGCATAAATTTAAGCTTTGTAGGCCTCTTGCTTCTGGAAAATGAAATGAAAATAGGCTTTTAGCAAGTGGTTAATGTGGCCGTTGTTTAGGGATGAAAGGGTCGCCAAATTTTCACAAAGCTTCACCTCTCCAGGCCTCTTTCCTTTTCGAGAAGAAGATGAATGTAGGTTTTTGGCATTATACCAATTTTGGGAGTAACAGGGTCACCAAATCTATGAATTAAAATGTCCATCAGCTATGGATAAAGTTTCAGCTTTGTAGGTCTCTTGCTTATTGAGAAGAAGAGGACAATAGGCTTTTGGTGCGTGGCATCTGTGACCCTTATGAGGGATCGCATTGTCACCAAATCTATAATGTACAAACCTCATTAGTCAAGGCGTCTTTACACAAGGTTTGATTTCCTGAGTCAACAATTCTGGAGGAGAAGATGAAATAGTGAAAAGTTTTGGACGGAAAAACAGACTGCGATGCCATAAGCCCATCAAGCCTTCAGGCCAGACGGGCTAAAACAACGGATTTTAACGAAATATACAAAATTTGATCTACCAAAAATGTATTATCAGCTGATCATGTAAGATATTTCAATGACAAAAAGTACATATTGATCATTAGTTTGCAGGAGTTTTTGTATTTAATCACTTATCCTGGGTTTTAAGCAGCTACGTTCAAGCGCATTCAATCTGACGGGAACAATTGCTGATCATTATTTCTAAACTATTGGAGACGTTTCGTAAATAAGTCATCTATTCGTCACCAAGATACGATAACAAATCTAACCTAGCTAATATTTACGTAACTTTGTTTTATTTATTGCAAATTGTCATTTACATTTAAGCTAATATAGATTAAACAGCTTACACATTTCAAGAGAAATTTCATTTGGGGAGAGATTAAGAGAACCACTCAATTCAATCGATCGACTCGATGCCAAAACTGTTGACCTCGTGCCTTCTGAGATTTAGACATACTGGAACACTGTAACATAAGTCATGCGTGCAGTCAGTCTTTATCAGCCTTACTCTCCAGCCCCCCCCCCCCCCCCTCTCACCCCCCTCCACACACACACACACACACACACACACACCCACACACACACACACGCAAACACTTAAACAGATCACAATGACACAGGATTTATTCCTTTTTTACAAAACTAACTACCATAGCTCACCGATTACCTATTCATTTCGATATAATATTTCTAACTCTTTGTTGTAATCATATCCAATGCTGCATGTAAAATGACAGCTTTAAAATTTTGTCATAAACTGAATTAAGGTACATACATGTATATAACAATCAATCTTGCTTTTGAGAAAGAGACATTGAATAATGAACAACTGAACTAGAAAATATTTTAACACTGTCATGGAAAACATTTAAATGTATTAAATTCTGTCACTAATATGTCAAAAGTGCATTTACCTACCTTCAGCTACTTACTTGTCAAAGAAAGATGAATACAATACAAATGAGGTACTTCTTCGTGAACAGCTGCAGAGTAAACTACAAACACAACCTGAGTTAAGAGTGTCTTTACCTCTATAAGGTTAGTGCTTTGTGTTTGGCCAATCAAAATTCTCGGTTATTTTTAGTAGACAATTTCATTTGTTAAGCATTAACTTATCACAAAGAAAAGTTAACATGTATCGGAAAACGTAGTTTCACTCATTTTTATGAAGCCCACACAATATCTATAAAGAGTAAATGAAACAATTAATGGAAGTCAGGATAAGGAAATAAGGTTTAATTGTAGCGTGTCATATATTAACATTTCAGATTGCCAAGGATTTATTCAAGAACAGGACAATATCGTTACCCCGGGTTGAGTTCTTTTTGTGAATGAAGAAAACTACTGCAGGTAAGTTACATCTATTACTTTAAGTAGAGTACTTTGTATGTATGTAAGTACCTGAAATAACCTTTTAAATAATACATTAGGTAGAGTTAGGTATGTTACTATATATGAACTGAACATTACATAAGGTAAAGATACAACCAAAATTAGAATAGCTAGAGCATCTTATAAAGGAGACATCCAAAGTTAACTTAAGTGTATGTAATAAACCCAACCAGCCATTCACATATCTGTATTAGTATGACAATATGAACGTGAAATTATTTGAATGCTAAAAGTGCACAAATTTCTTCGTAAGGGGAAACCATTTTCTTTTATAAAATCATTAACATACAAGGATACCTTTACTTACTAACTGATTGTTTGTTGCAAAACGATATATCGCACTTGAACTTAACCGACTGGGTAATGCATTCTGTTCAATAGTTTATTTAAGAATGACAATTTGAGAAAATTTGTCGAAGGACTCACACAATGTATCTTTATGATAAGGGGAATGATATGTGTGTGCATGTACATAGCTTTTGCAGAATATTCTCTTCAAACATTATTTCAGTTTGACTTACCCCCATCTTTTAACACAAACTAACTTCTGTTAAGCTATAAAACATAAGATATTGAGCACATATACTGAAACACTTTAAAAACGCAACACTAACTTTTGATCGTTTGGTCTCTCGTGCAAATATGCAATATGTTCCATATCGACTCACTGAGATTACAACCAGCATAATCACAACCTATAGCCCATTAACTTATGCAGGATTTTGTGGAGTAAAAATAAAGATTAGTGTTTTCGATATTTTGAACCCTGGTCACTTCAATGATCTGCCAAAACTGTACGCTGATAGTGAGTGTCTTTGTAGTAGGTAGATAATATAAGTATGTATGTTTGTAGGTAGGTGGAAAGGTATGTATGTATGTAGGTAGGTAAATATGTATGTAGGTATTTATGTAGGTAAATACATTGTACATGTAAGTACATATGTTTGTTGGTATTAAGTTAAATATGCTTGTAGGTAGATTAGTAGGTAAGTATTTAGGAAGGTAGTTATGAATGTATGTGTACCTTTATTTGTTGGTAGATAGATTGGTCTGTAGAGCGATAGGTATGTATGCATTTAGGTAGGTAGGTATGTATATTTGTTGGTAGATTAAATATGTTTGTATGCGTATATGTACATGCATGTATATATGTACGTTTTTATGCTTGACTCATGTGTATATTTATAAATATTTTCATGTATGTGATTATAAATTGTATCTTTTGTGGAGGCGTGTGCATTCAAATCATATTTTGGCATTGTTAGAAAATAAAAGAATCGATGATTTATATGTGATGTGTCATATATATGGTCACACAAGTTCGTCTATGTTTATCTATATATGGATTTATAAAGGAAAAAATGGAAATTTCAAGATAAAATTAGAAAGAAACAGATGTCCCAATATCCCAACGTACTTATTTTATGTAGAGTTCACACTTTGATATACGATCTGTCTGTCTAAATACTACGTACATGTATAAGTTTGTGATATACCATGCACCATGCTCTTACACGCCAAGTTTGTCTACACGAAACTCCATTATGTGAATATTATACACGAAGGCGCTTCAGCTTCACGCTTCAGCTGCGATACTATATCTGATAACAACCTGTTGTAGGCTCTATGTATTTTTGCTGTCTTGGGAACTACGAATATGCTAGTTGAAGTCTTGTTTGCTGCCACAACCTTGTGGTAATACGAGGACTTTAGATTGTGTTTCGTATTAGACCACAAATGTAATTCTAATTTTGGAGGTGAATCATTGCACGGTCTAACTAGCATAGAAACTGACCATGAATAAAACATCCTTTAAGAAAAAAGTATTGATTCAAAATGAAAATTGTGAATTTTAGTATGAGGGAAGTAATAGAGTTTTTGGATTGATCCTAATTTTAGTTACTACAATTTGTCTGTCAAAAAACAGTCAGCATGATCTGATGAAGAATTCCGAAGACTGGACATTAGTTTAATACATTTTGCACGTTAAAGGCCGTTAGGCCAAAAACATGCCAACATGTAAAACTAATAGCTAGTTTGAGGACATTCTTCTACTTAAAACAAAGTTTAAAGAAAACATGTTCGGGCGACTCGAATGATCGCCACAACACATTTTGATATGTGTAAAACTTATGGCGACTTATATGCGCTCCATGTATTTCACTGATCTTTTTTATTAATAGTTTCAGTCACCCTTTTAAAGAAAATACATGTAAGAACCAGTCCTCAATATGTAAACATAACATTTTTAACAGCGGTTTAAAAAATTCTAAAATGTCTTACTTATACAAAATTTCATGAATAAATTTCAAAACCAAAATACATGCAATTCATGTGTAATCGATGATGGACAAACCATGTTCTAGTGAGACACTTCTAAAAAATCTTTTATATGATAATAAATAGTTTATGGTATTTCGTTGAAAATATGTTGTTATTTTATCAAATTATTTAATATACACTTACTTGTCTAGAAACAATTGTTTACTAATGGATCTCCTATGTTTGAACTAACTCATATGTCATTTGTTACTTGGTGGCCAATATTTCTTGATTGAATATACCATCAAATCCTCATTAGAAAAAAACGTATTCAAATTGGACATCTTTTAGAAAGTACCCAATAAATAGTATGATGAAACTAATGAAGACCACAGATACACTTATATAAGAGAATTGACATTCGAAGTAAGGAGCAACAAACTTATGATTATAATTAAATGCCTCTTTCTTATCATGTACTTTCTACAAATTAAAATCTCTCTTTATTAAGACATGAGACTGCTTATTTTAGACAATCTTACTCAATACCTACATTCAGCATTTGCCTTTAAAATTCCTTTGAAATATAGCCGTGGGCTTTGTAGCTCATAAGGCTTTCTATAACCCATGTAGGAGTCATAGGTTCACAAGATTAGCTGCCCTAGGATCACCAAAACCTAATATTTGACGAACATCAGCTTAATACTCTCTACACAAGATATAAGCTTTATAGAGTTTTTGCTTATGGAGAAGAAGATAAAAAAAAAGAGTTTTAGAGCGTTGCCTCTGTGGTCCTTATTAGGGGGCAAAGGGTCATCGAATCTATAAATAAAGAACCCCGTCAATTAAGAAGTCTATACACAAAGTTTAAGCTTTCTAGGTCTTTTGCTTCTTGAGAATAAGATAAAAAAAAGTCTTAGGGGGGTTTGGTCCCAATAGTGGACCTTATCAATTAGAATCTCAATTAGCTAAGGAGTCTGAACACAAAGTTTCTGCTTAGATGTCCTCTTGCCTTTTGGCGTGGTACCAATTTTACGAGTAACAGGATCACCAAATATATGAATTAGATAAAGTTTCAGCTTTGTAGGTCTCTTGTTTATGGAGAAGAAGAGGACAATAAACTTTTGGTGCGTGCCATCTGTTACCCTTATGACGGATCACATCGTCAACAAATCTATAAATAGAATACCTCATTGGCCAAGGAGTCCTTACTCAAGGTTTTGATTTCCTGAGTCTATGATTCTGAAGGAGAAGGTGTAAAAGTTAAAAGTTTCGGATGGACAAACAGACGCCGGACGACATGCCATGCCACAGGCCTTTCAGGCCAGATGAGCTTTAACTACGGATCAAGACAAAATATCCAAATTTATGTGGCGTAATCCAAATTTGGGTACTATACACATATTATCAGCTTATCATGTAAGATATATCAGTAAGAAAAGGTGCATGTTGATCATAAGTTTGCACGAGGTTTTGTATTCAATGGCTTATCTTGGAATCCAAGCAGCTACGTTCAAGCGCATTCAGTCTGACGGGAACAATTGCTGATCATGATGTCTAAACTATTGGAGACATTTCGTAAATAAGTCATCTATTCGTCACCAAGATAAGATAACAAATATAACCTAATTTGTACATATCTTTGTTTTAATTATTACAAATTTCCATTTGAATTTAAACTAATAAAGATTTTGATAGATAGCATTATAAAGCTTACACATTTCAACAGGCAGGTTATATTCCTTGATTCGAATCAGAAATTTCATTTGGGGAGAGATATAGATAACCACTCAATTCTATGTACTCAATCCTGTTGACCTTATGTCTTCTGAAGCGCTTCAAACTATAACACATGTTGATAATTTGCAAAAATGTTCCTTCAATGAAAGCATAACTTAAACATATTGAAACTCTGGAAATAAATTTAGCAAAACACATAGTCCCGTCTGTGGTCTTACTGATAAAGGTACAGGTTGCACCAGTTATAACAAATGATCCAATTTCTAACATTGTTTGTTAGCAGATATTTTAGGAACACTATAACATAAGTCATGCGTGCAGTCAGTATTTAGTATTCCTTATTAGCCCTACCCTCCAGCACCCAACAAAACTAACTACCTAGTTACATAACAATTTATCTTGCTTTTGAGAAGGAGACACACAATACACACATTGGATTCATTACACATTGTGCAACAGATCACAATGACACAGGATTAATTCCTTTTGTACAAAACTAATTACCGTAACTCACCAATGACCTATTCATTTTGATATAATATTTCTAACTCTTTGTTGTAATCATATCCAATGCTGTATGTAAAATGATAGCTTTACAATTTTGTCATAAACTAAATTTAGGTTTATAACAATTAATCTTGGTTTTGAGAAATAGACTGAATAATGAACAATTGAACTAAAAAATATTTTAACACTGTCATGGTAAAGAAGTGAATATGTTAAAATCTGTCAATAAGATATCAGAAGTGCATTTACCTACCTTTACCCACTTGCTTGTAAATGAAAGATGAAAACCATACAAATAAGGTACTTTTTCTTGAGCAGAGTAGATCACTCTCGGCCTACACTACTTGAGTTAGTGTGCCCTTACCTCTATTGGGGTATTGCTTTGTGTACAGGCCAATCAAAATTCTTGAATATTTTTAGAAGACAATTTTGAACAGCATTAACTGATCACAAAGATATGTTCACATTGTTTCCTTCACTTTTATGAAGCTCACACGTTATTCATAAAGAATATAAGTTTATGTTAACGAAACAAATAGAATATTTTAATATAATTGAGGATCAGAAAATATTACCCATAGGGGCCGAGGAGACACAGATGGATATTTTTTTAATATCCGCACATGTGCTCTTTAGTGATTCTCGACGTTGATTGGTCGGTTACCCTGAGAATGAAATACGATTGGTTGACGGGACTATTTTCACGTTTCATTGATAAATAGAACGTGCCGAACACATGCATCGCCTTTCAAAGAAAAGCGTAGATAGATGAACATTCTTATACAATTATTACAAGTTATAATTCTAATATATAATTTGACACTTCATCAAAGTGTTACGCTATGACTGTAATTTACAAGAATGATAATTTTTCCCAAGCAAAATATTTGAAAATAGGCGTCAATAAAAATGGCTGCAATAACAATATTCAAGAAAACATCAAAACATAATCTGAAGATTAACGATACATTAATGATAACTTATGCCCTTTTTACATGCACACTTTTACTCCTGTAAGTATATTAACTCCTAGGAGTAAATATACTTACAGGGAGTAAACATGCCATGTAAACGGTCCCTTTGCAATTTACTTACAGGAGTATATTTGCTCCTGGGAGTAAAATACTCCACCCCAAGAGGTAAAGTAAAAGTATATTTACTTTTGCTCCTGTAAGCAACCATGTCATGGAAACAGGTCATGGAATCATCATTTCACAACATAAAACCACATGAAGCCAACGATTGTTCAAACCATACGCTATTATCGGTGCAAAAACGTGCAGGTCTGACGGACTCAATCCAGTTCGAACACGCTCGCACAAAACAAACATTTACACAATGGCGTCCTCTCCCACGCAGTATGCAGCTTTATAAAGTACTCATACAAATCGAGAAACGCTCCGTAAAAAATTTTGGGCAAACGTTTCGTTGTTGTAATTGTGTATTTAATTAGTTTAACAAAGGTTCATCGACTACGCGATAAGTTAAGAGTTATCGTTCTTGTTACCGGCAAGAAGACGTGATTGAAAGCAAGATCCAAGAGAAGAAATCTTGTTCAAACTTCAGATTAGTTGACAATATTGACATACAAACTCGTTTCGATGCTTTCATTATATATTTCTCTTAAAGATATTGCCAATTGTATTTGTTGAAATGTTAAAAAATTTACAGGTTTTTCCAATGTTCGTTTTAACACTGTGCGTTCAGCCACTCGCCCGTTAGTTAGTAGGTAGTTACGACGTCACACATTCACATCAGCATATTCATGCGATAGCTTCTAAGAGTATTTTTGTTATGATCTTAATGTGTCTCAAATATGAAAATCATGTTATGTATTATTTGGGGACCAAACTGTCGTCACTTTCATGGCCTTTTTAAACAGAAGTACATTGCGTAGCGTTGTTGACTAATTTACTTCCTGAGATGTTTGGTTTTTACACGCGTATGAATACGGATCAGCTGATCAATGTCACTACCGTAGTATTGTCGTCTCTTATTGCAATTGACAAGGATTTTCAGTCGTAATTGGTTATTTTAATTGCGTATGGCCAAGGCTCGTGACTGTGAACATTATTTCAACTCGTGGATATTTCCCGTAATCACTCGTACCTCGTTGGTTATTCTCTAAATTATGTTAAGTTTTAATGTGACATACAATAGTATTTCGGGTTGCCTAGGATTCAAACCATGAACTGCACAATATCACGGTAAAGTTGGGGTAATACCTTAGGTTGAGTACATTTTGTGAATGAAGAAGACTACTTTAGGTAAATTAGATCTAATATCTCAGGAGCTCTATGTATGACTTTGTAAGTACAAGAGATAACCCTAAAACATTACAATAGGTAAAATTACTGTGGTTATGTTACTTTGTAAGGACTGAACACCACTTTAGCTAGAATTCAGACACTCAACTTTGCATGGTTGCAATATCAAATCAATAATCCATAACGTGAATCCAATGTATATATAATTAAAATCCAATAACACTTCGCACCGATTCACCCACTCATCAGTTGACACGACTTAGCACGGTTTTCACGGGCAGAATCTCTCTTCTGTTGATAAACAACTAAACCTCTAGTCTCAGTTTACTTCACAAATAGATCACTCATTATCTTGCGATATTGACATCATTATTGACAAATCAAGGAAATTAGGATTTAAACCTTCTGATCAATTTTATTCATTTTATCAGACATTCAAAAGAATAGATTGAGAATAATAATATACACAATGAGAAAATATTAACCAACGTCAGCCCAGTTGTTTTCTTATAATTTACTCTAAATAAAAAATAGATAATTATTATTATTATTACTATTGATATTTCTCTTAGATACACAAACATGTTAAGGGACCTTTAAACTATTTATCATCAAAATTGTATACATATATATCCATTTTTGTATACACACACATATACCTGTTTGCTAGAGTTCAATAAAAAAAAATGGACGTTAGAATAACTGTATCTGAATAATGTAAAGTTTGGAAAGTAAAGGTATGGAACCATAAGAAATTTCAGTTTTCACCTATTCAAATTGTGCTGTATTTCACTGTCTATACTATTTGTGTCGCGTTGACGCAATACTCAAAAGTAAAAACTTGGACAGAGCCACGATCATGTCCGTAATGGTGTGTAACGTATAAATGTCCTCTCTCATCCCAGTCTATACCAACAGGACAACAGATCCCATCCTGTAATGTCAGTAGGTCTCTCATAAACTCTCCAGACTCATTCAGCATCATCACCTTGTGTCTTTCAACATCCACAATGAGTATGTGTCCTGAAGCAGTGCTGGTGATGCCTGCTGGCCGTCTCAGTGCTCTGTCTCCTGTTGGGGAGTAGTTGAACACCACCTCTCCCTGGGGAGTTACACACACTACAGACTGGGTCCCAAAGTCAGATATCAGGATTTTCCCTTGTCTTGTGGTAAAAAGGTTGCAGGGTTTCTGTATGATCTTCTCTCCGTTTAGTATTGGACTGATAGAGCGCATCACATTCCCACTCATATCTATGATATCTACACAGGGTGGTGAGACAGAACCTGCTGTCAATGTTGTTGGTGTCAGAGCAGTCAGACCACCATATTCCGTCCGTGTTGTTATGGTGGAGTTGAGGGTCAGATCTGGGGTCACTGACACTACTGCTATTTCTTTAGAGCCAGGAAGGATGACAGCGATCTTGTCATCTAGCTGAGTAATACTGCCTGGCTTACTTTTCATACTCAGTCGACTGTGATGCTGTTCATTATTTCTCTTGAAAAAAGATTTGATACACTTGTTATTGTAGTCAGTGACAATGATTGTATCTGAACCTTTTACGTTCATGCTCACAATATCGAAAAGATGTATTTTGTCTTGATCCTCTTTGGTTCTGCAGGCTACAGTGTGGCTGAGTGTAAGTGAAAATACAGTGTCCAGATCAAATACATCAAGGACTTCTATCTTCACTAGTGACAATTCACTCAGTACTCTGTTCAGTCGGTCAACATCCTGTGAGAACTCAATCCTAATTCGCGTTTTTCTCTTGTTCACGTCTTCTACAGACTCTGCAGTCTCAGACTCACTTGACTTGTACAGGCCATACATGTCCATTTCGCCCTCAGACTTCAGAGCCTGATCTATCAACTTGACCTGTTGTCTGTACATGCTACTAGCCATGTCTCCTGTTTTGATATTTGCTTTTAATTGATCCATTTGTCTATCTGTGACTTCAGTAAGTTTATCCAGTAGTTCCTTCTCCTTCTTCTTTGCAGCGTCAATAACTCTCTGTGCTGTAGACAGAATCTGAGACTGGACAGATGATTTGTTCTCCTCAAGTTCCCTGCATGTGGATTTAAATGACTCCATTTGTTTCTCCTCAATTTTGGATTTTTTAATCAATGATTCCTTTCTTGCCTCCAAAGAGCTTCTCATTTCCGGCAACATTGACTCCAGAGACACGACTAAATCACACTTCCGGTGGTACAGGATGCAACAGGACTGGCACAAGGTCCTATTGCAATCTCTGCAGAAGAATTTGAGAAACTCTTCCTTATGTTCCTGGCATGTGACCTTTGTCCGCCTGGGTTTGACATCATCAGTAATATTAGACACGTCATGATGTTTAGTGGAAGGACTCCGTCTGTGGGCCTTGAGACAATTAGAACAGAGAGAGACATCACATAAAGGACACCAACTTATTGCTGGGGTTGTCTCCCCTTCGTCATGACACCAGTTACAATTTGTTGTGTCTGCAAAATAAAACATGGTCAATTAAATTCAACACATCTACAAGAATGTATTTGTATATAAATAGGTGTTGAAGATGGCAGTGTCCCATGCTGCGAATCATGATACGATTACAATTAATTTATTAATTTGCATGAGATGGTTGGAAGCATGCCATTACAACAATGAGAAGTTAAAACAGTTATGTTGATCATGGAAATGTCTGCCTACAAACATTGAAAAACTTTCTGACAATTAGCAAAAACAAACTTCGAAATGAAGTCACAGTTACCGTACTACCTCATTTGTAGGTTGTTACTTTATTTGAAAGCATTTGTTACAAAAGTTCATGAAAAGTTGTGAATGTAAAGTCTGAAAAGTGTCGCGGTGATCTAGAAAATTAGTTACATTTCACTATAGTATGTTGTTAAAGGAAACACAAATGTAACATTTTACCAAATTTGAAAACAGTGATTAATGTGAACTGAAACCAATACATATCAATGTGAAACAATCAGCCTACCTTCAGCACCAGGACAAACAGTGTAGAGCAGACCCTTGAGTAGGAGGGTTGGTCTCATCTGCCCCGCCCACTCCTCCACAGGTCGGGATGGATCTGGTACTCTTGTCAGTCTCCGGCAGAATGGACATGGAATCGACTGGGATCTGATTACATCAACTCTGGTTTTGGTGTAACTGACAATACACTGACCACAGAAGGAATGTCCACAAGACAGAGTGGACGGGTCAGTGAAGATCTCATGACAGATGGTGCACGTCAGGAAATGGTCTGTCAGTTTCTTGGCAGTCGCCATCTGTTAGAGTATAAATAGATATATTTCATCTTTTAAACCAGTTTTTTACATTTCTTCACGACTTCTTCACATTGACTGGAAGATTGCCTTAGGACAATATCATTGTAATTCTCCAAGCAAACTATTTACCATTTTTAGTGTGACTCACCGTGGACTTTGTTAAAGTTTTATCATTAACTTTGTCAGCGATGACAACGCAGATATGATCAATGAGACCGTTATTATTTATTAATGGCTTAACAATATTTATTTATGTTCCGGTATTTGAGATGATTTGATAAGTAACTCAGTTTATCAGATTGCTTCATTGCTATGATAACCTTTTACTATTGCTATGCTATTTTGGGTAAGAAAATAGAACTGCTTTTATTTCTAAACTTTTGCTTAATGAAGTTCTAAATAAACTGGCCCAGTAATTAATCAGGCTTTTATCAACCCATTATGTATACATATCAATACCGATAACTTATTCATATCTTCTAAAATGCTTGCGATATAAATCAACTATGGAAACAGTTTCTAAGAGATTCTTACCTGTTCAAATGAACTTGAATTTATTCAGATTTCACTCCTGTGTGAGTTTATAATCGTATGTACCTGGTGGGCGTCCAGGTGGGCGTGTTGGTAGATATTGAACATTGTAATACATCACATCATGTTAACACGTGTTACCTGGACGGAAAAGACACGGAAGTAGATAAGATAAACCAAGTCGAAAAATATCTGATCTTCTTGAAATAGAACTGACTATACTTTCAAAAACCCTATGTATGGAAATTGAAAGTTATAGATGCATCGGTGAAATCGAAAATACAAAATAACTAACCAAATGAAAAATGAAAATGTAATTTTATTCCTTTTGGTCGGGGATTGTTTTGTAACTTATACGAGTTAAAAACCATATTTACTTGTGAATGCATTTAAAACATTTCGAACAGCTGAAAATATGATATTAGATATATCGACCACATTTATAATAAAAAGATAAAATCTGTCTTCAAAATAGTGACAAAGAGGTTAACTGTTGAATCATACAGCTACTAAGATAAGGTCCATTGAATTAAGGAGTTGTTACGCATTAAAATAACAATTTAGATGAGAATGATTTTCCCTGCCTAACATTACCTTTTGTATGTAAGAACTATTTAATTGATTGTGCATAGAATCCGTGCAAAAGCCAAGTTTAGCGTTATGCAGTAGGTATAATATTACAATCATCCTCTTTTCCCGACATGCGAACGAAGTGATCAGGTAGGGAACGACATTCTCTTCACTCGAACTTAACAATTTTAATATGTCCTTATTCATTGTTCCAAAAATGATATCCAAATTATGGATTATGTGATTTATGGACAAATGTTGCTTACTTGGCCATGTGGTCCATTAGCCTGTACACTTCTAAATGTTTATTGAAAAATTTAAATGGTTATCTAATGTACACGGATAAGTGACCTACAAACCAAAAATAAAGACTTGAACTGAACTGAATTGAACTGAATGTTAGTACATCCTTAATGTTATCTGCACATACAGTGGCTCCACGGGTCCATGAAAAAGCATTTACTTTTCCAATCTGTTACAAAGCAATGACGAGACCAGGCATTAGTCATTTACATATCGAGGTTTGTTACATTATCAAGTTTCTACGGAACACTTCTCTTTGTAGTATTTGTTAACAATAAACATTCCATGCTATATAAACATCCTTACAAAAAAAGAATGCTGATCTCCTTAATATCTAAAAAAAGGTTTTATATTTCAATAAATAATTCAGAGAAAATTGTATGTATTAATTTTGTTTGCCTTTCTTAAATATAGTTTGAGTGTAGACAGTAGCATGGCATCAACAAAACGTGTTGATATCAATCATGCATAAAGCTCCTTCTGTATAGTTTTAATCTATTATTCTCCATGTGTTTTTAATTCTTTTCATTCAAAATTCATTATAAAATCTTTCAAGACTGTTTAAAACCTCAGAAGGGGTGAGGGTAATCATATGAAATTATAACCTATTTTTTTTAACAGCTAGTATTTTGATAACAGTATTCATTTTTTCCATTAATGTCCAATTAGTCACTATGATGCTAGTAATCATTTAATTTATTGAAGTTATTCTCTTGTGTTGATTACCCGCAAATCATTCAAATTCGTAGTTACTGTAATTTTAAAAACTTCAAATTTACTTCACTGCTATCTTCTAGTCAAATACTAACAGATTATATATCTGCTCCCTGCCTTTGAGTCAATCTAAATTGCCTTTCTCCTTGCATTATAAACATATATGCTGTTTCAACAGCAGCATTTAAACTTTCATCTGATCCATCCCAGAAATAATTCAATATCATCAGCATATTACTCTTATTATATTCTTTATCATCAATAACAATAACAATATATATTAATTTTTTATTGTCATATTTTCAAGGATTTCAGCTTCAAATATAAAGTAGCTTGTAAGTGAAACTCAACGAAGCATTGTGTTCAAACATTGTACTGAAGGCAAAACTGTTCTATTTCACAAAGATGAAGTTGCTCTATGGATTCGATCCCATAACAAGATATGTTTGTCGTGTGGTGCCATAAGAATTGAACAAGATATATGCTTCAGACCAGAAAAGAAATACATGTAAGAAAGCAAGGGGAAAGAACATAAGCATTGGTAGTCTTTTTTAGTGTGGTTTATGTTTGCAATTGATGTCCAAACAATGAAGAAAAATCACAACATTTTTACTTAGAGCATGTACATGAATTTAGCTGTATAATCTCCTACCTGACCTTGCTCATTGTAAAATGTAAACCAAAATGTCATATTTAGACAGATTATAAATTTTAAGACTGAACCTGAAACGTTAAACAATAAGGTTAAGAAGTTCAATATAAGTCTTTTTATCACAATTAAGGATAGTCCTACAATTAGAACTTTTAATGAAAGTTCGTTTTTCCACTTTTTTTCCATTTTCAATTCCTATTTGATGTATAGTTCATGATGGAATTCTTCATAGTGAGGTTAAAATCATAAGCGAGTACATGTAAGCATTGATACAGCAAATTTCTTGTTTATATCCCAAAACATAAGTAGCGTATCATATGCTAGTATCAACAAGAAAGGACTGTGTGAAATCATGCTGTGAAAGGTCACTTGTTTAATGCAATGAAGTCTTTTTCGGAAATCTGACGTTCAAACATTAACAAAGGAAATTCAAATGTCATATTCAGCAAGTGAAAACCCCATACAGTACTATACATTATTCTTTGAATTCTTTTAACCCCATAGATCTTTCTGGTTCGTGTAATCCTGCAGAAACTTATGGAAACATCAGTGAGTCACTAGTCTATTTGGAAACACAGAATTATTGATTTTGGACCTAGTTGAGAGAAGCGTCTGTAAAATATGGATGAATTATGGGATGTGTTAGACTGATGATTCATATTTGATTTAAGATTATCTATCAATTCTAATCCCAAGCATTGTATTCAATTTAAAATCTTTTAGTTTGTGATGTACTTTATCAAAAAATGTAAATTCTTTCGACATTGTCTCACTCTCGTTCAACATGACGCTAAGGAGGACACAGTATATAATGGTACAATCATGCCCAATCATGAATTACAAGTACATTCATTTGACAGTATTCTTCAGAATAAAAAGAGGTTGTTAATGCTCAATGAACAAAGCGCCTGTATAAAGTATGAGTAATTGATCTGTGTAGAAGAAGTAGGACTATTTAGAGATAATAAACTATTTCAGTGTGAAAGCAATTTCGATTTCAGTAATAAACATCTTAGGTATGAATGAAATTTTTGCAATGGAAAATGAACGATATCAAATTTAAATTCAAACTTATGTTAACCAAGCGAATTAGGGAGTATCTTCTTTGAGAATCTTGAATTCTTAAATAAAACCGAATGATTCAATTCAATTTCAACTTTTAAAACATTTCATTATAGGCGTATAAAGTAAAATGAATCTGGTAAGATAGATTTGATAAGAATTTCAGGTTATTCATTAATAAGATTAGACCTTGATGTGGGAACCGAGAAAGCAGTTTCAGCGAAAGTTTACAAGAACCTAGATCGGCCAAAAAAGGTTTACAAAATGAACCTCTAATAGTAAGATCAAAGTTTAGGAATATGTGTAAACTTAAACGCGCAAAATTATGATAAAATAATGGAAATTAAAGAAGATAAAGAAGCATCGTAGATTATCAAAAGTAAGAACGTGTTTGTTTTCTTTTTCAAACTTATGAGAATGTTTTATCAAAACTACAAAGTTCAACATTTCGAAAACATTTCAATTTATCATGAGTGAGAAAGTTACAATGTTAATGACGCAGCTTAATGTCATTTAAAGTCATCGTTTTAAACAAATTTAGTCTCACTGAATTAATTACACACAGAGGTCGGTATTATTAAGAAATATAAAATCAAAATTTATTTCTGATTCAAATACATATATCACGAAGAATTACCTCCTCAGTTTTCACCACTTTGCATGGGATGCACGCTTTCCACGTGAAAAAACTCTTTTTACTTTACAAATAGATCGGTCATTTATTTGCAAATGATACAGCAACGTATAGATATGAAACACAAATCTTTTTCAACTCAAAAACTGTTAATTTCAAAAGCCTAGTGTTGATTGTGAATTACTTCAAAATGTAAATGGAAAGCCATCTAAAGTTGTTTTTGTTGGTTTTTTGGGGGGATTTGTTTGACTGCATTGCATACTCTAGACTATTTTTTATGATTCTAAGCTGATTCCTATGAAAGGGGTTTGGTAAAGTGGAATCTTTTGGTAGCTTGTAAGTGTAAATCCGCACTTTGAGCAACTTGAAAATGGTGAAAGAAATTCAAAAATTCAAAAAATTCAAATTCAAATTCAAAAAATAATGTCATTCAATCAGAAAATAAGTGAAAGCTTAAGTGAAATAGAATTATATTTCCAAAAATTGATTGAGACTACAAAGTAATGCGGCCCGGAATTCTGATTCTATGAAAAAAAATTTAAAATAACAATCTGCCGGCAGATAAAGGTATGACATTTCTGTTTTCACATTTGCAAATTATGGTGTATATCACTGTTTATAACATTTGTGTCGATTTGACACATTATTCAAAAGTAAACACTTTGACAGAGCTATCATCTTCACTGTGGTGTGTGACGGATATTTGTCCTCTCTCATCCCAGTCTATACCAAAAGGACCACAGATCCCCTCCTGTGATGTCAGAATGTCTCTCACAAACGCCCCAGACTCATTCAGAAGTATCACCTTGTGTCCATAACGATCCGCCACTAGTATGTGTCCTGTAGCAGTGCTGGTGATTCCTGCTTGATACCGCAATGCTCTGTCTCCTGTAGGGAAGGAGTTGAACACCACCTCTCCCTCGGGAGTCACACACACGACATACTTGGTCCCACAGTCAGATATCAGGATGTTCCCTTGTCTTGTGGTACAGAGGTAGCCTGGTGCCTGTAAGATCTTCTCTCCATTGTCTATTGGACAGATAGAGTCCATCACGTTACCACTCATATCTATGATATCTACACAGGGAGGAGAGTCAGAACCTGCTGCCAGTGTGGTTGGTGTCAGGGCAGTCAAACCAAAGTAATCCGTCCGTGTTGTTATGGTGGAGTCGAGGGTCAGGTCGGGGGTCACTGACACTACTGCTATTTGCTTAGAGTCAAGGGTGACAGCTATCTTATTGTCATCTAGCTGAGTAATACTGTCTGGTTTACTGTTCATACTCAGTCGACTGTGATGCTTTTTGCTGTTTCTCGTGAAGAAAGATTTGATACAATCGTTATTTAAGTCAGTGACAATGTATCTGAACCTTTTACTTCCATGCTCACAATATCCAAAACTAGTGGGTTGTCTTGATCTTCCTTGGTTCTGCAGTCTACAGTGTGGCTGAGTACAGGTGAACACACAGTGTAAAGATCAAAGACTTGAATCTTCCCCAGTGACCATTCGCTCAATGCTCTTTCTAGTCTGTCCACATCCTGTGAGAACTCCTAATGCTCGTTCCAGTCTTCTTCATGTCTCCTACAGACTCTGAAGCCTCAGACTCACTTGACTGGTACAGATCATACATGTCAATCTCGTCCTCAGAGTTCAGAGCCCGATCTATCAACTCGGCCTGTTGTCTGTATATGTTACTAGCCATATCTCCTGTTTTGATATCTGCTTTCAGTTGATCCGTCTCTTTATCTGTGACTTCAGTCAGTTTGTCCAGTAGTTCTTTCTCCTTCTTCTTCACAACGTCAATAACTCTCTGTGCTGTAGATCGAATCTGAGACTGGACTGATGATTTGTTCATCTCAAGTTCCCTACATCTGGATTTGAAAGATTTCAGTTGTTCCTCCTTTACTCTGGATTTGTTCATCAATGTTTCCTTTCTTGTCTCCAAGGAGCTTCTCATTTCTGGCAACATTGACTCCAGAGACACGACTGACTCACACTTCCGGTGGTACAGGATGCAACAAGACTGACACAGGGTCCTCCTGCAATCTCTACAGAAGAACTTGACGAACTCTTCCTTATGTTCCTGGCATGTGACCTTTGTCCGCCTCCTGACCTTGACCTCATCAGTCATATCAGACACCTCGTGACGTTTAGTGGAAGGACTCCGTCCGTGTGCCCTGAGACAATTGGTACATAGAGAGACATCACATACAGGACACCAACTTACTGCTGGAGTAGTCTCCCCTTCGTCATGACACCAATTACAGTTGGTTGTGTCTGCCAAACAAAGTATGTTCAGATAAAGCCAACACATTTAAAAGAATACATTTTGATATAAATACGTGTCCAATGGCAATGTCCCCATGCTGCTAATTATGACACGAATCAGAGTAGATAAGAAGAAGTAAAAGATGGCAGAAAACATGCCTTTACATCAATGTTAAGTGAAAGGAGTTGTGTTGATCATGAATGATCAAGAATGTTTTTGTTTATGAACATGTACATTGAAATTTCCCATGCTACTAATAATGATACGAAAAAGATAGATTTATTTAATTTCAAAAAATGGTTGGAAGCATGCCTTTAGATCTATGATAAGCAAAAGCAGTTGTGTTGATCATGGAAATGTCTGCTTAGACACATTGAAAATTTTTCTGACAAAGTCTATAATAAATGAGGCCCCTTGAATCTCAGAAAATATTCATGAATTATGGTGCAAATACTTCCATGAAACATGCCAACTCTGAAGAAATCTCCCCCCTATATGACAGATATAAAAAAACCACTTTAAATACCTCTTATGTATGATATCAAAACGTAGTTGTTTGTAATCCTATTTCCTAGAACGTTTGAGTTCCTGAAATGCTACAGGAACACATGGAGGCTTGGGCAACCAAACACACGAAAAAAGGGATGAAAGAAGCGTCTGTTAAATGTGTGCATAATGGCTATGTATCGAAGGATACGTAGAAACAAATTTCTTATACATTGAAAAGAAATATTTCTGCATTTAAATCAACGTAAAGCTTTCAGACAAAATATCGTCTGTTGCTAAAGTCGTAATTCGATTGTTCTAATTTATTTGCCTATGTCAGTACATGTGACTATCGCTGAAAAGTAAATAAGCATTTCTAGCAACTGCTATATGATCATTAGGTTTACTTTGTATAGATTTATAGTATTTTTTGTACATTATTTAACTCCATTTGTGAGAGTGTACAAGGTTTACTCAACAGAGTAACATATCAAGTCGTTTCAAAGAAATAGTCATGTGAGGAAACAAAGCCAATTATCATATTTAACGAAAGAATTATTTTTTAATTTTTATATTTCATGATTTTATCAAAATAAATATAAATTGACCTCTATGTACAAATAATTCAGTGACCATTATTGTGTTAAAATGGGCAATCTTACAGTGTTACAAATTACAAACCCCAGTATAACATAATATCTATAATGCAACATGTGCAGGGTAAATGTTCAGCGTTTTGACACTCTGTCCTTCATACTGTTTTCAATTTGATATTGATACCAGGCAGATGAATTATCATTTTGCACTAATTCACCTGTCACGTCATGGGCTGTACACTTCTCACGTGCAGGAACTTTCTTCTGTTGATAAACATCTAAAACTTTCAGATGACTTCTACAATAGATGAACACATTGTGACCTGGAGGACTGGGGGATAAAAATCAACATACTATATTGAGGATGAACAAATATATAAGAAATTAATGTAACATAATACAGTTTAAAATTTCAGCCTTTATCAATAAACACTCAGACATTCTTTCTTGTTAAAATCCGTTGTACATATCACGAAGAATAAGGGCCTTTCACGGTCCTGGTCAGTTGTTACGACTCTAAATGGGCTGCACGCTTTTCACGTGCAAGAGCTCTCGTCTTTAATAATCAAAACGCTCATCACAGTTTACATGTCTAATTGAGTGAGTGAGTGAGTTGGGGTTTAACGTAATTTAACAATATTTCAGTTATTAAACACGTGGATGACAAGCATCCAAAAGAGAGTGGACAGATCAGGGAGAAAGGGATCGAAAGGATGAGGGAAGAGACGGAAAGAAAGGCTTAGTGAGAGACAGAAAGCAGGTATTTGAAGGACTCAAATTTGGTGTGGCTTCTACCCCGTCGACCTGTCCAGCTTGGGTGCCCCTACCAGGAACATGTAAGCTCCGGCTGGCATAGCTCTTGGGGTCTCTGAAGCACACACAACACCACACTACGATAAGGTATTGAGTCCAGTGATGGCATGTCTAATTGAATCGTGACCATCATTATGGTGGAAATTTATTTAATGAATATCTCTCTTAAAATTTATCATCTTTATAAGGCCTGATAATGATAATGCATTTATTCTGATATGTTTGGCAACATTCAGCCAAACTTGATGTTTGCATGCAAACATAATGACAGAAACTTTGTCACTTGGAGTAGTTTTGAATATGTTTAATTCTGAATAACATTCATAGGAATAGAATATATATTATAAGGGAAATATGTGTAATTTCTATCTTCAAAAATAAACAAAATTTTAGACTAACTTCTTCAAACATTTAACAATTATGATAATGATAATAATCAATAAACATGTGATAAATGAAAATTCTTATTCCACAACTAAGGAAATCAATTGTAAATATTCTTCTCAAGTCTGTTCATTTTATTTGACATGTATATGTAAGTTTGGGAATAGCAAGTGTACATACCAAAAAAGGATTATCCATTGAGCAGTTTATTTATCACAAATATAAAATTTCATGATTTTATTCTTAGATTCAAAAGTTGATGAACGTATTTTTGTACTGAAGGTTTACATATTCATGTTAAATTGACCAATAGACTTTATCTTGAATAATGGCATTTGATTATATAAATATCTTTATTTAAATGATTTGATTGATTTCAAAGGCAACACAGTTTAACGGCTTTGAAATGTAGGTCAATACAAACAATTATGTATTTATATAAACAAACAATCGTTCTGCAAGTATAGGAAACATGACAAATTTCTTTTTTTTTCACCTATTCAAATTGTACTGTGTTTTAGTGTGTATAACATTTGTGTCGACTTGAGACATTACTCAAAAGTAAACACTTGAACAGAACCAACAGCATCTGCATTATGGTGTGCGACGGATATTTGTCCTCTCTCATCCCAGTCTATACCAGAAGGACCACAAATCCTCTCCTGTGATGTCAGTAGGTCTCTCAGAAAGTCTCCAGACTCATTCAGCATTATCACCTTGTCTCCTTCACAGTCCGTCACGAGTATGTGTCCTGTAGCAGTGCTGGTGATGCTTGCTGGAAACATCAGTGCTCTGTCTCCTGTAGGGGAGTAGTTAAACACCACCTCTCCCTGGGGAGTCACACATACAACAGACTTGGCCCCAAAGTCAGATATCAGGATGTTCCCTTGTCTTGTGGTACAGAGGTAGGCTGGTTTCTGTATGATCTTCTCTCCATTGTGTATAGGATTGATAGAGCGCATCACGTTCCCTCTCATATCTATGATATCTACACAGGGAGGAGATTCAGAACCTGCTACTAGTGTTTTTGGTGTCAGGGCAGTCAGACCAGTGTACTCATTCCGTGTTGTTATGGTCGAGTCGAGGTTCAGGTCAGGGGTCACTGACAGTACTGCTATTTGTTTAGAGTCGGGAAGGGAGACAGCTATCTTGTCATCTAGCTGAGTAATACTGGTTCGCTCACTTTTGATACTCAGCCGACTGTGATGCTGTTGATTGTTTATCTTGAAGAAAGATTTGATACACTTGTTTTTGTAATCAGCGACAATGATTGTACGTGAACCGTTTACTTCCATGCTCACAATATCAAGAACCTGTGGTATTTCTTTATCGTTTTTGGTTCTGCAGTCTACAGTGTGTCTGAGTACAGGTGAAGACACAGTGTCCAAATCAAATACATCAAGGACTTGGATCTTCCCCAGTGACAATTTGCTTAGTGCTCTTTCTAGTCTGTCCACATCCTGTGAGAACTCTATCTTAGTCCTTGTTCCTCTCTTCTTCACGTCTCCTACAGATTCTGCAGTCTCAGACTCACTTGACTGGTACAGATCATACATGTCCATCTCGCCCTCACAGTTAAGAGCCTGATCTATCAACTCGGCCTGTTGTCTGTGGATGTTACTAGCCATGTCTCCTGTTTTGATATCTACTTTCAGTTGATCCATCTGTTTATCTGTGACTCCATTCAGTTTATCCAGTAGTTCCTTCTCCTTCTTCTTAACAGCATCAATAACTCTCTGTGATGTAGATCGAATATGAGACTGGAGAGATGATTTGTTCTCCTCAAGTTCCCTACATCTGGATTTGAAAGATTTCAGTTGTTCCTCCACTACTCTGGATTTGTTCATCAATGTTTCCTTTCTCGCCTCCAAGGAGCTTCTCATTTCTGGCAACATGGACTCCAGAGACACGACTGAATCACACTTCCGGTGGTAGAGGATGCAACAGGACTGGCACAAGGCCCTCCTGCAATCTTTGCAGAAGAACTTGACAAACTCTTCCTTATGTTCCTGGCATATGACCTTTGTCCTCCTCTTGACCTTGACCTCTTCAGTCATATCAGACACGTCATGATGTTTAGTGGAAGGACTTCGTTGGTGTGCCTTGAGACAATTAGAACATAGAGAGACATCACATACAGGACACCAACTTACTGCTGGAGTTGTCTCCCCTTCGTCATGACACCACTTACAATTGGTTGTTTCTGGAAAACAAAGCATGTCCATATATAACCAACTGCTTCTGAGGAACATCTTGAATTGAGTGTTAATTTTATTTGAGTTTAATTAAATGAATAAAACTTCAAACAAATTAAAGACGAAAAGACTCAATCAAAATATTAATGATATTTAAGAGTGCATCCACCAACCTACCTTTGGCGTCAGGACCAATAGTATCGAGCAGACCTTTGAGTAGGAGGGTTGGTCTCATCTGCCCCGCCCACTCCTCCACAGGTCGGGAGGGATCCGGTACTCTCGTCAGTCTCCGGCAGAACGGACATGGAATCGACTTGGACGTGATGGCATCGGCTCTTGTTTTGATAAAACCAACAATACACTGACCACAGAAGGAATGACCACAAGTCAGAGTGGACGGGTCATTGAAGATCTCGTGGCAGACTGCGCACGTCAGGAAATGATCGGTCAGTTTCTTGGCGGTCGCCATCTGGTGGAGTGAAAAAGGAAATAAAATAAAGACTTGAATGTTTTGGAGCAGATTATTTATAATTCTTCACTAGCTACTTCCCATTGAAAGAAAGATCGCATAAGTGTCTGTATGGACTTTGTAAGTTCTATCATTAACTTTATAGATAGGATCAATGACACAATCAAAAGTAAATATTGAATTATCAATATGTGTAAAACGCAAATATGTTTATTAAAAAGGCATTTAGGGTCATGCAATAAACTATGTAAATGAATATTATTTAAGAATAATCAGATGCGTTTTTCCTATCTAACAACATCATGAACAACATTGTAAAATCAAAGGAAATAACCAATGTTTTTTAAATTGAAAGCCGTTTTGCACTAATCACCCACGCAGAAACCTTTATAAGCGATCTTAATATAACTGTATATGGAATGGAGATGCATAAAATCTGGTCCTGTATTTGACCCGATTCGAAATGTATCAGATATGTATACCCAGTTTATCATATTTCTTCATTGCTGAGATAACTCTTTTTTTCGATTTATTAGTGCTATGATATTTTCGGTAACGCAATGACATGCTGGTTTGATGAAGAATAGACATTTGGATTTATTTTCATACGTTGCTTGATTAAATACCGAATACACTGATCAAGTAGCTTATAAGACTTTTATCAACCAATTAGACATATGACAACAACAACATCTTCACAGCTGGCACTAGGGCATTCGAAACTACATTTACGCCTGAAAAAACGAACACTCTTCCACAGAACTACACAGCCTATGACCTATGAACTATCTAGAAAATAGTCAACCAATAGCATCGCTTGATATGCGAGTCAGAAATATCAAGATTGCACTGCTTTGTTCGCAGGTTTCCGCCTGCGTTCTATTTGGTGGATCAATGCAGAACTGTTAAAAACAGTGTTTTCAAACATTTACAACACCTTCTTTGAATTAATGCGAATAGCATTTGATTTAATCTCGCTCATGTAAGGTGAGGTGAGTTGGTGTTGAGCGCCGCTTTCAAGATTATTTCATTTATATCGCGGCTGCTACTACTATTGCAGGGAGAAAGCCCGCAACACCATTGTGGCTATGCATTGCGGTGAAACCTGCGAGCATCGGCTGGAACCAGCGAACCATGGGTGGTACTGCGCTGAATTTCAGTGTAGCATTGCACCAAAACCTGACTGCGTGTAGAACAGTTCTCTACTGCCAACCCCGCTCATGTAAGGACTTCGCCATGATGCAGAAGAGCGAAAGCTAACTATGCTATTGGAGGCTCTCTGTTGGCTGAAATTTTATCGTGAACCACTGCAAACAAAAACTGTTTGATTGGCTTGATCTTAGGTTAGAGTACGTCAGTTTTAGTGGAGTTATATATAAGCCATTCGAATGGTTACTATTGAAACGGTGACGCTGGTTGAACAACTAACTTTGATTGCATGTGTCACACTTGCCTTAATTATGAATTCATTAGCAGCTTGGCAGCAACATATCAATCCGCAATATTTCTTCTCACAGTCAAGTGAAGTCAAAGGAGTTTATTTGTAATGAGGCCAAAGGCCAATGTACAAAAATACATAAGCAAAACAAAAATTACAAGTTAATTTTTTATTGTGTCTATATACACATTTCTTTTGGCAAAGGCATGATAAATGAATTACTGAAAACGTTTGATTATATTATCCTGAAATGTACATAACAGGCTTCTAAATTTATGCATAGGCGGTGATACAGAAAAATATTCTGGAAGAAATTTTCTTCGAAGATCCTTATACAAGTGGCACACGAGAGCGAAATGGTACTCAGTCTACACAGTTGCCTTCGATCTGCTTGTCAGATTAGCATATTTTCAGCCAATAAAATCAATTACTTCTCACACACTACAAAAGATTTAATTGCAGTCCATTGACCGGATTTACAGTGTATATTTATTGAGATCGGTGTGCTTATGATATGATTTTGTTGAATTTTGACGAAGCAAAATGCTTTTTGCAATTTGGAAATATTTGAAGAAGAGTTATCATTAATTTCATTAACAGTCAATCGCAAAACTCTATCCTGCCTTGAATAGGAGAACGTTTTTGATATATCTCGTTTAAATTGACGTTGTTATCGGCAAACTGAATGCATGCAAGGTGATTTAGAAGTATTGATTGATGTCACAAAGTTCATGGCAGCAAAGGGAAGTAATAGAATAATCAGGTTGAGCCTACTATGGTCCCAGGGTATGGTGGATTATTATTGGAACGTTTACCCCGGGTTACCGAGGATGAACTGAACATTTGAGTGATAGTAGAATTAGTTAATTTAAAAAGATTCAAGAAATCGAGCGAAGTCAAGAGAGAGGTCAAGATGTCAAGAGATAGGTCAAGAGAGATCAAGAGATATTGAATATTATATAGTGGTCCGTAATGTTTGTATCGAGTATTGCTAACGGACCAAACAGAGAAGACCTGGTCTGAAGTTTGCATTAACATGTTGATAAATTTGAGCATTTATCATGTACGGTTAATTAACCATGGAAAAAGTTTCTGACAGATACATACCTGTTCTTGGTACGTTTTCACCTGTGTGAGGTTCTGACAGTATGGGTCCAGGTGGGCGTGTTGGTTGATATTGAACCTTGTTATACAATGTACATCACATCATGTTGACACGTGATACTTGGACTGGAGATACCTCGATGCAGATAAGATAAAAATCGGCTTGTAGTCCGTTGATTTCTTTTCTCCACATACTTTAAAACACAATGTTTTAGAAATTAAAAGGTATACATGTTTGGTAACTCATACAAGTTAAAATCATATTATTCGATCATGAGGCCTCAATCAATCACCAATAGTGGTATGTCATTCTCATATAGCTAGTCGTCAATAGATTGAAGAATGATTTTTTTGAACTCGTCAATAGTCTCATAGAAATAACACGTCATGACGCTCGTGTTGCACATTCAAATAAAGTATTCATGGATAAGCATTCTGGACATGTTGCAGGTTGTTGTTGCAAAATTACAGCAAAGAAGGGAAGACTTTATGTAGACTTTATTGAGATACTCAATGATTTTATAGTATTATATTTTTGGTTTTCATAAGTGTCACAAGCCACTTCATTCAAAACATATTACACAACATCAACCTAAAATGTCAAATACATGATAATTATTAGATTTCAATGAATTTCAATCAACAACATAAATACAAAAGCGTCGTCTCTGACTCTTACCAGTCTGTGCACCTCAGTAAGTTGTAAACAGACTAGAGATAGATAAGATAAGATAACAGTTGGCCTTTTAAGCTTTAACTACATCCAGCAAGAGTACAATAATAACATGTTCTGTATGGTATGCATTAAACGTAGGATCTTTATAAATGCACTGCCCATTAAAACTGATATAATATAGTATTTTGGCGTCCAGTCAAACATACAAATATCAAAACAATCCTGTAGTTCCAACTGTTGTTTTTTTGTGGTCAAATCTATCAATGACAAACTTTTTACATTGATCGATCTCTCTATCTCCCTACCTCTGTAAGTTATGAAATAATAATTCGATACTAAAAGCATAAGGAGTCATTGAGTAACTTTGAAATGTATCTCACTGAAGCATTGCGTTTAAACATTGCTGAAGGCAGACTGTTCTACATTGCGCAGATTCAATTGCTGCGTTGGATTCGAGCAATATATTTGAGGAACTCTTTGTTGTGTTATGCCATGACAAGATATCAAATCCATCTCGCGGTTTCAGAAAAAGAATGTTGCGTTGATTATCCGTTGTCACTATGTCTGATTGCAAATGATGTCAAAACGATATCTTGATATCGTGATATTTGTACTTAAAATATATATACAGGTAGATGAACAAACTTTTGGGATGAAGCCATTTAATCGCTAATCTGTCCGTCAATTGCAGAATTTAAAATTTTAACCAAATGCATGGTCCGGCTCGATTTCTAAAAGTAAAAATTCATTCCAGCCAATAACGTATTATTCGTCTTATTTCTTATAAAGGTTAAGTGATAAATATGTATTCAGAGAACATTATTATGGCAATCAAGGATACTACTGCACTTCAGACATTTCGAGTTATCAATGCGTAGTTGATGCATGCTGCTTGATGAAAAGCATCTGCAGAGGAAAGATCATCAATTTGCAAAGCATATATAAGCATTCATATAAAAATATAATTATATTATATAAGTTTTGAAGTAGCAAAAGAGAGGAATGATAAATCGTATGCTGTTTATTTTACCATAAGTGGTGAAATACCGAATACTAACAGTGGAATCAATCCGGCATCAGGTTAAAGTAGTGGTTAAATGGTCAATGGTTAAAGCCCCAGAGTCATGAATCGATGGTCTCAAGAAACAAATTCTCTTATGAGGTCACACTGTTACCTAGGCGACAGATCTTTTAATTGTAAATCCTGAACATTGAAAGCATAATTTTACTAAGTTATTGTGTATATATAATTGTCACGCGACAAACTTTAAAAAAGAATTGTATGAAGATGCAATGCTCCTTTTATCAAGTAGAGCTATTTATAGGTACGGTTTTAATGTCAGATGTAATCTGTAATCTGTAATCAATACAGACTTAAGTACAGAATAGTTGAACAATCCGGATACTGTCATTTCATTCTCAGGTCAGCTGCATAGCATCACCACCACTGGACTCAATACCTTATCGTGGTGTGGTGGTTTGCGTGCTTCAGAGATACTGAGAGCTATGCCAGCCGGAGCTTACATGCTCCTGGTAGGAACACCCAAGCTGGACAGGTCGACGGGTAGAAGCCAGACTAAATTTGAGTCCTTCTAAAACCTGTTGTCTGTCTCTCACTATGCCTTTCTTTCCGTCTTTTCTCTCATCCTTTTGATCCCTTTCTCCCTTGTCTGTCCACTCTCTTTTGGATGCTTGTCATCCACGTGTTTAATAACTGAAATATTGTTCAAAGCACGTTAAACCCCAACTCACTCACTCACTCACTGCATAGCATCAACCACAAAATAACGCTTTTAATATGACAACACTTTATGAACCTGGTATTTTGAAGAGAGTTAACTCAGATACTCAGATACTCAAGGTTCTTTTGGATCAGTGATAAATCATCGTATGCATGTGGCAATGTGGATAGTATTTGGAATTTCTATTGAGCAATTTCATTGTTTAACAATTAAAGGTTGTCCTTCATGCTCGTTTGATTTAATTATGACTTAAAACTCGCAAATTTGTCACAAATTAATCTAATGTGAATCAGAAAAAGTGATTTTGAAATATATTGGACAGTAATCAATCATTAGTGCCGAAAGGGTATTATACTATTTTAAAAATATGTTTTGTACCTATACACAAAGTAGCCTCAATTGCACTGCGCATCGCTTTATAATTGGTTATCTGCTTAAAGGAGTTACCTCCCTTGTTTGACTCGAGGTTTAAGCGTTTGCACACACTTGTAGTTAGCAGCAGGAAGCACACACACCCATGCATGTCTTTAGCGCAACACCCACCTAAATATGCAGCTATAACACCTTTTCATTATGAATAAGCTTTTGGGAGTTTGTTTAAAGTTCACTTTGTGTAAGATCACCGCATTTTGATCAGTAGGAGTAACGTAGTTTCCCATCTAAATAAACGTTTATTTTCCGGTTTTCACATGCGCTGTTAGCTGTTAAGAGTCCCGTCTATTTGTGACTGGTAGCATATGTTTCTACATCATTTCGTTTTGACTGTACAAAATATGACCTATGGCTTATACTGCAAAGCCAGAAGTTATAAAAATTAATTTTCTAATGTTTTTGTTCACACGATACTGACCTTTTTGAAATACCTAATTAAAAATTTTGTATAACAGGCAAATTGTTTCAAACATAATATAACAGTATGGACAAACACATTATGAAATTCAGTGTGATAAGTTCTTTGTTTACATTTTTCTTTCAACGTAATAGAAATAATATATTTCAAGCATTTCAAAGTACTTCATTTCGACAACATTTCCATTCATTGAGTGGGAAAAGTAAAACGTTGTTCATGACACATCCGCTTCATGCAATTTCAGGTCATTGTTTATGTTTTAACACACATTTATACTTTCACTGAATTATTTACACTCAGCGGTTTCTATTATAATGAATATTACGGTTTCAATCAAAATCTCTTTGGATTTAAAACCGATGTATATTTCATAGAGATCAATTGACACTTTACATCGATTCACCCCCTCATCAGTTGTCACGACTTAGCACGGGTTGCATGCTTTTCACGTGCAGGAGCTCTCATCTATACTCAGTTTACTTCATAAATAAATCAGTCATTTTCATGCGTATGAAAATTTGATATAAAGGGAAATGTTTCCAACTTATGAATTGTTAATTTCAAAAAGCCCTAATTTTGATTTTGAATTACTTTTAAAATGCGAGTAAAGAGCCAACTAAAGTCGATAAATCCGCAAAAGGCTCGGTCAATTTGAACCGTTTGGTAGCTTGTAAATGTTATTCCGTTTTGATCACAAAGTGAAAATGGTTAAAGAATTTGGACATTATTATCATCTTTGCAAAATCTGAATTATGTGACCTGAATCTTAAAACATTAATTCATTTGTCATTGGTCAATCATTCATTTTCGTTTAAAGTTAATATTGACAATATCGTCGAAAAATAAAGAAAATTGGGATTATAAACTTCTGATTAATTTTATTCATTTCATCAGACATTCACAAGAAAAGTTTGAGAAAAAATAATATACACACTGAAAAACGACAATTTAACGTCAGAGCAGTTGATTTATCGAAATTGACTTCAAATTAAAAAATAGATTATTCTCATTATTATTTTACTAAGCAGGTAAAGCAGGTAAAGGGATCTTTCAGATAGAGCTGTTTATATTCAAAGTTATACACATATTTATTTATATATATATTTAAATTTTGATTCTATGAAAAATTAAACTAATAATTGTTCGGCAAGTAAAGGTATAGACACATAAGACATTTGAGTTTTTCATCTATTCACATTGTTCTGTATTTCCCTGTGTATAATATTTTGTCGTCTTGACATATTACTAAAAAGTAAACACTTGGACTGGGCCAATTCTATCTTCACTATGGTGTGTGACGTATATCAGTCCCCTCTCATCCCAGTCTATACCAATAGGAAGACGGATCCCCTCCTCTGATGTCAGTAGGTCTCTCACAAACTCTCCAGACTCATTCAGCATTATCACCTTGTTACCTTCACAGTCCGCCACGAGTATGTGTCCTGTAGCAGTGCTGGTGATTCCTGCAGGCATTCTCAGTGCTTTGTCTCCTGTTGGGGAGTAGTTGAACACCACCTCTCCCTGGGGAGTCACACACACCACAGACTTGGTCTTATAGTCAGATATCAGGATGTTCCCTCGTCTTGTGGTACAGAGGTAGCCTGGATTCTGTAGGATCTTCTGTCCAATGTGTATTGGACTGATAGCGCGCATCACGTTCCCTCTCCTATCAATGATATCTATACAGGGAGGAGAGACAGAACCTGCTGCCAGTGTTGTTGGTGTCAAGGCAGTCAGACCAACATATTTCTTCTGTGTTGTAAAGGTCGTGTCAAGGGCCAGGTCAGGGGTCACTGCCACTACTGCTATTTGTTTACAA
Source organism: Phorcus lineatus (assembly GCA_921293015.1). NCBI lineage: Eukaryota > Metazoa > Mollusca > Gastropoda > Trochida > Trochidae > Phorcus > Phorcus lineatus. The sequence goes on from OV121090.1 coordinate 10,505,243, forward strand.
TGAAGGGTGACAGCAATCTTATTGTCATTTAGCTTGGTAATCCTGTGTGGGTTGTTCATACTAAGTCGACTGTGATGATGTTTATTGTTTCTCTTGAAGAAAGATTTAATACACTTGTTTTTGTAATCAGCGACAATGATTGTATCTGAACCTTTCACTTCCATGCTCATAATATCAAAAACTTGTGGTTTGTCTTGATTCTCTTTGGTTCCGCAGTCTACAGTGTGGCTGAGTACAGGTGTAGACCCAGTTTCCAGTTCAAATACATCAAGGACTTGAATCTTCCCCAGTGGCCATTCGCTCAATGCTCTCTCCATTCTGTCCACATCCTGTGAGAACTCTATCCTTGTCCTCGTTCCTCTCTTCTTCACGTCTCCTACAGACTCTGCAGCTTCAGACTCACTTGACTGGTACATATCATACATGTCCATCTCACCATCAGAGGTCAGAGCCTGATCTATCAACTCGGCCTGTTGTCTGTAGATGTTACTAGCCATATCTCCTGTTTTGATATTTGCTTTCAGTTGATCCATCTCTTCATCTGTGACTTCAGTCAGTTTATCCAGTAGTTGCCTCTCCTTCATTTTCACAGCGTCAATAACTCTCTGTGCTGTAGATCGAATCTGAGACTGGACAGATGATTTGTTCTCCTCAAGTTCCCTGGATCTGGCTTTGAAAGATTTCAGTTGTTCCTCCTCTACTCTGGATTTGATCATCATTGTTTCCTTTCTTGTCTCCAAGGAGCTTCTCATTTCCGGCAACATCGACTCCAGAGACACGACTGACTCACACTTCCGATGGTAGAGGATGCAACAGGACTGACACAAGGCCCTCCTGCAATCTCTGCAGAAAAACTTGACTAACTCTTCCTTATGTTCCTGGCATGTAACCTTTGTCCGCCTCCTGACCTTGACCTCCTCAGTCATATCAGACACGTCATGATGTTTAGTGGAAGGACTCCGTTGGTGTGCCTTGATACAAATGGAACACAGAGAGACATCACAAACTGGACACCAACTAACTGCTGGATTTGTCTCCCCTTCGTCACGACACCAATTACAGTTTGTTGTGTCTGCAAAATAAAACATGGTCAAATGAATTCAACACATCTACAAGAATGTATTAAGAGTGTCGCGGTGATTTAGAAAATTAGTTTAAATTCACCTTTATAGGATGTTGTTAAAGGAAACACCCAAAGTATCATTTTACTAAATTTGACAGAGAGGTGATTAGTGTGAAGTGAAACCAATACCTATCATTAAGAATCAATCAGTCTACCTTTAGCGCCAGGACCAATAGTGTCGAGGAGACCGTTGAGAAGGAGGTTTGGTCTCATCTGCCCCGCCCACTCATCCACAGGTCGGGAGGGATCCGGTGCTCTCGTCAATCTCCGGCAGAACGGACACGGAATCGACTTGGTCCTGATGGCATCAGATCTGGTTTTGGTAAAACCAACAATACACTGACCACAGAAGGAATGACCACAAGTCAGAGTGGACGGGTCAGTGAAGATCTCATGACAGATGGTGCATATCAGGAAATGATCCGTCAGTTTCTTGGCTGTCGCCATCTGAAATTATAATATATGCAAATAAATGTTTTGACTTCAATATACCTACATTTGTGTAATTACAATTTAGAATCATAAGAAATTATGAACATTGGTCTAGCACGATCACGTATTTAACATGCATAAATATATATAGCGGGTCAAAGAATGGACTCAAACTCGAGCGAGAGAGACAGACAGACGGTTACAGTGACAGACTTATGACAAAATAATATACAAACACCAGACCATATGGCCAATGAAACCCGCTAAACAATGTGTATACAGGTCATATGTTATAGAATTGAAAATACAAAGAAATGGAAGTAGAAGATTTAGAATACGACAAAAGTGTGACACAAAAGCTTACGCCCATACGTTTAACTTTAATGGCTAGTGGATTGACAATGTTTTTTAAATGGTAACAAGAGTAAAGACTTTTTCATACCTTATAACTGGATAAAACTTGGGTACGATAACTATCCTTTTGAAATAGATTATGCTGAATAGGAATAAACAAGGATAATCAACTAAGAAGTTAACCTCATCTTCCACAGCCTGATGACATCATCACCGTAGTTTACCTAGAACACTTGTGCCATCTGGGCAATATAGAAGTTACATATGGTTCTGGGGAAATAGTTTTCTTAAAGTGTCTATACATTCGCAACCTTTTGCAATTTGGATCTAATAGTTCGCACAAGGACTCCTGATGATCTGCTAGCTGCATATACTGGCCTGATAAAGTAAGTTCACAACTAGATATATGTAGCAGATCTCGCACTGTAGTAAAGAAGACACTATATCATCCCATATATTGGCTAAACGCCGTGATCAACTAGAAATAACAGAAGGTAATCTATCAGATGCCATAAGGGGCTGCCTATTGCAGAATCACAGTATTTCTATCTTTTGTATCAAATCATCACGCCTTTACTCTCTCGACCTTCCTTCTTGCAGGAGGGGCATCGAGCGAGTATAGATTGCATACACTAGGGTTGTTCGATTAAGAATTCCATAACACTTTTTCGAAACTAGCGCAGTCAATGGCACGGTGCAGGGCTTGATGGGATATCGTACCGGTACCGACGTAAATAAGTACGAATCTACGTGACGATGTAAAGAGCTGACTACTATGAGTACAATGTATTTAATAAACAGGGACATTTATTGTCAAAACTAAATATCAGGTTATAAAGTTAAAGCTGGTCCACAATTTGAAACTTGATTATCAAAGGATGGTTATAAAAAAGATGTTTAATTGATTTGAATTTATATTTTGGATCGGAGATGGGCTTTCGAAAAATGGCTGAGCTTACTGACTGGTGTGACAGGGGTTGTTGACTCCTTACACCCTTTATTTTTTTTCATAGTAATGAGGTGCTTAATCCCCGACCACAATTTGAAACTTGATTATCAAAGGATGGTTATAAAAAAGATGTTTAATTGATTTGAATTTATATTTTGGATCCGGGATGGGCTTTCGAAAAATGACTAAGCTTACTGACTGGTGTGACAGGGGTTGTTGACTCCTTACACCCTTTATTTTTTTCCATACTAATGAGGTGCTTGATCCCCGACTACAACTGTTTTAGAGACGTTTTTTTCGACAATACATATCTCTGTGATTTTATTAATGTGCAAAAATCAATTAAGCTCACTTCAGAAGAGTGTCCTTTCTTTGAAAGATCAGATATTAATAATGATATTTTGTTTCAAATTGCTTCCCCGCAGTTCAGCTGCCTAATAGAAGTTTTTGTGCTGGATATTTAGAATAATGCTTATCAGTTCAGGGACGGTAATCTATAATATCTATACAATATAAACACAATAGTTCAAAATACAAGACATTGTTGAAAATGTTTCATTTGAAGTTTAAATAAACCATTTCGCAAGTGGCATTAGTCAGAAGCTATATAAATCTAATTACAGGCTTGAAAATATAGTAAAAAAGAAAAAATTTAAACAAAAAAAGACAAGTTGTTTATTTGAAGTTATGTAATTTTTTTTACTTAAGTACTTTCAGAATACCACCAATGTCTGTTTTCTCACCATTTAAGAAACTAATTAGGAAATGAAGGAATTTTTTAATTTCTTAATTGTAAAAAATCAAATTAGTGTTACAGTATTAATATCTGAACTGTTAAATCAACAATACGTTTTGCTAGATTTGTTATTGCTGTTATGGGGAACCTCAGTCAGTTGTCTCCCCCTGCCGTCGCTAGCGGCGCTCTATTTAGCTTGGTCCTTCGTAACACTTCCGGTGCTGCATATTCATAGGCAAATGAGTCGTGTCGTATTGTGAAAGTCGATATGTCAAATAAATATGGATGTTTTACGTTACCCCAATTAATTATAAGAAAAGAGACGGAAAGCATAACTATCTGGAAGAAAAAAAGAATTGATTGAGAGGTAAGTCGGTGCACTTTCGTAAAAGTTTTATCCGCACTGAATATGACTTCGCATTTCATCATGGGCCTGATCATTTGGGGTTTTTTAAATTAGACAGATTACATTGAAACATTTTCATTAAGTAATGATTAAGGTTTTAATCACAATTTCATTAATGATATTTATCGAGAATGTTTTTACCGCCAATTTTACGAATTTTTAAACGAAAATGTCAAACAAGTATTTCGTTAGGTCTCGACAAAATATAAACAGTTTGACGTAATATTAAGGTGATTTTAGTTTCTTTCCCTGAATGCAAAGACACATTTTCAGAAATTTTTGAAGAAAATCTATAGCATTATCATAATGATTATTGTTTTCAACCTATGAAATGTGTTGGTTTCAACCTACGAAATGTGCTGGTTTCAACCTTGGAAATGTTGTACACTCGTGTTACCTGTTTCCGTGGTATTATCAAATGCACTTCTATGAGTGTTATTGCCGATAATGGAAAACATCCTGACCATCATAGAGTGTAAATTTCCTTTTTTTTCTAAAGTTAATGGTAAATGATTTTTTTTTTCCTTTTGATAAATCTTCTTTAAAAACAGATGCCAATGTTTACTAATTCATTTGGTGTCACCTGTTTTCAAGGTATTCATATAAATTTAAATTATGACAACACAGGTAACAACTTTAAAAAATTTGTAGTGTGGATTAGCATTTAATATTTACAGGGTCATTGAATGATCTAATAAGGGGTTAGCAAGAAAAGACATCATTTGTAAATACCATGAAAACAGGTTACCAGCGGGTACTCAGAGCTTAGCTTTCTTTTATCAAACTTTCAAATTTTTTTATAGTTCCATTTTTTTAAAGTTCATTTCACTATTCACCATATTGATCAAATAATGACAAAAATCATTTTATTTTCAGACTGGAATCTTATGACAGAAATCACAACTTTGGACAGCCGGAAACACAATCCTGACATTGATCAGAATCTTTGTTATAAAAAATATATGTGCAAAAATCCTCATTACAAAATGAACTGTTACTGATGTCATACATTTCTTGTGCCATACAAAACAATCTAGTCAAAAAATTTCAGAAGTATGTATCTCCTGTTACCTTGATGTGACATCTATGCAAGTTTTGTAACATTAAATTGGCAAAGAAAATATTTGCAGGGTCCATGAGATGTATAAACGTTGTAGATTATAAAAATATGCTTGACAATTTGCAAAATGTCATTTTTAGATGTGAAAATGAGCATGATCATTACAATCATCAATGAAATATTTTAACTGTTTTCTCTGTTATAATTAAATGTTTTGCATTCTTGACTGAATTTATTTCTTGTAAATTAATTCCTGGTTGTATGGAAACCTCATTAATATATGGGAAATTATCTTACTTCATTGCTTACAACTTGCAATGAGAGTTTCTAAGTCAAACTGTTTCAATTCATCTATGAATTGCTTTAAAAGTAAAGCATTAACGATGTAACCACAAATTATATAACGACAATATTGAATGAAGGTAACAATAACATAATAACTTCAAAATGATATTTGATAGAGAAGTAGTGGTTGTTTCTGAAATTAACCTCCAAATACTTCTCAGTTCAGTATAGTGACAAATAAGGTTTAATTTGAGATTTGTGATGAATACAATACAATGTTGTGCGCCAATGGCTCAAATGTCATTTTGGGAACTTATTTTCAGCCGGCCCGACATCTATTATTTTGTAATTCTTGATAGGTCATTCGACTTCTGTACATGTAAGTGGGTAGCAGAATTTGACTTCTGAATATTAATTTTGTCGTTTTTCATTTACAGCTGGAAACAAGTTTACGTTATTGTTTTTTTGTTATTAGGAGATAAAGATATATTTTAAAAAAAGGTGATACCAACTTCAGTTAGGGCTTATGATATTTTTGCTCTAATTTGAGCAACAAATTTATGAAACATACTCTCTGTCACTTTGATAAGGGAATTACTTGTACATAGTACTCGTTAGGCACTTTTAGGCACAATGCAGTTCCTGAAATTACACAACATGAAGCATATGAATATAATTTCAGCTGACAAGTTTGTTTCGGTAGCATTCATTGGTTCAACAAGAACTTTATAAGTCTTTGCTAAACCGATCACCCGTTCAATATGAACTCTCTTGCTGGCAATCCTTCTGTCTCTGACAACAATGTCACCTGTCATCCTGTTCTTCTTCTTGAACAAAGTGGGAATGTTGACAGTGATATCGTGGCATGAATCCCTTGTCGGCCATGATGCTGTCCATTGGTTCATACAGGTTGACAAGCCAAGAGCACTCGACAATCTGACGGTCACTTCCAGCATAGGAGCTGGACACAGGAAACCACTACCCCAGGGCTTGCACCTACTAATAATTTGACTGTATTACTGTACTTATACGTGGAGAATGTTGCCTGCTGTGACTTGGGATTTTTTTTGTTTCTTAATTGGACACTCAGTTCCGTCTACAATGACTCTTGTTGAAGGATATTGTCGTGTGAAGCCTGAGGGAGAAAAATACCGTACCAGTTCTTGTGGCGGCCAAATGTTTAATTCCTTCCATTGATTGTACATGAAAAAGATCCAAGTGTAATAAACATTGTACACAGTGACCTCTGAAATGTCAAACATACGATTCAATGTTTGTTATATTGATTTTATATTTCAATGTTATCTCCCCGCAACTCGATGAACTTCGTGCACTTGTCTTTGCGGTTGAAATCTTTTGACTGGCCCTTCAGCCACGCCTCAGTAGCTGCCTTGAGATACTCATCATCACTAGATATTGTACCACGCAAGAGGGATTTCAAATTGCGAAACAGATAGAAGTCGCTTGGGCCAGATGCTGACTTTAGGGGGTTAGTGAAGTTGTTCAAAGCCACATTGTTGAAGTGCAGTCTGTGCAATATGTCTCTAGTACACTTGAGCCTGAAGAAGCATAACTATGGCAGTCAACATGCCGCGCCTCTTCTTCTTGATCGCCGCCTTCTAAATTGCTTCATCAAGTCAGCATAGTATGATGTTGTTATTTTAGTTTTTTTTATGTGGTTTATAGTTTATAATAATAATGCCCCTTGAATCCCAGAAAATGCTCATGAATAATGGTACAAACACTTAAATGAAACATGCTACACTCTGAAGATATCTCCCCATGCTACACTCTGAAGATATCTCCTGGGCCCGTGCACCCATATCATCTGTAATGGCTTCAACAAATGGTATTTTGGTCGCATTCACAACCCCTTCCTCCTGAGAAACTTGATAACCGCACGATATACAGTTGTAGAACATTACATGATTACCTTCAACATGATGTAAATCTCATCGATGATATTTTCAGGGGTGTATTAATACTAACTTCTATGAAATCAGCATTTCATCGCATTTATACGTTATTTTCCAAATTTTCTGCAACTTGTGACAGCTCTTGGTTTATAAAATACAAATACTACTAGCCCAAGCATAACTAACAAAGTAAACCAATTAGAAAAAATACAAGAGCTTGTAGCAATATGTCAGGGTCAACAGTGTCAAACGCAGATTCAAAATTAGAGAGAAGGAAAGCTCTGCCATCACATTACTGTGCTTCGCAGTGTCAGCGTTTCAGTGCAGATAAAACACTGTTATCATGCAATCAAGCAAATGGGTTAGATAACAAGGTATATATACATTTAAGAAGGTTGATCGTAACTAAATGTTTAAAAAATTGGGTGCTGAATATAATAAAATATGATGATGGACAATGGTTTTATTGTTTGTCGCAAAACTAAATATATTGTGTTTAAGATCTAAGGTTTTAAGGCTAGGTAAGGTAATTTATAATTGTCTTATACTTTAGACCTTTTTATTCTCATATTTATTCAATCAAACATTTTGTAAAAAGATGAATTTGTTTAGTTATCTATTCAAGGTTATTGCGCATTTAGAAACGAATCTTTCATATCTTGCCTTATTCATTTGTATTGAAAAAGTTATATTTTTCAACTATTAAGAATTAAGTGGATGTTTACTTTAAAAACCCCACCAAACAGGTTGTGCATCACGTGATCATGATACAGGACCCGCCCTGGTCCAAAATAACTACCCCTGCCCAAACAACCATACATTGGTTTAAATGATGTACATATCTTAGCCTTAAGTGAATCTGATTACACTTGGTGGTATTTGTGATTAATGTTACTTTCTAGGCTTAAAAGGCAGATTCCAGTAGGACATTACAGGTACATAACATTGCTGTAAACAGAATCCCAAAATGAAAATAAGAATGTTAAGAACAACTTCATAACATATAGCGCTGCTGAATAAAAGTTTAGGTTTACATTTACAAACATCGTCAAATCATGAGAAAAACCTTACTCTATTAAAGAAAGGAATAACTTTTGGGACTGCTTACTGTTTACATTGTTTACACGTACCTTGATTCCTACTTGTCTGTTTTAACGACCGCTCATACACCTGTCTTACTTCTGTGTACAGGTAGACACTGCTGACGGTGTCAGGGTAAATAGTTCCCCGTGTCAAAAAGTCCAAATCATATCTCTCAGAGCAGCGGCATATATAGTTTTTATAAAGCAAAGAGACATTTGGTCATTTTCAGAACTTAATGTTGCCAACTTATGTTGCCTTAGTTTAACTAAATTAACATGTGAAAATGCATGTCTGAAGAGTAAATTTTCTAAAGCTATGAGTTTTTAACAATGGGTTAAATAGTGCACGATCCTCATGACAAAATACACGTGACCTTTACATACAAGTTCGACTCTAGTGACGTACAATTTCCATACCATATTGGAGTTTTTATTATAAGAATATCTTAACATGATTTTGTGTGTGTGACACACAGACGGACAAATTAAACTAAAATATACATTGTGAGTCTTGTGACACATTTTGTCAAGCCATTATTTTTGTTCTTGATCACACTCTTTCATATTTGCTCTATTTCAACAGCACTGACCTTTGTAATCAAACTTTGTAACAAAACTAATCAGTTAAACAAACATTTAAATAAATAGAAAAATGATATATCTAAATATTTATCTATTAACATATGTATCTCAAATTGGGAATCAATGTATTATTTTCTAAATTAGTTGGTCTGGTTTTAAAATCAGGTTCATTGAATCATGTCTTAATGAATAGGAATCATATCCAGCAAGTAGATTAAATTTACAAATGTAGATTAAAATCATTACGCTTAAGCACAGGAGAGAAAATTGGGATGTAACCTGCATCTATACAATGCAAACTCATTAGCAAAATACTGCTGTGAAATACTTTAATCAATTTATTTTTGTGTGCATAATGGTTCTGTATTATTTCAGTGGGGCTTTGGCTCCATACCTTATTACTCTAGAATATTTATTCATTGCGGTATTGACATGCAAGAATCAACTACTCCTCCATACATAATTACTCTAGAAAATTAATTAATTACGGTATTGACATGCAAGAATCACGTGCTCCTCCATACATTATTACTCGAGAAAATGTATTCATTGCGGCCTTAACATGCAAGAATCACATGCACCTTCACAATAATACATGAATCATACATTGGTGGAGGTGTCCGAAAAAGTTTATTGAAATTGAGATCATTTTAAAAAACTTTAAATCTAGTTGTTAATTTTATTTGGACCAATTGAGAGGTAAGTATTTTACTTTATAGTTAATAAGTGGTATTAAGAAACATCATTTGTCGAACACAAGTGTCTCTGAAATTTCTCGAAAACGACTCAGTAACTATGATAGTAACATTTACATAGCAAGATTTGATATTGAGGTTAGCAAACCCTTTTCATAATCATTGTTACATAATTAAGTCTAAAACTTCAGCCTTTTACAACACTGAAATTCTTCCTGTATCAATACTGATGTATACAGTACCAGGACAAAAATGAGTAATCTCTTACAAAATTCCTGACATGTTAATTACCTGTTCCAAGAATAATTGTCACTGTTTGGTATTTGGCAGAAATGCTTTTCAAAGATTTTCACAAGATTAAAAATCATCTCAGCTACAATTACATTCATTTCATTTAAAACATCAGGTGATTATAAAAAATACCTTCAGCTATTTTAAAAAGTGAACATCAGCTTATTTGATCTCAATTAATTAGAATTATTTTTGCAGCAGTTAATAAACATGTAAGTCAATGGTAATTCCACTTGTGATGAGTCACTTTTGGACTAGTGCTGTATATCATAATGTGCTATGAGGAAGATATCTTCTGTTGATGCGCAACTATGACTCTACTCAAATTCCATCTGTCTACTATATCTCTGACGATCATTTTTTTTAAAGGTATGATATAAATTAAAACCCATTATTTACCTACGGTTTTAAGTTTGTAAAGTTATTAAAAGCAGTTTAAGCATTATGAAGTATTTCTTAAAAGCTAAAATTCATGTATGTAAGTTCGTGCACAATTGTGTAATGACAATGATAGACACTTGGTTTTGGAAGCTTTCTCAATTAGTTCTGAGTTTTAGTGAGATCTGAATAGTGTAAGAGTGAAACACGTGGAAATTAATGTTATCTTTTTTCTGAAAAGCCTCCATTATGAGACCAGATGCTTTAGACATTCATCCTTTATTTTCTTTTATAATAATCTATTGACATTTATTCATTTTTTTCATTTCTATCAGAAATCAGAAGTAGTAAAACTTTTGTCAAATCTTTTATTTCATATGACATAATAATATATATTATTATTATTATTATATAATAATATAAGGTTTAGTTCAACGTGTGTACATATCAACAAAGGAGATCCATATAAAGCTGCACCCAGTACGTGTTACTTTATTTTCTTAACAAATGACTTTGCTGCAAAATTCTTTAACAACAAGAAAGCTTTCATAACCATCGCTGAATCAAACCCTTATTTTAACTTTCATGCTAATCCAGAACTAGTTATTTATCCGTCACGGTAGAAGAGTTAATGAAACCGAATAGTTCTATGTAGTCATTAAGTATGTCAATCTATCATAGAAAACTAGCAGAGGCCCTAAACCGGTTTGAAATACATGTCCTCTTTATGAATAAGTAACAACTGGATCAACCGAGGTTTCAGTATATAGCTATCTTTTGAATCTCGATTGATGGCAAAATGAATCTGATTCACTAAATATGAGCCGATATAATAGGGAGTTTTGATAAAGAGATAAAAGAACTTTTCAATCACAATAAAAAAAACTTCTGGCAAGAAAAAGTTACAGCTTTTTAAAATGTACTCTATCAATAGACATCTGCAATAATTCATATTCACACATTTCTAAAATCTCCACCTGGCTATCTTGGTATGTGGGGGAAATTAGCTGTTTAAGACTCGCAGTTCCGATCAATTGAAACTTAATTGAACTTTTATGAAACTGAAGTCTGCTATCTCATTTATTTCAATATTGTTCCTGTTCAAGCTGAATTTAAGTATTTTGTATATATCGTATATTTCTTAGAGGTGCAACGCTGTTGTTTGTATCGTATACTACGCGATACGAGCGCATCGATACAAAACACATTTCGGTAACATCAGCATATCAATATCATGGGGGTCCATTATACAAAAAAGAGACTATGTATCCCCAAATATTGACATAATTTTATTCAAACAAGTAACTATATAAGCTGACAGTATTTATTCTAATTTTATATATTACAGTGATGAGACAAATTGATAAGACTAAGAGTTAACATATGATATTTCTGATATTCATCTGCAATTTCACAGTCTCTCTGATTTTATCTCGTAGGTTCCTTTGCAGTATTTCCATGATATATCGTATCGCCGAATAAAACTGGAATCAGGATATATTGTCTCACAACTAAAGCCACGATACACACCTCTAATTGAAATAGATAGACCTACATAAGCGGCCTATATAACCATCCAGGTTAGAGTCAATTTCATCACATAGCCTAGATTTTCCCTACATGATATGAAATCAATCAATGTCCCACAAATCGACAGACTGGTTTCCTCTGTAGAATGAAACTGTTGTTTTGTGAGAATGATGGCCTCAGTTCTTCAGCCTTTAGTTCATGATAATTTTAGTGCTGATAAAACTTGAACAGTTGCCTTTCTTCTGCGTTTGAATATAGTCATTCCAATCATGTTGATGCAGGTATAAAAAGTACAAAAAGTACTGGCCCAAGCATAACTCCATGCTGGACCTCACAGGCCATGATAAAGGAGCTGAGATCGATAACAACTGATTGGAATCTACCGGACTTTCGGGTGAAAGAGACTTAATCATATGCCTCTTTATTTTACAACCATGAGCTGGTAGCAATTTGTCAAGTTCAACAGTGCCAAACGCAGATTCAAAAGCAAGGAAATGACGGCGCCAAGTTTATCAATCCTATGCTTCGCTCTGTACGCTGGCTGTTATGCAATGAGCATTTAACCCGAATGAGTCTTCAAACCACTGTTCACTACTCGTTCAATGAGATAAAGGTTAATGTATTGTATCAATGTATGATTCAAAATGATTTTAGTATAATCATATTCCAATTGACTTTAAAACTTCTTTACTGCATTGAGAGCGACGGTTCGGTGCATATAAAACACTCTTATCAAGCAATCAAGCAAGTGGGTAAGGTAACAAGTAAATACATACATTGCTGTCATTGTACGACTATGTACATTTTACAAGGCTGATGTTAACTAAATGTTGATGTTAACTAAATGTTGATGTTAACTAAATGTCGATATTAACTTAATGTTGATGTTAACTAAATGTTGATAATAATGGAAGCTGATTATAAGCAATGTGGTGATGGACAATGATTTTATTGTTTGTTGAAAAAAATCTAATTTTGTGGTGTAAGATCTAATGTATTAAGGAAAGATAAGGTTCATGGGGAAGATCTTTTGGTTTTGTCATTTCTGCAATTTTCAATTTTCTAATACTTTTATTTTGACAACGATTTAATCAAACAACTTGTAAAAATGATGAATTGTTAAGTTATCTATTCAAGATTTTTGTGTATTTATAAACGAAACTTTCATGTCTTGCTTTATTCTGGCAAGTGCATATATTCTTTCAAAACCCACCAAACAGGATGTGCGTCACGTGACAATGATACAGAACCTCCCATGCTCTAAAATAACTACCTATGCTTAACCGACCATGTATTGATTTAACAAAAGGAAATACATGTCTTGGCTGTAAATTAATCTAAGCTTAAACTAGGTAATATTTGTAAAAGATGTTTCATTCTAAGTTTAGGTAGGTCTCAGTAGTATATGCAGGTAAATAACATTGATTTTTACAGATTACTAACCGAAAATAAAAAGAAAAAGGTTAAGAACACGTTAATCGATATGATAGTTGGATAAATAACAGTTTGTGTTCACATATTCAATCAATGTCATATCACAATACAAATCTTGCTATATTATATAGTAAAAGGAATGACTGTTGTAACTGTTTTCAACTACCTTGATTCTCACCTGTCTGTTTTAGCGGAAGTCTATACACCTGTCTTACTTCTGTGAACAAATTGTGACGGTGTCAGGAGAGAAACTGTTCCCGTATTAAAAGTCCGAGTAATATATATATGAAGCTAAGACATATATAATAAACATGAGCTTGCCAAATCAAAGGGACATATGATCATTTTCAGAACTTGATGTTGCAAGTATCAAGTAGCCTTAGTTTAACTATATCTCATGCGAAAAAAACACACGGCTAACAGTTTCTTAAAGCTATGAGCTTTTCACAATAGGTTAAAAAGGCCACCATTCTCGTGACCAAATACATGTAGCCTAAATACACAAATTATACTGTAATTAGACATGTAATCTACAACATCTCATCTAAAAAAATTCCATTAAAAATCGAGATGTATTCCACTGTTTAAGGAATGTTTACACAATATGTCATGCAGATATCTAAAATAGTTCTTAAAGTCATAGAATCACTTTTGTAAGGCAACTAATCTGAATTTATCATTCTTCACGAGCAAAAATCTTATCACTGACACCTATTTATCCTGTCTCGTCTGCAAAGAATCTAATTTTTATGGCCATTTTACAGTTTAGGGTGACGCTGCTTATTGCCAACTGCCGTTTTAGACCGAAGAACAATCAAATCAAGTCCGGCCCATAGCGAGTGCGATAAACTGGAAATCTAGTAATTGCGATACTTGTGACAGACGCATTCTTCGTTGAGTTTTCACCTTTTTTGGTTCTTTCTGTATTTGAAAAAGGGAAGCATTAGCTATTTTCATTGCATATTCAGCTTGGAAATTACATGTACTCCACGTCATGGCTTTTGAGAAATGACGTGGTAAGGACTGACACTCGATAAAGACATAGGGTAGGGTGTTTTGAACTTATTGAGGGCTAGAATGCACACAGAGATCTGAAAATTGTTGCAAACATCAGGAGAAAGTTTATTTTGAGTGTTGCGTGCATTAAACATTGCCTTGCAAAAATGAGCCTATGACTTTTATTTTGTTTTTACGAGCTGCTACATGCATATAGATTATAATTCCAAACTACCAATGAGACTTTAAACATGATTTTATATTACTTCTGTTTCTAGAGAAGGAGGTTTTAAGCCGTTTGGATTGTGAATAAGAGCAAGATAATTGCCCTGGGTTGAGTTAAACTCGCCCTCCCAAACTTGTGTTTTTATCTCTAAAATATCAATATTATGATATTTTATGTTATCAAGGATAACGGTAAAACTCCTATGGAAATGTTTAGAATACGAAATTCTGCGTACCATTTACACGGATGTTAGCAGGAAGTCCTAATTTACACTACCAATCCATATTTGACCTTGTGTCTACTATAAACATTTTTCCAAACACGTTTGCTTCATTGCCGCGCGCCTTTTTCACTATGGCCTGATTTTTTTCACCAGTCTACTCTGAACTAATAAACATTACGATGATTATTTTCAAAAATAACTTACATGTCATGATAAAATGACAACATTTATTACGCTGTGCTTTTTTGATACAAACAGTGAAATAAACATCAAATTAGATATCATTGTTTTATATACCAGTACCACATAAGTTTGTATGGCAAAATAAAGTTGGAATATTTCTCTCACAAATAGTTTCTGAAGGACATATGAATGGTTAATTCTAAGGTTTTATCTCTTGATAAGGATATGGAAGCTTTAGGGCTTGGGCCAGCTGGCAACCGAGAAATATTTCTAGATTCAGGTTCTTAATGAGAGAAGCGCCAATATCATGTGTTAATAATTGTTGTATTCACGAATGTGAAAGACTGGACCCGTTTTATATTATCACATATTGCCATGTGTTATGACAGCAGATGTAACAAATTTATCTGACACAAATAAAAAGGAAGAAAAGGAAACAAGTATTTTTTAAGGTCCTAGGTTCGGAAATGGAATTTATGTAACCAAAAAATGGACAATAATTGCTTTCCTGATTTCGTTGCTCCTCTCATGAATTATTAGTTGAAACTGGCAGATATTCCTGGACCTGGAGAAAACAGAACACGTCAATTATGTTACACAAGTACTTTAGAAAAAAGAATCACGTTTTTTTCTTATGTGTCCTGTGTATACACATTTACGAATCAAGTGCCTCAAACCATACAATTTTTAACATCAAAGTGAACGACATTTAACATCATTTTAAAAATCATCCTGCTAAATCAGCGTACATGAATCTGCTCTCGCTCCTTCCTAGTACACTGACACAATGTTATAACAGAATAACGCAATGAACATATATGCTATGACTCGTGCTGCACACAATGTAATAGAAAAGAACTTGTAAAAGACAAACTAATCATATGGAACTATAATTGTGTTGCAGGCTTGTGGCCTTTTCAGTACAAAATTAAAAAGATCGATTGATTGAACCTGCATTTCTGCAAAACGATATGAGCAAATCCTTGATGGGTTACTGAGGCAGAGTTACATTTAACCCTTTCATCATTTGCAGAATACATTTCAGGAACAGTGGATGATACTAAAAACACAAAACATGAGAAGAGTTTTAAATGACTAAATCTTGCATTTATGGAATATATTTCAGTTAGTTAATTACCTGTTTAAACTAAACTATAGTTCACTGTCTATAGTTATCTATGTTGTTACATTAACATTTGAAACGTTACTCAAATGAATAGAATTTCTTTTGGGTGATAACAAAGAAGAGCCTAGGAACACGCAGGAATAGTAAACCCTTCTTTGACAGCCTTGACACTAACATTTGTGTTTGCTTAACAGTAGATTATAATAAAACTGATGAATGAGTGTATATAGGATGGGAAGCTAAAATAGTTATATAGTCTTGCTGTATTCCTCAGTTGTTGTGGAACGTTTATGTAATTGTTCCTAACATTTACGGAAGAACATATTCATTTTCGCTGATGATGAGTATTCGTTTTATGAGGAAAGTATTTTCATAATACATGCTTAGTATTCAACCAAAATTTGTTCAATTTGTTCAGTAGTTGTCACTGCTTGCTGCTCAGAAATGACAATATTATTTAATCAAATAATTTTTATGATACTTGTTTAGTTGAATATTCTACAGAGAAAATCATTACACAATCACTAAGTATTAGGCCAGTAGAAATTTCCCCAAATTTAAGTGAACCCGGATAACAGACAAATGACTTGGAAAAATCAAGATTACATGTCCCTTACCCTCAGAAAAAAACCCAACCAAAATCAACCATGGGCAAAAATAGTTATGGCCACTTGAAAATGTACCTAAAGTTGTGCAGGAGCCTCTCCAAATAAGATCAGTTGTGTGACTACTATCGCCTGAGTTATCTCCCTTCAAAGCAACTGCCAAAATGGCTGACATTGTTGTTGACAACATAAGTTTGGAAGCGGTATCTTATGAGTTTATAAATGAAAATTGTGAAAATTTTGATGGGAAAGTATTTTGACAATCAGATAAAAGGTTTAGTTTATGCAGATACCATCAAATAATCAGATCTTTAGTATTTGATTTATCTATGTTGTTAGCTTTCGAAATGGCAATTCTTCTTCATAAAAGCCTTTTGTATGAGAAATTTTTATGAACTTATAATGTTATGATAAGGAAAATGTTTAAGGAGATAAATTACATTCAAATTCATTTGAAACATTGTACAGATAAATTAGAGGGGGGGGGGGGGGGGGGGGGGGGGTGGAAGTTCACACACCTCCAAAGAATTAAGCATGCAATCCTACTGATACTACTTTCTCGCCGACTTATTTCTTGGGAAGAAAGCGTCTGTTGATCAGTATTTTTGTACAACCATTTAAAGTTAACATCAACTCAATATGATAATGAATTAATTAATCTTTTCAATGCTACAAATAGTTTTTCTTACTAGACCATACATCATGCATTATGTTTCTATCAGTCAATTTTGGCATTAGACAATACCAACTTGGGTTATTCATGCAAAGTTACAAAAAATATTTATATTAATATATACAAAATATTTATTGATTTTTATTAAACTGTAAATTTATCTCCCTTGTAATTTATAATGACAAACCTGCAATGATAAATGTCCCACTAATTGGAAAACTCATGGGCCCAAGGCCCTCTTCATCTCAAAAGTTAAAAAGGATCTGCTTATAAATACACAAATCACTTCAGATATATAATAAAAATGCTATCAGTTTCTATCTAACACTAAGAATTTACCATAAAATATTCTATGTGTAACATATTACTATTTACAGAATTATTAATCTCAAAAACCTCTTTCAATCACATATATCATAAAACAAGACCAAACAGCCAAACTCAAATATATAAAAAATTCAAGCACGCATGTTTGACTGAGTATCACTCAAATAATTTGAAAAGGTATGATAGTTGGACTGAAAATTTGATTATCCTATGAGACGCATATCAGGTTTTTGTTTGATTCTTCAGACTACTCTCTGCATCATTTGTCAATCTAACAAACAAGGAGATACTTTCTCCGGTGTTCTCAGTACTTCGCATCTAAGGAGCAGAGCAATATTTCATATAAACAACGAATGCACAGCTAATGCACATCCCTCGATTACTAAAGATCCGCACTCAGATAATCTACCTTGCATAAAATCAACATGAACTACAATATAAATATTATTAAAATTTGCTTACAGACATAAGAGCAAAAACGGCAACCACTATCATAATCCAATAACAATGCTTATACTACATTTTAAATAATTGATTATCTTATAAGAGTGCTTTAATATACAACATTTCATCCCTTATTATCAGTTCAGAGTTAAGGTAATTTCAAAAGCTGCGCACATCACATTTATCCGTTTTCAACTGTTCATATGTTTAAGTACACAACTGACCATTGAATTATTTATCTTTAATCTGACTGTCTTAAATTTTCTATTTGTTGATTACAGGTCAGTTGCAAAGAATTATAGCCTTAGTATTTTACTGTGTTGATTGAAAGCTAAAGTGAGTAAATCATATGCCTTAAGATAGCCAATTTAGACCTAAAAAGCGTGCTACAGTAACTTTAAGTGCATGATTCTCTGCACATGTTGGACAATCGTCATTGTCTTGAACATTATATAAAATTCTAATGGATCCAGGAAAAGAAGTTAGAATATTTCATTCTTCAAAAAACATTGTCGAAAGTGCAATGTTATTACCCTTGTTAGAATAATTGATAATCTGTACCTGATGAAACATGCTTTATGTAACATGAATATATGCTTTGTGAAAGTATTTTGTAGCAAGGGGTAGATAACAAGTATATCTATATAGCTATATAGGTATCATCAGTTATTTACAACATCTGAAAATAGTTAACAGATTCAAATTCAGGTAAAGACTTAGAAATCTGAACCAGAAAAATGTCGTATTGGTGGTTTGGGAAGGATAATCACATTTATCAGTGCCTTAATCTAGCATGTGCATATAGAGAGCTTTAATTCTATATTTACAAATTAAACAAGTATTTGATGAGATTGTGAAAAGTGACTGATGATCTGTAAGTCAGACATTTTGAAGATCAATCAGGGCAGTGAATTCAAGAAAACATATTTCTGACTAAAAGTCTCAGGGGTGATATAGTGTAGTGTGAGAACACTTAGTCACCGAGGATGTAGTAAAATGACCGATGTAGGTTTGAACAACAAATGTGTACAACCACTTCTTATTCCATTTTAAGAATACTGCCAATATAAAAACTCTCACTGCTTGTGAGAAATTGAATTTTTTACCCTATATCCATCTTTCCACGCATTGCCTATATTTGCATCAGCCCCATTGTCCTGCTAAGAAAGGCTTTGTCGCATTTCACATTTCACATTCACAAGGATTATACTCCTCTAAAATAAAAAACCTAATCGCCAAGAGTTGGTTTAATTGTGATTTTCATAAGTAACAAAAATGACATCGTTAGATTTACTTTCTATCTCAGATATACAAGTCAAATCCATATTCCTGTATTCAAGATATGTCAATATAGACTATATTTCTCAACAAATATATTGTTCATAAAAGGATTCCGATTTTCTATCCCTCCCCTCCCAAAAAAAACCATGTTATTCAGTCAAAAACTAATAAGAGCCTTTAGAAGTATGTCCTGTTGCATGATCTTAAATTGTAATTGCAACATAAGTGTTTTGGGCAACTAATATACGTTTTTTAAAATATTCCAATTTTTCAAAAAGAATTTGGGATCTTTACACCCAAAAAAAAGGCATGATGTTCAGCCATTTGCATTAATCACCCTTAAAAGTATGTAATACTGCATGATCTATCATTCTAATCACTACAATATTTTATTTTTCAATATAACCTCGTCTCATAAATTATTCCAATTTTCTTTCATTTTTTATGCTTTTTCACCCAAAAAACAGACATGGCGTTCAACCTACAATAGAAATGAACTTAGATATTATGTAATATTGCATGATCTATCATTCTAGCCAATTCAAAAGTTTGTCCTATAATAAATATATTTTTAAATAAATAATTTCTAATTTCCTTAATTTTTTTAAGGTTTTTGCCCCCAAAATGCATGTTGCCCATGGTTGATTTTGGTTGGGTTTTTCATGGTGCATCAGCACTGCTATAGGGACCATTTAAAAACAAAATTTGTCTGTAAACGAAAATGTCCGGGTTTTTCATGATATCTACTGGCCTATATGGAGGTAATTTCATCATGAATAATGATAATCTGTCCTGTCATTATGTTCATTTTGTACATATATTTTACGTTTTTGAGTAAAAAACGATGTGATAATTCCGTGTTTGTGTTTCCCTTGCATTCGGTAAGTTGAGATTCTTCGTTTGATTATATCATTTTTTTACCCGTCAGACTTCATTAATATAGATTTAAAAAGAAGCGTTTTATTATTATCATTATTATTACTATTGTAATTATTATTAAGCTATTCAGTTGCGCTGAGTTTCAGCCCAGCTGACCAATTGCCTTCTCTTCTTGATCATTGAATATCTGTCTTCATGACATTCATATTTTCTATTACAATCTCAACTCCCTGGGTTCATACAACTAGTGCACTCATGAGGAACATCAGGTTTATGTGACTTGCTGTCCTACCCATTTACAGATCAGTGGACTACGACAGACACAGAGTCACTGTATTTTGTCAACGTCTACTAAAGAGAGATGTACCGGCAACAATCTGTCTGCACGTTTTCATGTTGCTACCATCTGGTCATTTACTAACCGATTCTTGGGCTCCAGTACGTACACTTGGGGTTGTGACGACTGTGCATGAGCCTGCACACAGATTTGACGGCAATGTTTATATAACCAGTCACAGAAGGGCTCGAGCCCGGAACCTTAAGCTTCTTCTTATCTTCTAATTCTTGCCTCCACTGTAAATCAGTGAGTCAGTTTATTCCCAGAGTGATGGCCTTAGGATTTTAGGTATTCAGTTTGGACTTGCTATTGCTAATACAACCATGCATAATTAGATGCACGAGTTGTGATTACTGTGATGAATTTGTCATTTACGTCAGCCAAACATCATCACACACTCTTGTACCACGCAAGGGTGATTTCAAATTGTGAAACAGATAGAAGTCGCTTGGGGCCAGATCTTGACTGTAGGGGGTTTGGTGACGTTGTTCAAAGCCACATTCTTGAAGTGCAGTCCGTGCAATACGTCTCTTGTACACTGGAGCGCTATCATGAAGATAAAATAACTCTAGCAGTCAACTTACCACGCCTCTTCTTCTTACTCGACGCTATCTATTGCTTCAACAAGTCAGCATAGCAGGATCCTGTTTTACTAGTTTGAGGTGGTTCATAGTCTATAATAATAACGCCCCTTGAATCTCGGAAAATGCTCATGAATTATGGTGCAAACACTTCCTTGATACATGCTACACTCTAAAGATATCTCCCCTCACTGTATTCTACGATCGGTCTTAATAAAGCCCTGAACCCGCGAACCTTATCATCTGTAATGGCTTCAAATTTTCAACAGTAGAATATTGACGGGCTCCTTTTCCATTCACTTTGGCCATACGTTTACATATTTTGTTCGCATTCACAACCCCATCTTTCGTGAAAAACTTTGTAACCGCACGATGCCAAGTTTTATTACATTCCGTAATTACATTCAATAGGCTGTAAATCTCATCGATGATTTCTCCAGGGGTGTATCAATACTTACTTATGAACTTATTGACTTCCCCTCGTATTCAACAGGTCCAATCCTATGATGACTGCTTATGTGAACAGAATCTTAACTTTCGTGGCATTACACGTGAAACATGTTCCCATCTGGATAATAGCTATATGATGAGTGAGTGAGTGAGTGAGTGAGTTATTGTTTAAAGCCGCTTGCGCAATATTTCAGCCATAGCTATATGATGAATTAAGATGAATAATCAATAAAAGAATAATCAAATTAATAAACCGTTGAATATATAACAATTATTGAATAGAAAATTGAATAATTAACAATTCAACAACCAATAGGATATGTAGATTAATTTTATTAATTTTATTTTCACCAAATATGAAAAGCATGCGAATTAACTTAATTTAATTTTTGTTTTCAAATTTATTTTTTTTCAAATCAATATCATTGCATCATATCTTAGCCAATAATGATAATGTTTAAAGAGTAATTTTTAGATTCTAAACGTAAAACATTGCATCACAAAAAACATAACTTTGATGATACTATTCATGTGAAAGATTTTATATAAATTGGTGCATTAGGACCGGGATAAAAAAAAATCCACTGCAAATACCTCTTTTGTAAAATATTGAAACGTAGTATCCTAGAACGTTTGAGTGCCTGAAATGCTACAGAAACACATGGAGGCATGGGAGAGCTTCTGGCAACCTTGAAATGGGTGCAAGAAGCGTCTGTAAAATGTGTGCATAATTGCTCTGTATCAAAGGATAATTATTAGAAATGAAAATAATTCGTATACATGTACATTAAATGAAATATTTTTTGCATTTAAATCAAATCAAAATTTACAAATTTCAGACAAAATATCGTTTGTTGCTGAAGTCGAATTTTCGATTGTTCTAATTTATTTTCCCCATTATAGTTCATGTGACAAGCGCTGAAAAGTTAAATATGCATTTCTAGCAACTGCTATATGAGCATATTAGGTTTACTTTGTACATCGCAGTTTTGTAGTATTTTTGTTATCAATTAACTCCATTTCTGAGAGTGTAAAAGGTTATTCAAAAGATTTATACATCAAGTAATTTCAAAGAAATAGCCATATGAGGAAATAAAGCCAATTATAATCATCTTTAACAAAAGAATAATTTCTTTCAAATTCAAAAAAAATAAATATAAATGTCAGACAGATGAATTGACATTTTGCACCGATTCAACCGCCACGTCCCGGGTTGCACACTTTTCACGTGCACGAGCTCTCTGCTGTGGATAAACAACTAACACTGTCAGTTGATTTCTATGTTAGATCCTTCATAATGGAGACATCTCGAGCTGGAAGACTCACATTAGTGAATAGCAACATTCGATATTGAGGAAAATTTGATACATAAAGATATATTTAGTAAAATGATCTTAATTTCAAAGGCAATATAGTCTAATGGCTTTGAAATGTTAAAGAATACAAACAAATATGTATATATGTAAACAAACAATTGTTCAGCAAGTATAGGTATGGAAACATGACACATGTCAGTTTTTCACTTATTCAAATTGTGCTGTATTTCAGTGTCTGTAATCTTTGTGTCTACTTGAAAATGAAACATTACTCAAATGTAAACACTTGAACAGTGTAACCATCTTCACCACAGTGTGTGACGTAAATTTGTCCTCTCTCGCCCCAGTCTATACCAAAAGGACCACAAATCTCCTCCTGTGATGTCAGTAGGTCTCTCACAAACTCTCCAGACTCATTCAGCACTATCACCCTGTGTCCATGAAAGTCCGCCACGAGTATGTGTCCTGTAGCAGTGCTGGTTATTCCTGTTGGACCTTCCAGTGCTCTGTCTCCTGTAGGGGAGTAGTTGAACACCACCTCTCCATCGGGAGTCACACACACCACAGACTTGGTCCTAAAGTCAGATATCAGGATGTTCCCTTGTCTTGTGGTACAGAGGTAGCCTGGTTTCTGTATGATATTCTCTATGTTGTGTATTTGACTGATAGAGCGCATCACGTTTCCACTTCTATCTATGATATCTACACAGGGAGGAGAGACAGAAACTACTGCCAGTGTGGTTGGTGTCAGCGCAGTCAGACCATCATACTCCTTCTGTGTTGTTATGATTGAGTCGAGGGTCAGGTCAGGGGTCACTGACACTACTGCTATTTGTTCAGAGTCGGGAAGGTTGACAGCTATCACATTGTCATCTAGCTGAGTAAGACTGACTGGCGTACTATTCATACCCAGTCGACATTGATACTGTTCACTGTTTGTCTTGAAGAAAGATTTGATACACTCGTTATCTAAGTCATTGACAATGATTGTATCTGAACCTTTTACTTCCATCCTCACAATACAAAAAACTAAAGGGTTGTCTTGGTCTTCTTTGGTTCTGCAGTCTACAGTGTGGCTGAGTAGAGGTGTAGACACAGTGTCCAGATCAAATATATCAAGGACTTGAATCTTCCCCAGTGACAATTCGCTCGATGATTTTTCTAGTCCGTCAACTTCCTGTGAGAACTCTATCCTAGTCCTCGTTCCTCTCTTCCTCACGTCTCCTACAGACTCCGCAGCCTCAGACTCACTTGACTGGTACAGATCATACATGTCCATCTCGCTCTTAGAGTTTAGAGCCTGATCTATCAACTCGGACTGTTGTCTGTAGATGTTACTAGCCATATCTCCTGTTTTGATATCTGCTTTCAGCTGATCCATCTGTTTATCTGTGACTTCAGTCAGTTTATCCAGTAGTTCCTTCTCCTTCTTCTTCACAGCGTCAATAACTCTCTGTGCTGTAGATCGAATCTCAGACTGGACACATGATTTGTTCTCCTCAAGTTCCCTATATCTGGATTTGAAAGATTTCAGTTGTTCCTCCTCTACTTTGGATTTGTTCATCAATGTTTCCTTTCTTGTCTCCAAGGAGCTTCTCATTTCCGGCAACATTGACTCCAGAGACACGACTGACTCGCACTTCCGGTGATAGAGGATGCAACAGGACTGACACAGGGTCCTCCTGCAATCTCTGCAGAAGAACTTGACAAACTCTTCCTTATGTTCCTGGCATGTAACCTTTGTCCGCCTCCTGGGTTTGACCTCATCAGGCATATCAGACACGTCGTGATGTTTAGTGGAAGGACTCCGTCGGTGTGCCTTGAGACAGTTAGAACATAAAGAGACATCACATACTGGACACCAACTTACTGCTGGAGTTGTCTCCCCTTCGTCATGACACCAATTACAGTTGGTAGTGTCTGGAAAACAAAGCATGTCCATATATAACCAACTGCTTCTGAGGAACATCTTGAATTGAGTGTGAAGTTAAAGTGAGTTATAAAATTAGTAAACTTTAAACAAATTGAAGACGAAATGACTAAAATATTATTGACATTTAGGAGTGCATCCATCAGCTTACCTTTAGCACCAGGACCAATAGTGTCGAGGAGACCCTTGAGTAGGAGGTTTGGTCTCATCTGCCCCGCCCACTCCTCCACAGGTTGGGATGGATCCGGTACTCTCGTCAGTCTCCGGCAGAACGGACATGGAATCGACTTGGACGTGATGGCATCAGCTCTGGTTTTGGTGTAACCAACAATACACTGACCACAGAAGGAGTGACCACAAGTCAGAGTGGACGGGTCAGTGAAGATCTCGTGACAAATGGTGCACGTCAGGAAATGATCCGTCAGTTTCTCGGCAGTTGCCATCTGGAATTGTTAAACATAGTTATAGGGAAAAAACGACAATATTTGATCTTATTGAAGTATAATGAATATAAAACTATAATATTAAATGCCATACTTTACCACAAGAGACTTTTTATAAGCATGTATAATTGGAAATAGTCGGCAAATTAATGACTCCAAAAGAAAAATATTCAGTGTCGATGTGAGACTGGGTTCAGTTATATGTTACCAATTACTTTTAGTAACCAGCTGGTAGCAATTCAAGGCTAATAATTAGAAAATATCCAGACGACTATTTCATTGTCGTGGTTTTATATTGACATGACTATTTCCATTATTGATATAGTTTCTCTGTGTAGAGGGAACCTATCTTCAGGTGCCTACGGCTCAACCTTTCGATAATCTTCCAAATGCTTCAAATTTATGTCTTTTGAATGATAATATCTTTCTTATCAATCTTGCAAAATTCCTTAAACATGTATTTGAATGTATAAAACAAAAAAATGGTAACTCTGTAACATATTCTTGAAACCTAATTTGTACTTTGGGTCTTTGGCCTTTCTACAAATAAAAATATCTTGTATCTTGTATTAACAAAATGTTCTTGTCTTTTCTATAAAACTTACTCATTCAAATTTATATTTTTTCCCTTTTTAGGTGAAGGCCCTTTATAAACAGGAGGCTCAAATTCGTGCAGTCCCGGCTAGTGCATGTATTCATCAGGAACCCCACGTCAAGCCGATTACACATCACGTGATTAGGATATAGGATTTCCATTGGTCAACATAACCATCCCACCCCTACAAAAGTATATACGAAGCGTAGCTATCTGTGAATATAAGTTTACATTTGGAAGTATTTTGATATATGTTCCCTTCTATTGTATAAAGGCAATTTCCCTTTAGTAGCCGCAGTTACATTATATCGTTGCCTTACAGAATAATGCGCCCAATGCTAATTCGAAAGTGAAACAAATAGAGATCTGTCTAATAAATTCAAGTTATGGTTGACATAATCAACCCACGTCATATGATTAAACAAACACTGTTATCATATGTTATTAAATGCGAGATCGTGGAACCTGTTTCCCCCTATAACGTGTTTTACATATCTCTTTCAGCGGGAGATCAAAAGACTGTCCTACTTCCGCGTAGCTTCTGTTTACGGCGTCGGGGGTAACTGCTCCCTGTGTCAAAAGTTCCCTTCATGTCTCGTAGAGCACAAATATTCTACGGTTGGCTGCACACTCAACCAATAAGGACAAAAGATCATCATGGTCATCAACGATTTTGGTAGAATTGTGGTAGATTTGAGGAGTCGAAACTAAAATCACTTCTAAACCTCCCCCTTCCTTCAAAATCCTCCAAAAGGATGTTTCAATAATAGTGAGATAAAAATCATATATAGTTACATGAAGACGGCTGTCTGATTGCACCAAAGGGGCAATTCAGGTTTTAGAGAATAATTTTTTTAAAACGCTTCCACCCATACCCTCTAAAAAAACAGTCTGTCTACCCTAAATTCACTATAATTCTTTAAACACAACTATCGACATCTAAGAACCCTCATTACACCCTGAGTACGTATACATTGTTACTGAATCTTACACAAAAGCTTGTTGGAACCATTTTGTTTACATGAGAACTTGGAACTAAACAGTATTTCACAAATTTTCTGGTGTACAATGCAATAAGAACGTTTTAACCGATAGAAATCAATTCCGGAAAATATGCTAAACTTTTAGTTCATGCATCCACAACCCCTAACGCCAAATTACTTTCTCTTAGGGAGATCAACTAACAGGATTCCACAAGGATCATTCCAAGAAACCAAAAACCTACACAAGAGGTTTGAGTTTGTCTCGAGTTTGGTGCAGCAAGTTTGGAAAGATTCCTTAAAAAGTATGTTCCCACCCTAATGAAGAGACTCAAGTGGCAGACTCAAGGGAGA
Organism: Phorcus lineatus; assembly: GCA_921293015.1. Classification (NCBI taxonomy): domain Eukaryota; kingdom Metazoa; phylum Mollusca; class Gastropoda; order Trochida; family Trochidae; genus Phorcus; species Phorcus lineatus. The sequence goes on from OV121090.1 coordinate 10,532,445, forward strand.
CAACTGAGTGTGGGGTATATATTTTGTTACGGGCGCATATTGGTCATCTGTTGGCCCAAACGTTGCCCTTAAATCCCACCTGCTTACCTACCTACCTATATTGTGTTGTTAGAAGATTTCACTGCCCAAGGCGGAAGAGGAATATGGCCAGGTTGTGCAAGTGTTTCCTGGTTCAGATGGTGTTGTGAGATATGTGAAAGTGGAAATTGAATGACCCCACAATTAAACAATCAAATATGTAAACAAATATCATTTTAATTTTAATCTATTAATAAAAAAAAAAAAAAAAAATAAAAGATGAAACACAAGTTAATCAAATCATCAAAATTTTATTTGTTTGGTTTTTCAATTTAATTTCATTGCATCATGTGTATATCAATAACAAAAATATCGTCCATGGCGTAATTTCTAATTCCAAAAGTAATTTTTTTTATCATAACTAACATAAATTCCATACTTTTACAAAGAAGAATGGGAACTAACATGCATTTGACTGATGAGAAAACATTTTGAACATTGCCTTTTTGGAAAATATTTTGCATAAGAACGGGATAACAAAAAAAACTGCAAACTTTTTCATTTGCATGATATTATTCGCAAGGCAAGTTCATTTCTTTGAAATCATATATGTTGATTCCTGGAATACATGGTTGAGCTCCTGACCTAGTTAGCGAAATATTCAGACTTATTTATTCTGGAGAAAGAAGCATCTGTAAAATATGTGCAAAATAGGTCTGTATTGATACAAACTTAGAAAAGAAAACTTTTTCATTGAAAAGGAATATTTCATATTTTGATTTATGCAGAATTTAATAATTTTAGACAGAATATTGTTTGTATTTAAAGTCTTATTTCGACTGTTGTAATTTTATTTTCCGAATTTCAGATGATGTGATTTGCCAACAAATAAGGATTTCTAGCAACTGCAATATAATTATTAGGTTTACTAGTATATCATAGTTGTTTAAAGTATTCGTTATTAATTATCACTTTATTCCACAAACCTTAAGCTACCGTATGAAAGATACAAGACGTTTTTGGTTTTGTCATTGCTCAGTTCTACGATTATAATTTTATCAAAAAGTCTGTAAACCAGCCACTTTGTTTATTTATTCAAGGTTATTATTCATGTCATTTCATAAACAAAACGTTCTTGTCTTTTCTATAAAATTTACTCATTCGAATATGGAGATAAATACACTGTGTTTGGAAATCAGAGGCATATAACGGAATAATAATAGTTCTGAATTTAATTTAAAGTCGAACGCTTAGCGTGAGGCTTTAAATGGAAAATTTAGAGCTATTATGATTCCGTTAAATGCCTCTGAATTCCAAACACAGTATGTTCTATCTCCATTCTACCGAAACAACGATTTAAAATTGAACTATATACACGGAAACACGGTTTGAAAAAAACGTAATGGCGGCGAGATTGCGTGTGCACATTGCGAGTAAGACGCTTCCGTTAAGAGTCGTTTACACAGAGAAAGCAGACAGGCACCCTGCCCCGCGGCAGATAGAAAACGAATTTCAATAGTTAGAATGATTAAACCCATTTAAATTATGAAAATAAGTCACATGAAACCGTAAACTAGCAAACTTTTCAAATTTTTTTAGGATCATAGCGAAAATAATTAAAAAGACAGAGCGATTCCACAAGACGTATCAGCTGTGGCATTTCTTCTTTTTAACGGCAATTGAATAACAATAAAAACAAATTTATAAAATTTTCATAAGAAGTAAGTTCAACATTAATTCATATTTATTGAATATCAAATGAACAATTTGACATTAAAATGGATGAAAAATGCGGACGCAAAGATATACTCATCGGTCGTAATAGTAGTAAGGTTAGTAGCGTTGCAGTGGCTAACTTTAAAACAATTTTCTAGATAACATCAAACCAACTAATCGCGTTTGTACCTTAATTGCACACCTAGAAGTAAGCCTCTGTTTATTAACACTTAATGAACATGGTCACAAAGATTGGACGCTCCCAAAGGAAAACAATGTATACTTTACTTTCAATCCACTTAATCGGGCGCATCAATATCTTCAAAAAGTTGATTTTGAAAAAATGTGTATTGTTGTTGGAAGCGCAATCGGATGATTTTTCTTATTTCTTTCATAATATATATTTCTTGACGGACATACAAGTGTTTTTTTATGGAATAATTACCCTCGACTAGAGCGCCGGACGGGGACAGAATACCAATTCATGATCAAGTAATCTTTGGGTTTTTGATAGGTGTACGTATCAGACGAAAGGAAATATCGTGTTTTCCATGAAGTACTGAACTTATATAAATTTCTCCTATCTTACATCACAAAAAAGCCCGATCTTCGGAATTAATATCCTTTTAAATGTTTTGTGTTTTTAACATTCGATATTTTCTATTCAATGCGTCCCTGTAATCACAAGGTTTCTTAGCATTAAATGTTTACAATGGTTACTATGTTCTAAGTAATTCTGGACATGTGATATAATTCATGGATTATCCTAGCGAAATATTATTATAGTGTTCAATGTTTATTTATAATACAGGGACTATTAAAATCAACAATATATTTCAATATAATACGCACACACATATCATATAAATTATTATTATGAGTATCTTTTTCAGAAGCAAAAATAGATCAAGGTTTAAAAAAGAAATGGCTACATTACACGACCTGCATAAAACAACAAACGAAAAGAAATTAACAATGATTAACACAGCGTGTATAAATGTAGATGTTTAAAATGTTCCTGCTTTCTCATTCCAGTCGCGCGACATGAAATTTTACTTCGTGAACTGAAATAAGGTCTAAACTTGATAATCTCTAGCTTCGCACGAGATCTCAGCCTTTAAAAGAAATCTCGCGAGATGTGACAGGTCACATGATCATCCTCTTTTCTATGGCTTTCATATGACGTTCAGACGTGATCGAGTCTTTACATTTATTGTTCGATGCCATCAGTGCACAAGAACGTTTCAGTAGTTTGTTCCTGTGTTTGTACACACTGTGTGGACACGATTTACTCTTTGATGTCAACGCTTGTTGCGTTTTTTTAACGTCAGTCATGGCCGAATCTGAGATAGATCTACATCGGACATTGAGTGTAGTCAAAAGGCTCAAAATCATGACGGCCGAAAAAGCCAAAAGGCAAAGAATAAACACGATCGAATGAAACCATCGACTAGCCAAGAGGCTCAAACCAGTGATCATGAAAATAAAAAGGATTACCCTCAAGACAGTGATGACACGCGTGAAGAGCGAGGACGATCTCGTTACAGAATACCTCGTAAGAGGAAACGTTATAGATCAAGATCAAGTTCTAGATCCTCCACTTCTAGTTGTGATTCTGATTGCTCGAAGGATACCGATGACAGCAGCAGCGATTTTGAGACTTCTGACAGTGATGCACGTTACCACCAACGCAAGCGTGATCACGCTAAATCTCGTTCACTAACGCGAGACTCGAGCCAAGATGGCGACAACAACAATGGCGGCGCCCAGTATGAACGATTCGCTCTACGTGAAATTGATTTAAGACCGTCACTGAGTGATGGTATGAACTCTTACATTGACCAAAACTTTACTGAATATCTCAAGGAGAGTGTTATTGAAGATTCGATTCTGAAAAGTTGCCCAGTTCCCAATAATCGGGCGTGTGAAACGAAAACACTCGATGATGAATGGGCCGACATGCTTGAAGAGAAACAAAACGCTGGAACTAAAGCACAGGATAGTGGCTTTCGAAGAATTCATCAGCGTGTTGTAAACATTATGGGACCGCTGTCCAAGGTTTGGTCCACAGTTGAAAGTGCCCGCGAAAATGGCGCTGAAGCTGATTTGGACATGTTCGAATTTCTTTCTGCGATTGAACAGACAGTCTGTCTTGTTGGACAAGCTGGTGTAGCAGTTAACTATCACCGAAGATTGAACATTCTGTCGAGATTTTTCAAAAATCAGAAGAAAGCTCAGAAATGTTTGGCTAAACACAAACACCTACTGCTAAAAGGTAGAACGTTATTTGGCAGTAAATTTTACAGAAAACTATCTAAACAATCCAAAGACAAAAAGAAATGGAAACTTTTACAAAGAGAACTGAGTGACAATAAAAAGTTCACAAGACCTCCCTTTCAGGGAGAGCCCACTCGTACAAGTGTGCTCGATCGAGTGGGCTTCCAATCAAGAAGCTATGGTGGATACCAAGGGAGCAGAAACACCCTCAGACTGCGTCATCGTGGCGGACGAGGTGGTTCACGAGGACGTGGCAGCCTCAACACAGAAGGCAGCACAAGAAAAAACAGGTATGTACCTGATGAAAAATCTAAACCTAGTTTGGAAAAACAGGATTCACCCAGAAATAGAAAAATTCAATTTTGTAAACATCCAAAACAAACTGGCAACAAATTTCATTGGTGGCAGACTAAAACTTTTTCTTGAAAATTGGAAAAAAAATTACGAAAGATGCTCAGATTTTGAGTCTAGTAAGGGGTATGAAAATCGAATTCATCAAACCACCAAACCAAACAAAAGAACCAAAACCACTTGTACTAAATCCAGAAGAAAGCAAAATTCTAGATCAGAAAGTAAAGGATATGATACTAAAAAATGCAGTGAATCCTGTCCTCCCAGACAAAAATCAATTAATAAGCACAATGTTCATAAGACCAAAAAAGTCAGGGGGTTTTCGTCCAGTGTTCAATGCGAAAAAACTAAACAAAAACATTTCACACAAACAATTGAAGATGGAAACAATGTCAATGCTATCAGATCTAATTCAGAAGAAGGACTACATGATAACAATAGACATGAAAGATGCATATTATTGTGTTCCCCTAGCAGAAAATCAGAAAAAATATGTTCGGTTCATATGGAACAAAACACTGTACGAGTTCCAATGCATGCCTTTCGGCCTAGCCCCAGCCCCCAGATGTTTCACAAAGGTTTTAAAACCTGTTGTTGCAATTCTGAGACGGTTAGGGATCCGCTTACTCATCTATCTGGACGACATTATTTGTCTGAACCAGAGTCTATCTCAGTTACAAATAGACAGAAATTCTATCATCAAAACGCTAGAATGCCTAGGCTTTGTAATCCCAGTTGATCCCATGCCAACAGATAGAATATCTGGGGTTCGAAATCAACAGCATTCACATGACACTATCTTTACCTGGCAAGAAGGTGATAAACATAACGGAGAAATGCAAAACATTGTTAAAAGCAGACACGATATCAGTGCGACAACTTTCACAAATAATTGGCAAACTTTCAGCATGCATCCCAGCAGTGCTACCATCACCTCTTCATTACCGATACTTACAGATGAACAAAACCAAAGCCCTCCTAAGAAATCAAACATACGAGGCACGTGTAATTCAGTACAGAGTCCAGAGAAGAACTCCATTGGTGGGTAAGCAATTTGAACACATGGAATGGCAAAGCAATCCTTGCACCGTGTTCAGACCTAACAATTGTGACCGATGCTTCGAAAAAGGGGGGGGGGGCAGTGTGCGGGCAGACACGGACTGGGGGCAGATGGAGCACATCCGAGAGCACACAACACATAAATGTGCTGGAGATGACAGCTGCCCTATTTGCAATTCAGGCTTTTACCAGATCAAACCAAAACATGCACATTCATTTGAAAACAGACAATCGATCAACGGTAGCAACAATCAACAGAATGGGAAGTCCACGTTCAACAAACCTTTTGAAAGTGGAAAAACAATTGTGGGAATTTTGTCTTCAAAGGAAGATAACAGTGACTGCCGAGCATTTACCAGGGAAAGACAATGTGATAGCCGACTGGGAATCGAGAAACTTTCAAGACTCGAGCAGTTGGATGCTGAAGAGAGTTTTTTTCAAACAAATAGTGAAAGTAATGGGCAGCGTGAGCATAGATCTCTTTGCAGACAGACTGACAACTCAAACAACACAACTTGTCAGTTGGCACCCAGATCCAATGGCAGTGGCGACAGACGCATTTACGCTGAATTGGAAGGACCTTCATGCATATGCGTTTCCACCCTTTTGCCTAATGACCAAAGTGCGCAAAGAGAGGAGTACTATCATAATAGTGACACCAACTTGGCAAACGCAACCATGGTTTCCAACCATTCTGAGCATGACGATATCGAGTCCAATTCTCTTACCACCAGACCCACAACTTCTGATGTCGGTGACTGGGAAGGCCCACCCACTGGTCCAAGAGCAGAACCTGACATTAGCGGCATGGAAAATATCAGGGAACGACATGTTGCATCAGGAATTTCTGAAAAAGGTGCCGAATTGTTGTCAAGATCAAGACAACATGGCACAAGGAAAGCTTACAACAGCAGCTGGAGAAAATGGGTTTGCTGGTGTGAGTCAAGGAAAATTAATCCATTACAGGCCACTCTGGTCGATATAATCAACTTCATCAGCGAGTTATTTACAAAAGATTACTCGTACAACACCATCAATGTAATGAGATCAGCAATATCTGCAATCCACCCTCACATAGATGGTTTTTTGGTGGCATTTGGTCAGAACCCAAAAATAAAACAAACTATGATGGCGATTCTCAAAGAAAGACCACCATTGCCTAAATATGGAGACACATGGGATGTAGACAAACTATTGAACTACATTGTGTCACTCGGTGAGAATGAAGGGTTAAGTGATCAAGCCCTAACACACAAACTAGCTACACTCATAGCACTAACCACAGCTTGTAGAGCATCAGAGATCCAAAAGCTTGACCCACAATATTGTAAAATTCAATCAGATGAAGTAGTGTTTACCATTGTCAAGATGACAAAGACCAGAAGAGTAGGTCATGCACCACAAACGGTAGTCATACAAAGCTATAACATTGCAGAACTTGACACAGTAAAAACACTAGCAGCATACAACAAAAGAGTTGAACACTGGCGAATTTCAACTGAACAGAAACATCAACTGTTCTTAAGTTGTCCAAAACCTCATAATCCAGTACAGGTTTCGACCATCTCCGGATGGGTTAAGAAACTCATGAAAAAAGCATTTAAAGCAGGGCTTTCGGTAGAAGAAATTCTTGATTTTGCTAATTGGACTAATGCAAGTACTTTTCACAAATTCTATCACAAAGAAACTAAAAAGATTTCTTATGCCACAAAAGTACTAAAAATCTGAGCCAATAAGTTTACCTGCATGGCTTTAAACTATCAAGTTTAGACCTTATTTCAGTACACGAAGTAAAATTGTAAATTTCATAAGTGCGCGAAGCGCATGATAATGAAATTATAATTTTATAAGGGAACTGAAATAAGGTCTAAACTCCCACCCACACCTCCCTTAAAATTATCATGTTGGACTGATGATGATAATTGTGTTGCAGTTAAACTTCTATGGACCGGCTGGAAAGCAAGTTTCAAGTTACAGTGTTGGTTCCTCACCGAGAAGATCTGTTCATGAATATTACAAGATTGTGACCAGAGACATTTATTTTGTTTTTCCCTGACTTGGGTTATAACTAATAATGCCATACAGTAAAAAATTTGTTGCCAAGAAGCATTGTGTTGATAAAATTTGAGAGGATACATAAGTGTTTGTCTTAATATTTGGATGTTTAACAATGCACGTCTAAAGCCATTCAAAAAGAGGATGATCATGTGACCTGTCACATCTCGCGAGATTTCTTTTAAAGGCTGAGATCTCGTGCGAAGCTAGAGATTATCAAGTTTAGACCTTATTTCAGTTCCCTTATAAAATTATAATTTCATTATCATGCGCTTCGCGCACTTATGAAATTTACAATTTCAACATCACACAAATGCGAGCAACAATTTTATTGATTAACTTGTTGATTCATTCAAAAAGAAATTCAGGAAGTAATTAAAATTACCATTTCCATTTGTGTATTCACAAACAACATAATAATTAGGTAGTCTTAGAGACCATACTTTTCAAAATGACCTTTGAAGAAAACAGATAGACAATTGATAAAAGTTACTTTTTACGAAATGTCAGGTTTTGTTATCCCAAACGAAAGTCTTTCCTCGTGGCTGTAAGCACAATGATATATCACCCAAACGGCCGAAGATTACGGTGAACGTTTTCCTTGAAATTTCAAGATAAAAATTTTAAAAACCAAATGGCCCTAATATGCCACCGTAGAAGATACACAGGTGGATATGTTTTTTTATATCAGCACATGTGTTTTCTATTGATTACAAGTGTTGATTGGTCGGTTACCCAGAGAATACAAAACGATTAAGTGAAGGGACACTTTTCAAATTTCATTGATATAAAACCGCTGCCGAACTCACGCGTGGCGATTTAGAAAAGATTTTATTTATTAGGCATCATGTTTACTTCAAGTAAAGGCATTAGCGCACACTTGTATTTTGTAAACAAACACGAATGCACAGACAATGCATATATCTGTGAATATCACTATAACAATACGCACTCAGCTAATCTACCTCGTAAGTTATTTAGCAAGCTAAGTATGTACGTTATCAGACCGGAAATATTTAAAGCAATGTTGGCTTATATCCGGAAATATTTAAAATTTGCCTAGATAACCACTCCGTAATTTTCATAAAATATTGTTTACCTTTGATACGAACCTAAATGTCATAGGTGGTGATAGGATATTTAATTACGTTTGTCACGAGTGAAAATATCAACTTCAACCCCACCACGAGATGAGATAAACATCGTATTTGACAAACTTAATAACATATTCTTTTTATTATATAATTTCATTCTAATTTTGTTGACGTTAGTGTTTATGGTGTCGATAAACCTTTCTTAACCCTAAAAGTAGTCCCGGCACAAAGAGGTCCTGGAAAGTTTATCAACAGTGACGATATATTATACCGCTACTGTCATCAGTGACGACATATTATATCGCTACTGTGACCACATACAAGGTTTATTACACTGATAATTTTATTTCATTGCTTATTATATAATAAAACAAATCAAAACACCTTAACTGTTCATGTCCAAAAGACATATATATGACAAATACTGGTTTCTGCACGGCTGACCATAGATTTGAACCTAAAGTGTGCTGTAGTGCCCAATGTGGAACAAATTGTAGAGTTGAAATTCTACCCCTTTATTTGACAATTCGTTTTACGCATTCAGGGAAACTTTAATTTGCTAAATTGATTATCTTTCAAAAGCAAATAATAGCACTAACAATGTATTCACTGAGGAGGGGTGTCGTAGTGTGACAGCTCGTCAATTTCAAAGTAAGGTTGGTTCGACTAATATTATACATATTTCAAAAGAAAGCCGCGTACCGACCCTTCGAAATTCCACTTTCAGAGTAGTAAAACCAATTCGATGAATCAGCACCGTGATCTCGGGTATTTACTGGCTTGAATAACATCGTTTCGTACAAACATTTACTAAGATAGAAGGGGTGTCTAGACTTTGTTATGTCTATATATTTAAGTGGTGCCCTTTCATATAAATGATTTAGCATAGATATTATACATCGTTTGCATACATATTTTATACATTTCCTAAACAAAACTTTTTACAAATTTTATTATCCCCTGAAGATTAATAAAGCAAATCTATTCAGAATTTCTTTTTTTTTATTTAGAAGGAATGTTTAGACTCAGGATGGGAATCGCTCCTCATTTCCGTGGCGCGATATACTGCGATACAGATAAGCCTATTGAAATATATTAGTACTTTTCATATTTGAGTTTTCTCATGCGCTCTTGACTCATAAATAACAGCAATAAGAACGGTTATCAATACTAGAGTGGCCTTCGTTTTGTAAAGAGAGATAATTCAGTGACTGATTTCGGACTTTTAACAAGTCTGTGCTATTTCCACATTGCAACTTCACACTTTCAGTAATATCACGTTTATCATGGTTTCATTATTACATGGAAATTGTTACTTTTAAACGTGCGATACATGTATTGGATATTTTAGAAGAGTCACTCAGTGTACCGGTACGTATCATGTTGAATCTGCATTGCAATATAGACCTACCGACATATCAATTATAGCGCGCACTCTTAGTTAAGACGGACTTAAATAAAATAAAAATACCGTATCCATTAAAGAATTGGTGGATGAAATAATTAGTTTTACAAACACCTGAAAATATATAGTTATGAGAAAACTTGAGCACCCATAGATCTTGAAAATAAGTTTCATTTATGTCAAAGGTAAATTCACATGTGTTATTTTTACCTCATCATATATATAGCAATAATATTGTTTACTTCGGTCTAGTTATTATATCCGCATAATTCAAGGAAACAAAAGGAAATTTAATCATGAACTAGCCTATATTTAAAGTAGAAAAGTGTAGATAATGGTATCACATTAAAATGGAGTTTACATCAGGTTATGGCTATAGTTTTAATGTCTCACGCTATCATGATTTTTTGTTGCTATATTTATTTCATGACATCGTTCTGGGTCCAAGGCTATATATTTTTAAAAGGAGGATCCAGCCTGAGTAGAATAATTTACCCTTAAAACAACAACTACCAAATATTTTCAAAATGTTGTCATGATAATAAATGACCTTGATTGAGACTAAAAAATAACATTTTCTTAAATGTTAATTTTTTTAATAGTTCCACCATCCAGTTTCAAAACGGATTGTTTGTCGACGCATTTTGAAGTTCGATTTGTATTAAATTCAGATCACCCAAAGGCAGTGAAAATGTATGAATTGGACATACTCGATTTCTAAGGGGCAAATTTAACCCTAAACCATTCTTAAACAGGGTTTTTCTCAAATAATTAGCCAAAACATTTATTACGTAATGTAAAAACTATGTAAACCGGAAGTGCCTTACTCGCAAAGCAAAGGGAGCTTACTCTGGTCGGAATTTCTCTTAACCATTGGCGTAACGTGGAACCGTAACACCGTGTATTCTTTCGTGTGCTCGATTGTGCTGTGTCATCGATGCCCGTGCACGATTTCCACGGACTGACATTCATACAAAGATGACGTACTTTGGAATCTCGAATAAAGTTACTTGAAGTAGGCCTCGGACATTACCGACAATTTCCAAATGCTTTAAAGGGGGCTCACTCTCTTCAGTGAACTGTCGGGTTTCGCCGTGTTTGACCCCGTTACGAAGTTGCATACGTTTATTAAACTGGAATTTGATATGATTGTAAAATGTTAATCACAATAATGTTATCTCTTGTAAAAATGTCCGGCGGACAAGTACTCGGACAATATTGTTGCTAGGCAACTAGTGAATTCATGCGCGTTAGACGAAGTAAACAGAGGACTGCATAACCAGATTATACACCCTCTAACTTTTCACAGCAGCCAATCAGAAGTGGGTATTTTGCTCAAATTCGTGCAGTCCGGCAAGTGCATGTATTCATCAGAAACTCCACGTCAACCCGATTACACATCACGTGATTATGATACAGGATTCCCATTGGTCCAAACTAAGTACCCCTCCCTTAACACATAGCATTATGACTTCGAAAGGATATACGAAGCGTAGCGGTCAGTGTAGATGTATCATCCCAACTGCGGATCCGCCCCATCTTAAGATGGGACGCGTCCCAACTTGGGATTCCAAGTTGGGACGTCCCATCTTGAGATGGGACGGGGGATACTTAAACATGTTAATAATATTCATATTTTATAATAATTTTTGTTAGTAAAACATGTTTTTAAATAGTTTTGTTACATTCTTTTCACACCTAAGAAGAAAATTTGATTTGATGTTCATTTACTTCACTTTTTCACTCGGTTTCATATGTGATCGAGTACGAACGATTCAACACACCTCAAACATTTATTTAAAGTCACATTTGATCACTGATTGAATCACATTTGTTAAGTGACATAACAAAATCAGATCAATGTCTAGTTTTATATTTAGATAGTAGTTTTCAACATTTTTCAAACGAACAATACATGCGTAGATCGAACAGCTGACATCACAGAGACATCTTTGTATCTTAGTTTCTTTACAAAAAGGTGGTATAAACTATTAACAATCACAGATATGAAGTTATTCTAATACATATCCAAGTTTTACAATACTAGTGATAAATTGCTTTTTCAAAAATATATAATTAAAAAACGTACCTTATACAGAGAAATGAATAATTCATGCAAAAACCTCCTATATATGTATAAACAGAAATTAAGGTACTCTCCATCGTTACAATGCAGCACTGACTAGACTGAATTTGTTAATGTGTCAGCTTGGCGTGACAGAGAACGGATGATTGGACACCAATTTCCCCACCGTAGGAACTGTTAGGCTATAACAACATATGGAGACACTAAAACCCCATGTTGTTTTAACAGAGTACTATGTTGTTCATCTACTTGGCGACTTGGTTGATTGTATCAAATATGAAAATAATTAAAAGTTCTATTATCGAAGTCTGGTTCCCCAACATTTTAGATATTTTCAAATAGTGCCAACCTTAGGGTTTGAATATTCCCTCGTAACTCATAACAATATACTAAAATCTATCTTAACGGCGACAAATCTTTGTCACAGAGTGTTAACGAATTCCTAATAATATATATTTATCATTTCATAAACGATACCAATCGATTTTTTTAAGCTCTTTCCTAAAATTTGTAAAAGAAATGTAAGGTAGACAAAGCATGATATGAATTTGAGTTTAGTAAGAATAATTGCAAATGTATATTTCCACCAATGTACTTGATATCTAAATAGTTTTATGTTTGGTTCAGGAAAAGAATTTATATAAGCATTTGCTGCCTGTTTGCTAATCCTTTTTTCTTTTTGTATATAAATTCTGAATTTTGTGTAACACATGTTTTATTGAAATAGAATACCGTTTAAATCATAGAAATATACTTACTAACCATTATATGATTACACACATTGCATATTTTCATACAATGAAATATCGAATATTTTACAATAGGCAATGACAGTGTCAATATCAATTTTGTATAAGAAATGACAGTTTCTATATTAGATTTGTGTAAGCAATAACAATATGAATCACTTAGTCCTCTAAGGATATTACACTAGTACATGTATGTCAGCACAAAATAACTCGATAAGTCTTAGTATATCAATAAACTTCATTGATGTGTATTTACAAACCTAATGCCTTTTTTCGGGGGGACATGTTAAGTAGCTTATTTAAAGATAAAAAAACGATTAGTTAAGTAAACTTTCAGCTGTAAAATAACAATATTACACTGAAATGTAATTCTTTCCCCTCACCTACTCATCTTATTTGACTTATGTACGGATCAGTTGATTAACGTATTAGTAGTAGGAACACACAACAATTCTCTCAATTCAACGCTTCTAACAAGCCTAGATAGACGCTTGTACATATACAAAAGCAACCTTTCAATACTGATCAAATTCATATGTTACCTCGGGCTATGTAGAAAACAGTAGAATAATTTTTCTCAACAAGGGTTTGTGTCAAAAAATCTAGTGAAGGTAAACAAAGTTTTTCAGTGAACAAACTCCGTTTATAATCTTCTTGTAGTATTGATAAGAAATGAGTTGAAATATTGCATTTCTAAATTAGCATAAAGAAATCGCCTTTGCAATATTGAATATCTTAACGTATTGTGCTGCAACTGTACATCGTATTTGTTTGACTTTGTGTTGTATGTTGGATGGTTTCAAAATATAATTTTTATTGGAGCGGTATTAATATAAATATAAGCTTCCAGCTTGCCTCCAAATCTAATTTCTTTTTATAGAAATGAAAACAATTTGTTTAAACCATAATCTTCTTTTGCAAATCTTGGAAACTAAGTTATCTTGTTTTTAAAAATCTATTGAAAAGCGTGCTATTTCCCCATAATTAATCAATGGATGATGTAAGATTTCATTTTGGTTACTTGACATGATAATCGTTCTGTTATTGAAAAAAATATTTTGAATATATTTAGTGTGGCAAAACAACTTTCATCGAATAACAATACAATAACACTAAACATAATATTTGTTGTTGTTTTTGGTTAGGGTTTGATCACGTCTGCTTCCACCTATCAGAGATATTGCCGATAGGGGCAAATGCCTTGATAAAAATGAATGATGATCATTGACTAAAACGACAAACGCTCGGCGTGTACCTTTGTAGTGTTACAAGCATGCTCATGTGCAATTGGTACCCATTCTTGTCACTAATTGGAAGGTGACACACAGGTATTAGTGTCATAACCGAACCGGATGTTTACCAAAATCCCTTCTTTCGGACACCCCCCCCCCCCCCCCCCCCCCCCCCCCTCCCCACCCAACCCACACCCATCTCTGAACTACCAAGCAGGTATGTTTGCCATTTGCATCACGACACTGATCAGATCAGGTTCGATCGGAAATATGAGGAGACATAACTGGATTTATTTACTGGACATCTTATAAGCATTGACGGAACACCACTTATAGGTTAGTGTTTGTGAATTATGTTACATACATACATACACTTTTAGATTCGACTATCAAACACAATATATAAGTACATTGGAATCTTGCTTAACGGAACGGTTTATGTGTCAGAAATTGAACTGGTTACAAGGCATTAGATTAGCATTCTTGGTATTCACTTAGAGTAGGTTTTGAGTGTATAATTGAATATAAATTCTTTTTTTATTTGCTTAACATGCTTTCATAATTAAAAATATTTAAGGATATAATGAAATAATTTATAAGACTTTGTGTAAGAATTACTTTTGAAATCGTATTGGGCTATGATGAAAGACTCGTATGCGATGAGAGATATATATAGCCAATAAGTCATGAAAATCAACATAAAATCAAAATATCTTTCGATGTCCTTGAAGCACTTATCTAAATGATACATGTTATCATGTTATTACTAAATTCAACATTAGAATAAGGATATTATTAACATGTTACAGTATCTGCCGTCCCATCTCAAGATCGGACGTCCCAACTTGGAATTCCAAGATTCTTAAGATGGGACGCGATCCCAAGTTGGGATGATACATATATACGTTTATGTTTGGTAGTATCTGTGATAGCTGTTCCCTTCTATTCTACTAAAGCAATTTCTCTTTAGTAAACGAAGTTACATTATATCGTTGCTTTACAGAATAATCGGCCATTGCTAATTCGAAAGTGAAACTAAGAATATATCTAAGCCATATAGATTTGGATATCTGTTTAATATAATGCTAGTTGACATAATCAATCAAAGTCATATCGTTAAACAAAAACTATAAAAATTATATGTTATGAAATACCAGAATTTCAGACAGTCCTCGCTTTTTGACGATTTTACCTCACTTTTCCAGCGGGAGATCAAGCGACTGTCCGACTTCCGCGTTGCTTATGTTGACGGTGTTAGGAGTAACTGGTCCCTGTGTTAAAAGTTCCCTTCATGTCTCGTGGAGCAAAAATATTCCATGGTTGGCTAAACACTACCCGAATAAGGACTCAAGATAATCATCGTTATCAACGATTTTGTTAGAATTGTGGTAGATTTGTGGAGTCAAGGAGTATATTTTATATATTGTTATGATAATATGGAGGCGATTCCGGTTTCAGAAAATATCTGTTTTAAGACGCTTCTACTAAATCCCTCTTAAAGACTTGTCTGTTTACCGGAAATTCACTTTTAATACAACTGTCGACATCGTACAAATGCCATTACTCATTTGATACGTAAAAGATTTCACTGAGTCTTACTGAAGCTTGTTCTATATGAAAAAATAAACTTTGGACCCGACATTATTTCCCAAGTGCTCTGGTGTAATAAAAACTTTTTAATCGATAGAAACCATTGGAAATATGCCGAACTTTAAGTTCATGCACAAAAGAACCTTGCATATATTATGATTTAACCAAATATGTAGCAATTCTCTTTAAAATTATGACATTAACATGTCCGGTCACATTGCTCTTTTAGTATCTCAAACATCTAGCTTGAAATGTATGTCCAGGCGACCTGGGTTGTGGCTTGAAAATGACCTGAAATTACAGCGCACAGTGACAAACCATGCGACTGCACAGCGTAAGAGTTTTAGGAGTGAGGGTCATGTAGCGAGCTGTTTGATTCATTAGATGTCTCTAGAACAACTTAAGCAGCTTTTTAGAAGTGTTTAAGGAGATCGGATACAAAAATGTATTCAGTTACTTTGGTCATTCTGGGTATGCTTATTTGGTTTCAATAGAAAGAATTTTAACTTAGCGCATCTTGGGGTAAGAACCTTTTCCACCCCTGTATCAATAATCTATTCAGTATTATTTAATGATACTTGGTAAGTGATGTAAGACCGAGTGATAGAGTGGTGCATTTTGTTACTTTGGTTGTCCTTGGTATGGTTATTTGGTTTCATTGGAAATAATAATAGGGGTAAGGACCTTTTCCGCCTCTGTCTCAAAAACCTATTCAGTGTTATTTCATAAGACTGGGAATTTGATTAAACCTAATGATGGAAAGTAACTATTTTCTACTTTTTTAATTTGAATGTTTTATTTCTTCTGGTGTCCATGGAAACTATTTGAATTTGTTTGAGTGGTGCGTTTTGCTCCTTTAACTATCCTGAAATTGTTTTTGTTTCTCATACCCACTGAAAATAATTAATTTAGTGCGTGAGTGGTGAATACGGGTATGATGATATAGTCGAATTGAAAGTTTGGCTGGGGGACATCACAGTGCATGAAATGCATTTATTTCTAGATCAGTACATGATTTCTTTCTATTAAGGTATTGCAGTATTGATGCAGAGAAAAGCAGCACATCATTTTGGAAAGATATTTCTAGGCCACATAACATTGATTTAATGTTTTTAAAGATGGAGCGATTTCCGACTTATTCATGATATTAAACATGGGGACACATCTTCAAAGATGTAGTATTTTGCTTCCACAGAAGAAGACTTAAATAGGTTTTGAGGGGGGAGGGTTTGTCCTGTATATAGATTAAATATATAATCGAAGTTCTACAGATTATGATCCTCTTGAGCAAACGCATCTTTATGAACGATTTCAGCTCTCTAATGCCAGTACATATAAAACAGAAGAAGTAAATTGTATAAGAAAAGGCTACCTAATCCACATACTATAGTAATTTGAAATGCTTCATATTATGAAGATAAAACATTTACTTGGAAATTAATTGCAGTCTCATGCTGTGAAACATTATTCATTTACTTTCAAAACTTGATCTTATATGTTTACAGAAAAAAACCTCAAGTAAATCAAATCATTTAAAAAAAATTAGTCTTGTTTTGTTTTGAATTTTATTGCATCATGTATTAATCAATAACAATAATGTCCATGTCGTATTTTTGAAAAGTCCAATGGTAAAATATTTTATCATAAATAACATAAATTCCAAAAGTTTACAAAGAAGAATGGGAATTAACCTGCATTTGACTGATGAGAAAACATTTTGAACATTGCCTTTTTTGGAAAATATTTTGCATTAGGAACGGGATAACAAAAACACCTGCAAACTTTTTCATTTGCATGACATAATTCTCAATAGTGGGGCGGTTAACGAAGAATTTTTGGTAGAATCGTGCACTTTGGGTTAAAAGTATGAAACTTTGTACGTAGATTGCATGGAGCAGTTTGGGATGTGGATCCACCTCAACAGCTCCCCCTAGTGGCCATTTCCGCCATTTTTTCAAAATGGCCGCCAATTTATTGAAATACTTACAATACTTTTTAACTAATCATTGCAGAGTCATGATTTTGGTGTCTTATTGTATAATTTGAGGCCAACAAAGTCAGTGAAAACAAAAAAACATAAGATAGAATCAATTATTCAAAAAAGCAAATTAAAATTAACAGAAAATTCAAACTTTTGTGAATATTGCAAAAAAAAAAAAAGCTCCAGATTAATTCTTTTTCTGTTTAATAGCATGTAAAGGAAAAAATAAATATCTTTTTTAAAAATAATATATAGTTGAAAAAAAAAAATTACTGCTCCCTTCAAAATGGCCGCTAGCAGACGACACAACAGGAACATTTGCTCTTGGAAAAAAGGTATGTATCTGATAAAAGTGATAGTCAAAATATGGAAATGTTGATAAAAGGAAACAATGTATCACATACCTCATGTATGTATACGCAAGTAAAAAAAAATTGAATAAAACAAAATTGGTCCCATAGTCATTAACATCTTTTCGTAAGGACTTCAAGGGAGATAATCAAAAGTAAACTGCTCTCGGGGACCAGTCATTTTTTGTTGTTGAAAATGTTCAGTGTTTAAGAAGCTAATTATTGCTTTTATATATATAGAGTTGAGCCTAGTTTAAACTCTTGAAATTTGATTATATCAAGGCAAAATGTCTGAACGTCTATTCATAGTTTCATTTGTCATCAATTCACAATTTTCTCATGACTCAAGTAGATGATCTACAAAGCTAAGATCCTTGACAAACTTAGCCTGTAACTTGACAAATAGTATAAAAGATTAAACATATCACCTTAATATCTGGAAAACCTCTTTTCAAAATGAGGCATGTTTATGTATTAATGATATTGACTTTTGCTCTTGTTTTCTATGTTACATGTACAAGAGCATATGCACATGTTGTGGCGTGGATGGTTTAGACTAATGACAACTTACCATGTCAAAGCTATATAAGCTTGTTGATATCCAGAAGCCAAACCTTTCTAATCAGACTGACAATCCAACTGACTGGAATTCATGTATTCTTTGCCAGAAGAAAAATTTAGAAACCCTTCAATGTCTTTCAAATTCAACACGACAGGATGTTGGTGCAGGATATAAATATGTAGCTGAAAATCTTCTTAAATTTCAAGAACTGAATTTCATGCCACAATATATTATTGTACATCACTTAGATTAAAGCTCAGGGCTGGAACAAGAATTACATGAAAAATATGCATCCTGGCACAAGTCGTGTAGAAATAAAATAAGTAATGCCAAGGTTCTGAGAGTATGTAAGAGAAAGAATGAAGAGCTACAGGAGCCAAGTCCGGTGACGCAAAGGACACATGCATATTTTGTGACAAAGTTGCTGGGTCTGCTGGCCTTCACCGTGCCTTGTGATGTTGATTTCAAAGTAAGAAGGTGTGCTACAGAGCTGTGTGATTCACAACTGTTGGCAAAGTTAGCTGCTGGGGACATGGTGGCGATCGATGCCCAGTATCATGCCAAATGCTTAGCAAAACTCTACAAACAAGAAAAACTGTTAGGAAAGGGCTTGGCAGAAGGTTCAACAGAAAATGTTTTACATGGCATAGCTTTTGCTGAAATAGTCTCATATATAGAAACGTACAGAGAATCCTTGGAAGCCAGGCCTGTATTCCGGATGGGAGATATCAAGAACCTGTACATTTCAAGGTTTCAGAAACTTGCTTTGAAGGATGTTCAAGTGCATACCACAAGACTTAAGAACCGGATTTTAGCTGCTATTCCAGACTTAACATCTCATACTGAAGGCAGAGAGGTTTTACTTGCATATGACCAGGATATTGGAGCATCTCTAAAGCAAGCATGTACTGAAGATTTTGATTCTGAGGCACTTACTCTAGCTAAGGCATCTAAGATCATACGACGTGATGTCTTTAAATTGAAGCAGGCTTTCATTGAACAATTTACAGAAGACTGTCAGGACACGGCTGTGCCTTCAACCCTTACTGCATTAGTTAACATGATACTTGGTGGGCCAAATATTAAAGAGAATTCTGCTCATGACAAGCCAATGTACTCTACAAACCAAACTATCTCACAACTTATTGTGTTTAACAGTTTGAAATGTTCCAAACAACAGGCTTTACAAAGCACAACTCATCAACACAACAGAGAGAGAGAAACACCTGTACCCATCTATCTCGCCCTAAAGATTCATGGAGAAACAAGAAAGAAGGAGGGTTTGTCGCACGCAAGACAAACTGTCCCTTTTCTGCCATGGCACTAGACCAGGCCCATGAACAAGTGAATGCCCTTGTGACAGGTAACGGCGGGGCTGTTGGTTTGGGACAACCCAAATGCCCTACAACGTTGGATGGTGGCAGGGCCTGAAATATCAAGGATCGTAGCAGAGTTTGAAAAGAGTACATACATTAACACCAATGATTCTCCAAAACACCATTAACAAATTGCATCAGTTCAAACCTCATTTGCTAAGGAAGTGGCTGCTCTTATTGATATCTTTGAAGAAATGGGGAATCCATTCAAAGAAGACAGTGGCGATCTCCTCACAATTGACACAAAACTCATAATGGACTCAAATGTACACAAGACAGTGAGGAATGTCTATAAACTGGGCCAGGAGCAGTACAACCTTTTGGTGAAAGACAGATTCGTGGATCAAACTAAACCATTCAAAGACCCAATCAAAAAGAATAAGCTCCAGTTGTTCTCTAGCAAGAATAGTCCTCCAAAGCAGAAATCCCCAGTGGCAACAATGAAGGAAGACTGTACCCTGTTCTCCAGACTATACATCGCATGCCAGTCCAGGAAGGGGCAATCTTGATGAATTTTTCAAGCATGAGAATCGGCCATGGCCCCCATCACTTTCAAAGGCTGGTGAAATGAGATCTGGCAACAATGCAGATCTTCTTACAGAGCTTGAATCATTAGCACAACCAGCAGTAGCAAGACCACAAGCGACTGCATTGGTATTGGATGGAGCAGTGATTGTTCAAATGCTGTCACCAGGAACCTCCAAGACCTTCCAAGATTACACAAAGAAGGTTTTCATGCCATATATCCAGGACCAGCTGCAACACGTGAAAAGGCTTGACATAGTGTGGGATGTTTACAACTCAGACAGCTTGAAGGCAGCAACCAGAGAGAGAAGGGGAAATGGAGTTCGCAGAAGGGTTGAACGTTCATTAATGGTACCCAGTAACTGGCAAAGCTTTCTTCATGTCAATGAAAACAAAACAGACCTCTTTTACTTGCTGGCAGAGGAGATTACAAGCACTCAATTTCAAGGCAAAGAGGTGTACAGCACTCAAGGAACCAGGTACTCTCAACATCTCAGAGAGAACCATGCACACACGAGGAAGCGGATACACGACTAGTACTGCACCTTTGGGATGCTGCACATGATGGCCATGATAAAATTATGGTGAGGACATCCGACACTGATGTTGTGGTATTAATTTTATCAAAACTGCACAGCATCCAAGTTAGTGAGGTATAGATATCATTTGGAGTTGGGAAACACCACAGATACATTGCATCACACGATATCGCTTCTGCCCTGGGCCCATCCAAAGCACCAGGGTTGGCAATGTTTCATGCATTCACGGGAAGTGATAACACATCCTTTTTTGCTGGCAAAGGCAAAAGGACAGCATGGGGCATTTGGGCTGTATTCCCCGATGTGACAGATGCATTCTTGTTACTTGCTGATGCTCCATCAAGTATCCCAGACAACATATTTGCTTTGTTGGAGAAATATGTTGTTCTAATGTATGATAGAACATGTGGACTGTCCAGGGTGAATGAGGCAAGGCAGCATCTATTTGCAAGACGATTCCGAGCTTTGGAGAATATCTCTCCAACACAAGCAGCTCTCAAGCAGCATGTACTAAGGGCACCCTACCGGGGAGGGCATGTTTGGGGGCAACTTCTGCAAAAAGAGCCATTGCTACCAAGTCCTATAGAGTGGGGATGGGACAAGAGGAATGGATCATGGCAACCAAAGTGGACCACCATTGGTCAAGCTCAAGATGCTTGCTATGAAATGATTCATTGCAACTGTAGAAAGCATGCAGGGGTTTGTGTAAGTGCTACAAGGCCAGCCTCCAGTGCACTGCTCTTTGCCTATGTGAAGGCAATTGTTATCAAGATTAACCAAACATCTGCATATTAAATGATTCTTCTTCTTTGATTATATTGTGAAGACCACAAAACGTGATTCTACAATGAACAGTTATAAAGTTATATATGTATTTAGTCTATTTGGCGGCCATTTTGGAAAATTTGCCATAATGACCACCAGGGGGAGTTGCTGAGGTGGATTCACATCCCAAAATAATCAGTAAGGTTCAAGCCACCTATGTGCCAAGTTTCATGCTTTTAACCCAAAGTGCACGATTTCTTGCTTAACCGCCCCACTACAAGGCAAGTTCAATTCTTTGAAATCCTATATCCCAAGAGGACATGTTGATTCCATTAATACAGGGTTGAGCTCCCGGCCTAGTTAGCGAAATAGTCAGTCATCTTTAGTCTGGAGAAGGAAGCGTCTTTAAAAAATGTGGCAAATGGGTCTGTATTGAAGAAAACTTAGAAAAGAAAACTTTTTCATTGAAAAGGAATATTTTAATTTTTTGATTCATGCAGAATTTTATAATTGCAAACAGAATATCGTTTGTATTTAAAGTCGTATTTCGATTGTTGTAATTTTAGTTCCCGAATTTCAGATGATGTTTTTTGCCAACACATAAGCATTTCTAGCAACTGCTATATGATCATAAGGTTTACTAGTATATCATAGTTGTTTAAAGTATTTGTTATTTGTTATCACTTAAGTCCATTTTTGAAAGTGTAATAGGTTTATTCAAATGATGTAAAATCAATTCAAAGACATATCAATGTGAGGATACAAAGCACATCACCACTTTTTATGCAAAAATAATTTTATAATTTTTCAGTTAAGGATATTATCAAAATAAATATAAAAGCGACCTCTGTGTACAAAAAATTCTGTTACTATTACTTTGATTTAAAAGCGGAAATCCTACATTGGTACAAATTACAAATCCAAGTGTAACATGAAACATGTCAGTATAAAGTTCAGGGTTTTGACATCCTGTCCTTCATACTGTTTGCAATTTAATATAAATACCAGGCAGATGTATTGACATTTTGCACCGATTCAACCGCAACGTCCCAGGTTGCACGCTTTTCACACGTTTCACGTGCAGGAGCTCTCTTGTGATGATAAACAACTAACAAATGAAACTCTCAGTTGATTTCTATGATAGATCCTTCATAATGGAGACTGGAACATATTAATTTAGTGAATAGCTACATTCGATATTGAGGTTAAAAAGATATTGTACAAATTCAGGTAACATACTTGAGTATAAAATTTCAGCCTTTATTAATAAACACTGACATTCTTTCTTGTTCAAATCCGATGTACATATCACAAAGAAGTAAGGACACTTTCACGGTCCTCGTCAGTTTGGCTAAATGGGCTGCACGCTTTTCACGTGCAAGAGCTCTCTTCTTTAATAATTAAAACTCTCATCGCAGTTTACATGTCTAAATGAATCATGACCATCATTTTGGTGTAAATTTGTTAAATGAATAAATAAAAACATTGTTTATCTCTCTTGAAATATGAACATTGTTATTCCATCTCTGAAGGAACTAATCAAATATTCTTCTCAAGCCTGTTGATTTTATTTGACATGTACATGGTAAGTTTGGGAATACCAAGTGTACTTATCAATTAAGGATGATCCATTGTCACTGCAATTTATTTATCGCAAATAACAAATTTCACGATTTTATTCTTAGATGCACAAGTTAATGAGCGTATTTTTGTGATGAAGCTACAAAATATTTATGATCAATTGTCCAATATATATTATCTTGAATAAAGGCATTTGGTACATAAAGATATATTTAGTAAAATGATCTTAATTTCAAAGGCAATATAGTCCAATGGCTTTGAAATGTTAAAGAATACAAACAAATATGTTTTTATATAAACAAACAATTGTTCAGCAAGTATAGGTATGGAAACATGACACATGTCAGTTTTTCACCTATTCAATTTGTGCTGTATTTCAGTGTCTTTACTATTTGTGTCTACTTGAAGATGAAACATTACTCAAATGTAAACACTTGAACAGTGTAACAATCATCTTCACCATAGTGTATGACGGATATTTGTCCTCTCTCATCCCAGTCTATACCAAAAGGACAACAAATCCCCTCCTCTGACGTTAGTAGGTCTCTCACAAACTCTCCAGACTCATTCAGCATTATCACCTTGTGTTCATAACAATCTGTCACGAGTATGTGTCCTGTAGCAGTGCTGGTGACTCCTGCAGGCCACATCAGTGCTCTGTCTCCTGTAGGGGAGTAGTTGAACACTACTTCTCCCTGGGGAGTCACACACACCACAGACTTGGTCTCATAGTCAGGTATCAGGATGTTCCCTTGTCTTGTGGTACAGAGGTAGTCTGGTTTCTGTATGATATTCTCTCCGTTGTGTATTGGACTGATAGAGCACATCACATTCCCACTTCTATCTATGATATCTACACAGGGAGGAGAGTCAGAACCTGCTGCCAGTGTTGTTGGTGTCAGGGCAGTCAGACCAACATACTGCTTCAGTGTTGTTATCGTCGAGTCGAGGGCCAGGTCAGGGGTCACTGACAATACTGCTATTTGTTTAGAGTCAAGGGTGACAGCTATCTTATTGTCATCTAGCTTGGTAATCTTGAATGGGGTATTGTTCATACTCAGGCGACTGTGATGCTGTTTATTGTTTCTCTTGAAGAAAGATTTGATACACTTGTTATTGTAGTCAGTGACAATGATTGTATCTGAACCTTTTACTACCATGCTCACAATATCACAAATTTGTGGTTTGTCCTTATCCAGTTTGGTTCTGCAGTCTACAGTGTGGCTTAATACAGGTGTAGACACAGTGTCCGGATCAAATACATCAAGGACTTGAATCTTCCCCAGTGACAATTCGCTCAAAGATCTTTCTAGCCTGTCAACATCCTGTGATAACTCTATTCTAGTCCTCGATCCTCTCCTCTTCACGTCTCCTACAGACTCTGTAGCCTCAAACTCACTTGACTGGTACAGATCATACATGTCCATCTCGCCCTCAGATTTTAGAGCTTGATCTATCAACTCGGCCTGTTGTCTGTATATGTTGCTCGCCATATCTCCTGTTTTGATATCTGCTTTCAATTGATCTTTCTGTTTATCTGTGACTTTATTCAGTTTGTCCAGTAGTTCCTTCTCCTTCTTCTTCACAGCATCAATAACTCTCTGTGCTGTCGATCGAATCTGAGACTGGAGAGATGATTGGTTCTCCTCAAGTTCCTTGAAATGGGATTTAAGTGACTCAAGTTGTTTTTCTTCAATTCTCAAATTTTTCATTAATATTTCCTTTCTCGCCTCCAAAGAGCTTCTCATTTCCGGAAACATGGACTCCAGAGACAAGACTGACTCACACTTCCGATGGTAGAGGATGCAACAGGACTGGCACAAGGCCCTCCTGCAATCTCTGCAGAAGAACTTGACTAACTCTTCCTTATGTTCTTGGCATGTAACTTTCCGCCTCCTGACCTTGACATCATCAGTCATTTCAGACACGTCGTGATGTTTAGTTGAAGGACTCCGTCTGTGTGCCTTGAGACAATAAGAACAAAGAGAGACATCACATACTGGACACCAACTTACTGCTGGAGTTGTCTCCCCTTCGTCATGACACCAATTACAATTGGTAGTGTCTGGAAAACAAAACATGTTCAGATATTACATACTGTTTCTGGGGAAGATATTTGAATTGTTAAGAAGTTAATTTCAAACATATTGGAGACGAAAGGAAATGAACCAAATTGATATTAATGACATTTAGGAGTGCATGAATTAGCCTACCTTTAGTGCCAGGACCAATAGTGTCGAGCAGACCTTTGAGTAGGAGGGTTGGTCTCATCTGCCCCGCCCACTCCTCCACAGGTCGGGAGGGATCTGGTACTCTCGTCAGTCTCCGGCAAAAGGGACATGGAATCGACTGGGACCTGATGGCATCAGCTCTGGTTTTGGTGAAACGAACAATACACTGACCACAGAAGGAATGACCACAAGTCAGAGTGGACGGGTCAGTGAAGATCTCATGACAGATGGTGCACGTCAGGAAATGATCCTTTAATTTCTTGGCAGTTGCCATCTGGAATTATTTAACATAGTTAGTTACGCTAAGGGTTTAATTCAATTATCTTAATGATGTATAAAGAATATGAAAATAAAATATTAGATGTCATACTTCACCACAGGAGACTTTTTTTTATAAACACGTATAATAGGAAATAGTCAGAAAATTAATGGTTCCAAAAGATATATATTTGGTGTCCGATGTGAGACTGGGTTCTATTTTATGCTTTCGATAGCTTTCAGTAACCTAATTAAACTGTTTGATATAATATGTGGCAGTGTGTGCATGGCATCGGTGAGTTAAATCAAAGAAATCATGCTAAGAAATTTGGATTTGAAATTCTACAAGACTCATTTTTATGGTTGACTGTGGATACGGAAGTTTTGCCAACCGTTTTTCTTCAATTAAAAAATAAGCATGTTGAAACACATATTTCGAGAGGCTGAAGGCGGGCATAATTTCAGGTCAGGTTTTCTTGATGAAAAGACTTTTGGATGATAATAAAAAGAGCATGGGAACAAACATGACAAGTTCGTTTGAACGTAGCATCGTTCATTTTCAATTGCAAACACACAAACTGACATTCAGTTGTTAAGTAAGAGCTGTTAGTATACAAATTACAAAATCATTTCAACAAGAACAGACCCTTGCAGAACCACGCAGGCTATGGTAATGGAATTGATTACAGTTGACAAAATTCTGATTTGTTTCTCCCACACAGATCGGATTTAAACAGAAAACAAGTTGTGGCTGTTTACTTTGCAAGCATGAGCTTGCAGCAGTTCGTCGAGGTCAACAGTGTCAAACGCCGAAACCTGGCGATTATTGACGTTTACCACTGTCAGTTTTAGAATCTTAAGTATTCAACAACATTATTATGAACTTGCTGTGCTTCGCCCTGCTGGCATGATATCATTCAGCATTTCGCCCGAAAGAGTCTTCAACCTGCTGTTCTCTTCTCGTTCAATGAAATAAAAGCTATGAATGAATGTATAGTTCAAAATGATTTAAGAACTATCAAAATATTCCACAGGCCTCTGACCCACAAGTCATTACATTGAATTTGTATTATTAAAGATGGAGCGATTTCCTACTTATTAATGATTAAACATGGAGACACATGCATCATGCATCAGTCCATTCATTCATTCATTCATTCATTCATTCGTTTGTTTGATTGCTTATTTACTTATGTATAATCTATTCATTATCTATCAATTCATGAATTCATGAAAATATATATGAAACATGATAACATCAAAATCGAAACGTAAGTGACAGAATTTGTTTGTTTATTTATTGTTTGTTTGTTTATATAATCATTCACAGAAGGGCTCGATCCCGGAATCTTAAGCTTCTTCTTATCTTCTAATTCTTTCCTCCACTGTAAATCAGTGAGTCAGTTTATACCCAGAATGATGGCCTCAGGATTTTAGGTATTCAGTTTGGACTTGCTATTGCTAATACGACCATGCAAAATCAGATGCACGAATTGTGATGACTGTGATGAATTTACGTCATGTTGTACCACCCAAACAAAGCTGCTGGTATATAAAGTACAAATAATACTGGCCCAAGAATAACTCCCTGCTGGACCTTACAGGTCATGAAGGAGTGAGATCATCGACAACTGAATTGACTATCACAGACATTTTGCTCTGTGCACTGGCAGAAATTCATAACGCATTTAACCTGAATGTGTTTTCAACCTGCTGTTCACTGCTCATTCATGCAGATAACGGTTAAAGAAATGTATGAATGCATAGTTCAAAAGTATTTAGAATAATCATATTCAATTTGACTTAATATTGAAGTAATATTGTAAAGAGTTGAAGAGGGAAAACCAGGTTTATGAATAGTCGACTTCCTTATTGCAGTGAGCGTGACGTTTCGGTGTTTTTAAGATTTGAAGCAAGTGTGTAGATAACAAGGTAAAGGTATACATTGGTTAGTTAGCGAGAGTAAATACAATTAACAAGGCTGACGTTAAATAAATGTTGATAAAAATGGATAAACGAATTAAGAGTATATGATGGTGAACAATTGTTTTATTGTCTGTTGAAAAATCTTATTTTAATGTGTGTAAGATCTAAGGTTTAACTAAGGAAAGGTTCTAAGGTAAGACATGGATTTTCAATAATAACTGAAATATTGTCAAAGCATGTTAAAGCCAAACTCACTCACTCACTTGAAATGAAAAAATATTCCCTGTTTTGAACGTGCAGGAGTCAATATATATTTTTTACTTTATTAAATGCATTTTTGACAACGAATATTTCGCGAAAATTTTGTTTGAAAACGGATACATTTCTATGAAAAACATTGAAAATTAAAGTAATGAATCTTTAAAATTCCATTCGTACAATAATTTCGTATTGACGTTACCCTTAAACTTTACAAACTCTGTCGATCAACCTCAAACGTGATAAATCTACCCTGGATCCATCTAAATATATGCCTGAAATTACATTTGAAATTCTTTATTAAAATAGTCTTCTGTTCAATCGCGACAGGTCCCTACCAATCTTTGCCGTTGACATTTGAAGTTCAATTTGAAAGCCGCCTTCTGATTGGCCAATCAGAAAGTTCTGCAGTGGGCTAAACTCTTAGCACAGAAAATGTGGGCCGTGATGTCAAGGGCGAAGCGGAAAAAGTTCGAAATCTTTTCGTTTCGGCCTTGACGTTGTGAATATGAAGGTAAGATCATTTGGTGTTGTCAATACTGCGGTTGTTTATTTTTTTTATATTCTAAAACTTTAACTTTGTAAATCAAACAATTTGGAAAACTTATGAATTTTTTAAAACTATCAATTCAAAATTATTGTGCATAAATAAACGAAATTTTTATATCTTGCCTTATCTATTTGCATGAGTGATAGTTATATCTTTCAGCTAGTAAGAACTGTGTGCAGACCTGGAAAGTGCATGTATTCTTTAAAACCCCACCATACAGGTTGTGCATCACGTGATCATGATACGAGACCCGCCTTGGTCCAAAATAACTACCCATGCACAACCAACCATGCATTGGTTTAAATGATATACATATCTATTTATATAGAATTTTAAGAACACTTTCATTGATGTGGAAGGCAGCTGAATAAAAGTTTGCTTTTACCTATTCAATCAATGTCGCACCACGAGACAAACCTTGCTATATTATGTAATAAAAGGAATGACTGTTAACGCCTACCTTGATTCTCGCCTGTCTGTTGTAGCGGGAGTCTCTAACCCTGTCTTACCGTGTACAGATAGTCACTGCTACCGGTGTCAGGGAAACTGTTCCCCGTGTCGAAAAGTCCAACTCATATCTCGTGAAGCAAGGAAATACATAATGTATACGTGCTTGCCAATGTAAAAAGATATATGACCATTTTCATACCTTGATGTTGCCAATTTTATGTTGCTTAAGTCTGTCTTTATTTTCATATAAAAACCATGCCTTAAATGTCAGTTCTCTAAAGCTATAACAATAGGTTAGAAAAGGCTCCATTGTCGTGACCAAATACATGTGGCCTTTCACCACACTTTATACTGTAGTTTCATATGTATTCTACAGCATAAGAATTACCAGAAGTATTTAGAATAATCATATTCTACTTGACTTGAAGTAATATTGTAAGGAGTTGAAGAGGGAAAACCAGGTTTATGAATAGTCGACTTCCTTATTGCAGTGAGCGCGACGTTTCGGTGTTTTTAAGAAATGAAGCAAGTGTGTAGATAACACACATCACATAAGAAGAGATAACACACTATACCCCTAAAACACAAATTCCCAGATTGTGACCATTCCCAGATTGTGCCCTTCACAATCTGAGAATCGACTGCTATACCCTCTCAGTTTAAATAAAGATGAACTGTGAGCCCTTCACAATCTGGGAATCGACCCCTATGCCCCCTCAGTTTGACTTATAGGCGAGCGGTGAGCCCTTCACAATCTAGGAATCGGCCCCTAAACTCCCTCAGTTTGACATATAGGCGAGTTGTGAGCTCTTCACAATCTGAGAATCGACCTCTATACTCCCTCAGTTTGACATAAAGACGAGCTATGAGCCCTTCACAATCTGAGAATCGATCCCTATACTCCCTCAGTTGACATATAGGCGAGATGTGAGCCCTTCACAATCTAGGAATCGGTCCCTATACTGCGTCAGTTTGATTTATAGGCGAGCTGGGAGCTCTTCACAATCTAAGAATCGACTGCTATAACCTCTCAGTTTAAATAAAGGTGAGTTATGAGCCCTTCACAATCTAGGAATCAACCCTCACACCCCCTAAGTTTGACATAAAGACGAGCTGAGAGTCCTTCACAATCTGGGAATCGGCCCCCATACCCCCTCATTTTGAGAAAGAGACAAGCTGATTGCTTATCACAATCTAGGAATCGATCCTTATACTTGCTAAATAGAAAAACCTTAATAAGCTAGATAATTCCCATTTTATAATGTTGAAAATACTACTAAAACACAAATTCCCAGATTGTGACCATTCCCAGATTGTTCAGGTTGCACAACCTGCAGATTGTTTAAACAATCTAGGAATTCCTAGATAATTCCTAGATTGTGAGCAAACAATCTGCAGATTGTGATATACCCCAGATTGTACGTAACACACATACTAGTTGTTTTTAAAACATTTTATTGCTCTAAATATACATATTTGCACCAAATAGAGCTGCACTACAGCATGAAAGAGATAAAATGTTAACAAAACGTCATCGGATCCCTATCCCCGCCTACAAAACGTTCATCAGCCAATGAAAATCTACAACGCACGTGGCCATGAACTTATCGGACGTCCGTCACACGTGGCCTTGACATTGCTAGTTCTCACCGTTGTAAACACAAATCGCGAACGTAGAACTCGGAGAGGAAACCAGTCGAATTTACTCTCGTAGATGCCATATACTGGTGGTTTTATGATCTCGATCTAACGGAATCTGATTA
Organism: Phorcus lineatus; assembly: GCA_921293015.1. Lineage (NCBI taxonomy): Eukaryota > Metazoa > Mollusca > Gastropoda > Trochida > Trochidae > Phorcus > Phorcus lineatus. The sequence continues at coordinate 10,563,192 of OV121090.1, forward strand.
AAGAGCACACATTACGACATTACTTTGCCAACCTCCCTGCAACGGCCGCGAGAACAATGACATTTGCCTTCTGTGGGGTGAAACACGATCGGTTGTAATTTCTGATAGAGCTCTCTTGTTTATCATGAAAATGACTACCTATAGAACCTTTGACAACATAAATTATTTAATACTGAATTATGTTAATTTTTTATTTACCTACTTTCAAGAAGTGGCATTTCACAAAGTGTTGCTATTTTTAGAAATCGTAACTTGTTTACAAATAGTTCCGTCAATGAGCGTGGCTTAAAATGATGTGACGTCACGAAATTAAGTTTATGGAGGTATGAACTGAACTTCTATTACCGTGTTCAGCGAATCAGATTGACGCAAATCAATTGCTATTTATTCATATAAGTTTGTATGGCAAAATAAAGTTGCAATATTTCTCTCACAAATAGTTTTTAATGAAATGTGATTTGTTAATTGTAAGGTTTTATATCTTTGGCAACCGAGAAATATTTCTAGATTTCGGACCTTATTGAGAGAAGCGCCAGTATAATGTGTTCATAATGGCTGTGTGGTTAGGTCATATGGGGTCTAACGCTGATTTCAAGACTATTTCACTTATATCACGGCTGCTAGTATTATTGCAGGGAGAAAGCCTGGAAGCCATTGTGGGTATGCATTGTGATGAAACCTGCGAGCATCCGCTGGAACTAGCGAACCATGGGTGGTACTGCAGTGAAATTCAGAGTAGCATTGCACCAAAACCTGACTGCGTGTAGAACAGTTTTCTACTGCAGACAAAGTTGCCGAGCCACTGGCGGGATTCGAACCACGGACCTTTTGATCCAAGGCCGAACGCGCTAACCACTGCGCTATCCTGTCTTATTTTCCTTCCTACAAAAAAGGTATAATTTAAAACAATCAAGAACTGATCTACACATTTTCGTCTCTACTTAACGAAGGTACATAGAAGATCTGATCTTCTTATGCCTACTGTTGGTCAGTCACAATAAACATACACACCAGTCATGCTCATATTTTTGTGAGGTTGAGCAATGAAATTCACACATTAATTCTTCATCCTTCATTTATGATATTTATTAAATTTGAGATTCCTTGCATAAACGAAAGAAATTTGAGGGTTGACACCCTGTCACATCATATTTGAAGGGTTATAACCATATTTACAAAATTCAGTCTCCTCGTCAGAAGATGTCTCTCAAATATCAAATTATATTACAGTAACTATTAGTTCATTAGGACTGATTAAAGATTGAATATCTAATTATAGTAAATTGAATTTGAAATGTTATTGAATACAAAACTGAACAACCAGATGTTGGCCAGGTGCAGTTAAGGAAACATATTTCGACCAGTAAATTGCCTGTTAAAAAAGAGTATTTCACTGTCTATAGTCTGTTGTTCCACGAATACATGAAACGTTACTCAAAAGAAAACACCTGAACAGTTGCATCACCTTCACCATGATATGTGTCATAAATTCGCGAGACATGAATTCGTCCTCTCTCATCCCAGTCTATTCCACCAGGATTAACGATTCCCTCCTGTGATGTCAGTAGGTCTCTCACAAACTCTCCAGACTCATTCAACAATATCACCTTGTGTCCTGCATTATCCGCCACGAGTATGTGTCCTGTATCAGTGCTGGTGATTCCTGCTGGCCACCTCAGTGCGCTGTCCCCTGTAGGGGAGTAGTTGAACACCACCTCTCCCTGGGGACTCACACACACCACAGACTTGGTCCCACAGTCAGATATTAGGATGTTCCCTTGTCTTGTTGTACAGAGGTAGAAGGGTTTCTGTATGATCTTCTCTCCGTTGTGTATTGGACTGATAGAGCGCATCACATTCCCACTCCTATCTATGATATCTACACAGGGAGGGTAGCAAGAACCAGCTGCCAGTGTTGTTGGTGTCAGGGCAGTCAGACCACGATAGTCCTTCAGTGTTGTTATGGTCGAATCGAGGGTCAGGTCAGGGGTCACTGACACTATTGCTATTTGTATAGAGCCAGGAATGGTAACAGCAATCCTGTCATCTAGCTGGGTGATACTGAAGGGACACCTGTTCATACTCAGTCGACTTTGATACTGTTTGTTGTTTTTTTTAAAGAAAGATTTGATACAATCGTTATTGAAGTCGGTGACAATGATTGTATCTGAACCTTTTACTTCCATGCTCACAATTTCACAAATTTGTGGTTTGTCCTTATCCAGTTTGGTTCTGCAGTCTACAGTGTGGCTTAGTACAGGTGTAGACACAGTGTCCGGATCAAATACATCAAGGACTTGAATCTTCCCCAGTGACAATTCGCTCAAAGATCTTTCTAGCCTGTCAACATCATGTGAGAACTCTATTTTAGTCCTCGTTCCTCTCCTCTTCACGTCTCCTACAGACTCTGCAGCCTCAGACTCACTTGACTTGTACACATCATACATGTCCATCTCGTCCTCAGAGTTCAGAGCCTGATCTATCAACTCGGCCTGTTGTCTGTAGATGTTCCTAGCCATGTCTCCTGTTTTGATATCTGCTTTCAATTGATCTTTCTGTTTATCTGTGACTTTATTCAGTTTGTCCAGTAGTTCCTTCTCCTCCTTCTTCACAGCGTCAATAACTCTCTGTGCTGTAGATCGAATCTGAGACTGGATAGATGATTTGTTCTCCTCAAGATTCCTGGATCGGGATTTGAGTGACTCAAGTTGTTTTTCTTCGATTCTCGATTTTTTCATCAATGTTTCCTTTCTCGCCTCCAAAGTGCTTCTCATTTCCGGCAACATGGACTCCAGAGACACGACTGACTCACACTTCCGGTGGTAGAGGATGCAACAGGTCTGGCACAAGGTGCTCCCGCAATCTCTGCAGATTAACTTGACAAACTCTTCTTTATGCTCCTGGCATGTGACTTTTGTCCGCCTCCGGACCTTGACCGCATCAGTCATTTCAGACACGTTATGATGTTTAGTGGAAGGACTCCGTCGGTGTGCCTTGAGGCAATTAGAACAGAGAGAGACATCACATACTGGACACCAACTGACTGCTGGAGTTGTCTCCCCTTCGTCATGACACCAATTACAATTGGAAGTGTCTGGAAAACAAAGCATGTCCACAGATTACCAACTGCTTCTGAGCAACATATTAATTAAGTATTAAGTTACTTCAAACATATTCAAGACGAAAGGACTCAAATCAAATATTAATGATATTAAAGAGTGCATCCAAAAACCTACCTTTGGCCCCAGGACCAATAGTATCGAGAAGACCTTTGAGTAGGAGGGTTGGTCTCATCTGCCCCGCCCACTCCTCCACAGGTCGGGAGGGATCTGGTACTCTCGTCAGTCTCCGGCAAAAGGGACATGGAATCGACTGGGACCTGATGGCATCAGCTCTAGTTTTGGTGAAAGGAACAATACACTGACCACAGAAGGAATGACCACAAGACAGAGTGGACGGGTCAGTGAAGATCTCATGACAGATGGTGCACGTCAGGAAATGATCCTTTAATTTCTTGGCAGTTGCCATCTGGAATTATTTAACATAGTTACACTAAGGGTTACATTCAATTATCTTTATGATGTATAAATAATATGAAAATAAAATATTAGTTGTCATACTTCACCACAGGAGACTTTTTTTATAAACATGTATAATAGGAAATAGTCAGAAAATTAATGGTTCCAAAAGATATATATTTGGTGTCCGATGTGAGACTGGGTTCTATTTTATGCTTTCGATAGCTTTCAGTAACCTAATTAAACTGTTTGATATAATATGTGGCAGTGCAGTGTGTGCATGGCAACGATGAGTTAAATCATAGAAATCCTGCTAAGAAATTTGGATTTGAAATTCTTAAAGACTCATTTTATGGTTAACTGTGGATACGAAAGTTTTGCCAACCATTTTCCTTTGATTAAAATATAAGCATGTTGTAACACATATTTCGAGAGGCTGAAGGCGGGCTTAATTTCAGGTAAGGTTTTCTTGATGAAAAGACTTTTGGATGATAATAAAAAGAGCATGGAAACAAACATGACAAGCTCGTTTGGACCTAGCATCGTTAAGTAAAAGCTATTAGTATACAAATTACAAAATCTTTTCAACAAGAACAGACCCTTGCAGAACCACGCAGGCTTTGGTAATGGAATTGATTCTAGTTGACCAAATTCTGATTTGTTCCTCCCACACAGATCGGATTTTAATGGACAACAAGTTGTGGCTCTTTACTTTGCAAGCAGGAGCTTGCAGCAGTTCGTCGAAGTCAACAGTGTCAAACGCCGAAACCTGGCGATTAATGACGTTTACCACTGTCAGTCTTAGAATCCTAAGTATTCAACAACACTGTTATAACTTTGCTGAGGTTTGCCCTGTATGCTGGCAGGACATCATTCAGCAATTCACCGAAAGGGTCTTCAACCTGGTGTTCACTGTTCGTTCAATGAAATAAAGGTTAAAGTTATGAATGAATGTAAAGTTCAAAATGATTGACTATTTCAACAATTCACCGAAAGGGTCTTCAACCTGGTGTTCACTGTTCGTTCAATGAAATAAAGGTTAAAGTTATGAATGAATGTAAAGTTCAAAATGATTGACTATTTCAACAATTCACCGAAAGGGTCTTCAACCTGGTGTTCACTGTTCGTTCAATGAAATAAAGGTTAAAGTTATGAATGAATGTAAAGTTCAAAATGATTGACTATTTCCAAAGCACTGTTGAAGTTGAAGAGTTTACGGGAAACCAATATCAATAATAGTCAACTTCTTTATTGAAATGAATGCTATGACTATGCAAATAATAACACCGTTATCAAGCAGGTTTCATGACCAACAAGATAAATATATACATTGGTTTACTTAGCGATCAAATACAAGCAACAATGCTAATGTTCACTAGATGGTGACAATTCTGAATGCTAGAGTTATCTTCACTGGATGTTAATAAAACTGGATAATGATTTTAGGAGAGTATGTTGATGGACAATGTTGTTATATTTCTATATTGATAGCAAAACATTATGCCACCGTATAAAAGATACACAAAACCTTTTTTGGTTTTGTCATTGCTCAGTTATACGATCTTGATTTTATCTAACAGTCTGTAAACCAGCCACTTTGTTTATTTAGTAAAGGTTATTATTCATGTCATTTTAAAAAACAAAATGTTCTTGTCTCTTCTATAAAATTTACTCATTCGAATTATAAATATTTTTCTGTTTTTAGGTCACGGGCCTGCAAAAACAGGAGGCTAAATTTCGTGCAGTCCCGGCAAGTGCATGTATTCATTAGAAACCCCACGTCTGCCCGATTACACATCACGTGATTATGATACAGGATTCTCATTGGTCCAAACTAAGTACCCAACCCTTAACACAAAGCGTTATGACTTCGAAAGGATATACGAATCGTAGCGGTCAGTGTATATAAGTTTACATTTGGTAGTATCTGTGATAGCTGTTCCCTTCTATTCTATAAAATCAATTTCTCTATAGTAAACGCAGTTACATTATATCGTTGCTTTACAGAATACTGCACCCATTGCTAATTCCAAAGTGAAACTAAGAATATATCTAAGCCAAATAGATTTAGATATCTATTGATATTGATAATAGCCGGATACACAGTGGTTAGCGCGTTCGGCTTCGGATCAGGAGGTCCGTGGTTCGAATCCCGCCAGGGGCTCGGCAACTTTGTCTGCAGTAGAGAACTGTTCTACACGCAGTCAGGTTTGGGTGCAATGCTACACTGAAATTCAACGCGGTACCACCCATGGTTCGCTAGTTCCAGCCGATGCTCGCAGGTTTCAGCGCAACGCATAGCCACAATAGTGTTGCGGGCTTTCTCCCTGCAATAATACTAGCAGCTGCGATATAAGTGAAATAATCTTGAAAGCAGCGTTAAACCCCAACTCACCTAAAGCTTGTTGGGACCCTTTGTCTATATGAAAATATAAACTTTGGACCCGACATTATTTCCCAAGTGCTCTGGTGTAATAAAAACTTTTTTATCGATAAAAATTCATTGGAAAAATGCCGAACTTTAAGTTCATGCACGAAAGAACCTTGCATATAATATGACTTAACCAAATATGTAGCACCATCCTTAAAATTATGACATTAACATGTCCGGCTCTTTTAGTATCTCAAACATCTAGCTTGAAATGTATGTCCATGCGACCTGGGCTGTGGCTTGAAAATGACCTGAAATTACAGCGCACATTGACAAACCATGCGACTGCACAGCGTTAGAGTTTTAGGAGTCCGATTGGGGTCATGTAGCGAGCTATTTGATTCGTCAGATGTCTCTAGAACAACTTAAGCAGCTTTTTAGAAGTGTTTAAGGAGATCGGATACAAAAGGTATACAGTTTCTTTGGGTATTCTGGGTATGCTTATTTGGTTTCAATAGAAATAATTTTAACTTAGCGCATCTTGGGGTAAGGAGCTTTTCCACCCCTGTATCAATAATCTATTCAGTATTATTTCATGATACTTGGTAAGTGGTAAGACCGAGTGATAGAGTGGTGCCTTTTGTTACTTTGGTTATTCTGGGTATGGTTATTTGGTTATAAAATGTATATATTTCTAGTTCAGTTTATGTTTTTTTTCTACTTAGGTAGTGCAGTATTTATGCAGAGAAAAGCAGCATATCATTTACCTGTTTAGGGGAAGAAATTTCAACTGGCCGCTGACCCACAGTTCATAACATTGAATTGATGTTTTTAAAGATGGAGCGATTTCCTACTCATTAATGATTAAACATGGAGACACATGTTAAAAGAATAGCCTAAGTTTCCTCTGATTTATCATTACATGTTTTTGCCATACTATAATCAATCTGTACATTTCGTAATTAATTTTTGTTGTAAAGGGGCAGCGATTATATGTTAAAACATGACGTCAGTATAATCTTAGTAAAGTATGACTGTCGTCTGAAAAGACCAAATTTTGGAGTAGCAAATTTTATTGTGTTAATCTAAATTAAATAATATTTTCATCGGCATTAGTCAAACAAAATATAACCTTTATTCATTCGTCATCCTTCCACCCATTTATTGATTCATTGATTCATGCATCAGTCCATTCATTCATTCATTCATTCATTCATTCGTTTGTTTGATTGCTTATTTACTTATGTATAATCTATTCATTATCTATCATGAAAATATATATGAAACATGATAACATCAAAATCGAAATGTAAGTGACAGAATTTGTTTGTTCATTTATTGTTTGTTTGTTTATATAACCATTCACAGAAGGGCTCGAGCCCGGAATCTTAAGCTTCTTCTTATCTTCTAATTCTTTCCTCCACTGTAAATCAGTGAGTCAGTTTATTCCCAGAGTGATGGCCTCAGGATTTTAGGTATTCAGTTTGGACTTGCTATTGCTAATACAACCATTCAAAATCAGATGCACGAGTTGTGATGTCTGTGATGAATTTGTCATTTACGTCATGTTGTGCCACCCAAACAAAGCTGCTGGTATATAAAGTACAAATAATACTGGCCCAAGAATAACTCCCTGCTGGACCTTACAGGTCATGAAGGAGTGAGATCATCGACAACGGAATTGACTATCACAGACAGATTGTAACAAACTTATAGATGTGCCTTTTTATTTGACAAGCACGAGCTTGCAACAATTTTGACATCAAAGCGAGATTCAAAAACAAAGAAAATGAGGGCGCCAGGTTTAGCAATATCGGCTTTAGAATCCTGAGCTTACACCACTATTATTTTGCTCTGTGCTCTGGCAGAAATTCATAACGCATTTAACCTAAATGTTCTTTCAACCTGCTGTTTTCTGCTCATTCATGCAGATAACGGTTAAAGAAATGTATGAATGCATAGTTCAAAAGTATTTAGAATAATCATATTCAATTTGACTTAATATTGAAGTAATATTGTAAAGAGTTGAAGAGGGAAAACCAGGTTTATGAATAGTCGACTTCCTTATTGCAGTGAGCGTGACGTTTCGGTGTTTTTAAGATTTGAAGCAAGTGTGTAGATAACAAGGTAAAGGTATACATTGGTTAGTTAGCGAGAGTAAATACAATTAACAAGGCTGACGTTAAATAAATGTTGATAACAATGGATAAACGAATTAAGAGTATATGATGGTGAACAATTGTTTTATTGTCTGTTGAAAAATCTTATTTTAATGTGTGTAAGATCTAAGGTTTAACTAAGGAAAGGTTCTAAGGTAAGACATGGATTTTCAATAATAACTGAAATATTGTCAAAGCATGTTAAAGCCAAACTCACTCACTCACTTGAAATGAAAAAATATTCCCTGTTTTGAACGTGCAGGAGTCAATATATATTTTTTACTTTATTAAATGCATTTTTGACAACGAATATTTCGCGAAAATTTTGTTTGAAAACGGATACATTTCTATGAAAAACATTGAAAATTAAAGTAATGAATCTTTAAAATTCCATTCGTACAATAATTTCGTATTGACGTTACCCTTAAACTTTACAAACTCTGTCGATCAACCTCAAACGTGATAAATCTACCCTGGATCCATCTAAATATATGCCTGAAATTACATTTGAAATTCTTTATTAAAATAGTCTTCTGTTCAATCGCGACAGGTCCCTACCAATCTTTGCCGTTGACATTTGAAGTTCAATTTGAAAGCCGCCTTCTGATTGGCCAATCAGAAAGTTCTGCAGTGGGCTAAACTCTTAGCACAGAAAATGTGGGCCGTGATGTCAAGGGCGAAGCGGAAAAAGTTCGAAATCTTTTCGTTTAGGCCTTGACGTTGTGAATATGAAGGTAAGATCATTTGGTGTTGTCAATACTGCGGTTGTTTATTTTTTTTATATTCTAAAACTTTAACTTTGTAAATCAAACAATTTGGAAAACTTATGAATTTTTTAAAACTATCAATTCAAAATTATTGTGCATAAATAAACGAAATTTTTATATCTTGCCTTATCTATTTGCATGAGTGATAGTTATATCTTTCAGCTAGTAAGAACTGTGTGCAGACCTGGAAAGTGCATGTATTCTTTAAAACCCCACCATACAGGTTGTGCATCACGTGATCATGATACGAGACCCGCCTTGGTCCAAAATAACTACCCATGCACAACCAACCATGCATTGGTTTAAATGATATACATATCTATTTATATAGAATTTTAAGAACACTTTCATTGATGTGGAAGGCAGCTGAATAAAAGTTTGCTTTTACCTATTCAATCAATGTCGCACCACGAGACAAACCTTGCTATATTATGTAATAAAAGGAATGACTGTTAACGCCTACCTTGATTCTCGCCTGTCTGTTGTAGCGGGAGTCTCTAACCCTGTCTTACCGTGTACAGATAGTCACTGCTACCGGTGTCAGGGAAACTGTTCCCCGTGTCGAAAAATCCAACTCATATCTCGTGAAGCAAGGAAATACATAATGTATACGTGCTTGCCAATGTAAAAAGATATATGACCATTTTCATACCTTGATGTTGCCAATTTTATGTTGCTTAAGTCTGTCTTTATTTTCATATAAAAACCATGCCTTAAATGTCAGTTCTCTAAAGCTATAACAATAGGTTAGAAAAGGCTCCATTGTCGTGACCAAATACATGTGGCCTTTCACCACACTTTATACTGTAGTTTCATATGTATTCTACAGCATAAGAATTACCAGAAAAGATATTCAACCGCATAAGGAATTCTCATACAATATATCATTCAGATACTCAAATAGATTACAAGGGCGTTGTCACTTCTATTTTGTTTCTAAAAGCTACTACTGTAATACCGTGTATATGAATTGTGAGTCCAAACTACAGAGGAATCTCTAAACATGATTTCATATTTCTAGGGCCTTTGGTTCCAGAATAGGAGACATTTTTTTATGACAGATTTTATCCTAAATAGATAGACAATAGACATTTTGAGTTAAGGGTTATATACACAAGATTTTATCGTTTCAGTGCTAAAATTTAATGTGGAATTCTCTTGTTCATGGTCATATTAAATGGTTCATAAGACATTATAGTAAGAAATATAAATAAAGACGAATGTTCAAATGTTCAAAATGATGGGTTAGAATGATAAGTTTCTTCAAGAGAATACTTCTCAACTTTTGAGGCTGCTGAATCTATTTCTCTTGGGGAAAAAATAAATCTCAATTTTTCCTCCCAATGAGCTTACATATCTTTACAAGGATCCTCAATTCTCCCTTAATAGCTCTTTTTAAGACGATAATGTCGCAAGAGCGAGTGGAAGTCAATAAACTACAGAAGTGGATATGAAACAGAAGCCAATGTTTGTGATATTGATTTTTTATATTTTAATGTTAAATCACTGCACCTCGATGCTATTTGCACACTTGTCTTTGTGATTAAGGTTTATTGAATTGCCCCTCAGTCAAGCCTTGAGTTACTCATCATCGCCAACTCTTGTACGACGCAAGTGTGAATTCTATTTGCGAAACAGATAGAAGTCGCTTGGGGCCAGATCTGGACTGTAAGGGGGTGATGAAGTTGTTCAAAGCCACATAGTTGAAGTGCAGTCTGTGCAATACGTCTCTTGTACACTGGAGCGCCATCATGAAGAAGCATAGCTCTAGCAGTCAACATTGTACAAGGCGCTATGACTGCGCTTAAATCAGCTGACAATTTTGCAACAGTAGAATATTGAGGGACATCTTTCCCATACATATTGGTCATACGTTTATCATTCGGCCGCATTCATAACCTCTTCTTTCGTCAGAAACTTGATAACCGCACAATGTTCAGTTTTAGTACATTCAGTGATTACATTCAACAGGCTGTAATTCTCAAATAAATGATCGGAACCGGTTGTTAATTATAAAGTCTGAAAACTGTCGTACGATAACTGCTTATATGCATTATGGCATTCACCTGAAACAGTTTATCTGGATAATAGCGATAATGATGAATATAGATGAATAGTCAATAAAAGAAACAATAAGATTTATAAACCATGGAATATATAATAATTCAACAAACGACCAAGGAAATAAACTATTCATTAGACGATTGAATAATTAGCAATTGAACAAACAATAAAATATTAGAAAAATAACTTTTTCTTTTTATCTATTAACACATTTTTTAAAAATGTGTAATTTTCACCAAAGATAAAAATCATGCAAATCGAATCTTTTATTTCAAAGTTATTTTTTACAAATCAATATCATTGCATTATATCATAGCAAATAATTATAATGTTTATAGAGTCTATTTTAAACCAAACATAAAGCATTGTATCACAAGTAACATAACTTTTTGGTTGGAAACGGGATGGGAAAAGATATATTTCTGCATTTTAATTAAAGCAAAAGTTTACAATTGTCAGACAATATATTGTCTATATATATATATTGTCTGTTACTAAAGTTGCATTTTCGATTGTTCTTATTCATTTTACCAAATTAAGTTCATGTGACTAGCGCTATAAAGTAAAATAAGCATTTCTAGCAACTGTTAAATGATCATTAAATTTACTTAGTATGTCGCATTTTTGAAGTATTTTTGTCATTATTAACTCCATTTTTGAGAGAATAAAGGGTTAATGCTAAAAAGTTATTTTATGTGTATCATCTATTTTTATCAAATAATATGTATCACCATACCATTAATATATTTTCTTGAGTTCACATATACCCATATAGCTTTTACATGAAGCTTGTACCCAGCTCAGTTTAAAACAAAGCAATCAATCTTATTAGCTTACATTACAATCTTTAATGAATGGCTATGGTCAGCTTTATCTTATATAATACTATTCACTACAAGCTTCACTACACATTTAAGATAGCCTTATTGCAAGTGTATAGGCAGTCAACTTTTATATCACAATTGGACAGTGTGTGCTGTTGAAGTGTTTTCCATGTCGGGAGTTTAGCCATGTCAGCCTGTATGACAATGTTATATTCTAGCCATGTCGGCTTTTGGATTTACCTGATATTCTTGGACTGTGAAATGTAAGACGTTTATAGATATATTTCTGTGCTGTGATATTTTGTTAGACTGCCAAACAATCTGTAACTTTATATTCATATTTTATTTGTAATTAAATCTGTATATGTTTTACTTGTTGTGTCTTACCCATCTTTTTGTTATGTCTGGTTCGCCACTCGTAACAGTTACATATCAATATCAGTTACAAGTCATTTCAAAGAAATAGTCATGTGAGGAAACAAAGCCAATTATCGTGATCTTTAACAAAAGAATACCTTTTTAATTGTTTAATTTATGTTTTTATCAAGATATATAGAGGATACTTAACGACCTTCCGTGTAATACCATATTTATTAAACGAGTTAATGATCTGGTATCAAACGAGCGAAAGCGAGTTTGATACCTTATCATTCACGAGTTTAATAAATATGGTATTACACGGAAGGGAGTTAAGTATTCTGTTTATTACTCGCCCACATTATTCAAGTGAAATCGTCGAGAAACGACCGGATACAACCGTCATACTTGCAGCCGGTTTAACTAGGTCACGCGTACGAATACATAACTTCAGTGAAATTTTGAGATTTCCGTAAGCAAATAGTTTAAAAATAAAAACACAAGATAAAGTGCCATTTGAACACGTAAGCAGTTTATACTTTAACAATATTCAATGAGTAACACAACAATTGACATTTGAATGCTTTTGATACGATAGGTGCAATATTTTGGCGCAACAAATAAAAGGGATTCCCCGGAATGTGGCGGAAGTTTGTAACGTCACTGCAACTGTAACGTTAAGCGGTCAAAGTGGCAGTCACGGTAGTGTTAGTTAAGAATTGACTTCAACATTTATTAAGTTCATGGAGGTATAAACTTAAAAACCGATGTGCAAACTGTGTGAATCCGCGTAGCGGATTTACGCCGAGTTTGCACATCGGTTTTTAAGTTTATACCTCCATGAACTTAATAAATGTTGAAGTCAATTCTTATAAATAAATATATACATACTAGTTGTTTTTAAAACATTTTATTGCTCTAAATATACATATTTGCACCAAATAGAGCTGCACTATATACGCGAATGAATTCAACGCTCAACAGCATGAAAGAGATAAAATGTCAATCAAAACGTCATCGGATCCCTAGCCCCGCCTACAAAACGTTCATCAGCCAATGAAAATCTACAACGCACGTGGCCATGAACTTATCGGACGTCCGTCACACGTGGCCTTGACATTGCTTGTTCTCACAGTTGTAAACACAAATCGCGAACGTAGAACTCGGAGAGGAAACCAGCCGAATTTACCCTCCTAGATGCCATATACTGGTGGTGTTACGATCTCGATCTAACGGAATCTGATTAAACAGCAAACAGTTCTTAAACGTGTTGAGGAGCCATGCTTAACTCTGTTCATGAACTTAACGACATTACTTTGCCAACCTCCCTGCAACGGCCGCGGAGAGCATTGAACAATGGCATTTGCCTTCTGTGGGGTGGAACACGATCGGTTGTAATTTCTGATAGAGCTCTCTTGTTTATTATGAAAAGGACTACCTTTAGAATCTTTGACAACAATAATTATTTCATACTGAATTATGTTAATTTTTTATTTACCTACTTTCAAGAAGTGGCATTGCACAAAGTGTTGCTATTTTTAGAAAAACGTATAACTTGTTTACAAATAGTTCCGTCGATGGGCGTGGCTTAAAATGATGTGACGTCACGAAATTAAGTTTATGGAGGTATGAACTGAACTTCTATTACCGTGTTCAGCGAATCAGATTGACGCAAAGCAATTGCTATTTATTTATTTACTTGTGAGACTGTCCGCTGTACAAGTTCACATGAATTACTGAATTATTCACGGCTCCGGCAAAGACTGAACTTAGAGAACATGAATTTGAGTCTGTGACATTTATGGTTTGAATCTGATTTTGAGAAGCAACGTTCGCTACTGATGACTGACGGTTTTCCTGCGCGACGAGTGACATGTGGTAATTACTCGCTACATCGTTTGGCCTGCTCAATATTTTGCTGATTGTTTTGTGCTGGTCCTCGGAAATGTGCGAATAGTTGTTTATACTTTGGACGTTTTTATGCCCACTTATCTGCATTATTTGTGTTGGAGGCACGTTTTTGTCGGAAAGTGTCTGAACAAGATATTTGCGTGCAGAGTGGTTTGTGAGGCGTTTAGTAGGCTCAAGCTTTGCATTGGACGCCATTCTCTTCATGATAGAAGCGAGTTTGTTCACGCCGACAGGCTGCCGTTTGAACGAGGGTTTGTCACCGACTGGTGCGGATTTTGAATTAGTCGCCAGATAAAAAGGCATGTCAGGTGTACTGAACCCATGGGGTCTCAAGCCAGCATACATCTTATAGGCCAAAACCGGACATCGGTCATCGCCTGTAGCCCAAGCTTTAGGTGTGACAGAGCGGGCATCCCGGGGATTTACCCCGGTACGAGTTTTTGTCTGACGCTCGGTGAACTCAAGATATTCCACGCCATTGACATCCGATTTCAGGCTGACATCTCCCCAGTTCATGCTCCTGTGAGGTGTCACACTTCGGAGGCCAAAGTGTGTAGTATTGTGCCACCACAAAGTGTTCAAAATGGATTCGGGATTGCTTAAACCTAACTCACCGGAATTCCACAGCATCTCGATGTCAACATCAGTAAGGGATTGAGCCCGCTTAGGTAAGTTGCCTAATCCATCTTGTTTCAGGAGTTTCTGTTTGCTTTCATGACATCTTTCAGGCTGCTGAATTCAAAATCGAACAAGATTGATTTTCCGTATGATTTCGTACGGAGGTGTCGATCAATGCTTGACAGTATGCTCCGTAGACTGTTCGGCTCGTAGTTTGACCCATCCCCCTTCTTAACTACCATTACAAATTTACAGAGCAATTTACACAGTTCATCTGGTGCCAAATTCTCTATTTTTCTCTCATCTCCCTGATCATTCATAAATCGGTAAAGTACCTTTAAGTCGTAGGAGGTTTTCCTAGCTGTATTCAGATTCATGTTTCCCTGAATGAAATCCTCTATTTCCGATTGATCACAATAATGCACTTCTTCTGGAAAGATACCATCTTCAAAGATCGAATTGATCAAATCATCATCAAACATCTCTTCGCTAGGTCCAGCGGTCGAAGTTTCAGAAAGTTTTTGTAATCTATAACGGGCCACCTGTTTTCTTAATCCGTTTTCAAGCTTCACTTCGTAGATGTTGTAAGTTCCGAGAGGTTGTAAAATGTTAATTACTCTCCCTCGCAAAGAACCATCAATTTTTACACAGTCATTCACTTTGATAACATCCATTTTAGCCTAATTGTGTCGTGATTCAGACTAGATCGTCTGCAATTTTATTATTTTTGTATTTAGGTAACCATTAGAAAAATAACATGAATAAGTATTATTTAGTTTCTTTATTATGGCGAAAACATGCAATCCTAAAAAAATCTTGTCAAAACATAATGTAAGGGGTGATCTCGAACAGCCGATACCGCATACTTTGACATTAGCCATTTTGAATAGTCATGTGATCAGTCACGTGTTTGAAAGTAGTTCCGCTAGAACTGGTTCACGTGTGGTGGTATTACACTAGTTTAATATCGCCGTATAAATATTACACTGCAGTATCTTACACGGGCGAGTAATAAATGTAAATGCGACCTATTTGTACAAAGAATTCACTGACCAATACTGTGTTAAATGGGCAATTTTACAGTGTTAAAAATTACAAAACCCAGTGTAACAACCTCCAAGTCTTTGAAAGCCTTTCCTTCGAGTACCTCTACGGTAGTTGCCCTGCCTTCACTTGCGGGGGCATTGTTGTCAGGATTCTTGACAACAATAGGAATTGACGTCATCGATAATCTCGAACCAAATTGTTATTTTACATACAAATAAATTGGTTCGAGAGTATGTTATAAACATTTGGCGCATGACATTCTATGAATATTTATAAGTTGGTGTAATTTGCTTCAAATATAATTTTGTATTTGATGAGTATATGGTGGACAATTTGTTACGTTTTAAAACTTCAAAGACAACTTAATAAAATAACAAAGTTTCGTTTGCCGTACTCATTTCTTGAGTCATTGTTCGGAGTTGCATTGTGAATCCTATGAGTAAGGAGCTTCACTTTTAGAGCGTGACATCAATCATTGGTTGCACGCGCTGTGTTAGAGCTTTTTCACCTTGAAGCCTTCTGATGGCAGCGAGTATATTAGTGACGTCACGGAGCGGATACTCGCTGTCTGGAGCTAGCCAGTGTAACATAATATATACTATGCAAAACATGTCAGTATAAAAGATCTGCGTTTTGACACTCATACACTGTTTGAAATTTAATATAAATAGCAGGCAGATGAATTGACATGTCACACCGATTCAACCACCACGTCCCGGGTTGCACACTTTTCACGTGCAGGAGCTCTCTGCTGTGGATAAACAACTAAAACTCTCAGTGACTTCTACAATAGTTTCTTCATGATGAACACGTCGCGAGCTGGAAGACTGAGGCATTGGTTAATAACAACCTTCTATATCGAGTTTAAAAAGATATTAAACAAATTAACGTAACGTAATTCAGCTGAAAAGTTCAGCCTATATTAATAAACACTGTGTCGTTCTTTCTTGTTAAAATCCGATGTACATATCACTAAGAAGTATGGATACTTTGCACGGGCAATTACATTGGCTGCACGTTTTTCACGTGCAAGAGCTCTAGTCTTTAATAATTAACACTCTCATCACAGATTACATGTGTAATTAAATCGTGACCATCGTTTTGGTGTAAAATTGTTGAATGATTAAATGAAAACATCGTTTATCTCTCTTAACATGTATTATCTTTATAAGGCCTATTAATGATTATGCATTAATTTTGATATGTTGCATACAAACATGACAGAAACTTTATCACTTCGAGTAATTTGAATCTTTTAAAAGTCATGTCATTTTCTGAATAACATGAAATAGGAATAGTATACATCAAAAGTGTGAAATACGGAAATTTGTGTTTTTTCTTTTTCTAAAAATCTCCAAACTGTGACATCTTCAAACATCTATCATTTATAATAATGATAATAATTAATTAGTATGTGATAACATTTTACTCAGTAAGCTGATATGAAAATTAATCTGCCACAACTAAGGAAATCAATATTTATTATTCTTCTCAAGCCTGTTCATTTTATTTTACATGTACATTGTAAGTTTGGGAATACCAAGTGTGAATATCAACAAAGGATGACCCATTGTCGGTACAGTTGATCTATCGCTAATAAAAAAATTCACGATTTTTCTCTTAGATACACAAACTGATGAACGTATTTTTGTGATGGAGCTATACATATTCATGATCAATTGTCCAATATACTATATCTTGAATAATGACATTTGATGAACTTTAGTAAAATTATCTTGACATCAAATGCAACATAGTTAAAATGGCTTTGAAAAGTAGGTCAATATATATAAATTATTACCCGAGGAAGTGTGTCATATGACTTTTACGAAACGAGTGTGAATTCTTGTATTGCCCGAGCGAGAGCGAGGATAATACACTAATTAGCACGAGTAATAAAAACATATATAAAAACAGATATGTATTTATATATGAAAACAATCACTCGGTAAGTATAGGTATGGAATCATAAAATATTTAAGTATTTTACCTATTCCAATTGTGCTGGAAATTGTTTCACTGTCTATACTATTTGTGTCGACTTGAAACATTACTCAAAAGTAAACACTTGGACAGAGCCAATTTCATCTTCATTATGGTGTGTGACGTAAATTTGTCCTCTCTCATCCCAGTCTAAACCATAAGGAAGACAGATCCCCTCCTGTGATGTCAGTATGTCTCTCACAAACTCTCCAGACTCATTCAGCATTATCATCTTGTGTCCTAAAAGATCCGCCACGAGTATGTGTCCTGTAGCAGTGCTGGTGATGCCTGCTGGACCTTCCAGTGCTCTGTCTACTGTAGGGGAGTAGTTGAACACCACCTCTCCCTCGGGAGTCACACACACCACAGACTTGGTCTCACAGTCAGATATCAGGATGTTCCCTTGTCTTGTTGTACAGAGGAAGTATGGTTCCTGTATGATATTCTCTCCGTTGTGTATGGGACTGATAGAGCGCATCACGTTCCCACTCCTATCTATGATATCTACACAGGGAGGAGAGACAGAACCTGCTGCCAGTGTTGTTGGTGTCAGGGCAGTCAGACCAACATACTGCTTTTGTGTTGTTATGGTAGAGTCGAGGGTCAGGTCAGGGGTCACTGACACTACTGCTATTTGTTTAGAGTCAAGGGTGACAGCTATCTTATTGTTATCTATCTGGGTGATACTGCCTGGTTTATTTGTCATACTCAGTCGACTTTGATGCTGTTTATTGTTTCTCTTGAAGAAAGATTTGATACACTTGTTATTGAGGTCAGTGACAATAAGTGTATCTGAACCTTTAACTTCCATGATCATAATATCCAAAACTAGTGGGTTGTCTTGATCTTCTTTGGTTCTGATGTCTACAGCCTGGTTGAGTACAGGTGAAGACACAGTGTCCAGTTCAAATACATCAAGGACTTGAATCTTCCCCAGTGACCATTCGCTCAATGCTCTTTCTAGTCTGTCCACATTCTGTGAGAACTCTATCCTAGACCTCGTTCCTCTCTTCTTCACAGACTCTGCAGCCTCAGACTCACTTGACTGGTACAGATCATACATGTCCATCTCGTCCTCAGAGTTCACAGCCTGATCTATCAACTCGGCCTGTTGTCTGTAGATGTTCCTAGCCATATCTCCTGTTTTGATATCTGCTTTCAGTTGATCCGTCTCTTTATCTGTGACTTCAGTCAGTTTATCCAGTAGTTCCCTCTCCTTCTTCTTCACAACGTCAATAACTCTCTGTGCTGTAGATCGAATCTGAGACTGGACTGATGATTTGTTCTCCTCAAGTTCCCTACATCTGGATTTGAAAGATTTAAGTTGTTCCTCCTCTACTCTGGATTTGTTCATCAATGTTTCCTTTCTTGTCTCCAAGGAGCTTCTCATTTCCGGCAACATGGACTCAAGGGACACGACTGACTCACACTTCCGGTGGTAGAGGATGCAACAGGACTGACACAGGGTCCTCCTGCAATCTCTGCAGAAGAACTTGACAAACTCTTCCTTATGTTCCTGGCATGTAACCTTTGTCCGCCTCCTGACCTTGACCTCCTCAGTCATATGAGACACCTCGTGGTGTTTAGTGGAAGGACTCCGTCGGTGTGCCTTGAGACAATTAGAACAGAGAGAGACATCACATACTGGACACCAACTTATTGCTGGAGTTGTCTCCCCTTCGTCATGACACCAATTACAGTTTGTAGTGTCTGGAAAACAAAGCATGTCCACATATTACCAACTGTTTCTGAGCAACATCTTAATTGAGTGTTAAGTTAGATTTAGTAAACTTCAAACAAATTAAAAATGAAATGACTCAAATAAAAATTGTAAGAGTGCATCCACCAACCTACCTTTGGTGCCAGGACCAATAGTATCGAGAAGACCTTTGAGTAGGAGGGTTGGTCTCATCTGCCCCGCCCACTCCTCCACAGGTCGGGAGGGATCTGGTACTCTCGTCAGTCTCCGGCAAAAGGGACATAGAATTGACTGGGACCTGATGGCATCAGCTCTGGTTTTGGTGTAACCAACAATACACTGACCACAAAAGGAATGACCACAAGTCAGAGTGGACGGGTCAGTGAAGATCTCATGACAGATGGTGCACGTCAGGAAATGATCGGTCAGTTTCTGGGCTGTCGCCATCTGGAATTATTTAACAAAGTTTCAGGGTAAAAAGGACAGTATTTTATCTTAATTAGGTATAAAGAATATACAAATAAAATATTAGATGTCATACTTTACCACAAGAGACTTTTTTGTAACCACGTAGTAAAGGAGATAGTCGGCAAATTAATGGCTCCAAAAAAATATATTTGGTGTCCGATGTGAGACTGGGTTCTGTCATATGCTTTCGATAGCTTTCAGTAACCCAATTAAACTGTTTGATATAGTATGTGGCAGTGTGTGCATGACATCGATGAGTTAACTCAGTCCCTGTTAGGACATGCTAAGAAATTTGGATTTGAAATTCTTAAAGACTCATTTCTTCTGGTTGACTGTGGATACGAAATTTTCTTTCAATCAAAAAATAAAGCATGTTGTAACACATATTTCGACAGGTTGTAGGCGGGTATAATTTCAGGTCAGATTTTCTTGATGAAAAGTCTTTTGGATGATAATAAAAAAAAGCATGGGAACAAACATGACAACTTCGTTTGGACCTAGCATCGTTCATTTTCAATTTCAAACACACAAACTGACATTAAACTCTTAAGTAAAAGCTGTTGGTATACAAATTACAAAATCATTTTAACAAGAACAGACCCTTGCAGAACCACGCAGGCTATAGTAATGGAATTGATTCTAGTTGACCAAATTCTGATTTGTTTCTCCCACCCAGATCGGATTTAAACAGGAAACAAGTTGTGGCTCCTTACTTTGTAAGCAGGAGCTTGCAGCAGTTCGTCGAGGTCACCAGTGTCAAACGCCGAAACCTGGCGATTAAGGACGTTTACCACTGTCAGTCTTAGAATCTTAAGTATTCAACAACACTGTTATAAATTTGCTGTGCTTCGCCCTGCTGGCAGGAAATCATTCAGCAATTCAACCTGCTATCCACTGCTCGTTCAATGAGATAAAGTTATGAATGAATGTATAGTTCAAAAGGATTTTAGGACTATCATAACCACGTTGACTATTATAAATGCACTGTAGGAGTTGAAGTGTTCACGGGAAACCAATTTTAATAATAGTCAACTTCTTTATTGAAATGAATGCTATAACTATGCAAACAACACCGTTATCATGCAATCAAGCAAATGGGTTGATCAACAAGATAAATCTATACATTGGTTTACTTAAAAATGCTAATGTTCACTAGATGTTGACAATTCTGAATGCAAGACTTATCTTCACTGGATGTTAATAATGCTGGATAATGATTTTAGGATAGTATGTTGATGGACAATGTTGTTATTTCTATATTGATAGACAAACATTATGCTACCGTATGAAAGATACAAGACCTTTTTGGTTTTGTCACTGCTCAGTTCTCCGATTATAATTTTATCAAACAGTCTGTAAACAGCCATGTTTATTTATTCAAGGTTATTATTCATGGGTATTAACAAAATGTTCTTGTCTTTTCTATATGAATATTTTTTCTGTTTTTAGGTCACAGGCCTTAATAAGCAGGAGGCTAATATTCCTGCAGTTCCGGCTAGTGCATGTATTCATCAGAAACTCCACGTCTACCCGATTACACATCACGTGATTATGATACAGGATTCCCATTGGTCCAAACTAAGTACCCCACCCTTAACACATAGCGTTATGACCCCGAAAGGATATACGAAGCGTAGCGGTCAGTGTATATAAGTTTATGTTTGGTAGTATCTGTGATAGCTGTTCCCTTCTATTCTATAAAAGCAATTTCTCTTTAGTAAACGAAGTTACATTATACCGTTGCTATACAGAATACTGCACCGATTGCTATTTGGAAGTGAAACTAAGAATATATCTAAGCCATATAGATTTGAATATCTATTGAATATAATGCTAGTTGATATAATCAATCAAAGTCATATCGTTAAACAAACACTATATGCAATTTTAAAACTTAAAATGTTTTTATACGAAAACCACTTAGACGGGGCCCGAGTCGCGCAGCGAAGCGTGCCTAGGGAACCGGTCCTTTATTTCCCGCAAAATATTTGGTCTTTAACGGACATGACGTAATTTAATGACGTCATCTCAAATCTGTAAACGCGGAGATATTATTTCCTCACTTCTATTTTGGCACTCGACCGAGTAGGTCTTTGAAATTGGATTTAAAAGGAAGTCGTTTACGAGTAAGTAGACCGATTCAATACTTCATTAATTTTTGAAGCTGTGGCGTTGTTTGCAAATATACGAGTTAATATTTGTATGCAGCTTTATTGTACATTTGCTTATATTGATCATTGTTAATTGTTATTTACACAAGTGCACAAAATTTTTTAATTACATTTGAATAGTGAAAATTTCATATAGTTCTTTTCACGCTAGATCTGGTTGGTATAATTTTCATAGTTTTAATCCGTTACATTATGGATGATCCAATTCCCTTACATAGATTGCCATGGAAAGAGAATGTAATTGTTTTAGGACATTCATTCATCAAACGTTTGGATAAGAATATTGGTTTCGGCCATGGTAGGTACATGTAGAATTTGGATTGAAACACAGGCGGGTTGCACTTTTGGGTTATGGTGGGCTGACCGCCTCAAGAGTGTGAATAGTTTCTGGTACATGTTAAAACACCGGAATCCCGAGATCATGATTGTTCAGCTTGGGGGGAATGATTTGTGCCGCTCTGGTGTTGATGCAGTAAAACTTGCAGGGGAGTTTGTTGATTTCTTTGCTAAAATGCGGGATGATTTCAATATTTTGAAGTTATATATTTGTGAAGAATTCCCTAGGTTGTCTGATAGTGCTGTAGCGGTCGACTATGAGACAAAACCGGTTCAATTTAATCATTACCTGAAGGTAATGCCCCCGGAGACAGGTTTGTACTTTTGGCAACATAAAAAATGTTCAATTCCTCCCATGATATGTTCAGTGTTGATGGCGTTCACTTGTCAGAAGAAGGCAATTACAAACTCTACAGAAGCCTGAGAGGTTGCATTTTGCATGCCTCAAGTTTGCCAAAAGTTTAATCCGATTGATTAGCAGTACAACACACGAACGTTAAACGCTACTGCAGTAATTATTTTCGGTAGTTTTCATCAGTTATGCAAACGTTAATCTCATATTTTATGCACGCTTTATTGAAAGTTGTCACTGATAACTGATGAGGGATGTGTGAGATAGAACCTGGGATATAGTCCCTTGAACATTTAGTTGAGACAGTTAGATCAGCAGTCTAAGGTTTTGCGACTATATACAGACTTACCACTGATGTTTAATTTCTTCGGTAACGCGCATTAGCTGCTAATTTGTATTGTAATGAAACTGGCTCTTTGTTTCGAGACTAGCTTTGGTCTAGTCTGTTTTTACTAGCGTTGGTCTAGTATAATTTTTTAGCTATTAGATTTGACTCGTGTAGTCTGGTATATCTCTTTTGTTACTGATTTTCATGTACTATCAGTGTATAGTAGTTTATATTTGTTCAGCTGTTTTAGTACATATTTATATATGTGCTAGTTTCGTCTAGTATTCATTTAACATTATTGACTAGCATGGTACTAGCGTTGGTCTAGTATAATTTTTGCTGGCTTCTTCTGCTAATCATGTTGACTAGCTTAGGTCTAGTCTACGGCAGTGTTTTATGTTGACTAGCTTTGGTCTAGTCTACGGCAGTGTTTTATGTTGACTAGCTTTGGTCTAGTCTACGGCAGTGTTTTCTTGTTTTATTTTGTATTTTGTACAACTGGTTGAAAGCTCTGTAATTTGAGTTCAACGTTCTTTGACCCTCATCCCGTATGTTGCTCCTCAACAAATTTACATCAGGGTTGTCTAGTATGTTAGTTGCTGCTTGGCCATAGTAATCTTAGTTACTATTATATAATATTCGTATAATTTTAACGCATTAATGTCAATTGTTTTTGCATGTGATCTATGACATTTGCAACCATGATAAATATCAATATATTACACGTCAGCATTGATGATAGCTAACGTCTAGTTGGAAACTTATGTTTACCATTTTTTATGATAATGTTATGCAGTTCTATATAAAGTAAGCAGAAACTGGTTTTCCTTTAAATTATGTTATTAGATGATCTTGGAAGATGCCCCGTCTTCCTCGGGGTAAGAAACGTGTGGTCAGCGAAGTGGATCGGACATCTTTGGTGACCGGGCCCCCTGACAGTGTTGGTCAAGCCTTATCTAAGACAAGAACGAAGCGAATGAAGACTTCGACTGCTTCGTATGAGAAAATCATCTCGGCACCTGCCCCGGTTGCACAACCGGAAGTCACCGAAGATGTCCAGAATTCAGCGGTCCGCATCGTTGATGACGGTGAGGAGATCCTTAACCCCTTTACTGTAGACAATGTCTCTTTGTCAGTAAGCAGTAGTGATTTCGAACTGTTTAAAACTGATTCTATTCCTCTGGGTACGGGGGTTTCCGATAAAATGAAATCAAAGATTTGGAACAATGAATTTGTTGAAATGTCGTCATTATTAAGTGACAATGTTAAGCAACAGAAATTAGTTATCAATGTAGAAGGGCAGTCAATTTGCTTTCCTGGGCCTTCTAAGGGTGTTGCATTGTCGATAGACAGATGGCTTACAGCCTTTCATGTTTATATGGCGATATATCTTCAGAAGTATCCAGAGCAAACACAGGCAATGCTGAAGTACATCAGCATTATAAGAGATTTGAATCAGAAAGGGGGAAACTGGAATTCTTATGATGTTACATTTAGAACACTGAGGGTCGTAAACACGGTAGACTGGGGGACGGTCCATTGGGAACTTTGGTTTCAGTCACTTACATTTGTGAAGGGTTCTTTTCGTCCCAACTCTAGTCAGAACATTCAGAGAGTCAGATATCCAGCAAAACAATTGGTACCGAGAGGTTTCTGTTTCAAATTCCATAAGGGATTGCAATGCATTGATGCACAATCCTGCAGATTTAGTCACCCCCAGTGCGGAGGTAACCATAGTTCAATCAAATGTAGTCAAAAGTTTAAAGACTCCCAACACGGGCCAAGGTCGTCTCCCTTCCCCAGTAAACGCAGATAGATTAGAGTTTTGGTTACAGGGTTACAATCCTGAATTAGCGTCTAATCTTATTCAGGGATTTAAACATGATTTTCGTCTAGAGTACGAAGGAGGTGATTTGGTTTCAACTGAAACTTCTTTAAACAGCGCTAAAACCAATCCTCATGAAGTACAGAGGAAATTAGATAAGGAACTGTTAACGGGCAGGATAGCTGGTCCATTCAAGCAATCCCCATTTGGCCATTTACACTTGTCTCCTTTAGGATTATGTCCAAAGAAAACCCCAGGTCAATTCAGAATGATTCATAACTTGCCCTTCCCTGTAGGGAAGTCTATTAATGACGGCATACCGCAAGATGCTAGTCGTGTACAGTATACATCGTTAGACGAGGCAATGGACATTATTGCTGATTTAGGTGAGGGATGTAGTATGGCGAAAACAGATATAGAATCTGCATTTAGAATTATAACTATTTATCCGATTGACCATCATCTTTTAGGTTTTAAATGGAAAGGAGAATTTTACTTTGACATGTGCTTACCCATGGATTGTTCTTCCTCGTGTCAGATTTTTGAGAAGTTCAGTACTGCTATCAACTGGATAGCTTGCAAAAAATTGAAAATCAGAAACATGCTTCACATTTTAGACGATTTTTTGATAATAGAAAATGACGAGGAGAAATGTCGTATACAACTCAAAGCGTTCTTAGACGTATGCCACGATATTGGGGTGCCCATGGCAAAAGATAAGACTTTTGGCCCATCCTCATGCTTGCAGTTCTTGGGTATAGAGTTAGAGTGTTTATTAATGGAAGCAAGACTACCTTTGGATAAACTTTGTAAAGCTTGGGAAAACATTGTAGCTGTCTACAAAAAGAAGAAAATAAAACTTCGTGAGCTGCAAGCTCTATTAGGTTACTTGAATTTCACATGCAAGGTCATATGGCCGGGAAGGCCTTTCTTACGTAGACTGTTTGATCTGACAAATGGAGTATGTAAACCACATCATAGCATTAGGTTGAACAAAGAAGCAAGGGCGGATTTGAAATTATGGTTAGATCTAGTCGGCAATCATAATGGAAAATCTCTTCTCCTGAAACAAATTTGGCAATCCAATACCTCGCTGCATTTGTTTACAGATGCGGCGGCATCTACAGGATATGGCTTAGTATTAAACTCAAAATGGGCATGCGGTCTGTGGCCGGATAATTGGAAAACGTGGAACATAACTTTATTGGAACTTTTTCCTATCATGGTGGCAGTAAAACTCTGGTCCGCAGAATTGAGGGATAAGTGTATTTTGTTTCATACAGACACCATGGCTTTAGTGTATATTATCAACAAGCAATCGTCTAAGGATCCGATGATAATGGCGATCGTTAGGGGGTTAGTTTTGGCATGTATGGAATACAATATTCACTTTAGGGCCGAGCATATTCCAGGTCGTTTTAACACCTCGGCTGACTTGCTTTCTCGGTTGCAGATAACAAAATTCCTCTCTCAGGCAGTTTGGGCAGACAGGTTCAAAACGCAAATCCCTCCATCCCTTCTTCCAGACAACTTTCATTTCATGTAGGCACACTAATGGGTGTAGCACTTAGTGTTAAAAGTCAGTGCACGTACAAAAGAGCGTGGCACTTATTTGTAGAATTCTGTACAAATTGATTAAGAAAGGAAGCAACTCTTCCGATAGCAGCATCAGACTGGTCACTTTTTGTAGCGTTTATGTTCCATCAGAAATTATCTCCTGCTACAATGAGAACTTACATTTCGGCGCTAGGCTACATACACAAGATTTGCGGTTTACAAGAGAATTCAAATTCTTTCGTGGTACAGAAATTACTACAGGGAGCTTACCGCTTGTATGGTAAAATTGAGAATAGACTCCCGATCACAGAAGATATTTTGGGGGAAATGACAAAGGCATTACGTGTAGTTATCAGTAGGCCTTTTGAACAATCTTTATTTCGTTCAATGTTTCTCGTAGCTTTTCACGGTTTCTTCCGGATTGGAGAACTTACTGTGCAGAATCAGGGACTACCAGCATCTTTGCAGGTGCAAGATGTTTCTTTCTCTGACGATGCGGCGTACATAAGTATTTCCAATTTTAAGCAGAACAAATCAAATTCTTTAAAACTTGTAACACTGGAACGACTAAACCATCAGCTATGCCCGGTTGCAGCCTTGCGCGATTACCTTTCGTTGAGGTCTCTTTCAGCAGGGCCACTATTCTGTGACAGCAGTTTTCGCCCAATTTCGAGATCGAAATTCAGTGAAACGTTAAAGAATGTTCTTGGCTTTATTAAGCTAGACTCTTCTAGATATAAGGGTCACAGTTTCAGAATAGGTGCAGCAAGCTCCGCTGCTCGAAAAGGCTGGTCTGATGCAAAAATTAGGCAGAGGGGCCGTTGGAGCTCTGATGCTTTCAAATCCTATATAAGGATACAGCTGTGAACCAAGTGAATCAGGATCTGCTGTCGGTTATAGTATGCTATTATTATAAGTGCTTAAATGATATATACGGCCCCGGTTGTTTTTAGCATGGGCAAAATCGACCGGCGGTCTCGTATTTTAACTTGTGATTGGTTTTTATTCGCAGGTGCAATTATTCTCCAGTCACACAGTTATATTAAGTTAAGATGGAAGCTTTCGGTTTTCGCATGGGCAAAAACGTAGGCATTCTATCAAATTTTCTATTAGAAATAACTTGGCAGTTATGCATGCATTGTATGTTATGTTCATATATATCTTGTTTGTAATCAGTTCTAAAAGCATACCTGGCTGAGACTTATGATAATAGAAGTATCAAGGTATTACTGTAAATATGTTATTAGAAAAGTTGCATGTTGCAGTAAATTATTTGACATTGTTATTAGAATGTGAAATGTCGTGAAAGGAATCTGCTGTTTGTTGTTTAATTTCAGCCATCAAGTCGGAGTCCGATCGGAGAAGGCTTGGTTTAGATGATTCATAAGACTGTGGTCGGAGACTTGTGCTTGGACACTTTGGACACTCGACACACGTGATCATAAACATTCAATTATCTGGTATGACCATGGTATACATTACATAAAAGATATTTATGAGGAAAATGGTTTCCTCAGCTTTGAAATTCTAAAGCAGAGATACAATATTAGAGGAACATTTTTGGATTATCAACATTTGTTAAATAACATTCCAAAGAACTGGAGACAGCAACTGGCTAACAGAAATACTTGCTATAATCATGAAGCCACTAACAATGTTTATGATTATATGATTTCTAATAGTAAAGGTTCAAGGATATTTTATGACAAATTAATTGGTGACAATACTGTCCCAAAGGTACTTGATTATTGGCATAATGTCTTTCAACATGATATATGCTGGAAAGATGTGTTTAGATTTTATAGGAAATGTACAAGTGATTGTAAACTGTTAGATTTTCAATACAAATTTATTTACAGAACAATTTATACAAAGAAAGAATTAATGAAGATGAAGCTAGTAAATAATGATTTATGCATATTTTGTAAAAATTCCTCAGAAGATGTCTCGCATGTTTACTTGGACTGTGAATTTGTGAAGAAATTTTGGAATACTTTGGAACTTTTTCTAAATACTCATCTTAAATCTAACATCACACTTACAAAATTTACTATTATGTTCGGACTTTTGTCACACAATAAATTATTTAACCATGTCATACTTTTGGCCAAACGATTTATTTATGTTTCAAGTATTAAACAACATGTTCTTTCTTTTGAGGGATTTGTTAAATGTCTTAGGATGACATACAATATTGAAAAATCTATAGCTAGAAAAAATAATAGGATAGAAGCTTTAGATAAGAAGTGGAATCAACTACCTGCTATAATTAATTGAAGCACTCGTAAAATACTAATATCTCACTGCCTGCATTCTTATCTTATCCAACCGTATACAATTATATGTATCAACATTATCAAAACATTTTCTGTGATGAACATGAACTTTTTTGGTACTCCTGATTCAGTAAGAGCTAAAAATGCTCAATGATATGTACATTGCTTTTCATGTAAAATGGATGATATGAAATGGAATAAAATTTAAAAAAACAAAAAAAACCCAACATTCAATTATCTACCGGGTAAAGGACAGTGAGCATAATAACATGTCGTGTCGTGTCAGCTGTGAATCAACTAAGTGACAACTTTCCCTTGTATCTTTAATGTGGTCAGTATTGTTTGATGACTTAATATAAAGTAATCATTGTGATCAAAGACTTATGAGGAGTTTCAATATTGTTTATTAATTGTCCCTAAGGCTGTCTGCAGGTGGGGTATAGTGTTCCACTATTTTGGCGCTATTATTGTCCCCACCTTTGGGGGTGCTAATAATTTCTCAAAATTCATTTGAGAATAAGATTGTTACTTGTTGTTATGTCAATAAACTTGTCCGCTAAATGCGGGCCTTAACAAGAAATCATCTTGTTTTCCTTCTCCCCCTAAATGGAACTAGTCAGCCTTAGGTAATCATAAGTTTTGAGGATAAAAACAATTATATGTTATGAAATACCAGAATTTCAGACAGTCCTCCCTTTTTGACGATTTTACCTCAGTGTTTCAGCGAGGGATCAAGCGACTGTCCGACTTCCGCGTTGCTTATGTTGACGGTGTTAGGAGTAACTGCTCCCTGTGTTAAAAGTTCCCTTCATGTCTCATGGAGCAAAAATATTCTATTGTTGGCTGAACATTCTCCGGATAAGATCAAAATATAATCATCGTCATCACCGATTTTGTTAGAATTGTGGTAGATTTGTGGAGTCGAGGAGTATATTTTATATATTGTTATCATAATATGGAGAAACCAATGTGATATGGTTACGTGCAGATGGCGGTCTGAACGCATCTTGAGGCGATTCCGGTTTTAGAAAATATCTGTTTTAAGACGCTTCTACTATAATCCTCTTAAACAGTAGTCTGTTTTCCGAAAATTCACTTTAAATACAACTGTAGACATCGTACAAATGCCATTACTCCCTTGATACGTAAAAGTTTTTACTGAGTCTTACTAAAGCTTGTTGGGACCTTTTCTCTACATGAGAAAATAAACTTGGGACCCGACATTACTTCCAAAGTGCTCTGGTGTATTAAAAACTTTTTAATCCATAGAAATCCATTTGAAATATGCCGAACGTTAAGTACATGCACAAAAGAACCTAGCATATATAATATTATGATTTAACCAACTATGTAGCACTCTCCTCAAAATGATCTAAAATATGACATTAACATGTCCCGCTAGATTGCTCTTTTAATATCTCAGACATCTAGCTTGAAACGTATGACCAGGCGACTTGGGCTGTGGCTTGAAAATGACCCGAAATTACAGCGCACAGTGACAAACCCTGCGATTACAGAGCGTTAGAGTTTTAGGAGTGCAATTGGGGTCATGTAGCGAGCTATTTGATTCGTCAGATGTCTCTATAACAAGCAGCTTTTTACAAGTGTTAAAGGAGATCGGATACGAAAGGTATTCAGAAATTGCTTGTTTTTTCCTATTTTTTTAAAGATCATGTCATGTCGTCAAAACACCATGTAACCAGAATATTTGATCAATAACTTTCCTTCCCTTAGTGCACCAGGTGATGAAAATCTCACATTATTCAAATTATCTTTTTAAAGTAAACTTTTGAATACCATTGTTACCTTCTCTGAAAAAGCGTCGCCGTAAAGTCTAAGAAAATTCTTTAAGAAATTTGGTATATTGTTAGACCCAGTTTGGAATGGAATCTTTTCCATATAGGGGGAAGGGACTGCTATATATATCAAGGTTAAGCTGTATTCTTTTACGATACTTGTTAGGTGATAAAGTATACTGATGGATTGGTGCCTATTGTTACTTTGGTTATTCTGGGTATGCTTATTTGGTTTCAATAGAAAGACTTTTAACTTAGCGCATCTTAGGGTAAGGACCTTTTTCCGCCCCTGTCTCAAAAATCTATTCAGTATTATCTAATGATACTTGGTAAGTGATATAAGGTCTAGTGATAGAGTGGTGGATTTTGTTACTTTGGTTGTTCAGGGTACGCTTATTTGGTTTCATTGGAATTAATAATAGGGGTAAGGAACTTTTCCGCCTCTGTTTCAAAAACCTATTCAGTATTATTTTATAAGACTGGGAATGTGATTAAACCTAGTGATTGAAAGTAACCAGTTTCTACTTTTTTAATTTGAATGTTTTATTTCTTCTGGTGTCCATGGAAACTATTTGAACTTGTTGGAGTGGTGCCTTTTGCTCCTTTAACTCTTCTGAAATTGTTCTTGTTTCTCGTATGCATGAAATTTTAACATATTGTGTGAGGCGTAAAAAAGGGTTAGATGATTTGGTTGAATTGAAAGTTTAGACGGGGGACATCACAGTGCATAAAATGTAAACTCACGGGCAAAAGAAACGCTGGATTGATAACATTCGTCATAATTCGGATCCAAACCTAGAACCATGATTCGATTGCTTCGAAATGCTGGTTTTCCACCTTTTTCAATTAGCGTGCATTAGTGTAAATTGTGCACAGAACCCTTCCTTAGCATAGCATCGATGAGATTGCAGCATAAAATATGCCAAGTTTAACGCCAGAGCAGCGAGAGAGAGCCATTGGGATGTTGCACGCCGGTGCAACTCAGAGCAGAGTTGCAGAAATCATGAACTGTCACAGAACCACAATCGAGAGATTGATGAAACGTCTCAGGGATACTGGCCGGGCATCAGACAGACCACGAAGCGGAAGACCACCGGTAACTACGGCAAACGAAGACCGCTATTTACGTATGCTTTACCTACGTAATAGATTTATTACTGTGACGTCATCAGCAAGAACTGCTTTTCAACATACCGTCAGTAGAAGGACCGTAGCCAGACGTTTCCGCCATTTCGGTATCAGAGCTTATCGACCCCTGAGAGGAATGACGTTGACCCGACAACATCGTCTCAACAGAATGAGGTGGGCGCGTACTGTGATGCAATGGCAGCGACGAAATTGGGACAGAGTTCTCTTCACTGATGAGAGCAAGTTCCAGGTGTTCAGTGCTGACGGCCGAACGCGAGTGTACCGGCGTAGAGGGGAACGTACGTCACGTTGTTGCGTTCAAGAAGTGCAACCCCATGGCGGTGGCAGTGTCATGATTTGGGGTGGTATTTGCGGTGACACCAAGACTGATATTGTGGTTATAAATGGCAACTTGAACGCTAACGGCTATATCAACCAGGTCTTGACCCCAGTCGTATTTCCATTCCTACAGAACAACCCACGAACGGTGCTTCAACAGGATAATGCCACTCCACATACTGCACGTGTAACAAGAGACTATCTTTATGCCAACAACATACACGTTCTCCCGTGGCCAGCCCGATCCCCTGATCTAAATCCCATAGAACACCTCTGGGACCACCTTGGGGGACAGATTCGGCAACGTCACAACCCTCCACACAACAGACAGACATTGACGCAGGCACTGCAAGAGGAATGGCGTCGTATCCCCCCAGTCGTCGTGAGGAGGCTTGTAACGTCTGTACGACGTCGTGTCAGAGCGTGCATAGTTGCTAGAGGTGGACACACTCGTTATTGACAATCAAATGTGGCTGAAAACTGTACATTATATTGATTACTAGAAAACTGACATGATCGAATTCAGGGTTCGAAATCGTCATATAAAGACTGCACTGGTGCAGGTTAAAATCAGTTGGTGCAACTTATGCTAGTTTCCAGACTGCACCAGGTGCAGTTTGAAAAAATAACTTACATCGATTAATTTATAGTACTCAAACGTTTTTACGACACTGATGATTTACTTCCGCATTTGATAAAAACATATTCTTTCAGAAGTGAATGGAAAATTGGACGAGACAGGTTACATTTTGATGAAACTGATAAGGTGATGTTTTGCTCGATCTGCCGTTAATTTGATAGAAGTGGGAAATCAAATGCATTTCGTTCAGGTTCAAAATGTTTTAGATTACAAGAAATAAAAATACTCCAGAACAGTGAAATACATAAACGATCTGAATGTAGTGAAATTGCTGAAAGTTGTGCTCAAACCTCCTCTACTAGAGTAAATTTAAGTTGCCCCTTGAAAAGTCGATTACCAAAATGCATGAACATCAAACTGATATGTCGTCATCTTCACACATGAATAAAAACAAAACAAACTGACACGTTGTGATCATTTTTTTTATACAGACTCATTTGTAAAGGTGATCACTTTGGTGCAGCCAGAGTGGCTCAGGTGCAGTCTTGTAAAAACAGTCAACTGCACCTGGTGCAGTTCCTGAAAAAAACCGAATTCGACCCCTGGAATTATGCACAATCATACTTCTGCAACAAAAATTACTATTAATTGTCGAAATGGTAATAATGTGAGTACCACATATTTCCAAACTGAAAACGACTGTTTTGACTATGAAATAAAATCATAATTGTTTTGATACTATTTTGTTTGTTTTCTTTAAACCAGAAAAATATGAACCAAGCGTTTCTTTTGCCCATGAGTTTATATATTTCTAGTTCAGTTTATGGGTTTTTTCTATCTAGGTAGTGCAGTATTTATGGAGAGAAAAGCAGCACATCATTTAGCTGTTTAGGGGAAGAAATTTCCACTGGCCGGTGACCCACAGTTCATAACATTGAATTAATGTTTTTAAAGATGGAGCGATTTCCTACTTATTAATGATTAAACATGGAGACACATGTTAAAAGAATAACCTAAGTTTCCTCTGATCATTCTTTACGTTTCGTAATTAATTTTTGTTGTAAAGGGGCACCGATTATATGTTAAAACATGACGTCAGTATAATCTAAGTAAAGTATGACTTTGTCGTCTGAAAATATCAAATTTTGGAGTAGCAAATTTTATTGTGTTAATCTAAATTAGATAATATTTTCATCGGCATTAGTCAATCAAAATATAACCTTTATTCATTCGTCATCCTTCCACCCATTTATTGATTCACTGATTCATGCATCAGTCCATTCTTTCATCATTCATTCCTCCGTTCGTTCGTTTGTTTGATTGCTTATTTACTTATGTATAATCTATTCATTATCTATCAATTCATGAATTCATGAAAATATATATGAAACATGATAACATCAAAATCGAAATGTAAGTGACAGAATTTGTTTGTTTATTTATTGTTTGTTTGTTTATATAACCATTCACAGAAGAGCTCGAGCCCGGAACCTTAAGCTTCTTCTTATCTTCTAATTCTTAACTCCACTGTAAATCAGTGAGTCAGTTTATTCCCAGAGTGATGCATATGGCATCAGGATTTTAGGTATTCAGTTTGGACTTGCTATTGCTAATACAACCATGCAAAATCAGATGTACGAGTTGTGATGACTGTGATGAATTTGTCATTTACGTCATGTTGTACCACCCAAACAAAGCTGCTGGTATATAAAGTACAAATAATACTGGCCCAAGAATAACTCCCTGCTGGACCTTACAGGTCATGAAGGAGTGAGATCATCGACAACTGAATTGACTATCACAGACAGATTGTAACAAACTTATAGATGTGCCTTTTTATTTGACAAGCAGGAGCTTGCAACGATTTTGACATCAAACCGAGATTCAAAAACAAAGAAAATGAGGGCGCCAGGTTTAGCAATATCGGCTTTAGAATCCTGAGCTTACATCCACACCACTATCATTTTGCTCTGTGCTCTGGCAGAAATTCATAATAGTCCAGTAATTTTATGAGAATACCCACCACAAATTGCAACAGAAACGATTTCAACTGTTTTAAGTTTCTTGACTATTCCTTTATAACATATGAAAAATCTAGGAAAATCTAAGTGGTGGAACAAGGTCAAATTTGACCCCCAAGGTCATAGGGGTCATTGCCGGGTCCAAATCTTGTGTTGAAAAGCACATTTTAAAGATATTTACTTTATGGTGTCATGTTATATATCAAATGAAAGCTCACAACACAGGCTTTTCAAAATGGTATAGTTTCATAGGGTTTAGACTGATAATATTAGTGCTATGAAACAAAAATATATTTTAGAATATGAAAATCGTTGCGTCACATCCGTGTGTATATGAAGGTGACAGCAAAGCCAAGGATATATGTGAGGTCAACGCTTTGCTGCTTTTAAAACATTTAACTTCAATATTTAAAGTAAAAAATAATATGTAAAAACATGCATCTGAGGTCCTTAAATTATAATTGACTGACATATGTTGTCCTCCAAGTAGTACAGGAAGTACGGTCATGACACCAAATGTGACACTTTTTTATTGCTTCTGCAACATTTTGATGGAAATAACGTAAATATTTTGCTTAATAGCATACATATAATA
Source organism: Phorcus lineatus (assembly GCA_921293015.1). NCBI lineage: Eukaryota > Metazoa > Mollusca > Gastropoda > Trochida > Trochidae > Phorcus > Phorcus lineatus. The sequence continues at coordinate 10,598,282 of OV121090.1, forward strand.
TTCAAGCACTTAATTGACGTCAAACAAATGATAATTCAATCCATTTTATTTAGTTATTGTACAGTGCTGCCTTTAAACAAGGATCGGATATATCAGATGTTAACCCTGATTCATCACTTCAGTACATGGCTGACAACGTGGATCACAATGTAAGAAAATTAGATGGATTTAACACTTTTCATGGAATGGGCATCATTGCCATAGTAACTCCAGCGCAAACAGAACACCCAGACCTTTGCCAAGAAAAGATGTCACAGCAGAAGACATTGTAACAATAGGATCAACATGCACTTCTACCAGTCTCCATCAAGTGGATTTCACAGCCTCAAGTACCTCCCGATATCTCAAGTGGATTGGACTGATCCAACATCCAATATTGACATACTCTGGTAGAGTGTCTGGCTACTCGTCCTACTCGGCCAAACTGTTCAGGCATGATGCAGGCTGTTCATCATGGTCATCATCCAGGACAAGCATCCGTTGTGTACCTGCCAATGATTGACATGAACCCAAGTGATGTGTCCTGTATATACACTATGTCAGTGTTCATCACCAAGCTAGCAGTGAGAAACAATGTCACACCAATCATCACTTTTGATCAGCCTCTCCCGTGGAAAGCTTTGATGATAGTTTCAAGTGAATATTCATCAAGTGATTTGAGAAGCATCATCCTAAGGCTTGGAGGACTTCACACACAGATGAGCTTTTTAGGATGCATTGGACACATCATGTCTGGATCAGGTCTATTTGAACTTCTGGAAGTGATATATGCCAGTAACACTGTGAATCACATACTAACTGGGAAAGCTGTTGCCAGAGCTATTCGAGGTCACTTTCTGGTAGACAGAGCTCTCAATGGCTTGTTGGTGTCAAGAACTTTAGATGTTGTTCCTAGGCTTTCTGCTGCTTGCCACTTCCCTTCCAGACACTGATGATGAGGATCTCAACACAGCAGTGATGATGTATGATGAGCTGATGAGTGATTCCTTAACTGTTGCTGAAGTATCCTCATCCAGCACATTAGAACGAATTCACCATCGGTTAACCCAAGAAAAAGGTGCACTTAGCAACATAAGGACAGCCAAACTGTGGATCCAATACATGGATATGGTGGACATCATGCAAAAGTTCATCAAAGCTGAAAAATTAGGAAATTGAAAAATGCACCTAAAGTCTCTTGCTCAAATGTTGCCATTCACAACCTGTACACGAAATCAGTTCGATTGTACCTTCAGATGATGACCTCCCTACAAGAAACACATCCAAAGGTCTCTGATCTCTTTAACTCAGGTCATCATGTTATCCGGCGCTCTGATCGTTATTGGGGAGGACTTTCAACAGATCTTGTGATTGAACAGGTGCTAATGTGGAATATCAAGACTAATGGAGGACTTACAAGGGGAACAGGTATGTCTGAAACACAGAGGTTAGTTTGGCTTATGTCGATGCCATCATGTACAGAAGTTAGCAGTGCCATGACCGATCTTAGAGTTACACAAGGATATGTCCAATGCAAGGCAAGAGAGAGACAAAAATGACACCATGAAACTTCTCCATTATCTGCAAGAATGAGATCCGTTCAAACATGATCCTTACCTCAGAAACATTGCAAATGGTGTCATCGCAAGTGCAACTGTGAATGCAGAAGAAGCGTGCTGTGTTGGTGGCTCAATTTTGGACTCAATGAAAAACACAACCACTACTGATTTTAAATTCAAGAAGAATGATCACATTTAACAGATGAACGAGAGACCAATTAGAGAAGATGAAGAAATTTGTAACATTGATCCAGTGCTATTGTTTCAAGGGTACCTGATTGCTGGTAGATAATCAACACGTGACCTCCAAACTCTACTGAAGTTTGAACTATCAGCTTCTGATGTTGTGTATGTTCTCGATGGTGGTGCTCTGCTTCACACTGTTCCTTGGCCACGTGGAGTTTCATATGCTGACTTGTTCAACAAGTACAGCACATATGTCAAGAAACACTATGGCAGAGCAACTGTTGTCTTCGATGGATATTCCAATTCATCAACTAAGTACACAACACACATGAGACGGACTAGCGGAGCTGGTGGACCAACAGTCAAATTTGATGAAAATATGATCTTGCAGTCAAAGAAAGAACCTTTTCTTGGCAATGTTCAGAATAAAGAGCAATTCATCACGATGTTGAGTTCAGTTCTACAAGCCGAAGGATGTGAAATCATTCAAGCAACTGGTGATGCTGATGTTTGGATTGTTCTCTAAGAAAAGTTCTCTAAAAAGGGTTCCCTTTTGGAACATCAAGGAAACTAAGAAAACACTCGGAGACAACACATTTCAGAATTTGTTGTTCCTTCTTGCTGTCCTAGGCTGTGAGACAACTTCAAGTATCCATGGCGTTGGAAAAGCTGTTGCATTAAAGAAGTTCAAACAAGATGAATGTTTTAGAGATTGTGGAAAACCATTCAATCAGCCAATTGAAGCCATCACAGCAGAGCAGATAATTCAAGCTGGGGAGAAAGCCATTGTTTATCTCCTAAATGGAGAAACAGGTGAAAGTCTGGACATGCTCAGATACAGACAGGTTTTGTGAGAAAATCGCCTCAAGTCAGATGCATGTACATCCTCAGAATCTCCCGCCTACCTCAGCAGCAGTCGAGTACCATAGCCTCAGAGTATATTTTCAGATCCAAGAGTGGAAAGGAAGACATCTAGATCTCTAGCTGAGTTTGACGGATTGGGGATGGAAAACAGATGGCAAGAAGATTTTACCTTTGGGAACAGATCTTGCCCCAGCTCCAAAAGAATTGTTGACAGTTATTAGGTGTAATTGCAAAACAAACATGTGCAATTCTCAAAGATGCACATGTAAGAAAAATGGATTGAGATGTACTCATCTGTGCAGTGTCTGTCGTGGCTGCGCATGTCTTAATGCTCAAAGGCTTGACCTCAGTGATGATTGAGTCAGTCTTTTAAAGGTAAATTGATGGAGACATTGCCAAATAAAAATGATCTAAAGTAACTCAGTATGAAAAATAATTAATTCATTATTATATATAAAATCCTAAACAAAATTTTCAATTGACAAAATGACCTTAGATTCACAAAGCTATATCTGGTGAATTTAAGTATTTAACTTACATTCTCCTCGTTATATTTGGTTTGTCAAGTTGTTGATGAAGATTTATTCTAACATCTCTACATGTGTACAAATAACATAAATGATAGAAAAAAAGATATCCATTGACTTCAGTGTCACCTTCATTGGCATATGGATGTGACGAAATGATTTTCATATTCTAAAATATATTTTTGTTTCATAGCACTAATATTATCAGTCTAAACCCTATGAAACTATACAATTTTGAAAAGCTTGTGTTGTGAGCTTTCATTTGATATATAACATGACACCATAAAGTAAATATTTTTAAAATGTGCTATCAATACAAGATTTTGAACCCGGCAATGACCCCTATGACCTTGGGGGTCAAATTTGACCTTGTTCCACCACTTAGATTTTCCTAGATTTTTCATATGTTATAAAGTAATGGTCCAGGAACTTAAAACAGTTGAAATCGTTTCTGTTGCAATTTGTGGTGGGTTTGGTCAAATATTCACCAGGATTACTGGACTATAACGCATTTAACCTAAATGTGTTTTCAACCTGCTGTTCACTGCTCATTCATGCAGATAACGGTTAAAGAAATGTATGAATGCGGAGTTCAAAAATATTTAGAATAATCATATTCAACTTGACTTGAAGTAATATTGTAAAGAGTTGAAGAGGGAAAGCCAGGTTTATGAATAGTCGACTTCCTTATTGCATTGAGCGTGACGTATCGGTGGTTTTAAGAAATAAAGCAAGTGTGTAGATAACAAGGTAAAGGTATACATTGGTGTAGTTAGCGAGAGTAAATACAATTAACAAGGCCGACGTTAACTAAATGTTGAGAACAATGGATAAACGAATTAAGAGTATATGATGGTGAACAATTGATTTATTGTCTGTTGAAAAATCTTATTTTAATGTGTGTAAGATCTAAGGTTTTAAGTAAGGTAAGTTTTTAAGGTAAGATCATTTGGTGTTGTCAATATTGCGGTTTTTAATTTTTTATATTCTAAAACTTTAACTTTGTAAATCAAACAATTTGTAAAACTTATGAGTTTTTTAAAACTATCATTTCAAAATTATTGTGCATTAATATACGAAACCTTCCTAACTTGCCTTACTTATTTGCAAGAGTAATAGTTATATCTTTCAGCTAGTAAGAACTGTGTGCAGACCTAGAAAGTGCATGTATTCTTTAAAACCCCACCATACAGGTTGTGCATCACGTGATCATGATACAGGACCCGCCTTGGTCCAAAATAACTACCCATGCACAACCAACAATGCATTGGTTTAAATGATATACATATCTATTTATATAGAATTTTAAGAATACTATCATTAATGTGGAATGCAGCTGAATAAAAGTTTGCGTTTACATATTCAATCAATGTCGCACCACGAGATAAATCTTGCTATATTATGTAATAAAATGAATGACTGTTAACACCTACCTTGATTCTCGCCTGTCGCCTCTCTGTTTTAGCGGGAGTCTCTATCCCTGTCTTTCTTACCGTCTACGGGTAGTCACTGCTGACGGTGTCAGGGGAAACTGTTCCCCGTATAGAAAAAGTCAAACTCATATCTCGTTAAGCAAGGACATATACATAGTATAAAAGTGCTTGCCACCTGATGTTGCAAATTTCTATAGCCTTAGTTTAACTATATTTTCTTTGAAAAACCATGCTTGAAATGATACTTGCATAAAGCTATGAGCTTTTGAAAATAGGTTAAAACTAGCATTATTCTCATGACCAAATACACTTTGCCCTTTAAAAACTGTATATTGATGTTATTAATGTAATCAACAACATAAAAAATTCCACAAGATATATTCCATTGTTTCAGGAATTGTTGCACAACATATCATGCAGATACACTATACCTGAAATAGATCACAAGGGCGTTGTCGCTTCTATTGCTACAGAGGTACCGTGTACATGAATTGTGATTCCAAACTGCCAAGGAACTATAAACATGAGTTTATATTTCTAGGGATTTTGGTTCCAGAGAAGGAGATAGTTTTGGAGTTTTTATCCTCAATGTTCTTATCACATGTCACATTGTCATAAGATTTTAGACATTTTGAGGTACGGGTTATATACACAGGATTTTATCGTGTCAGTGCTAAATGTGTAATTCTCTTGTTCGTGGTCATATCATATGGTTCATATGAGTATGAAATATAAATAAAGACGAATGTTCAAATGTTCAAAATGATAGATGAGAATGATAAGTTTCTTCAAGAGAATACTTTTTAAGTTTTGAGGCTGCTGACTATATTTCTCTTGAAAGAAAAAGAATATAAATCTCAATTTTTCCTCCCAGTGAGGAATGAACAAATCTTTACAAAGGATTCTCAACTCTCCCTTTTCAGCTCTATTCGAGACGATAATGTCGCAACAGTGGCGGATTCAGGTGTTGGGGTTGGGGGTGGGGGTTGGGTATTTGTTCACCGACAACTATATGAATTGAGTGCTATTCATTCCATTTAATGTACTGATTTGATATTGATTGAATTGACAGATAAAACAGTTAAATAGAACGTGCTATTTTTTCTTTCTCTTCTTGTACACATTAATACCATTTGTAATCAAATAGTTAATGTTTGCCAAAATGGCATTTTGTCATATGTTGATTAAAAGGTTATTTCTAATGCATATTTTAGTTGAAAAATATCTGGTTTTATTATCCATATGGTTGATGATAAGCGAGTCAATATTTTCGATACGAGCACATGTGCACATATCACTTTTGACGTATCTGATTGGTTAAAATATGGCCTTGACCTCTATGAACGAGACGAGGGACTACTTTCTCCATTCATATACGTAGCGTAAACTTCATTCACTGTTTTCAATCTCGATGAGAACAGATTACAAGTCGGGAATCATAAAAACAATAAATGCTTTCTTTATGCATAAATTTTCACTAAATAAACCAACATCAACATATATTTAGTTTGTGTACGTTATTTTCCAGTTTTCCTGCACAATTTTGTGGTAAACTTTTCACAAGTCTACGTAGCACAGGCTGTAAATCTCAAATAAATGATCGGAACCGGTTGTTAATTATAAAGTCTGAAAACTGTCGTGGCCTACCTCAATAAGAACATCATCAAGGATCTTCAGCGGTGTATAAATACTAACTTAGTAATCTATAGTACCTATTGACTTCCCTCGTATTTACCAGGTCGTATGATAAATGCTTATGTGGATTATGGCATTAACCTGAAACAGTTTCTTATCTGGATAATAGCGATAATGATGAATATAGATGAATAGTCAATAAAAGAAACAATAAGATTTATAAACCATGGAATATATAATAATTTAACAAACGACCAAGGAAATAAACTATTCATTAGACGATTGAATAATTAACAATTGAATAAACAATAAAATATGTAGAGAAATAACTTTTTCTTTTTATCTATTATCACATTTATTTTAAAAATGTGTTATTTTTACCAAAGATGAAAATCATGCAAATCAAATCTTTTATTTCAAAGTTATTTTTTTACAAATCAATATCATTGCATTATATCTTAGCAAATAAAGATAATATTTATAGAGTCTATTTTAAACCAAACATAAAGCATTGTATCACAAGTAACATAACGTTTTGGTTGGGAACGTGATGGTAACTCTTATACATTGAAAACATATATTTCTGCATTTTAATTAAAGCAAAGGTTTACAAATGTCAGACAAATATATTGTCTGTTACTAAAGTTGAATTAAGTTCATGTGACTAGCGCTAAAAAGTAAAATAAGCATTTCTAGCAACTGTTATATGATCATTATATTTACTTAGTATGTCGCAGTTTTGAAGTATTTTTGTCATCATTTAACTCCATTTTTGAGAGACTAAAAGGGTTAATGCTAAAAAGTTACATATCAATATCAGTTACAAGTTAATTCAAAGAAATAGTCATGTGAGGAAACAAAGCCAATTATCGTGATCTTTAACGAAAGAATACCTTTTTAATTGTTCAATTTATGTTTTTATCAAAATATATGTAAAAGCGACCTCTTTGTACAAAGAATTCACTGACCAATACTGTACGTGTTAAATCTTACAGTGTTAAAAATTACAAAACCCAGTGTAACATAATATATACTATGCAAAACATGTAAGTATCTGACACTGTTCGAAATTCAATATAAATACCAGGCAGATGAATTGACATATTGCACTGATTCAACCGCCACGTCCCGGGTTGCACACTTTGCACGTGCAGGAACTCTCATCTGATGACAAACAACTAAAACTCTCAGGGACTTCTACAATAGTTTCTTCATGATGAACACGTCGCGAGCTGGAAGACTGAGGCATTGGTTAATAACAACCTTCTATATCGAGGTGAAAAAGATATTAAACAAATTAACGTAACGTAATTCAGCTGAAAAGTTCAGCCTATATTCATAAACACTGTGTCGTTCTTTCTTGTTCAAATCCGATGTACATATCACAAAGAAGTATGGATACTTTGCACCGATTCACGGGCGATTACATGGGCTGCACGCTTTTCACGTGCAAGAGCTCTCGTCTTTGATAATTAAAACTCTCATCACGGTTTACATGTCTTATTGAATCGTGACCATCGTTTTGGTGTAAAATTGTTGAATGATTAAACATTGTTTATCTCTCTTAACATGTATTATCTTTATAAGGCCTATTAATGATTATGCATTAATTTTGATATGTTGCATACAAACATGACAGAAACTTTGTCACTTTGAGAAATCGACACTTTTAAAAGTCATTTCATTTTCTGAATAACATGAAATAGGAATAGAGTATATCAAAAGTGTGAAATACGGAAATTTGTGTTATTTCTTTCTCTAAAAATCTCCAAACTGTGACTTCTAACATCTATCATTTATTATAATGATAAGAATTAATTAGTTTATGATAACATTTTACTCAGTAAGCTGATATGAAAATTATTTTGCCACAACTAAGGAAATCAATATTAATTATTCTTCTCAAGCCTGTTCACTTATTTGACGTGTACATTGTAAGTTTGGGAATACCAAATGTAAATATCAACAAAGGATGGCCCATTGTCGGTACAGTTGATCTATCGCAAATAACAAATTTCACGATTTTTCTCTTAGATACACGAACTGATGAACGTATTTTTGTGATGAAGCTATGCATATTCATGATCAATTGTCCAATATACTATATCTTAAATAATGACATTTGATAATATTAAAGATCCATTTTCATCTTTGCATAATGTTCTAAGTAATTTTAACGTATTCATTGCAAAATTAGAAAACGTTTAATTCAAACAAAACGACAATCGGACCAAAATTCATTAAAATAATTACAATTAAACGAAAGGTCATTCCCGAATCGACGTGGTACTATAAATAGGAGGAGCGTATTATTTGCAAGATCGCGAAGGATTGTGGGACGTAAACAGAGGATGTAAACAAAGATGGCCGAATCAAGACGTTCGCGGTGACCGAGTCGAAAAATCTTAGAAAGTTTGGAGGTAAGGAAACGTTTTCATGTATTGGAACAGCATTTAGTTCGATAGAATATACGTTTATCTGCTCGAATAAATAATAAATAAATATCCATCATCGTGATCGGAAGCCATAACCACGAGATCGCGATAAACAGGAAGTATGGTAAATCCTACACATAAAACTGTGACGTCACGGATTGTGGGTTCGTTTGTGGCTTCGGCAAGTTTTGGAGGGTGGTATACTTTGAAATTAAAATTAAATACCTTCTCGTTGATTATAAATTCTTTTTATGGTCTCAAAAAATTGTTGAAAGATTTTTCTTCAGAACTGTATAGTCGGATGTGCGATATATGAAAACGGAGTTATTACGAATGCAAAGTTGAAAATGGATCTTTAACATCTTTAGTAAAATAATCTTGATATTAAATGCAACATAGTTAAAATGGCTTTAAAAAGTAGGTCAATATATAGAGATTATTACCCGAGGAAGTGTGTCATATGACTTTTACGAAACGAGTGTAAATGTTTGTATTGCCCGAGCGAAAGCGAGGATAATACACTAATTAGCACGAGTTTCGTAAAAGTCATATGACACGCTTCCGAGGATAATAATTTCTTTATTACCGATTCTACTCCATTTCAAAAGCATGGAAATATTCAGAAAACGGCACCCTTCCCTTCCGCCGGCCCGCTACAGTGACGTCACGAACAGTGATTTTATGACATCACAGACGACTCGCGCGATGACAATCATTGCTAGGCAAAAGTGATATGTGCACATGTGCTCATATTGAAAATATGACACCGCTTATGAATAACCATATGGGTAATAAAAACAGATATGTATTTATATATGCAAACAATCACTCGGTAAGTACAGGTATGGAATCATAACATACATGTATTTAAGTATTTTACCTATTCAAATTGTGCTGCAATTTGTTTCACTGTCTATAATATTTGTGTCGACATTACACAAAAGTAAACACTTGGACAGAGTCAGTGTCATCTTCATTATGGCGTGTGACGTATATTAGTCCCCTCTCATCCCAGGCTATACCAAAAGGACCACAAATCCCCTCCTGTGATGTCAGTAGGTCTCTCACAAACTCTCCAGACTCATTCAGCACTATCACCTTGTGTTCATCAAAATCGGCCACGAGTATGTGTCCTGTAGCAGTGCTGGTGATGCCTGCTGGACCTTCCAGTACTCCGTCTTCTGTAGGGGAGTAGTTGAACACCACCTCTCCCTCGGGAGTCACACACACCACAGACTTGGTCTCATGGTCAGATATCAGGATGTTCCCTTGTCTTGTTGTACAGAGGAAGAAGGGTTTCTGTATGATCTTCTCTCCATTATGTATTGGACTGATAGAGTGCATCACGTTCCCACTCCTATCTATTATATCTACACAGGGAGGAGATTCAGAACCTGCTACTAGTGTTGTTGGTGTCAGGGCAGTCAGACCAACATACTGCTTTTGTGTTGTTATGGTGGAGTCGAGGGTCAGGTCAGGGGTCACTGACACTACTGCTATTTGTTTAGAGGCGAGAAGGGTTACAGCGACCTTATTGTCATCTAGCTGGGTGATACTGCCTGGTTTACTGTTCATTCTCAGTCGACTTTGATGCTGTTTAATGTTTCTCTTGAAGAAAGATTTGACACACTTGTTTTTGAAATCAGCGACAATGATTGTATCTGAACCTTTTACTTCCATGCTCACAATATCCAAAACTAGTGGGTTGTCTTGATCCTCTTTGGTTCTGCAGTCTACAGTGTGGCTGAGTACAGGTGAAGACACAGTGTCCAGATCAAATACATCAAGGACTTGAATCTTCCCCAGTGACAATTCGCTTAGTGCTCTTTCTAGTCCGTCAACATCATGTGAGAACTCTATCCTAGTCCTCTTTCCTCTCTTCTTCACGTCTCCTACAGACTCTGCAGTCTCAGACTCACTTGACTGGTACAGTTCATACATGTCCATCTCGCCCTCAGAGTTCAGAGCCTGATCTATCAACTCGGACTGTTGTCTGTAGATGTTACTAGCCATATCTCCTGTTTTGATATCTGTTTTCAGTTGATCCATCTGTTTATCTGTGACCTCAGTCAGTTTGTCCATTAGTTCCTTCTCCTTCTTCTTCACAGCGTCAATAAATCTCTGTGCTGTAGATCGAATATGAGACTGGATAGATGATTTGTTCTCCTCAAGTGCCCTACATCTGGATTTGAAAGATTTAAGTTGTTCCTCCTCTACTCTGGATTTGTTCATCAATGTTTCCTTTCTTGTCTCTAAGGAGCTTCTCATTTCCGGCAACATTGACTCCAGAGACACGACTGACTCACACTTCCGGTGGTACAGGATGCAACAGGACGGGCACAAGGTACTACTGCAATCTCTGCAAAAGAACTTGACTAACTCTTCCTTATGTTCCGGGCATGTAACCTTTGTCCGCCTCCTGACCTTGACCTCCTCAGTCAAATCAGACACGTCATGATGTTTAGTGGAAGGACTCCGTCTGTGTGCCTTGAGACAAATAGAACAGAGAGAGACATCACATACAGGACACCAGCTTACTGCTTGAGTTGTCTCCCCTTCGTCATGACACCAATTACAGTTGGTTGTGTCTGGAAAACAAAGCATGTCCATAAATAACCAACTGCTTCTGAGGAACATCTTGAATTGAGTTTTAATTTAATTTGAGTTTAATTAAATGACTAAAACTTCAAACAAATTAAAGACGAAAAGACTCAATTAAAATATTAATGATATTTAAGAGTGCATCCACCAACCTACCTTTGGCGCCAGGACCAATAGTATCGAGCAGACCTTTGAGTAGGAGGGTTGGTCTCATCTGCCCCGCCCACTCCTCCACAGGTCGGGAGGGATCCGGTACTCTCGTCAGTCTCCGGCAGAACGGACATGGAATCGACTTGGACGTGATGGCATCAGCTCTGGTTTTGGTAAAACCGACAATACACTGACTACAAAAGGAATGACCACAAGTCAGAGTGGACGGGTCATTGAAGATCTCGTGGCAGACTGCGCACGTCAGGAAATGATCGGTCAGTTTCTTTGCAGTCGCCATCTGGTGGAGTGAAAAAGGAAAATAAAATAAAGACTTGGATGTTTTGGAGAAGATTATTTATAATTCTTCACTAGCTACTCCCCATTGAACGAAAGATCGCATAAGTAAAAGAAAACTATTTACCATAGCAAGTGTCCCACTGTGGAATTTATATGGACTATATAAGTTCTATTATTAACTTTATAGATAGGATCAATGATACAATCAATAGTAAATATTGAATTTTCAATATGTGTAAAACGCAAATATGTTTATTAAAAGGCATTTAGGGTAATGAAATAAACTATGTAAATGAATATTATATAAGAATAATCAGATGCGTTTTTCCTATCTAACAACATCATGAACAACATTGTAAAATCAAAGGAAATAACCAATGTTTTTTAAATTGAAAGCCGTTTTGCACTACTCACCCACGCAGAAACCTTTATAAGTGATCTAACTATAACTGTATATGGAATGGAGATGCATTAAATCTGGTCCTGTATTTGACCCGATTCGAAATATATCAGATATGTATACCCAGTTTATCATATTTCTTCATTGCTGAGATAACTCTTTTTTTCGATTTATTAGTGCTATGATATTTTCGGTAATGCAATGACATGCCGGTTTGATGAAGAATAGACATTTGGATTTATTTTCATACGTTGCTTGATTAAATACCGAATACACTGATCAAGTAGCTTATAAGACCTTTATCAACCAATTAGACATATCACAACAACATCTTCACACCTGGAATTAGGGCATTCGAAACTACATTTACGCCTGAAAAAACGAACACTCTTCCACAGAACTACACAGCCTATGACCTATGAACTATCTAGAAAATAGTCAACCAATAGCATCGCTTGATATGCGAGTCAGAAATATCAGGATTGCACTGCTTTGTTCGCAGGTTTCCGCCTGCGTGCTATTTGGTGGATCAATGCAGAACTGTTAAAAACAGTGTTTCAAACATTTACAACACCTTCTTTGAATTTATGCGAATAGCTTTTGATTTAATCTCGCTCATGTAATTTGAGGTGAGTTGGTGTTGAGCGCCGCTTTCAAGATTATTTCATTTATATCGCAGCTGCTACTATTATTGCAGGGAGAAAGCCCGCAACACCATTGTGGCTATGCATTGCGGTATCAACATATCAATCCGCAATATTTCTTCTCACAGTCAAGTGAAGTCAAAGGAGTTTATTTGTAATGAGGCCAAAGGCCAATGTACAAAAATACATAAGCAAAAAAAAAATTACAAGTGAATTTCATATTGTTTCTATATACACATTTCTTTTGGCAAAGGCATGGTAAATGAATTACTGAAGACGTTTGATTATATTATCCTGAAATGTACATAACAGGCTTCTAAATTTATGCATAGGCGGTGATACAGAAAAATATTCTGGAAGAAATTTTCTTCGAAGATCCTTATACAAGTGACACACGAGAGCGAAATGGTACTCAGTCTACACAATTGCCTTCGACCTGCTCGTCAGATTAGCATATTTTCAGCCAATAAAATCAATTACTTCTCACACAAAAGATTTAATTGCAGTCCATTGACCGGATTTACAGTGTATATTTATTTAGATCGGTGTGCTTATGATATGATTTTGTTGAATTTTGACGAAGCAAAATGCTTTTTGCAATTTGGAAATATTTGAATAAGAGTTATCATTAATTTCATTAACAGTCAATCGCAAAACTGTATCCTGCCTTGAATAAGAGAACGTTTTTGATATATCTCGTTTTAATTGAAATTGTTATCGGCAAACTGAATGCATGCAAGGTGAATTAGAAGTATCGATTGATGTCACAAAGTTAATGGCAGCAAAGGGAAGTAACAGAATAATCAAGTTGAGTCTACTGTGGTCCCAGGGTATAGTGGATTATTATTGGAACGTTTACCCCGGGTTACCGAGGATGAACTGAACATTTGAGTTGATAGTAGAATTAGTTAATTTAAAAAGATTCAAGAAATCGAGCGAGGTCAAGAGAGAGGTAAAGAGGTCAAGATGTCAAGAGATATGTCAAAAGAGATCAAGACATATTGAATATTATATAGTGGTCCGTAATGTTTGTATCGAGTCTTGCTAACGGACCAAACAGAGAAGACCTGGTCTGAGGTTTGCATTAACATGTTGATAAATTTGAGCATTCATCATGTACGGTTAATTGACCATGGAAAAAGTTTCTGACAGATACATACCTGTTCTTGGTACGTTTTCACCTGTGTGAGGTTCTGACAGTATGGGTCCAGGTGGGCGTGTTGGTTGATACTGAACCTTGTTATACAATGTACATCACACCATGTTGACACGTGATACTTGGACTGGAGATACCTCGATGCAGATAAGATAAAAATCGGCTTGTAGTCCCTTGATTTCTTTTCTTCACATACTTTAAAACGCAATGTTTTAGAAATTAAAAGGTATAAATGTTTTGTAACTCATACAAGTTAAAATCATATTCTTCTATAATGAGGCCTCAATGAATCACCAATGGTATATTATTCTCATATAGCTAGTCGTCAATAGATTGAAGAATGATATTTTGAACTCGTCAATAGTCTCATAGCAATGACGCTCGTGTTGCACATTCAGATAAAATATTCGCGGCTAAGCATTCTGGACATGTAGCAGGTTGTTGTTGCAAAATTACAGCAACGGAGAGAAGACTTTATGTAGACTTTATTGAGATACTCAATGATTTTATAGTATTATATTTTTGGTTTTCATAAGTGTCACAAGCCACTTATGGAGATAATCATTCAAAACATATTACAACACATCAACCTAAAATGTCAAATACATGATAATTATTAGATTTCAATGAATTTCAATCAACAACATAAATACAAAAGCTTGTGCTGAAACTAAAATTACAGGTAACATTTATAAGAATATCAGTTATATGGTCTTTCAAAATGTTTTGATAAGTTTTCAAAATGACGTTTAACACGCTACAACTTCCTGGATTACAATATCGACTTTGTACCCTACTGTAATGTACCTATAACTATAGAACGATAACTTTTAGCAATAGTCAGCATTTCTTGAAAAGAATTACACCGTTGATGAAATTTAATCATGTGTCACTCTTACAACACACAGAGTGCTTCCCTAAGGTATAACCGTTTGATTTCAATCTGAAGAGCAAGTTTTCTCGTCTGATCATCCCTGTAACTTCAGCGTTGAAACAACGATTTTCCATAGAAACAAATAAAACGTTTGTTTGTTTGTTGGTTTTTTTGGGCAAAAACATCATTAAGTAAATGTAAGTAGAACTGATAACTTTGTTTACATACGCAGTCGAGGTCACATTTTATAATAATAATGAAGAAGATTCAAAATGCCTTTTTCAAATTTACATTAGTAGGACGTGTGAATACGCTATACAATACAATGGACAATGTGCATTAATGTGGCAGTGTTAAATTATGTATATATTTTAATTTGGTTCAACTCTAATAGAAAGGCAGTTGGAGTTGTGTTGAAAGTCTTTTAACAATATTTAAGCTAGTGTTTTTAGAATTAACCTTAGTAAAAAGGGTTATAAGCTTAGTAAATTAGTTAAGATTTATTAGCGATAGATATCTTAACATTAAAGTTATTTAGCTGTTTAAAGATTAACCTTTCATTTGATTATATTTGTAGTTTTCAACATTGGTAACATCATTTACACTTAGTTTACCTTAGTTTATATTAACAATAGTCACTGCACTCAGGCCATGCCCTGTCACCTGCACCTCACTCTATACCCAAGCTATCTCCCTTTCAACTCAACTCTCTCTTACAGTCTGGCTTACTATCTATTGTCTTTAGGTGTTTTATAAGGCCAGGTTTTAGATTTTTAAGTTAGTCAGTTATATTCAGTTTGAGAGGATTGTTGGGATTATTATCATCTGTGTTTCTTGGACATTCTTGGAAGTGTTTTTCGGGGATTAGGATTTTCAATAATCAGATAATCTCATGATGTGAATTAAAAACTGACTTGCCTGTCCGTGAAACCTGCTGTTACGCAGCGGGTTTCTTCTTGTTATTACTTTTGTAATAAAAGGTCAAGACTCACACCCCAGTAGTTGATTGTCTTTGGATTGAATCCGGATAATCATACACACTACTACATTAACTCTTAAGGATCAATCTCTCCCCGAAAATGCAACTAAAGTCATAAAGAAAACTACAAAAAAAACCACAACAGTTTCTGATGAATATAGAATTAGTAGTATGATGTGTTAGCAATCCAAAGGTAAAGGCATAACCTACTGAAAATTAACGTTCTCATTTTCCAGTTTTGGATGTCATGTTCACCAATTTTTCATGATTCAATGAAACCATATTTAGTGAGTGGTCGTAAAAACCATAGTTGTTTGATAAAATAGATGAATCTTGTTTGATGTATTGTAAAGAATTGAAGTCTTGTGATTGGTTTGAATATTTCCCCTCTCTTTTATAGATAAAAGTTGTAAATGAATTGTAATTGTATGGATTGTAATATTTGTGAACATGGTTTGACTGAAAATGTGCTGTATTCTTTATTAGAATTAAATAATAACATTTTTATACGAGATGAGTTCTTGAAAGAAGCCAGTTTAATACATTAAGTAGTAATTGTAGATACGCCTGGATAAACAAATTACATCAGAGAAGGAAATGCTTATAGGAAATATTTTACTTCATGTACAATGTAGTTAATAGGAATTTTAACTTTAAACTTTTTTATGTATAGCACATGGACAATGGCTTACAATGAAGATACGGATAACATCTATCTCTGTAAGGTTAACTTTCTCATCTCTGACTAGTACTCCTACCAGTCTGTGCACCTCAGTAAGTTGTAAACAGCCTACAGATAGATAAGATAAGATAACAGTTGGCCTTGATGCTTTAACTACATCCAGCAAGAGTAAAATAATAATATGTTCTGTATGGCATAGCATTGAACGTAGGATCTTTAAAAATGCACTGTCCATTAAAACTGATAGGATATAGTATTTTGGCGTTCAGTCAAACATAGCTGTTCAAATATCAAAACAATACTGTTGTTCCAACTGTTGTTGTTAAATCTATCAGTGACAAACTATTTTTATTGATCGATCTCTCTATCTCCCTACCTCTGTAAGTTATGAAATAATAATTCGATACTAAGAGCATAAGGAATCATTGACTCTGAAGTGTTTCTCACTGAAGCATTGCGTTTAAACGTTTGCTGAAGGCAGACTGTTTTATATTGCGCAGATTCAATTGCTGCGTTGGATTCGAGCCCACAACAATGTATTTGAGGAACTCCTTGTTGTGTTATGCCATGACAAGATATCAAATCCATCTCGCGGTTTCAGAAAAAGAATGTCGTGACCAAGTACGATAAGAGGAATTCAACTATCTGCGTTGATTATCCGTTGTCACTATGTCTGATTGCAAATGATGTCAAAACCATATCTTGTTATCGTGATATTTGTACTTTAAAAAAAATATATATAGGTAGATGAACAAACTTTTGGGATGAAGTCTTGTCTGCTAATCTGTCCGTAAATTGCAGAATTTTAATGTTTAACCAAATGCATGGTCGGGCTCCATTTCTAAAACTAAAAGTTGATTCCAGCCAATTACGTATTACTCGTCCTAATTCTTATATAAGTTAAGTGATTAATATGTATTCAGAGAACATGTTTTTATGGCAATCAGGGTACTACTGCACTTCAGACATTTCGAATTATCAATGCGTATTTGATGCATGCTGCTTGATGAAAAGCATCTGCAGAGGAAAGATAATCAATTTGCAAAGTATGTATAGGCATTCATATAAAAATATATTAGTTTTGAAGTAGCAAAAGAGAGGAATGATAAATCGTATGCTTGTTTATCCAATCGTTTTGGAATCAATCCGGCAGCAGGTCAAAGTAGTGGTTAAATGGTCAATGGGTACAGTCCCAGAGTCATGAATCGATGGCCTCAAGAAACAAATTCTCTTATGAGGTCACCCTGTTACTTAGGCGACAGATCTTTTAAGTGTAAATCCTGAACATTGAAAGCATAAATTTTACTAAGTTATTGTGTATATATAATTGTCAGGCGACAAACTTAAAAAATATTGTATGAAGATGCAATGCTCCTTTCTCAAGTTGAGCTATCTATAAGTACGGTTTTAATCGCAGATGTATCTGTTATCAATACAGACTTAAGTACAGTATAGGTGAACAATCCAGATACTGTCATTTCATTCTCAGGTCAGCTGCATAGCATCACCACCATTGGACTCAATACTTTATCGTGGTGTGGTGGTTTGCGTGCTTCAGAGACACTGAGAGCTATGCTAGCCGGAGCTTACATGCTCCTGGTAGGGACACCCAAGCTGGACAGGTCGACGGGTAGAAGCCAGACTAAATTTGAGTCCTTCTAAAACCTGTTGTCTGTCTCTCACTATGCCTTTCTTTCCGTCTTTTCTCTCATCCTTTTGATCCCTTTCTCCCTTGTCTTTCCACTCTCTTTTGGATGCTTTTATATGCTGAAATATTGTTCAAAGCACGTTAAACCCCAACTCACTCACTCACTCACTGCATAGCATCAACCACAAAATAACGCTTTTAATATGACAACACTTTATGAACCTGGTATTTTGAAAAGAGTTAACTCAGATAGTCAGATACTCAATGACTCGATGACTTAAAACTCATCTAATGTGAATCAGAAAAAGTGATTTTGAAATAAAGTGGACAGTAATATATCATTAGTGCCGAAAGGGTATTATACTATTTTTAAAATATGTTTTGTACCTATACACAAAGTAGCCTCAATTGCACTGCGCATCGCTTTTTAATTGGTAAGGTAGGTAGGTAGGTAGGTAGGTGGAATTAAGGGCGACGTTGGGCCAAAAATGACCTATATGCGCCCGGCATTTAGAGTAGTGGTTAAAATGAAATTAAAATGAGAAACAGTTAAAATTTATATGCTATCATATTTACCTGTATTCTTGACAAAATCTAAAAGAGATCTCTGAACAATGCCAAACATTAGATTTTCTCCAAGAATAGATCTCAATGAGAAGACGTTGGATTTAGAGATAACAACCTCTCTCAGGTCTTCACGTTTTTTATGACCTTCACATTCAAACTGAAAATGGAAGACTGTTTCTGGGCTTTAATTGGTTATCTGCTTAACGGAGTTACCTCCCTTGTTTGACTTGAGGTGTAAGCGTTTGAACACACTTGGTAGTTAGCAGCAGGCAGCACACATACGCATGTCTTTAGCGCCACACCCACCATCCATGTAGTAGTATTGTCACGAGGTGTATATCTAAAGATGCAGCTAAAACATCTTTTTATTATGAATAAGGTTTTTGGAGTTTGTTTAAAGTTCACTTTTTGTAAGATCACCGCATTTTAATCAGTAGGAGTAACGTAGTTTCCCATCTAAATAAACGTTTATTTTCCGGTTTTCACATGCGCTGTTAGCTGTTAAGAGTCCCGTCTATTTGTGACTGGTAGCTTAAGTTTCTACAACATTTCGTTTTGACTGTACAAAATATGACCTATGGCTTATACTGCATAGCCAGAATTTATAGAAATTGATTTTCTAATGTTTTTGTTCACATGATACTTACCTTTTTGAAATACCTAATTAAAACTTTTGTATAACAGGCAAATTGTTTCAAACATAATAGTATGGACAAACACATTATGAAATTCATTCTTAAGTGTAATAAGTTCTTTGTTTACATTTTTCTTTCAACGTAATAGAAATGTATTTCAAGCATTTCAAAGTACTTCATTTCGACAACATTTCCATTCATTAAGAGTGGGAAAAGTAAAACGTTGTTCATTACACATGCGCTTCAGGCAATTTCAGGTCTTTGTTTATGTTTTAACACACATTTATACTTTCACTGAATTATTTACACTCACTTCTATTATAATGAATTTTACGGTTTCAATCAAAATCTCTTTGGATTTAAAACCGATGTATATTTCATAGAGATCAATTGACACTTTACATCGATTCACCCCCTCATCAGTTGTCACGACTTAGCACGGGTTGCATGCTTTTCACGTGCAGGAGCTCTCATCTATACTCAGTTTACTTCACAAATAAATCAGTCATTTTCATGCGTTTGAAAATTTGATATAAAGGGAAATGTTTCCAAGTTATGAATTGTTAATTTCAAAAAGCCCTAATTTTGATTTTGAATTACTTTTAAAATGCGAGTGAAGAGCCAACTAAAGTCGATAAATCCGCAAAAGGCTCGGTCAAGTAGAACCGTTTGGTAGCTTGTAAATGTTATTCCGTTTTGATCACAAAGTGAAAATGGTTAAAGAATTTGGACATTATTATCATCTTTGCAAAATCTGAATTATGTGACCTGAATCTTAAAACATTAATTCATTTGTCATTGGTCAATCATTCATTTTCGTTTAAAGTTAATATTGACAATATCGTCGACAAATAAAGAAAATTGGTATTATAAACTTCTGATTAATTTTATTCATTTCATCAGACATTCACAAGAAAAGTTTGAGAAAAAGTAATATACACACTGAAAAACGACAATTTAACGTCAGAGCAGTTGATTTATCGAAATTTACTTCAAATTAAAAAATAGATTATTCTCATTATTATTTTACTAAGCAGGTAAAGCAGGTAAAGGGATCTTTCAGATAGAGCTGTTTATATTCAAAGTTATACACATATTTATTTATATATATATTCTTGTATACACACATATATACGTTTGTTAAAGTTCAATTACAGGGATAGGGACATAAGAATTATGGTATATTGAATAATGACAGTCAAGAATCAAGAAAATATTGATTTAGATAAAGGAACTTCCACATACAATAATTTGTAATGCGGCTTTAAATTTTGATTCTATAAAAAATTAAACTAATAATTGTTCGGCAAGTAAAGGTATAGACACATAAGACATTTGAGTTTTTCATCTATTCACATTGTGCTGTATTTCACTGTCTATAATATTTTGTCATCTTGACATATTACTCAAAAGTAAACATTTGGACTGAGCCAATTTCTTCTTCATTATGGTGTGTGACGTATATTAGTCCTGTCTCATCCCAGTCTATACCAAAAGGACAGAGGATCCCCTCCTGTGATGTCAGTAGGTCTCTCACAAACTCTCCAGACTCATTCAGCACTATCACCTTGTGTTCAACACAATCCGCCACGAGTATGTGTCCTGTAGCAGTGCTGGTGGTTCCTGCTGACCATCTCAGTGCTCTGTCTCCTTTAGGGGAGTAGTTGAACACCACCTCTCCATCGGGAGTCACACATACAACAGACGTGGTCCAAAAGTCAGATATCAGGATGTTCCCTTGTCTTGTGGTACAGAGGTAGCCTGGTTTCTGAATGATCTTTTCTCCATTGTGTACAGGATTGATAGAGCGCATCATGTTCCCACTGCTATCTATGATATCTACACAGTGAGGAGAGGCAGAACATGCTGCCAGTGTTGTTGGTGTCAGGGCAGTCAGACCATTGTACATCTTCTGTGTTGGTATGGTGGAGTCGAGGTCCAGGTCAGGGGTCACTGACACTACTGCTATTTGTTTAGAGTCAAGGGGGACAACAATCTTATTGTCACCTAGCTGAGAAATACTGCCTGGCCCACTTTTAATACTCAGTCGACTGTGATGCTGTTGATTGTTTATCTTGAAGAAAGATTTGATACACTTGTTATTGTAGTCAGTGACAATGATTGTATCTAAACCTTTTACTTCCATGCTCACAATATCAAGAAGTTTTGATTTGTGTTGATCCTCTTTGGTTCTGCAGTCTACAGTGTGGCTGAGTACAGGTGTAAACAACATATCCAGATCAAATACATCAAGGACTTGAATCTTCTCCAGTGACCATTCGCTCAATGCTCTTTCTAGTCTGCCCACATCCCGTGAGAACTCTATCTTAGTCCTCGGGCCCCTCTTCTTCACGACTCCTACAGACTCTGCAGTCTCAGACTCACTTGACTGGTACAGATCATACATGCCCATCTCGCCCTCAGAGTTCAGAGCCTGATCTATCAACTCGGCCTGTTGTCTGTAGATGTTACTAGCCATGTCTCCTGTTTTGAAATCTGCTTTCAGTTGATCCATCTGTTTATCTGTGACTTCAGTCAGTTTATCAAGTAGTTCCGCCTCCTTCTTCTTCACAACGTCAATAACTCTCTGTGCTGTAGATCGAATATGAGACTGGACAGATGATTTTGTTTCATCAAGTTCCCTGCGTCTGGATTTGAGTAGTTCCAGTTGTAACTTCTCTAATCTAGATTTTTGCATCAATGTTTCCTTTCTTGTCGCCAAAGCTTTTCTCATTTCTGGCAACATGGACTCCAGAGACACGACTGACTCACACTTCCGGTGGTAGAGGATGCAACAGGACTGACACAACGTCCTCCTGCAATCTCTGCAGAAGAACTTGACAAACTCTTCCTTATGTTCTTGGCATGTGACCTATGCCTGTCTCCTCACCTTGACCTCCTCAGTCATATCAGACACGTCATGATGTTTAGTGGAAGGACTCCGTCTGTGTGCCTTGAGACAATTAGAACAGAGAGAGACATCACATACTGGACACCAACTTACTGCTGGAGTTGTCTCCCCTTCGTCATGACACCAATTACAATTGGTAGTGTCTGTAAAAAAAATATGTTCAGATATTATCAACTGTTTCTGGGGAAGATATATGAATTGACTGTTAAAATTAGTTAATTTCAAACATATTGGAGACGAAAGGACATGAACCAAATTAATGTTAATGACATTTAGGAGTGCCTGAATTAGCCTACCTTTAGCGCCAGGACCAATAGTGTGGAGGAGACCCTTGAGTAGGAGGTTTGGTCTCATCTGCCCCGCCCACTCCTCCACAGGTCGGGAGGGATCTGGTACTCTCGTCAGTCTCCGGCAAAATGGACATGGAATCGACTGGGACGTGATGGCATCAGCTCTGGTTTTGGTGTAACCAACAATACACTGACCACAGAAGGAATGACCACAATTCAGAGTGGACGGGTCAGTGAAGATCTCATGACAGATGGTGCACGTCAGGAAATGATCCGTCAGTTTTTCGGCAGTTGCCATCTGGAATTATTTAATATTAGTTGTCATTCTTTACCACAGGTGACCTCTAAGAAACATGAATAAATGAAAATTGTCGGCAAATTAATGATTCCACAAGAAATATCTCCGGTGTAAGACTTGGTTCTATTATGTGCCACCAATAGATTTCAGTACCCAGCTGGCAGCGATACAAGGCTAATCATGAGAAGATATCCAAACGATTGCTTCATTGTCGTGGTTTGTATTAACATGACTATTTTCATTATTGATACAGTTTCTCTGTGTAGAGGGAACCCTATCTTGAGGTGCCTACGACTCAACCTTTCGATAATCTTCGAAATGCTTCAAATTTATGTCTTTTGAATGATAATATCTTTCTTATTAATCTTAATTAATTCCTTAAACATGTATTTAAATGTATAAAACAAAAACATATTCTTGAAATCTAATTTGTACTTTTGGTCTTTGGCCTTTCTACAAATAAAAATATCTTCTATTAACAAAATGTTCTTGTCTTTTCTATAAAACTTACTCATTCAAATTTTTATATTTTTCCCGTTCCTGTCTCTGAAGACAGAAGGCCCTTAATAAACAGGAGGCTCAAATTCGTGCAGTCCCGGCAAGTGCATGTATTCATCAGAAACCCCACGTCTACCCGATTACACATCACGTGATTAGGATACAGGATTCCCATTGGTCCATAGAACTACCCCATCCTTAACACAAAGCCTTATGACTTCGAAAGTATATACGAAGCGTAGTTGTCAGTGAATATAAGTTTACATTTGGAAGTATTTTTGATAGCTGTTCCTTTCTATTCTATAAAGGCAATTTACCTTTAGTAAACGAAGTTACATAATATCGTTGCTTTACAGAATAATGCATCCAATGCTAATTCGAAAGTGAAACTAAGAATATGTTAAAGCCAAATAGAACACGTAGCCCTAGTAGAGATCTGTTTAATAAATTCAAGTTATAGTTGACATAATCAACCCAAGTCATATGATTAAACAAACACTGTTATCATATGTTATAAAATGCGAGATCGTGGAACCTGTTTCCCCCTATAACGTGTTTTGCATGTCTCTTTCAGCGGGAGATCAAACGACTGTCCTACTTCCGCGTAGCTTCTGTTTACGGTGTCGGGGGTAACTGCTCTCTGTGTCAAAAGTTCCCTTCATGTCTCGTAGAGCACAAATATTCTAAGGTTGGCTGCACACTCAACCGATAAGGACATAAGATCATCATGGTCATCAACGATTTTGGTAGAATTGTGGTAGAATTGTTGAGTCGAAACTAAAATCACCTGATTGCACCAAATTCAGTGGCAATTCAGATTTTAGAGAATATTTCTTTAAAAACGCTTCTACCCATCCCCTCTAAAAATCAGTCTGTCTACCCTAAATTCACTATAATTCTTTAAACACAACTATCGACATCTTAGAAATGTCATTACACCCTGAGTACGTACAAGATTTTAATGAATCTTACAAAAGCTTTTTGAGACCGTTTTGTTTACATGAGAAAACAAACTTGGAACTAAACAGTATTTCACAAATTCTCTGGTGCACAATGTAATAAGAACGTTTTAATCGATAGAAATCAATTCCGGAAAATATGCTAAACGTTTAGTTCATGCACAAATGACCCTAATGATACACAACCCTTAACGCCAAATTACTTTCTCTTAGGAAGATCAACTAACAAGATTCCACAGGGATCATTCCAAGAAACCAAAAACCTACACAAGAGGTTTGAGTTTGTCTCGAGTTTGGTGCAGCAAGTTTGGAAAGATTCCTTAAAGAGTATGTTCCCACCCTAATGAAGCGACTCAAGTGGCAGACTCAAGGGAGACAACTGAGTGTGGGGTATATATTTTGTTACGGGCGCATATAGGTCATCTGTTGGCCAAAACGTCGTCCTTAAATCCCACCTGCTTACCTACCTACCTATATTGTGTTGTTAGAAGATTTCACTGCCCAAGGCGGAAGTGGGATATGGCCAGGATTGTGCAAGTGTTTCCTGGTTCAGATGGTGTTGTGAGTTATGTGAAAGTGGAAACTGAATGATCCCACAATTAAACAATCAAAAATGTTAATAAATATCATTTTCATTTTAATCTATTTATACATTCATCTAAAAAAAATTCAAAGATGAAACGAAAGTAAATCAAATCATTAAAACTTTGTTTGCTTTTTTTCAATTCAATTGCATTGCATCACGTGTATATCAATAACACAAATATTGTCCATGGCGTATTTTTTAATTCGAAAAGTAATTTTTTTATCATAAATAACATAAATCCATAATTTTACAAAGAAGAATGGGAACTAACATGCATTTGACTGATGAGAAAACATTTTGAACAATGCCTTTTTGGAAAATATTTTGCATAAGAACGGGATAACAAAAAAAACTGC
Organism: Phorcus lineatus; assembly: GCA_921293015.1. Classification (NCBI taxonomy): domain Eukaryota; kingdom Metazoa; phylum Mollusca; class Gastropoda; order Trochida; family Trochidae; genus Phorcus; species Phorcus lineatus. The sequence goes on from OV121090.1 coordinate 10,623,431, forward strand.
AAACTTTTTAATTTGCATGATATAATTGGCAAGGCCAGTTCATTTCTTTGAAATCATTTATGTTGATTCCTGGAATACATGGTTGAGCTCATGACCTAGTTAGCGAAATAGTCAGACTTATTTATTCTGGAGAAAGAAGCGACTGTAAAATATGTGCAAAATGCGTCGGTATTGAAGAAAATTTAGAAAAGAAAAGCTTTTCATTGAAAAGGAATATTTCATATTTTGATTCATGCAGAATTTTATAATTTCAGACAGATTATTGTTTGTATTTAAAGTCGTTTTTCGATTGTCAAATTTTGTTTTCCGAATTTCAGATCATGTGATTTGCCAACAAATAAGGATTTCTAGCAACTGCTATATGATCATTAGGTTTACAAGTATACCATAGTTGTTTAAAGTATTTGTTATTTGTTATCACTTAAGTCAATTTTTGAAAGTGTAATAGGTTTATTCAATTGAGGTCAAATCTATTCAAAGACATATCAATCAGAGGATACAGAGCAAATAGCCATTTTTTATCCAAAAATAATTTTATAATTTTTCAGTTAAGGATATTATCAAAATAAATATAAAAGCGACCTCTGTGTACAAAAAATTCTGTTACTATTACTTCGATTTAAAAGCGGAAATCCTACATTGTTACAAATTACAAATCCAAGTGTAACATGATATATTTAATGCAAAACATGTCAGTATAATGTTCAGGGTTTTGACATCCTGTCCTTCATACTGTTTGCAATTTAATATAAATACCAGGCAGATGTATTGACATTTTGCACCGATTCAACCGCCACGTCCCGGGTTGCACGCTTTTCACACTTTTCACGTGCAGGAGCTCTCGTGATGATAAACAACTAACACTCTTAGTTGATTTCTACGATAGATCCTTCATAATGGAGACTGGAACATATTAATTTAGCCAATAGCTACATTCGATATTGAGGTTAAAAAGATATTGTACAAATTCAAGTAACATACTTGAGTATAAAAGTTCAGCCTTTATTAATAAACACTAACATTCTTTCCTGTACAAACCGATGTACATATCACAAAGAAGTAAGGACACTTCCCGGTCCTCCTCAGTTTGGCTAAATGGGCTGCACGCTTTTCACATGCAAGAGCTCTCGTCTTAGATGATTAAAACTCTCATCACAGTTTAAATGTCTAATTCAATCGTGACAATCATTTTGGTGTAAATTTGTTGAATAAATAAATAAAAACATTGTTTATCTCTCTTGAAATATGAAATTGTTATTTCACCTCTTAAGGAACTAATCAAATATTCATCTCAAGCCTATTAATTTTATTTGACATGTACATGGTAAGTTTGGGAATACCAAGTGAACATATCAATAAAGGATGATCCATTGTCACTGCAGTTTTTTTTTATCGCAAATAACAAATTTCACGATTTTATTCTTAGATGCACAAGTTAATGAACGTACTTTTGTGATTAATCTACAAAACATTTATGATAAATCGTCCAATAACTTATATCTTGAATAACAGCATAGGATTATATAAAGATATATTTAGTAAAATGATCTTCATTTCAAGGTCAATATATTTCAACGGCTTTGAAATGTAAAAGAATACAAACAAATATGTATCTATGTGAACAAACAATCGTTCAGCAAGTATAGGAATGGAAACATGACACATGTCAGTTTTTCACCTATTCAAATTTTGCTGCATTTCAGTGTCTAAAATATTTGTGTCGACTTGAAAATGAAACAATATTCAAATGTAAACACTTGAACAGTGTAACCATCATCTTCACCACAGTGTGTGACGTAAATTTTTCCTCTCTCATCCCAGTCTATACAAAAGGACCAAAGATCCCCTCCTGTGATGTCAGTAGGTCTCTTACAAACTCTCCAGACTCACTCAGGACTATCACCTTGTGTCCACGAAAGTCCGCCACGAGTATGTGTCCTGTAGCAGTGCTGGTGACGCCCGCTGGGCCTTCCAGTGCTCTGTTTCCTGTACGGGTGTAGTTGAACACCACCTCTCCCTGGGGAGTAACACACACCACAGACTTGGTCCCAAAGTCAGATATCAGGATGTTCCCTTGTCTTGTGGTACAGAGGTAGCCTGGTTTCTGTATGATATTCTCTCCATTGTGTATTGGACTGATAGAGCGCATCACGTGCCCATTGCTATCTATGATATCTACACAGAGAGGAGAGAGAGAACCTGCTGCCAGTGTTGTTGGTGTCAGCGCAGTCAGACCAACATACTTCTTCTGTGTTGTTATGGTCGAGTCGAGGTTCAGGTCAGGGGTCACTGACACTACTGCTAATTGTTTAGAGAGAGGAAGGATGACAGCTATCTTATTGTCATCTATCTTGGTGATTCTGCCTGGTTTACCGTTCATACTCATTCGACTTTGATGCTGTTTATTGTTTCTCTCGAAGAAAGATTTGATACACTTGTTATTGTCGTCAGTGACAATGATCTAAACCTATCTAAACCTTTTACTTCCATGCTCATAATATCAAAAACATCTGTTTTGTCTTGATCTACTTTGGTTCTGCAGTCTACAGTGTGGCTGAGTACAGGTGAAGATACAGTGTCCAGATCAAATACATCAAGGATTTGAATCTTCCCCAGGGACAATTCGCTCAATGATCGTTCTAGTCTGTCAACATCCTGTGAGAACTCTATCCTAATCTTCGTTCCTATCTTCTTCACGTCTCCTACAGACTCTGCAGCCTCAGACTCACTTGACTGGTACAGATCATACATGTCCATCTCGCCCTCAGAATTCAGAGCCTGATCTATCAACTCGGACTGTTGTCTGTATATGTTACTAGCCATATATCCTGTTTTGATATCTGCTCTCAGCTGATCCATCTGTTTATGTGTGATTTCAGTCAGTTTGCCCAGTAGTTCCCTCTCCTTCTTCTTCACAGCATTAATAACTCTCTGTGCTGTATATCGAACCTAAGACGGACAATAAGAACAGAGAGAGACATCACACACTGGACACCAACTTATTGCTGGAGTTGTCTCCCCTTCGTCATGACACCAATTACAGTTGGTAGTGTCTTTGAAACAAAACATGTTCAGATAAAGTCAACATATTTACCGGAATATATATGAATATAAAAAAAGTTTTAACCACTCACATGGTAATGTCCCCTGTTGTTAATTAAGATATGATTCATATGAATTTATTAATTTTAATGTGATGATAGGAAGTATACCTTACATTAATGATAAGTAAAAGTTCAACATGAATTTGTCTACTGACACACATTTAGTAAATTGCAAGTTTCCTGAGAAGTTTCAAAATCAAACTTTCAAAAGTGGTTTCAGTTTGTAATCTAATTTGGAGACATTGGTTGCAAAGATTCAGAAACAAATCTGGTGAAAAAAAGTCTTAAAAGTGTCTTGATGATCTAGGTAAAATTATTGTGAACTAAACCAATATCTTTCATCGGAAATCAAACAATTTACCTTTAGTGCCAGGACCAATAGTGTCAAGGAGACCTTTGAGTAGGAGGGTTGGTCTCATCTGCCCCGCCCACTCCTCCACAGGTCGGGAGGGATCTGGTACTCTCGTCAGTCTCCGGCAAAAGGGACATGGAATCGACTTGGACCTGATGGCATCAGCTCTAGTTTTGGTGTAACCAACAATACACTGACCACAAAAGGAATGACCACAAGCCAGAGTGGACGGGTCAGTGAATATCTTGTGACAGACTGTGCATATCAGGAAATGATCGGTCAGTTTCTTTGCTGTTGCCATCTGGAATAATAACTTCAATGTATCTGAATTTGTTAGAATCATAAGAAATTAAGATAATTTAAGTGATAAAACTAGATTTCTAAATGTATTGATTATTCATGAATATATACAGCTCTTCAAAGATGTAACTCAAACTCGAGTAGGCAGGACAGCGAGAAAGGACAGACTAACGGTTACAATGACAGACTAAAGAAAACATGACAAACACACACCATGTTATATGGCTAATGAGACCCGTTAGAGATGTGTATACAGGTCATATGTTATAGAATTGAAAATACAAGGAAATAGATGTAGAAGATTAAGAATAGGACAATAATTTGACATGATAATTTATGCTGATTCATACGGCTAACTTAAGTTCCTAGTGGATTAACAAAGTTTTCAATTTTGTAACAGGAGTGCAGCATTTCCCCATATCTGATAGCGGGATAAAACTTGGGTATGCATTACAAACCTTTTTAACTAGATCATACCGAAGGTCAGAATAAAAAGGACAACTAACTTAGAAGTAAACCTCATCTTCCACAGCCTGACAACATCATTGGCAAATCCTATCTTAAAGTGAGGTCACGGGGTGAGAACATCTATCACGTGTTATTTCTGATGAGAGTGTACCACAGCGTAGTTTACCTAGAACACTAAGGTATATCCGTAGCAGTATATATGTTTAATCCAGATTTTCCTCCAGCAAAAGTCCTGAGTATTTGTAGGCGTTAGTATAATCAGCATAATCACCACCAATAATAAAGAAAACATTCTGTCTTAAAAACTGTCTCGCACGATAATGAAGAACTTTCGTTTTTAGGATATTAACAAGAATCTGCCAGCAAGAACACCAGTCAGCTACTAGTGAAACATCTTTAGCAGATACACCTCGTCGGGAGCAATAAAAGCTATGTCATCTGCATATAGCAACAAACTTTAAAATCCCCATTAACTTTAATGCCACAACTTTAACTATTTTTCTCATGAGCAAGACCATTTACATATATTGAGAACAATGTCAGCGACAACACAAATACTTGACGAACATCGGAGATTACAGATAAACTGTCTGTGTACTCGTCATAATGAGTACCTCGGCTGGTACTCAGTCTGTCATCAATAGACTGAATTACGTTTAAGAACTGATGTACCTGGTAATATAAACTACATATACTTACCTAATCTTGTATTATTATCTCCCAGCCAAAGACTCAGTGTAGATATAAGAATATTAGCATAAATTTTAAATGGGACTGAATACAAAGAAATACCACTATAACCCATAAAAATCACGGGGATTGAGTCCGGTTTTCTAAAAGGATAATGAAGAAAAGGGTTGCTTAAACTATGAAATCATATATATATCAATATTAAACTCAAAAATATTACATACGAGTTATGTAACTAAAACATGAACAAGAACAAGAACAAGAAAATACTTTTTAATAAAATTTGGTATAAAACATGAAAACATAAAGAAACAAAAAGTTCCATTCCAAACATTTTAAAAACTGGTCAAAGTATGGTAGTGATCGTCAACATTTAGTCAAAGTCAACCAAATAAACCGGCGTTCTCCTCCATTAAAGTGTAACAGCAAATGTGAAGACCTTAAGTTAATTGGTACACCAGTTATGAACATTTGAACAACTGGTCAAAGTCTAGTCGTAGTCGTCTTGAGGTCATTTTCAAGGTTCCATAAATCGACTTCTGTCTGTACTTCCCCATAAGAGGGATTTGTACCAAATAAGAAGATTCTAGGCACAGGGGTAGATGTGATATCATGCTCATATGAACATGACTGACGTACGTAAATACTGAGTGATGAACTTAAATACTATGCCCCCTGCTCAAAGAGAATTCAAAGGATCTATTAGAGCATAGAGCAACCAGAGTATATAGTTGGGTTGAACCTAATTATATTATTTATTAGTCTCTTCAAATTAATTGAAAACTGCTTTTGTCTGGTGACGATTAGCATTTATGTTATGAGACTTGAGAACCTCCATATTATATTTTCAGTATATTTTCCCTTTACATAAATGGAGTTTTTATGAGATTTGTTCAGGCGGATATACTCCTATACGATATGTTATACTAAAGAAACCTTTCCCAGTGACTAAATTAAAGCTGCTTACCTAATTCTAAGTAAGAAAGGAATTCAGAAGTGTTATAGGAATCTAATTCGCGGCCTCATGTTCAATTTCAAATATGATTTGTTCCATGTTCAATGGCAAATATATAATGTTTAGTTTGTGTGCTCAAACTTTCAAACTTACTCACGCACAGAACCTGCATGAGAGTCGATTAATGGGCCACAGAGTATGTTGTTGGTGACAAATATGTCAAACATCATGAATGGTGTTATTGTATCGATAAATAATGTTTGTGTCTGAAATCAGTATTTTAGTGCTCATTTGTTCAGTATTGTGACAATAGACATGTTAATTAAAGTCGTGATTTGTGATCGAAGACCCGACAGTGGCGCGCGTCAATGACTCAAACTCATTTTGGAAACTAATTTAGTTAGTGTTTAGTAGGTTATTTTACTAATATACATGTTAATTGGACGGGGATGTCGACTTCCAAACATTAGGAGGTTGTTTTATCATTTATTTTTCATTTATCACTGAAAAGAAGAAATTATTGTAATTTTAGAAATATTTTAAAAATAAAGATGCAAGTTTAGAGGGGCAATTTGAGCTTAACTAAGGACATACGTTATTTCAACTCTTATCTAAGCCACACATAAAATCTTTAGATACACTTTGTGTCTCTTTATGTAAGATTTGTTAAAGCTAGGACCTAACTTTGCGTAGCCCGGATAAGTTTGTATATTTCTAATAAACCCCATCAAACACCCGGTTCTACATCATGTGACTATGGTACAGTACACCCTTGGTCCGAAATACCTACCCGAGTCCTAACCGACTATGCCTAGATTGACAACAGGATATACATGTCTTCAAGTAAAATCTTAAATTAAACAAGCAGACAGAGTCAGCTATATCCCCCGCCAAAGGTAAAGGGTAGTTAAGGATACTAGTTGTGGAATATTGAACAGTGATCATGTTGTTTTTCTACAAACAACCTTTAAGAAATCATGATGTTGTAGTGACTTGTTATTACCAATTTTAAATATTGGTGATGCATTTTTGTGATACATTTAACCCGACTGTCCTGCATATTATTGTATTTGAACAGTCACAAATATCTTAGAAAAATAAATACAAGAAGTTGAAAACCCCAAAAGGCACATCTACGCATGATGCCCGTTGCACATACCAAGTTTCGTCGAGCTTGGTCTCACCGTTTTGGAGTTGTGCTCCGGAAACAGTAACGGGTAAAAATAAAGATGCAAAGAAGTTGAAAACCCCAAAAGGCACATCGCCGCATGATGCCCGTTGCACATACCAAGTTTCGTCGAGCTAGGTCTCACAGTTTTGGAGTTGTGGTCCGGAAACGAAATCCTATGTTACGTTTCCATGGAAACGGGTAAAAATAAAGATGCAAAGAAGTTGAAAACCTCAAAAGGCACATCTCCGCATGATGCCCGTTGCACATACCAAGTTTCGTCGAGCTTGGTCTCACAGTTTTGGAGTTGTGCTCCGGAAACATTATCGGGACGGACGGACGAACGGGCGGACGAACGGACGGACGGAGACCATTTCAATATCCCCCACCAACTACGTTGGGCGGGGGATAACTAAGTAGTATTTGTGATATCTGTTTATTTCTTGCCTTAAAAGACAGGTCCTGTGAGTTACTGCAGGTAAATAAGAATATAACGAAACACATATTCTGAAAGTGAAACAAAGAATTCACGAACACGTAAATCCACGTGAATACAGTTTAAAATACGTTTTTGTTGACATACCCAATCAACTTTATATCACGAGATATCTTGTTATAAATGGACAAGCTGTTGATAATACTTACACTTACCTGGATTCTTACCTATCTGTTTTAGCGGGAGCTTATACACCTGTCTCACTTCCGCGAACGTGTCGGCACGGCTGCCGTGTCGGAGGAAACTGTTTTCTGTGTCAAAAAGTTCTACTCATATATATCTTAAAAAAAGGACATATTATACATCCTTGCAAAGATACATATCAGAACTTAAGTTGACACTTTGTAACCATAGATAGCGATAATTTGAATTTTAGTTGTCTTAAAGATTAGTTCTCTAAAACTACGAGGTTTTAATAATATGTTTACAACAATTATCCTCGTGACTATTTAAGGAATAGTTGTATACGTAATCTTCAAAATCAAATTTCTACCATTCACGTTTTTAATTTGTTTCTACAGGCTGCTACAGGATTGCAATATATGCAAAGTATGATTCCAAACTGCAATGGAAATCGCAAACATGATTTCATATTTCTAGAGCCTTTGATTCTAGAGAAGGATATTTCTTTAGCCGTTATCAAAATGTTTATATCATGGGTCACATTGTCATAAAATATAAATCATTGACTTTCGAAGTCAAAGGTTAACGAAGATTTTAGCTTTTTATGACTAAAAGTGTAATTTTAAACTTTCGTGGCCGTATGCTGAATGAACGGCTCATACGACTTCAAATAACATAATGACGAATGTTAAGATGTTCATGATGGGTTAGAATGATTATTTGCTTCTAGAGACATTGGCTTGAATTTAGTTTTGAGTGTGTTGATTATATTTCTCTTTGGAGCAAGGGAATAATAAATCTAAATGTTTCATGCCAATGAGCTTACTCTTCATAATCAGTTCTACTGGAAACTATAATGTCTGAACAGTGGCAGAGCCAGCAGGCATTTTAAGGGTTGGGGTATGTTTGAGGACAAATATGCAAGTTGAGTACTATTCATTCTGTAACAGAAATGATTGTGAGATCACCTCCTGCGGGATTCGAACCCGAGACCTCCGGGTGAGAGTCCTACTCTCTACCGTTTCAGCCAAAGATAAATCCCTCTGACAAAAGCCAGTATGAATGCTTTACTTTCATCCTGCCACAATTCCATAAATCTTACTAATTTAATATGGAATGAATAGACAGAGATAAAACATTTAACGCGAATATGTGTTTTTCTTGTCCCTGACCTCATACTCAAATATTCGCATGTCAACATCAATACTCTTTGTTTAAAAATAGCTTATGTTTACCAAAAGAGCATCTTTCTTTGTATATGTTGATTAAAAAGGCAAGTTTTATGGCATATTATGGTTGAAAATAATCTGGGTCTATCAAGCAATCATTACATATTATCATATATATTTACCACGTCGTATTCTTACTGCTTTCTTGCAATTTTGTTCGCATTTCACATGAAACATTTTTCATATGGATTTTAGAAAAAACATCTTGTAGTTTCTTTACATGCAAAAAAAGATTAGCAAACAAATGCGAATTAAATAATTATTTTCAAAGTTAGTTATGTAGATTTATCAATAGAAATTCATGGCATCATGTATTAGTCTATAAAAGCAATAATGTCCATAAGGTATTTTTAATTAATTTCAGAAGTAAACCATTGTATCATAAATAACATAATTTTCAGGCTCCTACAAAGAAGAAAAGGAAATAACCTGCATCTGACTGATGAGTAAAATATTGCTGAGAACGATTTCGATCGATTTCTTTTTTGTATAAATGTATGCATTAGGAACGGGATTAAAAATCATTTCAATATTCCTTTTGGTTTGATATAATAGTATGTAGTTGCTTTAGATCATATTCCCTAATAGAACGTTTGGGTTCCTGTAATGCTACAGAAACATAAGGAACTCGACTTTGGAGAAAGAAGCGTCTGTAAAATGTCTGCAAATTGGCTCCTTATTCATTGAAAAGAAATAATTCTGTTTTTTGATTCATGCAGAACTTTACAAATTTCAGACAAAATATTGTGTGTTGCTAAAGTCGTATTTTCAATTTGTGTAATTCATTTTACCCATTTCAGTTCATTTTACTAGCGCCAAGAGGTAAATTAATCATTTCTTGCAACTGGTCTTTGATCATTAGGTTTAACAAATACATCACAGTTTTTACAGTATTTCTGTCATCGTGTTACACGATTTTGTGAGGTTTATTCACAATTATTACATATCAAATCATTTCAACGAAGTATTCGTGTGAGGATACAAAGCCAATTATCATGTTCTTTAAGGGAAACATATTTTAAAAAAAATTTAAATTGATGATTTTATCAATCAGTATAAAACGACCACTGTGTACAAAGAATTCTGTTACCATCACTGTGTTAAAATGGGCAATCTTACAGTGTTATAAAGTACAAAACCTAGTGTAACATAATATGTATACTGCAAAACATGTCAGTATAAAAGTTCAAGGTTTTGACACCCTGTCCTTCATACCGTTTGAAATTGAATTGAATTTGAATATAAATACGAGGCAGATGAATTGACATTTTGCACCGATTCAACCGCCATGTACCGGGTTGCACACTTTTCACGAGCAGGACCTCTCTGTAGTTGATAAACAACTAACACTCTCAGTAGATTTCTATGATAGATCCTTCATAATGGAGACATCTCGAGCTGGAAGACTCACATTAGTGAATAGCAACATTCGATATTGAGGTTAAATAGATATTATACAAATTAATGTAAAATAACTGAGCCTTTATTAATAAACACTGACATTCTTTCTTGTTGAAACCGATGTATATATCACAAAGAAGTAATGACACTTTCACGGTCCTCGTCAGTTGTTACGACTTTAAATGAGCTGCACGCTTTTCACGTGTCAGAGCTCTCGTCTTTAATAATTAAAACTCTCATCGCAGTTTACGTGTCTAATTGAATCATGACAATAATCGTGGTGTAAATGTGTTGAATAAATAAAGAAAAACATTGTTTATCTCTCTTGAAATATGAAAATTGTTATTCAACCTATAAAGGAACTAATCAAATATTCATCTCAAGCCTGTTTATTTTATTTGACATGTACATGGTAAGTTTGGGAATACCAAGTGAACATATCAACAAAGGATGATCTATGATTTGCAGTTCATTTATCGCAAATAACAAATTTCACGATTTTATTCTTAGATGCACAAGTTAATGAAAGTACTTTTGTGATAAAGCTACAAAACATTTATGATAAATTGTCCAATATACTTTATCTTGAATAACAGCATTTGATTATATAAAGATATCTTTAGTAAAATGATCTTCATTTCAAAGGCAATATAGTTCAACGGCTTTGAAATGTAAAAGAATACAAACAAATATGTATCTATGTAAACAAACAATCGTTCGGCAAGTATAGGTATGGAAACATGACACATTTCAGTGTTTCACCTATCCAAATTGTGCTGTATTTCAGTGTCTATAATATTTGTGTCTACTTGAAAATGAAACATTACTCAAATGTAAACACTTGAACAGTGTAACCACCATCTTCACCATAGTGTGTGATGGATATTTGTCCTCTCTCATCCCAGTCTATACCCAAAGGACCACAGATCCCCTCCTGTGATGTAAGTAGGTCTCTCACAAACTCTCCAGACTCATTCAGCACTATCACCTTTTGTATTTCATTATTCACCACGAGTATGTGTCCTGTAGCAGTGCTGGTGATGCATGCAGGCCTATTCAGTGCTCTGTCTCTTGCAGGGGAGTAGTTGAACACCACCTCTCCCTGGGGAGTCACACACACCACAGACTTGGTCTCATAGTCAGATATCAGGATGTTCCCTTGTCTTGTGGTACAGAGGTAGCCTGGTTTCTGTATGATATTCTCTCCATTGTGTATTGGACTGATAGAGCGCATCACGTGCCCATTTCTATCTATGATATCTACACAGAGAGGAGAGAGAGAACCTGCTGCCAGTGTTGTTGGTGTCAGCGCAGTCAGACCAACATACTTCTTCTGTGTTGTTATGGTCGAGTCGAGGTTCAGGTCAGGGGTCACTGACACTACTGCTATTTGTTTAGAAACAGGAAGGGTGACAGCAATCTTATTGTCATCTAGCTTGGTAATCCTGTGTGGGTTATTGTTCATACTAAGTCGGCTGTGATGCTGTTGATTGTTTCTCTTGAAGAAAGATTTGATACACTTGTTTTTGTAGTCAGCGACAATGATTGTATCTGAACCTTTCACTTCCATGTTCAAAATATCAGCAACTGTTGGTTTGTCTTGATCCTCTTTGGTTCTGCAGTCTACAGTGTGGCTGAGTACAGGTGTAGACCCAGTATCCAGATCAAATACATCAAGGACCTGAATCTTCCCCGGTGACCATTCGCTTAATGCTCTTTCCAGTCTGTCCACATCATGTGAGAAATCTATCCTAGTCCTCGCTCCTCTCTTCTTCACGTCTCCTACAGACTCTGCAGCCTCAGACCCACTTGACTGGTACAGATCATACGTGTCCATCTCGCCCTCAGAGTTCAGAGCCTGATCTATCAACTCGGCCTGTTGCCTGTATATGTTACTAGCCATATCTCCTGTTTTAATATCTGCTTTCAGTTGATCCATCTCTTTATCTGTGACTTCAGTCAGTTTATCCAGTAGTTCCTTCTCCTTCTTCTTTACAGCGTCAATAACTCTCTGTGCTGTAGATCAAATCTGAGACTCGACAGATGATTTGTTCTCCTCAAGTACCCTGCATTTGGCTTTAAATGACGTTACTTCTTCCTCCTCTACTCTAAATTTGTTCATCAATGTTTTCTTTCTTGTCTCCAAGGTGCTTCTCATTTCCGGCAACATTGACTCCAGAGACACGACTGACTCACACTTCCGGTGGTAGAGGATGCAACAGGACTGACACAGGGTCCTCCTGCAATCTCTGCAGAAGAACTTGACAAACTCTTCCTTATGTTCCTGGCATGTAACCTTTGTCCGCCTCCTTGGTTTGACCTCATCAGTCACATCAGACACGTCGTGATGTTTGGTTGAAGGACTCCGTTGATGTGCCTTGATACAAATGGAACACAGAGAGACATCACAAACTGGACACCAACTTACTGCTGGAGTTGTCTCCCCTTCGTCACGACACCAATTACAGTTTGTTGTGTCTGCAAAATAAAACATGGTCAAATGAATTCAACACATCTACAAGAATGTATTTATGATTAGGTGTTAAACATGACAATGTCCCATGCTGCTAATCATGATACAAATGAAATTAATTTATTAATTTGCATTAGATGGTTCGAAGCATGTCTTTACAACAACGATAAGTTAAAACAATTGTGTTGATCATGGAAATGTTTGCTTACACACATGGAAAAACTTTTAAGATTTCTGACAAGTAGAAAAAACAAATTTCGAAAAGTAGTCTCAGTTACCGTAGTGCCTCCTATGTAGGTTGTTACCTTATTTGTTACAAAAGTTTTCTTTACAAAATGTGAACGGAAAGTCTGAAGAATGTCGCGGTGATTTAGAAAATTAGTTTAAGTTCACGTTTATAGGATGTTGTTAAAGGATACACCCAAAGTAACATTTTACCAAATTTGACAGAGACGCGATTAATGTGAAGTGAAACCAATACCTATCAATAAGAATCAATCAGTCTACCTTTAGCGCCAGGACCAATAGTGTCGAGGAGACCTTTGAGAAGCAGATTTGGTCTCATCTGCCCCGCCCACTCCTCCACAGGTTGGGAGGGATCTGGTACTCTCGTCAGTCTCCGACAAAAGGGACATGGAATCGACTGGGACCTGATGGCATCAGATCTGGTTTTGGTAAAACCAACAATACACCTACCACAGAAGGAATGACCACAAGTCAGAGTGGACGGGTCAGTGAAGATCTCATGACAGATGGTGCATGTCAGGAAATGATCCGTCAGTTTCTTGGCTGTCGCCATCTGAAATTATAATACTAGTATATGCAAATAAATGTTTTGACTTCAATATACCTACATTTGTGTAATTACAATTTAGAATCATAAGAAATTATGAACATAGGTTTTTAAACTAGCACGATTTCTTAATGCATTTATCATGCCAAAATATTTATAGCGGGTCAAAGAATGGACTCAAACTCGAGCGAGAGAGACAGACAGACGGTTACAGTGACGAACTTATGACAAAATAATATACAAACATCAGACCATATGGCCAATGAGACCCGTTAAACAATGTGTATACAGGTCATAAGTTTTAGAATTGAAAATATAAAGAAATAGAAGTAGAAGATTTAGAATACGACAATAGTTTGACATGAAAACTTATGCCCATACGGCTAACTAAAGCGGCTAGTGGATTAACAATGTTTTTAATTTGTATTAGGAGTAAAAACTTTTTCATACTATATAACTGGATAAAACTTTGGTATGATAAGTAACCTTTTGAAATAGTTCTTGCTGAATAGGAATAAACAAGGATAATTAACTAAGAAGTGAACCTTATCTTCCACAGCCTGATGACATCATTGGCAAATCCTATCTTCACAGGATGAGAACATTTACCACGTTCTACTTCTAATGAGAGTGTACCGCACCGTACTTTACCTTCAACACTTGGGTGCCATCTGGGCAATATAGAAGTTACATATGGTTCTGGGGAAATAGTTTTCTTAAATTGTCTATATATTCGCAACCTTTTGCCATTTGGATCTAATAACACAAGGACTCCTGATGTTCTGATAGCTGCATATACTGGCCTGATAAAGTAAGTTCACAACTAGATGTATGTAGCAGATCTCGCACTGTAGTAAAGAAGACACTATATTATCCCATGGATTGGCTAAACGCCGTGATCAACTAGAAATAACAGCAGGTAGTCTATCAGATGCCATATGGGGCCGCCTATTGCAGAATCAAAGAAGTTCTATCTTTTGTATCAAATCATAACGCCTTTACACTCTCGACCTTCCTTTTTGCAAGAGTGGCATCGAGCGAGTATAGATTGCATACACTAGGGTTGTTTGATTAAGAATTCCATAACAAGTGTGACACACGTTTTCGAAACTAGCGCAGTTAATGGGAAGGTGCAGGGTACCGGTACCAACGTAAATAAGTAGGAATCTACGTGACGACGTAAAGAGCTGACTACTATGATTACAATGTATTTAAACAGGGACATTTATTGTCAAAACTAAATATCAGGTTATAAAGTTAAAGCTGGTCTACAATTTGAAACTTGATTATCAAAGGATGGTTATAAAAAAGATGTTTAATTGAATTGAATTTATTTTTTGGGTCCGGGATGGGCTTTCGAAAAATGGCTGAGCTTACTGACTGGTGTGACAGGTGTTGTTGACTCCTTACATCCTTTACTTTTGTTTATACTAATGAGGTGCTTGATCCCCGACCACAACTGTTTTAGAGACGTTTATTTTCGACAATACATGTCTCTGTGCTATTATTAATGTGCAAATATCAATTAAGCTCACTTCAGAAGAGTGTCCTTTCTTTGAAAGATCAGATATTAATAATGATATTTTGTTCAAATTGCTTCACCGCAGTTCAGCTGCCTAATAGAAGTTTTTGTGCTGGATATTTAGAACAATGCTTATCAGTTCAGGGACGGTAATCTATACAATATAAACACAATAGTTCAAAATACAAGACATTGTTTAAAATGATTCATTTGAATTTAAATAAACCATTTAGCAAGTGACTTTAGTCAGAAGCTAGATATATCTAATTGCAGGCTTGAAAAAATAGTAAAAAAGAAGAATTTGATATCCAAAAAAACACAAGTTACGTAATTGTTTAGACATAAGTCCGTTAAGAATACCACACAGGGCTGTTTTATCACCATTTTAGAAACTTATAATTAGTAAATAAAGGATTTTTTAAATTTCTAAACTGTAAAAAATCAAATTAGTGTTACAGTATGTATGATCTGAACTGTTAAATCAACAATACGTTTTGCTAGATTTGTTATATATATTGCTGTCTCATGACGTATTTCAATACAGTAAAATCAGTCTACTTCTTATCTATGAATAAATAATACATACATTAAGCAAAACAATAATGAGTGTGTGATAATTGTAGTGTAGTAATAAATTCAAGTATGTATATTAGTTCATTCATAAACGAAATATACACGCCTTTTCAAACTGATTCCAGCTAGACCTGAAAATAGTTTTTCCGGTTTAGGTCAAGAGGATAAATAACGAAGGTGATTTGATTTACTGAAGTCCGGGTACACGTATGTGCATGTCTTCATAAACAACTTAACTCAAACCCGATTGCACATCATGTGATCATGATACAGGATTCTCATTGGTACAAAATATAATGACTGTCAAAGTACCCGTGACCTAACCGTACATATACTGATTTTTACAGGATATACACACGTCGTAGCTGTAAGTGCACCTACGCTTAAAGAGCGTAATGTTTGAGATTACTGTATCAGTTTTGTGTTAAAAGACATATACTAGGAGTAAATGCAGGTAAATAACACTATTGTTTACAAAATATAATGCAACACAAAATCCGAAAGTGAAAATAACAATGTTAAGAACACGTTAATCGATGTTGAAGGCAGCTGAATAACATTTTGTGTTTACATATTCAATCACAGCCATAGCATAAACAAAAAACTAGCTTTATTACCTAACAAAAGGAATGACTGTCTTCACTGTTTACAGCTACCTTGATTCCTACCTGTCTGTTTTAGCGGGAGCATATACACCTGTCCTACTTCCGCGTAATACAAGTAGCCACTACTTCGACAGTAGTTATTATTTTCCTGCTAAAATCAATAACATACAAATATGCCATTATTTACGCCCTTTTCGTAAGCAATACGCTTGTTAGAAATAGTTGTATTGTATTTGAACTAAACTTTATTGTTCATACATTCTGTTTATTGCTTTATTACAGAATGACACATTTTAGAAAAGTTGAACAACTCTGATGTTGTTATGTTATGATTATGTACTAATAACATAAATGGATTAACATAAATGTCCCCTTTGATTTTGTTTCCACAAAAAATACCAGGATATGACTGTCTTTTCAGGAATCATAAGATTATAAATTAAATTTTTTTTTTTAATTAGCAAGGTTGCTTTCTGTATTGAATTTACATAAATATATATAGCCAGCCAAGCAAAAGAATTACACTTGAGAAATAATCTCGCCTTATGCCTCTCATGTCATGAATAGCTTTGAGTAACCAGTTAACGGGGTTAATCATGTAACAACAATCAGGGAAAGCTTTTTTGTTTTGCTGTTGTGTTAAAATCTCAATATAAATACAGTTTTTTCCATGTGTGTGTAGAATATTCATGGATTTATTTACGTACTATTGTCTCAATTGTTTGATAACAACATATAAGGAGCTGTGTCAAAACATCGCAAACTATGTATAAAGTTGTCATTCATAAATATCAAACTTGTCTGATAATCCAACTTCCAAAGAAGAGTTGTTTTAGCTGGTATTTAGTTTATCAAAATGTTATTTAAACAGAACGGGAGAAGAAATTTACATTTCTGAAAAACTGACATTCTCCCACGTTAGTGTTCGAACACAGTCTTTTACAAAATCCTGCTTTAAAAAGTCGTCAGTTGACGTCATATGAATATACGTGTTAACATTCCTGATTGCAGTCCATATTGCACTGTTCAGCACTTAAATACTTTTAGTTGCATTCAATGATACCTTCTAGCCTAATACTGAATTGAAGAAAATCTTATTTAAAAATAATCGAGAATTGCATATGTTGCAAACTGCTGAAGATGATAATTTGAAGTAATAATGAAAATGGAAAACTTTAAAACTGAAAAGGCAAGTTTCATTATGGTTCCACATCATTATTCCACATATTATAAATAATAATCATATTTAAGTTATCTCTATATTATTTAAATACATATCTGTTGACTAGACCTACTATGCCTGCCTCCTCTAGGCATGCTTTATTTCAACCTTATTACCACAGACGAAACTTGAAACAGTGGAGTAAGGGATGCGTAAAATCCCCCTCCAAGGGCGGTAAGTCAGTGGTCTCGTGACGTCACTCCCAGAAGCCTTCACTCTCCTCTCAGTTGCAGAGCAAGACAGTTGTTTATGTTTTCGCTCTCGACTCTGGGCTTTTCTAGCGTTATTCTTCGCTGCTTTTGCTAACCTTACTTCGTATTCAATTAAAGGGTTTGTTTTTACGCCTTATCTACACGCTCGGCGTTATATTTGTTTGTTGTTTATTGTAGGTTTGAGTGCGTGAGTGACCTTGTTGACATGTGCTAGGCTGGGCGCTACCAAGCTTGAAGCTGCACGCTCTGCACGTGCAACTCGTGTCTCTTGCTTTCTCTCTCCTTCGTCGGGTGACTGCTTGGGTTGTACGGCCTCCACCCTCCGCCCTCCGCTTTCGTCGTCTAGTGTCAGGTGGGTCTTCCGACAGCTCGTCGTCTGCTTCGGTTGGCTTTCACCTTCGGCTGACACTAGTCTTTCGTCTTCGGGGGTGCTTTGATTTCGGACCCTCCGGTAGTCTGATCCTACGATAGTCGGATCCTCCGGTAGTCTGACCCTACGATAGTCGGACCCTCCGGTAGTCTGACCCTACGATAGTCGGACCCTCCGGTAGTCTGACCCTACAATAGTCGGACCCTCCGGTAGTCTGACCCTACGATAGTCGGACCCTCCGGTTTTGGAGCCTCCGGTAGTCTGACCCTACGATAGTCGGACCCTCCGGTGTCTGAGCCTCCGGTATTCGGCCCTCCCGATAGTCTCCGTCGTCTAGACTTGCGGGTTTTCTCACTTAAGCGTCTCGTCGTTTCTACGTTTTGTGAGTTTACGCACTTGTTGTGTTTTGAGTGGTTAGTTATCGGGAAGGTTTGCTACTACTTAGTGTCAGGGGCTCGACTGTCACTCACCTCGTCTAGCGCACGTCAGTGACTCGACTGTCACTCACCTGGTCCGGCTTTCATGCGTCGTTGACTCCGGTCTTCACTCGCTGGTTTCGCCTTGTTCGTCTTGTCGACTACCTCCGTATTAGCTTCGCCATGTACTCTGCGTTTTGTACACAATGCGGAGGTCGGAAAGTCTGCTATCAAGGACCCGCACTTGCTGTGTAGGAAGTGTAAGGACTTGTGTGTGGAGGGGTTTCGTTGCAACGAGTGTGCCCCTCTCTCTCTCTTCTTCAGACTTCAAGGCCTACGTTTCGGTCATTCGCAAGTCCGTTACTGATAGGGCTTATGAGTTGAAGCGAACAGCTCCGACAGGTGAATCGGGTCGCGATCGAGAGTTTTCTCCTATTCGTCACCCCTCTCCGGAGGAGAGGGTGGATGAGTTTGACCGGGAGTTTCCGGAAGAGCAGAATCCGGTAGGGGTTCGAGGGACTCCCTCTCACCTCGTGGTTCTTCCTGCTCTCGCTCTGGGGCTCGTCGCTCTCTGTCCCCCCTTCGTGTCGGGAGGGTGAGAGGTGTACGTCTCCGCTGAGGCTTAAAGTCGTCGAACTCACTACTCCCAAGAGCAAGAAGAAGATGAAGACAGCTAAGTTTGACAAGTTCAAACCGGAGCTGCTTCTTGCGTCCGTCAAGGACATGGTATCTTCTCTGCTGGACGCTCGATTGGGAGGATGTAGTAATCACCGAACGGACGGATGAGTTTCACAGGTAGTTTCTGGAAGAGCAGAATCCGATAGGGGCTCCCGCTACTACGATAGGTCGAGACTCAGAGGGGGACAGCTTGTCACATGACTCGTGTCATGCTCTATTAAGGGCCTCCGGGTTGGCTTCGTCTTCGCGTCCCTCGCACACCCCCACGCGTCGTGTCACGGTGGTGTCACCGACTCGTGACTGCTCTCCGGACTTGGATGGCTGGGAAGCCCGCTTTGGGGACGTATCCGACCCTCCATTCATCAGTATAGTGTCAGATGCGGAGATACGCGGTCTTCGGATGACCCTCCGGCTGTGGACTTAGTCGCCATGTTGACTGCAGTGGCTTCGTTCGCGGAGGGACCACTCAGTCAGGTCCGCGTCTCCGGACCTCGCTCATCGGTGGCCAGGAGGGTTTTCTATAGTGGGATGGGGACACACCTCCCATGCGACTCGCTCTTCCTCCTTACAGGCTCCTGCTGGACGCCGTGGAGGATATGAAGCATGTCATCTCGTCTGCTGATCCTAACCGTCTGCTACCACCGTTAGTAGTGTCTGACAAGCGCCGGCGTCAGTTGCCACTGCATCTGGCTCCCTTTCAACTTGTCCCGCCTGCTCTCGATCAGGGTTCGTCTCGCTTGATTTCCCCCGACGCACCCCATCGCGTTACTGATACGCAGCTCACGCATCTCGACAGAGAGGCTCGCACAGTGTTGGGGTTGGGGAATCACGTGACATTCACCTGTCAGGCGATGCTCAACTGCGCCAAGCGGGCAGCATTGAGTCGGGTGACCTGGTGCTCCTCAAAGGCTTCAGCAATGTGGCCGCTGACCTCACGCAGATCATGCTATTGGCGTCGCGTTTAGCATAGGGACAATAGGGACAGTCTGCATAGGGACGATCAGCCCCGACCAGAGATCTTTCCTCCGGCAGGCCCCAGCCAACTCGGAATCTCTCTTTGGGGGTCGTATCCCCGATGTACTTAGAACACGACAGGAGGCTCAACAACAAGACCTCACGAGTCGGCTCGCGGGGAGTCAGAAGACGCCAAAACGTACGGCGGCTAACTACCATCAGGGTCAATCTACCCCTAAGGAAGCCAGGACTGACTTTCGGCGGGGAGGTCGTGGCCGCGGATCCATAAGTCAGCAATCTCCCAAGTCCCCCCATCCTGGGTCCGAAGGCCGTACCCCTCAGAAGGGGAAGCGGAGGAAGTGACTCGTGGTCACACCCTCAGCTTTCTCCTCCGCTCGTTCCGACGGTGGGGAGTCGGCTTCAGTGCTTTGTCAGCAACTGGGAGCATTTAGGTTTAGAACCGTTCGTTTGTCGAATACTGCATCAGGGCTTCCGCATTCCCGTCTCGTTTCCTCCTCCTCTTACCGGTGTTCCAAGGGAGCGTCCCTTGTCCCGTCATTCTCGAGGCACAGCTCAGGTTCACGATAGACCTGTTCCGTCGTCTAGGATGGTAGGTGAACTTAGAGAAGTCGGACTTAATCCCGGCGACTCGTCAGAAGTTCTTAGGGGCTCTCCTAGACACTAAGCTTTCCGATTGTTTGTAACGAGGGAACGGATGGCTTGTGACAATTGGTTAATGGATCTCACTCTCGATGCGTCACTCTCCCTACGTCAGTGGCAGCTAGAGAGTGTTGGGGTTGCTAACATCAGCTCAGGACCTGACCCGCAGGGGGAGGTTATTCCTCCGCCCGTTACAGGTGTTCCTGAGCCCCCACATCGGTGAGGCGCGGTGTCGTCACGCCATAGCTCTGACTCCAGATCTGCAACGCTTCCTAGCTTGGGGCGGGTAGACGAGAGTGTTTTCTCCGGGGTTTCTCTTCGGCCTCGTCCCCCCTCAGCTCACCTGTTCGTGGACGCCTTCACTCAGGGGTGGGGGCGCATCTGGGTCACGAGCAGGTGTCGGGAGTCTGGTCTCAGTCAGAGAAGAACTCGCACATCAACGTCCTCGAGTTGGATGCAGTCCGCCTAGCCATTCAACATTGGCTAGTCCCCCTGCGAAGCCCCTGTCTACTAGTCCACACGGACAGTTCAGCGGGGGTCCACGAAGGCACAGTCTCTGCTTCGCGTGTCGCTCCGGCTCTTCGAGCTAGTAGATGATATGGAGTTGGACATCCGAGCAGTCCACATTCCAGGGGCCAAGAACATCTTGGCGGACGCGCTCTCGTTAGGGTGGGAGGGGATGGACGCCTAGGCTTTTCCGCCGCCGGCCATCCTCTCTCAGGTGGTAGCCAAGATAGGGACAACTCGGGTCTTTCGACTTCTTCTGGTCGGCCCCTGGTGGCCAGCCCGACCATGGTTAGTTCCTCTCCGGCGTCCCTGTAATCAGTACCCTGTTCTGATTCAGTCATGGAGAGATCTGCTCCTCAGCAGGCCAAGCGGAAGGTGACACGAGAACCCTCAGGTGTTCTGCCTTCACACGTGGCTTGTATTAAGAGAGGGTTAAGGAGCAGTGGTTACTCTAGGTGTGTCGCCAATGCCATAGCTACCTCTAATAGGAAGACCACTAGGAAACTCTATGATTTCCAGTGGCAGGCCTTCGCCTCCTTCTGTGCTCAGCGGGGTTTCGTCCCGGCGGAGGCCTCCGTTTCTCAGGTAGGAGAGTACTTGGTGTACCTACGCAACACCAGGCATCTTAAGGCGTCATCAATTAACACCAACCTGTTGGCTATCCTCTCTGTACTTAAGAAGAGGTCGCCGGGTTTAGATGTGTCGGTCCTCAAGCGGGACGGCAGGACTAAGCTTCGTCCACCCGAGTGGTACTTAGCTGTCGTGCTCAGCCACCTTCGCTCCGATAGGTATGAACCGCTTTCCGACGTTCCCCTCCTCCCTCTCACCATCAAGGTCATTTTTCTGGTGGCCATGGCCTCCGTAACTCGGGTTTCAGAAATCCATGCGTTACAGGCGGACCTTCTACGATTGGGGGGGGGGTTATCAGCCTCACTTGGTTTAGCTCCCGACTTCGTCTGCAAAAACGGGCCGTACACACTCTATTCCGGCACTGGGGTCTGAATCGGGAGAGATAGATCTCTCGCTGTGTCCGGTTAGCGCGTTGAGGGTTTACGTGCAGCGTACACGCAGGCTGAGGGGTGGCAGGCGTCGTCTGTTCTTGCCTCTCTCGCCGTGGAGCACACAAGAGCTGGACAAGCGAGCGTTGGGTGTATACCATAGGTCAGCAGTCATTGACGCGTACAAGGCCTCTGACCTGCCACCCCCGTCGCGTTCCAACCCGCATGAGATCCGAGCAGTCTCAGCCACGATGGCTTACCACTGTAACATCGCGGTCTAGGACGTCATGGCGGGGTGTTGTTGGCGTTCTGCAGAGGTCTTCGCCAATCATTACCTACGAGATCTCTCCACATCAGATCTCGAAGGTATCTCAAGGCTGAGTCCACAGGTTTTCGCTCAGGCGAAGGTGGTCCACCCGATCAGACCGAGAAGGGGACAGTCCTCTTAGGAGGAGGGTCCCGTGTGTCTTTCGATGCTCCTTGCAAACTTCGGTTCGCATCGTTTGTTCTTTGTCGGTTATTCCTATTTACACTCTCCCCCATAGGGGTCGGGGACAGTGTTAATCAGGAGTTGAGTGGCTGGGTTGTCTCTTCGATCCGCTTAGCGGTAGAGATAGTGTCTCCCGGGCTGTACCTTGTCCTCACCACAGGGTGGAGGACTCGTAGGTTAGCTTACACTCAGGGCTTGTCGCTGGTCTCGTCTCTCCCATATATCTACTGACCCACCTCCGTGCAGTGGAATTCTAGGCATAGTAGGTCTAGTCAACAGATATGTATTTAAATAATAGTACGTTTTTGATTAAACGTAATTATTTATACTTACCTGTTGACTAGACCTACGCACTAGTCCCGCCCATCCTCCCCGCTTGGTCTGTCTTGGCTTGCCTTTTATGGGCCTGTTCGGAGAGTGAAGGCTTCTGGGAGTGACGTCACGAGACCACTGACTTACCGCCCTTGGAGGGGGATTTTACGCATCCCTTACTCCACTGTTTCAAGTTTCGTCTGTGGTAATAAGGTTGAAATAAAGCATGCCTAGAGGAGGCAGGCATAGTAGGTCTAGTCAACAGGTAAGTATAAATAATTACGTTTAATCAAAAACGTACTATTATTGAATGTCTCCGAAAGGTACTTGCATACAGTAACTGAATTTTAGCTAACACTCATACGCCCGTTTGATGCAAAACACTGAATAAAGTGATCACTTAAGAATTTTAAAATTTCAACAATCAAGTCAAATAAAAACATAACAAAAGTGTATGATTACTGTATCTATATCAAATACTTACCTCCATTTTCTAGAGATTATAACTCTGTCATGCCTCCCTGTTAAAACTAATATTCATAATACCCTAAGCTCCAAACACTGTTCGTTTCTGTTTGTGAGAGGACTGTCGTCAAAACAGTTCCAAGCGTTTTACAGTGACCCTTTGAAAACTCTCTCAAATACCTTACTTTAACTTTATCTTCAGTCGACTTCTGAATGACATTCGCAAACGCTATCAAAATCTACAGGCTTTCATAGCATATCGACCATCTGTACTGCATAGAAATTCATTCATATAAAATTTGCCTTGTTACAAGGGTTCTACCTCCAGTCTGCTAACTTGCTTATTCAAATGACGTGAATCTTGTGAATATACAAAAAGGAGTTATATGTTATTCACAAATGTTAATGATAAGTTATGATACGACTTATCAGCAATCCTTTGTCATACCGATGCTTGACTTTTTACACCCATAGCACCAATCAATGAATTTATTCCTCAATATTGAAATGAAATGAAAGTGCGGTATTCAAATTGCCAAATGTAAGGCAACATAAATACTACCATACCCAACGAATTAATCATGTGACAAAGACATTCATTACTAGATCAAAATGTACAGCTGCTAGCCAAAACTTTGTTCACATACCTGGGTATACTAGTGCAAATATCATGTAATTTGAGATGCCTTTGAGGTATCGTAGCATTGCGAAAAGGATACATATAATATTGAATTTTCAATACACATATGAAGATCCATTCTTCTTTAAGGTAAATGTTTATCGTACCCCACAATTACCCGTAACAGTTTTGACAGGTCATTAAAGTGACAAGGGATCAAAATTCCGAAAACACTAATTTTTATTTTTCTCCATAAAATCCTTTATAAGGTGTCAACTTCATTAAAAATTAGTCACGTTTGTTCCTTAGCACAAACTCAATATGATTATGTTGGTATTAATCTCAGAGAGTCAATATGGGACATTTTATTTGACATTTAACGAAATGGAAATTTCGAAAATGTGACCCCTATTGTCTATATCACAATGCCAAATTTGAATTTTTGCACGAGAGGCCAGACGATCCCAAAATGAGTTCAAGAATGGCTTTTTCACACATGGACAGTTGGTTATCCATTGTCACTTTTGCTTAAGTTATTCTATTGACGTTGAAACGAAACCCAAATTACATTATATTTGCACTACGATTCAGTGTTTAGTGAACAAACTTTCGATATGCAGCTGTATGTGTATCAGCAGGAATGGCCATTGAATTTCTCTTCAACAGAAATACCATGATAAATCCTCTTTTATGTTATGTTGGCACCGTCAAAATTTCAATTTCTATGCATTTAATTGGGGGTTTGATGAATAGGTCGAGAATGACAGAAACACATGTTGACGTTCTTTGGATTGCAGTTTGCGTATATATATAGTCGTATAATAGTAATTAGTGGTGTTTTATTATTGCTCTCTCTTATACTTACAGTTTTGTATTTGTTTGTAAATATCTCCCTTAAGATTATTCAAATCAATTTTGTTATTAAACGAGTTTATTATAATTATCTAGTATGAAAGAAAACAAAAGCTCAGTTTAATACTACATGAACATAATTCAAAAGATGAAACAATTGAAAAAATAATGCATAATTAATAAAGCATAATTGCTAAAAGACAAACACAGGTATTGTGACGCCATAAAGCAGAGTTATTGCACTTGTCTGATATTCTCATATAGATATCAGACGAAAGTATCTTATACGGGTGAGTAATACAAGCTTCTTAGTAAATTGGTCCATATAACCTCCCGATTCGTAGTCTGTCGTTAATCAGTGCGAAAAGTCTATTCACCAACTTCTTTGAAACTTACACTTGCACATCTAGCATTATGTTTGATTTGACAACTAAGTGCAAAAGCTTTTAGTATTTTTAGGTTTGAATAACCTAAGTAGTTTTGTATACTACTGCATTGACACAATCAACTTGTCAGTTACATTTTTACTCATGCACTCAATCATATGGTCAGGGTAAAGAAAAGAATTCGATTTATTCTATACCCATTCGTGTATTGATAGTTATAGAGACTTTTCGAGAATGAGAACATCCGTGTCAATGTGACTATTGTACTTAGACATGCACACATTACTTATGTATATTTCATATTTTACAGTTTACCTTGTTTTATATTTGTAACAAATATGTTTTCTTAGAGATTATAATTTACATTATTAATTTGATTAATAAAAGCAAGTTTCAATGGTAGTTTTTCTTAACTGGTTACAATAGAAGTCAATTCAATAATGTATGTACTATTTGCACAAGACATTTCCCCTAATTAGCATAAAAAATCTTTTTTTAGAAACAAGTTAAAACTCAGTTGCGCCCAATACATTATATGATAAGAGTTTTATTTGGAAAAATTATGAGGTTGTGACAAAAAAATTTAAATCTGAAATTTGTTTGTTATTGTGTTGTTATTATGTCTCAAATTTCTACTAATGTTCCCACTTTACCTTATCAACAATTTCCGAAATCCCTATGGCTCAATGTACCTTTACAGAAGATTTCACCTCTCAAAAGCTAGTGGAGATTCAAACGAAGTAGCTTATAGATAACTAAAATCATTCACTTATAGTTAGCAGGACAAACATAAAACAATTGACTCAAACGAGAACATGTTTGAATCTTGTGTTACTGTGTAGAAGTTTTTTTTGTATTTTAACGTGTAGAACGGACTTAAAAGTTATACCTTTTAATGTGTATTTAAGTTTTCATGCCATGCCAATATATAAATCTTTCAGGCCCTGCAATTGTAAGCAAGTTTAATTATCTGATAGTCCTCGAGCTCATTCTGTAAAAAGGATTAAACGTACATTTTACCAATTCGAAAGTTTAAAAAAACGGAAGTGGTAAATAGGATACCGTTTCCTCAGTAAGACACTCATGTTATAATTGGAGCACGACTGTAGTTGCAGATAAGATGGCACAATGCTGCAATCACTTACTTTGTTGATACATTGTAGTTTATTTTCAGAATCCCTCTTACCTCATAATCAATGTTAATAAACGCACACTTTTAACGTATAAAGAATGTCAGATGTTACTTAACAAAGAAATTTAAGGAACTTAAAATTTGAAGAAAGATCAGTCTAAAACCTGATGAGGTGTGCAGGTGTCAACATCATTTAACATTCCTCATTATGATAAATATGTTATGAATGGTTTCTATCTCTAGTAGGTACCTGTTTTAAGTTTTTGCGAAGTTTGAAAGAGTTAGTTTATTTACTCATTTACTAATTTTATCTAAAAGACCTCGAACATATGCATGTGTCTTAACAATCAAGTCAAATAAAAACAAAAGAAAATTGTTATCAACTTTATCTCATATAATTACTTCGAGTTTCTGGAGATTATAACGCTTTCTAAGATGCCTAGCGGTTAGAACAATCGAAAAAGTACTTTATCAGACAATAAAGGTATAGTTTTTTTCATGACGTAACAATTGAATGACGTTATATCCGCTCTTCCCCGCTGCCCCTTCGTGATCACGCGTCCATGGTAACCTTTCATCTCGGTTCTTTCGATCAACATGGCTTGTCCCTATCAATGTCTATCGTATTGGCGCTTTTGCCGATAATGTTTCTTGTTCTATCTACCGTTTTTTCGCGTCCCGTGGGACTGTGACGTTGGTTCACGTCAACCGTCTCTACCAGGTTCAATGTGACACGGTCAACCTAATGATTAAATCATTTTGGGTGTACAGCCCAAACAGTCTGCTTATATAAGAGATTAAAGCATCACCTTCAACGTTTATGACAGCAGCAAAAAAAAATAGATGTCAGGATTCAGTCCGCCATCACGCTTCCAAAACAAACATTACCCATAATTCTTTGTGGAATCTTGACCTCGTGATAAGCCTTATATGGGCAATGTGGCCAGCACTGCATAATCGCACGACAAGGGTTGGTAAAAGTAACGGTTTTTAAAAAACCAAGAGGTGTTAATTTATTTGTTTAAGTTTATAAAGAAAAAAATAAGCAGAAAATATAATTCAAAATTGAATAAATGAAAGAGTTAAAGTGCAAAACTGCAATAATAAGAGCTTTAACCAACTAAATGTCGTTTTAAACTAGGGGTTGGGTTCTATACTTGGAATAGCCAACAGTTAGCCCTGTTCATGGATTATCAATGTGAGCGATGTAAACATTAAATTTTATTTCGAGGTTCTTAAAATCAGATAATTGATAACAAACAAATTACTTGCTTTAAAGGTGTGGACAAACACATTATGAAATTCATTTCCTCAGGTGTAAGCAAGATTTGTTTCCTTTTTTCGCTCAACTTAATACAAATTTATTTCCATAAATGCCACAGCGATCAATTTTGACATTTCATTTCATCATGAGTGGGAAAAGTTGTTCATGACACATCCGCTTCAGGTAATTTCACATCATTGTTATAGCTTTAATACACTGTACTTTCACTGAATTAGTTGTACACAGAGGGCAGTATTATGATGAATTATAACAGTTGCATTATTATACATAAAACATATAAAAATGTCTTTATGGTTAAAATCTGATCAGGAGATATATTGACTCATTGCACCGATTCAACCCCTCATCGGTTGTCACGACTTAGCACGGGTTGCACGGTTTTCGCGTGCAGGAGCTATCTTCTGTTGATAAACGACTAAACCTCTGGTCTCAGTTCACTTCACAAATAAATGTTCGCTATCATGCGATATGGACAATATTATCGACAAATTAACGGAAATTTGGATTTTAAACTTCTGATAAATTTTATTCATTTATCAGACATTAAAAAGAAATGCTTAAAAGACAATAATATACAACATTTAAAAAATTATTCAACTTGAGCGTTGTTTTCTCGCTATGACTCCGAATATAAAATAGATTATCATTATTATTATTATTATTATTATTATTTCACTTTGATACACAATCAGGTTAAGGAACCTTTAAAGATGGAGCTCTTTATATTCATAGTTACACATATACATTCTTGTCTACACACATCTGTACATGTGCGAATGTTTGTTAAAGTTCAAATACAGGAATAGGGACGTTAGAAATATTTTATTTCGAGAATTGTGTTTCAATAAGAAAATAGTTAAATGAATTTCCAAACACATTAACTTGTGCAGCTTTGAATTGTGACTCTATAAGAGTTAAACAAACAAGCATTCGGCAAGTAAAACTATGAAAATATTCAAATTGTGCTGTATTACAGAGTCTATTTGTGTCCACTTGACACTCATCCTAGTATATACCAAAAGGACCACAGATCCCCTCCTGTGATGTCAGTATGTCTCTCACAAACTCTCCCGACTCATTCAGCACTATCACCTTGTGTCCATAACAATCCGCCACGAGTATGTGTCCTGTAGCAGTGCTGGTGATTCCTGCAGGCATTCTCAGCGCTCTGTCATCTGTAGGGGAGTAGTTAAAAACCACCTCTCCCTGGGGAGTCACACAAACCACAGACTTTGTCTCATGGTCAGTTATCAGGATGTTCCCATGTCTTGTGGTACAGAGGAAGTATGGTTTCTGTATGATCTTCTCTTCATTGTGTATTGGACTGATAGAGCGCATCACGTTCCCACTATGATATCTACACAGGGAGGGGAGATTGAACCCGCTGCGAGTGTTGTTGGTGTCAGGACAGTCAGACAAGTGTACTTCTTCTGTGTTGTTATGGTCGAGTCGAGGGTCAGGTAAGGGGTCACTGACACTACTGCTATTTGTTTAGAGTCAGGAAGGGTGACAGCTATCTTGTCATCTAGCTGAATGATACTGCTTGGCCTACTTTTCATACTCAGTCGACTTTGATGCTGTTTATTCTTTCTCTTGAAGAAAGATTTGATACAGTTGTTATTGATGTCAATGACAATGATTGTATCTGAACCTTTTACTTCCATGCTCACAGTATCCCAAACTATCGGTTGTTCTTGATCCTCTTTAGTTCTGCAGTCTACAGTGTGGCTGAGGACAGTTGAAGACAGAGTGTCCAGGTCAAATACATCAAGGACTTGAATTATCCCCAGTAACAGTTCGCTCAATGCTTTTTCTAGTCTGTCAATATCCTGTGAGAACTCTATCCTAGTCCTCCTCGTTCCAGTCTTCTTCATGTCTCCTACAGACTCTGCAGCCTCAGACTCACTTGACTTGTACAGATCATACATGTCCATCTCGCCCTCAGAGTTCAGAGCCTGATCTATCAACTCGGCCTGTTGTCTGTATATGTTACTAGCCATGTCTCCTGTTTTCATATCTGCTTTCAGTTGATCCATCTCTTTATCTGTGACTTCAGTCAGTTTGTCCAGTAGTTCCTTCTCCTTCTTCTTTACAACGTCAATAACTCTCTGTGCTGTCGATCGTATCTGAGACTGG
This sequence comes from Phorcus lineatus, assembly GCA_921293015.1. NCBI lineage: Eukaryota > Metazoa > Mollusca > Gastropoda > Trochida > Trochidae > Phorcus > Phorcus lineatus. Next base: position 10,653,377 of record OV121090.1, read on the forward strand.
ATAGATGATTGGTTCTCCTCAAGTTCCCTGGAGCGGGATTTGAGTGACTCCAGTTGGTTTTTTTCAATTCTCGATTTATCCATTAATGTTGCCTTTCTCGCCTCTAAAGAGCTTGTCATTTCCGGCAAGATGGACTCCAGAGACACGACTGACTCACACTTCCGATGGTAGAGAATGCAACAGGACTGACACAGGGTCCTCCTGCAATCTCTGCAGAAAAACTTGACAAACTCTTCCTTATGTTGCTTGCATGAAACTTTTGTCCTCCTCCTAGGTTTGACATCCTCAGTCATTTCAGACACGTCGTGATGTCGAGTTGACGGACTTCGTCTGTGGGCCTTGAGACAATTAGAACAGAGAGAGACATCACATATATGACACCAACTTACTGCTGGAGTTGTCTCCCCATCGTCATGACACCAATTACAGTTGGTTGTGTCTGAAAAACAAAATATGTTCAGATATAACCACCCTCTTTGAGGAACATACACTACACCCAGAAACAAAGTACCCCTTTTCTACAAATTTCTAGAACGTTTCTAGAACGCATCTAGAAACTGTCTTGAACGGATCTAGAAACTTTCTAGAGCGGATCTAGAAACTTTCTAGAAATTTCGAGTTTTTATTTTTTGAGAGATATTCAAATAATTTTGATTTTTTTTCTTCTAAAACTGTATGTTATCTTTTGCACAATTTCAAGAGATGAAATGCTTATGTTAATTAGGAAAGAAGATATTCAATGTTAAAGTTTCCCTCCTCTACAACGCATCCTCATTATAACGCCCCCTGCTAGCGGTATGCTACGCATTGCTAACTCGCTTCCGGTTCCTACTAATGAGCTGTAACGCGTCTTGTCTTGCATTAAGAATTGGATGCATTTGCATATGCAATGTGTTTAACAATTTCTATGGTTGTAATTGATTGTTTATTGCTTATTATTTATCTCGTATATTGATATTAAAGTTTGCGTATCTGAGATCGTTAGCTCATGTCAACAACTGAAGACAGCGTACAGCTTTGCCTTCAAAAGTAGAATAAGAAATGAAAAAGAAATATAGTTGATATAATCAATTTTATGTTGTTATGTAAATTTTTAAAAATGGTTTTGATTAGGTTTATAAACAAAGCCCTTTATCACCTCAAAAGACAACGTACGTACTCTCTATCTAAGTCTTCTATGTTTATTTCATGTATGTTAAAAGCATTGATCTTTCATAGATGCGTCGACTGAACTAAAAGCTTTGTATCATAAATCTTGTAATTGATTCACTAAAAACGAAATTTGAGAGGATGTTGTATTATGCATTCTGGTTATGTGAGGTCCAAACCTGGGTCCAGACTAGCATTCAAATAGTTTTGGGGAGAAAAAGTTTAAAAGCTGGTTTGGTAAAGCTTCGTTCCTGCATACTTAACATGTTAAGGGAACATAACAAAGCAAAACGATAAAGAACGTTTCTTTCTGTTAGCCTAATTATTAGATATAAGTATATATAGATAGCATTATCATTTTTATAAAGCGTCGCCTTTCATTGAGGTTATTAATCTTTTTTCTATATTTGCTAAATGTTCAATTGGTTGCACTACAGGAGCCGGTGCCTACAAATCAAACATTATTCTTCTGATCATAAATTACAGGATGTTTTTATACAAAATAGGCAATTTGTAATAGCTGGGATCGAATCACAACGAATTTTCTATTTCTTATCCCTATTGTTCAGCAACTCGGTATACTTCTAAAATGCATAAACGGGATCGACTTGTAACTTTAGTCCCATCCTTGACATATTTGTCTGCCTGTGTTTGTAAATCACTGTTATCAAACCGGCTGAGCATATAGTCCATGGGCGAAAACAGGACTTTTATTTGAGAGGAGTGTGCCCCAGGGGTGGCACTAATACAAATTTTGGAATGATTACCTTGTTTAAACAAATATGTGACCATTTGAAAATTGTCTAGGGAATATAAGTTCCCTGTCCTACATTTGACATGTTTCATGTATGAAAATTTGCGTACGACTCTCAACATTTTCCACTTTTGGAGATCTTAACTGACGGGTGAACACGTGGTATAGAGATCGGTTATGTTTTAAAGATACCCAATCATACGCGCTATGGAATTGTGATGTTGTCATGAGGATTTTCCTTTCTTGCGAAAGTCACCTTAGAATATATGCAAAAGGAATTATCAAATTACGTTTCCTCTCTCAGTTCGTAATATTCAATCTGTAAACTTAACATTAGTGCAAAGAATAACCAAAAACGTTATGAAACAAATAGGTGAATGAGATACACACAAAAACAAAAAAAGACATTCTTGTTGGATCAATATAGGACATATTTGAAGTAAATATGCAAATCAAAAATCAAAAATCGTTTCTTCAAAGACTTACATATTGGTATAGGAGGATTGACTCATGCAAAGAACTTCTGCTTGCTCTTCAGAAAATGAAAATATTGTAAGAGTTAGTATTCTGTGTCACGGTGTAACGATATCTAAACTCAGACAAGACCCGTTTAGCCGACAGAAAGATAAGAAAGGAAAATAATCAAGCCAATAAATAACTAGAGAGAAGCCAATCCGTGAATCAAGTGATTTATATACAGTCTAAACAAGACGATCACCGGGTACAGCAACAGGCTACCCGTAATCCACTCAACAGGAGTTAACAACTAATTAAGGAAGTCAACAACCCTGAATTAACAAATTGACAAACTGTAGGGAATCACTCTTGCATACCCCAAGACGTTGTAACAACAAGATAAGCTTACTACATGTACGACTACAATGCTTTAGGCGTGACAAAAGTAAACTGAATCTTTATTCAGACTGTTGAAACACCTTTACTAATTTGTTCAGTTTATCGGCTTGATTAGGTTTGACTCAATTACAAACAAATTATGTGCATGTCTTCCTACGGATAATCTTAGGAAGTATTTTTTAATTTGTGGAAGATGAAGGTACAATCATACTTGTCGCGTCGTATCATTTGACAACATTATTCAAAGAGACATGCCGCTGTTCACTCACACAGTGAGTAGAGCGTCACAGTAATTCTCCAAGGTGTATGTTTATATGTATACTGAGTAGTAAAACACTGTGACAACATATTCAAGATTCGATCAAAATAATGTTGAATAGTTTCATTATCCATGGTATGGTTTAAAGGTTTAAACATATTTTATTCCAGAAGTGTGTTTGCTTCATAAACTTTTAAAACTTTGTATATAAGATTTCCTCCTTGCTAAATGATTGTTAGCAATACTGAGTAGTAACGGATTGGAAGAACATACATTTGGATAAAACAATTGATCTTTAGTATGAAAACTATATATTTATGTGTAAACATTTATAAATGATTAAACTCGTCTAAATAGCGAACAATATCTTTTGCTGTTTTAAGTACGTCATATTTGGGGTGTATAATCTATAAATTCAGTAAATCTCCCAAATTCCTAAATTTTGCTATTTTTATGTTTTCATTGATATATGAAAAACGGGCATATAAATGTTAGGACGTCGAAATTCTGCATACATTTTACATGTGTACTAGTTAAAAGTTTACATTTGTGTTTGATACAAATAGGTTTTAAAAATAAAGTTTGAATCATTGATGCGCGTCACTGTCCGGTTATCGATCACGAATCGAGATTTTAACCTGTTTTATTGTCACTATACTGAACTCATAAGCACTAAGGTGCTAATCTTTGGAAACAACCATCCCTTCTTGATAAAATAACACTATGTATGAAGTTTGGCATATTTGACTCTAACAACATACTCTGTGGCCCTTTAACTGTTCTGCGTTTTACAGCTCGGCATTTGGAACTATATATTTCCTATTTGACCTTGATGAAAAAATAAAACGATGAAGATTTTATACTTCTTGACATTGCCAGAGAATTTCCGTTTGTTCCTCATCCCCACAATTACAATTTAATATGTTATAAATCAATAATGTTTTCAACTATAAGGGTATTTTATGTCCATGTGTTTAAAGATGTATGTAAATTTTTATTATTTAAATACATATCTGTTGACTAGACCTACTATGCCTGCCTCCTCTAGGCATGCTTTATTTCAACCTTATTACCACAGACGAAACTTGAAACAGTGGAGTAAGGGATGCGTAAAATCCCCCTCCAAGGGCGGTAAGTCAGTGGTCTCGTGACGTCACTCCCAGAAGCCTTCACTCTCCTCTCAGTTGCAGAGCAAGACAGTTGTTTATGTTTTCGCTCTCGACTCTGGGCATTTTTAGCGTTATTCTTCGCTGCTTTTGCTAACCTTACTTCGTATTCAATTAAAGGGTTTGTTGTTACGCCTTATCTACACGCTCGGCGTTATATTTGTTTGTTGTTTATTGTAGGTTTGAGTGAGTGAGTGACCTTGTTGACATGTGCTAGACTGGGCGCTACCAAGCTTGAAGCTGCATGCTCTGCACGTGCAACTCGTGTCTCTTGCTTTCCCTCTCCTTCGTCGGGTGACTGCTTGGGTCGTACGGCCTCCACCCTCCGGCTTCTTCGGGTGACTGCTTGGTTCGTACGGCCTTCGGCAGTTCTTTCGTCGTCTAGTGTCAGGTGGGTCTTCCGACAGCTCGTCGTCTGCTTCGGTTGGCTTTCACCTTCGTCTGACACTAGTCTTTCGTCTTCGGGGGTGCTTCGATTTCGGACCCTCCGGTAGTCTGACCCTACAATAGTCGGACCCTCCGGTAGTCTGACCCTACGATAGTCGGACCCTCCGGTAGTCTGACCCTACGATAGTCGGATCTTCCGGTAGTCTGACCCTCCGGTAGTCTGACCCTACGTTAGTCGGACCCTCCGGTAATCGGACCCTCCGGTAGTCGGACCCTCCTGTAGTCGGACCCTCCTGTAGTCTGACCATACGATAGTCGGACCCTCCGGTAGTCTAACCCTACGATAGTCGGACCCTCCGGTGTCGGGCCCTCCGGTATTCGGCCCTCCCGATAGTCTCCATCGTCTAAACTTGCGTGTTTTCTCACTTAAGCGTCTCGTCGTTTCTACGTTTTGTGAGTCTACACACTTGTTCTGTTTGGAGTGGTTAGCTATCGGAAGGGTCTGCTACTTAGTGTCAGGGGCTCCTCGTCTAGCTCACGTAAGTGATTCGACTTTCACTCATCTCGGCTAGCGCACGTCAGTGACTCGACTTTCACTCAACCCGTCTAGCTCACGTCAGTGACTCGACTGTCCCTCACCTCGTCTAGCTCACGTCAGTGACTCGACTTTCACTCACCTCGTCTAGCTCGCGTGAGTGACTCGACTGTCACTCACCTCGTGTAGCTCACGTCAGTTACTCGACTGTCACTCACCTCGTCTAGCTCGCGTGAGTGACTCGACTGTCACTCACCTCGTGTAGCTCACGTCAGTTACTCGACTGTCACTCACCTCGTCTAGCGCACGTCAGTGACTCGACTGTCGCTCACCTCGGCTAGCGCACGTTAGTGACTCGACTGTCACTCACCTCGTCTAGCGCACGTTAGTGACTCGACTGTCACTCACCTGGTCCGGCTTTCATGCGTCGTTGACTCAGTGACTCAACTGTCACTCACCTCGTCTAGCTCGCGTGAGTGACTCGACTGTCACTCACCTCATCTAGCTCACGTCAGTTACTCGACTGTCACTCACCTGGTCTCCGGTCTTCACTCGCTGGTTTCACCTTGTTCGTCTTGTCGACTAACTCCGTATTAGCTTCGCCATGTACTTCGGTTTTGTACACAATGCGGAGGTCGGAAGTTGCTAACAAGGACCCGCACTTGCTGTGAAGAAAGTGTAAGGACTTGTGTGAGGAGGGGTTTCGTTGCAACGAGTGTGCCCCTCTCTCGCCTTCAGACTTCAAGGCCTACGTTTCGGTCATTTGCAAGTCCGTTACTGGTAGGGCTTATGTGTTCTATTCGTGGGTGGATGTAGTAATCACCGAACGGACAGATGAGTTTGACCAGGAGTTTCCGGAAGAGCAGAATCCGGTAGGGGTTCGAGGGACTCCCTCTCACCTCGTGGTTCTTCCTGCTCTCGCTCTGGAGCTCGTCGCTCCCTGTCCCCCTTTCGTGTCGAGAGGGTGAGAGTTGTACGTCTCCGCTGAGGCATAAAGTCGTCGAACCCACTACTCCCAAGAGCAAGAAGAAGAAGAAGACAGCTATGTTTGACAAGTTCAAACCGGAGCTGCTTCTTGCGTCCGTAAAGGACATTGTATCTTCTCTGCTGGGTGCTCGATTGGGTCCGGTGGGGTCACCAAGCCGTACAGCTCCCGCTAATACGATAGGTCGAGACTCAGAGGGGGACAGCGTGTCACATGACTCGCGTCACGCTCTCTTAAGGGACTCCGGTTTGGCTTCGTCTTAGCGTCCCTCGCACACCCCATGCGTCGTATCACGGTGGTGTCACCGACTCGTGACTCCTCTCCGGACTCGGATGGCCGTAACCAACCCTCCATTCATCAGTATAGTGGCGGATGCGGAGGTACGGGGTCATCGCCATGTTGACTGAAGTGACTTCGTTCGCGGAGGTACCACTCAGTCAGGTCCGCGTCTCGGGACCTCGCTCGTTGGTGGCCAGGAGGGCTTCCTTTAGTGGTGATGGGGACACACCTCCACACCTCGCTCTTCCTCCTTACAGGCTCCTGCTGGACGCTGCGGAGGTTATGGAGCATGTCATCTCGTCTGCTGATCCTAACTGTCTGCTACCACCGTTAGTAGTGTCTGACAAGCGCCGGCTCCCTTTCAACTTGTCCCGCCTGCTCTCGATCAGGGTTCGTCTCGCTTGATTTCCCCCGACGCACCCCATCGCGTTACTGATGAGCAGCTCACGCATCTCGACAGAGATGCTCGCACAGTGTTGGGGTTGGGAAACGTGACGTTCACCTGCCAAGCGGGCAGACATGGAGACATGGAGTCGGGTGACCCGGTGCACCTCGCGCATATCATGCTATCGGCGTCGCGTATAGCGTCAGGGGGTATGAGTCTGCGTGCGGACAACCACTTGCATCGTTCTGCCCCGACCAGAGAGCTTTCCTCCGGCAGGCCCCAGCCAACTGGGAATTTCTCTTTGGGGGTCGTATCCCCGAGGTACTTAGAGCGCGACGGCTAACTACCAATAGGGTCATGGGCAGGGTCAATCTACCCCTAAGGAAGCCAGGGCTGACTTTCAGCGGGGAGGTCGTGGCCGCGGATCCATAAGTCAGCAATCTCCCAAGTCCCCCCATCCTGGGGCCGAGGGCCGTACCCCTCAGAAGGAGGAAGTCACTCGTGGTCACACCCTCAGCTTCCTCTTCCGCTCGTTCCGTCATGGGGGGTCGGCTTCAGTGCTTTGTCAGCAACTGGGAGCAGTTAAGAACCGTTCGTTTGTCGAATACTGCGTCAGGGCTTCCGCATTCCCGTCTCGTCTCCTCCTCCTCTTACTGGTGCTCCAAGGGAGCGTCCCTTGTCACGGGACCGGCTCCAACTAACCTTGGAACATTGGAACGATGGGCTCGCTCACAACCGTACTCCCGTCGTTCTCGAGGCACAGCTCAGGTTCACGATAGACCTGTTCCGTCGTCTAGGATGGTAGGTGAACTTAGAGAAGTCGGACTTGATCCCAGTGACTCGTCAGAAGTTTTTAGGGGTTTTCCTAGACACTAAGCTGTTCCGATGGTTCGTAACGAGGGAACGGATGGCTCGTTACAATTGGTTAATGGATCTCACTCTCGATGCGTCACTCTCCCTACGTCAGTGGCAGAGAGTGTTGGGGTTGCTAACATCAGCTCAGGACCTGACCCGCAAGGGGAGGTTATTCCTCCGCCCGTTACAGATGTTCCTAAGCCCCCACATCAGGGAGGCGCGGTGTCGTCACGCCATTGCTCTGACTCCAGATCTGCAACGCTTCCTAGCTTGGGGCGGGTAGACAAGAGTGTTTTCTCCGGGGTTTTTCTTTGGCCTCGTCTCCCCTCAGCTCACCTGTTCGTAGACGTTTTCACTTAAGGGTGGGGGCGCATCTGGGTCACGAGCAGGTGGCGGGAGTCTGGTCTCAGTAAGAGAAGAACTCGCACATCAATGTCCTGGAGTTGGACGCAGTCCGCCTAGCCATTCAACATTGGCTAGTCCCCCTGCGAAGCCCCTGTCTACTAGTCCACACGGACAGTTCAGCGGCTGCTTGGTTAATAAACTAGCAGGGGTCCACGAAGGCCCAGTCTCTGCTTCGCGTGTCGTTCCGGCTCTTCGAGGGGCCAAGAACATCTTGGCGGACGCGCTGTCGCGACCCGATGCCCCTCCCGCAACGGAGTGGCAACTGAATCGCGACGTGTGTCAATCATCAGCTACCGACTTATGTCTCCACAGTACCAGACCCTCGAGCGATGGCCTTAGACGGGCTCTCGTTAGGGTGGAAGGGGAGGGACGCCTAGGCTTTTCCGCCGCCGGCCATCCTCTTTCAGGTGGTAGCCAAGATAAGGACAACTCGGGTCTTTCGACTTCTTCTGGTCGCCCCCTGGTAGCCAGCCCGACCGTGGTTCGTTCCTCTCTGGCGTCTCTGTAATCAGTACCCTAATCCGATTCAGTCACGGAGAGATCTGCTCCTCAGCAGGCCAAGCGGAAGGTTACACGAGAACCCTCAGGTGTTCTGCCTTCACACGTGGCTTGTATTAAGAGAGGGTTAAGGAGCAGTGGTTACTCTAGGTGTGTCACCAATGCCATAGCTACCTCTCATAGGACGACCGCTAGGAAACTCTATGATTTCCAGTGGCAGGCCTTCGCCTCTTTCTGTGCTCAGCGGGGTTTCGTACTTAGTGTACCTACGCAACACCAGGCATCTTAAGGCGTCATCAATTGACACCAACCTGTCGGCTATCCTCTCTGTACTTAAGAAGAGGTCGCCGGGTTTAGATGTGTCGGTCCTCAAGTGGGACGGCAGGACTAAGCTTCGTCCACCCGAGTGGGATTGCTGTCGTGCTCAGCCACCTTCGCTCCGATAGATATGAACCGCTCTCCGACGTTCCCCTCCTCCCTCTCACCATCAAGGTCATTTTTCTGGTGGCCATGGCCTCCGTAACTTCAGAAATCCATGCGTTACAGGCGGACCTTCTACGTTTTGAGGCCATGAAGGGGGGGGAGGGGGGGAGGGGTCAGCCTCACTTGGTTTAGCTCCCGACTTCGTCTGCAAAAACCAAGCAGCTGAGGAGGCGGGCCGTACATACTCTATTCCGGCACTGGGGTCTGAATCGGGAGAGATAGATCTCTCTCTGTGTCCGGTTAGAGCGTTGAGGGTTTACGTGCAGCGTACACGCAGGCTGAGGGATGGCAGGCGTCGTCTGTTCTTGCCTCTCTTGCCGAGGAGCACGAAAGAGCTGGACAAGCGAGCGTTGGGTGTATACCTTAGGTCAGCAGTCATTGACGCGTACAAGGCCTCTGACCTGCCACCCCCGTCGCGTTCCAACCCGCATGAGATCCGAGCAGTCTCAGCCACGATGGCTTACCACTGTAACATCGCGGTCCAGGACGTCATGGCGGGGTGTTTTTGGCGTTCTTCAAAGGTTTTCGCCAATCATTACCTACGAGATCTCTCCACATCAGATCTCGAAGGCATCTCAAGGCTGGGTCCGCAGGTTTTCGCTCAGGCGAAGGTGGTCCCCCAACCAGACCGAGTGTGTCTTTCGATGCTCCGTGCAAAACTTCGGTTCGCATCGTTTGTTCTTTGTCGGTTATTCCTATTTACACTTCCCCCCATAGGGGTCGGGGACAGTGTTTATCAGGAGTTGAGTGGCTGGGTTGTCTCTTCGATCCGCTTAGCGGTAGAGATAGTGTCTCCCGGGCTGTACCTTGTCCTCACCACAGGGTTGAGGACTCGTAGGTTAGCTTACACTCAGGGCTTGTCGCTGGTCTCGTCTCTCCCATATATCTACTGACCCACCTCCGTGCAGTGGAATTCTAGGCATAGTAGGTCTAGTCAACAGATATGTATTTAAATAATAGTACGTTTTTGATTAAACGTAATTATTTATACTTACCTGTTGACTAGACCTACGCACTAGTCCCGCCCATCCTCCCCGCTTGGTCTGTCTTGCCTTTTATGGGCCTGTTCGGAGAGTGAAGGCTTCTGGGAGTGACGTCACGAGACCACTGACTTACCGCCCTTGGAGGGGGATTTTACGCATCCCTTACTCCACTGTTTCAAGTTTCGTCTGTGGTAATAAGGTTGAAATAAAGCATGCCTAGAGGAGGCAGGCATAGTAGGTCTAGTCAACAGGTAAGTATAAATAATTACGTTTAATCAAAAACGTACTATTATAATTAAGTAACAACTCAGTCATATTGACATGTACGCAGTGTTATGTTATTCACGTATTTATATGCATTAAATTATATAAGAAAACAACATAGAGATAATCCTTTTACTGTCGATAGTTTCTGCGCAATGAGAGGAACAAAGTAGAAATTACATTCCTTACGATTTCATGTAGAAATATGGATTCAGATGTATAACCGCTTTACTGGTAACGTCGGTGTTAGTAATCTACTTAAGAAATGAATTTCATCATATGGTTGTCCACACGGTTATAACCTGTTTGAAACTTGTAAGATAAACTTGTATAACCGGCAAGCTTGCGACGCCGGTTATACAAAAGTTTATCTTACAAGTTTCGAACAGGTTATAACCGTGTGGACAACCATATGATGAAATTCATTTCTTATAAATTCAAACGTTGTATTTAAAGCGAAAATGCATTCGAAATGCAATTCTATAGCTGCTTGTCGCACTGACCTACGTACCGGTTACACCAAGACGGATCTCTACCCGTATTCAGACGCATAAACAAAATAGTTCCAAAGACTCGGTAAAACTGACACTTTTTTATTCTACAAATAATACATTTTGTGTATCAAAAAACTAACAATGATTATATTTTTGGAAAAAAGTGGAAAATGTAAAGTTTAATTTAAATAGATCAAAGTTAACAAATAACACTCGCGTATTTATACTGTCCAGAATCTAGGTGACAGTACAGCGTGTTTTGGCTATCAGCTGTCAGCTGTCACTTTAGGGTGTCGGTTTGGGATTGGGAAGAAAATAGTTCCGGCACGATATCGTATAACCTGCATTTACTGAAGGTTATTTTGTATAACCCTCAACTTTGGGTTCATTGAAATGTATACCGATCACATGACCATGTCTGATCCAATCAGAATGCAGCATATCGTTTACATCACAAAGTCTGAATTTATATTAGAATATGACATGTTTGCAAACAGTCATTTTAAAGTGACACAGAGTATGTATTATGATCTTTGATTTTACACAGATAATATCTCAAAGACCATGGGTCCTTAGTTAGGTTCTCCTCATCTCCCTTAACATTCATTTTTATCTCTAAAATGCCAAAATCAAGAATCTTTTCCTGTTTTTAAATTTCGAAACGGCCATAAGTATGTTTAAAAGTTTAAACTTTTTGGTCACATTTACATGTTCATTACTCAACACTTATTAAACACTACAAACCCATATTTGTATTTTTGTCTGCTGTAAATAAGTTTCCAAAATAACGTTTTGCTCAATCAATGTCGCACGCCATCGTTGGTTTTTGATCACATATTACGACTGTCGCTATAAACATCGGGATGCTGAATTTCATAAACCACCACTCCTTATCGATAAAATTAACACCATTTATAAAGTTTGACATATTTGACTCAAACAACATTTTATGTGCCCCTTTAACCAAAAAAGAAATCAGCAAGACATAGCGTCAGTATTATCATGTAACTTGTGAGTTTAAGTTTGTTCGACTGTGTAAGTAATGGCGATAACCAAACATTTAAAGTCGTCAAATACTTAACGGGATTTATCAAGCCTTACTATCACTTTCACTCTTTCAAATACGAAAGGTTTTTAAAGGACTGATGGCATGTAACTGCAATAATTAAGGATTCAGCAATTTTGCTGAATCCTTATTGTTATTGGCGTGTTTTATTAAGGATTCAGCAATTTTGCTGAATCCTTATTGTTATTGGCGTGTTTTATTATTTTTTTTTCCCACCGATTTTGTGGACACTATTTAGCCCAAACCGCTAAAGCTACAACAGCCAAACTTCGCAGTCTGGTAGAACTTTATGAGAAGGAATTCTAATAAGCTTTTGGGCTTAATCGGATTAAGCGTTAAAGGCACAGTACCACTCAAATTTTAAAAAATTAACATGGGAATTTTTTTCAAAATGCACTTAGAGACCTGAAACCTTTTTTAAATGATAGGCAATTACATTTGGAGCAAAAAAGTAAATCATGGCGACTTTGTAGCATGCATACTTACGCCGCCATATTACTTTTTTGGACTTTTTGAAATTTTCGGACCCCACGCACCTTTGAGAATCTTCTCCTCCGAAGATACTAGCATCTCAGAGCTGAAAGTTACATATGTTGTAGCTGAAGTACTGAGGAAAAATAATAGTATAAATTTTTGCTCAAACTTTGATACTTTTTACTCAGCAACCCTTCGAAGTCGGGCGACTTTGCACATGTGAGCATGTTCAAGGGGCGATAACTCAAAAAGTTAGACTCACAACTGCACCATTTTCTCAGGAATGTGAAACCACTATACAAATCAATAAAAACATTGGTCGCGAACAGTCATTTTCGTTCACAATAATCGATCAAAATCGGGAAAAATACCTTTTTCAAAATTAACATGGGCTAATTTTTCAAAATGTACTTAAAGACTTGCAATTTTTTTGGAAAGAAGCGTTATAACACTACAAACAAAAAAGTAAATCATGTCGATTTCGTAAGTGTCATGGTTTTTTCGCATTATCAACTTACGATCCAAATTTCGAAAAATTAACATAGGTTATTTTTTTTCAAAATGCACTTAGAGACTAGCAACTTGGTTTAAACGATAGGCAATTACATTTGGAGCAAAAAAGTATCATGGGAAATTCGTAGCATGATTAGTTTCGCTGCCATATTGCTTTTAGTGATTTTTTGAAATGCATCTTTGAGAATCTTCTTCTCTAAAGATACGGGCAATGAAGAGCTTAAACTCACATATATCATAGCTGAAGGAGTAGGGAGAAATCTTATCTCGGAATATTTGCAATTTTATTAATACTTTTTTATCTGCAACCCCTCAAAGTCGAGCTACTTTGCTTATGTGAGCATTTTCAGGGGCAGTTAACTAAAAAACCCAAACGTCGAATTTCATGATTTTTGCTTGAGAGTTAGACACGACCAAGGTCTTTAAGAATCAAGAATAAAATGGATCGAGAAAAGTCATTTTCAGTTCACAAGAGATAGTCAAAGTCTGCATCATAGTATATGTCAATTAATTGCGTTAGCAAGGGTAGAAATGCTAACAGTTGCGGTAGCAAGGGTTAGATTGCATAAAATTGAAGGAAAACATCAATATTGAAGAAGGGTCAAGCCGTGTGGCATGTCCAAATGCAGGTACATGCGCTCTTGTATGTGTGAAAGGGCAAAAGTTGACAGAAAAACTCTACATTGTGCCTTGAAGCAAGATTTTCTAAATGCGTTAGCAAGAGATACTTTGAAAAGTTGATGGAAAATACCCTTTCTGTCAAGATATGCTACACGGGGCAAAGTTTGAGAGAAACACCCTCTGATGTCTTATATGCGAGCACGTAATTGACAGTGCACAGAAGGACGAAATCGCTCTTTGAAGCAGAAGTCCGTACGACTGCACGTATGGTCAACGTGCGAGATGACCAAATGCAAGCAAGTGCGTCAAGAGCTGTCAATATCTGTTCAGACAGGCAGAGAAGCGAGCAAAAAAGCCTGCCTGACTGACCTGACCGACTGACATAGTCTTGATTTTTTATATATAATAAGACCCTCAACCTACGTACCAGCATTCGGGAACTATATTCCAGTGTCAGCAAACTACTTGAACTCGCTCAAGGAAAACACTAGCCCTTTTTCAACTTTCAAATCTCTACTGCCTCCCCTCCAGATACCCCTTACATTTTGATTATCAACTTCTTTGCAATAATCGCAGTTTGGTTACGAAACTTGGTCACATAAAACATGCTGCTGTGGACTAATGCGTGAGCCAATCTTCATGAAACTTTCAGGGTTGATTGCTAACATGCATGACTATGTTTGTACTGAATGTGCTTTTACAGCGCTGAATCCTGTCGTCGTCGCTTGCGACTATATTTATTATTGTTTTACGTGCAATTTACTCAGTGAACTGTATCTCCCGAAAGAGGCAGGTGTACGGAGAAGCGTAACCTGGAAAGAATATGTTGTACTGTCAAAGGTTTCAGTTTGAATTAACAGTGTATTCTACAATACACAAACGGGCTGTAAAGACGGCCTGTCCTCATTTCGCCTACACTGTTATCAAAACACAGTTATGGGTGGTTGCACAAGACAGATACACCCTGACCCCTTAAGAATAATGGACTCTTCCATCAGGAAATAACAAAGAAATTATATGTCGAGACATAGACGGGAATGATAATCTTTTTCTGAAGACTACAACGTCTAATCATGTTACGCAATTCAGTCTACGACAGGGGACATATTTATTACCATTGGACGGTAGAGGCTGCAGTTTTAAACACATTAATCATATTTAAAGTAATATAAATCGTAGTATATAAATATGAATAAATGTTATATCTCACGTCGAAATAAATATATACGGTTAAAAATTATTATTTTCATTACTTTTATGCAATAAGAAATCAAAATTATTGAACACACATTTCTACAAAATCAAACCATACAAAGTTACTTGGAACGATGAATGAACAGTTGTTGAACTTTTATAGCTGTCATGTCTATCTTCGACATCTTTAAAACGGTTATTGATATCGAAACATACAAATACGTCAAATGAATAATTTTCTTATAACCGTGTATTTCCACGACGGACAAGACTCCGTTCAGTGTATCCAGTGTCAAATGGTGCTGCATATAACGGTTTGGAAGATATAAGAGGGTGTCAGCGTGAGTGGCAGGGGGGCCTGTCCTTATTTCGCCTACACCTCATTTCGCCTACACTGTTATCAAACCACAGTTATGTGTGGTTACACAAGACAGATACACATTTTCAGGTGTAGGCGTTATGAGGTGTAGGCGAAATGAGGGCAAGCCATTGAGGTGCTAATAAACGACCCTTGTGCTGCGGTAAGAGGCGCGTTAAAACGAGGAAGACTTAAAGTTCAATATTAATTATCGCTCTTTCTATTGATGCAATCTTGTTCACAATTTCACAACAGGCAAAGTAAACATGAGGATTTTGAATCAGGTTATATTTTTGGAATGTTTTGAAAGGAGTGAAAACTCGAAATTTCTAGATACGTTTTAGAAAGTTTCTAGATATGTTCTAGAAAGTTTCTAGATACGTTCTATAAAGTTTCTAGTGCGTATCTAGTGCGTTTCTAGCGTGTTTCTAGTGTGTTTCTAGATACGGGATATGTTTCTTAATTGCTGTACTGTATTTGATTTGACTGTTCAAAAATGATTGAATAAAACAATTGAAGACTAAACGACTCAAACCAAACTATGAACATTAGACGTGCATCAATCACCCTACCTTTAGAGCCAGGACCAATAGTGTCGAGGAGACCCTTCAGTAGGAGGGTTGGTCTCATCTGACCCGCCCACTCCTCCACAGGTCGAGAGGGATCGGGTACTTTCGTCAGTCTCTGGCAGAACGGACATGGAATCGACTTTGACCTGATGGTATCAGGTCTGGTTTTGGTAAAACCAACAATACATTGTCCACAGAAGGAATGACCACAAGTCAGGGTGGACGGGTCATTGAAGATCTCGTGACAGACTGTGCATATCAAGAAATGATCCGTCACTTTCTGGGCTGTCGCCATCTGGAATTATTTCACATAGTTTCAGGGTAAAAAGGACAGTATTAGGTATAAAAAATATACAAATAAAATATTAGATGTCATACTTTACCACAAGAGACTTTTTTTTATAAAGACATAGTAAAGGAAATTGTCGGCAAATTAATGGTTCCAAAAAAAATATATTTGGTGTCCGATGTGAGACTGGGTTCTATTATATGCTTTCGATAGCTTTCAGTAACACAAATAAACTGTTTGATATAATATGTGGCAGTGTGTGCATGACATCGATGAGTTAAATCTTTCCCTGTTAGGGCATGCTAAGACATTTGGATTTGAAATTCTTAAAGACTCATTTCTTCTGGTTGACTGTGGATACGAAAGTTTCTTTCAATCAAATAATAAAGCATGTTTTAACACATTTTTCGAGAGGTTGTAGGCGGGTATAATTTCAGGTCAGATTTTCTTGATGAAAAGTCTTTTGGATGATAATAAAAAGGGCATGGGAACAAACATGAAAAGCTCGTTTGAACGTAGCATCGTTCATTCTCAATTGAGAATTGAGAATTGAAGTATTCAACAACACTGTTATAAATGTGCTGTGCTTCGCCCTGCTGGCAGGAAATTATTCGACATTTCACCCGAAAATGTCTTCAACCTGCTATTCACTGCTCGTTCAATGAAAAAAAAGTTATGAATGAATGTATAGTTCAAAATGATTTAAGAACTATCATAACCACGTTGACTATTTCAAATGCACTGCAGAAGTTGAAGAGTTTACGAGAAACCAATTTTAATAAAAGTCAACTTCTTTATTGAAATGAATGCTATGACTATGCAAATAACAACACCGTTATCAATCAATCAAGCAAGTGGGTTGATCAACAAGATAAATATAGACATAGGTTTCATTTAGCGAGCAAATACAAGTAACAATGCTATATAGCTAATGTTCACTAGATGTTGACAATTTTGAATGCAAGACTTATCTTCATTGGATGTTAATAAAGCTGGATAATGATTTTAGGAGAGTATGTTGATGGACAATGTTGTTATTTCTAAATTGAAAGACAAACCTAATGCTACCGTATGAAAGATACAAGACGTTTTTGGTTTTGTCATTGTTTAGTTCTACGATTATAATTTTATCAAACAGTCTCTGTAAACCAGCCACTATTTTTTATTTATTCAAGGTTATTATTAATGTCGTTTAACAAAATGTTCTTGTTTTTTCTATAAAATTCACTCATTCGAATCATAAATATTTTTCCGTTTTTAGGTAAAGGCCCTTTATAAACAGGAGGCTAAAATTCGTGCAGTCCCGGCACGTGCATGTATTCATGAGAAACCCACCAATTACAAATGCCATTACTCCCTTGACACGTCAAAGTTTTTACTGAGTCTTACTAAATTGTTGGGACCTTTTGTCTTCATGAGAAAATAAACTTGGGACCCGACATTTCTTCCCAAGTGCTCTGGTGTAATAAAATATTTTAATCGATAGAAATCCATTGGAAATATGCTAAACTTTAAGTTCATGCACAAAAGAACCTTGCATATATGATGTAATCAAATATGTAGCACTCTCCTCAAAATAATATTAAAATATGATATTAACATGTCCCGCTAGATTGCTCTTTTAATATCTCAGACATCTAGCTTGAAACGTATACCCAGGCGACCTGGGCTGTGGCTGGGAAATGACCCGAAATTACACCACACAGTGACAAATCATCCGAACGTAAAGCGTGCGAGTTTTGAAAGTGATATGGTGTCATGTAGCGAGCTATTTGATTCGTCAGAAGTCTCTGTACAGCTCATCATCCCCTATAAGAACGATTTCAGCTCTCTAATGCCAGAACAAATAAAACAGAACAAGCATATTGTATTAGGAAAGGCTACCTAATCCACATGCTAGAGTAATTTGAATTGATATGAAGATAAAACATTTACTTGGAAATTAATTGCAGTCTAATGTTGTGAAACAATAATCATTTACTTTCAAACATTATTCTTATATGTTTACACAAAAAAAAAACAATTTCACCATTGTTTTTACATTTTAGAGAGCGATTTCTATGACATGAGATGTTTCAATGGTTTGGGGATTATTTCATTTAATCATGTGATTAGCAAATAAATATTTACCTATTCAAATGATGAATGCCTCCACGTCCATTTCAAAAACCTCCGTTCACTTTGAATCTAGTATGACATGTTTTTTGCTATACTATAATTAATCTTTACGTTTCATAATTTTGATTTGGTATAGGGGTAGCGATGATATGTTAAGACGTGACGTCCTAGGAGAAAGTAACTATATATGAGTTTGTTGACTGAAAAGATCTAATTTTGGCGAAGCAGATTTTTATTTTGCAGGGACCAAATTACTTTCTCTTAGGGAGAGGTACCAATGGGTTTCCACAGGGACCATTCCAAGAAACAAAAACCTACACAAGAGGCTTGAATTCGTCAAGAGTTTGGTGCTGCAAGTTGGGAAAGATTTCTTAAGGAGTATGTTCCCTCCTTTTGAAGAAAGTCAAGTGGCGGACTCAAGGGAGACAACTAAGTGTGGGGGATGTTGTGTTGTTAGAAGATTTCACTGCCCAAGGGGGAAGTGGAATATGGCCAGGATTCCTGGTTCAGATGGTGTTGGGAGATATATGGAAGTGAAAATTGAATGACTTCAGAATTAAACAATCAAATATGTAAATAAATATCATTTCCATTTTTATTCTATCAATACATTCATCTAAAAACTTTACCAAGGATGAAACTCAAGTTAATCAAATCATTTAAATTTTGTTTGTCTGGTTTTCAATTCAACTGCATCATGTATTAATCAATAACAACAATAATGTCTATGTCGTATTTTTGAAAAGTCCAATAGTATCATAAATAACATAAATTCCAAAAGTTTACAAAGCAGAATGGGAATAAACCTGCATTTGACTGATGATTTTGAACTCACGCAGAAACCCTTATTACCGATATATGTATAAATGTACATACAATGGAGTTACATGAACAACTTCCTGAATTGACCTGATTCGGAACTTATCAGATAAGCATACCCAGTTTAACAGATTGCTTTATTGCAATGATAACTCTTTATTAGTGCTGTGATATTTTCGGTAAAACAATAAACATGCTCGTATGTCGAAGAATATACAGTTGCATATGTTTGGAAACTATTTAATAAATTAATTCATTTAATTTTGTCGCTAAATAATTTCTTGAGCAGAAAGAATCAGAACTAATTGCTGTAGTCCACCGGCCACTAGGGGTCCGCATGTCCCCTGTAGATTAACGGTAAGTCCCCTGGTTTGCTTTTGGACGCTTAATTTGTGTGTTATAAGTAAACATAAGTACTCAAAAGGTTTACAAGTACTCATAATTCTATTCTCAGTGCAAATAAAGAAAAATACAGTGATATACATTAACTGTAGAGAAGAGAAAACAGTTTTTTTCCCAAGGCCGAGTTGGTGTATTTTAATGATAGTAGATTAACGGTAAGTCCCTTGGTTTGCTTTTGGACACTTAATTTGTGTGTTATAAGTATACATAAGTACACAAAAGGGTTACAAGTACTCATAATTCTATTCTCAGTGCAAATAATGTAAAATAAAATGATACACATTAACTGTAGAGAAGAGAAAATAGAATTGTTACTGATCGAAGTCATGAATGATGCGTTTTTGTAACGGAAACCTAAAATTTCGTACAAATGACTCATGGTAGCTACCTGAAATGTCTGTCAATGGATTCAGTGACCTTCTAAACATACATTTAGATACCAAGATTTTGGTTTATGGTTTATGGTTCTTATAATAATAAGATATATAATAAGTGATAATTAGAACCAAAGATATGGGGATCCACCATTTGGTGTGACGCTTCAGGGAATAAGCGGCTGAAGGGGGTATACATGGAAATATGTAAAAATGACACATTGCATCCCAGTTTATACACTGTTACCACGGCGGACTCATATTTGCATAATAGACATGTCAAGGCTTCAACAAAAGTTAGTTTCGTTCTGCCATTGGGGGGCGCGGAGGGGGGGGGGGGGGGGGGGGGGGGTTGGGTGCATGGGGACCCCTAGTGGCCGGTGAACTACTGGTATAGTCATTGCTCTTTGTTGTCCGCTTTTGATTGCTATGTTGCTATGTCGGCAGTACATTAGGATACGCATCAGAGGTCTTGGGTTACCATATTGAGTAAATATTGAGAAGTTATATTTAGATTTCTCTAAAAGATTAATTGGTGTTTTGAATTGAAATGCTATGTTTTACGCAGAATGGGGTCGATTTCCCCTTATGTACCTGAGACAGTTTAATATGATGAAATACTGGCGCAAGCTGTGAAGCACAAACAACTCCGTTCTTCGAGGTTGTTATGAAGGTTTATATGAGGAAGCGGAGGTTCGTGGCTCGGTTTCAGGTGAAGGCAATATTGACTGGCATTGGTTTTAATGAAATTTGGTTGAGGCAAGGACTGTCGTTACTTGTTGTAAAACAACGGTTATTAGATCAGGCACCACAAACTATTTTTAGTAATTTAGCTACTTCTTCAAAATGTGTTATTTATAGAAATATTATCGATAGCCGTACACTGCAATATCATCTTTGTAAATCAGTCCCCTACTTGTATAGGAAGTAACTAGCGAAATTTCGACTTATCTCACACAATCTTGCAATTGAAACTGGCAGATACTGCAATGTAAACATAAATGCAAGAACATGTACATTCTGTAAAGATACTGAGTTCCACTTCGTATTATTATGTCCATGTTATATTGATAAGGGACAAGCTTATATTATACCTTATTATTATCGACGTCCTTCCGTATTTAAGCTTATCCAACTATTAAGTGTTAAAAATGCTAAAGAACTCTGTAACCTAGGAAATCATTTGTATAAAGCTAGTTGTTTAAGAAATGAACTGATTGTTAGCGATTAGTGATTTTATGTACATTCTCCCCAACATAACCTATTATAATCATTGTATAGTCATTATCCACCTGTACAATTCCCGTGTTTATTATGTACTGATTACCTTAAAGATAAAAGTAATAGATAAAAAAAGTTTAAAAAAAGTAATAAAGTAATAAATCAGAATCTGAATCTGAATAATTTAGACAGTTTAACACAGATTCTTACCTGCTCGTATAAACGTCAACGTATTCAGAATTAACACCCGTGATGGTTGAAAACAGTATGTGTCTTAGTGGGCGTGATGGTAGACATTGAACCCTGATATAAATCACATCATGTTGACACGTGATACCTATGATAATTAGAACATTGGTATCTGTGTTTCAATATTACACAATATTACACTGATGATTTTAAGTAAGCGAAAGTGATTTGATAGATTTAATTGAATAGACATTTAGACAAGCAACTAAACTAATCTCAATTGTGTCAGATAAAATATTATTTCATGAGCAATACAGAATAAAGGTGTGTAACTGGTTAGAAGCCGCTCAATAGTAATGGAATAACATATACATGTAGAACATTGAATTTGCGAAATGTAAAATATTCCTTTTCTAAATATCAGTTGTCATGTTCACCAAATCTTTCAAATACAATAAAACCAAATTAAGTGCGTGGTTGTTATCAGCATTGTTTGGTTCGATAAATGAATCTTCTTATTTGACGCACAGTTAAGAAGTTAGTCACTTTTGAATGTTGTAATTTATCTTAATTTAATTTTCTTATGTTGATTATGTAAGAAGTAGTCAGAAGAAACATATGTCATATAGAAAAGGCAGAGTATAGAAAAGGTTCTCCCTCTCTCCCCCCCCTTGTATTATAAGAGTTGTATATGATGATATTGATAATAATATTTGTCAACGTGGTTTGACTGAAAATATGTGTTTTTTGTTAATACCTGAAAATACTTACACTTTTCGAAGAGTTGAAAATAGCCAGTTTAACACTGTGATGCATTAAGTAGTAAGTGTAGATACAACCTGAATGAATTGCTACATTAGAAAGGCAAATGCTTATAGGAAACAGTTTACTTCATTAGCAATGTAGTTAATTGGACTTTTTATTTTCTACACAATTGAACAGTTTATGTATAGTACATGTGCAATGGCCTACAAATTTAAAATACGGAAAAGAATCTATCTGTGTAAGGGTAACTCACTCCTCTCAGTCCATGCACTTCAGAAGTTGTAAACAGCTCATGATTGTGCAACTGACTGTATCTTTATATAGAACACTTGACATTGTCACCAAACATGTAGGCAAACTATTTGATCATGTCAGACAAGATAACAGTTGCTCTTTAGGCTCGTTTTACAAGCAACAAGAGTAAATTAATATCCTTTGCATGATATGCATTACATTGAACGTAGGATATGAACTATAAATTATCTTAAAACTGTACTGCTCATAAACTGAGATAATTTAATATTTTTGTGTTTCTGTCAAAATAAGCAAATCAAAGTTGTTAAAATATTAAAACATTAGCATTGTTCAATCTTTGATTTGTTTTGCTAATCATGATCTAGCTTGAAAGTCCCGATTGACTTAAAATTGAAATAATCTCACAGTGGCCACATCCTGAAGACCTAATGCATACCCCTTCTCAAGAATAAAATAGAAGCAACGCCATTAAAACTTATTTTCGTCTTCTCATAAATGAAAAGGGCTAAAAATCTGAAATATTGTGTAGAGACTCCTTAGATCATGGGGATTATGATTTGCAAATATGATTGCCCTGTGTACACTAATAAGGGCCACACCCTTAAAAACTCTCCATTTTCGTCCCACGAAGAAGGTTAGTTCCACAATATGGGACTTTAGTGACCCTGAGACTTCAACAAGGGTCAAACACTAACAACCATTTAAATAAATTCAGATAAAAAATTAAAGAAAGCTAAACTCTAATGTCGAAGACTACTTGTCAGACTAAAACATTTATTTTGATGTATATTTTATCAAATATGAAATACCATAAAGCGTCATGAGCTAAATAGCCAATGGCTTTATTCTTATGAAATACATCAAATGAAGTATGAAAAATTATTTAGATACATGAATATCTTTATCTCCCTTTCTTTCTTACTTATTAAAATTAATTCAGTACCAATAGCACAAAGAGTCAGTTGGTAGATGTCAATCTTGATTAAGAATTATCCTTAAATTGGGCTGTTATATATTGTGAAGTTAAGGTGTTGAGTTGAATTCGAGTCAATAACCAGGTCTTTCAGGAACGCTTTGAAGTGATAAATATGATAATAAAATAACCTAAACGATTTTGAAAAGGAAAGTCTCGAAAAGTTATGAAAATATAGAGCCATGGGCTCTGTAGCTCATTAGTCTTTATATTCATTGTTTCAAAACTAACATAAATAACCGTTAGTTCTCCAGGCTAGTTCTCTGGGTGACGGATAAAAGTCATATCGTTAAACAAACACTATAAAAAAATTATATGTTATGAAATACCAGATTTTCAGACAGTCCTCCCTTTTTGACGATTTTACCTCACTGTTTCAGCGAGGGATCAAGCGACTGTCCGACTCCCTCGCTTGCTTATGTTGACGGTGTTAGGAGTAACTGCTCCCTGTGTTAAAAGTTCCCTTCATGTCCCGTGGAGCAAAAAATATTCCATAGTTGGCTGAACATTCTCCGGATAAGATCCAAAGATAATCATTGTCATCACCGATTTTGTTAGAATTGTGTTAGTCGAGGAGTATATTTTATATATTATATTTATAATATGGATAAATAAATGTGATATGGTTACGTGAAGATGGCGGTATGAATGCATCAAAGAGGCGATTCCGGTTTTAGAAAATATCTGTTTAAGACGCCTCTACTAAACCCTTCTAACAGAGTAGTCTTTTTACCAAAAATTCACTTTTAATACAACTGTCGACATCGTACAAATGCCATTACTCCCTTGATACGTAAAAGTCTTTACTGAGTGTTACTTAAGCTTCTTGGGACCTTTTGCCTACATGAGAAAATAAACTTGGGACCTGACATTACTTCCCAAGTGCTCTGGTGTATTAAAAACTTTTTAATCGATAGAAATCCATTTGAAATATGCCGAACTTTAAGTACATGCACAAAAGAACCTTGCATATATTATGATTTAACCAAATATGTAGCACTCTCCTCAAAATAATCTAAAATATGACATTAACATGTCCCGCTAGATTGCTCTTCTAATATCTCAGACATCTAGCTTGAAAAGTATGCCCAGGCGACCTGGACTGTGGCTTGAAAATGACCCGAAATTACAGCGCACACGTACAGTGACAAACCATGCGACTGCACAGCGTTAGAGTTTTAGGAGTGCAATTGGGGTCATGTAGCGATCTATTAGATTCGTCAGATGTCTCTAGGACAAGCAGCTCTGTAGAAGCGTTTAAGGAGATCGGATACAAAAGATATTCAGACAATGCTTGATTTTTCTTATTTTTTTAAAGATCATTTCATGTCATGAAAACACCATGTAACCAGAATATTTAATCAATAACTGTCCTCCCCTTAGTCAACAGAAGATGAAAATCTCACAATACCAAATTCTCTTTTTAAAGTAAACTTTTGAATACCATTGTTACCTTCTCTCAAAAGCGTTGTGGGAACTTAATGTTTTCGTAAAGTCAAAGAAAATTATTTAAGAAATTTGGTATATTGTTAGACCCAGTGGTGGAATGGAATCTTTTCCATATAGGGAGAAGGGAATGCTATATATATCAAGCTTAAGTAGTATTCTTTTACGTACTTGGTAGGTGATAAAGTACAGTGATAGATTGGTGCCTATTGTTACTTAATAAAGTACAGTGATAGATTGGTGCCTATTGTTACTTAATAAAGTATAGTGATAGATTGGTGCCTATTGTTACTTAATAAAGTACAGTGATAGATTGGTGCCTATTGTTACTTTGGTTAATCTGGTTATGCTTATTTGGTTTCAATAGAAGGAATTTTAATTTAGCGCATCTTGGGTAAGGACCTTTTCCGCCCCTGTATCAATAATCTATTCAGTATTATTTAATGATACTTGGTAAGTGATATAAGACCGAGTGATAGAGTGGTGCATTTTGTTACTTTGGTTGTCCTTGGTATGGTCAATTGGTTTCAATGGAAATAATAATAGGGGTAAGGAACTTTTCCGCCTCTGTCTCAAAAATCTATTCAGTATTATTTTATAAGACTGGGAATTTGAGTAAACCTAGTGATTGAAAGTAACCATTTCCAATTTTTTTAATATGAAGGTTTTATTTCTTCTGGTGTCCATGGAAATATTTGAACTTGTTGAAGTGCGTTTTGCTCCTTTAACTGTCCTGAAATTGTTCTTGTTTCTCATATCCATTGAAAATAATTAACATAGTGCGTGAGTGGTGAATAAGGGTATGATAATTTTGATGAATTGAAAGTTTGGCTGGGGGACATCACAGTGCATAAAATGTATCTATATCTAGTTCAGTATATGTTTTTTTCTATTTAGGTATTGCAGTATTGATGCAGAGAAAAGCAGCACATCATTTGGGAAAGAAATTTCTGGGCCACATAACATTGATTTAATATTTTTAAAGATGGAGCGATTTCCGACTTATTCATGATATAAAACATGGGGAAACATCTTCAAAGATGTAGTATTACGCTTCCACGGAAGAAGACTTAAATAGGTTTCGGTCTGTATATAGATTTTATTATAGATAATCGAAATCAAAAGATCTACAGCTTATGATCCTCTTGAGCAAACGAATCTTTACGAACGATTTCAGCTCTCTAATGCCAGTACAAGTTAAACAGAAGAAGCAAATTGTATACGAAAAGGCTACCTAATCAACAGGCTATAGTAAATTGAAATGCTTCATATTATGAAGATAAAACATTTACTTGGAAATTAATTGCAGTCTCATGCTATGAAAAATTATTCATTTACTTTCAAACCTTAATCTTACATGTTTACAGAAACAAAAACAATTTCACCATTGTTTATATATTTTTAGAGAGCGATTTCTATGACATAAGATGTTTCAATGGTTTGGGGACTATTTCATTTCATCATGTGAATAGGAAAAAAAATATTTACCTATTCAAATGATGAATGCTTCCACGTCCATTTTAAAAAATTCCGTTTACTTTGAATCTATTATGACATGTTTTTTGCTATACTATAATTAAGGATTCGGCAATTTTGCTGAATCCTTATTGTTATTGGCGTGTTTTATTATTTTTTTCCCACCGATTTTGTGGACACGATTTAGCCCAAACCGCTAAAGCTACAACAGCCAAACTTCGCAGTCTGGTAGAACTTTATGAGAAGGGGTTCTAATAAGCTTTTGGGCTTAATCGGATTAAGCGTTAAAGGCACAGTACCACTCAAATTTTAAAAAATTAACATGGGATTTTTTTTCAAAATGCACTTAAAGACCTGAAACTTTTTTTAAACGATAGGCAATTACATTTGAAGCAAAAAAGTAAATAATGGCGACTTCGTAGCATGCATACTTACGCCGCCATATTACTTTTTTTGACTTTTTGAAATTTCCGGACCCCACGCACCTTTGAGAATCTTCTTCTCCGAAAATACTAGCATCTCAGAGCTGAAAGTTACATATGTTGTAGCCGAAGTACTGAGGAGAAAAAGTTAGTGAAATTTTTGCTCAAACTTAAATACTTTTTACTCAGCAACCCTTCGAAGTCGGGCGACTTAGCACATGTGAGCATGTTCAAGGGGCGATAACTCAAAAAGTTAGACTCACAACTGCACCATTTTCTCAGGAATGTGAAACAACTATGGGCACTTTACAAATCAATGAAAACATTGGTCGCGAACAGTCATTTTCGTTCACAATAATCGATCAAAATCGGGAAAAATACCTTTTTCAAAATTAACATGGGGTATTTTTTCAAAATTGACTTAGAGACTTGAAACTTGTTTTGAAAGAGGCGTAATATCAATTCTAACAAAAAAGTAAATCATGACGAATTCGTATGTGTCATGGTTTTTTTAGCATTATCAACTTCTTTGCAATAATCGCAGTTTGGTTACGAAACTTGGTCACATAAAACATGCTGCTGTGGACTAATGCGTGAGCCAATCTTTATGAAACTTTCAGGGTTGATTGCTAACATGACTATGTTTGTACTGAATGTGCTTTTACAGCGCTGAATCCTGTCGTCGTCGCTTGCGACTATATTTAATCTTTACGTTTCTTAATTTTGTGTGTGTATAGGGGTAGTGATGATATGTTAGGACGTGACGTCCTAGGATAAAGTAAGTATGAGTATGTTGACTGAAAAGACCTAATTTTCGCGGAGCAGATTTTTAATTTGTAGGGACTTTAAATGTAAATTATGTAATAATTCAATTGGCATGAATTAAAAAATATAACCCTTATTGATTCGTCATCCATCCGTCCATTTATTGATTCATTGATTCATGCGTTAGTGCGTTCATTCTTTCGTTTATTAATCATTTATTCATTCATTCATCCATTCATATATCCATCCATCCATATCTATTTATCTATCGGCATGGGTTGCTATATTCATATGGGCAACAAGTAAAGATTATGCATCTGGAAATTGTGGTAGAATTGTCAACACAAGCTAGGTTTGCAGCTTATCATGGTTGGACAGATACAATAATATCGGACAACGGGACATCCCTTGAGCTGAAAACTATTGTTCAGAATGCCGGAAGACAACTAGAAGATTATTTAGTGCTGCATG
The DNA here is from genome assembly GCA_921293015.1 of Phorcus lineatus. Classification (NCBI taxonomy): domain Eukaryota; kingdom Metazoa; phylum Mollusca; class Gastropoda; order Trochida; family Trochidae; genus Phorcus; species Phorcus lineatus. The sequence continues at coordinate 10,680,893 of OV121090.1, forward strand.
AAGAGAACTTGAGGTTAATTACACCGCATAGTCCACAACAAGGCGGACTGTATGGGAGTTTAATCAAACAGGTGAAGAAAGTGATTTAAAATGGCATGTCAGTATAAAAGTCCAGCGTTTTGACACTGTCATTCATAGTGCTTGATTTTTAATATAAATATCAGGCGGATGAATTGACATTTGGCACCATTTCACCTGTCATTTCATTGGTTGCACGCTTTTCACGTGCAGCAGCTCTCTTCTGTTGTTAAACAATTAAAACTCTCAGTGACTTTTACAAGATATCCTCCATGAGGGACACATCTCAAGCTGGAAGACTGGGGCATTGGCAAAAATCATCAACATTCGATATGGAGGTTAAGAAATATTTGATTAATTAATGTAATATTAATGAGTTAAAAGTTCAGCCTTTATTAAAACAACACTCGGACAATCGTTCTGGATCAAATCCAATGTACATATCACAAAAAAGTAAAGACACTTTGCACCGATTCATAGGCCTCGTCAGTTGTCTCAAATTTACATGGGCTGCACGCTTTTCACGTGCAAAAAAACTCTCCTCACAGTTTACATGTCTAATTGAATGGTGACCATCATCTTGGTGTAAATTGATGAATGAACAAAAAAAACATTGTTTATTTCTCTTAAAATAGATTATAGAAATTATAGAGGTAATTAATAGAGTTGAAATAACTTAGAAATGTAAGTCGATATAACCAAGTATGTATCTATATAAACATACAACGTTCGGCAAGTATAGGTATGGAAACACGACACATTTCAGTTTCACCTAAACAATCTGTGCTGTATTTCAGTGTCTATGATATTTGTGTGGATTGAAGATGAAACATTACTGATATGAAAACACTTGAACAGTGTAACCACTCACTGCACTATAGTGTGTGACGTATATTTGTCCTCTCTCGTCCCAGTCTATACAAGAAGGACGAAAGATCCCCTCGCCCGTCTCATTCAGCAGTGTCACCTTGTGACCTAAAAGATCCGCCACTAGTATGTGTCCTGTAGCAGTGCTGGTGATTTCTGCTGGCCACCTCAGTGCTTTGTCTCCTGTAGGGGAGTAGATGAACACCACCTCTCCCTGGGGAGTCACACACACCACAGACGTCGTCTTTTTGTCAGATATCAGGATGTTCCCTTGTCTTGTGGTACAGAGGAAGAATGAATCATGTATTATGTTCTCTCCCGTGTGTATTGAACTGATAGAGCGCATCACGTTCCCACTCATATCTATGATATCTACACAGGGAGGGGATTCAGTACTTGCTGCCAGTGTTGTTGGTGTCAGCGCAGTCAAACCGACGTACTCCTTCTGTGCTGTTATGGTCGAGTCGAGGGTCAGGTCAGGGGTCACTGCAACTACTGCTATTTGTTCAGAGAAAAGAAGGGTTACAGCAATCTTATTGTCATCTAGTTTGGTAATCCGGTAAGGGTCACTGTTCACAATCAGTCGACTGTGATGCTGTTGATTGTTTCTTGTGAAGAAAGATTTGATACACTTTTTATTGAGGTCAGTGACAATAAGTGTATCTGAACCTTTTACTTTAATGTTTAAAATATCACCAATACCTGGATTATCTTTATCATTTTCGATTCCACACTGAACAGTGTTGCTAAATACTAATGAAGACACAGTGCTCAGATCAACATAATCAACGACGTGAATCATCCGCAGTGACATTTCATTCAGGGCTCTGTCCAGTCGGTCAACATCCTGTGAGAACTCTATGCTAATCCTCCTTCCACTCTTGTTCACGTCTCCTACAGACTCTGCAGCCTCAGACTCACTTGACTGGTACATATCATACATGTCCATCTCGCCCTCAGAGTTCAGAGCCTGATCTATCAACGCGGCCTGTTGTCTGTAGATGTTACTAGCCATGTCTCCTGTTTTGATATCAGCTCTCAGCTGATCCATCTGTTTATCTGAGACTTCAGCCAGTTTATCCAGTAGTTCCCTCTCCTTCTTATTGACAGCATCAATAACTCTCTGTGCTGTAGATCGAATCTGAGACTGGACAGATGATTTGTTCTCCTCAAGTTCCTTGGATCGGGATTTGAGTAACCCCAGTTGCTTCTCCTCAATTCTAGATTTTTGCATCAATGTTTCCTTTCTCGGCTCCAAAGAGCTTCTCATTTCCGGCAACATGGACTCCAGAGACACAACAGACTCACACTTCCGGTGGTAGAGGATGCAACAGGACTTGCAAAAGGTTCTACTGCAATCTCTGCAGAATAACAGACTCTTCCTTATGTTCCTGGCATGTAACCTTTGTCTGTCTCCGGACCTTGACCTCATCAGTCATATCGGACACGTCATGATGTTTAGTGACAGGACTCCGTCTATGTGCCTTAAGACAAATAGAACAAAGAGGGACTTCACATACTGTACACCATATTACTGCTGGAGTTGTCTCCCCTTCGTCATGACACCAATTACAGTTGATTGTGTCTGTAAAAAATCATGTTGAGATAAAGTAACGCATTTTCCAGAATATATATGAATATTAACAAATGTTATCGACTTCCCTGGCATCATAATCATAACGGAATCCGAATTTCGTTCAGATATAACCAATCACTTCTGGCGAACATATTTAAGATGGATGTTAAAATGAGTTTATCCCAATGTAACATATTACCAAATTTGAAAACAGTGAGACTATTTTTGTGAACTGAAACCAATATTTATCAATCAAACAGCCTACCTTTAGCACTAGGACCCACTCCTCCACAGGTCGGGATGGATGAGGTACTTTCGTCAGTCTTCGGCAAAACGGACATGGAATCGACTCGGACCTGATGGCATCAGCTCTGGTTCTGGTGAAACGAACAATACACTGACCACAGAAGGAGTGACCACAATCCAGAGTGGACGGATCAGTGAAGACCTCGAGACAAACGGTGCACGTAAGGACATGATCTGTTTCTTTCTTGGCAGTCGACATCTGGTAGATATTTGAGTTCATAAGAGTGTTAATTGTTACCTTCAAGTATTTTATGACGAAGATGAGAAATAGGAAAAGACTGAAAGGTATGAAGCAAGCACGAACAAAGTTTTATCAAACTGATGTGTCGACAGGAATACCATTCAAGACTAGCCTACCTTACTGTGCTTATCAAAAATGATTTTGTTAACCTGATAAACCCGATGAAACTGTTAACACTGATTACACTACATTTTACTTGATCCAAAGAAAATGACCACAATGGAAATGTTTTATTTATCATTTTCAAATTTAAGATTCAATCCTATAAGATTTCGTTCGGTCAAATCTCTTCTCCTGATCCTGAAAGAATAAATGACACAATAATCATTATCGGTTTGCTAAAATGTTCACTGAAAGCATGATTTTGATAATATTGATATGTAGATAAGATAAGATATATACTGACATTTGACTATTATGACACAATTTATAGACCGGTTTGAGGAAACCGCCTAGTCAAACCAGCGATCGCCTTAAAAATATAATCACAGTGTTATTCGATTGCTTTGACATTAGCATCACTGTGTTATTGGATCGCTTTGACAATATCATCACAGTGTTATTCGATCGCTTTGACAATATCATCACAGTATTATTGGATCGCTTTGACGATATCATCACAGTGTTATTGGATCGCTTTGACAATATCATCACAGTGTTACTCGATCGCTTTGACAATATCATCACAGTGTTATTCGATCGCTTTGACAATATCCTCAGTGTTATTCGATCGCTTAGACAATATCATCACAGTGTTATTCAATCGCTTTGACGATATCATCACAGTGTTACTCGATCGCTTAGACATTAGCATCAGAGTGTTATTCGGTCGCTTTGACAATATCATCACAGTGTTATTCGATCGCTTTGACAATATCATCACAGTGTTATTCGATCGCTTTGACAATATCATCACAGTGTTATTGGATCGCTTTGACAATATCATCACAGTGTTATTCGATCGCTTTGACGATATCATCACAGTGTTACTCGATCGCTTAGACAATATCATCACAGTGTTATTCGATCGCATTGACAATATCATCACAGTGTTACTCGATCGCTTAGACATCAGCATCAGAGTGTTATTCGATCGCTTAGACAATATCATCACAGTGTTATTGGATCGCTTTGACAATATCATCACAGCGTTATTCGATCGCTTAGACAATATCATCACAGTGTTATTGGATACTTTGACAATATCATCACAGTGTTACTCGATCGCTTAGACAATATCATCACAGTGTTATTCGATCGCTTTGACGATATCATCAGAGTGTTACTCGATCGCTTAGACATTAGCATCAGAGTGTTATTCGATCGCTTAGACAATATCATCACAGTGTTACTCGATCGCTTTGACAATATCATCACAGTGTTATTCGATCGCTTTGACATTAGCATCAGAGTGTTACTTGCCTATGCACAGCCTGAAAAAGTCAATTGGGCTTTTACCTATAAAAAGTCAATTGGGCTTTTACCTTCAAAGTCATTGGGCTTTAAGTTTGATCCATGTGGTGTACTGACAAGGCCAAGTTGGGAAAACTTAAGATATTCCACATCAAAAGGAACTACATATAGTCGTTAAATAAAAATAAAAAAACTCCAAACATACATTTCCATGAGTACTATTAGTAGCTGTATGATGCCAAGAATGCACCATGTGAGGAAGAACCATGGATTAAAACAGAGATTTACAGTTCCCCCGTCTTAATAAATGAAAAAAGTCCACCAGTCTTACCCTCTCCCCCGCTTACAAATGAGAGACTGTGACCCCCGGCTTTCCCACAACTTTTTAAGTGTTTACGCCTTGGTAAGTGTTTATAAGACAAACTAGTCAATGGTTTTGAACCATGTACTGCTGAGAACCAAAATACCAAATGTCCTCAGTTCAAACCTCTTTCCAAGTAACATGTTTATTTTAAAAATAACAAACTTATGATGTTTTCTTTTTTCAATTGTTATAAAAAACACGTCAATATGAATGATAAAAATTCGAAATTTTGCATCCCATTTACATTTTTATTAGTTAAATGACCTACAGAACCCTAACGACATTCCCAAATAACGCTTAAGTCACCGGCCTGCGCCATTGTCATGTTTCCGATCACTTATCTCTACTTTAACCTGTCTTTTAAGGGAAGTGAAAAGCTTTCTGAAAAAAACTACTTCTCGATCAAATAACACCATTTCTGACGGATGAACAGCTAGATTTACGGTTAGCTTGTGTGATTTACATAACGAAACGCCGTCTCCTATCTCAGGCGGTAGGATCAGAGGTTTCTCTTAATTCTGCTTGCTGGGTCTAATTAGGCTTTAACCGCTGATTCAAGAAATTAAAAGTCTAGTCAATGTAAAATTTTAATTAAAATGTAATCCCTTTTTTATGCCCAGATTCCACTCGATCTTTAAATATTATTCCTATTGTTCACAACATGTTTTAAACACTGTTAACTGGTGTTTAGATAAAACTCCTACAATCCTTAATTTTGTTACCTTTATCGCAATTGGGTGAAGACTATTTGCTAATATCATTAAAACTTGTATTGTGAAAACCAAGATTAGGATTAGATTACTTTCATGAGTCGACATTGTGACCATATTTCATTGACTACTTCGTATTAAGTGTTTTGCAGCAGTTATATTTAGCCACAGTCTTAGGAATCCATATCAGCCTGGTAACAAATATGTGACAAAAACATTCATGGGTTGACATGGGAGTCTCATGCTGAGATGGGCAATGGTTTACAAGACGGGTTATAACTTCTATAAATGTAGCTTATCAAACTCTGCGCGTTGGGACTGCTAATAACAATATTGATTTACATCGGGCTTTTCGATTACTTTATCATGTGGTACTTGCAATATACCAATTTTTACATACAACTGTGCTAACTTCCGGTCGGATATGATCACCTGCGTGTAAAAATTACAATTAGTTACAAGCCTTATGATTATACACAAAAAAAACCCGCTCAATAACAATGCTCAAGGTAAGGGCAGGAAACTCAAGTATAAATATCTAATTGTTCTTCATTAACTACATATTCATGGCTAACATAATTATCGCCTTGACCCTTATTCAAAGCATAAAAGCTGGACAAATGTTTGAGATTTTATATGAAATACATAAGTAGGATATTTGGTTGTAGGACTAGTGCTGCAATTCACATTTGTGAAAAATGTTCATGTACTTAATTTATATTTGTTGTTCATTAATAAATAGGCATTAAGAGTCGTGTTAAGTCATTTAAATGTATTTACATTTATAAGTTTTAACTAGGAGAAACATAATGATTAATTGAAAATAATTGATTCTGAAGGTACGTTATCTCTTTCAGCAGCATATGATTATTATGAGTATTTGGGTTTTTTTTTCAGTTTTAAAGGGCAAATTGATGTGTTTTCAAAAGAAAGAATAAAAAATATAACCAAATATAAGTTTTTTACACTTACCAGTCTGAAATAGCGTTATTTCCTAATGAAGCCCCTTGTCTTGATACGGTTTTAGTAAATCTTTGAAGAGCTCTTATTTAGATTTCCATGGATGACACATTCCATATCATTTCACAGTAAGCATCTGTCTCCGACTGACTTTCTTCCTTAATACGGCGTGCTTACCTGCTTTCTTATCCTAATATGTTCAAACTGGTCTGAACGTATTTGTGCTACGTAGATATTGAAGTTTGCGATATATAACGTGTAAAGTGGTGTTTGTACAGAAGCGTTGTCATTTGAGATTTAATCAATAAAGTTTTAAGTTCTTGGAGACTGAAATATGTTTCATTCCACCAAGGGTGATAGATTATGTATTTTGAGTTGAGGTTGTTTCACTACTATCGACCTATCTTGCAAATGTTACATTTATTATTCTCGCAGTTATCATTTTATAAAAAGTATCAGTTAAGTGCTCTCTACTCTCGAGATGCGATCTTTGAAAACAGCCATTAGACCAACACCCCAACCAAAATGTTAGCCACAACAAAATGGAACTTCGATGGTTCAGCTTTATGATCATTTAGGTATCACTTAAAAACACGTGAGTTTATCTTATTATCACATCAAATAACAATGATTTGAATCTAACGCTTAATTATTATTGCACCGTGGCACCATGCTTTTCAAGAAAACATGAGAATTCTGAGGAGGCGTGTTAAAATTCAATGATCGTGTTAATGTTATGTTGATGGGGATGGTTTTGAAATTGGTTATCTGTAATTCAGTTCCAAAATTGATGTTTCAATGTTGAATAATCATTTTTCCAATAATAATTCATATTATAAGAAGATTTTTAAGAAACATAAGTAGTGTTAAGGAGTCAGGAATGCATATAATGAAACTTTTGTTGTATTAATTCATTTGTGAAAAGTATGTTCTTTGTGGAAGTAGGCATAAATTAATCCCTACTCTTAGATGTATTATTGCGTTTCTTCGTTCACATTAGTTATTCATATTTTGTTGTTTATAAATGACCTTAGTTAGAAATCATGCCTTGTGTAACATTGAAAAACAAATCTTACAAATATTCAAAATCAAGAGCTCCGGTATTAAATTATATAGATTAAAACGAGATTTTTTAAAAAGAAAATACAGAATAAAAGGCATCTTCAAAATTCTCAATCAAAAACCTTGAGCGTGAGGCTAGAGTTATTCATCAGTATGTGTAATGTTACCCTCTGAGTATGTTTGTTCTTTTGATAAATCATCAAATTTATATATTTTGTGACATGGGACGTGTTATAACTAAGCCTATTAAATACAGTCACTTGCTGTTTCGAGGAACTAAAAGCATTTGATTCTTCTTGAGGGTCAGCCAACAACATTAAAAAACTTTTGAGCGACTTGCATTCCTACAATGACTTGCTGTTTTTGTTGTTATAACCATACACACTGCCACAATCATAACTACTTTGCAACATACATTATATTATAACATTTGTATATTAGTTATATATAATATATATTATATATATATATTGTTCGATATGTGTAATTATTCAATTTAAAGGTGCTGTTAGGACCGGCTTGGTAAAACATATTTCCACTCACAATGTTTGTTTTCATACACTTGTTTTCCATTTTCTTTGTCTTGCTTCTAAGATCTTAAAAGTAAACATTTCACTTATACCACTGTTGACCCTTAGTTACATGTTTCTCATTTGGTATATTTGGTTTATGTATATTTTACATAACAATATCAAGATCGTCTCCCTTAACCTTAGAGGCCCGGCAGAAGAACAACAATAAAGAAATCATGAATATTTGGAGAATTATGTGTTCTGTGATTTGCCTTCAAGATATTCACATCTTTAAAAAATTGTAATCAAACTTGAAAAAAATGGACGGGGTCTCTCAAGTATTAATGCATCTTTCAAGTCCAATGGTTGAGGTTTTGCCAGTCTGTTCAACAACAACTTGGAAATTCAGATCCATAGATTTAAGAAAGATGATCAGGGTAATTTTATCATAGCTAACATGACGCTTCATAGTATTGATAGTATAACATTAAGAAAAATGAAGTTATATACATCGTTTTTGACAATAAATCAATACTTGGATTTGGTTTAAAAAAAACTCTTTTTGAAACTTAGTTAGACTATGCTAAAATGACGATTGTTTAGAATATATTTCTGAAATTTCAAGATTCAGTGACCAGCCGATTTCAGAAATATCCCCTTCTGAAAGTTAGGGGTAAAACCATGTCTTATGCAACTGGTCATAAAAAGAAAATAACTCTGAACTCTGAATTCATAACTGCTGAATTAGAACATAAAACCAAAGAAAAGGGAGAGGAAATAAGAAATGATGTTCAAATTATTAGCGAAGACCCCCCTGCAGATTTATTTACTTATCTTGAATATCTTAAACGAGAACATCTCAGAGACCACGATTTCCGAAACAAATTCCTATGCAACCCCTTTAGTGTTTTTGTCACCTGGAAAATCGCAACAATACCAGTAAATTGATCCATTCTTTGCTTAGAGATATCAGAGAAGAAAGTTGTTTTGATGGCAGAGATTCCTTAATTGAGCAAAAGGCGTTCTATAAAAACTTCTTTACATATCATGATGCTGCTTCTGTTGATACCCCAGCTATACTTAATAATGTCACAGTGACAGTGCTTGTTGCAAACAGAATACAACTTTGGAAAAAACTGACCTGTTAGAGACATTTAATGGAAGGTATCAAAATATTGATCTTAAGACACATAACTGCAGTTTTTGCAAGAAAACAATGACAATGAATAGAGGTTGAATAACTTTTATTCCTAAAACCATCAAAATTCAAAAACTTCAAAACCTTAAGAGATCTATTTTACTCTTGAACTGTGTATAAGATGATAAGCTCATGTTTAACTACAAGGATAACGAAAACTTTACCATTTATCATTCATGACAACCAAACAGGTTTTATAAATTTATAGGCAACACCAGACTACTCTATGATATAACGTTTGAAAAGAAGCAACAAAATAAACGCGGAATTTTACTGGTGGTAGATTTTGAAAAAAAAATAATTCAAACTTTTTCATCACGCTCACACTTAAAAAAATTGGCTTTGGACCTAATTCAAGAACTTTGATCTCAATCCTATCAAATATTACCAGCTCCATGTCAGTTAAACGCATCACCTATATCAATTTTGCATTTGATATATTGATATATTTCAACTCACTTCAAAGGTCCCTGAAGTAGCTACGTCATGATGCTTCAGCCCAACCCACTTCCTCCTACTACATGTTGGTACTGTTTTTAGGGCACTTTGATGACAGTTGACTTACTTAATATAGGATAGCACTTGGGTTGTTGGCTGCATCTACTGCTAGAAGAAATAGTTGCGGCTTTGATAGTTTTACTTGCTTCTGTACGTACTAGTACTATGTCTATGTCTAGGGGTACGTTACTTCCTAATCATAACCTTCTTACTTATATATATATGTTGTGGTGATATTCATCCTCACCCGGGCCTATCTCTTAGTATTATTCACTTAAACCTACGTAGTTGTAGGGACAAAACTGATTTATTAGTAGCAGAGTATAGTAACTACAATTTTAGTTGTTTATCCAAGATTTGGTTTCCTCGTGTCAAGCTCTTATATCTGGTTTTCGCCTACCCGGTCGCAAATACAGGTCTAAAGGGGAGGAGGGGTTGCATTATATCTTAAAGATATCTTATACTTCACAAGGATACAGATCTTGATATACCCTACTTAGAAGATGTTTGGGTTGTAGCTATAACAAATAACAGTACATATCTAATGGGAACCCTTTACAGAGCTGACAGAGCAATCGCTATCGGGATTTGATCGACGTTTTGTTTGTAAGGGCTGTTAATAAAAATGTTAAATTGTCTATAGGTGACTTCAATGCCAATGTGCCAGTTCGATTACAATAAGATCAATTATCTCCCAATCAGGTATGACCTAGTTCAGATTATTAATGGACCTACAGGAGGGATGCAAGATACTAGCGCTTTGTTAGATATTATACTTCTTCATTTAATAACATTCACGACTCGGACGTTCTTACTCCAATGTGATCATTGTCCCAATTTTAATTCATCAAAATTAGGGAAACAATCCAAAGATGCATTTAAGAGGATCTTTTATGAAGATAACCGGGCAGACTTTGAGGGGCTAAGAGATAGTATAATAAATATTGATAAGGAGTTTATGCTATGAATAATTCTGCCAACACGTTTCTCAAATGCTTAGTAGTATTAATTTCATATTTCAAATTATGAGGTTATCTTTATCATTGATTACCTTAGAGACAGAAAACAGTCCGTTGTTATCGATGGCCATAAATCAACTATAAAATCTGTATTAGCTGGTGTTTCTCAAGGTTCTGTTTTGGAACCACTGGTATATTCTGCATAATAAAGGACAAATGAATGCAAAGCCATTAAAACTTAAATTAAACTCTTACATGACTTTAATTGATTTGTCCTTTTCATTATATCCTGAAGAAACTTATGCAACCTTTGGCGAGATGCTGGTCTAACTGACAACGTAGACAGACTTGCAGATGCTGAACAAAACTTTTTTACACTTTACAAAATTTTGATATTTTGAACTTGGCACCAATTCTTAACATAACAAAGTGGAGACAAAACGTTTGGATTGATTTCATAACAGTTAATTGCTTCATTACATATATAAGATACATATTCACAATACTGGCATACCCCAAAAGTGGCAATGGGTAAAACTGAAAAAAATCAGATTTTCATGTCTTGCAATAAATTATTGATCAACAAAATTCCTGGAAAAAGATTTACAATAAAAATGAAAATGGTTAACGATACAATGTATATTATTTACAGCACTATTTTGGAATGAAAATGTAATTAGAAAAATACTTTCAATTTTGGCATTTTGGACCCCAGTGTTCACAAATCGATACCAAATGGGTTCCAGTATAAACATGAAATTGAAACCTAAATACATACTTACACATATGTGTTAGTCTCAGTTGAATAATAACTGATTAAGTCGAACTTCAGTGAACACCAATTTACATTTTCACTTTTCGTTTTTAGTGCCTAGGGGATTGTACCTTATACAAAACTGAAAAAATGGGTCAGTATAAGAAAAGTTGCCCGACCAATTCACTGTTAGTACAATCGTTCTCGTCGGCCCGTCCTTAGGATTGTTGATTATACCACTTATTTGACTGGTTCATCTACTCAAGTCCAGATAATGTCTGCCATGAGTTATACCATTCACAATATGGGTGAGAAAGTGACCCTTTGCACTTAGTGTAGGTGAAATAAGTTTTTTTTTTCAGGTGTAGGCGAAATGAGGTGTAGGCGAAATGAGGGCAAACCTCGTTCTCAACGTTATTGCTGTACAGACACTGTTTGGCACTTAATTACTTTGAGTTGCCTTCAAGGAATTCCTCGTAGCCAAATAATGATTAACGACAATTTCTTAAAATAAACAAATGCGTATGTTGCAATTTGCTGAAAAAGACAATTTAAGCCAATAATGAAAAATAAATAACATTCTATAAGATTGATAAGACTAGTCGCAATTATGGTTCCACATTATTTTTTATATATTTTTTTAAATACTTATTAATTAGATTTCAGCTTCCTCTCATAAACCTGTTTGATGCAGAACACTGAAGAAAGTGATCACTTAAGAAATTAACCATTTTTAACAATCAAGTCAAAACAATTTGTAACAGAAGTGTATCATCACTGTATTTATTTCAAATACTTACCTCGATTTTCCGGAGATTAAAACGCTGAAATGACTCTCTGTTAAAACTTATCACCTTAGTACCTTTAGCTCCAAACACAGTTTTGTTTCTGTTTGCAAGAGGACAGTCGTCAAAACAGCTCCAAGCATTATACAGTGACCCTTTTAAAACTCTTTCAAACAACTAACTTTAACTTTATTTTTTGTCAAACTTGAGTTGACTTCTTAATGACATTCACAAACGCTCTCAAAATCAGGCTTTTATAGCATACCGACTATGTGTATTGCAAAGAACTTCATTCATACATTCAAATAAGTGGCAACAGTATGTTCATGCCTTGTAAGTAGGATTCTATTGCCTCCAGTCTGCTAACTTGCTTATTCAAATAACGTGAAGAACCTTGTGAATATACAAAAAGGATTGATATAATATTCATAAATGTTAATGATATTTTATGATACGACTAATCAGCAATCCTGTCATGCCGTTGCTTGACTTTTCACACTCTCACACAATCAATGAATTCATTTCTTGTTATTGAAATGAAATCAAGGTGTGGTATTCTTTATCAAAATGTCAAATCTAAGGCAACGAAAATACTGCCATACATAACGACCTCCAGTGGACTACGAATTAATCATGTGACAAAGACATTCATAACTAGATCAAAATATATTTGTATCAGCAGAAATGGCCATCGAATTTGCGTCAACAGAAATACCACGATAAACCCTCTTTTAATGTAATGTTGACACCGTCAAGATAATTCCTTTTCTATGCATTTAATCATTGTTTTGATAAATAGGTTGAATCACAGTTGAGAGCAATACACATGTTCACGTCGTTTCGAATTCAGTTTGCATGAAAATATAGTAGTTTATTTATAATAATTAATATAACATTATAATATAGTAATAAGTGGTGTTTCATTATAACTCTCTCTTATATTTACAGGTTTGTATATGCTTCAGGGGATAAATCTAAAATGTTTCAAAGTTTGGTATAAGTCCATTATTTGTTTTAAATCTATAAAACCTCTCTGCTTTTAAATAAAAATTGTTAGCATGGCAAGATTGAGATGTTTGGGTGTACATGTCTGTATTAGGATCGTTAAATGTAGTTACAAAGCTTGAGTAGAAGAATGTGTTAATATCAAAAACTTATAGAATGTATAGCATATAAGCAATAAAGCTACACTTTGCTTACAATGTGCAATATTCAATGTTTGTAACATTAATGTATCATATAAAATTTTCATTACAACACACATAGTTTACTGTCAAGGGCAAAAGTTGTACAAATTTAATTAATCATGAGTTATGTACTCAGTTTAGAATAAAGAATTAGTTTTGATTTCGAAATTAAAGAAAATGAATAGGTAAATTTATTGATATGAAATAATCCCAAGTTCCTTAAAGTCCCTTGGTCTAAACCACATTAGACCCTAAGAAATGGTAAACTTCTTACACTATTGCTGTTTGTTGAACCAGTGAAATAAACACAAATATGCATAAAAACATTAATCGACATCTACTATTATCAACAAACTTGTTTAGGAAGTAAATGCTTAAATCAATCTCACTGAAATTCCAAGATTTGCACTTGGGACATTTTGAAAATGTTATATGAAAGATGACAAAATAATCTGACACCAGTTCATTATGCAATAATCTAAATATCCTGCGGAAAAAAATTGCAACACATAGTTTCTTGATTCCTATTTTCTACAACCCAACTGATCAACTGAATGTTTCCAAGTTACATTTAGTACTCCTGTGAGAAAATACATTACCAAAAAGTCACAAAACCAATGACCTTATGGACAGCTCAGAAAAAAGGATGAATTTGCAGTAACCATTTGTCCTCACTAGGGTAACATTGAATCCTGAATTTCTTACTTACTTGGTGTCTTCGTCAACAATCACTAATTGTTTATATACACTTCTACCAACACAGATTGCTGTTACACTAAAACTCTTTTACAATCGTTTTAGCTGTTTTGCAAAGATAAAGTCGATGATTGAAAGTGTAAATATTGAGGGTTTGTTTTTTGTATCTTCACTTAAATATGAATAAGTTCCTTATCAATTGATTATCAATAGTTTTGATAACGAGAGTCCATGGAAAAATAGGTGTTGCTATTCTTTTTCAAGGTGTTTGGTGTTTTACAGGAGATTGAAAATAAACTTTTAACGAAAATCATAAAGAATATAGAAAACAAAAAGCCGTCCCCTTTGCCATTAGCATATTTGTTTATGGAAGGGGATATCATTATCAAGAAATTGTGTTTCATCAGATATTGATTATTTTCAATTTCCTGTAAATCTGGGTTCTACAGATAGAGCAAATGGTGATATTAAAGATTTGCTTGTCATAGAATTAATCGTAGGAATGGACTTTGGGAATCAAATTTGTACATGGAGGATAATTTTGGTTTTCAGTGTTATATTACTATCTGCCATCGAGTTAATGGGTAAAGAAAATCTTTCAACTATTGAGTTTTAATCCGCATGAACTACGATATCGGAAATATTAAGATTTTGCTCATCACCAGAAAAGCGGAAACGGCAGCAGCTATGGTCAATCTAATAACAATGCTAATACTGTGTTATTAGATTGGTTAATTTACAACATTGCTTTCAATAAACACATTTCAGCGGCTGCCTTAACATTTTCATTGTTGATTGCAGGTAAATTGTAAAGAATGTTTAGTATTTCATTGCATCGATAGAAAGTTTAAGTGAATGAATAAGTCCTCGTAAACCTTAAAATAGCCAAATTAACCGAAAAAGCATGCACTAGTGGTATGTTCCTACCCTATTGAAGAGAGTCAAGTGGCAGACTCAAGGGAGACAACTAAGTGTGGGGGATGTTGTGTTGTTCGAAGATTTCACTGCCCAAGGAGGAAGTGGGATAGGCCTATGGCCAGGATTGTGCCTTTCCTGGCTCAGATTGAATTGAATGACTTCACAATTAAACAATCAAATATGTTCATAAATATCCTTTTCATTTGAATCTAATAATACACTCATCTAAAAAAATTCTAAAATGAAACTCAAGTCAATCAAATCATTAAAATTTTGTTTGTTAGGTTTTCAATTCAATTTCATTGCATCATGTTATAATCAATAACAACAATAATGTCCATGGCGTATTTTTGAAAATTCCAATAGTAAATTATTGTATCATAAATAACATAAATTCCATGCTTTTACAAAGCAGAATGGGAATTAACCTGCAATTTGACTGATGAGAAAATTTTTTGAACATTGCCTTTTTTGGAAAATATTTTGCATTAGGAACGGGATAACAAAAAAACCTGCAAACTTTTTCATTTGCATGACATAATTCTCAAGGCAGTTCAATTCTTTGAAATTCTATATCCCAAGAGGACATGTTGATTCCATTGATACATGGTTGAGCCTGGCCTAGTCAGCGAAATAGTCAGACTTATTTAGTTTGGAGAAAGAAGCGTCTGTAAAATATGTGGCAAATGGGTCTGTATTGAAGAAAACTTAGAAAAGAAAACTTTTTCATTGAAAAGAAATATTTCATATTTTGATTCATGCAGAATTTTATAATTGCAGACAGAATATCGTTTGTATTTAAAGTCGTATTTCGATTGTTGTAATTTTATTTCCCGAATTTCAGATGATGTTTTTTGCCAACACATAAGCATTTCTAGCAACTGCTATATGATCATAAGGTTTACTAGTATATCATAGTTGTTTAAAGTATTTGTTATTTGTTATCACTTAAGTCCATTTTTGAAAGTGTAATAGTTTTATTCAAATGATGTCAAATCAATTCAAAGACATATCAATGTGAGGATACAAAGCAAATTACCATTTTTTATGCAAAAATAATTTTTTAATTTTTCAATTAAGGATTTTATAAAAATAAATATAAAAGCGACCTCTGTGTACAAAGAATTCTGTTACTATTACTTTGATTTAAAAGCGGAAATCTTACATTGTTACAAATGACAAAACCCAGTGTAACATGATATATATAATGCAAAACATGTCAGTATAAGTTCAGGGTTTTGACATCCTGTCCTTCATACTGTTTGCAATTTAATATAAATACCAGGCAGATGTATTGACAATTTGCGCCGATTCAACCGCCACGTCCCGGGTTGCACGCTTTTCACACTTTTCACATGCACGAGCTCTCTTCTGTTGATAAACAAATGAAACTCTCAGTTGATCTCTACGATAGATCCTTCATACTAGAGGCTGGAAGACTGGGACATTAGCGAATAGCAACATTCGATATTGAGGTTAAAAAGATATTGAACAAATTCATGTTACATAATTGAGTATAAAAGTTTAGCCTTTATTAATAAACACTGACATTCTTTCTTGTTCAAATCCGATGTACATATCACAAAGAAGTAATGACACTTTCACGGTCCTCGTCAGTTTGGCTAAATGGGCTGCACGCTTTTCACGTGCAAGAGCTCTCGTCTGTAATGATAAAACTCTCATCACAGTTTACATGTCTAATTGAATCGTGACAATAATCTTGGTGTAAATTTGTTGAATAAATAAATTAAAACATTGTTTATCCCTCTTGAAATATGAAATTGTTATTCCACCTCTTAAGGAACTAATCAAATATTCTTCTCAAGCCTGTTGATTTTATTTGACATGTACATGGTTAGTTTGGGAATACCAAGTGTACTTATCAACAAAGGATGATCCATTGTCACTGCAGTTTATTTATCGCAAATAACAAATTTCACGATTTTATTCTTAGATGCACAAGTTAATGAACGTACTTTTGTCATTAAGCTACAAAACATTTATGCAGTAAAATGATCTTCATTTCAAAGGCGATATAGTTCAACGACTTTGCTTTGAAATGTAAAAGAATATATTAAAACAAATATGTATTTATATAAACAAACAATCGTTCGGCAAGTATAGGTATGGAAACATGACACATTTCAGTTTTTCACCTATTCAAATTGTGCTGTATTTCAGTGTCTATAATATTTGTGTCTACTTGAAAATGAAACATTACTCAAATGTAAACACTTGAACAGTCCAACCATAATCTTCACTAACGTGTGTGACGGATATTTGTCCTCTCTCATCCCAGTCTATACCAAAAGGACAACAAATCCCCTCCCCTGACGTAAGTAGGTCTCTCACAAACTCTCCAGACTCATTCAGCACTATCACCTTGTTACCTTCACAATCCGCCACGAGTATGTGTCCTGAAGCAGTGCTGGTGATGCCTGCTGGACGTTCCAGTGCTCTGTCTCCTGTAGGGGAGTACTTGAACACCACCTCTCCCTGGGGAGTCACACACACGACAGACTTGGTCTCATTGTCAGATATCAGGATGTTCCCTTGTCTTGTGGTACAGAGGCAGTATGGTTCCTGTATGATCTTCTCTCCATTGTGTATTGGACTGATAGAGCGCATCACGTTCCCACTCCTATCTATGATATCTACACAGGGAGGAGAGTCAGAACTTGCTGCCAGTGTTGTTGGTGTCAGGGCAGTCAGACCAGTATACTCTTTATGTGTTGTTATGGTCGTGTCGAGGGTCAGGTCAGGGGTCACTGACATTACTGCTATTTGTTTAGAGCCAGGAAGGGTTACTGTAATCTTATTGTCATCTAGCTTGGTAATCTTGCATGGGTTATTGTTCATACTAAGTCGGCTGTGATGCTGTTGATTGTTTCTCTTGAAGAAAGATTTGATACACTCGTTACTTAAGTCAGTGGCAATGATTGTATCTAAACCTTTTACTTCCATCCTCACAATATCAAAAGCTAGTGGGTTGTCTTGATCTTCTTTGGTTCTGCAGTCTACAGTGTGGCTGAGTACAGGTGAAGATACAGTGTCCAGATCAAATACATCAAGGACTTGAATCTTCCCAAGGAACAATTCGCTCAATGATCTTTCTAGTCTGGCAACATCCTGTGAGAACTCTATCCTAATCTTCGTTCCTATCTTCTTCACGTCTCCTACAGACTCTGCAGCCTCAGACTCACTTGACTGGTACAGATCATACATGTCCATCTCGCCCTCAGAATTCAGAGCCTGATCTATCAACTCGGACTGTTGTCTGTATATGTTACCAGCCATATCTCCTGTTTTTATATCTGCTTTCAGCTGATCCGTCTCTTTATCTGTGACTTCAGTCATTTTATCCAGTAGTTCCTTCTCCTTCTTCTTCACAGCGTCAATAACTCTCTGTGCTGTAGATCGAATCTGAGACTGAACAGATGATTTGTTTTCCTCAAGTTCCCTGAATTTGGATTTGAGCGACTCCAGTTTTTCCTCCTCTACTCTTGATTTGTTCATCAATGTTTCCTTTCTCGTCTCCAAGGAGCTTCTCATTTCCGGCAACATGGACTCCAGAGACACGACTGACTCGCACTTCCGGTGGTAGAGGATGCAACATGACTGACACAGGGTCCTCCTGCAATCTCTGCAGAAAAACTTGACTAACTCTTCCTTATGTTCCTGGCATGTAACCTTCGTCCGCCTCCTGACCTTGACCTCATCAGTCACATCAGACACGTCGTGATGTTTAGTGGAAGGACTCCGTCGGTGTGCCTTTAGACAATTAGAACATAGAGAGACATCACATACTGGACACCAACTTACTGCTGGAGTTGTCTCCCCTTCGTCATGACACCAATTACAGTTGGTAGTGTCTGGAAAATAAAGTATGTCCAGATATAACCAACTGCTTCTGAGGAACATCTTGAATTGAGTGTGAAGTTAAAGTGAGTTATAAAATTAGTAAACTTTAAACAAATTGAAGACGAAATGACCAAAATATTAATGACATTTAGGAGTGCATCCATCAGCTTACCTTTAGCACCAGGACCAATAGTGTCGAGGAGACCCTTGAGTAGGAGGTTTGGTCTCATCTGCCCCGCCCACTCCTCCACAGGTTGGGATGGATCCGGTACTCTCGTCAGTCTCCGGCAGAACGGACATGGAATCGACTTGGACGTGATTGCATCAGCTCTGGTTTTGGTGTAACCAACAATACACTGACCACAGAAGGAGTGACCACAAGTCAGAGTGGACGGGTCAGTGAAGATCTCGTGACAGATGGTGCACGTCAGGAAATGATCCGTCAGTTTCTCGGCAGTTGCCATCTGGAATTGTTAAACATAGTTATAGGGAAAAAACAACAATATTTGATCTTAATGAAGTATAAAGAATATAAAACTATAATATTAAATGCCATACTTTACCACAAGAGACTTTTCATAAACATGTATAAATTGAAATAGTCGGCAAATTAATGACTCCAAAAGAAAAATATTCAGTGTCCGATGTGAGACTGGGTTCAGTTATATGTTACCAATTACTTTTAGTAACCAGCTGGTAGCGATTCAAGGCTAATCATTAGAAAATATCCAGACGACTGTTTCATTGTCGTGGTTTTATATTGACATGACTATTTCCATTATTGATACAGTTTCTCTGTGTAGAGGGAACCCTATCTTCAGGTGCCTACGGCTCAACCTTTCGATAATCTTCAAAATGCTTTAAATTTATGTCTTTTGAATTATAATATCTTTCTTATTAATCTTCCAAAATTCCTTAAACATGTATTTAAATGTATAAAACAAAAAAATGTAACTCTGTAACATATTCTTGAAATCTAATTTGTACTTTGGGTCTTTGGCCTTTCTACAAATAAAAATATCTTGTATCTTGTATCTTGTATTAACAAAATGTTCTTGTCTTTTCTATAAAACTTACTCATTCAAATTTATATTTTTTCCGTTTTTAGGCGAAGGCCCTTTATAAACAGGAGGCTCAAATTCGTGCAGTCCCGACTAGTGCATGTATTTATCAGGAACCCCACGTCAAGCCGATTACACATCACGTGATTATGATACAGGATTTCCATTGGTCAACATAACCACCCCACCCCTACAAAAGTAAATACGAAGCGTAGCAATCAGTGAATATAAGTTTACATTTGGAAGTATTTTGATATATGTTCCCTTCTATTGTATAAAGGCAATTTCCCTTTAGTAGCCGCAGTTACATTATATCGTTGACTTACAGAATAATGCGCCCAATGCTAATTCGAAAGTGAAACAAATAGAGATCTGTCCCCCCACTCTTGAAATTGGTGCTACGGGCCTGTGTCTAATAAATTCAAGTTATGGTTGACATAATCAACCCACGTCATATGATTAAACAAACACTGTTATCATATGTTATTAAATGCGAGATTGTGCAACCTGTTTTCTCCCTATAACGAGTTTTACCTGTCTCTTTCAGCGGGAGATCAAACGACTTGCCTACTTCCGCGTTGCTTCTGTTTACGGTGTCGGGGGTAACTGCTCCCTGTGTCAAAAGTTCCCTTCATGTCTCGAAGAGCACAAATATTCTACGGTTGGCTGCACACTCAACCGATAAGGACAAAAGATCATCATGGTCATCAACGATTTTGGTAGAATTGTGGTAGATTTGTGGAGTCGAAACTAAAATCACTTCTAAACCTCCCCCTTCCTTCAAAATCCTCCAAAAGGATCTTTCAATAATAGTGAGATAAAAATCATATATAGTTACATGAAGACGGCTGTCTGATCGCACCAAAGGGGCAATTCAGGTTTTAGAGAATAATTTTTTAAAAACGCTTCTACCCATCCCCTCTAAAAAAACAGTCTATCTACCCTAAATTCACTATAATTCTTTAAATACAACTTTCGACATCTATGGACCCTCATTATACCCTGAGTACGTACAAATTGTTACTGAATCTTACAAAAGCTTGTTGGAACCATTTTGTTTACAAGAGAACTTGGAACTAAACAGTATTTCACAAATCCTCTGGTGTACAATGCAATAAGAACGTTTTAATCGATAGAAATCAATTCCGGAAAATATGCTAAACGTTTAGTTCATGCACAAATGACCCTAATTATACACAACCCTTAACGCCAAATTACTTTCTCTTAGGGAGATCAACTAACAAGATTCCACAGGGATCATTCCAAGAAACCAAAAACCTACACAAGAGGTTTGAGTTTGTCCCGAGTTTGGTGCAGCAAGTTTGGAAAGATTCCTTAAAGAGTATGTTCCCACCCTAATGAAGAGACTCAAGTGGCAGACTCAAGGGAGACAACTGAGTGTGGGGTATATAAATGTTACGGGCGCATATAGGTCATCTGTTGGCCCAAACGTCGCCCTTAAATCCCACCTACCTACCTACCTACCTACCTACCTACCTACCTATATTGTGTTGTTAGATGATTTCACTGCCCAAGGCGGAAGTGGACTATGGCCAGGATTGTGCAAGTGTTTCCTGGTTCAGATGGTGTTGTGAGATATGTGAAAGTGGAAATTGAATAACCCCACAATTAAACAATCAAATATGTTAATAAATATCATTTTCATTTTAATCTATTAATACATTCATCTTAAAAAATTCAAAGATGAAACACAAGTAAATCAAATCATTAAAATTTTAGTTGTTTGGTTTTTCAATTCAATTTCATTGCATCATGTGTATATCAATAACAAAAATATTGTCCATAGCGTATTTTTCAATTCCAAAAGTAATTTGTATTTATCTTAACTAACATAAATTCCATACTTTTACAAAGAAGAATGGGAACTAACATGCATTTGACTGATGAGAAAAC
This sequence comes from Phorcus lineatus, assembly GCA_921293015.1. NCBI lineage: Eukaryota > Metazoa > Mollusca > Gastropoda > Trochida > Trochidae > Phorcus > Phorcus lineatus. The sequence continues at coordinate 10,702,753 of OV121090.1, forward strand.
ATTTGAACATTGCCTTTTTGGAAAATATTTTGCATAAGAACGGGATAACAAAAAAAACTGCAAACTTTTTCATTTGCATGATATAATTGGCAAGGCCAGTTCATTTCTTTGAAATCATATATGTTGATTCCTGGAATACATGGTTGAGCTCCTGACCTAGTTAGCGAAATATTCAGACTTATTTATTCTGGAGAAAGAAGCGTCTGTAAAATATGTGCAAAATGGGTCTGTATTGATACGAACTTAGAAAAGATAACTTTTTCATTGAAAAGGAATATTTCATATTTTGATTTATGCAGAATTTAATAATTTTAGACAGAATATTGTTTGTATTTAAAGTCTTATTTCGATTGTTGTAATTTCATTTTCCGAATTTCAGATGATGTGATTTGCCAACAAATAAGGATTTCTAGCAACTGCTATATAATCATTAGGTTTACTAGTATATCATAGTTTTCGTTATTAATTATCACTTTATTCCACAAACCTTATGCTACCGTATGAAAGATACAAGACGTTTTTGGTTTTGTCATTGCTCAGTTCTACGATTATAATTTTATCAAACAGTCTGTAAACCAGCCACTTTGTTTATTTATTCAAGGTTATTATTCATGTCATTTCATAAACAAAACGTTCTTGTCTTTTCTATAAAATTTACTCATTCGAATATGGAGATAAACACACTGTGTTTGGAAATCAGAGGCATACAACGGAATTATAATAGCTCTAAACTAAATTTAAAGTCGAACGCGTAGCGTGAGGCTTTAAATGGAAAATTTAGAGCTATTATAATTCCGTTAAATGCCTCTGATTTCCAAACACAGTATGTTTTGCATTCTACCGTAACAACGATTTAAAATTGAACTATATTCTTTCGCGTTTGCTCGATTGTGCTGTGTCATCGATGCCCGTGCACGATTTCCACGGACTGACATTCATACAAAGATGACGTACTTTGGAATCTCGAATAACGTTACTTGAAGTAAGCCTCGGACATTACCGACAATTTCCAAATGCTTTAAAGGGAGCTCACTCTCTTCAGTCCACACTAGTATTTTTCGACCAGCGTCATCGTTAGGAATATTTTCTGCAATATTTTAATTGTTTAAGTCGGTATTAAAACATTGATGTTTTGAATAAAGTAATGAGGTGAGTGCAATTTAATTTTGATGAATTTTGTGTGACATTTTTCCCGTCTCTGTTTCAAACCATCACCAGCCTAGCCCAGTAACGCCGGCGCCGCGTTATTGAAAGCCAGCCTTCATGGACTGTCGGGTTTCGCCGTGTTTGACCCCGTTACGAAGTTGCATACGTTTATTCAATTGGAATTTGATATGGTCCAAACTAAGTACCCAACCCTTAACCCTTTAACACAAAGCGTTATGACTTCGAAAGGATATACGAAGCGTAGCGGTCAGTGTATATAAGTTTATGTTTGGTAGTATCTGTGATAGCTGTTCCCTTCTATTCTACAAAAGCAATTTCTCTTTAGTAAACTCAGTTACATTATATCGTTGCTATACAGAATACTGCACCCATTGCTAATTCGAAAGCGAAACAAAGAATATATCTTAGCCAAATAGAACACGTAGCCCTTTTTGGATATCTATTGAATATAATGCAAGTTGACATAATCAATCAAAGTTATATCGTTAAACAAACACTATAAACAATTATATGTTATGAAATACCAGAATTTCAGACAATCCTCCCTTTTTGACGATTTTACCTCACTGTTTCAGCGAGGGATCAAGCGACTGTCCGACTTGTTGCTTATGTTGACGGTGTTAGAAGTAACTGCTCCCTGTGTTAAAAGTTCCCTTCATGTCTCGTGGAGCCAAAATATTCCATGGTTGGCTGAACACTATCCGGATAAGGACTAAAGATAATCATCGTTATCAACGATTTTGTTAGAATTGTGGTAGATTTGTGGAGTCAAGGAGTATATTTTATATATTGTTATTATAATATGGAGAAATTAATGTGATATGGATTAAGAGGCGATACCTGTTTTAGAAAATATCTGTTTTAAGACGTTTCTACTAAATCCCTCTTAAAGACTTGTCTGTTTACCGGAAATTCACTTTTAATACAACTGTCGACATCGTACAAATGCCATTACTCCCTTGATATCTAAACGTTTTTACTGAGTCTTACTAAAGCTTGTTGGGACCTTTTGTCTACATGAGAAAATAAACTTGGGACCCGATATTACTTCCCAAGTGCTCTGGTGTAATACAAACTTTTTAATCGATAGAAATCCATTGGAAATTGCCGAACTTTAAGTTCATGCACAAAAGAACCTTGCATATATTATGATTTAACCAAATATGTTTCTCCCCTCAAAATGATCTAAAATATGACATTAACATGTCCCGCTAGATTGCTCTTTTAATATCTCAGACATCTAGCTTGAAACGTATGCCCAGGCAACCTAAGGCCTGGGCTGTGGCTTGAAAATGACCCGAAAGCGCACAGTGACAAACCATGCGACTGCACAGCGTTAGAGTTTTAGGAGTGCGATTGGGGTCATGTAGCGAGATATTTGATTCGTCAGATGTCTCTAGAACAAACAGCTTTTTAGAAGTGTTAAAAGAGATCGGATACAAAAGGTATTCAGTAATTGCTTATTTTTCTTCTTCTTTAACAAGACCATTTCATGTCATGAAAACACCATTTAACCAGAGTATATTCACTAACTTTCCTCCCCTCAGTGCACCAGGTGATGGAAATCTCACATTATTTAAATTATCTTTTTAAATTCAACTTTTGAATACTATTGTTACCTTCTCTCAAAAGCTTTGCGGGAACATAATGTTTTCGTAAAGTCGAAGAAAATTCTTTAAGAAATTTGGTATATTGTTAGACCCAGTGGTGGAATGGAAACTTTCCATATATGGAGAAGGGACTAATATATATACCAGCAGCTCTGTAAGCTTATGATCCCCTATAAGAACGATTTCAGCTTTCTAATGCCAGAACAAATAAAACAGAACAAGCATATTGTATTAGGAAAGGCTACCTTATCCACATGCTATAGTAATTTGAATTGATTCATATTATGAAGATAAAACATTTACTTGGAAATTAATTGCTGTCTCATGCTGTGAAACATTAATCATTTACTTTCAAACCTTAATGTTATATCATATGTTTACAGAAACAACAACAATTTCACTATTGTTTTTGTATTTTAGAGAGCGATTTCTATGACATAAGATGTTTCAATGGTTTGGGGATTATTTCATTTAATCATGTGAAAAGGAAATAAATATTTACCTATTCAAATGATGAATGCCTCCACGTCCATTTCCAAAAATCTCCGTTTACTTTGAATCTATTATGACATGTTTTTTGCTATATTATGTTAATCGTTATGTTTCATAATTTTTTTTGGTATAGGGGTAGCGATGATATGTTAAGACGTGACGTCCTAGAATAAAGTAACTATGAGTTTGTTGACTGAAAAGATCTAATTTTGGCAAAGCAGATTTTTATTGTGCAGGGACCAAATTACTTTCTCTTAGGGAGAGGAACCAATGGGTTTCCACAGGGACCATGCCAAGAAACAAAAACCTACACAAGAGGCTTGAATTTGTCCAGGGTTTGGTGCTGCAAGTTGGGAACGATTCCTTAAGGAGTATGTTCCTACCCTAATGAAGAGAGTCAAGTGGCAGACTCAAGGGAGACAACTAAGTGTGGAGGATGTTGTGTTGTTGAAGATTTCACTGCCCAAGGGGGAAGTAGGATATGGCCAGGATTCCTGGTTCAGATGGTGTTGGGAGATATGTGGAAGTGAAAATTGAATGACTTCAAAATTAAACAATCAAATATGTAAATAAATATCATTTCCATTTTTATTCTATTAATACATTCTGTTAGATTCAAAGTATTTGATTTCAGTTTATGGATGGTTTATAGAGATTTTATGAGCGCATCGTTCAATTTTGACAAGGTTTTGTGTTCTGATAGTCCAAGATGTACTGCAGATAATTTAACTCAGTTATTTGTTAATATCGGTTATAGTTAACCTCAATTATATTTCTCAATTCATTTATTTGCCTGAATTTCAGTTTTGTGCAAATGTTAGTGATAATGATGATTGACGCTAATTTCCGGCTTGGCCAGGGTAAGGGCTCTCAGTTCAAGATGGCAGAAGAAGGCCACATGGTTTTGATCAATCAATTAATTCATCTTAATGTAGGGAAATAGGGACGCATAAAATTTCTTGTACTTTAATGTAGGGGACAGAAGGATGTCACGACAAATTTGATGATCAAGTACTCCGTTTATTACTTTAAAGTCTTTCAGTAAACACTTATTTGGGTTTACACTTCATTGCTTGATTAATGTAGAATTGACAACTTGATTTTCCATTGATTGAAACGGGTACAAGCTAAAATAGAAACAAAGAATACTATGAGCTACTGTAAACTGGACAAAATTGCATATTATCTGTATTGATAAATGACTAGAAAGACCTTTAACACAAAGGATGATGAATTATTCCTACTCCACATTTTCCGGATTTTAACAGCAAACAATATTTTATGTATAATCATAAAGTTTCATTACTAATCTCTTGCTGACAAATCATAATATTATGCATTAAGAATTATCATATCATTATCAACATTTCTAATATACTTACAAATTTTATGCGTCCCTATTTCCCTACATTAAGATGAATTAATTGATTGATCAAAACCATGTGGCCTTCTTCTGCCATCTTGAACTGAGAGCCCTTACCCTGGCCGAGCCGGAAATTAATGTCATTGATACGAATAGCAGTCACCACCTTTCAGCAGATATTCAGGGAAGTGTGCTAGAGCAACAAAAGACGGTTAACCTGATAAAACAGGAGCAAATTCATACTGGGGTTAATCATGCCCAGACAGATGTTAAATTTGACACTTCCTCGCATGACATCATAACTATGTTTCAGCTCCCAAAGGTAGAAATCATGAAATTCGATGGAAACCCATTGAGATACTGGGCATTCATCAGATCATTTGATTCAACAATTGGAGACACTAATATCAGCAACAGTGCAAAGTTGAACAGGCTTCTTCAGTATTGCACTGGAAGAGCTAGAGAGTTGATTGAAGGCTGCATAATCATGGATCCTGAATATGGTTACACTCAGGCAAGACAGTTGCTGTTTGAACGCTTTGGTAACAAATACTTGATTTCTAAAGCTTGGGTGGACAACATCACAGACTTTCCAAATCTGAGGCCAAATGATAGTGCAGGGTTAAGAAAATATGCGGACTCAGTCAGGAGTTGTGTTATCTCTCTGTCTGCCATGGGACGACTCAGTGAAGTAGATAACCAGTTGAAGATGAAACAAATTGTGGAGAAATTACCTCTTTTTATGCAAAATAGTTGGCGGAAGCAAGCTGTCAACACCCTTTATCAAACAGGACAGTACCCAGATATCGAGGATCTTGCCACCTTCCTTGAAGGAGTTGCTCGTGAGCTTGCTGATCCAGTATTCGGCATTAATGTGAAGGACTCTCAAGAAAAACCAAGGTCAGGGTTCAAATCCTCATCAAACTTTGTAGCGAAGGAAGCTTATGAATCAGAAGGCAGACCAGTTGAGAGATTTTGCAGGTGTTGCAGGAAGAGTCATCCACTTTATCAATGTCCAACTTTTAAAGAAATGACACTTCAAGATCGCAGAAACTTTGTAATAAAAAACAAACTTTGCTTCAACTGTTTTTCGTCACGACATGTGGCACCACTATGTGAAAAGGACAGTTTCTGTGAAACAGAATTGTGCAAGCGACTGAATAGGAAACATTCGCAATTGCTTCATTATGAATGGAAGGAGATAAATCCTCATAGGATGAATCATTCTACGTCATGTCAGAGTTCCCGACATGGTGTCACTGGGGCCGGGAAGCGTATCGCCCTCCCAATAGTTCCTGTGTGTATTAAGAACAATCATGGTCCAGATGTTATCACAAACGCATTACTCGATCCAGGTAGCACAAACACCTTTTGCTCAGCAGAGTTAGCCAACCATCTAGGGCTGAAAGGCAACAGTGCCTTGTTGTCGTTGGACACTTTAATTGACAGCAAGACAAGTAAGACTAATGTCATCTCCTTAAGTGTAACAGATGTAGAGAGAAGAAATGAAACAATATTGCCAAATGTTTTTGTGCTTGAAAAGATGCCTTCATTAGATGGCAGCATTGTCTCTCAAAGTGATGTCGATGACTGGACGCATCTTGATGGAATTGATTTACCATCTATTGATGGTGATTTCGCAAAGGTGACACTTCTTATCGGACAGGACAATCCGTTGGTTTTAACTCCCCTAGATGTTAAATCTGGGAGGGCAGATCAACCATATGCGACAAAGACATTGTTTGGTTGGGCTATAAATGGACCTCTGCACAACGGTACACAACTTAAGGTATCCGCTAACTTCGTCCAAATGGAAGGAAATCTTGAAAATCAAGTTGAGAAATTCTGGCAAATGGAAAATGACACTGGAGAAGAATTGCAATTTTCTCACAATGACAAGCAAGTCATTAGGTTGTGGGATACCACATTGGAAAAAGAAGATGGGCACTACAAGTTACCAATACCATTCAAATCAGATCCTCCCAAATTGCCAAACAATTACTTCGCCGCCAAATCTAGGTTGGAATCTTTGAGCAGGAAGTTGTCCCGTGATCGGGAGCTCTCAACCAACTACGATGCAGGTATCAAGGAAATGTTAAAGAAGGGTTACGCCGAGAGGGTACCTGACAATGAAGTAAACAGTAATAGTGGATATGTATGGTACCTCCCCCATCATGTGGTCCTCAGTGAGAAGAAACCTGGTAAATTCAGGATAGTGTTTGATTGCTCTGCTAAATTTGCAGGGACCAGCTTGAATGAAGCAGTCTATCAGGGACCAGACTTAACTAACTCTCTGCTTGGGGTTCTCTTAAGGTTCAGAGAAAATGCCATTGGGATAGCTGGAGACATAGAGTCAATGTTCCACAGGGTTAAAGTGACTGACAAACATCGCGATGCACTAAGATTTCTGTGGTGGAAGGATGGACACTTAGGAGGAGAAGTAGAAGTCTTCCGCATGTCTGCACATCTCTTTGGTGGAATCTGGAGTTCCAGTTGTGCCAACTATGCGCTCAAGATAGTAGCAACAGATAATGCAGAGAGCTGTCACAAGAAAACTCTTGAAACAGTCAATGACAACTTTTATGTGGATGATTGTTTGAAGTCTGTAAAAACAGAAGAAGAAGGAATCACTCTTGTTCAAAACTTGTGTGACCTCCTGCAAAAGGGTGCCTTTAGGCTAACAAAGCTAATGAGCAATAGCCGACAAGTGCTTCAGAGTGTCCCGGTGGAACAAAGGGCTAAGGACTTGAAAGACGTTGACCTGTGTGAAGATACACTACCCCAGGAGAAAGCTCTTGGTGTTAATTGGAACACTCAGAATGACCAACTTGGCTTCAAACACATGCCGAAAGACAAGCCGTCAACTAAAAGAGGTGTCATCAGTGTCATCTCATCAGTTTACCATCCGCTAGGACTTCTGTCGCCGTTAATCTTACGAGCAAAGAAAATATTTCAGGATGAATGCCGTCTCAAGAAAGAATGGGACAAACTCATAGAACCAGAAAATAATGTGCAATGGTGCAAGTGGTTGTCAAAGTTGCATCTCATAACACAGCTCACCGTGCCAAGATGTGTGATACCTCCTGAATTTGAGGAAATAGTCTCCACAGAATTACATCACTTTGTTGATGCCTCAAACACAGGATATGGGGCAGTGTCATACTTGAGAATGAAGGACTCAGCTGGGAGAATCGCTTGCTCATTTCTGATAGGAAAATCACGGCTGGCACCCATTAAGAGTATCACCATACCGAGACTTGAGCTGTGCGCAGCGGTCTTAGGTGTGCAACTTGATAAACTTTTGCGCAAAGAACTGCGCATCGACATTGGACAATCAACATTCTGGACGGACAGCATGATAGTGTTACACTACATCAAAAATGACTCTCAACGTTATCAAGTGTTCGTCGCAAATAGGGTTACGAAAATCCGAGAAGTGTCTTCACCACAAAGCTGGAGGCATGTAGGTACAGAGAGTAACCCTGCAGATGCTGCATCACGTGGACTTGATGCTGATGAGTTGTTTCACAGTGGTATGTGGCTGAGCGGACCGGAATTTCTGTGGAAAAATAAAGAAGAGTGGCCAACTCAACCACCAATTCTTGCTTCTTCAAAGGACTTGGAGATAAAGAAAGCAAAAGTCAACTTTGCAATAACTGATGAGGGTGAGTCCTGTACCGAAAGACTACTCAAGCGATACTCTTCTTGGTTTCGCCTGAAGAAAATAGTCTCATGGATCTTGAGGCTCAAACAGTGTCTTCTGGACAGAGTGAGAGACAAGGGGTCCAGAAGGAAAGTCTCGATGAAACCAATAACTGCGTCTGAAATAATACAGACAGAGTGTGAAATAGTGAAGTATGTTCAAACTTCAGCATTTGGAAGTGAAATTGAGTGCCTGTCTGCTGGACGTTCGATCAAGAAGTCAAGCTCAATACGTTCACTAGAACCGTTTCTTGACGAGGATGGAATCTTGTGTGTAGGTGGGCGACTAGGAAATGCTCCAATAGACCCCGAATCAAAGCATCAAAGGATCTTACCTAAAGGGCATTGTATTGTCCCTCTCATAGTTCGAAACTGTCATGAACATTTGGGACATTCAGGTACTGAGCATGTTCTTGCACAGGTGAGGACAAGATTTTGGGCCATCAACGCTCGAAGTGTGATAAAGAAAACTTTGAAAAACTGTGTTCATTGCAGAAGACTACAAGGCAAACATTTGCAACAAAAGATGTCTGATTTACCTCAGGACAGGGTCACACCAGGTGAAACCCCATTCTCCCATGTAGGGGTGGATTGTTTTGGACCATTCATCATTAGGAGAGGACGCAGTGAAGTGAAAAGATATGGGTGTCTCTTCACTTGTCTGACAATGAGAGCTATTCACATCGAAAAGCTTGATAGTTTAGATACTGACTCCTTCATTAATGCTCTCAAGCGTTTTGAGGCTCGCAGAGGAGTTCCAAAGTTAATTCGGTCTGACAATGGATCCAACTTTCGGGGAGCAGAAAAGGAGTTACGAGAAGCTATCCAAGCATGGAACCAACAAGCTATTCATGAGTACCTGCTCAAAAGGGAGATAACTTGGATTTTCAACCCCCCTGCAGCATCTCACATGGGCGGCGTCTGGGAGAGGCAAATCCGGACTGTCCGGAAAGTGTTGAATGCTTTGCTTTATCAACAGCACAGTCTTCGGGATGAGGGACTATCTACCTTATTCTGCATGGTAGAATCCATTGTGAATAGCAGACCAATAACAGTAAACCCTGACAGTCATAAAGATATGGAACCCCTCACTCCTAATCACATCTTGCTTCTGGGTCCAAGAAAGCCTTCCCCACCAGGCATATTTTCATTGAAGGACAGGTATAGTAGACGATGGAGATATGTCCAATCTCTTACTGATCAGTTCTGGGCCAGGTGGCTTAAGGAGTATCTGCCAACCCTGCAACTTCGTCAAAAGTGGGTGCAACCAACAGTAAACCTGAAGGTCGGAGACATAGTTTTGGTAATGAACGAAAATGTACCAAGATATGTCTGGCCTCTGGCTAGAGTCACCCAGGTGTATCCTGGAAGTGATGGTTTAATCAGATCAGTTGAAGTCAAGACAAAGGACTCTGTACTGACCAGACCAATCCACAAACTGTGCCTCATAGAATCCGTCCAAGAACAAACTAGACTGTGAATGAACAGGATGAAATACACATGAACAATAACTATTGTGAACAATTAATTCACTTCTCATTATTGACAATGTTGACTAGTCATGTGAACCACTTATTACCCGTCTATGAAAATTTATTGTTAAATGTCCTACATTTAAGGGGCCGGAATGTTAGATTCAAAGTATTTGATTTCAGTTTATGGATGGTTTATAGAGATTTTATGAGCGCATCGTTCAATTTTGACAAGGTTTTGTGTTCTGATAGTCCAAGATGTACTGCAGATAATTTAACTCAGTTATTTGTTGATATCAGTTATAGTTAACCTCAATTATATTTCTTAATTCATTTATTTGCCTGAATTTCAGTTTTGTGCAAATGTTAGTGATAATGATGATTGACGCTAATTTCCGGCTCGGCCAGGGTAAGGGCTCTCAGTTCAAGATGGCAGAAGAAGGCCACATGGTTTTGATCAATCAATTAATTCATCTTAATGTAGGGAAATAGGGACGCATAAAATTTGTAAGTATATTAGAAATGTTGATAATGATATGATAATTCTTAATGCATAATATTATGATTTGTCAGCAAGAGATTAGTAATGAAACTTTATGATTATACATAAAATATTGTTTGCTGTTAAAATCCGGAAAATGTGGAGTAGGAATAATTCATCATCCTTTGTGTTAAAGGTCTTTCTAGTCATTTATCAATACAGATAATATGCAATTTTGTCCAGTTTACAGTAGCTCATAGTATTCTTTGTTTCTATTTTAGCTTGTACCCGTTTCAATCAATGGAAAATCAAGTTGTCAATTCTACATTAATCAAGCAATGAAGTGTAAACCCAAATAAGTGTTTACTGAAAGACTTTAAAGTAATAAACGGAGTACTTGATCATCAAATTTGTCGTGACATCCTTCTGTCCCCTACACATTCATCTAAAAAAGTTACCAAAGATGAAACTCAAGTAAATCAAATCATTACAATTTTGTTTGTCTGGTTTTCAATTCAATTGCATCATGTATTAATCAATAACAACAATAATGTCTTTTTCGTATTTTTGAAAAGTCCAATAGTAAAATATCTTATCATAAATAACATAAATTCCAAAAGTTTACAAAGCAGAATGGGAATTAACCTGCATTTGACTGATGATTTTGAACTCACGCAGAAACCCTTATCACCGATATATGTATAAATGTACATAAAATGGAGTTACATGAACAACGTCTTGAATTGACCTGATTCGGAACTTATCAGATAAGCATACCCAGTTTAACAGATTGCTTTATTGCAATGATAACTCTAGATCTTTATTAGTGTTGTGATATTTTCGGTAAAACAATAAACATGTTCGTATGTCGAAGAATATACAGTTGCATATGTTTGGAAACTATTTAATAAATTAATTCATTTGATTTTGTCGCTACAAAATATCTTGAGCAGAAAGAATCAGAACTAATTGCTGTAGTCCATCGGCCACTAGGGGTCCCCATGTCCCCTGTAGATTAAGGGTATAGGTCCCTTGGTTTGCTTTTGGACGCTTAAACATAAATACACAAGAGGTTTACAAGTACTCATAATTCTATTCTCAGTGCAAGTAATGTAAAATAAAGTGATATACATTAACTGTAGAGAAGAGAAAATAGAATTGTTACTGATCGAAGTCATAAATGATGCGTTTTTGTAACGGAAACCTAAAATTTCGTACAAATGACTCATGGTAGCTATCTGAAATGTCTGTCAATGGATTCAGTGACCTTCTAAACATACATTTAGATACCAAGATTTTGGTTTATGGTTTATGGTTCTATGATGATTAGAGCCAAAGATATGGGGACATCCACCATTTGGTGTGACGCTTCAAAAAATAAGTGGCTGAGGGGGGTATCCATGGAAATATGTAAAAATGACACATTGCATTCCAGTTTATACACTGTTACTGTTCCATCCAATCTGGGAATTATCACAATCTGCAGATTGTTCGCTCACAATCTGCAGATTGTTCGAACAATCTAGGAATTTTTTTTCATTCCTAGATTGTTTAAACAATCTGCAGATTGTGAGACCTGAACAATCTGAGAATGATCACAATCTGGGAATATGCTTGTTTGTAGTATATTTTGCATTATAACATGAGAATTGTCTAGTTTATTAAGGGTTTTTCTTTGTGTATGGATCCAAATGATAGAGAACAGTTGTCAAGTCATATATTGTGGCAGGTTCATAGCTCGCCTATATAACAAACTGACGGAGTATGGGCATCGATTCCTAGATTGTGAAGGGTTTACAGATCGACATTACACAAACTGAGAGGGTATATGGGTCAATTCTCAGATTGTGAAGGGCTCATATCTCGCCTATATGTCAAACTGACGGAGTAAAGAGGTCGATTCTCAGATTGTGAAGGGCTTACATCTCACCTTTATTCAAACTGAGAGGAAAAAGAAGTCGATTCTCAGATATTGAAGGGCTCAGATTTCGTCATTACGTGAAATTGAGGGAGTATAGGGGACGATTCCTAGATTGTAAAGGGATCACAGCGTGCCTAAATGTCAACCTGAGAGAGTATAAGGATCTATTCTCAGACTGTGTAGGGCTCAAAGCTCGCTTTTATGTCAAACTGAGGGAGTATGGGGCCGATTCCAAAATTGTGAAGGGCTCAAAGCGCGTCTATCTGTCAAACTGAGGGGGTAAAGGGGTCAATTCTCAGATTGTCAAGGGCTCATATCTGGCCTTTATGACAAACCGAGGGAATATAGGGATCGATTCTCAGATTGTGACGGCTCATAGCTCACCTTTATTTAAACTGGGAAGGTATAGCAGTCGATTCTCAGATTGTGATGGGCTCATAGCTCGCCTGTAAATCAAACGGAGGGAGTATATGGGTCGATTCCTAGATTGTGAAGGGCTCACCGCTTGCCTTTAACTCAAAGGGACGGAGTATAGAGGTCGATTCTCAGATTGTGAAGGCTCATAGCTCACCTTTATTTAAACTGAGAGGAAATAGAAGTCGATTCTCAGATTGTGAAGGGCTCAGATATCGTCATTATGTGAAACTGAGTGAGTATAGGGGCCGATTCCTAGATTGTGAAGGGCTCACAGCGCGTCTATATGTCAAACTGAGAGGGTATAGGGGTCAATTCTCAGATGGTGAAGGGCTCACAGGTCGCATTTATGTCAAACAGATGGACTATAGGGGACGATTCCTGGATTGTGAAGGGCTTACAGCTCGCCTTTATGTCAAATTGAGCGAGTACAGGGATCTATTCTCAGATTGTGAAGGCTTATAGCTCACCGTTATTTAAACTGAGAAGGTATAGCAGTCGATTCTCAGATTGTGATGGGCTTACAGCTCACATTAATATAAACTGAAAGGAAATAGAAGTCGATTCTCAGATAGGGGCCGATTCCTAGATTGTTAAGGGCTCACAGCGCGTCTATATGTCAAACTGAGAGGGTATAGGGGTCAATTCTCAGATTGTGAAGGGCTCACAGCTCGCATTTATGTCAAACAGAGGGACTAAAGGGGACGATTCCTAGATTGTGAAGGGCTTACAGCTCGCCTATATGTCAAAATGAGGGAGTAAAGGGGCCGTGTCCTAGATTGTGAAGGGCATTACGCTTGTTTATAAGTTTTATTTCGCTGGTAGAGGGTTCAATTTACATATTGTGAAAAAAATTTGAGGTAGAAAACTAAATTTATTTATCGATTCTGCGATTTTAGATTTTTATTATTCATAGTTTGCGCTAACCCGTGTAACACTGTTTGGAGGGTGTTACTATTTATGTTAAAGTAAGAATTATTTCTTCTTTGTGTAAAAGGTATGCATATTGAAATCAGCAAATAACAATTCACTATGAAAAGTAAACTTAATCTGAAAAGTTAATTACACTGAAATTTAATTCTTCATTCTCGCTTATTTGACTTAAGTTAGGTTAATTGAGCATAATCACTATCTATATCAACACAAAACACTAATCTCCTATGGTATGAATTACTTGCAAAGACACTTACACTTACAAGGTACAATGAAGGAAATAGTCTCGTGATGCTGAAAAATAGTTTCAAAAATCAAAGACAACAAACTCTGATCCTTATACTTATTGTTCATTTTCTTCCTAGACCGTGACATTGACAGTTTTTATACGAACGATGCATAAATCGGAAAGTTACTCAACCTTTTAATTTTGTATATGAACAGTTTTTGAATATATATGAATTTGTAAAAATTTATAATACTCGAACAGTTAACATTTTGTGTTGTCTTGAATAATTGAACCAGATGTCTAGCTGGCTCTGCTTATGAAAGCAACGTGTCACTGTGTCGCGTCTCTACTCAGACTTGCGCGTAAATTGGCGTACAATCACATTAACTTCCTCTCTGTAATTTGATGTTTATCTATCGCACGATATCATGGGATAATGATAATGATGAATAATGAATTGACTGGAGTAAAATGTTTAATTGCTCCTCGGTCACACTATGATCAACATTTTGACACATGTTTTTTCTGTAAGGTTTGTCTTGTCTTGCTTTGCGTAGTGTATTTTCAATATGATGATGCCATTTTCCATCTTCATTTTCGATTATCATCTGTGTAAACATGCTTCTATACTCCCTTAATTTGACGTGAAGACGACCTATGAGCCCTTAACAATCTAAGGATCGACTTCTATACCCTCTCAGTTTGACATATAGACGAGCTGTGAGCCCTTCACAATCAGAGAATAGACTGCTATACCCTCTCAGTTTAAATAAAGGTGAGCTGTGAGCCCTTCACAATCTGGGAATCGACCCCTATACCCCCTCAGTTTGACTTATAGGCGAATGGTGAGCCCTTCACAATCTCAGAATTGCAGCTATGGCCTCTCAGTTTGAATAAAGATGAACTGTGAGCCCTTCACAATCTGGGGGTCGACCCCTTTACCCCCTTAGTTTGAGATATAGGCGAGTTATGAGCCCTTCACAATCTGAGCATCGACTCCTATATACCCTCTCAGTTTCATATATAGTTGAACATTAAGCCCTTCACAATATGAGAATTGACCCCTATATTCCGTCAGTTTGATTTGTAGGCGAGCTATGAGCCCTTCACAATCTGAGAATTGAGCCCTATACTTCGTCAGTTTGACATAAAGCCGATCTATGAGCCCTTCACAATCTAGGAATCGATCCCTATACACCCTCAGTTTGATATATAGGCGAGTTGTGAGGCCTTCACAATCTAGGAATCGGCCCTTATACTCCCTCAGTGTGACATAAAGACGAGCTATGAGCCCTTCACAATCTGAGAATCGATCCCTATACTCCCTCAGTTTGATATATAGGCGAGATATGAGCGCTTTACAATCTGAGAACTGACCCCTATATTCTGTCAGTTTAAATAAAGGTGAGCTGTGAGCCTTTCCCAATCTAGGAATTGGCCCCTATACTGCGTCAGTTTGGTTTATTGGCGAGCTGTGAGCCTTTCACAATCTAAAATCGACTGCTACACCCTCTCAGTTTAAATAAAGGTGAGCTGAGAGTCCTTCACAATCTAGGAATCAACCCTTACACAGCCTAAGTTTGACATAAAGACGAGCTAAGAGTCCTTCACAATCTGGGAATCGGCCCCCATACCCCCTCATTTTGAGAAAGAGACAAGCTGATTGCTCATCACAATCTATAAATCGATCCTTATACTTGCTAAATAGAGAAACCTTAATAAGCTAGATAATTCCTATTTTATAATGATGAAAATACTACTAAAACACAAATTCCTAGATTGTGATAATTCCCAGATTGTTCAGGTCGCACAATCTGCAGATTGTTTAAACAATCTAGGAATTCCTAGATTGTGAGCAAACAATCTGCAGATTGTGATATACCCCAGATTGTTCGTAACATTACCACTCATATTTGCATAATAGACATGGCAAGGCTTCAACAAAAGTAAGTTTCGTTCTCTCATTGGGGGGAAGGGGGGGGGGGGGGGTGCATTGGGACCCCTAGTGGCCGGTGGACTACTGGTAGTCATTGCTCTTTGTTGTCCGCTTATGATTGCTATATATATGTTGCTATGTCGACAGTACATTAGGATACGCGTCAGAGGTCTGGGGTTACCATATTGAGTAAATATTGAGAAGTTATATTTAGATTTCTCTAAAAGATTATTTGGAGTTAAGAAATGTACTTGAAATGCTATGGTTTACGCAGAATTGGGTCGATTTCCCCTCATTACCTGAGACAGTTTAATATGATGAAATACTGGCGCAAGCTGTGAAGCACAAACAACTCCGTTCTTCTAGGTTGTTATGCAGGTTTATATGAGGAAGCGGAGGTTCGTGGCTTGGTTTCAGGTGAAGGCAATATTGACTGGCATTGGTTTTAATGAAATTTGGTTGAGGCAAGAACTGTCGTTACTTGTTGTAAGAAACGGTTATTAGATCAGGCATCACAAACTATTTTTAGTAATTCAGCTACTTCTTCAAAATGTGTCATTTATAGAAATATTATCGATAGCCGTACACTGCAATGTCATCTTTGTAAATCAGTCCACTACTTATATAGGAAGTAAGTAGCGAAATTTCGACTTAGCTCACTTAGCTCACAATCTTGCAATTGAAACTGGCAGATACTGCAATGTAAACATAAATGCAAGAAAATGTACATTCTGTAAAGATACTGAATTCCACTTCGTATTATTATGTCCATGTTATATTGATTAGAGACAAGCTTATATTAAATCTTATTAATATCGACGTCTTTCCGTATTTAAGCTTATCCGACTATTAAGTGTTAAAAATGTTAAAGAACTCTGTAACCTAGGGAAATATTTGTATAAAGCTAGTTGTTTAAGGAATGAACTGATTGTTAGCGATTAGGGATTTTATGTACATTCTCCCCAATCATAATCATTGTATAGACATTATCCACCTGTACAATTCCCGTCTTTATTATGTACTGATTATCTGTTAAGATAAAAGTAATAGATAAAAAAAAAGTAAAACTAAAAACGTAATAAAGTAATAAATCAGAATCTGAATCTGAATTCTTGAGACAGTTGAACACAGATTCTTACCTGCTTGTATAAGCGTCAACGTATTCAGAATTAACACCCGTGATGGTTAATAAAACAGTATGTGTCCAGGTGGGCGTGTTGGTAGACATTGAACTCTGATATAAATCACATCATGTTGACACGTGATACCTATGATAATTAAAACATGGTATCTGTGTTTCAATATTACACAATATTACACTGATGATTTTAAGTTAGCGAAAGTGATTTGATAGATTTAATTGAATAGATATTTTGACAAGCACCGAAACTTATCTCAATTGTGTTAAATAAGATATTTTTATGAGCAATACAGAATAAAGGTGTGTAACTTGTTAGAAGCCGCCCAATAGTAATTGAATGACATATAGAACATTGAATTTGCGAAATATAAAATTTCCCTTTTCTAGATATCGGTTGTAATGATCACCAAATCTTTCAAATACTATAACATCAAATTAAGTGCGTGGTTGTTATCACCATTGTTTTGTTCGATAAATGAATCTCCTTATTTGACGCACAGTTAAGAAGTTAGTCGCTTTTCAATGTTGTTATGGAAAAGGTTCTCTCCCTTTTCCTTGTAATATAAGAGTTGTATATGATGATATTGATCATTGTATTTGTCAACGTGGTTTGACTGAAAATGTTCTGTATTTTTTGTTAAAATTTAATACTTACACTTTTCGAAGAGATGTATTCTTGAAAATAGCCAGTTTAATTTCAGTTTAACATGGTGATATACATTACATATACATTATATTAAGTAGTAAGTGTAGATACACCTGAGTGAACTGCTACATTAGAAAGGCAAATGCTTATAGGAAACAGTTTACTTCATTAGCAATGTAGTAAATAGGAATTACACAAGTTTGATTGTCTACACAATTTAACAGTTTATGTATAGTACATGGACAATGGTTTAAAAATTGAAAATAAAGAAAAGAATATATCTGTGTAAGGGTAACTTTCTCGTCTCTCACTCCAACCAGTCTATGCACGACAGCAAGTTGAAAACAGCTTATGATTGTGCAACTTTATATAGAATACTTGACACTGTCACTAAACATGTAGGCAAACTGATGGATCATGTCAGATAAGATAACAGCTCGTATTACATGCAGCAAGAGTAAAACAATAATCTTTGATGGATATGCATTATATTGAACGTAGGATATGAACTATAAATTATTTTAAAACTCTACTGTTCAGAAACACTGAGATTATTTAGTATTTTTGTGATTATGTCAAAATAAGCCAATCAAAGTTGTTAAAATATTAAAACACTAACATTGTTTAATCTTTGATTTGTTTTGCTAATCATGATCAAGCTTGAAAGTCCCGATTAACTTATGAAATGGTCACACAGGGGCAACATCCTGAAGACCTAATGTTTACCTCTTCTCAAGAATGAAAGGGACCAATAAGCTGTTATATTGCTTATAGATTCCGTAAGCCATAAGAATTAAACTATTTTGATAAATAGCCAAGGAGGCAACGCCATTCAAACATATCTTCATCGTCTCCTCTTAAATGAAAATGGCTAAAAATCTGAAATATTGTGTATAGACTCCTTATATGCTGAGGATTATGATTTGTAGTTATGGTTGCCCTGTGTATACTAATTATGGCCACACATTTTAAAAACTCCTTTCATATTCGTCCCATGAACCAAAAAGGATAGAAAGCTGTCTATAGGCCATGTTTGCACAAAATGGGACTTTCGTGACACTCAACCTTCGAGACCTCAACAAGGATTAAATGTATAAAGGGCTCACACCCTTACAACTATTTAGATGTATTCGGAACAAGAAGTTAAAGAAAGCTAAAATCTTGTGTCGAAGAATCCTAGGCAGACTGAAACGTTTTATTTTGATGTATATCTTATCAAAAATAAAATACCATAAAGCATCATGAGCTAAAGAGCCAATGGCGTTATTCTTATGAAATAAATCAAATGAGGGATAATAGATTATTTAAATAAATGAATATCTTTATCTCCCTTTCTTTCTAACTTATGAAAACTAATTTAGTATTAATAGCACAAACAGTCAGTTTGTAGATCTTTATCAAGTTGGCTGTTTTATATTGTGAAGTTGAGGTGTTGAGTTGAATTCGAATCAATAATTAGGCCTTTCAGGAACCCTTTGAAGTGTTGATAGATAAGATAAAAAGATAACCTAAACTATTGGAAAAAAGTGACCCCGGAAAAGGTATGAACATATAGAGCCATGGGCCCTGTAGCTCATTATCCTTTGTATTCGCTGTGTTCAAAACTGAAATAAATAACCGTCAATTCTCCAGATTGGTTCTGTGGGTGACGGACACCGGACACAGGAAGCCGGACGCCGGAAAACAGGCCAAACTGACGTTTCATGTCTTATAAGCTATGAATGGAAACAAGCCTTAGCTTTATGTGGATAATCTGTTGTCTTTGTCGTTTGTACATGGAATTGACATAAAGAGGATATCTAAATTTCGTGACATTTGTACTCTAAACATGTTTAAATTTAAGAGATCAAACTTTCGGTATTAAGCAATATAACACCTCACATGTCCATTATACGCCCAAATGTAAACCAAATTGTGTCCCGCTTTTCCTTGGTCGTGCTTGTTTATTGAAATGAAACCCGACTTCAGCTGTAACTGATCTGTACTCGAGTAGATAAGTATAAGTCTTAGTTAACAGGCGAAAAACAAACAAACATATGAAATTTAAAGATATAAAAGAATTATCTAAGTCTCGTAGCGATCTTGAAAATGGAGTCAAGATCATCCATATCAACTGGTGACTTTGTACTAATCCATCAATGTCTGATCATCTTCTCAAGCATGGACTAATGTTACGCAAGCCCCGATGAGTTCCTAAGATAGGCCTTGCCACATTTCGTGAACGTTTCTGTGTTTGTCGCCAAGGCCGCTACGATGGATCGCGATAGTCTAATGAGCAATTATATGAGAATTGCAAATTTTAACGAAGAGGGCGCTGCATGGAAAACACAAATTGTAACTGGTTGGCAGTAAGGTTTAAATTAGCCAGTGATAGAGACTGGTGCAATTAAAAGCCATTAGAGGAAAGATGGAAAATAGATACCTCATGATCATGTTGTTTAAATGTGATGTATAAACAAGTAACACAGACAGTTGATCAACTTCTGTAATCTTCGATTTTTAAAAGCCCTTTAGTGACATTTAAAAACTTTTGTTACTTTGCGTATTTCGTGCACACTAAAATAATCATATCAAGTATAATAATAAATATAGTCGCAAGCGACGACAATGCCAGGATTCAGCGAAATATGAGCACCCGTGGCTCTTGGGGGCAAACTAAGTGCTTTTCCAAGTTAAGAGAGCGTTTTTGAAGACATTTTTAGTACACTGCAGTTGATTTAGCCGTATTCGGAAGCAAAATGACGTTTTATATACGTTTTCAGTAAGTAGAGAGACATAGGAGCGGAAGTGAGGTTTACTCGATGTACACGGCCTGCTGCCAGTTGAGGCAAGAAAGTAACAACATCAAAATGTGAGGGGTATCTGGAGGGGAGGCAGTAGAGGTGTGAAAGTTGAAAAAGGGTTAGTGTTTTCCTTCGGCGTGATCAGGTGCTTTGCCGACACTGGAATATAGTTCCCGAATGCTGGTACATAGGTTGAGGGTCTTATTATATATAAATAATCAAGACTATGTCAGTCGGTCAGGTCAGTCAGGCAGGCTTTTTTGCTCGCTTCTCTGCCTGTCTGATCAGATTTTGACAGTGCTTGACGCACTTGTGTGCATTTGCTCATCTCGCGCACGCTGTCCATACGTCCAGTCGTACGGACTTCTGCTGCATAAAGCCATTTCGGCCTTCTCTAGACTGTAAAGTACGTGATAATTCATAAGACATGGAAGAGTATTTCTTCGAACTTCTGCCCCATGTCGCATGTCTTGACAGGAAGGGTGTTTTCCTTCAACTTTGCAAATTAACCCTTGCTAACGCACTCAGCGAATCTTGCTACAAGAGCAATATAGAGTAGTTCTGTCAACTTTTGCCCTTTCACACATGCAAGAGCGCATGTACCTGCATTTGGACATGTCACACGTCTTGACCGTTCTTCAATATTGATGATTTCCTTCAATTGTTTGCAATCTAACCCTTGCTAACGCACTTAATTGACATATAGTATGATGCAAACTTTGACTCTCTCTTGTGAACTGAAATGACTGTTCGCGATCGATGTTATGCTTGATTCTTAAAGACCTTGGTCGTGTCTATCTCTCATGCAAATTTCAGGAAATTCGACGGGTAGGTTTTTCAGTTATCTGCCCTTGAAGTTGGCGATTTTTGAAAATTCACTGACTTTGAGTGGTTACTGTGGTAAAAGTATTAGGAATTTGCGAATTCCAAGACAAACTTGTTTTAGACCAATCATTTAGCTGTGTAACTGTGTAAGTATCATCTCTCTACTGCAAGTAGCAGCAGTGTAGTGTCCGCTAAAAGGTGCATGGGGTCGGACATTCCTAAAAAGTGCGTAAATTCAAGATGGCGCCCAAACCACGTGACTTACGAATTTGACATGATTTACTTTTTTGCTTGAAATTTTATTGCGCATCTTTTAAAGCAAGTTTCAAGTCTCTAAGTTAATTTTGAAAAATTTTCCAATGTTAATTTTCAAAACTTTGAGTGGTACTGAGCCTTTAATGCAATGTTCGAATTGCCTGAAAAGTTACGTTTCGCCAGTTCGTTGTAAGGGCTATAAGCTTGTAAAGTTTGGTTGTAATTGAGTCGGTAGTTTTGGCTGAATGTTGTTCACAAAAATCGTGGAATAATAATAATAATAATAATAATAACTAGGACTGCCAAGGCAGTACTTAGGTCTTCAAGACTTCCTGCTTGAACTTCACACAGTGTTTGACCTTTGCATAGTTTTTCGTGTCTTAGTGGTAAGCGGTTAGTTACAATGGGACCAAATCTCATAAGCAAACTGTGATTATTGCAAAGAAGTTGATAATGCGCAAAAACTATGCTAGTTATGAATTTGTCATGATTGACTTTTTTGTTTGTACTGTTATGACGCTTCATTCAAAACAAGTTTCAAGTCTCTAGATGCATTTTGAAAAATTACCCCATGTTAAAGTTTGGTCAAAAGATTTTTCCCGATTTCGATCGTTAATTGTGAAAAAAATGACCATGTTCGCGATCGATGTTTTAAGAGTTTCGTCAAATACACATACAGGTCTTGCATTCCTGAAACAATGGTGCAATTGTGAGTCTAACTTTTTGAGTTATCGCCCCTTGAACATGGTCACATGAGCTATGTTGCTTGAGTTTGAAGGGTTGCTGAGAAAAAAGTTTTAACGTTAGGACCTTGAAAAAGTCAAATTCAAAATTGCAATGCTTCAGCTACATTGAGTGTGAATTTCAGCTCTTAGATGCAAGTATCTTCAGAGAAGAAGATTGTCAAAGATGCATGGGGTCCGAAAATGCAAAAACGTCAAATAAAGCAATATGGCGGCGGAAGTATGCAAGCTACGAATTCGCCATGATTTACTTTTTTGCTGCAAATGTAATTGCACATCGTTTAAAAAAAGTTGCAAGTCTCTAAAAGCATTTTGAAAAAATTTCCAATGTTAATTTTTGAAACTTTGAGTGGTACTGTGCCTTTAACGCATGATCCGATCAAGCTCAAAAGCTTAGCCTGTCTATTCCTCATTAAGGGCTATTAGCTTGCCACGTTTGGTCGAATTTGCAGCAGTAGTTTTGGCTGAATCCGATTCACAAAAAAAGTACAAATAATAATAATAATAATACGGATAAAAACAATAGGTCTTCCAGACTTTGTCTTGAAGACCTAATAAAAATAATAAACACGCCAATAACAATAAGGATTCAGCATTTCTGCTGAATCCTTAATTATTATTATTATTATTATTATTATTATTATTATTATTATTATTATTATTATTATACTTGTATTACAATTGTCAAACAGATTAGGTATTTATTATCTTTAATGTTAAGATAGAAAAATCGCCATGTACGATTAAAAGTGTTAAACATTCATAATTTATAAACTATTTATTTTCATTTAAAGTCATTCAATGAACTTGTGTCCTTATACTTGTACTTCGTTTAAAGGATTAAGAATGATAGATTTTTCAATATCTTATAATTTGAATGCTGTCATTAAATAAGAGCCGACACTAGTTTGTTCATCTTTATTGATTTCATAAAATGATCTTAATTTTCAAAATCTGGAGATTTAACACAATAACTAGGTTTTGTATGGTAGCTCAAAGTAACACGAAGAAAGTAATTTTATGCATTAAAGTCAAATTAATATATGCAAGAATTACAGTTATCTGTCGTGAGTGGATTATTCCAAGCTTAAGCGAGGAATTTATCACAATAATTCACAAAGGAAAGATAAACTGTAAGTCCGAGCTTTGATTCAGATATCATTTTCTACCATTTCATGTTTAAGAATATTTAAGGTGCTTTTGGAAAATGAATCGTAAAGGAAAGATGCAAGTTAACTCAGCCACTGTATTCATGCTCAACGACCAACGATTATGTCTTGGACTTCATTCGTGCAGTCAAATGAAGTGTTCAGGGCAAATATATCAAGCAAAACAATCTTACATAAAAGAAATAGTAAAGCAAATCATATTAAAACACTTTACGTTTCATATGGAATGAAAAACAATGTCTGACACTTGTATGCTAGGTTCACTGGACGAATGGATAGAAAGTACTTCTGGAAGCCAATCAGATCTCGATTTCTTTTAAGGAAACCTGGAATTCCAATTTCCATTATGAAAACTTTAATATTCAGCCTATTTGTGCCCGCTTGGGTACTAGCAAATCTGTTTATTACATTTTTGTCACTTATTTATTGTTTCATACTGTATAGCTTTTTGTCAAACGTCACTCCAATGTAAACACCTGGACAGTGTCACCATCCTCTAGAATGTGTGTGATGTAGATTCTCCCCCTCTCCTCCAAGTCTATACCTCGAGGACCAAAGATCCCCATTTCCGATGTCAGTAGATCTTTTAGAAGCTCTCCTGTCTCATTCAGCACTATCACCTTGTGTCTATAAAAATCCGCCAAGAGTATGTGTCCTGTAGCAGTGCTAGTGATGCCTGTTGGCCACCTCAGTGCTCTGTCTCCTGTAGGGCAGAAGTTGAACACCACCTCTCCCAGAGGAGTCACACACACCACAGACTTGGTCTCACAGTCAGATATCAGGATGTTCCCTTGTCTTGTTGTACAGAGGTAGGCTGGTTTCTGTATGATCTTCTCTCCGTTGTGTATTGGACTAATAGAGCGCATCACGTTCCCACTTCTATCTATGATATCAACACATGGAGGAGAGGCAGAACCTGCTGCCAGTGTTGTTGGTGTCAGGGCAGCCAGACCAACATACTGCTTTTGTGTTATTATGGTAGAGTCGAGGGTCAGGTCAGGGCTCAGCGACACTACTGCTATTTGTTTAGAGAGAGAAAAGGTGACAGCAATATTATTGTCATCTAGCTTGGTAATTCGGATTGGGCTACTATTCATATTCAGTCGACTGTGATGCTGATGGTTGTTTTCCTTCAAGAATACACTTGTTATTGATGTCAGTGACAATGAGTGTATCTGAACCATTTATTTTAATGCTCACAATATCAAAAACTAGTGGTTTGTCTTGATCTTCTTTAGATCTGCAGTCAACAGTGTGGATGAGTACAGGTGAACCCACAGTGTCCGGATCAAATACATCAAGGACTTGAATCGTCCCCAGTGGCAGTTCGCTCAGTGCTCTGTTCAGTCTGTCCTCATCTTGTGAGAACTCTATCCTAGTCCTCGTTCCTCTCTTTTTCACGTCTCCTACAGACTCTGCAGTCTCAGACTCACCTGACTGGTACAGTTCATACATGTCCATCTCACCCTCAGAGCTTAGAGCCTGACCTATCAACTCAGCCTGATGTCTGTAGATGTTCCTAGCAATATCTCCCGTTTTGATTTGTGCTTTCAACTGATCCATCTGTTTATCTGTGAATTCAGTCAGTTTGTCCAGTAGTTCCCTCTCCTTCTTCTTCACATCGTCAATAACTCTCTGTGCTGTAGATCGAATCTGAGACTGTACAGATGATTTGTTCTCCTCAAGTTCCCTGGTTTGGGACTCCTTTTTTTTTATTTTTTATTTGTTCCCATAATCAATTACAGTCAGAAATTAAATACACCTGAACACACAGGGTCAAACAACACATTGATAACAAGCTTTGGGTAAAGTACAATTTTGGCCACTAAGTTAACTATTGATAAGTACAGTTTAATCATTAAAGATTGGGAAAAGGGGTAACCATTTTTTGGAAAAACTCTCAAAATTATTGTTCCTTCTGGCTATGAATCTTTCCACAGTGAAAAAATCTTTCAATAATTTTTGAAAATTATGTAAATTTGGAATAAAATTGTTTAAAGTGCAAGTGTATATATATTTTTTTGAAGAGAGTAATATATGAAGTAACAAAGGGTAATTACCTAATATCCCAAACCAAATCAGAATTTTTGTTATTTTCAATGTCTGTATATTTTTGGATATCCAATTTTCTAGGTCTCTCCAGAATGCCTGGGTAACCCCACATTCCCAAAATACATGGCATAAGGTTTCATTATCCACCTTACAAAAACTACATACTTCATTGTCAACAAGTTTCATTTTAAAAAGTTCTCTTTTTGTATAAACAATTCTGTGCAAAAATTTAAATTGAAAATCCAGAAGTTTAACATCTTTCAAATTCTTTCTGCAAGTATCAAAGGTCATTTGCCAGTTCAAATATGAACCATGAAATACATTTTCCCACTTCTGGAATATAAGAGGCTTAACATTGTCAATTAAGAGTTTATCATAAAAAAACCTTGAACCTTTTCTTAAATCAAAAAATTCCTTATGCAATAGATTTAAATCAACAACAAAGGCCTCGATATATCTTTGTTGTCTTATAGTCATCTTCCAAGACTCGGGCAAAATATATAAAACATAATCAAGGTCCATATATGTACCTCTTATGTCAAACTTTAGCTTCATTTCTTCAAAGGACATGAAACCATTTTCATTACAGAGATCCATAATTGTCATAATTCCACTAGTAGCCCAATGTCTAATAAAATGATACTGGTTTTTAAAATTACTATTCAGCCATAAGGGTTGTGACAATATTCTGTTAATGTTTTCTACTTCTATAGTATTTTTTGAACAATATAATTTCCATGCTGCTAATACATCTTTCCAGAAAGGATTATTTGTTGTAACTATATTTTGAAAATTTGCTCCATATTGAAAAATATCATTTAAAGGAAAATTGCAAGGATTATTTACCCTACCTTTCCTCAAATATTGTCTGAGGGTTGATAATTTCATTGCATAAATGAAAGTTTTTATATCAATCATGCGTAGACCCCCTTCTGTAAAATCTTTCTTTAAAGTGCTTCTTTTAACTTTGTCATTTTTGTCATTCCAAATAAATCTGAAAAATATCCTCTCAAGTTCCCTGATAAATTCATCAGGTGGGTTAGGCAAACTATTGAAAACATGTACTAATTTTGAGAGAGCTAATGTTTTGATAACAGTAATTTTGCCAATTAATGTTAAGTGCCTTTTTCTCCATGTTGCTAGTAATCTCTTAATTTCCTCAAGTCTTTTTCTTGTATTGATTACCCAAAGGTCCTTTAAATCAGGTGTAAATTTGATACCCAAAACTTCAAATTCCTTTCTTTGCCATTCTATTTCTAAATCTTGACAAAGTATATCTCTACTACCTGCTTTTGAGCCAATCCAAATTGCTTTAGTCTTATCAATATTTATCTTTAACCCTGACATAAGATAGAAAGTATTAATGGTATCAATTGCAGCATTCAAACTTTCTTCAGTTCCATCTAAGAACAATTCAGTATCATCGGCATATTGTTCTAATTTATATTCATGATCATCAATCACTATGCCTTTTATATCATCATTTTGTCTTATCATACAACCAAGGATTTCAGCTACAAAAAGAAAGAGATATGGTGATATAGGATCGCCTTGCCTACAGCCACGCTCATTAGGGAAGAATTCAGAGAGATGTCCATTTTGAACCACACATGAAGACGTTTCATAAGTTAGAATATTAATCCAACTTATAATATCAGGACCGAAACCAAATTTTAAAAGTACAGAATTAATGAAATCCTTAAAAACTGTGTCAAACGCTTTTTCAAAATCGATTAACACCAACAGACCTGGAATATCTCTCTTCTTGGTTTCAAACATAAGATCATAGAGTAATCTTGTATTTTAACTTAGTGTTCTTCCTGGAATAAATCCAGTCTGGTTATTATGAATTAAAGAGTCTAAAGTGGATTTTAACCGGCTAGAGATGCATGCACTAATTATTTTATATAAAGAATTTAATAAAGTAATTGGTCTCCAGTTTTTTAATAAAGTTCTGTTTTTGTTAGCTTTTGGAATACAAGTTATGACTCCTCTCTTCATAGTAAGTGACATTTTTTTGTTTCTAGAAACATCTTTTATAAATCTAAAAATCCAAACTTTGAGTTCCTTCCAAAATTTTTTGAAGAAGTCTACTGGGAATCCATCTATTCCAGGGCTTTTGTTATTCTTCATATTTTTTACTGCTACTGATATTTCATTCATGTCAATTTCTGATTCTAACTTGTCTCTCAGTTGCTCACTCAAAGTTGGAGTTATCACATTGTTTAAGTAATTTCCATTTTCATAATCCTTATTTAAGGAGTATAGTTTTTTGTAAAAGTCTTTAAGTTCATTTAAGATTGATTTACCACCTATTATTTCTTCATTCTTTTCTGTTATTATTTTATTTATGGATTTACTAACATAATTTCTATTTTCTAGTTGACAAAAATATTTTGTTGGCTTTTCTCCTTCCTCATACCATAGAATCCTATTTCTGAGCAGTATACCTCTTATTTCCTCTTCTTTAATTTGCTGATGTTCTAATTTAAGTTTAGACAATTTTGAAAGTAGTTGTTCATCTACACTTTGAAAGTCTTTTCTTATTTCCTCTTCACAATCTTTTATTTGAGTTTCTAGTTCACATGTCCTATCTTTTCTCTTTTTTTAAAAATAAGATGAGAAAGAAATAGATTTCCCCCTGACCTTCATCAGAAATGTTTCTAAGAATAAACTGTCATCAATTTTAAGTTTAACATCAGGATCATTTATATTTTCTCATTGGTCATTGCATATTCTTCTATTGTCTCATTCAAAATTGTTCTTACTAAATCTGCATAGTCAGTATGTAATAATAAGGAAGTACTAAACTTCCAATAACCCCTCCCTCTTTCCTGATTGATAGTGTTTGAAAAAGTAAAACTAATGGCAGAGTGATCAGATTTGTAACCAGGTAAAATATCAGTTTCAAGTGATAAATTAAACATGTCCCTAGATATTAAAAAGAAATCTAACCTAGCCTGCTGTCTAGGGTTTTTTTTCCACCAGGTATATTTTTTTAAAGTTTGGTTTTCTTCTCTCCAAATATCTAATAGATCTAGTGATTCAATTTTATCCAAAAGTATTTTCCTCGTCTTGGGATTGTTGATATTTTTATAATTTTCCAAGTCTGTTGAGGGGTCAATAACTAAATTCCAGTCTCCAACTATCACAATTGATTCTTTTCAAAATTACAGATGTTTTCAAAAAGTTTATTATAAAAATCAGGATCATCATTGTTGGGTCCATATAAATTTGTAAGTGTAAATCTTTTATCTTCAACTGTGATATCTGCAATTATATAATTTCCATTTTCATCTTCTAAGGTTTTATGTATTGTCAGGTCAATATCATTATTAAACAATATGGCTACACCTCTAGCATTAGATCTGAATGGTGCAATTAAACACTGTAAACCCCATTCATTTTTCATATTGTTAACCTCTTCCTTTGCCACATGAATATCTTGTAAACAAATGATTGAATATCTTTTTTTCCTGTATATATTCATGACCTCTTTTCTTTTATTCTTATCTGCAAGCCCTCTGCAATTAGCTGAAATCATTTTCATTGGTTTGGGACTTGAGTGACTCCAGTTGTTTCTCCTCAATTGTCGACTGTAACATCAATGTTTCCTTTCTTGTCTCTAAAGCTCTTCTCATTTCCGGCAACATGGACTTCAGGGACACGATTGACTCACACTTCCTGTGGTAGAGTATGCAACAGGACTGGCACAAGGTCCTCCTGCAATCTTTGCAGCAGAACGTGACAAACTCTTCCTTATGTTCCTGACACTTGACCTTTGTCCGCCTCTTTGGTTTGACATCATCAGTCATTTCAGACACGTCATGATGTTTAGTGGAAGGACTCCGTCGGTGTGCCTTGAGACAATTAGAACAGAGAGAGACATCACATACTGGACACCAACTTACTGCTGGAGAAGTCTCCCCTTCGTCATTACACCAATTGCAGTTGGCAGTGTCTGGAAAACATAATATGTATATATATAAATACTGCTTCTGAGGAACATCTTTGAATGGAGTGTTAAAATGAGTGACTTTTAAACAAATTGAAAATAGACATAGTTACATTTAGGAATGCATCGATCAACCCACCTTTAGTGCCAGGACCAACAGTGTCGAGTAAACCCTTGAGAAGGAGGGTTGGTCTTATCTGCCCCTCCCACTCCTCCACAGGTCGAAAGGTATCAGATACTCTCGTCGGTATCCGGCACAATGGACATGGGATCGACTGGGAACTAATTGTATCAGTTCTGGTTTTGGCGTAACTAACAAAACACTGACCACAGAAGGAATGTCCACAAGACAGAGTGGACGGGTCAGTGAAGACTTCATGACAGATGGTGCACGTCAGGAAATGATCTGTTATTTTCTTGGCAGTTGCCATCTGGTAGAAATGAACATACAATATAGATATAGAGGATACTAAATGACCTTCCATTAATTACTATTTTTATTAAACGAGTTACATGATATTGTATAAAACAAGCATAGCGAGTATCATATCAAATTAGGTATGCTATATAGGTATGCTAAAACGTTTACTAAAACTAGATTTTTAAAGTGTTGATATATGTAGATTAAAAACAAAAACACTTTTATTTGACGATTATGACACATTATAGCCCGGTTGGAGAAGACTGCCTAGTCAAACTGGCGATTGCTTTGACAATATCATCTTAACGTTGCTCACCAAGCCCAGCGTATTAAGTAAAATATTGCAGGGCGAACAACCAGCTTTTAATTTTTGCTGTTATAGTAACTTATTAAAGTCATAGTCATATTTTTGCAAGGCAAATTGTATTGCACGCCGAACAAATAGTTAATCACTCACAGAAATCTTTCCCCTGACGTTTGCAACAATTTTCAGAAATCTGCGTGCATTCAAACCCTCAATAATGAAGTTCAAAAACACCATACCCTATGTCTTTGGCGAGCATAGTCCTTACCACGTCATTTCGCTTAGGCCATGACGTGTAACACATGAAATTTTCCATCTAAATATCCAATGAAAATAGCCAATAGCTTACCATTTTTGAAATGCAGAAATAACAAAAAGGTGGTAAACTCAATGAAGAATGCGTCTGTCATAAGTATCAGCGCTGCATTACTAGATTTCCGGTATTTCGTGCTCGCGATGGGATTGCACTTGATTCGGTAACTCTTCGGTCACTATTATTATGTTATTTTTCACGGCACTCGTCAATAAGCAGCGTCATCATAAACTTTAAAACGGGCTTAAAAATTAAAATCTTTGCAAACGCGACATGAAATATTGGTGTAAGTGATCGGATTTTTGCTCGTGAAAAATGATTAGCTCAGTTTGGTTGCCTTACAAAATTGAGACTATGACTTTAACAACAGCCAAACAAAGACAGCAGCCATAATAAGATCTATGGAGAAGCACAACATATTATACGTTAAATAAACCAACCTGACATATAGTAACGTTCGTTATAACTTGTATGGAAATGTACTGTAGGTATGTAGGTAGGTATTTTTTTATGTTCCCAAACATAACCAATACCACTTAAACGTAAAATATCTCTTACATTAGAGGCCCAATTGACTCACCGTTATTAAGAGATTGCAACTGCATATTGTAACATTTTCTAACATATCTGTAATTAGGCATAGTTTAGATTATACACCAATATAAAATCACTCTTTTATAAGCAAAAATATACATAGGATAGCGATCACATTCACCTCTAACAATATGGTTAGATGTTGAAGACTTGAAGGAACCGTTTACAAGCTTGCATATGTATGACTTCTATTTCCGAACAGATGTCTTTATTCAATCCCAAAATTCCCGATCCATACTACAATAAAAGACTTACTTGACAATCAAATATTTTATATTTATATAAGAATAGCTTAAACGAGAGAGGCCTATATTTATGTAAAGAGGCAAAAATACCATATAAAACTTTCTTTGCTTGAAGGGCTTCATTATGTACATGTTTCCGCCATGAAAGTGACCTTGTAAACAACAAGCCAAGATATTTATTTCACATTCCAATTTGATATCATTAAAATACAACGTTTCATTATGAGACAATATCCCGCCATTTTTAAAAACAACAACATTTGTTTTATTTAGATTAACAGACAATTTGTATTCCTCACAAAATATTTATCCGTTTTTGAAGGCCGAAAATCGTACCTGAAATGAGAATGTCATCATCAGCAAATAACAATAAAATAATTCCACTAGTTCCAGATGTAATTGAATACCATACGAAAAATAAGACTGAATTTCCTTTGCAAGTTCATTGATAAACATCAAAAATAAAAGCGGACTTATAACACAACCTTGCCTTAATCCCATAGGACAATCAAACGATGGTGAATAAGCGTGACCAGAACGAACATATGCCTTGACACAGTCATAAATGGATTGCAATGCCTTCCTGAATTTGGGAGAAACACCTTCACGTGAAAGAATATACCATAACTTAGATCTATCAACAAGGTCAAAAGCCTTTTTAAAGTCCACGAAAGCGTACACCTTATATAATTCCTCTGTTCTTAGACAGATAGCGTTGAATAACAGATTGGAGCATATGCATATTGTTAACCGTACTATAACCCTTCCGAAACCCTGCCTGCGATTCAACAATCTTACTGTTAGCATCTGACCAAAACGAAAACCTATTATTTAATATGGAAGTGTATAACTTGCTAACCACAATTAGTAAAGCAATTCCTCTATAATTATCAGGGACACTAGGATCTCCTTTCTTATACAACGGAATGATAATACCAGTACACCAGGCTGCTTGGAAAATACTTGAATAAAAAATTATGTTGAAAAAAAGCTCGAAGTAAGGCAGTAAAATATCTTTAGCTGAGACAATAAACCACTTGAGCTCAGTAATTCCCTTGTGTCTGTTTTAAAATCCTTATTAGCCTGGTTACAAAAACATGTGACAAAATCATTCCTCATGTAAATTCATTAGAGTTTCCTGTCCTGTTGGGTTGATAAAGGAGTCTCAAGCTAACATGAACAATGATTAACAAGAGATGTTATGACTTCTTAAATTATTCTCTAGCTTATCAAGCTCTGCACATGGGAACTGCTGATAACAATATTGATTGACATCGGACTGAGTTAACTTTGATACGTTGTACTCGCAACATACCAACTCTTACATATAACTGTGCTAATTTACAGTTACTAGGTATGAAATGATCATCATATTGGTGTTTATTACAATTAATAACAAGCCTTACAGTTTTACAACAAGACGTTTTGATTATGTCTAACTAGCAATACTCAAGGTAAGGGCAGGAAACTCATATCCCATCGGTCGTTATTAACTACATGCTAAAGCTTATAGAATCTTCGTCGTAACACTTATCCAAAGCGGAAAGGCTGAACAAACGCTTGACAGTTTATGTGGAATTGATAGTTTAATGGAAGAGGTCCTGTAATCAACTTTCATAGATATATGAAGCTTTCAAAAGAATTATGCTTTTATTTCACGAGAAAGATTTTTCTTATGTAGTTAAAATCTATCTAACATGCACCAAACGAGGCATATTGTGTTGCAATATTAATCATTTTAACATTTTTATGCATTTAAATTTTGGTTATATGATAACGTACTGAAATTTACTTTTGTGAATTTTTTTCATGAACTTAATATCTTTGAGAAACATGGTGAGAACTGACACAACTATTAACTGTTATAGAATTGTCATTTCACTATGTTAACATTTTTATATAATCAAAGCGTTTGCACTGAATTTGAATTCTAATTCTGAAGGTACGTTATCTCTTTAAGAAACATAGAGTTTATATGAGTATTTCTTTGTCATCTTGCAGTTTTAATTTTTAATTTGGTGTGTTTTCAGATGAAAGTGAAACGAATGATTTACTAAAACTGTGCGTAATAAACAATTTTGAATGGTTGCTGTGAAAAATCAGAGGGCGTATTATCTGGTTACACAGTGCTCTGTTTACTCCGTCTACCGCGCAAGAATTCGTTGGTTTCCTAGCAACAAAATTTTCTTACAACTTGTGTGCAGGACATCTTCATAAAAGAAATCATTATTACTTGGGATTTACATGTCACAATATATACATAAAACTTCAATCAAAGTATGCAAATGTTAAACGCTTTCAAACCCTGCAAAAACCTGACAGTTTACATTTAGTGAAGACGGGCATTCAATTACATGAAGTTAGGCTGGTGATTGTCTTGAAACAAGTTTAACATCCGGTCTACTGACAAGAGTGAGCTCCCTTTAAATCAATTGGATGTTGTCTGTATAATGTCTGAGTCTAGCTACAAGTAACGTCATTCAAGATTCCCAGACACCTCATCTCTGTAAAAATGTCACTCTGTCGATATCATGCACCGCATCTTCAAGACAGCATAGCTTCCTCTAAAGAATAAAGTTAGAATTTCGGCCTAAGAGAAATTGAGGGGTCCGAATGACGGGGTATCTAAAACGTCTATAAAATGCTACCCAGTTCTTGAAAATAGTTCAGATGAAGATATTCTAAAAGCTGAATTAATTTACTGTAACATACTGTATTATCAGGAATCCTGGAATTTGGTTGCAAAGTGAAAAATCATCATGAAATCGAGTAATTTTCGAGTTTGGTTGCATACCCTTATAGGCAACTGCAACCAAATTATTTTTTGTCAAATATACATCATTTTTCATGTCTTGGCTAATAATTTGATTGCAGGTAGTACAATTATTTTTTGAAAAGGTTATCAGAACAATTTGGTTGCAGGAGACTTCAAATTTACCTAAATTGACGAGAAAACGACCAAATCAACAGTTTCAGTTTGACATGTTCCCTCTGACACAACGTGTGACGCAATACCATTCGCTATGTAACACGTCTTTCAATTGGCTAATTCAGTATCAAAAATTTTCAACAAAATTTTGACTTTCGTTTTTACTTATTTATGATTGATTTTGATCGGTTTTTTTAAAGAAACAAGTCATTAAAGTTACTTGATGATGTTTATTTTCTATCAAAATTAGTTTGCAATCAGAGGCATATGTAACAGCCAATGAGAATAGTGATGAGATCTGACAACAATTCGAATTCGTCTCGGGGCAATTTAGGAATAATTTGGTCAAGGAATGTCATAAATACTTGCCAGGACATGATAAACTATTGAGAATGTTAGATTTAACAAGGTTAGTAGAAATTTTCCATCGATCGAAAACCGGACTCGGTAGCTTTGAGCAAGTTGCCGATGTTTCAATGAAATGTAAATAAACAACCAGGTAAAGTTCCAACATTTGCGATATCATCATTTAGTTTCTCTCTGCAACCAAATTATGTTTAGTCAAGACTCTTCTGTTCTATGAAAACCTGTATTTTGATGGTTTCAAGAATTTGGTTGCAGTTGCCTATAGGGGACTGCAACCAAAGTCGAAAATTAGACGTTGTCAAGGTGATAAATCGGTCTGCAACCAAACTCGAAAGGTTTTATGTTATATATCATTGTATAGAAAATTATCTCAGCTATAAGAAAAATCCCATTTGGGCTTTTTTGAAGGACTGGGTTGCATTTTACTGTTGTTTAGGAGACCCCGTCATCCGGACCCCTCAATTACTCTTAGGCCAAAATTTCAATCGTTGTCTCGTGGAAATAAACATACATCCTTGGGAATAAAGAAGCAAAGAACAGATTTATAATAGTTCTAAATTATTCATTTAAAGCCTCACACTAAGTGTTTGAATTTAAATAAAAATTAGAGCAATTATAATTTCTTTATATGCCTCTGATTTCCAAACACAGTTTGTTATTTTTTGAAACTTTAAATTTCATATGATGATCTTTTTCAGGACAAAACGATAGAAACTTTTGGTCATATAAAACATGAAGTATTCTATATTTGAAGTTTTTAGAAATGGTACATCTTCGTACAACTGCCGAGGCAGTCTTCCAATACTTACTCTTTGACCATCACACAGTGTTCACCTTCACATGCTTTTTTGTCTTAGTGGTAGACAGTAACTTATTTATATGACCAAATCTCATAACCAAACTGTGATTAATTCAAAGAAGTTGATATTGCGAAACATCTATGCTAGTTATGAATTGGTCATGCTTGACTTTTTTGTTTGTACTGTTATGACGCTTAATTCAAAACAAGTTTCAAGTCTGTAGGTGCATTCTGAAAAATTTCCCCATGTTAAGTTTGGTCAAAAGATTTGACCCGATTTTGATCCTTAATTGTGAACGATCGATGTTTTAACAGCCTCGTCAAGTCCATTTACAGGTCTAAGATATGAGTCTAACTTTTTTACTTATCGCCCCTTGTCACACCCGACTTTGATGGGTTGCTGAGAAAATAAAATTAATGTTGGGACCTTGTATTTTAGGAATTCAAAACTACAATGCTTTAGCTACATTAAGTGTTAATTTCAGCTCTCTACTGTAAGTATCGTCAAAGAAGAAGATTGTCAAAGGTGCATGGGGTCCATAAATTTAAAAAAGTAAATAAGAAAGCAATATGGCGGCGAAGCTATGCATGCTACGAATTCGCCATATATGAAAATATGAAAAAACGATTCTTAAATCCGACTGCAACTTTGCCCTCTAGTTATTATGTGTTTTTCGATCAACATATAACATTTCAGAAAAAAAAACGTTATTCATGGTAGAAAACAGGATGATCATATTTCATCACTTTCAAGGCATTGATATTCATAAATTTCTAAATAGATATCTTAATTTTTTTGACACTTACCAGTCTGGTGTTATATCCTAATGATGCACCTTGTACGATTTCAGGAAATCATTAAAATCAGGATTTCAGGAAATCATTAAAACGCTCTCAATCAGTTATCAAATTCCATATTTAACGTGCCACACTCCATGCCATTTCACAACTAGCGTCTATTTCCGACTGCATTTCTTCCTAAATACGCATTCAGTGTATTTATGGACCAACGGTGTGAGTAACTGCTTGCTTATCTTAATCTACTGAAGCTTGCCATAGATAACATGATATTGAAACGTCGTGTTGGTAAACTAGCGTTGACATTTGGGATATAATCAATAAAGTTTTCAGATCATGGAGATTGAAATATTTTACATTCAACTAAGGGTGAGCGACGACGTATTTTGAGTTGAGGTTGTTTTTGTCACTTTCGACACTTTTTGCAAATGTTACATTCATATTTTTGCAGTTACTATAAAAAAAACTTATTAGCTGATTATTCTATACTCAAGAGATGAGATCTTCGGAAACAGTCATAAGACCTAAAATGTTGGCCACAACATAACATAATAATGATTTTTAGTTTAATAATTTGTGGTCTGTGATTCAGTTTCAAGCAAGCTATTTCATCGGTGAATAATCATTTCCTCAATAATAATTCATATAATCAACACTGTTAAAAAAATTAAGTTGATGTAAGGAGCACTGAATGTAAGTAATAAAGCTGTTTGTTTTTACGAGATTAATTTGTGGACAGCAGTGGTCTTTATGTAAGTAGGCATTTATTTCTCAAATATTTCAAAATGTTAAAAATATAAAACATAAGTATCATTCACAAATACTATTGACAATTTTGGTCTTGTCAATAGTGATATTTGTTTGGCATTCACAGCAATATGAAAATCAAAAGCTTCGGTGCAAAATCTAAATGCAATAAAACAATATCTTGAAATAAAGTAAAAATATTTAGGAACGACAATTTTTTATTCTCAATTTTGTGACATTTCGATACACAGGTACATACAGTTTTGTACAGCTATTCACCTTGGGTATCGTTTGACAATCAAGTTGTCAATAAGCTTTCGTTTAGTGAAGTCTGATTCGTATTTGGGTAAGATTGTTGATTTGGTGTCTGGGGTTTGCGTGCATGTGGTCACAGATAACTGATAAAGAAGTTGTCGTCAATGAATATTTGTACTAATTTGTTTCCAACTTCTTAATATTCATTCAAATAAGAAAATATTTTAGAGAAAGAAAAATCCCAGAAGAAATGGAATGTAACAATAATCATTATACTGATTTTGTAACTTTCGCGCTTGCGTAATGTTGTGTTGTGAATACCGTCTTAGTATGTTTGTTCTTTTGATAAATCATCCTACTGATGCCTGTTTGGACGTGGGGTGATATTCATACATGAGCCTTTTCAATACAGTTACTGTTTCTAGGAACTATTTAAGCACTTAATTCTTCTTGGGGGTTGTGCAAAAAGATAAGCAGTTTGTTAAAGTTGAACATTAGCCAACAAAATTAAACAGCTTTTGAGCGACTTGCATGTCTACCTTGACTGGCACACGTGCTTGTTGTTTTTGTTGTGATAACCATTACACTATGTCATAATCATAACTGCTTTGCAACGTACATTATATTATAACATTTTATATCAGGTATATGTAACATATATTGTTTGAGAGAAAAGCAAAACATAAGTCATTATTTCAGAATTAATTACATGAAATTTGATTGTAAATTTTTACTCCTTCATTAGAAGGAATGTCTCATTTTACCTAATGAGGGATAGAGCATTTATAGAGATTATTACCCGAGGAAGTGTGTCATATGACTTTTACGAAATGAGTGCGAATTTTTGTATTACCCGAGCGAGAATGAGGGTTATACGCAAGTTCGCACGAGTTTCGTAAAAGTCATATGACACAATTCCGAGGGTTGTAATTTCTTTATTACCGATTCTATTTCATTTAAACACATGGAAAGCGGTCTGCTTTCTTTGCGGTGGCCCGCTTCAGTGACGTCATGAACAATGGTTTGATGACGTCACAGACGACAAAATACGGTGACTCGCGCTGAAAAAATCGTTGCTAGGCAAAAGTGATATGTGCACATGTGCTCATATTGAAAATATGTCATCACTTATGATTAACCATATGGGTAATAAACATGTATACTATTAAAAACCCAACAAGCGTATTTGCATTTTTTTAAAAGAATTTATTGCTTTATGTTATGAGCAAAAATATAATTCTATTTTAAAGGTAAGAATTATGTTAGCAGTTATGTCACGTAAGAGATATGTTAGCAATGAGAATGAATAGAGGTGTGATTACTTGTATTCCTAAAACCATCAATATTCAACAACTTTAAAAACCTTAAGATACTTATTTTACTCTTAAACTCTGTGTATAAGATGATAAACTCATGTTTACCTACAAGAATAAAGAAAACTTTACCATTTATCATTCATGACAACCAAACAGGTTTTATGAATTGATAGATGGCAACACCAGACTACGCTATGATATAATGTTAGAAAAGCAGCAAACAAATAAACTGCTGGTGGATTTTGAAAAACTTTTCACACTATTTCATCACGCTCATACTTAAAGAAATTGGCTTTGGACCTAATTTAAGACCTTTGATCTCAATGTTGTCAAATAATGCCAGCTCCTTTTCAATAAAACGCTTACAAATGTCTTCACCTATATCAATTTTGCGTTTGGTATGTGCATATACTTCATCTCACTTCAAAGCTACGTTATGACCCTGAAGCCCCACCTGCTGCCTCCTACTACATGTCGGTAATGTTTGTAAGACATTTTGATGACAGTTGACTAACCTTCTTACTTATATTATATATATATATATATATATATATTATGGTGATATTCATCCTCACCCAGGCCTATCTCTTCGTAGTACTCACTAAAACATACGTAGTTGTAGGGACAAAACTGATTTACTAGTAGCTGAGTATTGTAACTACAATTTCAGTTGTTTATCCAAGATTTGGTTTCGTCATGTCAAGCTCTTATCCGATTTTATGAACGATGGCCATAAATCAAATATAAATCTGTATTAGCTTGTGTTTCTCAAGGTTCTGTTTTGGAACCACTGGTACATTCTGCATAATAAAGTACAAATGAATGCAAAGCCATTAAACCTTAAATTAAACTCTTACATGACTTTAATAGATCTCTCCTGTTCATTAGATCCTGTAGAAACTTATGGAACCATTGGCGAGATACTGGTCTAACTGACAACGTAGACAGACTTACAGATATCAAATTGTCAAATCTAAGGCAACGAAAATACTGACATACATAACGACCTCCAGTGGACTACGAATTAATTATGTGACAAAGACATTCATAACTAGATCAAAATGTATTTGTATCAGCAGGAATGGCCATCGGATTCCGTGTCAACAGAAATGCCATGATAAAAGGGAGACAACTAAGTGTGGGGGATGTTGTGTTGTTAGAAGATTTCACTGCCCAAGGAGGAAGTGGGATGTGGCCAGGATTGTGCAAATCTTTCCATGCTCAGATTGAATTGAATGACTTCACAATTAAACAATCAAATATGTTCATAAATATTATTTTCATTTGAATCTAATAATACACTCATCTAAACAAATTCTAATATGAAACTCAAGTCAATCAAATGATTAGAAAATGTGTTTGTCTGGTTTTCAATTCAATTTCATTGCATCATGTTATAATCAATAACAACAATAATGTCCATGGCGCATATTTGGAAATTCCATTAGGAAAATATTGTATCATAAATAACATAAATTCCATGCTTTTACAAAGAAGAATGGGAATTAACCTGCATTTGACTGATGAGAAAACATTTTGAACATTGCCTTTTTTGGAAAATATTTTGCATTAGGAACGGGATAACAAAAAAAACCTGCAAACTTTTTCATTTGCATGACATAATTCTCAAGGTAAGTTCAATTCTTTGAAATCCTATATCCCAAGAGAACGTGTTGATTCCTGAAATACATGGTTGAGCTCCTGGCCTAGTTAGCGAAATAGTCAGACTTATTTAGTTTTGAGAAAGAAGCGTCTGTAAAATATGTGGCAATGAGTCTGTATTGAAGAAAACTTAGAAAAGAAAAGAAAACTTTTTCATTGAAAAGGAATATTTCATATTTTGATTCATGCAGAATTTTATAATTGCAGACAGAATATCGTTTGTATTTAAAGTCGTATTTCGATTGTTGTAATTTTTCTTTCCCGAATTTCAGATGATGTTTTTTGCCAACACATAAGCATTTCTAGCAACTGCTATATATAATCATAAGGTTTACTAGTATATCATAGTTGTTTAAAGTATTTGTTATTTGTTATAATTCAAGTCCATTTATGAAAGTGTAATAGGTTTATTCAAATGATGTCAAATCAATTCAAAGATATATATCAATGTGAGGATACAAAGCAAATTACCATTTTTTATGCAAACATAACTTTTGAATTTTTCAATTAATGATTTTATCAAAATAAATATAAAAGCGAACTCAGTGTAAAAATAATTCTGTTACCATTACTTTGATTATAAAACGGGAATCTTACATTGTTATAAATTACAAATCCCAGTGTAACATGATATATATAATGCAAAACACGTCAGTATACCGCCACGTCCCGGGTTGCACACTTTTCACGAGCAGGAGCTCTCTTCGAATCCTGTTGATAAACATCTAACAGTCTTAGTTGATTTCTATGATAGATCCTTCATAATGGAGACATCTCGAGCTGGAAGACTCACATTAGTGAATAGCAACATTCGATTTTATTTCGAGGTTAAAAAGATATTGTACAAATTCATGTAACATACTTGAGTATAAAAGTTCAGCCTTTATTAATAAACACTGACATTCTTTCTTGTTCAAATCCGATGTACTTATCACAAAGAAGTATGGACACGTTCACTGTCCTCGTCAGTATGGCTAAATGGGCTGCACGCTTTTCACGTGCAAGAGCTCTCGTCTTTATGATAAAACTCTCATCACAGTTTACAAGTCTAATCGAATCGTGACTATCATTTTGGTGTAAATTTGTTGAATAAATAAATAAAACCACTGTTTATCTCTCTTGAAATATGAAATTGTTATTCAACCTCTTAAGGAACTAATCAAATATTCATCTCAAGCCTGTTGATTTTATTTGACATGTACATGGTAAGTTTGGGTATACCAAGTGAACATATCAACAAAGGATGATCCATTGTCACTGCAGTTTTTTTTTTATCGCAAATAACCAATTTCACGATTTTATTCTTAGATGCACAAGTTAATGAACGTACTTTTGTGATAAGCTACAAAACATTTATGATAATTTGTCCAATATACTTTATTTTGAATAACAGCATATGATTTTATAAAGATATATTTAGTGAAAGGATCTTTATTTCAAAGGCAATATAGTTCAATGGCTTTGAAATGTTAAAGAATACAAACAAATATGTATATATGTAAACAAACAATCGTTCAGCTAGTATAGGAATGGAAACATGACACATGTCAGTTTTTCACCTATTCAAATTGTGCTGCATTTCAGTGTCTATAATATTTGTGTCTACTTGAAAATGAAACATTACTCAAATG
Source organism: Phorcus lineatus (assembly GCA_921293015.1). Taxonomy (NCBI): domain Eukaryota; kingdom Metazoa; phylum Mollusca; class Gastropoda; order Trochida; family Trochidae; genus Phorcus; species Phorcus lineatus. Next base: position 10,744,422 of record OV121090.1, read on the forward strand.
TAAACACTTGAACATTGTAACCATCATCTATATCACTATAGTGTGTGACGTAAATTTGTCCTCTCTCATCCCAGTCTAAACCATAAGGACGACAGATCCCCTCCTGTGATGTCAGTATGTCTCTCACAAACTCTCCAGACTCATTCAGTACTATCACCTTGTTTTCTTGATAATCCGCAAAGAGTATGTGTCCTGTAGCAGTGCTGGTGATGCCTGTTGGACCTTTCAGTGCTCTGTCTCCTGTACCACCTCTCCCTGGGGAGTCACGCACACCACATGTACAGACATGGTCCCACAGTCAGTTATCAGGATGTTCCCTTGTCTTGTTGTACAGAGGAAGGATGGTATCTGTATGATCTTCTCTCCGTTGTGTATTGGACTGATAGAGCGCATCACGTTCCCACTCATATCTATGATATCTACACAGGGAGGAGAGAAAGAACCTGCTGCCAGTGTTGTTGGTGTTAGGGCAGTCAGACCAGTGTACTCCTTCTGTGTTGTTATGGTCGAGTCGAGGTTCAGGTCAGGGGTCACTGACACTACTGCTATTTGTTTAGAGCCATGAATGGTGACAGCTATCTTATTGTCATCTAGCTTAGTAATCCTGTTTGGGATATTGTTCATACTAAGTCGACTGTGATGCTGTTGATTGTTTCTCTTGAAGAAAGATTTGATACACTTGTTATTGTAGTCAGCGACAATGATTGTATCTGAACCTTTTACTTCCATGCTCACAGTATCAAAAACTAGTGGTTTTTCTTTATCCTCTTTGGTTCTGTAGTTTACAGTGTGGCTGAGTACTGGTGAAGATACAGTGTCCAGATCAAATACATCAAGGACCTGAATCTTCCCCAGGGACAATTCGGTCAATGCTCTTTCTAGTCTGTCCACATCCTGTGAGACCTCTATCTTAGTCCTCGTTCCTCTTTTCTTCACGTCTCCTACAGACTCTGCAGACTCAGACTCACTTGACTGGTACACATCATACATGTCCATCTCTCCCTCAGAGTTCAGAGCCTGATCTATCAACTCGGCCTGTTGCCTGTAAATGTTACTAGCCATATCTCCTGTTTTGATATCTATTTTCAGTTGATCCATCGAATGTAGTGCTGTAGATCGAATCTGAGACTCGACAGCTAATTTGTTCTCCTCAAGTTCCCTGGATCTGGCTTTAAATGACTTTAGTTGTTCGTCCTCTACTCTGGACTTTTTCATTAATGTTTTCTTTCTTGTCTCCAAGGAGCTTCTCATTTCCGGCAACACTCACATTTCCGGTGGTAGAGGATGCAACAGGACTGGCACAAGGCCCTCCTGCAATCTCTGCAGAAAAACTTGACTAACTCTTCCTTATGTTCCTGGCATGTAACCTTTGTCCGCCTCCTTGGTTTGACCTCATCAGTCACATCAGACACGTCGTGATATTTAGTGGAAGGACTCCGTTGATGTGCCTTGATACAAATGGAACACAGAGAGACATCACAAACTGGACACCAACTGACTGCTGGAGTTGTCTCCCCTTCGTCACGACACCAATTACAGTTTGTTGTGTCTGCAAAATAAAACATGGTCAAATGAATTCAACACATCTACAAGAATGTATTTATATTTGAATAGGTGTTAAACATGACAATGTCCCATGCTGCTAATCATGATACGAATGAAATTAATTTATTAATTTGCATTACATGGTTCGAATCATGCCTTTTCAACAACGATAAGTTAAAACAATTGTGATGATCATGGAAATCTTTGCGTACACACATGGAAAAACTTTAAAGATTTCTGACAAGTAGAAAAAAAAAAATTCGAAATGTAGTCTCAGTTACCGTAGTACCTCCTATGTAGGTTGTTACCTTATTTGAAGGCATTTGTTACAAAAGTTTTATTTAAAAAATGTGAATGGAAAGTCTGAAGAGTGTCGCGGTGATTTAGAAAATTAGTTAAAGTTCACCTTTATAGGATGTTGTTGGAAACACCCAAAGTAACATTTTACCAAATTTGACAGAGAGGCGATTAATGTGAAGTGAAACCAATACCTATCAATAAGAATCAATCAGTCTACTTAAGCACCAGGACCAATAGTATCGAGGAGACCTAGAATTAGTTAATTTCAAACATATTGTAGACGAAAGGACATGAACCAAATTAATATTAATGACATTTAGGAGTGCATGAATTAGCCTACCTTTAGCGCCAGGACCAATAGTGTCGAGGAGACCCTTGAGTAAGAGGGTTGGTCTCATCTGCCCCGCCCACTCCTCCACAGGTCGGGATGGATCTGGTACTCTCGTCAGTCTCCGGCAGAACGGACATGGAATCGACTTGGACCTGATGGCATCAGCTCTGGTTTTGGTGTAACCAACAATACACTGACCACAGAAGGAATGACCACAAGTCAGAGTGGACGGGTCAGTGAAGATATCATGACAGATGGTGCATGTCAGGAAATGATCCGTCAGTTTCTTGGCTGTCGCCATCTGAAATTATAATATATGCAAATAAATGTTTTGACTTCAATATACCTACATTTGTGTAATTACAATTTAGAATTATAAGAAATTATGAACAGAGGTTTTTAAACTAGCACGATTTCTTAATGTATATAACATGCATAAATATATATAGCGGGTCAAAGAATGGACTCAAACTCGAGCGAGAAAGACAGACAGACGGTTACAGTGACAGACTTATGACAAAATAATATACAAACACCAGACCATATGGCCAATGAGACCCGCTTAACAATGTGTATACAGATCATATGTTATAGAATTGAAAATACAATGGAAGTAGAAGATTTAGAATACGACAAAAGTTTGACACGAAAGCTTACGCCCATACGGCTAACTTAAGTGGCTAGTGGATTGACAATGTTTTTTAAATGGTAACAAGAGTAAAGACTTTTTCATACCTTATAACTGGATAAAACTTGGGTATGATAACTATCCTTTTAAAATAGATCATGCTGAATAGGAATAAACAAGTATAATTAACTAAGAAGTTAACTTCATCTTCCATGGCCTGATGACATCATTGGCAAATCCTATCTTCACAGGATGAGAACATTTACCACGTTCTACTTCTAATGAGAGTGTACCGCACCGTAGTTTACCTACAACACGTGGGTGCCATCTGGGCAATATAGACGTTACATATGGTTCTGGGGAAATAGTTTTCTTAAATTGTCTATATATTCGCAACCTTTTGCCATTTGGATCTAATAACACAAGGACTCCTGATGATCTTATAGCTGCATAAACTGGCCTGATAAAGTAAGTTCACAACTAGATATATGTAGCAGATCTCGCACTGTAGTGAAGAACACACTATATTATCCCATAGATTGCCGTGATCAACTAGAAATAACAGAAGGTCATCTATCAGATGTCATATGGGGCCGCCTATTGCAGAATCACAGTATTTCTAGCTTTTGTATCAAATCATCACGCCTTTACTCTGTCGACCTTCCTTCTTGCAGGAGGGGCATCGAGCGAGTATAGATTGCATACACTAGGGTTGTTCGATTAAAAAATCCATAACACTTTTTCGAAACTAGCGCAGTCAATGGCAAGGTGCAGGGCTTGATGGGATATCGTACCGGTACCGACGTAAATAAGTACGAATCTACGTAACGATGTAAAGAGCTGACTACTATGAGTACAATGTATTTAATAAACAGGGACATTTATTGACAAAACTAAATGTCAGGTTATAAAGTTAAAGCTGGTCCACAATTTGAAACTTGATTATCAAAGGATGGTTATAAAAAAGATGTTTAATTGATTTGAATTTATATTTTGGATCCGGGATTGGCTTTCGAAAAATGGCTAAGCTTACTGACTGGTGTGACAGGGGTTGTTGACTCCTTACACCCTTTACTTTTGTTTATACTAATGAGGTGCTTGATCCCCGACTACAACTGTTTTAGAGACTTTTTTTTCGACAATACATATCTCTGTGCTTTTATTAATGTGCAAAAATCAATTAAGCTCACTTCAGAAGAATGTCCTTTCTTTGAAAGATCAGATATTAATAATGATATTTTGTTTCAAATTGCTTCACCGCAGTTCAGCTGCCTAATAGAAGTTTTTGTGCTGGATATTTAGAACAATGCTTATCAGTTCAGGGACGGTAATCTATAATATCTATACAATATAAACACAATAGTTCAAAATACAAGACATTGTTGAAAATGATTCATTTGAATTTAAATAAACCATTTAGCAAGTGACTTTAGTCAGAAGCTAGATATATCTAATCGCAGGCTTGAAAAAATAGTAAAAAAGAAGAATTTGATATGAAAAAACACAAGTTTTATATTTGAAGTTACGTAATTTGTTTTACTTTAGTCCTTTCAGAATACCACCAATGTCTGTTTTTCTCACCATTTAAGAAACTAATTAGGAAAAAAAGGAATTTTTTATTTCAAAATTGTAAAAAATCAAATTAGTGTAACAGTGTTAAAATCTGAACTGTTAAATCAACAGTACGTTTTGCTAGATTTGTTATTGCTGTTATTGTATGACGGATTTCAATACAGAAGAAACAGTCTACTTCCCATCTTTGAATAAAAATAATACATACATTTAGTAAAACAGTTATGAGTGAAATAATTGTAGCGTAGTAATTAATTCAAGTATGTATATTAGTTCATTCATTAACGAAATATACATGCCTTTTCAAATTGATTCCAGCTAGACCTAAAATCCGTTTAGACAAAGAGGATAATTATAAATAACGAAGGTGATTTGATTTACTGAAGTCCGGGTACATGTATGTGCATGTCTTCTTAAACAACTAAACTCAAACCCGATTGCACATCATGTGATCATGATACAGGATTCTCATTGGCACAAAATATAACTACCTGTTATCTAACCGTACATATATTGATTTTTTACATATCGTAGCTTTAAGTGACCTACGCTTAAAGTGTGTAATGTTTGAGATTACTGTATCATTCTTGTCTTAAAAGACAGATAATAAGAGTAAATGCAGGTAAATAACACTATTGTTTTCAAAATATAATGCAACATAAAATCTGAAAGAGAAAATAAGAATGTTAAGAACACGTTAATCGATGTTGAAGGCAGCTGAATAACAGTTTATGTTTATATATTCAATCAAAGCCATAGCACGAGACAAAACTAGCTATATTATGTAACAAAAGGAATCGCTGTTGTCACTGTTTACACCTACCTTGATTCCCACCTGTCTGTTTTAGCGGGAGCCTATAGACCTGTCCTACTTCCGCGTGCAAGTTTAGGCACTATAGACGGTGAAAGGGGAAACTGTTCCTCGTGTCATAAAGTCCAACTCATATCTTGTTTAGCAATGAGATATACATAGCATAAACATAACTGCCACTTGATGGTGCAAATTTCTTATAGCTTAGTTTAACTTTATTTTCATGTGAAACACCATGCTTGAAATGATACATGTAGTTTCATAAGCTTTTGATAATAGGTTAAGATAGCAAAATTCTCGTGACCAAATACACGTTGCTTTTATACACACTTTAAATTGATGTTATTGACGAAAATCCCAGTAAATATACTTCACTGTTTAAGGAATTCTTGCACAATATATCATGCAGATACCTCAAATAGATCACAAGGGCGTTGTCGCTTCTCTTTTGTTTCTTTAAGCTGCTACTGAGCTACAGTGTATATAAATTGTGATTCCAAACTGACAATGAAACTTTAAACATGATTTCATATTTCTAGGGCTTTTGGTTCTGGAGAAGAAGACAGTTTTTGAGTTGTTATCCTCAATGTAGTTATATTGTGTCGCATTGTCATAAGATTTCAGAAATTTTGAGGCAAGGGTTATTTACACATATATACGATTTTATCATTTCAGTGCTTAATATGTAATTCTCTTTTTCGTGGTCAAATTGTGATATGGTTCATATGATTTTATAGTATGAAATATGAATAAAGACGAATGTGCAAATGTTCAAAATGAAGGATAAGAATTATAAGTTTCTTCAAAGGAATACTTTTCAAGATTTGAGGCTGATTGCTCTAATTCTTTTGGAAGAAAAAGAATAATAAATCTAAATTGTTCATGCCAATGAGCTAACAATTTTACAAAGGATTGTCAACTCTCCTTAATCTGTTCTTTTCGAGACGATAATGTCGCAACAGTGGCGGATTCAGGGGTAGGGTTGGGAGGTAATGGTTAGGGTTATGTATACCGACAACTATACAAGTTTAGTCCATGAACTGTACTAATGTTTTATTGATTGAACTGACAGAGATTAAACAGTAAAATAGAACTTGCTCATTTTCCCGTTATTGGTCAAGTACTGTAATATTCGCTTGTACACAATAAAACAATTTGTTATCAAATAGTATATGTTTGCTAAAAGTTTTCTTTTCATATGTTGATTAAACAGGTTATTTCTAATGCATAATTTGGATAGGTTATCGCAAAACGAGCTGATTTCGACGTTCTGGTGTTTTCGACGATTGCATTTCTCGCTCCGTATCGCGAGAATGAGCGCACGATTGCCGATCAAAAGGGGTTTCATTGGAAGAGCGGACGCTCATGTGCTGTTGTGATAAAATTAAACTTCATTTGAAATTTGGATATTAAGTTAACCAATGTTACTGTTTATAGCCCGTAATCCTTAGCACCATTTCACTTACAATTTCAAAATCCAATTTTTCAAAAAATAAGCAGCGTAAAATCTGTAATATCAGTCGTCCGCTTCCGACGATCAATCTATTAATAGAAAGTCACGTGATCAGAACTTCCATTGGACGACGAAGCGAAACATATGGCACGCCTGTAAAGTCTAAATTAATGGCTCTGGGATTGAAACGTAAAAAATTGCAAGATAGATTCTTGCACGCGCTCTCACAAATTAGTTAATTTTTAATTTTGTTTCTAATTATTTGAGTTTTCTCAATGTTTGAGGACGAGGATACCAAAAATATTTCCCTGAAGGGCTTTATTACATATTGCATATTAAATATATTACCCAAGCGGCACGTGCTTAGTCACACGTGCAAAACGTTACCATTGGTGTAATTTAATGAACAAAAACTGACAAATGCTGAAAATTATTATTGTTACACGCGAATATTTTCATTTAAGTGACAGTAAAAATCACATGCATTGAATATTGATCGATAACTGGATTTTTGGTGCGGCAAGTTATCTTAGATCTACTTACTCACAGACTTAGTGCTAAGTACATATGTGGCAGAGATTTCAATGCTTAGTGTTCATTCTATTACTGAGTGAATTCATACTTCGAGATCTAAAGATATATAATTGTTTGTAAGAAAACATGCATCATTTTATTTTACTCACAGCACTCGAATTGAAAAGTAAAATTGTAACTGGAAAAATACCATTTACTTCCAATTTAAGCTGAAAATGCTGTTCATTACCCTCAGTAATGATGTTTTAGATGAACATTTTGTGTATCAATGTTTGAACTTCATTCGAAACTTTTTTTAATCATCCTTAATATTTAAAATTATTCCCACGTGACGCAGTTATCGCTAACTATTGTAAGCAATAAGTTTAGAAGCTGTGCGGCGTTCCATATTAGTTATTACGCACTCCAAACACCACCGTCGAAAACCCATACAAAATCCCCGGATGTAAAGATCGGCAATAGAATCGCCGATGCGATATTGTAATAGTTTTTTTTTTATGGATATGCCCCATAATTGGTTTTGAAAGCGATAAATATGTCCTCTGTCACCCACGGTTAGTAAAATAGTACGTTTCGTGATATTATAAAGAGAAAAAATGTTTTTGTCTTACATCGTCGAAAACCCCTGACACCGGGATATATCAAACAATCGTTATGTATTAACATACATACGAGGGGAAGTCAATAAGTTCACAATGTATGTGATATTGATTTTATATTTCAATGTTATATCCCTGCACACTATATATATCCTTTGCGCACTTGTCGTTGCGGTTGAAGTCTTTTGACTGGACCCAAGCTGCCTTGAGTTACTCATCTTCTCTAAATCTTGTGCCACGCAAGAGTGATTTCAAATTGTGAAACAGATAGAAGTCGCTTGAGCCATATCTTGAGTGTAGGGGGTTGGTGAAGTTGTTCAAAGCCACATTGTTGAAGTTCCGTCTGTGCAATACGTCTCTTGTACACTGGAGCGTGAAGAAGCATAACTCTAGTAGTCAACATGCCGCGCCTCTTCTTCTTGCTCGTCGCTCTCTATTGCTTCAACAAGTCAGCATAGTAGAATCCTGTTATTTTAGTTTTAAAGTCTAAAACAATGAAGCCCCTTGTATCGATGGATACGTAGAAACAAATTTCGTATACATTGAAAAGAAATATTTCTGCATTTTAATCAACGCAAAACTTTCAGACAAAATATCGTCTGTTGCTAAAGTCGTAATTCGATTGTTCTAACTTATTTTCCTATTTCAGTTCACGTGACTAGCGCTGAAAAGTAAATAAGCATTTCTAGCAACTGCTATATGATCATTATGTTTACTTTGTATAGATTTATAGTATTTTTTGTACATTATTTAACTCCATTTGTGAGAGTGTACAAGGTTTACTCAACAGAGTAACATATCAAGTCGTTTCAAAGAAATAGTCATGTGAGGAAATAAAGCCAATTATCATATTTAACGAAAGAATTATTTTTTAATTTTTATATTTCATGATTCTATCAAAATAAATATAAATTGACCTCTATGTACAAATAATTCAGTGACCATTATTGTGTTAAAATGGGCAATCTTACAGTGTTACAAATTACAAACCCCAGTATAACATAATATCTATAATGCAACATGTGCAGGGTAAATGTCCAGCGTTTTGACACTCTGTCCTTCATACTGTTTTCAATTTGATATTGATACCAGGCAGATGAATTATCATTTTGCACTAATTCACCTGTCACGTCATGGGCTGTACACTTCTCACGTCCAGGAACTTTCTTCTGTTGATAAACATCTAAAACTTTCAGATGACTTCTACAATAGATGAACACATTGTGACCTGGAGGACTGGGGGATAAAAATCAACATACTATATTGAGGATGAACAAATATATAAGAAATTAATGTAACATAATACAGTTTAAAATTTCAGCCTTTATCAATAAACACTCAGACATTCTTTCTTGTTAAAATCCGTTGTACATATCACGAAGAATAAGGGCCTTTCACGGTCCTGGTCAGTTGTTACGACTCTAAATGGGCTGCACGCTTTTCACGTGCAAGAGCTCTCGTCTTTAATAATCAAAACGCTCATCACAGTTTACATGTCTAATTGAGTGAGTGAGTGAGTTGGGGTTTAACGTAATTTAACAATATTTCAGTTATTAAACACGTGGATGACAAGCATCCAAAAGAGAGTGGACAGATCAGGGAGAAAGGGATCGAAAGGATGAGGGAAGAGACGGAAAGAAAGGCTTAGTGAGAGACAGAAAGCAGGTATTTGAAGGACTCAAATTTGGTGTGGCTTCTACCCCGTCGACCTGTCCAGCTTGGGTGCCCCTACCAGGAACATGTAAGCTCCGGCTGGCATAGCTCTTGGGGTCTCTGAAGCACACACAACACCACACTACGATAAGGTATTGAGTCCAGTGATGGCATGTCTAATTGAATCGTGACCATCATTATGGTGGAAATTTATTTAATGAATATCTCTCTTAAAATTTATCATCTTTATAAGGCCTGATAATGATAATGCATTTATTCTGATATGTTTGGCAACATTCAGCCAAACTTGATGTTTGCATGCAAACATAATGACAGAAACTTTGTCACTTGGAGTAGTTTTGAATATGTTTAATTCTGAATAACATTCATAGGAATAGAATATATATTATAAGGGAAATATGTGTAATTTCTATCTTCAAAAATAAACAAAATTTTAGACTAACTTCTTCAAACATTTAACAATTATGATAATGATAATAATCAATAAACATGTGATAAATGAAAATTCTTATTCCACAACTAAGGAAATCAATTGTAAATATTCTTCTCAAGTCTGTTCATTTTATTTGACATGTATATGTAAGTTTGGGAATAGCAAGTGTACATACCAAAAAAGGATTATCCATTGAGCAGTTTATTTATCACAAATATAAAATTTCATGATTTTATTCTTAGATTCAAAAGTTGATGAACGTATTTTTGTACTGAAGGTTTACATATTCATGTTAAATTGACCAATAGGCTTTATCTTGAATAATGGCATTTGATTATATAAATATCTTTATTTAAATGATTTGATTGATTTCAAAGGCAACACAGTTTAACGGCTTTGAAATGTAGGTCAATACAAACAATTATGTATTTATATAAACAAACAATCGTTCTGCAAGTATAGGAAACATGACAAATTTCTTTTTTTTTCACCTATTCAAATTGTACTGTGTTTTAGTGTGTATAACATTTGTGTCGACTTGAGACATTACTCAAAAGTAAACACTTGAACAGAACCAACAGCATCTGCATTATGGTGTGCGACGGATATTTGTCCTCTCTCATCCCAGTCTATACCAGAAGGACCACAAATCCTCTCCTGTGATGTCAGTAGGTCTCTCAGAAAGTCTCCAGACTCATTCAGCATTATCACCTTGTCTCCTTCACAGTCCGTCACGAGTATGTGTCCTGTAGCAGTGCTGGTGATGCTTGCTGGAAACATCAGTGCTCTGTCTCCTGTAGGGGAGTAGTTAAACACCACCTCTCCCTGGGGAGTCACACATACAACAGACTTGGCCCCAAAGTCAGATATCAGGATGTTCCCTTGTCTTGTGGTACAGAGGTAGGCTGGTTTCTGTATGATCTTCTCTCCATTGTGTATAGGATTGATAGAGCGCATCACGTTCCCTCTCATATCTATGATATCTACACAGGGAGGAGATTCAGAACCTGCTACTAGTGTTTTTGGTGTCAGGGCAGTCAGACCAGTGTACTCATTCCGTGTTGTTATGGTCGAGTCGAGGTTCAGGTCAGGGGTCACTGACAGTACTGCTATTTGTTTAGAGTCGGGAAGGGAGACAGCTATCTTGTCATCTAGCTGAGTAATACTGGTTCGCTCACTTTTGATACTCAGCCGACTGTGATGCTGTTGATTGTTTATCTTGAAGAAAGATTTGATACACTTGTTTTTGTAATCAGCGACAATGATTGTACGTGAACCGTTTACTTCCATGCTCACAATATCAAGAACCTGTGGTATTTCTTTATCGTTTTTGGTTCTGCAGTCTACAGTGTGTCTGAGTACAGGTGAAGACACAGTGTCCAAATCAAATACATCAAGGACTTGGATCTTCCCCAGTGACAATTTGCTTAGTGCTCTTTCTAGTCTGTCCACATCCTGTGAGAACTCTATCTTAGTCCTTGTTCCTCTCTTCTTCACGTCTCCTACAGATTCTGCAGTCTCAGACTCACTTGACTGGTACAGATCATACATGTCCATCTCGCCCTCACAGTTACGAGCCTGATCTATCAACTCGGCCTGTTGTCTGTGGATGTTACTAGCCATGTCTCCTGTTTTGATATCTACTTTCAGTTGATCCATCTGTTTATCTGTGACTCCATTCAGTTTATCCAGTAGTTCCTTCTCCTTCTTCTTAACAGCATCAATAACTCTCTGTGATGTAGATCGAATATGAGACTGGAGAGATGATTTGTTCTCCTCAAGTTCCCTACATCTGGATTTGAAAGATTTCAGTTGTTCCTCCACTACTCTGGATTTGTTCATCAATGTTTCCTTTCTCGCCTCCAAGGAGCTTCTCATTTCTGGCAACATGGACTCCAGAGACACGACTGAATCACACTTCCGGTGGTAGAGGATGCAACAGGACTGGCACAAGGCCCTCCTGCAATCTTTGCAGAAGAACTTGACAAACTCTTCCTTATGTTCCTGGCATATGACCTTTGTCCTCCTCTTGACCTTGACCTCTTCAGTCATATCAGACACGTCATGATGTTTAGTGGAAGGACTTCGTTGGTGTGCCTTGAGACAATTAGAACATAGAGAGACATCACATACAGGACACCAACTTACTGCTGGAGTTGTCTCCCCTTCGTCATGACACCACTTACAATTGGTTGTTTCTGGAAAACAAAGCATGTCCATATATAACCAACTGCTTCTGAGGAACATCTTGAATTGAGTGTTAATTTTATTTGAGTTTAATTAAATGAATAAAACTTCAAACAAATTAAAGACGAAAAGACTCAATCAAAATATTAATGATATTTAAGAGTGCATCCACCAACCTACCTTTGGCGTCAGGACCAATAGTATCGAGCAGACCTTTGAGTAGGAGGGTTGGTCTCATCTGCCCCGCCCACTCCTCCACAGGTCGGGAGGGATCCGGTACTCTCGTCAGTCTCCGGCAGAACGGACATGGAATCGACTTGGACGTGATGGCATCGGCTCTTGTTTTGATAAAACCAACAATACACTGACCACAGAAGGAATGACCACAAGTCAGAGTGGACGGGTCATTGAAGATCTCGTGGCAGACTGCGCACGTCAGGAAATGATCGGTCAGTTTCTTGGCGGTCGCCATCTGGTGGAGTGAAAAAGGAAATAAAATAAAGACTTGAATGTTTTGGAGCAGATTATTTATAATTCTTCACTAGCTACTTCCCATTGAAAGAAAGATCGCATAAGTGTCTGTATGGACTTTGTAAGTTCTATCATTAACTTTATAGATAGGATCAATGACACAATCAAAAGTAAATATTGAATTATCAATATGTGTAAAACGCAAATATGTTTATTAAAAAGGCATTTAGGGTCATGCAATAAACTATGTAAATGAATATTATTTAAGAATAATCAGATGCGTTTTTCCTATCTAACAACATCATGAACAACATTGTAAAATCAAAGGAAATAACCAATGTTTTTTTAAATTGAAAGCCGTTTTGCCACTACTCACCCACGCAGAAACCTTTATAAGCGATCTAAATATAACTGTATATGGAATGGAGATGCATAAAATCTGGTCCTGTATTTGACCCGATTCGAAATGTATCAGATATGTATACCCAGTTTATCATATTTCTTCATTGCTGAGATAACTCTTTTTTTCGATTTATTAGTGCTATGATATTTTCGGTAACGCAATGACATGCTGGTTTGATGAAGAATAGACATTTGGATTTATTTTCATACGTTGCTTGATTAAATACCGAATACACTGATCAAGTAGCTTATAAGACTTTTATCAACCAATGAGACATATGACAACAACAACATCTTCACAGCTGGCACTAGGGCATTCGAAACTACATTTACGCCTGAAAAAACGAACACTCTTCCACAGAACTACACAGCCTATGACCTATGAACTATCTAGAAAATAGTCAACCAATAGCATCGCTTGATATGCGAGTCAGAAATATCAAGATTGCACTGCTTTGTTCGCAGGTTTCCGCCTGCGTTCTATTTGGTGGATCAATGCAGAACTGTTAAAAACAGTGTTTTCAAACATTTACAACACCTTCTTTGAATTAATGCGAATAGCATTTGATTTAATCTCGCTCATGTAAGGTGAGGTGAGTTGGTGTTGAGCGCCGCTTTCAAGATTATTTCATTTATATCGCGGCTGCTACTACTATTGCAGGGAGAAAGCCCGCAACACCATTGTGGCTATGCATTGCGGTGAAACCTGCGAGCATCGGCTGGAACCAGCGAACCATGGGTGGTACTGCGCTGAATTTCAGTGTAGCATTGCACCAAAACCTGACTGCGTGTAGAACAGTTCTCTACTGCCAACCCCGCTCATGTAAGGACTTCGCCATGATGCAGAAGAGCGAAAGCTAACTATGCTATTGGAGGCTCTCTGTTGGCTGAAATTTTATCGTGAACCACTGCAAACAAAAACTGTTTGATTGGCTTGATCTTAGGTTAGAGTACGTCAGTTTTAGTGGAGTTATATATAAGCCATTCGAATTGTTACTATTGAAACGGTGACGCTGGTTGAACAACTAACTTTGATTGCATGTGTCACACTTGCCTTAATTATGAATTCATTAGCAGCTTGGCAGCAACATATCAATCCGCAATATTTCTTCTCACAGTCAAGTGAAGTCAAAGGAGTTTATTTGTAATGAGGCCAAAGGCCAATGTACAAAAATACATAAGCAAAACAAAAATTACAAGTTAATTTTTTATTGTGTCTATATACACATTTCTTTTGGCAAAGGCATGATAAATGAATTACTGAAAACGTTTGATTATATTATCCTGAAATGTACATAACAGGCTTCTAAATTTATGCATAGGCGGTGATACAGAAAAATATTCTGGAAGAAATTTTCTTCGAAGATCCTTATACAAGTGGCACACGAGAGCGAAATGGTACTCAGTCTACACAGTTGCCTTCGATCTGCTTGTCAGATTAGCATATTTTCAGCCAATAAAATCAATTACTTCTCACACACTACAAAAGATTTAATTGCAGTCCATTGACCGGATTTACAGTGTATATTTATTGAGATCGGTGTGCTTATGATATGATTTTGTTGAATTTTGACGAAGCAAAATGCTTTTTGCAATTTGGAAATATTTGAAGAAGAGTTATCATTAATTTCATTAACAGTCAATCGCAAAACTCTATCCTGCCTTGAATAGGAGAACGTTTTTGATATATCTCGTTTAAATTGACGTTGTTATCGGCAAACTGAATGCATGCAAGGTGATTTAGAAGTATTGATTGATGTCACAAAGTTCATGGCAGCAAAGGGAAGTAATAGAATGATCAGGTTGAGCCTACTATGGTCCCAGGGTATGGTGGATTATTATTGGAACGTTTACCCCGGGTTACCGAGGATGAACTGAACATTTGAGTGATAGTAGAATTAGTTAATTTAAAAAGATTCAAGAAATCGAGCGAAGTCAAGAGAGAGGTCAAGATGTCAAGAGATAGGTCAAGAGAGATCAAGAGATATTGAATATTATATAGTGGTCCGTAATGTTTGTATCGAGTATTGCTAACGGACCAAACAGAGAAGACCTGGTCTGAAGTTTGCATTAACATGTTGATAAATTTGAGCATTTATCATGTACGGTTAATTAACCATGGAAAAAGTTTCTGACAGATACATACCTGTTCTTGGTACGTTTTCACCTGTGTGAGGTTCTGACAGTATGGGTCCAGGTGGGCGTGTTGGTTGATATTGAACCTTGTTATACAATGTACATCACATCATGTTGACACGTGATACTTGGACTGGAGATACCTCGATGCAGATAAGATAAAAATCGGCTTGTAGTCCGTTGATTTCTTTTCTCCACATACTTTAAAACACAATGTTTTAGAAATTAAAAGGTATACATGTTTGGTAACTCATACAAGTTAAAATCATATTATTCGATCATGAGGCCTCAATCAATCACCAATAGTGGTATGTCATTCTCATATAGCTAGTCGTCAATAGATTGAAGAATGATTTTTTTGAACTCGTCAATAGTCTCATAGAAATAACACGTCATGACGCTCGTGTTGCACATTCAAATAAAGTATTCATGGATAAGCATTCTGGACATGTTGCAGGTTGTTGTTGCAAAATTACAGCAAAGAAGGGAAGACTTTATGTAGACTTTATTGAGATACTCAATGATTTTATAGTATTATATTTTTGGTTTTCATAAGTGTCACAAGCCACTTCATTCAAAACATATTACACAACATCAACCTAAAATGTCAAATACATGATAATTATTAGATTTCAATGAATTTCAATCAACAACATAAATACAAACGCGTCGTCTCTGACTCTTACCAGTCTGTGCACCTCAGTAAGTTGTAAACAGACTAGAGATAGATAAGATAAGATAACAGTTGGCCTTTTAAGCTTTAACTACATCCAGCAAGAGTACAATAATAACATGTTCTGTATGGTATGCATTAAACGTAGGATCTTTATAAATGCACTGCCCATTAAAACTGATATAATATAGTATTTTGGCGTCCAGTCAAACATACAAATATCAAAACAATCCTGTAGTTCCAACTGTTGTTTTTTTGTGGTCAAATCTATCAATGACAAACTTTTTACATTGATCGATCTCTCTATCTCCCTACCTCTGTAAGTTATGAAATAATAATTCGATACTAAAAGCATAAGGAGTCATTGAGTAACTTTGAAATGTATCTCACTGAAGCATTGCGTTTAAACATTGCTGAAGGCAGACTGTTCTACATTGCGCAGATTCAATTGCTGCGTTGGATTCGAGCAATATATTTGAGGAACTCTTTGTTGTGTTATGCCATGACAAGATATCAAATCCATCTCGCGGTTTCAGAAAAAGAATGTTGCGTTGATTATCCGTTGTCACTATGTCTGATTGCAAATGATGTCAAAACGATATCTTGATATCGTGATATTTGTACTTAAAATATATATACAGGTAGATGAACAAACTTTTGGGATGAAGCCATTTAATCGCTAATCTGTCCGTCAATTGCAGAATTTAAAATTTTAACCAAATGCATGGTCCGGCTCGATTTCTAAAACTAAAAATTCATTCCAGCCAATAACGTATTATTCGTCTTATTTCTTATAAAGGTTAAGTGATAAATATGTATTCAGAGAACATTATTATGGCAATCAAGGATACTACTGCACTTCAGACATTTCGAGTTATCAATGCGTAGTTGATGCATGCTGCTTGATGAAAAGCATCTGCAGAGGAAAGATCATCAATTTGCAAAGCATATATAAGCATTCATATAAAAATATAATTATATTATATAAGTTTTGAAGTAGCAAAAGAGAGGAATGATAAATCGTATGCTGTTTATTTTACCATAAGTGGTGAAATACCGAATTCTAACAGTGGAATCAATCCGGCATCAGGTCAAAGTAGTGGTTAAATGGTCAATGGTTAAAGCCCCAGAGTCATGAATCGATGGTCTCAAGAAACAAATTCTCTTATGAGGTCACACTGTTACCTAGGCGACAGATCTTTTAATTGTAAATCCTGAACATTGAAAGCATAATTTTACTAAGTTATTGTGTATATATAATTGTCACGCGACAAACTTTAAAAAAGAATTGTATGAAGATGCAATGCTCCTTTTATCAAGTAGAGCTATTTATAGGTACGGTTTTAATGTCAGATGTAATCTGTAATCTGTAATCAATACAGACTTAAGTACAGAATAGTTGAACAATCCGGATACTGTCATTTCATTCTCAGGTCAGCTGCATAGCATCACCACCACTGGACTCAATACCTTATCGTGGTGTGGTGGTTTGCGTGCTTCAGAGATACTGAGAGCTATGCCAGCCGGAGCTTACATGCTCCTGGTAGGAACACCCAAGCTGGACAGGTCGACGGGTAGAAGCCAGACTAAATTTGAGTCCTTCTAAAACCTGTTGTCTGTCTCTCACTATGCCTTTCTTTCCGTCTTTTCTCTCATCCTTTTGATCCCTTTCTCCCTTGTCTGTCCACTCTCTTTTGGATGCTTGTCATCCACGTGTTTAATAACTGAAATATTGTTCAAAGCACGTTAAACCCCAACTCACTCACTCACTCACTGCATAGCATCAACCACAAAATAACGCTTTTAATATGACAACACTTTATGAACCTGGTATTTTGAAGAGAGTTAACTCAGATACTCAGATACTCAAGGTTCTTTTGGATCAGTGATAAATCATCGTATGCATGTGGCAATGTGGATAGTATTTGGAATTTCTATTGAGCAAATTCATTGTTTAACAATTAAAGGTTGTCCTTCATGCTCGTTTGATTTAATTATGACTTAAAACTCGCAAATTTGTCACAAATTAATCTAATGTGAATCAGAAAAAGTGATTTTGAAATATATTGGACAGTAATCAATCATTAGTGCCGAAAGGGTATTATACTATTTTAAAAATATGTTTTGTACCTATACACAAAGTAGCCTCAATTGCACTGCGCATCGCTTTATAATTGGTTATCTGCTTAAAGGAGTTACCTCCCTTGTTTGACTCGAGGTTTAAGCGTTTGCACACACTTGTAGTTAGCAGCAGGAAGCACACACACCCATGTCTTTAGCGCAACACCCACCTAAATATGCAGCTATAACACCTTTTCATTATGAATAAGCTTTTGGGAGTTTGTTTAAAGTTCACTTTGTGTAAGATCACCGCATTTTGATCAGTAGGAGTAACGTAGTTTCCCATCTAAATAAACGTTTATTTTCCGGTTTTCACATGCGCTGTTAGCTGTTAAGAGTCCCGTCTATTTGTGACTGGTAGCATATGTTTCTACATCATTTCGTTTTGACTGTACAAAATATGACCTATGGCTTATACTGCAAAGCCAGAAGTTATAAAAATTAATTTTCTAATGTTTTTGTTCACACGATACTGACCTTTTTGAAATACCTAATTAAAAATTTTGTATAACAGGCAAATTGTTTCAAACATAATATAACAGTATGGACAAACACATTATGAAATTCAGTGTGATAAGTTCTTTGTTTACATTTTTCTTTCAACGTAATAGAAATAATATATTTCAAGCATTTCAAAGTACTTCATTTCGACAACATTTCCATTCATTGAGTGGGAAAAGTAAAACGTTGTTCATGACACATCCGCTTCATGCAATTTCAGGTCATTGTTTATGTTTTAACACACATTTATACTTTCACTGAATTATTTACACTCAGCGGTTTCTATTATAATGAATATTACGGTTTCAATCAAAATCTCTTTGGATTTAAAACCGATGTATATTTCATAGAGATCAATTGACACTTTACATCGATTCACCCCCTCATCAGTTGTCACGACTTAGCACGGGTTGCATGCTTTTCACGTGCAGGAGCTCTCATCTATACTCAGTTTACTTCATAAATAAATCAGTCATTTTCATGCGTATGAAAATTTGATATAAAGGGAAATGTTTCCAACTTATGAATTGTTAATTTCAAAAAGCCCTAATTTTGATTTTGAATTACTTTTAAAATGCGAGTAAAGAGCCAACTAAAGTCGATAAATCCGCAAAAGGCTCGGTCAATTTGAACCGTTTGGTAGCTTGTAAATGTTATTCCGTTTTGATCACAAAGTGAAAATGGTAAAAGAATTTGGACATTATTATCATCTTTGCAAAATCTGAATTATGTGACCTGAATCTTAAAACATTAATTCATTTGTCATTGGTCAATCATTCATTTTCGTTTAAAGTTAATATTGACAATATCGTCGAAAAATAAAGAAAATTGGGATTATAAACTTCTGATTAATTTTATTCATTTCATCAGACATTCACAAGAAAAGTTTGAGAAAAAATAATATACACACTGAAAAACGACAATTTAACGTCAGAGCAGTTGATTTATCGAAATTGACTTCAAATTAAAAAATAGATTATTCTCATTATTATTTTACTAAGCAGGTAAAGCAGGTAAAGGGATCTTTCAGATAGAGCTGTTTATATTCAAAGTTATACACATATTTATTTATATATATATTTAAATTTTGATTCTATGAAAAATTAAACTAATAATTGTTCGGCAAGTAAAGGTATAGACACATAAGACATTTGAGTTTTTCATCTATTCACATTGTTCTGTATTTCCCTGTGTATAATATTTTGTCGTCTTGACATATTACTAAAAAGTAAACACTTGGACTGGGCCAATTCTATCTTCACTATGGTGTGTGACGTATATCAGTCCCCTCTCATCCCAGTCTATACCAATAGGAAGACGGATCCCCTCCTCTGATGTCAGTAGGTCTCTCACAAACTCTCCAGACTCATTCAGCATTATCACCTTGTTACCTTCACAGTCCGCCACGAGTATGTGTCCTGTAGCAGTGCTGGTGATTCCTGCAGGCATTCTCAGTGCTTTGTCTCCTGTTGGGGAGTAGTTGAACACCACCTCTCCCTGGGGAGTCACACACACCACAGACTTGGTCTTATAGTCAGATATCAGGATGTTCCCTCGTCTTGTGGTACAGAGGTAGCCTGGATTCTGTAGGATCTTCTGTCCAATGTGTATTGGACTGATAGCGCGCATCACGTTCCCTCTCCTATCAATGATATCTATACAGGGAGGAGAGACAGAACCTGCTGCCAGTGTTGTTGGTGTCAAGGCAGTCAGACCAACATATTTCTTCTGTGTTGTAAAGGTCGTGTCAAGGGCCAGGTCAGGGGTCACTGCCACTACTGCTATTTGTTTACAATGAAGGGTGACAGCAATCTTATTGTCATTTAGCTTGGTAATCCTGTGTGGGTTGTTCATACTAAGTCGACTGTGATGATGTTTATTGTTTCTCTTGAAGAAAGATTTAATACACTTGTTTTTGTAATCAGCGACAATGATTGTATCTGAACCTTTCACTTCCATGCTCATAATATCAAAAACTTGTGGTTTGTCTTGATTCTCTTTGGTTCCGCAGTCTACAGTGTGGCTGAGTACAGGTGTAGACCCAGTTTCCAGTTCAAATACATCAAGGACTTGAATCTTCCCCAGTGGCCATTCGCTCAATGCTCTCTCCATTCTGTCCACATCCTGTGAGAACTCTATCCTTGTCCTCGTTCCTCTCTTCTTCACGTCTCCTACAGACTCTGCAGCTTCAGACTCACTTGACTGGTACATATCATACATGTCCATCTCACCATCAGAGGTCAGAGCCTGATCTATCAACTCGGCCTGTTGTCTGTAGATGTTACTAGCCATATCTCCTGTTTTGATATTTGCTTTCAGTTGATCCATCTCTTCATCTGTGACTTCAGTCAGTTTATCCAGTAGTTGCCTCTCCTTCATTTTCACAGCGTCAATAACTCTCTGTGCTGTAGATCGAATCTGAGACTGGACAGATGATTTGTTCTCCTCAAGTTCCCTGGATCTGGCTTTGAAAGATTTCAGTTGTTCCTCCTCTACTCTGGATTTGATCATCATTGTTTCCTTTCTTGTCTCCAAGGAGCTTCTCATTTCCGGCAACATCGACTCCAGAGACACGACTGACTCACACTTCCGATGGTAGAGGATGCAACAGGACTGACACAAGGCCCTCCTGCAATCTCTGCAGAAAAACTTGACTAACTCTTCCTTATGTTCCTGGCATGTAACCTTTGTCCGCCTCCTGACCTTGACCTCCTCAGTCATATCAGACACGTCATGATGTTTAGTGGAAGGACTCCGTTGGTGTGCCTTGATACAAATGGAACACAGAGAGACATCACAAACTGGACACCAACTAACTGCTGGATTTGTCTCCCCTTCGTCACGACACCAATTACAGTTTGTTGTGTCTGCAAAATAAAACATGGTCAAATGAATTCAACACATCTACAAGAATGTATTCATATTTGAGTGTCGCGGTGATTTAGAAAATTAGTTTAAATTCACCTTTATAGGATGTTGTTAAAGGAAACACCCAAAGTATCATTTTACTAAATTTGACAGAGAGGTGATTAGTGTGAAGTGAAACCAATACCTATCATTAAGAATCAATCAGTCTACCTTTAGCGCCAGGACCAATAGTGTCGAGGAGACCGTTGAGAAGGAGGTTTGGTCTCATCTGCCCCGCCCACTCATCCACAGGTCGGGAGGGATCCGGTGCTCTCGTCAATCTCCGGCAGAACGGACACGGAATCGACTTGGTCCTGATGGCATCAGATCTGGTTTTGGTAAAACCAACAATACACTGACCACAGAAGGAATGACCACAAGTCAGAGTGGACGGGTCAGTGAAGATCTCATGACAGATGGTGCATATCAGGAAATGATCCGTCAGTTTCTTGGCTGTCGCCATCTGAAATTATAATATATGCAAATAAATGTTTTGACTTCAATATACCTACATTTGTGTAATTACAATTTAGAATCATAAGAAATTATGAACATTGGTCTAGCACGATCACGTATTTAACATGCATAAATATATATAGCGGGTCAAAGAATGGACTCAAACTCGAGCGAGAGAGACAGACAGACGGTTACAGTGACAGACTTATGACAAAATAATATACAAACACCAGACCATATGGCCAATGAAACCCGCTAAACAATGTGTATACAGGTCATATGTTATAGAATTGAAAATACAAAGAAATGGAAGTAGAAGATTTAGAATACGACAAAAGTGTGACACAAAAGCTTACGCCCATACGTTTAACTTTAATGGCTAGTGGATTGACAATGTTTTTTAAATGGTAACAAGAGTAAAGACTTTTTCATACCTTATAACTGGATAAAACTTGGGTACGATAACTATCCTTTTGAAATAGATTATGCTGAATAGGAATAAACAAGGATAATCAACTAAGAAGTTAACCTCATCTTCCACAGCCTGATGACATCATCACCGTAGTTTACCTAGAACACTTGTGCCATCTGGGCAATATAGAAGTTACATATGGTTCTGGGGAAATAGTTTTCTTAAAGTGTCTATACATTCGCAACCTTTTGCAATTTGGATCTAATAGTTCGCACAAGGACTCCTGATGATCTGCTAGCTGCATATACTGGCCTGATAAAGTAAGTTCACAACTAGATATATGTAGCAGATCTCGCACTGTAGTAAAGAAGACACTATATCATCCCATATATTGGCTAAACGCCGTGATCAACTAGAAATAACAGAAGGTAATCTATCAGATGCCATAAGGGGCTGCCTATTGCAGAATCACATTATTTCTATCTTTTGTATCAAATCATCACGCCTTTACTCTCTCGACCTTCCTTCTTGCAGGAGGGGCATCGAGCGAGTATAGATTGCATACACTAGGGTTGTTCGATTAAGAATTCCATAACACTTTTTCGAAACTAGCGCAGTCAATGGCACGGTGCAGGGCTTGATGGGATATCGTACCGGTACCGACGTAAATAAGTACGAATCTACGTGACGATGTAAAGAGCTGACTACTATGAGTACAATGTATTTAATAAACAGGGACATTTATTGTCAAAACTAAATATCAGGTTATAAAGTTAAAGCTGGTCCACAATTTGAAACTTGATTATCAAAGGATGGTTATAAAAAAGATGTTTAATTGATTTGAATTTATATTTTGGATCGGAGATGGGCTTTCGAAAAATGGCTGAGCTTACTGACTGGTGTGACAGGGGTTGTTGACTCCTTACACCCTTTATTTTTTTTCATAGTAATGAGGTGCTTAATCCCCGACCACAATTTGAAACTTGATTATCAAAGGATGGTTATAAAAAAGATGTTTAATTGATTTGAATTTATATTTTGGATCCGGGATGGGCTTTCGAAAAATGACTAAGCTTACTGACTGGTGTGACAGGGGTTGTTGACTCCTTACACCCTTTATTTTTTTCCATACTAATGAGGTGCTTGATCCCCGACTACAACTGTTTTAGAGACGTTTTTTTCGACAATACATATCTCTGTGATTTTATTAATGTGCAAAAATCAATTAAGCTCACTTCAGAAGAGTGTCCTTTCTTTGAAAGATCAGATATTAATAATGATATTTTGTTTCAAATTGCTTCCCCGCAGTTCAGCTGCCTAATAGAAGTTTTTGTGCTGGATATTTAGAATAATGCTTATCAGTTCAGGGACGGTAATCTATAATATCTATACAATATAAACACAATAGTTCAAAATACAAGACATTGTTGAAAATGTTTCATTTGAAGTTTAAATAAACCATTTCGCAAGTGGCATTAGTCAGAAGCTATATAAATCTAATTACAGGCTTGAAAATATAGTAAAAAAGAAAAAATTTAAACAAAAAAAGACAAGTTGTTTATTTGAAGTTATGTAATTTTTTTTACTTAAGTACTTTCAGAATACCACCAATGTCTGTTTTCTCACCATTTAAGAAACTAATTAGGAAATGAAGGAATTTTTTAATTTCTTAATTGTAAAAAATCAAATTAGTGTTACAGTATTAATATCTGAACTGTTAAATCAACAATACGTTTTGCTAGATTTGTTATTGCTGTTATGGGGAACCTCAGTCAGTTGTCTCCCCCTGCCGTCGCTAGCGGCGCTCTATTTAGCTTGGTCCTTCGTAACACTTCCGGTGCTGCATATTCATAGGCAAATGAGTCGTGTCGTATTGTGAAAGTCGATATGTCAAATAAATATGGATGTTTTACGTTACCCCAATTAATTATAAGAAAAGAGACGGAAAGCATAACTATCTGGAAGAAAAAAAGAATTGATTGAGAGGTAAGTCGGTGCACTTTCGTAAAAGTTTTATCCGCACTGAATATGACTTCGCATTTCATCATGGGCCTGATCATTTGGGGTTTTTTAAATTAGACAGATTACATTGAAACATTTTCATTAAGTAATGATTAAGGTTTTAATCACAATTTCATTAATGATATTTATCGAGAATGTTTTTACCGCCAATTTTACGAATTTTTAAACGAAAATGTCAAACAAGTATTTCGTTAGGTCTCGACAAAATATAAACAGTTTGACGTAATATTAAGGTGATTTTAGTTTCTTTCCCTGAATGCAAAGACACATTTTCAGAAATTTTTGAAGAAAATCTATAGCATTATCATAATGATTATTGTTTTCAACCTATGAAATGTGTTGGTTTCAACCTACGAAATGTGCTGGTTTCAACCTTGGAAATGTTGTACACTCGTGTTACCTGTTTCCGTGGTATTATCAAATGCACTTCTATGAGTGTTATTGCCGATAATGGAAAACATCCTGACCATCATAGAGTGTAAATTTCCTTTTTTTTCTAAAGTTAATGGTAAATGATTTTTTTTTTCCTTTTGATAAATCTTCTTTAAAAACAGATGCCAATGTTTACTAATTCATTTGGTGTCACCTGTTTTCAAGGTATTCATATAAATTTAAATTATGACAACACAGGTAACAACTTTAAAAAATTTGTAGTGTGGATTAGCATTTAATATTTACAGGGTCATTGAATGATCTAATAAGGGGTTAGCAAGAAAAGACATCATTTGTAAATACCATGAAAACAGGTTACCAGCGGGTACTCAGAGCTTAGCTTTCTTTTATCAAACTTTCAAATTTTTTTATAGTTCCATTTTTTTAAAGTTCATTTCACTATTCACCATATTGATCAAATAATGACAAACATCATTTTATTTTCAGACTGGAATCTTATGACAGAAATCACAACTTTGGACAGCCGGAAACACAATCCTGACATTGATCAGAATCTTTGTTATAAAAAATATATGTGCAAAAATCCTCATTACAAAATGAACTGTTACTGATGTCATACATTTCTTGTGCCATACAAAACAATCTAGTCAAAAAATTTCAGAAGTATTTATCTCCTGTTACCTTGATGTGACATCTATGCAAGTTTTGTAACATTAAATTGGCAAAGAAAATATTTGCAGGGTCCATGAGATGTATAAACGTTGTAGATTATAAAAATATGCTTGACAATTTGCAAAATGTCATTTTTAGATGTGAAAATGAGCATGATCATTACAATCATCAATGAAATATTTTAACTGTTTTCTCTGTTATAATTAAATGTTTTGCATTCTTGACTGAATTTATTTCTTGTAAATTAATTCCTGGTTGTATGGAAACCTCATTAATATATGGGAAATTATCTTACTTCATTGCTTACAACTTGCAATGAGAGTTTCTAAGTCAAACTGTTTCAATTCATCTATGAATTGCTTTAAAAGTAAAGCATTAACGATTTAACCACAAATTATATAACGACAATATTGAATGAAGGTAACAATAACATAATAACTTCAAAATGATATTTGATAGAGAAGTAGTGGTTGTTTCTGAAATTAACCTCCAAATACTTCTCAGTTCAGTATAGTGACAAATAAGGTTTAATTTGAGATTTGTGATGAATACAATACAATGTTGTGCGCCAATGGCTCAAATGTCATTTTGGGAACTTATTTTCAGCCGGCCCGACATCTATTATTTTGTAATTCTTGATAGGTCATTCGACTTCTGTACATGTAAGTGGGTAGCAGAATTTGACTTCTGAATATTAATTTTGTCGTTTTTCATTTACAGCTGGAAACAAGTTTACGTTATTGTTTTTTTGTTATTAGGAGATAAAGATATATTTTAAAAAAAGGTGATACCAACTTCAGTTAGGGCTTATGATATTTTTGCTCTAATTTGAGCAACAAATTTATGAAACATACTCTCTGTCACTTTGATAAGGGAATTACTTGTACATAGTACTCGTTAGGCACTTTTAGGCACAATGCAGTTCCTGAAATTACACAACATGAAGCATATGAATATAATTTCAGCTGACAAGTTTGTTTCGGTAGCATTCATTGGTTCAACAAGAACTTTATAAGTCTTTGCTAAACCGATCACCCGTTCAATATGAACTCTCTTGCTGGCAATCCTTCTGTCTCTGACAACAATGTCACCTGTCATCCTGTTCTTCTTCTTGAACAAAGTGGGAATGTTGACAGTGATATCGTGGCATGAATCCCTTGTCGGCCATGATGCTGTCCATTGGTTCATACAGGTTGACAAGCCAAGAGCACTCGACAATCTGACGGTCACTTCCAGCATAGGAGCTGGACACAGGAAACCACTACCCCAGGGCTTGCACCTACTAATAATTTGACTGTATTACTGTACTTATACGTGGAGAATGTTGCCTGCTGTGACTTGGGATTTTTTTTGTTTCTTAATTGGGCACTCAGTTCCGTCTACAATGACTCTTGTTGAAGGATATTGTCGTGTGAAGCCTGAGGGAGAAAAATACCGTACCAGTTCTTGTGGCGGCCAAATGTTTAATTCCTTCCATTGATTGTACATGAAAAAGATCCAAGTGTAATAAACATTGTACACAGTGACCTCTGAAATGTCAAACATACGATTCAATGTTTGTTATATTGATTTTATATTTCAATGTTATCTCCCTGCAACTCGATGAACTTCGTGCACTTGTCTTTGCGGTTGAAATCTTTTGACTGGCCCTTCAGCCACGCCTCAGTAGCTGCCTTGAGATACTCATCATCACTAGATATTGTACCACGCAAGAGGGATTTCAAATTGCGAAACAGATAGAAGTCGCTTGGGCCAGATGCTGACTTTAGGGGGTTAGTGAAGTTGTTCAAAGCCACATTGTTGAAGTGCAGTCTGTGCAATATGTCTCTAGTACACTTGAGCCTGAAGAAGCATAACTATGGCAGTCAACATGCCGCGCCTCTTCTTCTTGATCGCCGCCTTCTAAATTGCTTCATCAAGTCAGCATAGTATGATGTTGTTATTTTAGTTTTTTTTATGTGGTTTATAGTTTATAATAATAATGCCCCTTGAATCCCAGAAAATGCTCATGAATAATGGTACAAACACTTAAATGAAACATGCTACACTCTGAAGATATCTCCCCATGCTACACTCTGAAGATATCTCCTGGGCCCGTGCACCCATATCATCTGTAATGGCTTCAACAAATGGTATTTTGGTCGCATTCACAACCCCTTCCTCCTGAGAAACTTGATAACCGCACGATATACAGTTGTAGAACATTACATGATTACCTTCAACATGATGTAAATCTCATCGATGATATTTTCAGGGGTGTATTAATACTAACTTCTATGAAATCAGCATTTCATCGCATTTATACGTTATTTTCCAAATTTTCTGCAACTTGTGACAGCTCTTGGTTTATAAAATACAAATACTACTAGCCCAAGCATAACTAACAAAGTAAACCAATTAGAAAAAATACAAGAGCTTGTAGCAATATGTCAGGGTCAACAGTGTCAAACGCAGATTCAAAATTAGAGAGAAGGAAAGCTCTGCCATCACATTACTGTGCTTCGCAGTGTCAGCGTTTCAGTGCAGATAAAACACTGTTATCATGCAATCAAGCAAATGGGTTAGATAACAAGGTATATATACATTTAAGAAGGTTGATCGTAACTAAATGTTTAAAAAATTGGGTGCTGAATATAATAAAATATGATGATGGACAATGGTTTTATTGTTTGTCGCAAAACTAAATATATTGTGTTTAAGATCTAAGGTTTTAAGGCTAGGTAAGGTAATTTATAATTGTCTTATACTTTAGACCTTTTTATTCTCATATTTATTCAATCAAACATTTTGTAAAAAGATGAATTTGTTTAGTTATCTATTCAAGGTTATTGCGCATTTAGAAACGAATCTTTCATATCTTGCCTTATTCATTTGTATTGAAAAAGTTATATTTTTCAACTATTAAGAATTAAGTGGATGTTTACTTTAAAAACCCCACCAAACAGGTTGTGCATCACGTGATCATGATACAGGACCCGCCCTGGTCCAAAATAACTACCCCTGCCCAAACAACCATACATTGGTTAAAATGATGTACATATCTTAGCCTTAAGTGAATCTGATTACACTTGGTGGTATTTGTGATTAATGTTACTTTCTAGGCTTAAAAGGCAGATTCCAGTAGGACATTACAGGTACATAACATTGCTGTAAACAGAATCCCAAAATGAAAATAAGAATGTTAAGAACAACTTCATACCATATAGCGCTGCTGAATAAAAGTTTAGGTTTACATTTACAAACATCGTCAAATCACGAGAAAAACCTTACTCTATTAAAGAGAGGACTAACTTTTGGGACTGCTTACTCTTTACACTGTTTACACCTAAATTGATTCCTACTTGTCTGTTTTAACGACCGCTCATGCACCTGTCTTACTTCTGTGTACAGGTAGACACTGCTGACGGTGTCACGGTAAATAGTTCCCCGTGTCAAAAAGTCCAAATCATATCTCTCAGAGCAGCGACATATATAGTTATTATAAAGCAAAGAGACATTTGGTCATTTT
The DNA here is from genome assembly GCA_921293015.1 of Phorcus lineatus. Taxonomy (NCBI): domain Eukaryota; kingdom Metazoa; phylum Mollusca; class Gastropoda; order Trochida; family Trochidae; genus Phorcus; species Phorcus lineatus. The sequence goes on from OV121090.1 coordinate 10,773,163, forward strand.
TAGAACTTAATGTTGACAACTTACGCTGCCTTAGTTTAACTAAATTTACATGTGAAAATGCATGTCTGAAGAGTAAATTTTCTAAAGCTATGAGCTTTTAACAATGGGTTAAATAGTGCACGATACTCATGACAAAATACACGTGACCTTTACATACAAGTTCGACTCTAGTGACGTACAATTTCCATACCATATTGGAGTTTTTATTATAAGAATATCTTAACATGATTTTGTGTGTGTGACACACAGACGGACAAATTAAACTAAAATATACATTGTGAGTCTTGTGACACATTTTGTCAAGCCATTATTTTTGTTCTTGATCACACTCTTTCATATTTGCTCTATTTCAACAGCACTGACCTTTGTAATCAAACTTTGTAACAAAACTAATCAGTTAAACAAACATTTAAATAAATAGAAAAATGATATATCTAAATATTTATCTATTAACATATGTATCTCAAATTGGGAATCAATGTATTATTTTCTAAATTAGTTGGTCTGGTTTTAAAATCAGGTTCATTGAATCATGTCTTAATGAATAGGAATCATATCCAGCAAGTAGATTAAATTTACAAATGTAGATTAAAATCATTACGCTTAAGCACAGGAGAGAAAATTGGGATATAACCTGCATCTATACAATGCAAACTCATTAGCAAAATACTGCTGTGAAATACTTTAATCAATTTATTTTTGTGTGCATAATGGTTCTGTATTATTTCAGTGGGGCTTTGGCTCCATACCTTATTACTCTAGAATATTTATTCATTGCGGTATTGACATGCAAGAATCAACTACTCCTCCATACATAATTACTCTAGAAAATTAATTAATTACGGTATTGACATGCAAGAATCACGTGCTCCTCCATACATTATTACTCGAGAAAATGTATTCATTGCGGCCTTAACATGCAAGAATCACATGCACCTTCACAATAATACATGAATCATACATTGGTGGAGGTGTCCGAAAAAGTTTATTGAAATTGAGATCATTTTAAAAAACTTTAAATCTAGTTGTTAATTTTATTTGGACCAATTGAGAGGTAAGTATTTTACTTTATAGTTAATAAGTGGTATTAAGAAACATCATTTGTCGAACACAAGTGTCTCTGAAATTTCTCGAAAACGACTCAGTAACTATGATAGTAACATTTACATAGCAAGATTTGATATTGAGGTTAGCAAACCCTTTTCATAATCATTGTTACATAATTAAGTCTAAAACTTCAGCCTTTTACAACACTGAAATTCTTCCTGTATCAATACTGATGTATACAGTACCAGGACAAAAATGAGTAATCTCTTACAAAATTCCTGACATGTTAATTACCTGTTCCAAGAATAATTGTCACTGTTTGGTATTTGGCAGAAATGCTTTTCAAAGATTTTCACAAGATTAAAAATCATCTCAGCTACAATTACATTCATTTCATTTAAAACATCAGGTGATTATAAAAAATACCTTCAGCTATTTTAAAAAGTGAACATCAGCTTATTTGATCTCAATTAATTAGAATTATTTTTGCAGCAGTTAATAAACATGTAAGTCAATGGTAATTCCACTTGTGATGAGTCACTTTTGGACTAGTGCTGTATATCATAATGTGCTATGAGGAAGATATCTTCTGTTGATGCGCAACTATGACTCTACTCAAATTCCATCTGTCTACTATATCTCTGACGATCATTTTTTTTAAAGGTATGATATAAATTAAAACCCATTATTTACCTACGGTTTTAAGTTTGTAAAGTTATTAAAAGCAGTTTAAGCATTATGAAGTATTTCTTAAAAGCTAAAATTCATGTATGTAAGTTCGTGCACAATTGTGTAATGACAATGATAGACACTTGGTTTTGGAAGCTTTCTCAATTAGTTCTGAGTTTTAGTGAGATCTGAATAGTGTAAGAGTGAAACACGTGGAAATTAATGTTATCTTTTTTCTGAAAAGCCTCCATTATGAGACCAGATGCTTTAGACATTCATCCTTTATTTTCTTTTATAATAATCTATTGACATTTATTCATTTTTTTCATTTCTATCAGAAATCAGAAGTAGTAAAACTTTTGTCAAATCTTTTATTTCATATGACATAATAATATATATTATTATTATTATTATATAATAATATAAGGTTTAGTTCAACGTGTGTACATATCAACAAAGGAGATCCATATAAAGCTGCACCCAGTACGTGTTACTTTATTTTCTTAACAAATGACTTTGCTGCAAAATTCTTTAACAACAAGAAAGCTTTCATAACCATCGCTGAATCAAACCCTTATTTTAACTTTCATGCTAATCCAGAACTAGTTATTTATCCGTCACGGTAGAAGAGTTAATGAAACCGAATAGTTCTATGTAGTCATTAAGTATGTCAATCTATCATAGAAAACTAGCAGAGGCCCTAAACCGGTTTGAAATACATGTCCTCTTTATGAATAAGTAACAACTGGATCAACCGAGGTTTCAGTATATAGCTATCTTTTGAATCTCGATTGATGGCAAAATGAATCTGATTCACTAAATATGAGCCGATATAATAGGGAGTTTTGATAAAGAGATAAAAGAACTTTTCAATCACAATAAAAAAAACTTCTGGCAAGAAAAAGTTACAGCTTTTTAAAATGTACTCTATCAATAGACATCTGCAATAATTCATATTCACACATTTCTAAAATCTCCACCTGGCTATCTTGGTATGTGGGGGAAATTAGCTGTTTAAGACTCGCAGTTCCGATCAATTGAAACTTAATTGAACTTTTATGAAACTGAAGTCTGCTATCTCATTTATTTCAATATTGTTCCTGTTCAAGCTGAATTTAAGTATTTTGTATATATCGTATATTTCTTAGAGGTGCAACGCTGTTGTTTGTATCGTATACTACGCGATACGAGCGCATCGATACAAAACACATTTCGGTAACATCAGCATATCAATATCATGGGGGTCCATTATACAAAAAAGAGACTATGTATCCCCAAATATTGACATAATTTTATTCAAACAAGTAACTATATAAGCTGACAGTATTTATTCTAATTTTATATATTACAGTGATGAGACAAATTGATAAGACTAAGAGTTAACATATGATATTTCTGATATTCATCTGCAATTTCACAGTCTCTCTGATTTTATCTCGTAGGTTCCTTTGCAGTATTTCCATGATATATCGTATCGCCGAATAAAACTGGAATCAGGATATATTGTCTCACAACTAAAGCCACGATACACACCTCTAATTGAAATAGATAGACCTACATAAGCGGCCTATATAACCATCCAGGTTAGAGTCAATTTCATCACATAGCCTAGATTTTCCCTACATGATATGAAATCAATCAATGTCCCACAAATCGACAGACTGGTTTCCTCTGTAGAATGAAACTGTTGTTTTGTGAGAATGATGGCCTCAGTTCTTCAGCCTTTAGTTCATGATAATTTTAGTGCTGATAAAACTTGAACAGTTGCCTTTCTTCTGCGTTTGAATATAGTCATTCCAATCATGTTGATGCAGGTATAAAAAGTACAAAAAGTACTGGCCCAAGCATAACTCCATGCTGGACCTCACAGGCCATGATAAAGGAGCTGAGATCGATAACAACTGATTGGAATCTACCGGACTTTCGGGTGAAAGAGACTTAATCATATGCCTCTTTATTTTACAACCATGAGCTGGTAGCAATTTGTCAAGTTCAACAGTGCCAAACGCAGATTCAAAAGCAAGGAAATGACGGCGCCAAGTTTATCAATCCTATGCTTCGCTCTGTACGCTGGCTGTTATGCAATGAGCATTTAACCCGAATGAGTCTTCAAACCACTGTTCACTACTCGTTCAATGAGATAAAGGTTAATGTATTGTATCAATGTATGATTCAAAATGATTTTAGTATAATCATATTCCAATTGACTTTAAAACTTCTTTACTGCATTGAGAGCGACGGTTCGGTGCATATAAAACACTCTTATCAAGCAATCAAGCAAGTGGGTAAGGTAACAAGTAAATACATACATTGCTGTCATTGTACGACTATGTACATTTTACAAGGCTGATGTTAACTAAATGTTGATGTTAACTAAATGTTGATGTTAACTAAATGTCGATATTAACTTAATGTTGATGTTAACTAAATGTTGATAATAATGGAAGCTGATTATAAGCAATGTGGTGATGGACAATGATTTTATTGTTTGTTGAAAAAAATCTAATTTTGTGGTGTAAGATCTAATGTATTAAGGAAAGATAAGGTTCATGGGGAAGATCTTTTGGTTTTGTCATTTCTGCAATTTTCAATTTTCTAATACTTTTATTTTGACAACGATTTAATCAAACAACTTGTAAAAATGATGAATTGTTAAGTTATCTATTCAAGATTTTTGTGTATTTATAAACGAAACTTTCATGTCTTGCTTTATTCTGGCAAGTGCATATATTCTTTCAAAACCCACCAAACAGGATGTGCGTCACGTGACAATGATACAGAACCTCCCATGCTCTAAAATAACTACCTATGCTTAACCGACCATGTATTGATTTAACAAAAGGAAATACATGTCTTGGCTGTAAATTAATCTAAGCTTAAACTAGGTAATATTTGTAAAAGATGTTTCATTCTAAGTTTAGGTAGGTCTCAGTAGTATATGCAGGTAAATAACATTGATTTTTACAGATTACTAACCGAAAATAAAAAGAAAAAGGTTAAGAACACGTTAATCGATATGATAGTTGGATAAATAACAGTTTGTGTTCACATATTCAATCAATGTCATATCACAATACAAATCTTGCTATATTATATAGTAAAAGGAATGACTGTTGTAACTGTTTTCAACTACCTTGATTCTCACCTGTCTGTTTTAGCGGAAGTCTATACACCTGTCTTACTTCTGTGAACAAATTGTGACGGTGTCAGGAGAGAAACTGTTCCCGTATTAAAAGTCCGAGTAATATATATATGAAGCTAAGACATATATAATAAACATGAGCTTGCCAAATCAAAGGGACATATGATCATTTTCAGAACTTGATGTTGCAAGTATCAAGTAGCCTTAGTTTAACTATATCTCATGCGAAAAAAACACACGGCTAACAGTTTCTTAAAGCTATGAGCTTTTCACAATAGGTTAAAAAGGCCACCATTCTCGTGACCAAATACATGTAGCCTAAATACACAAATTATACTGTAATTAGACATGTAATCTACAACATCTCATCTAAAAAAATTCCATTAAAAATCGAGATGTATTCCACTGTTTAAGGAATGTTTACACAATATGTCATGCAGATATCTAAAATAGTTCTTAAAGTCATAGAATCACTTTTGTAAGGCAACTAATCTGAATTTATCATTCTTCACGAGCAAAAATCTTATCACTGACACCTATTTATCCTGTCTCGTCTGCAAAGAATCTAATTTTTATGGCCATTTTACAGTTTAGGGTGACGCTGCTTATTGCCAACTGCCGTTTTAGACCGAAGAACAATCAAATCAAGTCCGGCCCATAGCGAGTGCGATAAACTGGAAATCTAGTAATTGCGATACTTGTGACAGACGCATTCTTCGTTGAGTTTTCACCTTTTTTGGTTCTTTCTGTATTTGAAAAAGGGAAGCATTAGCTATTTTCATTGCATATTCAGCTTGGAAATTACATGTACTCCACGTCATGGCTTTTGAGAAATGACGTGGTAAGGACTGACACTCGATAAAGACATAGGGTAGGGTGTTTTGAACTTATTGAGGGCTAGAATGCACACAGAGATCTGAAAATTGTTGCAAACATCAGGAGAAAGTTTATTTTGAGTGTTGCGTGCATTAAACATTGCCTTGCAAAAATGAGCCTATGACTTTTATTTTGTTTTTACGAGCTGCTACATGCATATAGATTATAATTCCAAACTACCAATGAGACTTTAAACATGATTTTATATTACTTCTGTTTCTAGAGAAGGAGGTTTTAAGCCGTTTGGATTGTGAATAAGAGCAAGATAATTGCCCTGGGTTGAGTTAAACTCGCCCTCCCAAACTTGTGTTTTTATCTCTAAAATATCAATATTATGATATTTTATGTTATCAAGGATAACGGTAAAACTCCTATGGAAATGTTTAGAATACGAAATTCTGCGTACCATTTACACGGATGTTAGCAGGAAGTCCTAATTTACACTACCAATCCATATTTGACCTTGTGTCTACTATAAACATTTTTCCAAACACGTTTGCTTCATTGCCGCGCGCCTTTTTCACTATGGCCTGATTTTTTTCACCAGTCTACTCTGAACTAATAAACATTACGATGATTATTTTCAAAAATAACTTACATGTCATGATAAAATGACAACATTTATTACGCTGTGCTTTTTTGATACAAACAGTGAAATAAACATCAAATTAGATATCATTGTTTTATATACCAGTACCACATAAGTTTGTATGGCAAAATAAAGTTGGAATATTTCTCTCACAAATAGTTTCTGAAGGACATATGAATGGTTAATTCTAAGGTTTTATCTCTTGATAAGGATATGGAAGCTTTAGGGCTTGGGCCAGCTGGCAACCGAGAAATATTTCTAGATTCAGGTTCTTAATGAGAGAAGCGCCAATATCATGTGTTAATAATTGTTGTATTCACGAATGTGAAAGACTGGACCCGTTTTATATTATCACATATTGCCATGTGTTATGACAGCAGATGTAACAAATTTGTCTGACACAAATAAAAAGGAAGAAAAGGAAACAAGTATTTTTTAAGGTCCTAGGTTCGGAAATGGAATTTATGTAACCAAAAAATGGACAATAATTGCTTTCCTGATTTCGTTGCTCCTCTCATGAATTATTAGTTGAAACTGGCAGATATTCCTGGACCTGGAGAAAACAGAACACGTCAATTATGTTACACAAGTACTTTAGAAAAAAGAATCACGTTTTTTTCTTATGTGTCCTGTGTATACACATTTACGAATCAAGTGCCTCAAACCATACAATTTTTAACATCAAAGTGAACGACATTTAACATCATTTTAAAAATCATCCTGCTAAATCAGCGTACATGAATCTGCTCTCGCTCCTTCCTAGTACACTGACACAATGTTATAACAGAATAACGCAATGAACATATATGCTATGACTCGTGCTGCACACAATGTAATAGAAAAGAACTTGTAAAAGACAAACTAATCATATGGAACTATAATTGTGTTGCAGGCTTGTGGCCTTTTCAGTACAAAATTAAAAAGATCGATTGATTGAACCTGCATTTCTGCAAAACGATATGAGCAAATCCTTGATGGGTTACTGAGGCAGAGTTACATTTAACCCTTTCATCATTTGCAGAATACATTTCAGGAACAGTGGATGATACTAAAAACACAAAACATGAGAAGAGTTTTAAATGACTAAATCTTGCATTTATGGAATATATTTCAGTTAGTTAATTACCTGTTTAAACTAAACTATAGTTCACTGTCTATAGTTATCTATGTTGTTACATTAACATTTGAAACGTTACTCAAATGAATAGAATTTCTTTTGGGTGATAACAAAGAAGAGCCTAGGAACACGCAGGAATAGTAAACCCTTCTTTGACAGCCTTGACACTAACATTTGTGTTTGCTTAACAGTAGATTATAATAAAACTGATGAATGAGTGTATATAGGATGGGAAGCTAAAATAGTTATATAGTCTTGCTGTATTCCTCAGTTGTTGTGGAACGTTTATGTAATTGTTCCTAACATTTACGGAAGAACATATTCATTTTCGCTGATGATGAGTATTCGTTTTATGAGGAAAGTATTTTCATAATACATGCTTAGTATTCAACCAAAATTTGTTCAATTTGTTCAGTAGTTGTCACTGCTTGCTGCTCAGAAATGACAATATTATTTAATCAAATAATTTTTATGATACTTGTTTAGTTGAATATTCTACAGAGAAAATCATTACACAATCACTAAGTATTAGGCCAGTAGAAATTTCCCCAAATTTAAGTGAACCCGGATAACAGACAAATGACTTGGAAAAATCAAGATTACATGTCCCTTACCCTCAGAAAAAAACCCAACCAAAATCAACCATGGGCAAAAATAGTTATGGCCACTTGAAAATGTACCTAAAGTTGTGCAGGAGCCTCTCCAAATAAGATCAGTTGTGTGACTACTATCGCCTGAGTTATCTCCCTTCAAAGCAACTGCCAAAATGGCTGACATTGTTGTTGACAACATAAGTTTGGAAGCGGTATCTTATGAGTTTATAAATGAAAATTGTGAAAATTTTGATGGGAAAGTATTTTGACAATCAGATAAAAGGTTTAGTTTATGCAGATACCATCAAATAATCAGATCTTTAGTATTTGATTTATCTATGTTGTTAGCTTTCGAAATGGCAATTCTTCTTCATAAAAGCCTTTTGTATGAGAAATTTTTATGAACTTATAATGTTATGATAAGGAAAATGTTTAAGGAGATAAATTACATTCAAATTCATTTGAAACATTGTACAGATAAATTAGGGGGGGGGGGGGGGGGTGGAAGTTCACACACCTCCAAAGAATTAAGCATGCAATCCTACTGATACTACTTTCTCGCCGACTTATTTCTTGGGAAGAAAGCGTCTGTTGATCAGTATTTTTGTACAACCATTTAAAGTTAACATCAACTCAATATGATAATGAATTAATTAATCTTTTCAATGCTACAAATAGTTTTTCTTACTAGACCATACATCATGCATTATGTTTCTATCAGTCAAATTTGGCATTAGACAATACCAACTTGGGTTATTCATGCAAAGTTACAAAAAATATTTATATTAATATATACAAAATATTTATTGATTTTTATTAAACTGTAAATTTATCTCCCTTGTAATTTATAATGACAAACCTGCAATGATAAATGTCCCACTAATTGGAAAACTCATGGGCCCAAGGCCCTCTTCATCTCAAAAGTTAAAAAGGATCTGCTTATAAATACACAAATCACTTCAGATATATAATAAAAATGCTATCAGTTTCTATCTAACACTAAGAATTTACCATAAAATATTCTATGTGTAACATATTACTATTTACAGAATTATTAATCTCAAAAACCTCTTTCAATCACATATATCATAAAACAAGACCAAACAGCCAAACTCAAATATATAAAAAATTCAAGCACGCATGTTTGACTGAGTATCACTCAAATAATTTGAAAAGGTATGATAGTTGGACTGAAAATTTGATTATCCTATGAGACGCATATCAGGTTTTTGTTTGATTCTTCAGACTACTCTCTGCATCATTTGTCAATCTAACAAACAAGGAGATACTTTCTCCGGTGTTCTCAGTACTTCGCATCTAAGGAGCAGAGCAATATTTCATATAAACAACGAATGCACAGCTAATGCACATCCCTCGATTACTAAAGATCCGCACTCAGATAATCTACCTTGCATAAAATCAACATGAACTACAATATAAATATTATTAAAATTTGCTTACAGACATAAGAGCAAAAACGGCAACCACTATCATAATCCAATAACAATGCTTATACTACATTTTAAATAATTGATTATCTTATAAGAGTGCTTTAATATACAACATTTCATCCCTTATTATCAGTTCAGAGTTAAGGTAATTTCAAAAGCTGCGCACATCACATTTATCCGTTTTCAACTGTTCATATGTTTAAGTACACAACTGACCATTGAATTATTTATCTTTAATCTGACTGTCTTAAATTTTCTATTTGTTGATTACAGGTCAGTTGCAAAGAATTATAGCCTTAGTATTTTACTGTGTTGATTGAAAGCTAAAGTGAGTAAATCATATGCCTTAAGATAGCCAATTTAGACCTAAAAAGCGTGCTACAGTAACTTTAAGTGCATGATTCTCTGCACATGTTGGACAATCGTCATTGTCTTGAACATTATATAAAATTCTAATGGATCCAGGAAAAGAAGTTAGAATATTTCATTCTTCAAAAAACATTGTCGAAAGTGCAATGTTATTACCCTTGTTAGAATAATTAATAATCTGTACCTGATGAAACATGCTTTATGTAACATGAATATATGCTTTGTGAAAGTATTTTGTAGCAAGGGGTAGATAACAAGTATATCTATATAGCTATATAGGTATCATCAGTTATTTACAACATCTGAAAATAGTTAACAGATTCAAATTCAGGTAAAGACTTAGAAATCTGAACCAGAAAAATGTCGTATTGGTGGTTTGGGAAGGATAATCACATTTATCAGTGCCTTAATCTAGCATGTGCATATAGAGAGCTTTAATTCTATATTTACAAATTAAACAAGTATTTGATGAGATTGTGAAAAGTGACTGATGATCTGTAAGTCAGACATTTTGAAGATCAATCAGGGCAGTGAATTCAAGAAAACATATTTCTGACTAAAAGTCTCAGGGGTGATATAGTGTAGTGTGAGAACACTTAGTCACCGAGGATGTAGTAAAATGACCGATGTAGGTTTGAACAACAAATGTGTACAACCACTTCTTATTCCATTTTAAGAATACTGCCAATATAAAAACTCTCACTGCTTGTGAGAAATTGAATTTTTTACCCTATATCCATCTTTCCACGCATTGCCTATATTTGCATCAGCCCCATTGTCCTGCTAAGAAAGGCTTTGTCGCATTTCACATTTCACATTCACAAGGATTATACTCCTCTAAAATAAAAAACCTAATCGCCAAGAGTTGGTTTAATTGTGATTTTCATAAGTAACAAAAATGACATCGTTAGATTTACTTTCTATCTCAGATATACAAGTCAAATCCATATTCCTGTATTCAAGATATGTCAATATAGACTATATTTCTCAACAAATATATTGTTCATAAAAGGATTCCGATTTTCTATCCCTCCCCTCCCAAAAAAAACCATGTTATTCAGTCAAAAACTAATAAGAGCCTTTAGAAGTATGTCCTGTTGCATGATCTTAAATTGTAATTGCAACATAAGTGTTTTGGGCAACTAATATACGTTTTTTAAAATATTCCAATTTTTCAAAAAGAATTTGGGATCTTTACACCCAAAAAAAAGGCATGATGTTCAGCCATTTGCATTAATCACCCTTAAAAGTATGTAATACTGCATGATCTATCATTCTAATCACTACAATATTTTATTTTTCAATATAACCTCGTCTCATAAATTATTCCAATTTTCTTTCATTTTTTATGCTTTTTCACCCAAAAAACAGACATGGCGTTCAACCTACAATAGAAATGAACTTAGATATTATGTAATATTGCATGATCTATCATTCTAGCCAATTCAAAAGTTTGTCCTATAATAAATATATTTTTAAATAAATAATTTCTAATTTCCTTAATTTTTTTAAGGTTTTTGCCCCCAAAATGCATGTTGCCCATGGTTGATTTTGGTTGGGTTTTTCATGGTGCATCAGCACTGCTATAGGGACCATTTAAAAACAAAATTTGTCTGTAAACGAAAATGTCCGGGTTTTTCATGATATCTACTGGCCTATATGGAGGTAATTTCATCATGAATAATGATAATCTGTCCTGTCATTATGTTCATTTTGTACATATATTTTACGTTTTTGAGTAAAAAACGATGTGATAATTCCGTGTTTGTGTTTCCCTTGCATTCGGTAAGTTGAGATTCTTCGTTTGATTATATCATTTTTTTACCCGTCAGACTTCATTAATATAGATTTAAAAAGAAGCGTTTTATTATTATCATTATTATTACTATTGTAATTATTATTAAGCTATTCAGTTGCGCTGAGTTTCAGCCCAGCTGACCAATTGCCTTCTCTTCTTGATCATTGAATATCTGTCTTCATGACATTCATATTTTCTATTACAATCTCAACTCCCTGGGTTCATACAACTAGTGCACTCATGAGGAACATCAGGTTTATGTGACTTGCTGTCCTACCCATTTACAGATCAGTGGACTACGACAGACACAGAGTCACTGTATTTTGTCAACGTCTACTAAAGAGAGATGTACCGGCAACAATCTGTCTGCACGTTTTCATGTTGCTACCATCTGGTCATTTACTAACCGATTCTTGGGCTCCAGTACGTACACTTGGGGTTGTGACGACTGTGCATGAGCCTGCACACAGATTTGACGGCAATGTTTATATAACCAGTCACAGAAGGGCTCGAGCCCGGAACCTTAAGCTTCTTCTTATCTTCTAATTCTTGCCTCCACTGTAAATCAGTGAGTCAGTTTATTCCCAGAGTGATGGCCTTAGGATTTTAGGTATTCAGTTTGGACTTGCTATTGCTAATACAACCATGCATAATTAGATGCACGAGTTGTGATTACTGTGATGAATTTGTCATTTACGTCAGCCAAACATCATCACACACTCTTGTACCACGCAAGGGTGATTTCAAATTGTGAAACAGATAGAAGTCGCTTGGGGCCAGATCTTGACTGTAGGGGGTTTGGTGACGTTGTTCAAAGCCACATTCTTGAAGTGCAGTCCGTGCAATACGTCTCTTGTACACTGGAGCGCTATCATGAAGAAGAATAACTCTAGCAGTCAACTTACCACGCCTCTTCTTCTTACTCGACGCTATCTATTGCTTCAACAAGTCAGCATAGCAGGATCCTGTTTTACTAGTTTGAGGTGGTTCATAGTCTATAATAATAACGCCCCTTGAATCTCGGAAAATGCTCATGAATTATGGTGCAAACACTTCCTTGATACATGCTACACTCTAAAGATATCTCCCCTCACTGTATTCTACGATCGGTCTTAATAAAGCCCTGAACCCGCGAACCTTATCATCTGTAATGGCTTCAAATTTTCAACAGTAGAATATTGACGGGCTCCTTTTCCATTCACTTTGGCCATACGTTTACATATTTTGTTCGCATTCACAACCCCATCTTTCGTGAAAAACTTTGTAACCGCACGATGCCAAGTTTTATTACATTCCGTAATTACATTCAATAGGCTGTAAATCTCATCGATGATTTCTCCAGGGGTGTATCAATACTTACTTATGAACTTATTGACTTCCCCTCGTATTCAACAGGTCCAATCCTATGATGACTGCTTATGTGAACAGAATCTTAACTTTCGTGGCATTACACGTGAAACATGTTCCCATCTGGATAATAGCTATATGATGAGTGAGTGAGTGAGTGAGTGAGTTATTGTTTAACGCCGCTTGCGCAATATTTCAGCCATAGCTATATGATGAATTTAGATGAATAATCAATAAAAGAATAATCAAATTAATAAACCGTTGAATATATAACAATTATTGAATAGAAAATTGAATAATTAACAATTCAACAACCAATAGGATATGTAGATTAATTTTATTAATTTTATTTTCACCAAATATGAAAAGCATGCGAATTAACTTAATTTAATTTTTGTTTTCAAATTTATTTTTTTTCAAATCAATATCATTGCATCATATCTTAGCCAATAATGATAATGTTTAAAGAGTAATTTTTAGATTCTAAACGTAAAACATTGCATCACAAAAAACATAACTTTGATGATACTATTCATGTGAAAGATTTTATATAAATTGGTGCATTAGGACCGGGATAAAAAAAAATCCACTGCAAATACCTCTTTTGTAAAATATTGAAACGTAGTATCCTAGAACGTTTGAGTGCCTGAAATGCTACAGAAACACATGGAGGCATGGGAGAGCTTCTGGCAACCTTGAAATGGGTGCAAGAAGCGTCTGTAAAATGTGTGCATAATTGCTCTGTATCAAAGGATAATTATTAGAAATGAAAATAATTCGTATACATGTACATTAAATGAAATATTTTTTGCATTTAAATCAAATCAAAATTTACAAATTTCAGACAAAATATCGTTTGTTGCTGAAGTCGAATTTTCGATTGTTCTAATTTATTTTCCCCATTATAGTTCATGTGACAAGCGCTGAAAAGTTAAATATGCATTTCTAGCAACTGCTATATGAGCATATTAGGTTTACTTTGTACATCGCAGTTTTGTAGTATTTTTGTTATCAATTAACTCCATTTCTGAGAGTGTAAAAGGTTATTCAAAAGATTTATACATCAAGTAATTTCAAAGAAATAGCCATATGAGGAAATAAAGCCAATTATAATCATCTTTAACAAAAGAATAATTTCTTTCAAATTCAAAAAAAATAAATATAAATGTCAGACAGATGAATTGACATTTTGCACCGATTCAACCGCCACGTCTCGGGTTGCACACTTTTCACGTGCACGAGCTCTCTGCTGTGGATAAACAACTAACACTGTCAGTTGATTTCTATGTTAGATCCTTCATAATGGAGACATCTCGAGCTGGAAGACTCACATTAGTGAATAGCAACATTCGATATTGAGGTTAAACAGATATTGTACAAATTCATGTAACATACTTGAGTATAAAAGTTCAGCCTTTATTTATAAACACTGACATTCTTTCTTGTTCAAATCCGATGTACATATTACAAAGAAGTATGGACACTTCACGGTCCTCGTCAGTTGTTACGACTCTAAATGGGCTGCACGCTTTTCACCGGTGCAAGAGCTCTCTTCTTTAATAATTAAAACTCTCATCGCAGTTTACATGTCTAAATGAATCATGACCATCATTTTGGTGTAAATTTGTTGAATGAATAAATAAAAACATTTATTTTATCTCTCTTGAAATATGAAAATTGTTATTCCATCTCTGAAGGAACTAATCAAATATTCTTCTCAAGCCTGTTGATTTTATTTGACATTTACATGGCAAGTTTGCGAATACCAAGTGTATGATCCATTGTCACTGCAGTTTATTTATCGCAAATAACAAATTTCACGATTTTATTCTTAGATGCACAAGTTAATAAGCGTAATTTTGTGATGAAGCTACAAAATATTTATGATCAATTGTCCAATATATATTATCTTGAATAAAGGCATTTGATACATAAAGATATATTTAGTAAAATGATCTTAATTTCAAAGGCAATATAGTCTAATGGCTTTGAAATGTTAAAGAATACAAACAAATATGTATATATGTAAACAAACAATTGTTCAGCAAGTATAGGTATGGAAACATGACACATGTCAGTTTTTCACTTATTCAAATTGTGCTGTATTTCAGTGTCTGTAATCTTTGTGTCTACTTGAAAATGAAACATTACTCAAATGTAAACACTTGAACAGTGTAACCATCTTCACCACAGTGTGTGACGTAAATTTGTCCTCTCTCGCCCCAGTCTATACCAAAAGGACCACAAATCTCCTCCTGTGATGTCAGTAGGTCTCTCACAAACTCTCCAGACTCATTCAGCACTATCACCCTGTGTCCATGAAAGTCCGCCACGAGTATGTGTCCTGTAGCAGTGCTGGTTATTCCTGTTGGACCTTCCAGTGCTCTGTCTCCTGTAGGGGAGTAGTTGAACACCACCTCTCCATCGGGAGTCACACACCACAGACTTGGTCCTAAAGTCAGATATCAGGATGTTCCCTTGTCTTGTGGTACAGAGGTAGCCTGGTTTCTGTATGATATTCTCTATGTTGTGTATTTGACTGATAGAGCGCATCACGTTTCCACTTCTATCTATGATATCTACACAGGGAGGAGAGACAGAGACTACTGCCAGTGTGGTTGGTGTCAGCGCAGTCAGACCATCATACTCCTTCTGTGTTGTTATGATTGAGTCGAGGGTCAGGTCAGGGGTCACTGACACTACTGCTATTTGTTCAGAGTCGGGAAGGTTGACAGCTATCACATTGTCATCTAGCTGAGTAAGACTGACTGGCGTACTATTCATACCCAGTCGACATTGATACTGTTCACTGTTTGTCTTGAAGAAAGATTTGATACACTCGTTATCTAAGTCATTGACAATGATTGTATCTGAACCTTTTACTTCCATCCTCACAATACAAAAAACTAAAGGGTTGTCTTGGTCTTCTTTGGTTCTGCAGTCTACAGTGTGGCTGAGTAGAGGTGTAGACACAGTGTCCAGATCAAATATATCAAGGACTTGAATCTTCCCCAGTGACAATTCGCTCGATGATTTTTCTAGTCCGTCAACTTCCTGTGAGAACTCTATCCTAGTCCTCGTTCCTCTCTTCCTCACGTCTCCTACAGACTCCGCAGCCTCAGACTCACTTGACTGGTACAGATCATACATGTCCATCTCGCTCTTAGAGTTCAGAGCCTGATCTATCAACTCGGACTGTTGTCTGTAGATGTTACTAGCCATATCTCCTGTTTTGATATCTGCTTTCAGCTGATCCATCTGTTTATCTGTGACTTCAGTCAGTTTATCCAGTAGTTCCTTCTCCTTCTTCTTCACAGCGTCAATAACTCTCTGTGCTGTAGATCGAATCTCAGACTGGACACATGATTTGTTCTCCTCAAGTTCCCTATATCTGGATTTGAAAGATTTCAGTTGTTCCTCCTCTACTTTGGATTTGTTCATCAATGTTTCCTTTCTTGTCTCCAAGGAGCTTCTCATTTCCGGCAACATTGACTCCAGAGACACGACTGACTCGCACTTCCGGTGATAGAGGATGCAACAGGACTGACACAGGGTCCTCCTGCAATCTCTGCAGAAGAACTTGACAAACTCTTCCTTATGTTCCTGGCATGTAACCTTTGTCCGCCTCCTGGGTTTGACCTCATCAGTCATATCAGACACGTCGTGATGTTTAGTGGAAGGACTCCGTCGGTGTGCCTTGAGACAGTTAGAACATAAAGAGACATCACATACTGGACACCAACTTACTGCTGGAGTTGTCTCCCCTTCGTCATGACACCAATTACAGTTGGTAGTGTCTGGAAAACAAAGCATGTCCATATATAACCAACTGCTTCTGAGGAACATCTTGAATTGAGTGTGAAGTTAAAGTGAGTTATAAAATTAGTAAACTTTAAACAAATTGAAGACGAAATGACTAAAATATTATTGACATTTAGGAGTGCATCCATCAGCTTACCTTTAGCACCAGGACCAATAGTGTCGAGGAGACCCTTGAGTAGGAGGTTTGGTCTCATCTGCCCCGCCCACTCCTCCACAGGTTGGGATGGATCCGGTACTCTCGTCAGTCTCCGGCAGAACGGACATGGAATCGACTTGGACGTGATGGCATCAGCTCTGGTTTTGGTGTAACCAACAATACACTGACCACAGAAGGAGTGACCACAAGTCAGAGTGGACGGGTCAGTGAAGATCTCGTGACAAATGGTGCACGTCAGGAAATGATCCGTCAGTTTCTCGGCAGTTGCCATCTGGAATTGTTAAACATAGTTATAGGGAAAAAACGACAATATTTGATCTTATTGAAGTATAATGAATATAAAACTATAATATTAAATGCCATACTTTACCACAAGAGACTTTTTATAAGCATGTATAATTGGAAATAGTCGGCAAATTAATGACTCCAAAAGAAAAATATTCAGTGTCGATGTGAGACTGGGTTCAGTTATATGTTACCAATTACTTTTAGTAACCAGCTGGTAGCAATTCAAGGCTAATAATTAGAAAATATCCAGACGACTATTTCATTGTCGTGGTTTTATATTGACATGACTATTTCCATTATTGATATAGTTTCTCTGTGTAGAGGGAACCTATCTTCAGGTGCCTACGGCTCAACCTTTCGATAATCTTCCAAATGCTTCAAATTTATGTCTTTTGAATGATAATATCTTTCTTATCAATCTTGCAAAATTCCTTAAACATGTATTTGAATGTATAAAACAAAAAAATGGTAACTCTGTAACATATTCTTGAAACCTAATTTGTACTTTGGGTCTTTGGCCTTTCTACAAATAAAAATATCTTGTATCTTGTATTAACAAAATGTTCTTGTCTTTTCTATAAAACTTACTCATTCAAATTTATATTTTTTCCCTTTTTAGGTGAAGGCCCTTTATAAACAGGAGGCTCAAATTCGTGCAGTCCCGGCTAGTGCATGTATTCATCAGGAACCCCACGTCAAGCCGATTACACATCACGTGATTAGGATATAGGATTTCCATTGGTCAACATAACCATCCCACCCCTACAAAAGTATATACGAAGCGTAGCTATCTGTGAATATAAGTTTACATTTGGAAGTATTTTGATATATGTTCCCTTCTATTGTATAAAGGCAATTTCCCTTTAGTAGCCGCAGTTACATTATATCGTTGCCTTACAGAATAATGCGCCCAATGCTAATTCGAAAGTGAAACAAATAGAGATCTGTCTAATAAATTCAAGTTATGGTTGACATAATCAACCCACGTCATATGATTAAACAAACACTGTTATCATATGTTATTAAATGCGAGATCGTGGAACCTGTTTCCCCCTATAACGTGTTTTACATATCTCTTTCAGCGGGAGATCAAAAGACTGTCCTACTTCCGCGTAGCTTCTGTTTACGGCGTCGGGGGTAACTGCTCCCTGTGTCAAAAGTTCCCTTCATGTCTCGTAGAGCACAAATATTCTACGGTTGGCTGCACACTCAACCAATAAGGACAAAAGATCATCATGGTCATCAACGATTTTGGTAGAATTGTGGTAGATTTGAGGAGTCGAAACTAAAATCACTTCTAAACCTCCCCCTTCCTTCAAAATCCTCCAAAAGGATGTTTCAATAATAGTGAGATAAAAATCATATATAGTTACATGAAGACGGCTGTCTGATTGCACCAAAGGGGCAATTCAGGTTTTAGAGAATAATTTTTTTAAAACGCTTCCACCCATACCCTCTAAAAAAACAGTCTGTCTACCCTAAATTCACTATAATTCTTTAAACACAACTATCGACATCTAAGAACCCTCATTACACCCTGAGTACGTATACATTGTTACTGAATCTTACACAAAAGCTTGTTGGAACCATTTTGTTTACATGAGAACTTGGAACTAAACAGTATTTCACAAATTTTCTGGTGTACAATGCAATAAGAACGTTTTAACCGATAGAAATCAATTCCGGAAAATATGCTAAACTTTTAGTTCATGCATCCACAACCCCTAACGCCAAATTACTTTCTCTTAGGGAGATCAACTAACAGGATTCCACAAGGATCATTCCAAGAAACCAAAAACCTACACAAGAGGTTTGAGTTTGTCTCGAGTTTGGTGCAGCAAGTTTGGAAAGATTCCTTAAAAAGTATGTTCCCACCCTAATGAAGAGACTCAAGTGGCAGACTCAAGGGAGACAACTGAGTGTGGGGTATATATTTTGTTACGGGCGCATATTGGTCATCTGTTGGCCCAAACGTTGCCCTTAAATCCCACCTGCTTACCTACCTACCTATATTGTGTTGTTAGAAGATTTCACTGCCCAAGGCGGAAGAGGAATATGGCCAGGTTGTGCAAGTGTTTCCTGGTTCAGATGGTGTTGTGAGATATGTGAAAGTGGAAATTGAATGACCCCACAATTAAACAATCAAATATGTAAACAAATATCATTTTAATTTTAATCTATTAATAAAAAAAAAATAAATAAATAAAAGATGAAACACAAGTTAATCAAATCATCAAAATTTTATTTGTTTGGTTTTTCAATTTAATTTCATTGCATCATGTGTATATCAATAACAAAAATATCGTCCATGGCGTAATTTCTAATTCCAAAAGTAATTTTTTTTATCATAACTAACATAAATTCCATACTTTTACAAAGAAGAATGGGAACTAACATGCATTTGACTGATGAGAAAACATTTTGAACATTGCCTTTTTGGAAAATATTTTGCATAAGAACGGGATAACAAAAAAAACTGCAAACTTTTTCATTTGCATGATATTATTCGCAAGGCAAGTTCATTTCTTTGAAATCATATATGTTGATTCCTGGAATACATGGTTGAGCTCCTGACCTAGTTAGCGAAATATTCAGACTTATTTATTCTGGAGAAAGAAGCGTCTGTAAAATATGTGCAAAATGGGTCTGTATTGATACGAACTTAGAAAAGATAACTTTTTCATTGAAAAGGAATATTTCATATTTTGATTTATGCAGAATTTAATAATTTTAGACAGAATATTGTTTGTATTTAAAGTCTTATTTCGATTGTTGTAATTTCATTTTCCGAATTTCAGATGATGTGATTTGCCAACAAATAAGGATTTCTAGCAACTGCTATATAATCATTAGGTTTACTAGTATATCATAGTTTTCGTTATCAATTATCACTTTATTCCACAAACCTTATGCTACCGTATGAAAGATACAAGACGTTTTTGGTTTTGTCATTGCTCAGTTCTACGATTATAATTTTATCAAACAGTCTGTAAACCAGCCACTTTGTTTATTTATTCAAGGTTATTATTCATGTCATTTCATAAACAAAACGTTCTTGTCTTTTCTATAAAATTTACTCATTCGAATATGGAGATAAACACACTGTGTTTGGAAATCAGAGGCATACAACGGAATTATAATAGCTCTAAACTAAATTTAAAGTCGAACGCGTAGCGTGAGGCTTTAAATGGAAAATTTAGAGCTATTATAATTCCGTTAAATGCCTCTGATTTCCAAACACAGTATGTTTTGCATTCTACCGTAACAACGATTTAAAATTGAACTATATTCTTTCGCGTTTGCTCGATTGTGCTGTGTCATCGATGCCCGTGCACGATTTCCACGGACTGACATTCATACAAAGATGACGTACTTTGGAATCTCGAATAACGTTACTTGAAGTAAGCCTCGGACATTACCGACAATTTCCAAATGCTTTAAAGGGAGCTCACTCTCTTCAGTCCACACTAGTATTTTTCGACCAGCGTCATCGTTAG
Organism: Phorcus lineatus; assembly: GCA_921293015.1. Lineage (NCBI taxonomy): Eukaryota > Metazoa > Mollusca > Gastropoda > Trochida > Trochidae > Phorcus > Phorcus lineatus. Next base: position 10,793,925 of record OV121090.1, read on the forward strand.
GAATATTTTCTGCAATATTTTAATTGTTTAAGTCGGTATTAAAACATTGATGTTTTGAATAAAGTAATGAGGTGAGTGCAATTTAATTTTGATGAATTTTGTGTGACATTTTTCCCGTCTCTGTTTCAAACCATCACCAGCCTAGCCCAGTAACGCCGGCGCCGCGTTATTGAAAGCCAGCCTTCATGGACTGTCGGGTTTCGCCGTGTTTGACCCCGTTACGAAGTTGCATACGTTTATTCAATTGGAATTTGATATGGTCCAAACTAAGTACCCAACCCTTAACCCTTTAACACAAAGCGTTATGACTTCGAAAGGATATACGAAGCGTAGCGGTCAGTGTATATAAGTTTATGTTTGGTAGTATCTGTGATAGCTGTTCCCTTCTATTCTACAAAAGCAATTTCTCTTTAGTAAACTCAGTTACATTATATCGTTGCTATACAGAATACTGCACCCATTGCTAATTCGAAAGCGAAACAAAGAATATATCTTAGCCAAATAGAACACGTAGCCCTTTTTGGATATCTATTGAATATAATGCAAGTTGACATAATCAATCAAAGTTATATCGTTAAACAAACACTATAAACAATTATATGTTATGAAATACCAGAATTTCAGACAATCCTCCCTTTTTGACGATTTTACCTCACTGTTTCAGCGAGGGATCAAGCGACTGTCCGACTTGTTGCTTATGTTGACGGTGTTAGAAGTAACTGCTCCCTGTGTTAAAAGTTCCCTTCATGTCTCGTGGAGCCAAAATATTCCATGGTTGGCTGAACACTATCCGGATAAGGACTAAAGATAATCATCGTTATCAACGATTTTGTTAGAATTGTGGTAGATTTGTGGAGTCAAGGAGTATATTTTATATATTGTTATTATAATATGGAGAAATTAATGTGATATGGATTAAGAGGCGATACCGGTTTTAGAAAATATCTGTTTTAAGACGTTTCTACTAAATCCCTCTTAAAGACTTGTCTGTTTACCGGAAATTCACTTTTAATACAACTGTCGACATCGTACAAATGCCATTACTCCCTTGATATCTAAACGTTTTTACTGAGTCTTACTAAAGCTTGTTGGGACCTTTTGTCTACATGAGAAAATAAACTTGGGACCCGATATTACTTCCCAAGTGCTCTGGTGTAATACAAACTTTTTAATCGATAGAAATCCATTGGAAATTGCCGAACTTTAAGTTCATGCACAAAAGAACCTTGCATATATTATGATTTAACCAAATATGTTTCTCCCCTCAAAATGATCTAAAATATGACATTAACATGTCCCGCTAGATTGCTCTTTTAATATCTCAGACATCTAGCTTGAAACGTATGCCCAGGCAACCTAAGGCCTGGGCTGTGGCTTGAAAATGACCCGAAAGCGCACAGTGACAAACCATGCGACTGCACAGCGTTAGAGTTTTAGGAGTGCGATTGGGGTCATGTAGCGAGATATTTGATTCGTCAGATGTCTCTAGAACAAACAGCTTTTTAGAAGTGTTAAAAGAGATCGGATACAAAAGGTATTCAGTAATTGCTTATTTTTCTTCTTCTTTAACAAGACCATTTCATGTCATGAAAACACCATTTAACCAGAGTATATTCACTAACTTTCCTCCCCTCAGTGCACCAGGTGATGGAAATCTCACATTATTTAAATTATCTTTTTAAATTCAACTTTTGAATACTATTGTTACCTTCTCTCAAAAGCTTTGCGGGAACATAATGTTTTCGTAAAGTCGAAGAAAATTCTTTAAGAAATTTGGTATATTGTTAGACCCAGTGGTGGAATGGAAACTTTTCCATATATGGAGAAGGGACTAATATATATACCAGCAGCTCTGTAAGCTTATGATCCCCTATAAGAACGATTTCAGCTTTCTAATGCCAGAACAAATAAAACAGAACAAGAATATTGTATTAGGAAAGGCTACCTTATCCACATGCTATAGTAATTTGAATTGATTCATATTATGAAGATAAAACATTTACTTGGAAATTAATTGCTGTCTCATGCTGTGAAACATTAATCATTTACTTTCAAACCTTAATGTTATATCATATGTTTACAGAAACAACAACAATTTCACTATTGTTTTTGTATTTTAGAGAGCGATTTCTATGACATAAGATGTTTCAATGGTTTGGGGATTATTTCATTTAATCATGTGAATAGGAAATAAATATTTACCTATTCAAATGATGAATGCCTCCACGTCCATTTCCAAAAATCTCCGTTTACTTTGAATCTATTATGACATGTTTTTTGCTATATTATGTTAATCGTTATGTTTCATAATTTTTTTTGGTATAGGGGTAGCGATGATATGTTAAGACGTGACGTCCTAGAATAAAGTAACTATGAGTTTGTTGACTGAAAAGATCTAATTTTGGCAAAGCAGATTTTTATTGTGCAGGGACCAAATTACTTTCTCTTAGGGAGAGGAACCAATGGGTTTCCACAGGGACCATGCCAAGAAACAAAAACCTACACAAGAGGCTTGAATTTGTCCAGGGTTTGGTGCTGCAAGTTGGGAACGATTCCTTAAGGAGTATGTTCCTACCCTAATGAAGAGAGTCAAGTGGCAGACTCAAGGGAGACAACTAAGTGTGGAGGATGTTGTGTTGTTGAAGATTTCACTGCCCAAGGGGGAAGTAGGATATGGCCAGGATTCCTGGTTCAGATGGTGTTGGGAGATATGTGGAAGTGAAAATTGAATAACTTCAAAATTAAACAATCAAATATGTAAATAAATATCATTTCCATTTTTATTCTATTAATACATTCTGTTAGATTCAAAGTATTTGATTTCAGTTTATGGATGGTTTATAGAGATTTTATGAGCGCATCGTTCAATTTTGACAAGGTTTTGTGTTCTGATAGTCCAAGATGTACTGCAGATAATTTAACTCAGTTATTTGTTAATATCGGTTATAGTTAACCTCAATTATATTTCTCAATTCATTTATTTGCCTGAATTTCAGTTTTGTGCAAATGTTAGTGATAATGATGATTGACGCTAATTTCCGGCTTGGCCAGGGTAAGGGCTCTCAGTTCAAGATGGCAGAAGAAGGCCACATGGTTTTGATCAATCAATTAATTCATCTTAATGTAGGGAAATAGGGACGCATAAAATTTCTTGTACTTTAATGTAGGGGACAGAAGGATGTCACGACAAATTTGATGATCAAGTACTCCGTTTATTACTTTAAAGTCTTTCAGTAAACACTTATTTGGGTTTACACTTCATTGCTTGATTAATGTAGAATTGACAACTTGATTTTCCATTGATTGAAACGGGTACAAGCTAAAATAGAAACAAAGAATACTATGAGCTACTGTAAACTGGACAAAATTGCATATTATCTGTATTGATAAATGACTAGAAAGACCTTTAACACAAAGGATGATGAATTATTCCTACTCCACATTTTCCGGATTTTAACAGCAAACAATATTTTATGTATAATCATAAAGTTTCATTACTAATCTCTTGCTGACAAATCATAATATTATGCATTAAGAATTATCATATCATTATCAACATTTCTAATATACTTACAAATTTTATGCGTCCCTATTTCCCTACATTAAGATGAATTAATTGATTGATCAAAACCATGTGGCCTTCTTCTGCCATCTTGAACTGAGAGCCCTTACCCTGGCCGAGCCGGAAATTAATGTCATTGATACGAATAGCAGTCACCACCTTTCAGCAGATATTCAGGGAAGTGTGCTAGAGCAACAAAAGACGGTTAACCTGATAAAACAGGAGCAAATTCATACTGGGGTTAATCATGCCCAGACAGATGTTAAATTTGACACTTCCTCGCATGACATCATAACTATGTTTCAGCTCCCAAAGGTAGAAATCATGAAATTCGATGGAAACCCATTGAGATACTGGGCATTCATCAGATCATTTGATTCAACAATTGGAGACACTAATATCAGCAACAGTGCAAAGTTGAACAGGCTTCTTCAGTATTGCACTGGAAGAGCTAGAGAGTTGATTGAAGGCTGCATAATCATGGATCCTGAATATGGTTACACTCAGGCAAGACAGTTGCTGTTTGAACGCTTTGGTAACAAATACTTGATTTCTAAAGCTTGGGTGGACAACATCACAGACTTTCCAAATCTGAGGCCAAATGATAGTGCAGGGTTAAGAAAATATGCGGACTCAGTCAGGAGTTGTGTTATCTCTCTGTCTGCCATGGGACGACTCAGTGAAGTAGATAACCAGTTGAAGATGAAACAAATTGTGGAGAAATTACCTCTTTTTATGCAAAATAGTTGGCGGAAGCAAGCTGTCAACACCCTTTATCAAACAGGACAGTACCCAGATATCGAGGATCTTGCCACCTTCCTTGAAGGAGTTGCTCGTGAGCTTGCTGATCCAGTATTCGGCATTAATGTGAAGGACTCTCAAGAAAAACCAAGGTCAGGGTTCAAATCCTCATCAAACTTTGTAGCGAAGGAAGCTTATGAATCAGAAGGCAGACCAGTTGAGAGATTTTGCAGGTGTTGCAGGAAGAGTAATCCACTTTATCAATGTCCAACTTTTAAAGAAATGACACTTCAAGATCGCAGAAACTTTGTAATAAAAAACAAACTTTGCTTCAACTGTTTTTCGTCACGACATGTGGCACCACTATGTGAAAAGGACAGTTTCTGTGAAACAGAATTGTGCAAGCGACTGAATAGGAAACATTCGCAATTGCTTCATTATGAATGGAAGGAGATAAATCCTCATAGGATGAATCATTCTACGTCATGTCAGAGTTCCCGACATGGTGTCACTGGGGCCGGGAAGCGTATCGCCCTCCCAATAGTTCCTGTGTGTATTAAGAACAATCATGGTCCAGATGTTATCACAAACGCATTACTCGATCCAGGTAGCACAAACACCTTTTGCTCAGCAGAGTTAGCCAACCATCTAGGGCTGAAAGGCAACAGTGCCTTGTTGTCGTTGGACACTTTAATTGACAGCAAGACAAGTAAGACTAATGTCATCTCCTTAAGTGTAACAGATGTAGAGAGAAGAAATGAAACAATATTGCCAAATGTTTTTGTGCTTGAAAAGATGCCTTCATTAGATGGCAGCATTGTCTCTCAAAGTGATGTCGATGACTGGACGCATCTTGATGGAATTGATTTACCATCTATTGATGGTGATTTCGCAAAGGTGACACTTCTTATCGGACAGGACAATCCGTTGGTTTTAACTCCCCTAGATGTTAAATCTGGGAGGGCAGATCAACCATATGCGACAAAGACATTGTTTGGTTGGGCTATAAATGGACCTCTGCACAACGGTAAACAACTTAAGGTATCCGCTAACTTCGTCCAAATGGAAGGAAATCTTGAAAATCAAGTTGAGAAATTCTGGCAAATGGAAAATGACACTGGAGAAGAATTGCAATTTTCTCACAATGACAAGCAAGTCATTAGGTTGTGGGATACCACATTGGAAAAAGAAGATGGGCACTACAAGTTACCAATACCATTCAAATCAGATCCTCCCAAATTGCCAAACAATTACTTTGCCGCCAAATCTAGGTTGGAATCTCTGAGCAGGAAGTTGTCCCGTGATCGGGAGCTCTCAACCAACTACGATGCAGGTATCAAGGAAATGTTAAAGAAGGGTTACGCCGAGAGGGTACCTGACAATGAAGTAAACAGTAATAGTGGATATGTATGGTACCTCCCCCATCATGTGGTCCTCAGTGAGAAGAAACCTGGTAAATTCAGGATAGTGTTTGATTGCTCTGCTAAATTTGCAGGGACCAGCTTGAATGAAGCAGTCTATCAGGGCCCAGACTTAACTAACTCTCTGCTTGGGGTTCTCTTAAGGTTCAGAGAAAATGCCATTGGGATAGCTGGAGACATAGAGTCAATGTTCCACAGGGTTAAAGTGACTGACAAACATCGCGATGCACTAATATTTCTGTGGTGGAAGGATGGACACTTAGGAGGAGAAGTAGAAGTCTTCCGCATGTCTGCACATCTCTTTGGTGGAATCTGGAGTTCCAGTTGTGCCAACTATGCGCTCAAGAGAGTAGCAACAGATAATGCAGAGAGCTGTCACAAGAAAACTCTTGAAACAGTCAATGACAACTTTTATGTGGATGATTGTTTGAAGTCTGTAAAAACAGAAGAAGAAGGAATCACTCTTGTTCAAAACTTGTGTGACCTCCTGCAAAAGGGTGCCTTTAGGCTAACAAAGCTAATGAGCAATAGCCGACAAGTGCTTCAGAGTGTCCCGGTGGAAGAAAGGGCTAAGGACTTGAAAGACGTTGACCTGTGTGAAGATACACTACCCCAGGAGAAAGCTCTTGGTGTTAATTGGAACACTCAGAATGACCAACTTGGCTTCAAACACATGCCGAAAGACAAGCCGTCAACTAAAAGAGGTGTCATCAGTGTCATCTCATCAGTTTACGATCCGCTAGGACTTCTGTCGCCGTTAATCTTACGAGCAAAGAAAATATTTCAGGATGAATGCCGTCTCAAGAAAGAATGGGACAAACTCATAGAACCAGAAAATAATGTGCAATGGTGCAAGTGGTTGTCAAAGTTGCATCTCATAATACAGCTCACCGTGCCAAGATGTGTGATACCTCCTGAATTTGAGGAAATAGTCTCCACAGAATTACATCACTTTGTTGATGCCTCAAACACAGGATATGGGGCAGTGTCATACTTGAGAATGAAGGACTCAGCTGGGAGAATCGCTTGCTCATTTCTGATAGGAAAATCACGGCTGGCACCCATTAAGAGTATCACCATACCGAGACTTGAGCTGTGCGCAGCGGTCTTAGGTGTGCAACTTGATAAACTTTTGCGCAAAGAACTGCGCATCGACATTGGACAATCAACATTCTGGACGGACAGCATGATAGTGTTACACTACATCAAAAATGACTCTCAACGTTATCAAGTGTTCGTCGCAAATAGGGTTACGAAAATCCGAGAAGTGTCTTCACCACAAAGCTGGAGGCATGTAGGTACAGAGAGTAACCCTGCAGATGCTGCATCACGTGGACTTGATGCTGATGAGTTGTTTCACAGTGGTATGTGGCTGAGCGGACCGGAATTTCTGTGGAAAAATAAAGAAGAGTGGCCAACTCAACCACCAATTCTTGCTTCTTCAAAGGACTTGGAGATAAAGAAAGCAAAAGTCAACTTTGCAATAACTGATGAGGGTGAGTCCTGTACCGAAAGACTACTCAAGCGATACTCTTCTTGGTTTCGCCTGAAGAAAATAGTCTCATGGATCTTGAGGCTCAAACAGTGTCTTCTGGACAGAGTGAGAGACAAGGGGTCCAGAAGGAAAGTCTCGATGAAACCAATAACTGCGTCTGAAATAATACAGACAGAGTGTGAAATAGTGAAGTATGTTCAAACTTCAGCATTTGGAAGTGAAATTGAGTGCCTGTCTGCTGGACGTTCGATCAAGAAGTCAAGCTCAATACGTTCACTAGAACCGTTTCTTGACGAGGATGGAATCTTGTGTGTAGGTGGGCGACTAGGAAATGCTCCAATAGACCCCGAATCAAAGCATCAAAGGATCTTACCTAAAGGGCATTGTATTGTCCCTCTCATAGTTCGAAACTGTCATGAACATTTGGGACATTCAGGTACTGAGCATGTTCTTGCACAGGTGAGGACAAGATTTTGGGCCATCAACGCTCGAAGTGTGATAAAGAAAACTTTGAAAAACTGTGTTCATTGCAGAAGACTACAAGGCAAACATTTGCAACAAAAGATGTCTGATTTACCTCAGGACAGGGTCACACCAGGTGAAACCCCATTCTCCCATGTAGGGGTGGATTGTTTTGGACCATTCATCATTAGGAGAGGACGCAGTGAAGTGAAAAGATATGGGTGTCTCTTCACTTGTCTGACAATGAGAGCTATTCACATCGAAAAGCTTGATAGTTTAGATACTGACTCCTTCATTAATGCTCTCAAGCGTTTTGAGGCTCGCAGAGGAGTTCCAAAGTTAATTCGGTCTGACAATGGATCCAACTTTCGGGGAGCAGAAAAGGAGTTACGAGAAGCTATCCAAGCATGGAACCAACAAGCTATTCATGAGTACCTGCTCAAAAGGGAGATAACTTGGATTTTCAACCCCCCTGCAGCATCTCACATGGGCGGCGTCTGGGAGAGGCAAATCCGGACTGTCCGGAAAGTGTTGAATGCTTTGCTTTATCAACAGCACAGTCTTCGGGATGAGGGACTATCTACCTTATTCTGCATGGTAGAATCCATTGTGAATAGCAGACCAATAACAGTAAACCCTGACAGTCATAAAGATATGGAACCCCTCACTCCTAATCACATCTTGCTTCTGGGTCCAAGAAAGCCTTCCCCACCAGGCATATTTTCATTGAAGGACAGGTATAGTAGACGATGGAGATATGTCCAATCTCTTACTGATCAGTTCTGGGCCAGGTGGCTTAAGGAGTATCTGCCAACCCTGCAACTTCGTCAAAAGTGGGTAACCAACAGTAAACCTGAAGGTCGGAGACATAGTTTTGGTAATGAACGAAAATGTACCAAGATATGTCTGGCCTCTGGCTAGAGTCACCCAGGTGTATCCTGGAAGTGATGGTTTAATCAGATCAGTTGAAGTCAAGACAAAGGACTCTGTACTGACCAGACCAATCCACAAACTGTGCCTCATAGAATCCGTCCAAGAACAAACTAGACTGTGAATGAACAGGATGAAATACACATGAACAATAACTATTGTGAACAATTAATTCACTTCTCATTATTGACAATGTTGACTAGTCATGTGAACCACTTATTACCCGTCTATGAAAATTTATTGTTAAATGTCCTACATTTAAGGGGCCGGAATGTTAGATTCAAAGTATTTGATTTCAGTTTATGGATGGTTTATAGAGATTTTATGAGCGCATCGTTCAATTTTGACAAGGTTTTGTGTTCTGATAGTCCAAGATGTACTGCAGATAATTTAACTCAGTTATTTGTTGATATCAGTTATAGTTAACCTCAATTATATTTCTTAATTCATTTATTTGCCTGAATTTCAGTTTTGTGCAAATGTTAGTGATAATGATGATTGACGCTAATTTCCGGCTCGGCCAGGGTAAGGGCTCTCAGTTCAAGATGGCAGAAGAAGGCCACATGGTTTTGATCAATCAATTAATTCATCTTAATGTAGGGAAATAGGGACGCATAAAATTTGTAAGTATATTAGAAATGTTGATAATGATATGATAATTCTTAATGCATAATATTATGATTTGTCAGCAAGAGATTAGTAATGAAACTTTATGATTATACATAAAATATTGTTTGCTGTTAAAATCCGGAAAATGTGGAGTAGGAATAATTCATCATCCTTTGTGTTAAAGGTCTTTCTAGTCATTTATCAATACAGATAATATGCAATTTTGTCCAGTTTACAGTAGCTCATAGTATTCTTTGTTTCTATTTTAGCTTGTACCCGTTTCAATCAATGGAAAATCAAGTTGTCAATTCTACATTAATCAAGCAATGAAGTGTAAACCCAAATAAGTGTTTACTGAAAGACTTTAAAGTAATAAACGGAGTACTTGATCATCAAATTTGTCGTGACATCCTTCTGTCCCCTACACATTCATCTAAAAAAGTTACCAAAGATGAAACTCAAGTAAATCAAATCATTACAATTTTGTTTGTCTGGTTTTCAATTCAATTGCATCATGTATTAATCAATAACAACAATAATGTCTTTTTCGTATTTTTGAAAAGTCCAATAGTAAAATATCTTATCATAAATAACATAAATTCCAAAAGTTTACAAAGCAGAATGGGAATTAACCTGCATTTGACTGATGATTTTGAACTCACGCAGAAACCCTTATCACCGATATATGTATAAATGTACATAAAATGGAGTGACATGAACAACGTCTTGAATTGACCTGATTCGGAACTTATCAGATAAGCATACCCAGTTTAACAGATTGCTTTATTGCAATGATAACTCTAGATCTTTATTAGTGTTGTGATATTTTCGGTAAAACAATAAACATGTTCGTATGTCGAAGAATATACAGTTGCATATGTTTGGAAACTATTTGATAAATTAATTCATTTGATTTTGTCGCTACAAAATATCTTGAGCAGAAAGAATCAGAACTAATTGCTGTAGTCCATCGGCCACTAGGGGTCCCCATGTCCCCTGTAGATTAAGGGTATAGGTCCCTTGGTTTGCTTTTGGACGCTTAAACATAAATACACAAGAGGTTTACAAGTACTCATAATTCTATTCTCAGTGCAAGTAATGTAAAATAAAGTGATATACATTAACTGTAGAGAAGAGAAAATAGAATTGTTACTGATCGAAGTCATAAATGATGCGTTTTTGTAACGGAAACCTAAAATTTCGTACAAATGACTCATGGTAGCTATCTGAAATGTCTGTCAATGGATTCAGTGACCTTCTAAACATACATTTAGATACCAAGATTTTGGTTTATGGTTTATGGTTCTATGATGATTAGAGCCAAAGATATGGGGACATCCACCATTTGGTGTGACGCTTCAAAAAATAAGTGGCTGAGGGGGGTATCCATGGAAATATGTAAAAATGACACATTGCATTCCAGTTTATACACTGTTACTGTTCCATCCAATCTGGGAATTATCACAATCTGCAGATTGTTCGAACAATCTAGGAATTTTTTTTCATTCCTAGATTGTTTAAACAATCTGCAGATTGTGAGACCTGAACAATCTGAGAATGATCACAATCTGGGAATATGCTTGTTTGTAGTATATTTTGCATTATAACATGAGAATTGTCTAGTTTATTAAGGGTTTTTCTTTGTGTATGGATCCAAATGATAGAGAACAGTTGTCAAGTCATATATTGTGGCAGGTTCATAGCTCGCCTATATAACAAACTGACGGAGTATGGGCATCGATTCCTAGATTGTGAAGGGTTTACAGATCGACATTACACAAACTGAGAGGGTATATGGGTCAATTCTCAGATTGTGAAGGGCTCATATCTCGCCTATATGTCAAACTGACGGAGTAAAGAGGTCGATTCTCAGATTGTGAAGGGCTTACATCTCACCTTTATTCAAACTGAGAGGAAAAAGAAGTCGATTCTCAGATTGTGAAGGGCTCAGATTTCGTCATTACGTGAAATTGAGGGAGTATAGGGGACGATTCCTATATTGTAAAGGGATCACAGCGCGGCTAAATGTCAACCTGAGAGAGTATAAGGATCTATTCTCAGACTGTGTAGGGCTCAAAGCTCGCTTTTATGTCAAACTGAGGGAGTATGGGGCCGATTCCAAAATTGTGAAGGGCTCAAAGCGCGTCTATCTGTCAAACTGAGAGGGTAAAGGGGTCAATTCTCAGATTGTCAAGGGCTCATATCTGGCCTTTATGACAAACCGAGGGAATATAGGGATCGATTCTCAGATTGTGACGGCTCATAGCTCACCTTTATTTAAACTGGGAAGGTATAGCAGTCGATTCTCAGATTGTGATGGGCTCATAGCTCGCCTGTAAATCAAACGGAGGGAGTATATGGGTCGATTCCTAGATTGTGAAGGGCTCACCGCTTGCCTTTAACTCAAAGGGACGGAGTATAGAGGTCGATTCTCAGATTGTGAAGGCTCATAGCTCACCTTTATTTAAACTGAGAGGAAATAGAAGTCGATTCTCAGATTGTGAAGGGCTCAGATATCGTCATTATGTGAAACTGAGTGAGTATAGGGGCCGATTCCTAGATTGTGAAGGGCTCACAGCGCGTCTATATGTCAAACTGAGAGGGTATAGGGGTCAATTCTCAGATGGTGAAGGGCTCACAGGTCGCATTTATGTCAAACAGATGGACTATAGGGGACGATTCCTGGATTGTGAAGGGCTTACAGCTCGCCTTTATGTCAAATTGAGCGAGTACAGGGATCTATTCTCAGATTGTGAAGGCTTATAGCTCACCGTTATTTAAACTGAGAAGGTATAGCAGTCGATTCTCAGATTGTGATGGGCTTACAGCTCACATTAATATAAACTGAAAGGAAATAGAAGTCGATTCTCAGATAGGGGCCGATTCCTAGATTGTTAAGGGCTCACAGCGCGTCTATATGTCAAACTGAGAGGGTATAGGGGTCAATTCTCAGATTGTGAAGGGCTCACAGCTCGCATTTATGTCAAACAGAGGGACTAAAGGGGACGATTCCTAGATTGTGAAGGGCTTACAGCTCGCCTATATGTCAAAATGAGGGAGTAAAGGGGCCGTGTCCTAGATTGTGAAGGGCATTACGCTTGTTTATAAGTTTTATTTCGCTGGTAGAGGGTTCAATTTACATATTGTGAAAAAAATTTGAGGTAGAAAACTAAATTTATTTATCGATTCTGCGATTTTAGATTTTTATTATTCATAGTTTGCGCTAACCCGTATAACACTGTTTGGAGGGTGTTACTATTTATGTTAAAGTAAGAATTATTTCTTCTTTGTGTAAAAGGTATGCATATTGAAATCAGCAAATAACAATTCACTATGAAAAGTAAACTTAATCTGAAAAGTTAATTACACTGAAATTTAATTCTTCATTCTCGCTTATTTGACTTAAGTTAGGTTAATTGAGCATAATCACTATCTATATCAACACAAAACACTAATCTCCTATGGTATGAATTACTTGCAAAGACACTTACACTTACAAGGTACAATGAAGGAAATAGTCTCGTGATGCTGAAAAATAGTTTCAAAAATCAAAGACAACAAACTCTGATCCTTATACTTATTGTTCATTTTCTTCCTAGACCGTGACATTGACAGTTTTTATACGAACGATGCATAAATCGGAAAGTTACTTAACCTTTTAATTTTGTATATGAACAGTTTTTGAATATATATGAATTTGTAAAAATTTATAATACTCGAACAGTTAACATTTTGTGTTGTCTTGAATAATTGAACCAGATGTCTAGCTGGGTCTGCTTATGAAAGCAACGTGTCACTGTGTCGCGTCTCTACTCAGACTTGCGCGTAAATTGGCGTACAATCACATTAACTTCCTCTCTGTAATTTGATGTTTATCTATCGCACGATATCATGGGATAATGATAATGATGAATAATGAATTGACTGGAGTAAAATGTTTAATTGCTCCTCGGTCACACTATGATCAACATTTTGACACATGTTTTTTCTGTAAGGTTTGTCTTGTCTTGCTTTGCGTAGTGTATTTTCAATATGATGATGCCATTTTCCATCTTCATTTTCGATTATCATCTGTGTAAACATGCTTCTATACTCCCTTAATTTGACGTGAAGACGACCTATGAGCCCTTAACAATCTAAGGATCGACTTCTATACCCTCTCAGTTTGACATATAGACGAGCTGTGAGCCCTTCACAATCAGAGAATAGACTGCTATACCCTCTCAGTTTAAATAAAGGTGAGCTGTGAGCCCTTCACAATCTGGGAATCGACCCCTATACCCCCTCAGTTTGACTTATAGGCGAATGGTGAGCCCTTCACAATCTCAGAATTGCAGCTATGGCCTCTCAGTTTGAATAAAGATGAACTGTGAGCCCTTCACAATCTGGGGGTCGACCCCTTTACCCCCTCAGTTTGAGATATAGGCGAGTTATGAGCCCTTCACAATCTGAGCATCGACTCCTATATACCCTCTCAGTTTCATATATAGTTGAACATTAAGCCCTTCACAATATGAGAATTGACCCCTATATTCCGTCAGTTTGATTTGTAGGCGAGCTATGAGCCCTTCACAATCTGAGAATTGAGCCCTATACTTCGTCAGTTTGACATAAAGCCGATCTATGAGCCCTTCACAATCTAGGAATCGATCCCTATACACCCTCAGTTTGATATATAGGCGAGTTGTGAGGCCTTCACAATCTAGGAATCGGCCCTTATACTCCCTCAGTGTGACATAAAGACGAGCTATGAGCCCTTCACAATCTGAGAATCGATCCCTATACTCCCTCAGTTTGATATATAGGCGAGATATGAGCCCTTTACAATCTGAGAACTGACCCCTATATTCTGTCAGTTTAAATAAAGGTGAGCTGTGAGCCTTTCCCAATCTAGGAATTGGCCCCTATACTGCGTCAGTTTGGTTTATTGGCGAGCTGTGAGCCTTTCACAATCTAAAATCGACTGCTACACCCTCTCAGTTTAAATAAAGGTGAGCTGAGAGTCCTTCACAATCTAGGAATCAACCCTTACACAGCCTAAGTTTGACATAAAGACGAGCTAAGAGTCCTTCACAATCTGGGAATCGGCCCCCATACCCCCTCATTTTGAGAAAGAGACAAGCTGATTGCTCATCACAATCTATAAATCGATCCTTATACTTGCTAAATAGAGAAACCTTAATAAGCTAGATAATTCCTATTTTATAATGATGAAAATACTACTAAAACACAAATTCCTAGATTGTGATAATTCCCAGATTGTTCAGGTCGCACAATCTGCAGATTGTTTAAACAATCTAGGAATTCCTAGATTGTGAGCAAACAATCTGCAGATTGTGATATACCCCAGATTGTTCGTAACATTACCACTCATATTTGCATAATAGACATGGCAAGGCTTCAACAAAAGTAAGTTTCGTTCTCTCATTGGGGGGAAGGGGGGGGGGGGGGTGCATTGGGACCCCTAGTGGCCGGTGGACTACTGGTAGTCATTGCTCTTTGTTGTCCGCTTATGATTGCTATATATATGTTGCTATGTCGACAGTACATTAGGATACGCGTCAGAGGTCTGGGGTTACCATATTGAGTAAATATTGAGAAGTTATATTTAGTTTTCTCTTAAAGATTATTTGGAGTTAAGAAATGTACTTGAAATTCTATGGTTTACGCAGAATTGGGTCGATTTCCCCTTATGTACCTGAGACAGTTTAATATGATGAAATACTGGCGCAAGCCGTGAAGCACAAACAACTCCGTTCTTCTAGGTTGTTATGAAGGTTTATATGAGGAAGCGGAGGTTCGTGGATTAAATAATTGGGCGTATCAGGTGAAGGCAATATTGACTGGCATTGATTTTAATGAGATTAGGTTGAGGCATGAACTGTCGTTATTTGTTGTAAAACAACGGTTATTAGATCAGGCATCACAAAATATTTTTAGTAATCTAGCTACTTCTTCAAAATGTGTCATTTATAGAAATATTATCGACAGCTGCACACTGCAATATTATCTTTGTAAATCAGTCCCCTACTTATATTGAAAATATCTAGCGAAATTTCGACTTAGCTCACACAATCTTGCAATTGAAACTGGCAGATACTGCAATGTAAACATAAATGAAAGAAAATGTACATTCTGTAAAAATACTGAATTCCACTTCGTATTATTATGTCCATGCTATATTGATAAGAGACAAGCTTATATCAAACCTTATTATTATCGACGTCCTTCCTTATTTAAGCTTATCCAACTACTAGTATTAAGTGTTAAAAATGTTGAAGAACTCTGTAACCTAGGGAAATATTTGTATAAAGCTAGTTGTTTAAGGAATGAACTGATTGTTTGTGATTAGTGATTTTATGTACAATCTCCCCAACATAACCTATTATAATCATTGTAAAGACATTATCCACCTGTACAATTCCCGTCATTATTATGTACTGATTATCTGTAAAGATAAAAATAATAGATAAAAAAAAAGTAAAACAAAAAAAGTAATAACGTAATAAATCAGAATCTGAATCTGAATTCTTGAGACAGTTGAACACAGATTCTTTCCTGCTTGTATAAGCGTCAACGTATTCAGAATTAACACCCGTGATGGTTAATAAAACAGAATGTGTCCAGGTGGGCGTGTTGGTAGACATTGAACTCTGATATAAATCACATCATGTTGACACGTGATACCTATGATAATTAGAACATGGTATCTGTGTTTCAATATTACACAATATTACACTGATGATTTTAAGTTAGGGAAAGTGATTTGATAGATTTAATTGAATAGATATTTTGACAGGCACCGAAACTTATCTCAATTGTGTTAGATAAGATATTTTATGAGCAATACAGAATAAAGGTGTGTAACTTGTTAGAAGCCGCCCAATAGTAATTGAATAACATATAGAACATTGAATTTTTCGAAATATAAAATTTCCCTTTTCTAGATATCGGTTGTAATGTTCACCAAATCTTTCAAATACTATAGCATCAAATTAAGTGCGTGGTTGTTATCACCATTGTTTTGTTCGATAAATTAATCAACTTATTTGACGCACAGTTAAGAAGTTAGTCACTTTTCAATGTTGTTATATACTGACGTTCAAAAGAAACTTCCCACTCAATTTGAAAGCCTGTAAAAGAAACACAAACTCGAATACAGATATTTTGATTAGTGTATTTGAATACTTCATCATTGTTCAAAAGATCATACAAAGGGTTACTCAAACAACACAACGAATCATCAACAAAACGTGTCGTGAAGATAGGTGGGGTTCAAAAATACAGTTTTTAAAAGTTTATGGCAATAATCAGGTTATTGAAGGTCCTCAAATGCTGCCATTTCTGGTACTTCTGGTGATCAGTATCGTGTGTGTCCTCTGTGTGCGTCCATGCATGCTAATACACGTCGTCTAACGGATGTCGTCAGTCTCCTGATGACGTCACGAGGGATCTGACGCCATATGTCAGAAAGGGCCTGTTCAAGCTGATTTCTGTTAGCCGGAGGGTTTTGGAGGTTAATAGGAATTACACAAGTTTGATTGTCTACACAATTGAACAGTTTATGTATAGTACATGGACAATGGTTTAAAAATTGAAAATAAAGAAAAGAATATATCGGTGTAAGGGTAACTTTCTCGTCTCTCACTCCAACCAGTCTATTCACCACAGCAAGTTGTAAACAGCTTATGATTGTGCAACTGACTTCATCTTTATATAGAACACTTGACACTGTCACCAAACATGTAGGCAAACTGTTTGATCATGTCAGATAAGATAACAGCTCGTATTACACGCAGCAAGAGTAAAACAATAATCTTTGATGGATATGCATTATATTGAACGTAGGATATGAACTATAAATTATTTTAAAACTCTACTGTTCAGAAACACTGAGATTATTTAGTATTTTTGTGATTATGTCAAAATAAGCCAATCAAAGTTGTTAAAATATTAAAACACTAACATTGTTTAATCTTTGATTTGTTTTGCTAATCATGATCAAGCTTGAAAGTCCCGATTAACTTATGAAATGGTCACACAGGGGCCACATCCTGAATACCTAATGTTTACCTCTTCTCAAGAATGAAAGAGACCAATAAGCTGTTATATTGCTTAAAGTTTCCGTACGCCATAAGAATTAAACTATGTTGATCTGGTGACCCTGTTGCCCCGATAAATAGCCAAAGAGGCAACGCCATTCAAACATATTTTCATCGTCTCCTCTTAAATGAAAATGGCTAAAAATCTGAAATATTGTGTATAGACTCCTTATATCATGAGGATTATGATTTGTAGTTATGGTTGCCCTGTGTATACTAATAATGGCCACACATTAAAAATCTCCTTTCATTTTCGTCCCATGAACCAAAAAGGATAGAAAGCTGTGTATAGGCCATGTTTGCACAAAATGGGACTTTCGTGACACTCAACCTTCGAGACCTCAACAAGGATCAAATGTATAAAGGGCTCACACCCTTCCAACTATTTAGATGTATTCGGAACAAATAGTTAAAGAAAGCTAAAATCTAGGCAGACTGAAACGTTTTATTTTGATGTTTATCTTATCAAAAATG
The DNA here is from genome assembly GCA_921293015.1 of Phorcus lineatus. NCBI lineage: Eukaryota > Metazoa > Mollusca > Gastropoda > Trochida > Trochidae > Phorcus > Phorcus lineatus. Next base: position 10,811,721 of record OV121090.1, read on the forward strand.
AAATACCATAAAGCATCATAATGGGTACCTGAATGGATGTACGGACCTATATGGTCGCGCGAAAGTGCAAATCCCTCAGGGTAATAATGTACATTGTACCGCCAGTGAGCAATCCTGGATTGGATATTAGGCGTTAAAATTACTATTATTATTATTACTATCATGAGCTAAAGAGCCAATGGCTTTATTCTTATGAAATATATCAAATGAAAGATAATAGATTATTTAGATAAATGAATATCTTTATCTCCCTTTCTTTCTAACTTATGAAAAATAATTTAGTACTAATAGCACAAACAGTCAGTCAGTCAGTTAGTTGGCTGTTCTATATTGTGAAGTTGAGGTGTTGAGTTGAATTCGAATCAATAACTAGGCCTGTCAGGAAACCTTTGAAGTGTTGATAGATAAGATAAAAAGATAACCTAAACTATTGGAAAAAGGTGACCCCGGAAAAGGTATGAAAATATAGAGCCATTGGCCCTGTAGCTCATTATCCTTTGTATTCGCTATGTTAAAAACTAAAATAAATAACCGTCAATTCTCAAGATTGGTTCTGTGGGTGACGGACACCGGACACAGGAAGCCGGACGCCGGAAAACAGGCCAAACTGACGTTTCATGTCTTATAAGCTATGAATGGAAACAAGCCTTAGCTTTATGTGGATAATCTGTTGTCTTTGTCGTTTGTACATGGAATTGACATAAAGAGGATATCTAAATTTCGTGACATTTGTACTCTAAACATGTTTAAATTTAAGTGATCAAACTTTCGGTATTAAGCAATATAACACCTCACATGTCCATTAGACGCCCAAATGTAAACCAAAGTGTGTCCCGCTTTTCCTTGGCCGTGCTTGATTTCTGAAATGAAACCCGACTTCAGCTGTAACTGATCTGTACTCGTGAGTGAGTGAGTTGGGGTTTAACGTGCTTTAAACAATATTTCAGTTATTAAACACGTGGATGACAATCAACCAAAAGAGAGTGGACAGATAAGGGAGGAAGGGATCGAAAGGTTTAGGGACAAGCCGGAAAGAAAGGAGAGATAGACAACAGGTTTTAGAAGGACTCAAATTAAGTCTGGCTTCTACCCGTCGACCTTTCCAGCTCGGGTGTTCCTACCAGGAGCATGTACGCTCCGGCTGGCATAGCTCTCGGGGTCTCTGAAGCACGCAAACCACCACACCACGATAAGGTATTGAGTCCAATGGTGGTCTGTACTCGAGTAGGTAAGTATAAGTCTTAGTAACAGGCGAAAAACAAACAAACATATGAAATTTAAAGATTTAAAAGAATTATCTAAGTCTCGTAGTGATCTTGAAAATTAAGTCAAGATCATCCAAAATCAACTGGTGAGTTTGTACTAATCCATCAACGTCTGATCATCTTCCCAAGCATGGCCTATTGTTACGCAAGCCCCGATGAGTTCCTAAGATAGGCCTTGCCACATTTCGTGAACTTTACTGTGCTACGATGGATTGCGATAGTCTAATGAGCAATTATATAAGAATTGCAAATTTCGACGAAGAGGGCGCTGCACTCAATACACAAATTGTAACTGGTTGGCAGTAAGGTTTAAATTAGCCAGTGATAGAAACTGGTGCAATTAAAAGCCATTAGAGGAAAGATGGAAAATAGATACCTCATGATCATGTTGTTTAAATCTGATGTATAAAAAAGTAACACAGACAGTTGATCAACTTCTGTAATCTTCGATTTTAACACGAAGAAAGTAATTTTTATGCATTAAAGTCAAATTAATATATGCAAGAATTACATTATCTGTCGTGAGTGGATTATTCCAAGCTTAAGCGAGGAATTTATCACAATAATTCACAAAGGAAAGATAAACTGTAAGTCCGAGCTTTGATTCTGATATCATTTTCTACTATTTCATGTTTAAGAATATTTAAGGTGCTTTATTGTTTCATACTGTATAGCTTTTTGTCAAACGTCACTCCAATGTAAACACCTGGACAGTGTCACCATCCTCTAGAATGTGTGTGATGTAGATTCTCCCCCTCTCCTCCAAGTCTATACCTCGAGGACCAAAGATCCCCATTTCCGATGTCAGTAGATCTTTTAGAAGCTCTCCTGTCTCATTCAGCACTATCACCTTGTGTCTAAAAAAATCCGCCAAGAGTATGTGTCCTGTAGCAGTGCTAGTGATGCCTGTTGGCCACCTCAGTGCTCTGTCTCCTGTAGGGCAGAAGTTGAACACCACCTCTCCCAGAGGAGTCACACACACCACAGACTTGGTCTCACAGTCAGATATCAGGATGTTCCCTTGTCTTGTTGTACAGAGGTAGAAGGGTTTCTGTATGATCTTCTCTCCGTTGTGTATTGGACTAATAGAGCGCATCACGTTCCCAATTCTATCTATGATATCAACACATGGAGGAGAGGCAGAACCTGCTGCCAGTGTTGTTGGTGTCAGGGCAGCCAGACCAACATACTGCTTTTGTGTTATTATGGTAGAGTCGAGGGTCAGGTCAGGGCTCAGCGACACTACTGCTATTTGTTTAGAGAGAGAAAAGGTGACAGCAATATTTTTGTCATCTAGCTTGGTAATTCGGATTGGGCTACTATTCATATTTAGTCGACTGTGATGCTGATGGTTGTTTTCCTTCAAGAAAGATTTGATACACTTGTTATTGATGTCAGTGACAATGAGTGTATCTGAACCATTTATTTTAATGCTCACAATATCAAAAACTAGTGGTTTGTCTTGATCTTCTTTAGATCTGCAGTCTACAGTGTGGATGAGTACAGGTGAACCCACAGTGTCCGGATCAAATACATCAAGGACTTGAATCGTCCCCAGTGGCAGTTCGCTCAGTGCTCTGTTCAGTCTGTCCTCATCTTGTGAGAACTCTATCCTAGTCCTCGTTCCTCTCTTTTTCACGTCTCCTTCAGACTCTGCAGTCTCAGACTCACTTGACTGGTACAGATCATACATGTCCATCTCACCCTCAGAGCTTAGAGCCTGACCTATCAACTCAGCCTGATGTCTGTAGATGTTCCTAGCAATATCTCCCGTTTTGATTTGTGCTTTCAACTGATCCATCTGTTTATCTGTGAATTCAGTCAGTTTGTCCAGTAGTTCCCTCTCCTTCTTCTTCACATTGTCAATAACTCTCTGTGCTGTAGATCGAATCTGAGACTGTACCGATGATTTGTTCTCCTCAAGTTCCCTGGTTTGAGACTTGAGTGACTCCAGTTGTTTCTCCTCAATTGTCGACTGTAACATCAATGTTTCCTTTCTTGTCTCTAAAGCTCTTCTCATTTCCGGCAACATGGACTTCAGGGACACGATTGACTCACACTTCCTGTGGTAGAGTATGCAACAGGACTGGCACAAGGTCCTCCTGCAATCTTTGCAGCAGAACGTGACAAACTCTTCCTTATGTTCCTGACACTTGACCTTTGTCCGCCTCTTTGGTTTGACATCATCAGTCATTTCAGACACGTCATGATGTTTAGTGGAAGGACTCCGTCGGTGTGCCTTGAGACAATTAGAACAGAGAGAGACATCACATACTGGACACCAACTTACTGCTGGAGAAGTCTCCCCTTCGTCATTACACCAATTGCAGTTGGCAGTGTCTGGAAAACATAATATGTATATATATAAATACTGCTTCTGAGGAACATCTTTGAATGGAGTGTTAAAATGAGTGACTTTTAAACAAATTGAAAATAGACATAGTTACATTTAGGAATGCATCGATCAACCCACCTTTAGTGCCAGGACCAACAGTGTCGAGTAAACCCTTGAGAAGGAGGGTTGGTCTTATCTGCCCCTCCCACTCCTCCACAGGTCGAAAGGTATCAGATACTCTCGTCGGTATCCGGCACAATGGACATGGGATCGACTGGGAACTAATTGTATCAGTTCTGGTTTTGGCGTAACTAACAAAACACTGACCACAGAAGGAATGTCCACAAGACAGAGTGGACGGGTCAGTGAAGACTTCATGACAGATGGTGCACGTCAGGAAATGATCTGTTATTTTCTTGGCAGTTGCCATCTGGTAGAAATGAACATACAATATAGATATAGAGGATACTAAATGACCTTCCATTAATTACTATTTTTATTAAACGAGTTACATGATATTGTATAAAACAAGCATAGCGAGTATCATATCAAATTAGGTATGCTATATAGGTATGCTAAAACGTTTACTAAAACTAGATTTTTAAAGTGTTGATATATGTAGATTAAAAACAAAAACACTTTTATTTGACGATTATGACACATTATAGCCCGGTTGGAGAAGACTGCCTAGTCAAACTGGCGATTGCTTTGACAATATCATCTTAACGTTGCTCACCAAGCCCAGCGTATTAAGTAAAATATTGCAGGGCGAACAACCAGCTTTTAATTTTTGCTGTTATAGTAACTTATTAAAGTCATAGTCATATTTTTGCAAGGCAAATTGTATTGCACGCCGAACAAATAGTTAATCACTCACAGAAATCTTTCCCCTGACGTTTGCAACAATTTTCAGAAATCTGCGTGCATTCAAGCCCTCAATAATGAAGTTCAAAAACACCATACCCTATGTCTTTGGCGAGCATAGTCCTTACCACGTCATTTTGCTTAGGCCATGACGTGTAACACATGAAATTTTCCATCTAAATATCCAATGAAAATAGCCAATAGCTTACCATTTTTGAAATGCAGAAATAACAAAAAGGTGGTAAACTCAATGAAGAATGCGTCTGTCATAAGTATCAGCGCTGCATTACTAGATTTCCGGTATTTCGTGCTCGCGATGGGATTGCACTTGATTCGGTAACTCTTCGTTCACTATTATTATGTTATTTTTCACGGCACTCGTCAATAAGCAGCGTCATCATAAACTTTAAAACTGGCTTAATAATTAAAATCTTTGCAAACGCGACATGAAATATTGGTGTAAGTGATCGGATTTTTGCTCGTGAAAAATGATTAGCTCAGTTTGGTTGCCTTACAAAATTGAGACTATGACTTTAACAACAGCCAAACAAAGACAGCAGCCATAATAAGATCTATGGAGAAGCACAACATATTATACGTTAAATAAACCAACCTGACATATAGTAACGTTCGTTATAACTTGTATGGAAATGTACTGTAGGTATGTAGGTAGGTATTTTTTTATGTTCCCAAACATAACCAATACCACTTAAACGTAAAATATCTCTTACATTAGAGGCCCAATTGACTCACCGTTATTAAGAGATTGCAACTGCATATTGTAACATTTTCTAACATATCTGTAATTAGGCATAGTTTAGATTATACACCAATATAAAATCACTCTTTTATAAGCAAAAATATACATAGGATAGCGATCACATTCACCTCTAACAATATGGTTAGATGTTGAAGACTTGAAGGAACCGTTTACAAGCTTGCATATGTATGACTTCTATTTCCGAACAGATGTCTTTATTCAATCCCAAAATTCCCGATCCATACTACAATAAAAGACTTACTTGACAATCAAATATTTTATATTTATATAAGAATAGCTTAAACGAGAGAGGCCTATATTTATGTAAAGAGGCAAAAATACCATATAAAACTTTCTTTGCTTGAAGGGCTTCATTATGTACATGTTTCCGCCATGAAAGTGACCTTGTAAACAACAAGCCAAGATATTTATTTCACATTCCAATTTGATATCATTAAAATACAACGTTTCATTATGAGACAATATCCCGCCATTTTTAAAAACAACAACATTTGTTTTATTTAGATTAACAGACAATTTGTATTCCTCACAAAATATTTATCCGTTTTTGAAGGCCGAAAATCGTACCTGAAATGAGAATGTCATCATCAGCAAATAACAATAAAATAATTCCACTAGTTCCAGATGTAATTGAATACCATACGAAAAATAAGACTGAATTTCCTTTGCAAGTTCATTGATAAACATCGAAAATAAAAGCGGACTTATAACACAACCTTGCCTTAATCCCATAGGACAATCAAACGATGGTGAATAAGCGTGACCAGAACGAACATATGCCTTGACACAGTCATAAATGGATTGCAATGCCTTCCTGAATTTGGGAGAAACACCTTCACGTGAAAGAATATACCATAACTTAGATCTATCAACAAGGTCAAAAGCCTTTTTAAAGTCCACGAAAGCGTACACCTTATATAATTCCTCTGTTCTTAGACAGATAGCGTTGAATAACAGATTGGAGCATATGCATATTGTTAACCGTACTATAACCCTTCCGAAACCCTGCCTGCGATTCAACAATCTTACTGTTAGCATCTGACCAAAACGAAAACCTATTATTTAATATGGAAGTGTATAACTTGCTAACCACAATTAGTAAAGCAATTCCTCTATAATTATCAGGGACACTAGGATCTCCTTTCTTATACAACGGAATGATAATACCAGTACACCAGGCTGCTTGGAAAATACTTGAATAAAAAATTATGTTGAAAAAAAGCTCGAAGTAAGGCAGTAAAATATCTTTAGCTGAGACAATAAACTCTGGAATAATACCATCCAAACCTGCAGATTTACCACACTTGAGCTCAGTAATTCCCTTGTGTCTGTTTTAAAATCCTTATTAGCCTGGTTACAAAAACATGTGACAAAATCATTCCTCATGTAAATTCATTAGAGTTTCCTGTCCTGTTGGGTTGATAAAGGAGTCTCAAGCTAACATGAACAATGATTAACAAGAGATGTTATGACTTCTTAAATTATTCTCTAGCTTATCAAGCTCTGCACATGGGAACTGCTGATAACAATATTGATTGACATCGGACTGAGTTAACTTTAATACGTTGTACTCGCAACATACCAACTCTTACATATAACTGTGCTAATTTACAGTTACTAGGTATGAAATGATCATCATATTGGTGTTTATTACAATTAATAACAAGCCTTACAGTTTTACAACAAAACGTCTTGATTATGTCTAACTAGCAATGCTCAAGGTAAGGGCAGGAAACTCATATCCCATTGGTCATTATTAACTACATGCTAAAGCTTATAGAATCTTCGTCGTAACACTTATCCAAAGCTGGAAGGCTGAACAAACGCTTGACAGTTGGAATTGATAGTTTAATGGAAGAGGTCCTGTAATCACCTTTCATAGATATATGAAGCTTTCAAAAGAATTGTACTTTCATTTCACGAGAAACATTTTTCTTATGTAGTTAAAATCTATCTAACATGCACCAAACGAGGCATATTGTGTTGCAAGATTAATCATTTTAACATTTTTATGAATTTAAATTTTGGTTATATGATAAGGTACTGAAATTTACTTTTGTGATTTTTTTTCATGAACTTTATATCTTTGAGAAACATGGTGAGAACTGAAACAACTTTTAACTGTTATAGAATTGTCATTTCACTATGTTACTATTTTTCATATAATCAAAGCGTTTTCACTGAATTTGAATTCTAATTCTGAAGGTACGTTATCCCTTTAAGAAGCATAGCGTTTATATGAGTATTTCTTTGTAATCTGGCAGTTTTAATTGGTAATTTGGTGTGTTTTCAGATGAAAGTGAAACGAATAATTAACTAAAACTAAAACTAAAAATGGTTGCTGTGAAAAATCAGAGGGCGTATTATCTGGTTACACAGTGCTCTGTTTACTCCGTCTACCGCGCAAGAATTCGCTGGTTGCCTAGCAACAAAAATCTCTTACAACTTGTGTGCAGGACATCTTCATAAAAGAGATCATTATTACTTGGGATTTACATGTCACAATATATACATAAAACTTCAATCAAAGTATGCAAATGTTAAACGCTTTCAAACCCTGCAAAAACCTGACAGTTTACATTTAGTGAAGACGGACATTCAATTACATGAAGTTAGGCTGGTGATGGTCTTGAAACAAGTTTAACGTCCGGTCTTCTGACAAGAGTGAGCTCCCTTTAAATCAATTGGATGTTGTCTGTATAATGTCTGAGTCTAGCTACAAGTAACGTCATTCAAGATTCCCAAACACCTCATCTCTGTAAAAATGTCACTCTGTCGATATCATGCACCGCATCGTCAAGACAGCATAGCTTCCTCTAAAGAATATAGTTCAAATTTTAATCGTTGTCTCGTAGAATGGAAATAAACATACAGCCTTGGGAATAAAGAAGCAGAGAACAGATTTATAATAGTTTAAATTATTCATTTAAAGCCTCACACTACGTGTTTGAATTTAAATAAAAATAAGAGCAATTATAATTTCTTTATATGCCTCGGATTTCCAAACACAGTTTGTTATTCTTTGAAACTTTAAATTTCATATGTTGATCTTTTTCATGACAAAACGATAGAAACTTTTGGTCATATAAAACATGAAGTATTCTATATTTGAAGTTTTTAGAAATGGTACATCTTCGTATAACTGCCGAGGCAGTCTTCCAAGATTTCCTCTTTGACCTTCACACAGTGTTTGACCTTCACATGCTTTTTTGTCTAAGTGGTAGACAGTAAATTATTTATGTGACCAAATCTCATAACCAAACTGTGATTATTGCAAAGAAGTTGATATTGCGAAAAATCTATGCTAGTTATGAATTGGTCATGTTTGACTTTTTTTTGTTTGTACTGTTATGACGCTTCATTCAAAACAAGTTTCAAGTCTGTAGGTGCATTCTGAAAAATTACCCCATGTTAAGTTTGGTCAAAAGATTTGACCCAATTTTGATCCTTAATTGTGAACGATCGATGTTTTAACAGCCTCGTCACGTCCATTTACCGGTCTTACATTCCTGAAAATATGGTGCAGATAGGAGTCTAACATTTTGAGTTATCGCCCCTTGAACATCGCCCCTTGTCACACCCGACTTTGATGGGTTGCTGAGAAAATAATATTGATGTTGGGACCTTGTATTTTAGGAATAAAAAACTACAATGCTTTAGCTACATTAAGTGTTAATTTCAGCTCTCTACTGTAAGTATCGTCAAAGAAGAAGATTGTCAAAGGTGCATGGGGTCCATAAATTTAAAAAAGTAAATAAGAAAGCAATATGGCGGCGAAGCTATGCATGCTACGAATTCGCCATATATGAAAAACGATTTTTAAATCCGACTGCAACTTTGCCCTCTAGTTATTATGTGTTTTTCGGTCAACATTTAACATTTTAGAAAAACAAAACTTTATTCATGATAGAAAACATGATGATCATAATTCATCACTTTCAAGGCATTTATATTCATAAATTTCTCAATAGATTTCTTAATGTTTTTTGACACTTACCAGTCTTTATGGTGTTATTTCCTAATCATGCACCTTGTTTTGATACGTTTTCAGGAAATCTTTAAAACGCTCTTAATCAGTTATCAAATTCCATATTTAACGTGCCACACTCCATGCCATTTCACAACTAGCGTCTATCTCCGACTGCATTTCTTCCTAAATACGCATTCAGTGTATTCATGAACCAACGGTGTGAGTAACTGCTTGCTTATCTTAATCTACTGAAGCTTGTGATAGATAACATGATATTGAAACGTCGTGTTGGTACACTAGCGTTGACATTTGAGATATAATCAATAAAGTTTTCAGACCATGGAGATTGAAATATTCAAAGTTTACTTTCAACTAAGGGTGAGCAACGACGTATTTTGAGTTGATGTTGTTTTATCACTTTCGACCCTTTTTGCAAATGTTACATTCATATTTTTGCAGTTACTATAAAAAACTTATTAGCTGATTATTCTATACTCAAGAGATGACATCTTCGAAAACAGTCATAAGACCGTCGCCCCAACTAAAATGTTGGCCACAACATAACATAATATTGATTTTTAGTTTTATAATTTGCGGTTTGTGATTCAGTTTCAAGCAAGCTATTTCATCGGTGAATAATCATTTCCTCAATAATAATTCATATAATCAACACTGTTAAAAAAATTAAGTTGATGTAAGGAGCACTGAATGTAAGTAATGAAGCTGTTTGTTTTTACGAGATTAATTTGTGGACAGCAGTGGTCTTTATGTAAGTAGGCATTTATTTCTCAAATATTTCAAAATGTTAAAAATATAAAACATAAGTATCATTCACAAATACTATTGACAATTTTGGTCTTGTCAATAGTGATATTTGTTTGGCATTCACAGCAATATGAAAATCAAAAGCTTCGGTGCAAAATCTAAATGCAATAAAACAATATCTTGAAATAAAGTAAAAATATTTAGGAACGACAATTTTTTATTCTCAATTTTGTGACATTTCGATACACAGGTACATACAGTTTTGTAAGCTATTCACCTTGGGTATCGTTTGACAATCAAGTTGTCAATAAGCTTTCGTTTAGTGAAGTCTGATTCGTATTTGGGTAAGATTGTTGATTTGATGTCTGTTGTTTGTGTGCATGTGGTCACAGATAACTGATAAAGAAGTTGTCGTCAATGAATATTTGTACTAATTTGTTTCCAACTTCTTAATATTCACTCAAATAAGAAAATATTTTAGAGAAAGAAAAAACCCAGAAGAAATGGAATGTAACAATAATCATTATACTGATTTTGTAACTTTAGCGCTTGCGTAATGTTGTGTTGTGAATACCGTCTTAGTATGTTTGTTCTTTTGATAAATCATCCTACTGATGCCTGTTTGGACGTGGGGTGATATTCATACATGAGCCTTTTCAATACAGTTACTGTTTCTAGGAACTATTTAAGCACTTAATTCTTCTTGGGGGTTGTGCAAAAAGATAAGCAGTTTGTTAAAGTTGAACATTAGCCAACAAAATTAAACAGCTTTTGAGCGACTTGCATGTCTACGTTGACTGGCACACGTGCTTGTTGTTTTTGTTGTGATAACCATTACACTATGTCATAATCATAACTACTTTGCAACGTACATTATATTATAACATTTTATATCAGGTATATGTAACATATATTGTTTGAGAGAAAAGCAAAACATAAGTCATTATTTCAGAATTAATTACATGAAATTTGATTGTTAATTTTTACTCCTTCATTAGAAGGAATGTCTCATTTTACCTAATGAGGGATAGAGCATATATAGAGATTATTACCCGAGGAAGTGTGTCATATCACTTTTACGAAATGAGTGCGAATTTTTGTATTACCCGAGCGAGAGCGAGGGTTATACGCAAGTTCGCACGAGTTTCGTAAAAGTCATATGACACAATTCCGAGGGTTGTAATTTCTTTATTACCGATTCTATTTCATTTAAACACATGGAAAGCGGTCTGCTTTCTTTGCGGTGGCCCGCTTCAGTGACGTCATGAACAATGGTTTGATGACGTCACAGACGACAGAATACGGTGACTCGGGCTGAAACAATCGTTGCTAGGCAAAAGTGATATGTGCACATGTGCTCATATTGAAAATATGTCATCACTTATGATTAACCATATGGGTAATAAACATGTATACTATTAAAAACCCAACAAGCGTATTTGCATTTTTTTAAAAGAATTTATTGCTTTATGTTATGAGCAAAAATATAATTCTATTTTAAAGGTAAGAATTATGTTAGCAGTTATGTCACGTAAGAGATATGTTAGCAATGAGAATGAATAGAGGTGTGATTACTTGTATTCCTAAAACCATCAATATTCAACAACTTTAAAAACCTTAAGATACTTATTTTACTCTTAAACTCTGTGTATAAGATGATAAACTCATGTTTACCTACAAGAATAAAGAAAACTTTACCATTTATCATTGATGACAACCAAACAGGTCTTATGAATTGATAGATGGCAACACCAGACTACGCTATGATATAATGTTAGAAAAGCAGCAAACAAATAAACTGCTGGTGGATTTTGAAAAACTTTTCACACTATTTCATCACGCTCATACTTAAAGAAATTGGCTTTGGACCTAATTTAAGACCTTTGATCTCAATGTTGTCAAATAATGCCAGCTCCTTTTCAATAAAACGCTTACAAATGTCTTCACCTATATCAATTTTGCGTTTGGTATGTGCATATACTTCATCTCACTTCAAAGCTACGTTATGACCCTGAAGCCCCACCTGCTGCCTCCTACTACATGTCGGTAATGTTTGTAAGACATTTTGATGACAGTTGACTAACCTTCTTACTTATATTATATATATATATATATATATATATATATATATATATATATATATATATATATATATATATATATATATATATATATTATGGTGATATTCATCCTCACCCAGGCCTATCTCTTCGTAGTACTCACTAAAACATACGTAGTTGTAGGGACAAAACTGATTTACTAGTAGCTGAGTATTGTAACTACAATTTCAGTTGTTTATCCAAGATTTGGTTTCGTCATGTCAAGCTCTTATCCGATTTTATGAACGATGGCCATAAATCAAATATAAATCTGTATTAGCTGGTGTTTCTCAAGGTTCTGTTTTGGAACCACTGGTACATTCTGCATAATAAAGTACAAATGAATGCAAAGCCATTAAACCTTAAATTAAACTCTTACATGACTTTAATAGATCTCTCCTGTTCATTAGATCCTGTAGAAACTTATGGAACCATTGGCGAGATACTGGTCTAACTGACAACGTAGACAGACTTACAGATATCAAATTGTCAAATCTAAGGCAACGAAAATACTGACATACATAACGACCTCCAGTGGACTACGAATTAATTATGTGACAAAGACATTCATAACTAGATCAAAATGTATTTGTATCAGCAGGAATGGCCATCGGATTCCGTGTCAACAGAAATGCCATGATAAAAGGGAGACAACTAAGTGTGGGGGATGTTGTGTTGTTAGAAGATTTCACTGCCCAAGGAGGAAGTGGGATGTGGCCAGGATTGTGCAAATCTTTCCATGCTCAGATTGAATTGAATGACTTCACAATTAAACAATCAAATATGTTCATAAATATTATTTTCATTTGAATCTAATAATACACTCATCTAAACAAATTCTAATATGAAACTCAAGTCAATCAAATGATTAGAAAATGTGTTTGTCTGGTTTTCAATTCAATTTCATTGCATCATGTTATAATCAATAACAACAATAATGTCCATGGCGCATATTTGGAAATTCCATTAGGAAAATATTGTATCATAAATAACATAAATTCCATGCTTTTACAAAGAAGAATGGGAATTAACCTGCATTTGACTGATGAGAAAACATTTTGAACATTGCCTTTTTTGGAAAATATTTTGCATTAGGAACGGGATAACAAAAAAAACCTGCAAACTTTTTCATTTGCATGACATAATTCTCAAGGTAAGTTCAATTCTTTGAAATCCTATATCCCAAGAGAACGTGTTGATTCCTGAAATACATGGTTGAGCTCCTGGCCTAGTTAGCGAAATAGTCAGACTTATTTAGTTTTGAGAAAGAAGCGTCTGTAAAATATGTGGCAATGAGTCTGTATTGAAGAAAACTTAGAAAAGAAAAGAAAACTTTTTCATTGAAAAGGAATATTTCATATTTTGATTCATGCAGAATTTTATAATTGCAGACAGAATATCGTTTGTATTTAAAGTCGTATTTCGATTGTTGTAATTTTTCTTTCCCGAATTTCAGATGATGTTTTTTGCCAACACATAAGCATTTCTAGCAACTGCTATATATAATCATAAGGTTTACTAGTATATCATAGTTGTTTAAAGTATTTGTTATTTGTTATAATTCAAGTCCATTTATGAAAGTGTAATAGGTTTATTCAAATGATGTCAAATCAATTCAAAGATATATATCAATGTGAGGATACAAAGCAAATTACCATTTTTTATGCAAACATAACTTTTGAATTTTTCAATTAATGATTTTATCAAAATAAATATAAAAGCGAACTCAGTGTAAAAATAATTCTGTTACCATTACTTTGATTATAAAACGGGAATCTTACATTGTTATAAATTACAAATCCCAGTGTAACATGATATATATAATGCAAAACACGTCAGTATACCGCCACGTCCCGGGTTGCACACTTTTCACGAGCAGGAGCTCTCTTCGAATCCTGTTGATAAACATCTAACAGTCTTAGTTGATTTCTATGATAGATCCTTCATAATGGAGACATCTCGAGCTGGAAGACTCACATTAGTGAATAGCAACATTCGATTTTATTTCGAGGTTAAAAAGATATTGTACAAATTCATGTAACATACTTGAGTATAAAAGTTCAGCCTTTATTAATAAACACTGACATTCTTTCTTGTTCAAATCCGATGTACTTATCACAAAGAAGTATGGACACGTTCACTGTCCTCGTCAGTATGGCTAAATGGGCTGCACGCTTTTCACGTGCAAGAGCTCTCCTCTTTATGATAAAACTCTCATCACAGTTTACAAGTCTAATCGAATCGTGACTATCATTTTGGTGTAAATTTGTTGAATAAATAAATAAAAACATTGTTTATCTCTCTTGAAATATGAAATTGTTATTCAACCTCTTAAGGAACTAATCAAATATTCATCTCAAGCCTGTTGATTTTATTTGACATGTACATGGTAAGTTTGGGTATACCAAGTGAACATATCAACAAAGGATGATCCATTGTCACTGCAGTTTTTTTTATCGCAAATAACCAATTTCACGATTTTATTCTTAGATGCACAAGTTAATGAACGTACTTTTGTGATAAGCTACAAAACATTTATGATAATTTGTCCAATATACTTTATTTTGAATAACAGCATTTGATTTTATAAAGATATATTTAGTGAAAGGATCTTTATTTCAAAGGCAATATAGTTCAATGGCTTTGAAATGTTAAAGAATACAAACAAATATGTATATATGTAAACAAACAATCGTTCAGCTAGTATAGGAATGGAAACATGACACATGTCAGTTTTTCACCTATTCAAATTGTGCTGCATTTCAGTGTCTATAATATTTGTGTCTACTTGAAAATGAAACATTACTCAAATGTAAACACTTGAACATTGTAACCATCATCTATATCACTATAGTGTGTGACGTAAATTTGTCCTCTCTCATCCCAGTCTAAACCATAAGGACGACAGATCCCCTCCTGTGATGTCAGTATGTCTCTCACAAACTCTCCAGACTCATTCAGTACTATCACCTTGTTTTCTTGATAATCCGCAAAGAGTATGTGTCCTGTAGCAGTGCTGGTGATGCCTGTTGGACCTTTCAGTGCTCTGTCTCCTGTACCACCTCTCCCTGGGGAGTCACGCACACCACACACTGGAGAAAATAGAGTAGTTTAACGAGGTTTCATGAGAAGGAAATGCCGAATTTCAGCTACGGTATACGAGAGGAAACTGGCAGTTTCCTATAATTTCATGCAGAGTATACGCCTAGTTTCCAAACGAAGGATACTCTTGGAAATTATATTAAACTATATGAAACTAGAGGAAATTATTGAAAATTCTTAAAAACATTCTTTACTTCTACAAAAACAATATGCAAAAGGTATTATTGATTTACAACTTCAAAGATATGTAATTTGACGTTAATATCATGAGTTTGAATGGCATTGTCAAACATTTTCATCACAATTACTAGTGCAAGTATGACAAAAGAACAAAATTCAAAGGTTAAATGTAGAACAACAGAAGTCTTAACTTATTCAAACTCGTGGCAGGAAAGGGGAAAATTTTAGATAAGGTAGTGAATCTGACTCCAAACTATCATAAAGCATTGATGTTGCAGATTAAACGAAATATGATTATTGACTTGACAATTTGCTCGATAACCTAAAATGTTAATTACAAATCAAAATGTGTATATAACATATATTTCAAGTTGGCCGAGTTTTTGGATTTTGGAGTATTTTGGATTCATTATACAATTAGATCTTCAAAAAACCGTCTTATCAAATGTTTTGACAACTGTAGTTATATCTCTGACATGAGCGTCAAAATTAGTATTTAGACATCTATTTGAGATGACTTGCAAAAATTGTCACATCAGTCAGTCCAATAGTTTGCAAAAGTATAAAACATAAATATTGGATACAAAACCATGTGTTGATTCCGCTTAACATAACAAAATGATGATTGAAACGTTGCAACTTGTTTATGTATGATCATTGAATATACTATATACTATTACATGTAGTCACAACATGTTTACAAAAATGAATATGTAGAAGGTAAACAAATAATAATAATGAATTTAAACTAACATGCACTAATAAAATGTAAAATATATTCTTTCTTAACACTAATCAAATATGACTTATCATTACCTGCATTTTTCTTTGGGAATAATCTTTCAAAGTAGCCTTTCTTACACACATTATATCTGACAATATACAAACTACATGCAAATTGAATAAAGACATTTGTTAAATATCGCTTTAATTCAATACCAGTTCTGTATTTTGCACCAAGTGATTCTTACTTAATTACCAGCAATTACAGTGGGAGCAATGATGTGTATTTGTGGTCGTTATGTATATCAGGGTGTGTATTATGATAAAGTGACACGACTACCCTGCTATTTGTATGCAAGGGTCTTCTTTTGATGCAGATACGCATTCTGAAGGACATGGCACAATATTATTTTGTTGCTATACCTCTAAGGAGGCATATTGATATATTCAGTCTGGCTCCTTTAATTATGTATAAAGACATCAAATTGACAGCAATCCTTAACCTGTACTGTCTCTTGTATCATGCCATCGTAAATATTGTGACGTATTTATTATAATGAACATTAAAGTTTGAACCTGAATCTCTATTTTACAGATCAAGTACAAATAAGTTTTGTCTATTCGCCATTGGTTTTCGGTATATCACCGATTGTACAGATGGTATAATAGCTAAGAAACTATTCTCAAGACGTCTAGTTTCAGTTTACATTTTGGTATGGGCGTTGTATGGGACTTAATTATGTCCTAAGACATGTTTACATAATACTTATTCTAAACTGTGTTGAACTGTATACAAAAACTCATACTAGTTGATGTCGGTATTTGGTGTTGGCGTAATTATTAGTTATTATACTTTTGATATAAGCAGTTCCCATTAAACGATGGGCAAATGTGTATTTAATGGATACTGTTTACAATTTATATTCTGATTAAAATAGACGACTTGTAACTTTGTTCAAATAACACTGAGTATTCACAGAATGTTTTGTTTTGTAAATTATCTAGTCAGAAAAATGTTGCCTACTGATGCTGCCATTATGCAAGGGGCAGTTGTTGAGGTAAGTCACGGTCAATTAATTTACAAATATGAAAAGGATGGCGAATGGAGGAGGTCAAAAATGACCTTTGAATAACATATAGTACGTTAATCAAAACAAGACGAGGAAAATATACTGTATCTGAATAATACAATCAGATTCATTACTACAGTCGTTTGGTGGATGAAAAGAGTGAGTGGGTTGGGGTATAACGTGTTTTGAAAAATATTTCAATTATCAAAAGACGCGGATGACAAGCATCCATCCAAAAGAGAGTGGACTGATCAGGGAAAACGGAAAGGATAAGGGAAAGAGGGAAATAGAGACATAGTGAGTAGACAGTAGGTTTTCCCCCGCCGGGCCACGAGCATGTTAACTTCGGCTGGCATAGACAGACAGAAATAGTTTATCTAAGTGTGACAAGTCAATCAAGAACTTTGATAAAACATTATATAATATAACGTAAGTCTTTTAACAACCAGCCAAATTTTGGCTTATGACACACTGTACGAAAAAATAACACATATATACTGTATACAAGTTATAGATAAATAGATAATAAATAGCAGAATATATGCGATGATTTGAAATACAAGGTGATAAAAAGACGTAAAGGGGATTTTAAGTAAACGATTGAAGCCTTAAAAACAGTTTTAATAGTTATTCATTTATAAGTTTTAATTTTGGATAGCATGGCATAACTCTCGGTGTCAGACGCACGCATAACCACTACACTATGAGGTTGAGTCAAATGGTCGCGGAATGAGTAATAATAATGTAAAGATACACAAAACAACTAAGAATAACCAAACAAATATAATAATAAGACCAAACAATTTTACAGTATATTTTGCAACCTCGAAATACATGTACCTATCATAAACGTATTTTTAGTCAGTAATGTGCTAAGACACAGTATATCCTTTGTTTTATATAGAGTTTAATATATGGTACCTTTTAACATGTTTTACGCTTTATCGTATGTAGCCCATGATTATTTTTTGTTTGTTTTAGTCTCTCATAACCCTCAATGGGTGGCTCTTAATCTATGTTTGTTTACCTGAATTAATGTTTTTAATGCAAAGAGGTGAAATATTTGTCTGTCTGTCTATACTCCCGTTAACTAAGTACAAATACTTATTATATTAGATTCAGTACATAATAGCGTATCATCCGAAAGCGTCTTCCAATTTTCCTTATAAAAATTCATTTTAAGTCTTCGACTATTTGTTGTGATTCAAAACATACCAGTCTTCGCTGGCCAATTGTTTATAAAAAGAACGCTCAAATGCACAGTGCAGACTGGTCAAGAAAATGCGTATCAAAAGTTAAGTAATGTATCAGATAACATTATAGTAGATGAATATTACAATGTTTTTGTTGTTAACAGTCATTGCATCCATATTACTCCTGTACACTTTATCCTTATTTACACTGTTTTAAAAAAAATTATTTCAATAATTTCGTTAACTAATATCCTTTTCTGCTTTCAGCGAATAGAATTGCCCATACAATATACATTTTGTTAATCGGACTAGCCGGCAATCAATGATGCCTCTTTGATCTCAAATTGGTAGGCAGAAGCGTCTGACGGGATGCTTTTAGTGTTATTCAGCGGTCTGTGAGACACAGAAATTATTCCCGCTATGCCCATGTCTATTTTCCCTGTAATATCGGATTATAACATGTGACCCTTATTGGTTTAAACAAGAATGCGATTTTCATTGTGAAGTCGAATGAGAACTATAATATAGATATAGCCAATGAAACGAGTTTACAATTTATTTAACAAGCTTAGTATGTTTAGCAATTCGTTATTTTATCGACAACATTCATTTCGGAGGTCAATTTATTAGACATAGAACCACAAGCACATCATACTTGAACCAAACGGTTAAATTGAAATGTCCAAAAACATTTATTTGTTATTTGTTAACCTCAATCGACGATGATGACGCTTCTCTCGAACACAGTGTTTAGAACAATATATTCACAGATGATAGGTTTGTAAAAGTAACAAATTGTTTACTAGCGTATATCAATTCTTTTAAATATTCAGTTAAATGAGGGAGTTATTATTTTCCTGAGTCAATTTCGGATTATTAAATGATATCAAATGTATGAAAACTTTCATCAAAAATACTTAAACTCTACGATGTGCTAACAGTAAAGTTAGTTAATGTTTGGATCATCCAACAACAGATTTCATAACATTTTCAAAGATATTTTATATTTCTTTTAATAAGTCATCATTCCTTTTTCTTTCCGCTGTCGCATCCCATGGTTATAGGTGACTGTCAGACATTCATAAAGGTTTCATCACATTTGAAAGGGTCTTATATATATAATCTAATATTACAGCTTACCTTTTCGTTGAGGTCTTGCCGAGAAGCTTTCCAGGTCTCTGTTTGAACTGTTAGAAAGCAGGTGCACATTTATGCTCCATGGTAATTAACAGTTCGTTAACTAGTCTAGCCGACAATCAAGGATGTCTCTCTGATCTCAACTTGACAATAAACTTGTTGGGCAGGATACGGGTGCGTGTGAGAGGGAGTCACCAATAGAATTGACAGGCGCTAAGCAGACGTGCCTGACACACAAAAATTAACGACATTAAAATCATAAGTTAAATATACAAAGAGCATCTTTTCCCCACCATAGTATGCCAATGATTTCATTAAAAATGAAGAACGTTGTGAGAATGAAAGTATTAATTAGTCTGTATACTATACCACCTAAAGAAACTGATGTTACCAAGTCACTCTAGGAATCAATATTGAATAATCGTGAATATTAAAAAGATAGCTTATTTCAATGAATGTGCTCATTAAAAAATTGATGCATCGGGTCATTACATTACATTGTTTCGTCCATACAATTCAAACATAAGAAATGAAGTTTATAGATTCAGATTCAGATTTGTTTATTCAGTATTTCAGGCCTAATTAAAGGCCTATAGTACAAGTACAGTTGAAGTATTAAGTGGTACATGTGGTGGTGACATTTCTTACAAGGAATACATCTTTTAAATAGACTGCGAGAGATTTAATAACATCAGTATTTTTAGAATTTAGCAGATGGGACAAAAGTTGTTTATCTCTAACTGGTAGTGATACAAAAGATAAATATCTGCTTCTTAAATGGGAATACATTGAACATCAAACAATACATGAAATTCATCTTCAATATGGCCCTAGCTACAATTTCTGCAAACATTTAACCTATTATCTATCAATACACCATTTTTTGTCGTAGGGAATTGATTCTAAAATCATGTAAACTAATTCTAAATTTAGATAGGCCCGTCTTAAAGATTTATCTTCTAAATTCATGATATAAAACTCGGGGTCTAACAAAGATTTTTGACAAGAGTAGTGTTCTAGATATCTTGAATCATTAATTGACATGGACCATTCCTGGTAGCAAATATCTTGAAGAAGTTTACATTTACTAAGAATTTTCAATTGTCTCTTGTATCGGACTTACATCAAATTAAAACTCATTGCACGCAAATAATTCATTTCGTTGGATTTTTTCCCTTGCTATCTGATTATATTTATGTCAATGATATATGTATTGAATGCATAACTGGAAAGGTATTGATATAACACTTCTATATCAATCGATAGTCAGTTTGTTGAATAAAAATAAGTTTGCATGAAATCATATCAAAGATCATTCTAAGGCAACAATATTAGCTTGCTTGCTTGAGTTGAGAGTTTAAAAGGCAGTATTTTTTCTTTTAGTAATAATAATGATT
This sequence comes from Phorcus lineatus, assembly GCA_921293015.1. Classification (NCBI taxonomy): domain Eukaryota; kingdom Metazoa; phylum Mollusca; class Gastropoda; order Trochida; family Trochidae; genus Phorcus; species Phorcus lineatus. Next base: position 10,832,602 of record OV121090.1, read on the forward strand.
AAAGTCAATCGGAAAGCGACACTTTTTGACTGAAAAGATTGTTAAATCTGTTCATTTATATTTTACCCTTACTAAACGTTTTTCTGTTTAATCTATAATTATGTATCTTAAAGTCTGCTAACTTCAATGATGATGAATTAAGATGCTGCTAGCCTGTTTACCAATCCCTTTCTCTTTTCTGAAATAAATATTGTTTAAACCATATAATCAGCGCTATTCATTTTGCTTTAGTTTTAGATACGGGCCCGTGTAAAAATCACAACACAATATACCACATCTTCCCCCCCCCTTCTCCCTCCCCTCTCAACTCCCTTAACCTAGGCATACCAAACATTCCAAATTTCTAATAATTTAAAAAAGTATCCCCCCCCCAGCTTTTAGGCTTCCAAAAATACCCCCACTTTTTTTATCAAAACTTTAGGCTCTTTTGTAAAGGCTGCGGCCCGAGCGTGACATCAGCTATCGCTTGAAAAAGCTCATAACAACTCTCAACTTAAGTAAGTAAGATTTTGCTTTACCAAGAGATCGGAAATATTCGGTGACATTTTGACTATTTACATCCCTTTGGTTATTTAACTCCTTTTCTAAATTGACTTTCCCATTCACATAAAGATTAACATAACAACGTCAGCACAATTACCTCATTGTGTAAGCAGTTAAGAAACACAGATTATTCGATTTGGTTTAAACATTTATTGTTTCATAAATTGAACAGAAAACAACGTCTTTGTAATCAAATGCAAGAGCGATATCAACGTTATCATAAAGTTGTAGGGGATGCCTAATGACTGGCTGATGCTTAAAGTTAATTGATGTGAGTTGTGCTTTGGAACGATGTTACTTTTACTTGTTAACTGGTGTAAAAAGTTTATTCTTTGTAAATAGTAACTGCAAATTGAATAATTTATTGAACATTACAACATATTCTGCGAAAAACAATAAACAAATTATCAAGTTTAAAATTCCACTATCTTATCCACAGTGTGTTCCTTTTGTCTAAAAGAGTGGGGTATATGGAAAGGAAGAAGTATGTAGTATATATTTCATTTAAATGTAGATGCCCATAAGAAAAAAATAATATGTGTGATCTACAGAGAAGCATATAATTAAAAAATCTTTAAAACAACAACCTGAGAAGGACGTTTGTAAAACTGTCCCAGTATTTAACATTTCCTGTTGTTTGACGATGGAGATTTGAGGATTAAGGTTAACGAGCCCACTCATGATAATAGTTATGAAAACAATTAAACATATTAAAATCCTTCACTCACCTTGAATATCATCGTGACCACATGCTGTTTTGATGTGTACCGTATACCACTGTTCACTAGTTTTGCTCCAAGAAATAATACAAAGATGAAAGCTGTCTTCTACGCCTCAGATAGGTTCGGTAAGAGTAATTATATATCAATCTTCAATGCTCTTTTGGCCTCTATTTGTTTATGCCAAGTTTCAAAATTTAATCCAAAAAAATGTCATGTGACATGCTTTTTTCAAAATATAGACATATTTCTGGCAACCTATTCTCATGATATCGTATAACATGAAATATATCTTCTATCTATATTTTGGACAATAATAAGTAAGGGATATTTAACTTTTGATAAGTTTTTTTTATCAATATGTAAATAATTGAAATTATCATAATTCATGTTATAAACAATTACATTTGAATCACATCCCTAACTTTATTATCTAATTTATTATGCATTGTTATTTTGAATGGGAAAATGTGTTGCTAATTAAGATTTTCATTAGGCACCAAACTTTGACAGATGATTATAGAAGCGGTAGATATTATCTATGAATTGTTATTATGGAATCATTGTCGCTATACATATCAATTTCTTATAGGTAGTGAATTCGATGCTAGCCGTGAAAGACACATTTCAAGAGTTAAGAAGCATCCGTAGTAAGAAATTTTGATTTTCTGTATAGAGATGTAATGACGTATTTCCCCTACACTTTTGATAGAATTGGGTCTAAACACAGAGCACAATTGTCTTTAAAATTCTACATTAATCCCTTCTTACTGATGGTTATGAAATGGTGCTTTAATTTGCTTTAAATAAACTGTCTGTGATATATTATCTAAATTCCAGATAGATATCAATTTTTACTAGCAAAAGTAGTAATTGATTGTTCTTTGAATCTCTTGCGTCTTACAATGAAAGCGACATTTGTCATTACAGTCAAAACCCTTTGAAGTTTCACCGAAGGTAACTTACGTTGTTTTAATGGATTAAAACGTTTGGTTATAATGCAGAAATTAATATATACGAATTTTCGCTCACCCTGACTGAAGGCACTGACTACTCACTGATTGACTTTTCGATTTTAACTCACCAATTACCTCTATTGTTCGCAAGATGCAGTTGGCCAGTATAATCCCCTGGTCTGTTAGTTTAAACATCAGAAATGTTGCTTTCCCGGTAATGAACCGAATCACTTTAGGAATCTGTACAAGATTCACAAAGAGTGAAATATACTTAGGTATACATTTTCACGATAACTGTCACCTTGTTTCTTCGCCTCATTACTTGATTATTGTAAGGGTGATTATTGCGTAAACGATAAACTGTTTACATCTAAACTTTGTTCGTTCTTGTTGGGTTGGGGTTCAAGCGTCTTCTTGTTTAAAACAAGCTTTACCAATTATTTGTATAGGTTCCTGCAAACCGGAAAACACCAGTCATGCCGACAAAAATGAAGACATGCACAGACGCAGACCCTATTAAATCAGCGCCAAAACCCCTTTCTTTCACTGATAGGTGATTCAAAAGAATATCAATGATAGCAATGATACATGGATCATAGGTAAAATGTAATAGTCTGTACAAAATTAAACTGCAAACAAATGTCGTTGAAAATAATTATACATCTATGAACTGTAAATATTAATTTTATTTTCACTACATATGTATGTATGGTGGACCCCTAACCTCTCTAATATGTGGAATGCCATGTGCATTGCAGAGCGAGACTGGTGTAGGAGTCGAGGTCCTAGGAAAAGAAATCTGAAAGCTGTATATACCCAAAAACGGACCCTGTTTGATAAAGCGGTAAAAAATGCAAAGAGGCTTCATAAACAGAAAATATTGCAGGATTTGGAAAATCTGTGTGACTCTGGGTCAAGCGAGTTTTGGAGGAAAATAGGTAAAATTGGTGTTGAATATGAAAGGAAAAAGCAAGTTCCGATGGAAGTCCGACTAGAGGATGGTAGTATCTCAAGAGATAGAGATGTTGTTCTTAATACTTGGAAATGTGCCTACGAGACTCTTTTAAATTGTAATGAAGAAACTATAAGTGATAATGATTGTACTGATTCCCAAGGAGACAGTTGTTATCTTAACAGGGAAATAACTTTACAAGAAGTTCAGTACTCTCTTTTTAAAGCCAAATCGGGAAAGGCTCCGGGGTGTGACGGGATCCCAGTTGAGGTGATAAAGAATGAAGAATCACTCAAGTTTTTACACAGTCTCTTCAATGAATGTTTTAGAAAAGGAATGATTCCGAATGAGTGGTCTAAAGGTATTATCAACCCTATACCGAAGTCAGGAACTGAAGACCCGTGTAATCCCCTGTCATACCGAGGCATCACATTGGCATGCTCGACATATAAACTGTATTGTGGTATACTGAACAGTCAAAGTACAAAGTAATCGGAGGTATGCGATTTGTTACTTTCAGCAAGCTATACGATACCATGGTTTGGGCCACCATAGATTATGGAGCTGCTATTTGGGGAACTTTTAATATACCTGCAATCAATACAGTCCACAACCGTGCGATGAAGTTTTTCATGGGAGTGAAGAAACACACATCAAACAGTGCAGTTGCGGGAGATATGGGATGGGTGCCACCGGTTGTCCGACAATGGAAGACTGTCTCCCGTTTCTATAAAGTTGCAAGTAAAAGATGTCCAGATAGACTGTTCTCGGTTGTGTTTAAGTGGGCAAACAGGGAGGCGTTAGCTAACAAGCGTAACTGGAACTTTCGTATCCATAAGAAGTATAGAAGTTTGGAGTTGGACCACTTCATCCCCATAGACAACACTTTCTTCGTTAAATTTATTACTACGGAAGTTACAGGAAAAATTGAACAAAGATTTTGTACAGATTGGAAAGCTTCGTTAGATTCTCCTAACAGCAAGCGCGGACAAGGTGGGAACAAGTTACGCCTTTATCGACTTCATAAGAGTACATACGGTACAGAGGAGTATTTGCAGAGTTCTCTGCCTTCTACATATAGATCGGCGTTGGCGCAATTCAGATGCGGGGTGGCTCCAATACGAGTCGAAACGGGACGTTATAGCAATATTCCTTTAGCTGAGAGAGTATGTTTTAATTGTTCTAACACTGTTGAAGATGAGTGTCATGTTTTATTTTATTGTCCACAATATACGGACCTTAGACGAGAGCTTTTATCCAAGAGTGTGGAAATATGTCAAGATTTTAGTACTTTTGATGATTACGAAAAGTTTAGCTTCGTAATGTCCAGTCCTGATGTTGTATTTATTGTTGCCAAAACCTGCAGACTTATTTTAGAACGACGAAAAATTGTTTTATATAAAGTTTAATATATGGTTCCTTTTAACATGTTTTACACTTTATCGTATGTAGCCCATGATTATTTTTTGTTTGTTTTAGTCTCTCATAACCCTCAATGGGTGGCTCTTAACCTGTGTTTTTTACCTGTATATATGTTTGTAATGACAAGAGGTGAGACTTAAATAAAATATTTGTCTGTCTGTCTGTCTGTCTGTCTGTCTGTATACAGAAATAAAGCATTGCTTTCACAGAGACGGTATTTGTTTCGTTAGTGTCTGTTTCCATTCAGACAAGTCACTCAGACCAATTACGTGCCATACGGTGACCACTCGTTAGGTAGATGTCAAGGACGCTGTATAAACACATGCAGGTGCAGAGAGGTGACCCCCTCTAAATCTCTATGTCATGCGCGTCACGTGACTGCTTTATAAAAACAAAAAGTAACTCAACATTAACAAGTTGTCCAATGAGATCTCAGGGGCTAAATAATAACCAATGAACTTTAGTAAGCATTAGACAGTCATAGAATTTGTTCATGATTTGTCATAATGTGAAAAAACTTTGGTCGTGGTAGGTTAAACTTTCTGCCGTCAACTTGTGCTATCAATGATCAGTCATAATAGTTGAATTTGTGTTCTTACCTATAACAGGATTTGGATATTTGTGTTTGTATGGATACATTCTCTGAAAAAGGTACGTTTCATATGTTTGTTTTGCAGCTGAACTATCAGTATACTTGCTTTGATAGTATAAATTATGTATATACGGTTTATTTGCATTTCATTTGTAGAACATATTTTGAATGTAGTCTTCAGTCACAGCCATGAGCATTTACTTAGCCTTGTCACCGCACTACGCAATGTCTCCAATAACGATCAGATCAATGAATTGAACTAAAAACTAAAATCATATTTCTATGTTGTAACGTATAAATAATGCATATGAATGAAAGGTACCATTTATCCCTTTAATACACCAGTACAAACCCTTTAATTTTTATTAATGTCCATTTCACTTAGTAGAGCATATGATTAGAATATAAAATTCAATTAATGCTTCTTATCACTATCTATGTAATTTAATAAACATGTTTATATATAAATATTTATTCAGAGTGTTTAAGTTTTTTGTTTTTTTTCATTTGTACAACAAAGATACACCAAAATTCTCTAACAGGACATAACTTATTATTTCATATTATCTCTACTAAACATTTCTTCAACACATAATCAATGCAAATAATAATTTTCAACTTGATACAAACACAAACATTTCCTGCAGTTTCCTCTAGTTTAATTAAGTTTCATGGCATTTCCTTCGCTGAGGAAATTCCCTGGTTAATGCTGATGAAATGTCATTAAACGCCTAGGGTTTCCTCCAGAGGAAATTGCATTAAACTCTAAGGGTTTAATGCCGTATAATGCATGAGGAAACCCCACCTTTTCTTGCAGTGACAGACATGGTCCCACAGTCAGTTATCAGGATGTTCCCTTGTCTTGTTGTACAGAGGAAGGATGGTATCTGTATGATCTTCTCTCCGTTGTGTATTGGACTGATAGAGCGCATCACGTTCCCACTCATATCTATGATATCTACACAGGGAGGAGAGAAAGAACCTGCTGCCAGTGTTGTTGGTGTTAGGGCAGTCAGACCAGTGTACTCCTTCTGTGTTGTTATGGTCGAGTCGAGGTTCAGGTCAGGGGTCACTGACACTACTGCTATTTGTTTAGAGCCATGAATGGTGACAGCTATCTTATTGTCATCTAGCTTAGTAATCCTGTTTGGGATATTGTTCATACTAAGTCGACTGTGATGCTGTTGATTGTTTCTCTTGAAGAAAGATTTGCTACACTTGTTATTGTAGTCAGCGACAATGATTGTATCTGAACCTTTTACTTCCATGCTCACAGTATCAAAAACTAGTGGTTTTTCTTTATCCTCTTTGGTTCTGTAGTTTACAGTGTGGCTGAGTACTGGTGAAGATACAGTGTCCAGATCAAATACATCAAGGACCTGAATCTTCCCCAGGGACAATTCGGTCAATGCTCTTTCTAGTCTGTCCACATCCTGTGAGACCTCTATCTTAGTCCTCGTTCCTCTTTTCTTCACGTCTCCTACAGACTCTGCAGACTCAGACTCACTTGACTGGTACACATCATACATGTCCATCTCTCCCTCAGAGTTCAGAGCCTGATCTATCAACTCGGCCTGTTGCCTGTAAATGTTACTAGCCATATCTCCTGTTTTGATATCTATTTTCAGTTGATCCATCTCTTTATCTGTGACTTCAGTCAGTTTATCCAGTAGATCCTTCTCCTTCTTCTTTACAGCGTCAATAACTCTGTGTGCTGTAGATCGAATCTGAGACTCGACAGCTAATTTGTTCTCCTCAAGTTCCCTGGATCTGGCTTTAAATGACTTTAATTGTTCGTCCTCTACTCTGGACTTTTTCATTAATGTTTTCTATCTTGTCTCCAAGGAGCTTCTCATTTCCGGCAACATTGACTCCAGAGACACGACTGACTCACACTTCCTGTGGTAGAGGATACAACAGGACTGGCACAAGGTCCTCCTGCAATCTCTGCAGAAAAACTTGACTAACTCTTCCTTATGCTCCTGGCATGTGACCTTTGTCCGCCTCCTTGGTTTGACCTCATCAGTCACATCAGACACGTCGTGATATTTAGTGGAAGGACTCCGTTGATGTGCCTTGATACAAATGGAACACAGAGAGACATCACAAACTGGACACCAACTGACTGCTGGAGTTGTCTCCCCTTCGTCACGACACCAATTACAGTTTGTTGTGTCTGCAAAATAAAACATGGTCAAATGAATTCAACACATCTACAAGAATGTATTTATATTTGAATAGGTGTTAAACATGACAATGTCCCATGCTGCTAATCATGATACGAATGAAATTAATTTATTAATTTGCATTACATGGTTCGAATCATGCCTTTTCAACAACGATAAGTTAAAACAATTGTGATGATCATGGAAATCTTTGCGTACACACATGGAAAAACTTTAAAGATTTCTGACAAGTAGAAAAAAAAAAATTCGAAATGTAGTCTCAGTTACCGTAGTACCTCCTATGTAGGTTGTTACCTTATTTGAAGGCATTTGTTACAAAAGTTTTATTTAAAAAATGTGAATGGAAAGTCTGAGGAGTGTCGCGGTGATTTAGAAAATTAGTTAAAGTTCACCTTTATAGGATGTTGTTGGAAACACCCAAAGTAACATTTTACCAAATTTGACAGAGAGGCGATTAATGTGAAGTGAAACCAATACCTATCAATAAGAATCAATCAGTCTACTTAAGCACCAGGACCAATAGTATCGAGGAGACCTAGAATTAGTTAATTTCAAACATATTGTAGACGAAAGGACATGAACCAAATTAATATTAATGACATTTAGGAGTGCATGAATTAGCCTACCTTTAGCGCCAGGACCAATAGTGTCGAGGAGACCCTTGAGTAAGAGGGTTGGTCTCATCTGCCCCGCCCACTCCTCCACAGGTCGGGATGGATCTGGTACTCTCATCAGTCTCCGGCAGAACGGACATGGAATCGACTTGGACCTGATGGCATCAGCTCTGGTTTTGGTGTAACCAACAATACACTGACCACAGAAGGAGTGACCACAAGTCAGAGTGGACGGGTCAGTGAAGATATCATGACAGATGGTGCATGTCAGGAAATGATCCGTCAGTTTCTTGGCTGTCGCCATCTGAAATTATAATATATGCAAATAAATGTTTTGACTTCAATATACCTACATTTGTGTAATTACAATTTAGAATTATAAGAAATTATGAACAGAGGTTTTTAAACTAGCACGATTTCTTAATGTATATAACATGCATAAATATATATAGCGGGTCAAAGAATGGACTCAAACTCGAGCGAGAAAGACAGACAGACGGTTACAGTGACAGACTTATGACAAAATAATATACAAACACCAGACCATATGGCCAATGAGACCCGCTTAACAATGTGTATACAGATCATATGTTATAGAATTGAAAATACAATGGAAGTAGAAGATTTAGAATACGACAAAAGTTTGACATGAAAGCTTACGCCCATACGGCTAACTTAAGTGGCTAGTGGATTGACAATGTTTTTTAAATGGTAACAAGAGTAAAGACTTTTTCATACCTTATAACTGGATAAAACTTGGGTATGATAACTATCCTTTTAAAATAGATCATGCTGAATAGGAATAAACAAGTATAATTAACTAAGAAGTTAACTTCATCTTCCATGGCCTGATGACATCATTGGCAAATCCTATCTTCACAGGATGAGAACATTTACCACGTTCTACTTCTAATGAGAGTGTACCGCACCGTAGTTTACCTACAACACGTGGGTGCCATCTGGGCAATATAGACGTTACATATGGTTCTGGGGAAATAGTTTTCTTAAATTGTCTATATATTCGCAACCTTTTGCCATTTGGATCTAATAACACAAGGACTCCTGATGATCTTATAGCTGCATAAACTGGCCTGATAAAGTAAGTTCACAACTAGATATATGTAGCAGATCTCGCACTGTAGTGAAGAACACACTATATTATCCCATAGATTGCCGTGATCAACTAGAAATAACAGAAGGTCATCTATCAGATGTCATATGGGGCCGCCTATTGCAGAATCACAGTATTTCTAGCTTTTGTATCAAATCATCACGCCTTTACTCTGTCGACCTTCCTTCTTGCAGGAGGGGCATCGAGCGAGTATAGATTGCATACACTAGGGTTGTTCGATTAAAAAATCCATAACACTTTTTCGAAACTAGCGCAGTCAATGGCAAGGTGCAGGGCTTGATGGGATATCGTACCGGTACCGACGTAAATAAGTACGAATCTACGTAACGATGTAAAGAGCTGACTACTATGAGTACAATGTATTTAATAAACAGGGACATTTATTGACAAAACTAAATGTCAGGTTATAAAGTTAAAGCTGGTCCACAATTTGAAACTTGATTATCAAAGGATGGTTATAAAAAAGATGTTTAATTGATTTGAATTTATATTTTGGATCCGGGATTGGCTTTCGAAAAATGGCTAAGCTTACTGACTGGTGTGACAGGGGTTGTTGACTCCTTACACCCTTTACTTTTGTTTATACTAATGAGGTGCTTGATCCCCGACTACAACTGTTTTAGAGACGTTTTTTTCGACAATACATATCTCTGTGCTTTTATTAATGTGCAAAAATCAATTAAGCTCACTCCAGAAGAATGTCCTTTCTTTGAAAGATCAGATATTAATAATGATATTTTGTTTCAAATTGCTTCCCCGCAGTTCAGCTGCCTAATAGAAGTTTTTGTGCTGGATATTTAGAACAATGCTTATCAGTTCAGGGACGGTAATCTATAATATCTATACAATATAAACACAATAGTTCAAAATACAAGATATTGTTGAAAATGATTCATTTGAATTTAAATAAACCATTTAGCAAGTGACTTTAGTCAGAAGCTAGATATATCTAATCGCAGGCTTGAAAAAATAGTAAAAAAGAAGAATTTGATATGAAAAAACACAAGTTTTATATTTGAAGTTACGTAATTTGTTTTACTTTAGTCCTTTCAGAATACCACCAATGTCTGTTTTTCTCACCATTTAAGAAACTAATTAGGAAAAAAAGGAATTTTTTATTTCAAAATTGTAAAAAATCAAATTAGTGTAACAGTGTTAAAATCTGAACTGTTAAATCAACAGTACGTTTTGCTAGATTTGTTATTGCTGTTATTGTATGACGGATTTCAATACAGAAGAAACAGTCTACTTCCCATCTTTGAATAAAAATAATACATACATTTAGTAAAACAGTTATGAGTGAAATAATTGTAGCGTAGTAATTAATTCAAGTATGTATATTAGTTCATTCATTAACGAAATATACATGCCTTTTCAAATTGATTCCAGCTAGACCTAAAATCCGTTTAGACAAAGAGGATAATTATAAATAACGAAGGTGATTTGATTTACTGAAGTCCGGGTACATGTATGTGCATGTCTTCTTAAACAACTAAACTCAAACCCGATTGCACATCATGTGATCATGATACAGGATTCTCATTGGCACAAAATATAACTACCTGTTATCTAACCGTACATATATTGATTTTTTACATATCGTAGCTTTAAGTGACCTACGTTTAAAGTGTGTAATGTTTGAGATTACTGTATCATTCTTGTCTTAAAAGACAGATAATAAGAGTAAATGCAGGTAAATAACACTATTGTTTTCAAAATATAATGCAACACAAAATCTGAAAGAGAAAATAAGAATGTTAAGAACACGTTAATCGATGTTGAAGGCAGCTGAATAACAGTTTATGTTTATATATTCAATCAAAGCCATAGCACGAGACAAAACTAGCTATATTATGTAACAAAAGGAATCGCTGTTGTCACTGTATACACCTACCTTGATTCCCACCTGTCTGTTTTAGCGGGAGCCTATAGACCTGTCCTACTTCCGCGTGCAAGTTTAGGCACTATAGACGGTGAAAGGGGAAACTGTTCCTCGTGTCATAAAGTCCAACTCATATCTTGTTTAGCAATGAGATATACATAGCATAAACATAACTGCCACTTGATGGTGCAAATTTCTTATAGCTTAGTTTAACTTTATTTTCATGTGAAACACCATGCTTGAAATGATACATGTAGTTTCATAAGCTTTTGATAATAGGTTAAGATAGCAAAATTCTCGTGACCAAATACACGTTGCTTTTATACACACTTTAAATTGATGTTATTGACGAAAATCCCAGTAAATATACTTCACTGTTTAAGGAATTCTTGCACAATATATCATGCAGATACCTCAAATAGATCACAAGGGCGTTGTCGCTTCTCTTTTGTTTCTTTAAGCTGCTACTGAGCTACAGTGTATATAAATTGTGATTCCAAACTGACAATGAAACTTTAAACATGATTTCATATTTCTAGGGCTTTTGGTTCTGGAGAAGAAGACAGTTTTTGAGTTGTTATCCTCAATGTAGTTATATTGTGTCGCATTGTCATAAGATTTCAGAAATTTTGAGGCAAGGGTTATTTACACATATATACGATTTTATCATTTCAGTGCTTAATATGTAATTCTCTTTTTGGTGGTCAAATTGTGATATGGTTCATATGATTTTATAGTATGAAATATGAATAAAGACGAATGTGCAAATGTTCAAAATGAAGGATAAGAATTATAAGTTTCTTCAAAGGAATACTTTTCAAGATTTGAGGCTGATTGCTCTAATTCTTTTGGAAGAAAAAGAATAATAAATCTAAATTGTTCATGCCAATGAGCTAACAATTTTACAAAGGATTGTCAACTCTCCTTAATCTGTTCTTTTCGAGACGATAACGTCACAACAGTGGCGGATTCAGGAGTAGGGTTGGGAGGTAATGGTTAGGGTTATGTATACCGACAACTATACAAGTTTAGTCCATGAACTGTACTAATGTTTTATTGATTGAACTGACAGAGATTAAACAGTAAAATAGAACGTGCTCATTTTCCCGTTATTGGTCAAGTACTGTAATATTCGCTTGTACACATTAAAACAATTTGTTATCAAATAGTATATGTTTGCTAAAGGTTTTCTTTTCATATGTTGATTAAACAGGTTATTTCTAATGCATAATTTGGAAAGGTTATATCAAACAATCGTTATGTATTAACATACATACGAGGGGAAGTCAATAAGTTCACAATGTGTGTGATATTGATTTTATATTTCAATGTTATATCCCTGCACCTTGATGCACTTTGAGCACTTGTCGTTGCGGTTGAAGTCTTTTGACTGGACCCTCAGCCACGCCTCAGTAGCTGCCTTGAGTTACTCATCTTCTCTAAATCTTGTGCCACGCAAGAGTGATTTCAAATTGAGAAACAGATAGAAGTCGCTTGAGCCATATCTTGAGTGTAGGGGGTTGGTGAATTTGTTCAAAGCCACATTGTTGAAGTTCCGTCTGTGCAATACGTCTCTTGTACACTGGAGCGTGAAGAAGCATAACTCTAGTAGTCAACATGCCGCGCCTCTTCTTCTTGCTCGTCGCTCTCTATTGCTTCAACAAGTCAGCATAGTAGAATCCTGTTATTTTAGTTTTAAAGTCTAAAATAATGAAGCCCCTTGTATCGATGGATACGTAGAAACAAATTTCGTATACATTGAAAAGAAGTATTTCTGCATTTTAATCAACGCAAAACTATCGTCTGTTGCTAAAGTCGTCATTCGATTGTTCTAACTTATTTTCCTATTTCAGTTCACGTGACTAGCGCTGAAAAGTAAATAAGCATTTCTAGCAACTGCTATATGATCATTAGGTTTACTTTGTATAGATTTATAGTATTTTTTGTACATTATTCAACTCCATTTGTGAGAGTGTACAAGGTTTACTCAACAGAGTAACATATCAAGTCGTTTCAAAGAAATAGTCATGTGAGGAAATAAAGCCAATTATCATATTTAACGAAAGAATTATATTTTAATTTTTATATTTCATGATTCTATCAAAATAAATATAAATTGACCTCTATGTACAAATAACTCAGTGACCATTATTGTGTTAAAATGGGCAATCTTACAGTGTTACAAATTACAAACCCCAGTATAACATAATATCTATAATGCAACATGTGCAGGGTAAATGTTCAGCGTTTTGACACTCTGTCCTTCATACTGTTTTCAATTTGATATTGATACCAGGCAGATGAATTATCATTTTGCACTAATTCACCTGTCACGTCATGGGCTGTACACTTCTCACGTCCAGGAACTTTCTTCTGTTGATAAACATCTAAAACTTTCAGTTGACTTCTACAATAGATGAACACATTGTGACCTGGAGGACTGGGGGATAAAAATCAACATACTATATTGAGGATGAAAAAATATATAAGAAATTAATGGAACATAGTTCAGTTTAAAATTTCAGCCTTTATCAATAAATACTCTGACATTCTTTTCACGTGCAAGAGCACTCGTCTTTCATAATTAATACGCTCATCACAGTTTACATGTCTAATTGAGTGAGTGAGTGAGTTGGGGTTTAACGTGTTTTAAACAACATTTCAGTTATAAAACACGTGGATGACAAGCATGCAAAAGAGAGTGGACAGATCAGGGAGAAAGGGATCGAAAGGATGAGGGAAAAGACGAAAAGAAAGGCATAGTGAGAGACAGAAAGCAGATATTAGAAGGACTCAAATTTAGTCTGGCTTCTACCCGTCGACCTGTCCAGCTTGGGTGCCCCTACCAGGAGCATATAAGCTCCGGCTGGCATAGCTTTTAGGGTCTCTGAAGCACACACAACACCACACCACGATAAGGTATTGAGTCTAGTGGTGGCATATCTAATTGAATCGTGACCATCATTATGGTGGAAATTTATTTAATGAATATCTATCTTAAAATTTATCATTTTTATAAGGCCTGATAATGATAATGCATTTATTCTGATATGTTTGGCAACATTCAGCTAAACTTGATGTTTGCATGCAAACATAATGACAGATACTTTGTCACTTGGAGTAGTTTTGAATATGTTAAATTCTGAATAACATACATAGGAATAGAATATATATTATAAGGGAAATTTGTGTAATTTCTTTCTTCAAAAATAAACAAAATTTTAGACTAACTTCTTCAAACATTTAACAATTATGATAATGATAATAATCAATAAACATGTGATAAATGGAAATTCTTATTCCACAACTAAGGAAATCAATTGTAAATATTCTTCTCAAGCCTGTTTATTTTATTTGACATGCATATGGTAAGTTTGGGAATAGCAAGTGTACATACCAAAAAAGGATTATCCATTGAGCAGTTTATTTATCACAAATATAAAATTTCATGATTTTATCCTTAGATTCACAAGTTGATGAACAAGTTTTGTACTGAAGCTTTACATATTCATGTTCAATTGACCAATATACTTTATCTTGAATAATGGCATTTGATTATATAAATATCTTTAGTTAAATGATTTGATTGATTTCAAAGGCAACACAGTTTAACGGCTTTGAAATGTAGGTCAATACAAACAATTATGTATTTATATAAATAAACAATCGTTCTGCAAGTAAAGGAAACATGACAAATTTAATTTTTTTCACCTATTTAAATTGTGCTGTGTTTCAGTGTGTATAATAATTGTGTCGACTTGAGACATTACTCAAAAGTATACACTTGAACAGAGCCAACAGCATCTGCAATATGGTGTGCGACGGATATTTGTCCTCTCTCATCCCAGTCTATACCAGAGGGACCACAAATCCCCTCCTGTGATGTCAGTAGGTCTCTCAGAAAGTCTCCAGACTCATTCAGCATTATCACCTTGTCTCCTTCACAGTCCGTCACGAGTATGTGTCCTGTAGCAGTGCTGGTGATGCTTGCTGGAAACAGTAGTGCTCTGTCTCCTGTAGGGGAGTAGTTAAACACCACCTCTCTCTGGGGAGTCACACATACAACAGACTTGGCCCCAAAGTCAGATATCAGGATGTTCCCTTGTCTTGTGGTGCAGAGGTAGCCTGGTTTCTGTATGATCTTCTCTCCGTTGTGTATTGGACTGATAGAGCGCATCACGTTCCCTCTCCTATCTATGAAATCTACACAGGGAGGAGATTCAGAACCTGCTACTAGTGTTGTTGGTGTCAGGGCAGTCAGACCAGTGTACTCCTTCTGTGTTGTTATGGTCGAGTCGAGGTTCAGGTCAGGGGTCACTGACAGTACTGCTATTTGTTTAGAGTCGGGAAGGGTGACAGCTATCTTGTCATCTAGCTGAGTAATACTGGCTGGCTCACTTTTGATACTCAACCGACTGTGATGCTGTTGATTGTTTATTTTGAAGAAAGATTTGATACACTTGTTTTTGTAATCAGCAACAATGATTGTATGTGAACCGTTTACTTCCATGCTCACAATATCAAGAACCTGTGGTTTCTCTTTATCCTTTTTCGTTCTGCAGTCTACAGTGTGGCTGAGTACAGGTGAAGATACAGTGTCCAGATCAAATACATCAAGGACTTGAATCTTCCCCAGTGGCCATTCGCTCAATGATCTTTCCAGTCTGTCCACATCCTGTGAGAACTCTATCCTTGTCCTCGTTCCTCTCTTCTTCACGTCTCCTACAGACTCTGCAACTTCAGACTCACTTGATTGGTACAGATCATACATGTCCATCTCTCCCTCAGAGTTCAGAGCCCGATCTATCAACTCGGCCTGTTGTCTGTATATGTTACTAGCCATATCTCCTGTTTTGATATCTGCTTTCAGTTGATCCGTCTCTTTATCCGTGACTTCGGTCAGTTTATCCAGTAGTTCCTTCTCCTTCTTCTTAACAGCATCAATAACTCTCTGTGCTGTAGATCGAATATGAGACTGGAGAGATGATTTGTTCTCCTCAAGTGCCCTACATCTGGATTTGAAAGATTTCAGTTGTTCCTCCTCTACTCTGGATTTGTTCATCAATGTTTCCTTTCTCGCCTCCAAAGAGCTTCTCATTTCTGGCAACATGGACTCCAGAGACACGACTGAATCACACTTCCGGTGGTAGAGGATGCAACAGGACTGGCACAAGGCCCTCCTGCAATCTTTGCAGAAGAACTTGACAAACTCCTCCTTATGTTCCTGGCATATGACTTTTGTCCTCCTCTTGACCTTGACCTCTTCAGTCATATCAGACACGTCATGATGTTTAGAGGAAGGACTTCGTTGGTGTGCCTTGAGACAATTAGAACAGAGAGAGACATCACATACAGGACACCAACTTACTGCTGGAGTTGTCTCCCCTTCGTCATGACACCACTTACAGTTGGTTGTGTCTGGAAAACAAAGCATGTCCGTATATAACCAACTGCTTCTGAGGAACATCTTGAATTGAGTGTTAATTTTATTTGAGTTTAATTAAATGAATAAAACTTCAAACAAATTAAAGACGAAAAGACTCAATCAAAATATTAATGATATGTAAGAGTGCATCCACCAACCTACCTTTGGCGTCAGAACCAATAGTATCGAGCAGACCTTTGAGTAGGATGGTTGGTCTCATCTGCCCCGCCCACTCCTCCACAGGTCGGGAGGGATCCGGTACTCTCGTCAGTCTCCGGCAGAACGGACATGGAATCGACTTGGACGTGATGGCATCGGCTCTTGTTTTGATAAAACCAACAATACACTGACCACAGAAGGAATGACCACAAGTCAGAGTGGACGGGTCATTGAAGATCTCGTGGCAGACTGCGCACGTCAGGAAATGATCGGTCAGTTTCTTGGCGGTCGCCATCTGGTGGAGTGAAAAAGGAAATAAAATAAAGACTTGAATGTTTTGGAGCAGATTATTTATAATTTTTCACTAGCTACTTCCCATTGAACGAAAGATCGCATAAGTGTCTGTATGGACTTTGTAAGTTCTATCATTAACTTTATAGATGGGATCAATGATACAATCAATACTAAATGTTGAATTTTCAATATGTGTAAAACGCAAATATGTTTATTAAAAAGGCATTTAGGGTCATGAAATAAACTATGTAATGAATATTATATAAGAATAATCAGATGCGTTTTTCCTATCTAACAACATCATGAACAACATTGTAAAATCAAAGGAAATAACCAATGTTTTTTTAAATTGAAAGCCGTTTTGCACTACTCACCAACGCAGAAACCTTTATAAGCAATCTAAATATAACTGTTTATGGAAGGGAGATGCATAAAATCTGGTCCTGTATTTGACCCGATTCGAAATGTATCAGATATGTATACCCAGTTTATCATATTTCTTCATTGCTGAGATAACTCCTTTTTTCGATTTATTAGTGCTATGATATTTTCAGTAACGCAATGACATGCTGGTTTGATGAAGAATAGACATTTGGATTTATTTTCATACGTTGCTTGATTAAATACCGAATACACTGATCAAGTAGCTTATAAGACTTTTATCAACCAATTAGACATATCACAACAACATCTTCACAGCCGGAATTAGGGCATTTGAAACTACATTTACGCCTGAAAAAACGAACACTCTTCCACAGAACTACACAGCCTATGACCTATGAACTATATAGAAAATAATCAACCAATAGCATTGCTTGATATGCGAGTCAGAAATATCAAGATTGCACCGCCTTGTTCGCAGGTTTCTGCCTGCGTGCTATTTGGTGGATCAATGCAGAACTGTTAAAAACAGTGTTTTCAAACATTTACAACACCTTCTTTGAATTAATGCTAATAGCTTTTGATTTAATCTCGCTCATGTAAGGTGAGGTGAGTTGGTGTTTGATCATAGGTTAGAGTACGTCAGTTTTAGTGGAGTTTTATATAAGCCATTCGAATGGTTACTATTGAAACGGTGACGCTGGTTGAACAACTAACTTTGATTGCATGTGTCACACTTGCCTTAATTATGAATTCATTAGCAGCAACATATCAATCCGCAATATTTCTTCTCACAGTCAAGTGAAGTCAAAAGAGTCTATTTGTAATGAGGCCAAAGGCCCATTTACAAAAATACATAAGCAAAAAAAAAATTAGAAGTGAATTTCATATTGTTTCTATATACACATTTCTTTTGGCAAAGGCATGGTAAATGAAATACTGAAAACGTTTGATTATATTATCCTGAAATGTACATAACAGGCTTCTAAATTTATGCATAGACGGTGATACAGAAAAATATTCTGGAAGAAATTTTCTTCGAAGATCCTTACACAAGTGACACACACGAGAGCGAAATGGTACTCAGTCTACACAGTTGCCTTCGTCAGATTAGCATATTTTCAGCCAATAAAATCAATTACTTCTCACACACTACAAAATATTTAATTGAAGTCCATTGACCGAATTTACAGTGTATATTTATTGAGATCAGTGTGCTTATGATATGATTTTGTTGAATTTTGACGAAGCAAAATGCTTTTTGCAATTTGGAAATATTTGAAGAAGAGTTATCATTAATTTCATTAACAGTCAATCGCAAAACTGTATTCTGCCTTGAATAAGAGAACGTTTTTGATATGTCTCGTTTTGATTGACGTTATCGGCAAACTGATTGCATGCAAGGTGATTTAGAAGTATTGATTGATGTCACAAAGTTAATGGCAGCAAAGGGAGGTAACAGAATAATCAGTTTGAGTCTACTGTGGTCCCAGGGTATAGTGGATTATTATTGGAACGTTTACCCCGGGTTACCGAGGATGAACTGAACATTTAAGTTGATAGTAGAATTAGTTAATTTAAAAAGATTCAAGAAATCGAGTGAGGTCAAGAGAGAGGTAAAGAGGTCAAGACGTCAAGAGATAGGTCAAGAGAGATCAAGAGATATTGAATATTATAGTGGTCCGTAATCTTTGAATCGAGTATTGCTAACGGACCAAACAGAGAAGACCTGGTCTGAGGTTTGCATTAACATGTTGATAAATTTGAGCATTTATCATGTACGGTTAATTGACCATGGAAAAAGTTTCTGACAGATACATACCTGTTCTTGGTACGTTTTCACCTGTGTGAGGTTCTGACAGAATGGGTCCAGGTGGGAGTGTTGGTTGATAT
Organism: Phorcus lineatus; assembly: GCA_921293015.1. Classification (NCBI taxonomy): domain Eukaryota; kingdom Metazoa; phylum Mollusca; class Gastropoda; order Trochida; family Trochidae; genus Phorcus; species Phorcus lineatus. The sequence goes on from OV121090.1 coordinate 10,851,752, forward strand.
TGAACCTTGTTATACAATGTACATCACATCATGTTGACACGTGATATTTTAGCTGGAGATACCTTGATGCAGATAAGATAAAAATCGGCTTGTAGTCCGTTGATTTCCTTTGTTCACATACTTTAAAACACAATGTTTTAGAAATTAAAAGGTATAAATGTTTTGTAACTCATACAAGTTAAAATCATATTCTTCTATTATGAGGCCTCAATGAATCACCAATGGTATATTATTCTCATATAGCTAGTCGTCAATAGATTGAAGAATGATATTTTGAACTCGTCAATAGTCTCATAGCAATGACGCTCGTGTTGCACATTCAGATAGAAGTATTCGCGGCTAAGCATTCTGGACATGTAGCAGGTTGTTGTTGCAAAGTTACAGCAACGGAGAGAAGGCATTATGCAGACTTTATTGAGCTACTCAATGATTTTATAGTATTATATTTTTGGTTTTCATAAGTGTCACTGGCGATTAATGAAGATAATCATTCAAATATATTACACCACATCAACCTAAAATGTCAAATACATGATAATTATTAGATTTCAATGAATTTCAATCAACAACATAAATACAAAAGCGTGTGCTGAAACTGAAATTACAGGTAACATTTATAAGAATATCAGTTATATGGTATTTTAACATGTTTTGAATAGTTTTCAAAATGACGTTTAACACGCTACAACTTCCTGTATTCGATTAAAATCTCGACTTTGTACCTTACTGTAATGAGCCCATAACTATAGAACGAAAACTTTTATCAATAGTCAGTATTTCTTGAAAAAATGACACCGTTGATGAAATTTAGGCATGTGTCACTCTTACAACTCACAGAGTGCTTCCCTAAGGTATAACCATTTGATTTCAATCTGGAGAGCAAATTCTCTCGTCTGATTAACTTCAGCGTTGAAGCAATTTTACATAGAAACAAATGAAACATCAATAAGTAAATCTAAAAAGATCTGACAGCTTTGTTTACATACGAACTCGAGGTCACATTTTATAATAATAATGAAGAAAATTCAAAATGCATTTCTAAATTTTCCAGTTTGGATGTCTTGTTCAACAGTTTTTCATGATTCTATGAAACCATATTTAGTGAGTGGTCGTTATAACCATAGTTGTTTGATTAGATAGATGAATCTTTTTTGATGTATTGTAAAGAAGTCTTGTGATTGGTTTGAATATTTTCTCTCTCTTTTATATATAAAAGTTGTAAATTTGAAGATATGGTTTGTAATATTTGTGAACATGGTTTGACTGAAGATGTGCTGTATTCTTTGTTAGAATTCAATAATCACACTTGAAATTCTTGAAAGAATTAAGCCAGTATAATAGTAATTGTAGATACGGCTGGATAAAAAAATTAAATCAGAGAAGCAAATGCTTATAGGAAATATTTTACTTCATGTGCAATGTAGTTAATTTGAATTTAACAAATTTAATCTTCAACACAACTTTTTTATTTATAGCACATGGACAATGGCCAACAATGAAGATACAGATAACATGTATCTGTGTAAGGGTAACTTTCTCGTCTCTGACTCCTACCAGTCTGTGCACCTCAGTAAGTTGTAAACAGCCTACAGATAGATAAGATAAGATAACAGTTGGCCTTTAGGCTTTAACTGCATCCAATAAGAGTAAAATAATAAGATGTTCAGTATGGCATAGCATTGAACGTAGGATCTTTATAAATCCACAGCCCATTAAAACTGATATGATATAGTATTTTGGCGTTAAGTCAAACATAGTTGTTAAAATATCAAAACAATCCTGTTGTTCCAACTGTTTTTTTGTGGTCAAATCTATCAATGACAAACTGTTTACATTGATCGATCTCTCTATCTCCCTACCTCTGTAAGTTATGAAATAATAATTCGATACTAAAAGCATAAGGAAGCATTGGGTAACTCTGAAGTGTATCTCACTGAAGCATTCTGTTTAAACATTACTGAAGGCAGAACTGTTCTATATTGCGCAGATTCAATTGCTGCGTTGGATTCGGGCCCATAACAATGTAGTGAGGAACTCTTTGTTGTGTTATGCCATTACAAGATATCAAATCCATCTCGCGGTTTCAGAAAAAGAATGTCGTGACCAAGTACGATAAGAGGAATTCAACTATCTGCGTTGATTATCCATTGTCACTATGTCTGATTGCAAATGATGTCAAAACGATATCTTGATATAATGATATTTGTACTTTAAAATATATATACAGGTAGATGAACAAACTATTGGTATGAAGCCATTTAATCGCTTATCTGTCCGTCAGTGGCAGAATTTTAATTTTTAACCAAATGCATGGCCGGGCTCGTTTTCTGAAACTAAAAATTGATTCCAGCCAATAACGTATTTCTCGTCCTATTTCTTATATAGGTTAAGTGATAAATATGTATTCAGAGAACATTATTATGGCAATCAAGGATACTACTGCACTTCAGACATTTCGAGTTATCAATCCGTATTTGATGCATGCTGCTTGATGAAAAGCATCTGCAGAGGAAAGATCATCAATTTGCAAAGTATATATAAGCATTCATATAAAAATATAATTATATTATATAAGTTTTGAAGTAGCAAAAGAGAGGAATGATAAATCGTATGCTTGTTTATTTTACCGTAAGTGGTGAAATACCGAATTCTAACAGTGGAATCAATTCGACATCAGGTCAAAGTAGTGGTCCCTAGGCGACAGCTCTTTTAAGTGTAAATCCTGAACATTGAAAGCATAAATTTTATTTACTAAAAGTTATTGTGTATTTATAATCGTCACGCGACAAACTTAAATAAAATATTGTATGAAGATGCAATGCTCCTTTCTCAAGTAGAGCTATTTATAAGTACGGTTTTAATCGCAGATGCATCTGTTATCAATACGGACTTAAGTACAGTATAGGTGAACAATCCAGATACTGTCAGTTCATTCTCAGGTCAGCTGCATAGCATCAACCACAAAATAACGCTTTTTATATGACAACACTTTATGTAGTTCTTAGGACATGTCAGCCACCACTGGACTCAATACCTTATCGTGGTGTGGTGGTTTGCGTGCTTCAGAGACAGTGAGAGCTATGCCAGCCGGAGCTTACATGCTCCTGGTAGGAACACCCAAGCTGGACAGGTCGACGGGTAGAAGCCAGACTAAATTTGAGTCGTTCTTAAACCTGTTGTCTGTCTCTCACTATGCCTTTCTTTCCGTCTTTTCTCTCATCCTTTTAATCCCTTTCTCCCTTGTCTGTCCACTCTCTTTTGGATGCTTGTCATCCACGTGTTTAATAACTGAAATATTGTTCAAAGCACGTTAAACCCCAACTCACTCACTCACTCACTGCATAGCTTCAACCACAAAATAACGATTTTAATATGACAACACTTTATGAACCTAGTATTTTGAAAAGAGTTAACTCATATACTCAGATACTCAACGTTCTTTTGGATCAGTGATGTATCATCGAATGCGTGTGGCAATGTGGATAGTATTTGGAACTTCTATTGAACAAATACATTGTTTAACAGTTAAAGGTTGTCCTTCATGCTCATTTGATTTGTTGATGACTTAAATCTCGTAAATTTGTCACAAATTTAACTAATGTGAATCAGAAAAAGTGATTTTGAAATATAGTGGACAGTAATATATCATAGTACCATATTATACTATTTTAAAAATATGTTTTGTACCTATACACAAAGTAGCCTCAATTGCACTGCGCATCGATTTTTAATTGGTTATCTGCTTAGCGGAGTTACCTCCCTTGTTTGACTCGAGGTGTAAGCGTTTGCACACACTTGGTAGTTAGCAGCAGGCAGCACACACGGGCATGTCTTTAGCGCCACACCCACCATCCAAGTAGTATTATTGTCATGAGGTGGTTATCTAAAGATGCAACTATAACCCCTTTTTATTATTAATAAGCTTTTGGGAGTTTGTTTAAAGTTCACTTTGTAAAGTCACCGCAATTTGATCAGTAGGAATTGTGTAGTTTCCTATCTAAATAAACGTTTTTTTTCCGGTTTTCACATGGCCTCTTTCATTTATGTTCTATGGCTCAAAGCTTAGTAAAAATTGTAAGAATGAATGCAACTAGGGCACGTGTCCATTGTTATTATAATAGAAAATGTGTCCCTTTTGGATGCACCCTTTATATTGATGAAAGACATCATCTTGCCTTTATACATCAAAATGTCAATCCCAGCAAACAGGAGGAATCATTCATGGAAATGATAAACTTATAAGCTTCTATGTAAGTTGAACATTGCAGGGGCCATGTGGAGCCCTGAGAATTTCAACAGGTTTGAAAGATGTTTTCATCAGCTTAAGAATATTCGAATATGTTTGATGATAACTAAGAAAACGAGTTTAGATAAGGCGTTTTAAGCACTTTAGATTAAATAAATCGTTTGAATCAACTTTTATGCTATACTCTTGCAAAAACAGGTTACAAATATATTAATAGTTAATATAAAAAACAAACTTAACTAACCCAACCGTCACAAAAAGGTGGTATTTAGATAGAGGTTTAACTATTAACAAGCACATCTTGGGATCATGGGTGACAAGTGTAGCAAGTTTGGTGGAACTACCATGTATAGTTTCGCTTGTATTGAATATTAATTTCAAATAATTTTGATACAACGCCAAATATATGGATGAAATATGCAAATGAGAGAAACCTGCACATCACAGGTTTCAAAATTATTAAATTTCATCATATTTCAACATCAAGTGTCAGTGTTAAGGATGGAACAAAATGTGATGTAAAAAAATGCTTACAGAGGAACATGTACTACAAATATAACGTTTTTAATGTAATAATGATAGATCGTTTTAAACAATTGGTGTCTGAATTATGAGCGGAACAAAACCTAAAATTAAGAAAATGTGAAGATTTGCATTATGATGGAAAGGAGGTAGAAAAAATTACTGAAGCATAGAATAATGATTACATTTGTCACGCTCAGTTAAATCCTGACAGTGTCCAGGATTTGAACGGAGAGAAAGTTTTATGAGAGATATATGATTTTTGGTTTGAAAAAACAAGAAAGGTTAGAATGCACCATGACATGTAGTAAATATGTCATTTTATCCTACCTCATACAGGAATCTCGACCACTGATTGGTCAATGTGGCCATTGATAACTACTGATGAAACCCTCTTGAGTGAGTGATACATATCTATACCACTCCATGACAAAAGCATGCAATATAAAAGGCGTGAAGATTAATCGTCTTGAATCTATATCACATTGCACACATCACGGTTATCAAACGTTATGTGCCTGTTTTCCATCTTGCGATCCAGCTAAATGACCCGACCTTTAAAATGACCTCTAACCTTTTAACCACTGACATTGGCAATGCTTGATTCGTTGACACCAGTCGCCCCTTCTTCCTTGCCAGAGCACGAGGAGTAAGTGAGAGTGTTGGTTAATCTATTGAATGAAACCTCTACAACTGTTTTACGAAAAAAAAACCCCAATTCATACAGTTATCACCATTAATTTTTTGTATTCATTGTTAGACAATAAAACAAATTAATAATGATTTAATTTTCCAGTTTTTGAAATCTACATAATATTCAAGTATCTTAAACATGTTTTGTAAGATTATTACTTGGATGCAAAATGATTTTATCAACTTGACAATACGGCGCAGATGTTTGGTCTGAGACACGCGAAAGACGCTAATGCCACACAACTAAATCTAAACAATTTTTGACATTTCTATAAACAATAAACGAGTCATCATCTTGTTGGACATGATCGATTTCCGCGAATAATTGTGCGGTTTGACGCCTGTCACCAGCAATATTATAGACAATTTTTATTCAAGAAACGTAAATATCAAATAATGAGTACATCCAGGCTACATGATGTTTTTACTTTCTTTATGCTTTTATTGAATTTGCCCGCCCCGTCAGTTGTCGCCACTTTGCATCGACTGCACGCTTTTCACGTAGCTATATATCTTTCCTTCTTCAGCTACTAAGACTGCTATATAGAGGTCATCATGCGAGAATGATAACCTCTTTATCATACAATGTCATTCTGCATTCATATTGTCAAAAAAGCCCTGCCGTCATTATTGAAGCTGTAAAAGTTCATCTTCAAATGTGCGCATTGATATATGCAAATGAACAGCGTAATGATATCAACGGTAAATTGACATTAAATTTATCCTCCATTCTTTGCCTTTGAGGCAACAGAGCTGTTGTGTTGGCATGATCTAAATGTTCAAGTTGGTCCATCAAAAAAGATGGAAACGAAAATAAATTTCCGTTTCGAAAGTACGTGTAGATTTGAAACCAAAAGCTTTTGCCTTTGCATTCACACGTACTCAGGCGGCGAGCGTATCTCACTTATAATGAGAGTTCCTTCCCTTTTCCAAATGCAAACGACAGCTTGTGTATACGCAGCGTTACGGATAGATTACAGGGTTTGCACAAACTTGAAAAGGCCTTAAATTTGGACCTGTTTCTTGAAAAAGTCTTAAATGATGAATTTGACTTTAAAAGGTCTTAAAAAGATACCAAACGTCTTAAAAAGGTCTTAATATTGAATTTTACAAACAAACCTTTCGAGTTTAGTTCAATAATTCAATATAAAATAATAATGTTCGCTCGATAAATTCAAAACGTGAAAAATCGCTCAAGTTATGACACAACATTAGAATAGAGTTACTGCCCTTTGTTCTTCGTCTTCCGCAATCGGAAAACCTCGGCTCTTTCCGGCAAAGCAGCATGGTGTGGTAGACATGCGCACTCCATCATAGCGTGTCACTGGCAGCTTCCGGGCTATTCATATTCAAATATTGTCACAATCTCTATGTTTACCTGAGGCGATTACCTGGCCAATCTTCAACGAGATGGGGAAAACGGTGTTTTCCCGAGCGTGGATGTCAACCTACCCTTGGATTAAGGAATGTAAATCTGATAGGAGAAGCGGCTACTGTGTATTGTGTTTGAAAACGTTTGGCTTGGGAACAATGGGAGAACATGCGCTACGGTCTCACATGAAGAGCGAAGCACACAAGCGAAATGACACAGCTGTTTAAGCTTTGCCTTGGCCAGGCTCTTTAGTGTGCTAGCTGCTTAGAGCGACACGAGTGATGAGTCATGGCTCGCGCATGCGTACTTAATGTTACTAAGGCTGGCATCATTATTTAAAGATGGCGTCTACCCTTAGCAACCGTTCTCATCTTGAGATTAAATGTCCCTATTTCTCCATACTAACAATGTGCTGGTTAACATAACTGACGTTATCTTAAAAATTAACCTTGTGGCAAACTCTAGGCGAAGATTGATGAGGGTCTGTAGAGACTCAACTTGGGAGGTTACAATAAACAAAGTCAAGCTGGAATCCTGTAATCTCAAAAATGTTTATAGTTAATGTCTCACAGTTATCTTAACTGAGTTTTCCGGAAGAAACTGTTTATATTATCTTGAAGCCATAATGTTCCTCTGTCAGATACAATTAACAGAACATATTCAAGCAAGGTCTATTTCACAAGAATCCGTATCTAACATAGGATAGTGTAGCAGATGTTCAAAGGTTTCTCAGCGCTTGGAGATGGCTGTAGTAATACGCCAGTAAGGAATTAAGGTGTATTCTGAATGGAGTGAAAGTGTATTAGCTACTGTTTTTTTATTTGGATTCATAATGGATTCTGTTATTGAAAATCACTTTGAGAAATTGGAGTTAATGTGTCGGATATGTGCTGGAAGACTAACACCATTCGGTAAAAAGAGTAAATCTAGACCATGTGTAAAATACAGAGATAGGCTATACCATGTTTACGGAATAGATGTGCTCTCTGACAATAAGTTTCATCCTAAATGTTTCTGTGCAACATGCTACAACAGGACATTTACTCACAAACAGAGGGGCATGGAGCATATAATTAAAGACGAGAAATTTGAAAATGTGTGGGAAGTGAAGACATGTGACAGAGCAGGGAGGGGAGCAAGTCCATGCTACCATTAACCTGTTGAAACGTCGAGTATGGGGTGTGAAATCGGACCAAATGAAGTATCAGATAATTTTGAGGGAACATCACATGCAGGTATCACCTTGTGTTCAGTCTGTTCTTCCACTTCCAAGAAAACGTGTGAAGAAATCATAGATAAAATGCAAAATACTGATAAATACGGTGTAATTTGTAATAAGAGTCCTTAGATATATTTAAGGAACACTTAATTCCATTTAAAATTGTGATTTTGACTGTTTTTTCTTCTGTGTGTGAACAATTATCAATTGGATATGCAGTGGATGGATTTAGCAGTTTCTTAACAGTAAGTACACATTCCAAGTAATAGCAGAGTCAAACACCTTGCTTGATTATGATTAAACTGTTGTGTTGGAAGCAGTACATATTAGGCTCAATGTTTACCTAACTTACATTGCATCTAAAACTCTATAAAGACCATTTAAGGCAGTTCGAAAATTGGCAAATAAATCAAATTTAAAACTTTTAAAATGTATGGAATGCCAACTTAAATACTGAAATAACCCCCCTCATATGAATTTGTTTTCAAATATAAGTATAGAAGAGTAATCTATATGCACTCCTTGATAAAATGCTATTGTGTCTTAAAGCCTCACCAAAGCATACGCAACACACGCGCTCGGTTTTGATAACATGTGCGACCTAAATATGGGCTCAGGAATGTACAGTCAAACCGCCCCACCTTATCTCATACTGCCTTCTTCGCTCAGTCAGCTACGGTCTCTCTACTACCTAAAGAGCCTGGTGCTTAACAGCTGTGATGAACGTTCGTCAGCGGGACTTCAACTTGGAAAGCTTATTGTGAAAACTGAGAGTCAGACATTATCACAAAAAACTGATGGAAGCAGTACATCGACTGAAACATTATCATGTACTTTTCCGCCACCGAGTGACAAGAACGTGACAACAGCCGGCGCCGCAAAACAAAGCATGCTCGATCATTTTGCCAAAGACAATGTCTTAAAGGCCGAGATCATATGGACATTGAAGACTATATTAGTGATCATTCGTCATACAGGTCTAATGAAACGGCAAGTTCCGTTTTCGAAGTCATGTTTCCGGACAGTGACATCGCCAACAAATTTGCTTGTGGTGAACGGAAAACTGCTTATATGAATGTGTTTTGGATTAGCACCTTACTTCCTTGATGAAATGAAGAAAAATATCAAAGGAAATTACACAGTCTTGTTTGATGAGAGTCTAAACAAAAAGAGTCAAGCAAAACAAATGGACATCCATGTTAGATACCTATCGGTGGAAAACAAAGTTGTCACTTCATACTTTGGTTCAGAATTTATGGGTAAGGCCTTTTTTTTTTAATTAGTTGGTTTACGGATTTTTTTTCTCAAAACCTCAAGTTGGTGGTCGAAAAAAATTAAATAAAAATATGTCTTTGAAATTATTTTTTTTCATTTGTGAAAAACTACAGTCGGTAGGTGTTAAAAAAAATAAAAATGGATATAAAAATTTAACTTAATTTAATAGACTATATAGTACAACTTTTTGAAAATTTTAAATATTTTTCCAGGTCATGCAACAGCATCACAGATGTTGGATCATTTCCAGACAGGCGTTCTTGAAAGTGGCTTGGATATCAAAAGGATGCAGCAGATAAGCATGGATGGTCCAAATGTTAATTGGTCATTTCATAAACTTATGCAAAAAAATCTTGCTGACAATTATGACTGGTCTCTGATAAACATTGGAAGCTGTTGTCTTCACACTGTTCACAATAGCTTCAAAGCTGGAGCATCTGCAACAGGATGGGATGTGGATAGGTTTCTGTCTGGTTTGTACTATCTTGTCAAAGATGCACCTGCACGGAGAGAAGACTTTGCTGAGATGTGCACCAGCTCTTTGATGCCACTGAAATTTTCCAACCACAGATGGCTGGAGAATGTTCCAGTATGTACAAGAGCACTGATGCTTATGTCTGATGTTGAAGCTTTTGTCAAGGCAGTTGATGAAAAGAAGAAACCCAAGCCATCGTGCAAGTCATATGACAGTGTTCGGTCTGGGGACAAACTGTTCCGGGCAAAATTGCATTTTTTCAAGTTTGTTGCTGGTCATTTGCAGCCTTTCATGGCTGTGTATCAGACTGACAGACCTATGGTGCCTTTCCTAGGACATGATTTGAGTGTTATGGTCAGAGGTCTCTTAAAGTGCTTCATCAAAGCTGAGAAGCCTGCTGTGATAGATGATAAACTAGCTGCACTGCTGCACTCCTACAAGAACAGGACTCCAGACTCGGATACAAGCAGATTGAAATTGGCTTTCAAACAGACTTGCAGATGAAAGAAGCTGTCAAGGCAGGAGTGTCAGACAGACAGATCTTTGAGTTCAAGATGGAATGTTTGAAGTTTTTGGAAGGTGTTGTCAAAAAACTGTTGGAGAAATCGCCCATTACCTACAGTCTTGTCAGAAACCTGTCTTGTTTCAGTCCTCAGGCAAAGGTGAAAGAGGCAGATGTGTGCAAGAGCAAGTTAAAGAAAGTGTTGATATCTTTTGTTGCATCCAATAGGGTGAAAGTAGATGAATGTGATGGGATTATCCAGCAGTACAACACCTTCTTAGATCAAATCCCTGTGTTTGGATCTGACAAGTTTGCCAATTTCAACCACAAGGTGGAAAGTGACAGAGTAGATGAACTGTTCATCACCTACTTGAGTGATGCCTGCTATTCTAAACTCTTCGATATTGTTAAGGTGATCCTTGTGCTCTCACATGGCCAGGCCACTGTTGAAAGGGGATTTTCTATCAACAAAGAAATTGAGGTTGAAAACATGAAAGAACACACTTTGGTGGCTCAGAGGATTATCTGTGACAAGGTCAAAACCTGTGGGGGGGTTTTGGATGTCCCTATTACTCCACCACTGGTGAAGGCATGCAGAACAGCAAGGCAGAAATACGAGAAATATCTGGAAGAGCAAAGAAAAGAAAAGAAAAATGAAGCAGAGCAGAGGAAAAGAAAGGCCACTGCAGATGAGTTGGAAGAGTTGAAGCAGAAGAAGAGAAGAATTGAAGTGGACATGTCTACCCTAACAAAGTCAGCAGATGATTATGCAGAGAAGGCCGAGAAGTGTGCGAAATTGACTTTCATCACACAGTCAAATTCTTTCAGGAGGACAGTTAAGGAAAAGACCCAAGAACTGACCAGTGTAGATGAAAAGATAAATGCCAAGCTTGATCAGCTTAAAAGTTTATCTGTATAGGTGACTGTGGATTGTGGAATTAAGAGGTTACCTAGAGACATGTATATATTTTTAGACTCAATGTTGACTTTACTACTGATCTGACAGTCATAATAAACTTTTATGAACTGTCTTTTGTTTAATGCCTGTGTGAAAGACAGTTGTTTGTTCAAGAGTGTTCTGCAGTGTGCTTTAATAAGTCAAGGTGAGCCTATTTTGGCCTTGGTCTATTTGATATTATTTGTCTTGAAAAGGTCTTAAAAAAGTCTTAAATTGGAGGTCTTAAAATCTGTATGAACCCTGGATTAACTAATACTTACTCTACTTAATTTCCAAAACCCAATAAATGATGAAAACAAGTATGATAGATCGAAGCTAAATATGAGGTCATTGAAAATTATTTCAATCTGCCTTCGGTTCCCGTGAGTAAAAGATAACTCAGTCCATTCATTGAAATAGCTAGGCCTTTATATTTCGGTAGATTTCAACCAGCGATGTAATTAAGTTATTTTGCACTGCTTAATCATGAACTTCACGAAACAGCTGCACAAAGTCCGTTTGTCATTTCTTCAACTTAATTTTGATGCATTAGATAACGAATAATTTGCTGAACCCATCCGTTTGTGGAGGCATTCCAAATGATAAAGCCTGTGACGTCATAGTTATCAGAAAAAGTTCCATCACTTGACCGCTGTAATTTGCATCGGTATCCGCATATGACCCCAACGGATATCGAATATATCCGTTGACTTTATTATGCAACAGTATCCATTGTATGATAAATAGGGAGTCTCACCCAAGTGTCTTATGATATCAAATATATCAACACAAGTTGAGAAAACTTACAAATATCAGAGGCTTGTCGAGGATATTTCTACTTTTATAAACGAGAATATATTTGATATCAGAGGACACGAAGGTCAGTTTCTATTTATCATCAAAAATCATTTCCATTTGATTCCGTGAAGAATTTATATTTCTGAACCCTTCACTACTACAAGACTCTCACAGCACTGTGACGATGTCATGTTTATGACGTCATATCATTGTGATGTCATTACTTAATGATGTCAAACAATAGTGGTGTCATGAACATGACTGTAACAGGGCATTGTTCAAAATCTACTGTCAAAACGATATCTTTCACTAGCGATATCTCACCTGGAAAGATTGCTTTGAAAGGTCCTAAATAACTGCCTTATACGCATTATTAGTAACTGGGTAAAAAGCTTAAAAAAACTACTTAGAATGAAAGACAAGACCAAGCTCAAAAGAGAAAAGGGTTCAATAAAAGGAGTTTTTAGAAGGAATTTGCATCCAGCTTTTTTGGTGTATATTTTATGCGAGCTGACTACAAAATTTTTTAAACCAAGCTTAAGAAAGTGGATTTAATCCGTATAATTAAAAAGCAAAATAGCCACCCTAAATTTTCTACAAATGATCAAAATTATTCCTCCTTATCATTTTGTTTCTCATGTTCAAGCTTTGGAAAATTGTGGGATATCATAGGCTGATGAAGTTGGTACAAAGCTGAAGTTTATTTTTTTGAAAATCAAAATGGCTGTCGTATTGGCTTAAACAGGAGTTCACAATAGATGATCAACTGTAAACTTTGATAGATGGTAAATAAACGTGACTGCCTTAGACATTCAAAAGGTGTTGATAATACCTATAGTGGATTTTAAGTTGATAAAAATGTTTTGATCAAGGAAGTTAAAAATCAACAACAAAAGGTGTGCATAATCTTTCATCAACTGGGACTATCGTTATCAATGAAATTGTTAAACATGACATTTTTAGCGTTCAAAGTGTATTCATCCTGGATACATTTTCACGAAATCTTTTAACCCTCAAAAAAAGAAAGGCTGTCATATGCATCTCGACTGGTGGTGAGTTTGTCCCGAATACAATTTTTTTCCGTAGTAATAAAGATCAAACATCATCAAAACATTCAATAAAAGTGTTTTCAAAATACCCTGAAATATGCCCAGTTAAGATGTCTCTTACTTTGATTATATTCACAAATGATCCTTGTCCATAATAAAATTCACAAACAAAAGAAGCCCCATAGCTCTTTGAATCCTATGAGCCCAATATATTTATTTGCTCCTTATTGAATTCCTGCAGAAACATATGGAGATATCGGTTTGCCCCCACAGGCCCTCGGATCATTAAAAAAAAATTAAAAAATTATAAAAAATTTTTTTTTGAAAACACCCCCCTGAATAAAATTGTTCCGCAGCGACAGATCTCATTGGTTGCAAGAACGGAGAATTAGAGTTATCTGTTCCTAACTTTGCATCAAACCAATGAAATCTGTCGCTGCGGCCACACACCCCGCAAGGTCAAGGTGACGAACGGCCATTTGTCCCATCAGCATTAAGTTGGGCGTGGAAATCGTCTTTCGGTCGTCCTCATTAAATAACCCCAAAGATTTATTGGTTTAAGTAAGTTGGAGTAGAAAGGCAAATCATTTGACATTATGTCTGCATAGATTGTATATTGATGGCGTGCGTATTTATTGTAGCATTCGGTCAAGAAAGCGGGTGGGGGCGAACGGAGTGTCTGGCCTTTCTATATACTATTAACAGAGGAACAATTTTATTCAGGGGGTGTTCTCAAAAAAATTTTTTTTTAATTTTTTAATTTTTTTTTAATGATCCGAGGGCCTGTGTTTGCCCCTGGCTTACCTGTCATCCTATACATATTTATTGATTGAAGCGACAGTAAAATATTTATGTACCAAGGTATGCCAAAGACTGTAGGAAAACATTATCTCACTGTGACTTGAGGGCGGACACATTATATATAACGGTCAGGTCCCACATATTTTTGAAGATGTTTTCAATCAAGTACAAAGCACATTGGTTTGACCGTATTTTACAGAAATGGGCGTCGTTCATAATCAACGAACAAAGTGATTGTACTTAGTATGGATAACTGCTCTGTGTAGAAGAATGAGAATATTAAACTATTGGCTTATGTCAATGTTAAAAACATTTCTTTCATAAACATTAAATCGCAAATTAGTAGAAAACAAAGAAGGTAGGTCGAATTCTAGATTAGATTATCGAGGTTATTACGTTAATTGTTCCTGTTATATTCAAGTAAATACACATATTTTTCAATCAATTTCACATCATACTTTTTTGACAATATTTTATTGCATAATGAGTGCGAAAGTTTGTATATGAAAGATCCAATGAAGGTCATTTCAGGATATTGTTCTAGTTTTAACACACATTTATTGTTACTGATTAGTAACAAACAAACGATGAAATGTAACGGTTTCAATATCATACATGATATCTCAAAATTAAATCCGGTTTCCAAACCCATGTAGATATCATGAAGATCGATTGACACTTTTTCTTGACAACACATCAGTCACAACTAAGCACGGAATGCACGCTTTTCACGTGCAGGAGCTCTATTCTGTTGATAAACAACTAAACCTCTAATCTCACTTTTACTTCACAAATAAATCAGTCATCATAAGTAAACAAAATGTCTCCGACTCAAATTTTTAAAATTTAATAAAGGTCTTATGCTGATTTTGAATTACTTTTATCATTTATTTTATTAAACATTCTAAAGAAAAGTTTGAGAATAAATAATTAACACACTCAGAACAGATTTTCAACGTCAGCAGTTAAGTTTTAAAAACAAACAATTATCATGATCATTTCATTTATATACACAATCAGGTGAAGGGATCAATAGGATTGAGTTTTTTTTATATATTTAGAATTATATACACATATACATTCTTGTATACACTCATATTGTATATAAATGTTTGTTAAAGTTCAAATAAAAGGATAGGGACGTTAGAGTATATATAATACTGAATACTATCAGAATCAATCAGAAAATAATGATTTAGTAAAATGAACTTAATTTCAAAAAGAAATAATTGAGGTTACAAATAAATGAAGCTTTGAATTGTGATTCTTTAGAATGAAAAGAAAATACATTCGTTTGGCCAGTAAAGGTATGTGAACTTAAGACGTTTCAGTTTTCATCTGTTTATATTGTTCTTTAATTCACTTTCTTTACTATTTGTGTCGACATATTACATATTACTCATATGAAAACACTTGGACAGAGCCAATGACATCTTTATCATGGTGTGTGACGAATATCCGTTCCCATCTCATCATTCCTGTAGGATTCCTCAGTGCTTTGTATCCTGTAGGGGAGTAATTGAACACCACCTCTCCCTGAGGAGTCTGAAAGTCTGAAAAGTGCCGTGATGATCCCGAAAATAAGTTAAATTTCACGCATATCAGATGTTGTTAAAGGAAAAACCCAATGTGACATGTTACCGAATTTGAAGACAATAGAGCAGTTTTTGTGAACTGAACCAATACCTATCTATGTGATTCAATCAGCCTACCTTTAGCATCAGGACCAATGGTATCGAGGAGGCCCTTGAGGAGGAGGTTTGTCTCATCTGCCCCGCCCACTCCTTCACAGGTCGGGAGGGATCCGGTACTTTTGTTAGTCTCCGACAGAACGGACATGGAATCGACTTGGACCTGATGGAATCAGTTCTGGTTTTGGTGAAACTAACAATACACTGACCAATGAAGGAGTGACCACAAGCCAAAGTGGACGGGTCAGTGAAGATCTCGTGACAGACTGTGCATGTCAGGAAGTGATCCGTCAGTTTCTGGGCTGTTGCCATTTGGAATTATGAAACATGCGACTAAGGTATTGTTTTCAATGTATCTTTATTTGTTTTTAACAAACCATAAGAAAATAAGAACATAAAGAAAACTAAAATCACCAATATTTATTTTATATTGATTATTCATGAAGATATTTAACTAGCCAAGAGATGGACTCGAACTCAATCGGGGCGGGACTAGGCAGTGTTTAGCCCTTTCGGCTTCGGATCAAGAGGTCCGGTGTTCAAATCCAAGGGGGTTGGCAACTTTGTCTGCAGTACAGGTCTGTTCAACAAGCAGTCATGTATTCTGCACTGAATTGCAACGCAGTACAGCTGATGGTCCGCTAGTCTGCTAGGCCTCACCACAATGTATTGCCACAATACTGTTGCAGGCTTTCTCCAGGTAGATTGATGTTACCAACATATAAGTTATTAGTTATTCAAATAACGAATAACTAACTCTATGTAAAACAACTCTCCAATCTAATACACGCCTCCTCGACCGACGTTCCCTCTCCGAGTCTGATATATTATCTTAAATTTCATGCCATCCTTTTTTTTATAAACATATATAGTGATATAAAGAAAGTGTCAACAATCAATAGATCAGTTATACCTTTTTCAAATAATGAATAATTAACTGTCTCAAATATCAATAACAAATATCTAATTGGTTTCAACTCGTTGCATTACCGAATAAAAAATGAATTCCAATACTGAATAACAAATGAATAACTAACTGGCTCATGTTTGAGTAATGAATAGCTAACTGGTTATTATATATATACTATACTATATTATATATTATACTTTCAAACTAACCAGTGCTGTGATGCTTGCATGTTCTGTGCGCCCAACAGGTTCAAACTACCAAACACTAACCCAGATAACATCATTCTAATCATTCTGATCAATCTTATGAAACACAGAACCTAAATTGCACCTAGATAAATTTCAAAATCCGTGTAAAAATGACATGAATCCTTTTACTGAGACGACCACCGGGTTACACCTCAGACAACAAGTCGGACATCAATGCCAACCTTATTAATGTTTACACTAAATCACTGAATATACTTTCTATGTGTCTCAGCTAAAGAGTTAATCAACCATGACGTCACTGGTACACTAACCAGGGGGAAAACCTGTTAAACCGATTCTGACAGGAACCTCTTGCTTGAACATTTTCTATCTAAGCTTAATGTTATCTGATGATATACAGATAAACCCAGGTCCAACCTCTTTGTACCCTTGTGGATATTTTGATAACCCAGTAACCTTGGACAACCAAAGCGCAGTATGCTGTGATAAATGTAGCAAATGGTACCACTCACATTGCATAGAACCAAGTTCAGGAAACCTTGAACTACTGCAACATCAAAGTGTTTCATGGATAAATGGGAAGTGTAATAGCCATAACGTTGACAGTTTCACTTATCATTCATTTAAACTTGATACCTACAACCAGCCACATGCCCCACCAGATTCAGCAGCCCTGACATGACCTGACATCACCCTGCATGACATCACTAGTATGTTTGACAAGAAGAACAAAGTTGATATGGTTATTTTAGACCTGAGCAAGGCATTTGACACCGTACCACATCGACGGTTACTACATAAGCTCGAACATTCCGGAATCAGTGGGGGGTCCACACTTGCGTGGATCAAAGCCTTCCTTACAGACCGCAAACAGAAAGTCATGGTAGAAGGAGAGGAGTCTTCAAGTCGTGCTGTCACATCTGGAGTACCCCAAGGCACAGTACTCGGCCCACTACTCTTCCTGGCCTACATCAACGATCTTTAGGGATGTGTAACATCACAAGTAAGGTTCTTTGTGGATGACTTCATAGTGTCTGTGTAGAGAGTGAGAACCAGAAACTTTAAAGCTGAACCTCACGGTTGACTAGGAACCCTGGTGCTGCGCACACATTAACCTCGGCAATTTATATTTACTCAGAAGTAAGGGGTCGTCGAGTATGACACAGACAGATACAAAATTTTCACGACGGTCGGCCATGACATTTCGAAATCACGGTTATGTGACCAAGCAATCAGAACGAAACAAGCCCTGCAATACTCATTATATTTATTTTATTTTGTTTATCCGCAATTTCCGTCTACGACGCTGCACATAATTTAATTGACGCTGCACGATACTAGAGTATATATTTTGTGCCTTTAACGATGATACAAAAATCATATTAATAAATTCATAATTAAAAGAAAAAATGTAAGATATAGTCCACTTTGACACGTGCGTATGGTGTGTTTTTGAAACGAATCTACGAATGACGAGGCGCTGGTCGCATATTGAACGAAGCTGTGAAACCTCAATGTGGGGATATCTGTTTTGCGAAGACGCCATAAAACTCGCTTTCACTAATTGAATAAACGTAGCTCTAATTAAGAAGGTGATATAGACGTAATTCCACCTTTAGGGTGGAGGTAGGTCATTTACGATACTTACCGATGTCACTTTATGAGTATATAACAGTATATTTATATGAGCTTAAAATGCGAATTGCCTTTTTATATATTATATATGACTTATATCCATGTCTCCCGAGCTTGTGGACCTACGTGTAATGTTTGCGACAACTGTTTCATTCTTGTCCTAAAAGACAGATACCAGGAGTAAATGCAAGTAAATAACACTTGTTTATGAAATATAATGCAATACAAAATCCGAAAGTGAAAATATGAATATTAAGAACACGTTAATTGATGTTGAAAGTTTGTGTTTACATATTCAATCAAAGTCATAGCACGAGACAAAACTAGCCATATTATGTAATAAGGCACTGACTATTTGGACTGTTTACACTTACCTTGATTCTCACTTGTCTGTCCTGGCGGGGATCTATAAACCCGTCTTACTTCCGGGTACAAGTAGCCACTGTTGGCGGTGTCAGTGAAAACTGTTCCCCGTGTCAATAGATCCAACTCATATCTCGTTAAGAAAGGACATTTACATATTATGAACATGCTTGCCACTTGATGATGCTAAATTCTTAGAGCCTTTGTTTATCTATGTTTTCATATGAAAATCAATGTTTGAAATGACAGTTTCATTTTGATATGATATTTTGAAAAAAGGTTGAAATAGCTTCATTCTCGTGACCAAAGACAAGTTGCCATTAAAAACTTTATAGTGATGTTGTTAATGTAATCTACAACATAAAACATTCCAATAGATATACTCCACCGTTTTAATGAATTATTGTACAATATATCATGGAAATAGATCATAGATCATAGATGTTGTAGCTTCTATTTTTTCTATAAGCTTCTACTTACGTACCGTGTCTATGAATCATGATTCAAAGTAAACTCTAAACATGCATTCATGTTTCTAGCGCTTTTGATTCTGGAGAAGGAGACAGTTTTTGAGTTGTTATTCTCAATGTACTTATCTGGTGTCTCATTGTCATAAGACTTTTGAAATGTTTTAGTCACCTTGATGCACGTTGCGCACTCTTCTTCTTGCTCGTCGCTCTCTATTGCTTCAACAAGTCAGCATAGTAGAATCCTGTTATTTTAGTTTTAAAGTCTATAATAATGAGGCCCCTTGAATCGCAGAAAATATTGATGAATTATGGTGCAAACACTTCCATGAAACATTCCAAACTCATTATGGTGGAAATTTATTTAATGAATATCTCTCTTAAAATTTATATTATTTATAAGGCCTGATAATGATAATGCATTTATTCTGATATGTTTGGCAACATTCAGCTAAACTTGATGTTCGCATGCAAACATAATGACAGAAACTTTGTCACTTGTATATTATAAGGGAAATATGTGTAATTTCTTTCTTCAAAAATAAACAAAATTTTAGACTTACTTCTTCAAACATTTAACAATTATGATAATGATAATAATCAATAAACATGTGATAAATGAAAATTCTTATTCCACAACTAAGGAAATCAATTGTAAATATTCTTCTCAAGCCTGTTCATTTTATTTGACATGCATATGGTAAGTTCGGGAATAGCAAGTGTACATACCAAAAAAGGATTATCCATTGAGCAGTTTATTTATCACAAATATAAAATTTCATGATTTTATTCTTAGATTCACAAGTTGATGAACGTATTTTTGTACTGACGCTTTACCTATTCATGTTCAATTGACCAATATACTTTATCTTGAATAATGGCATTTGATTATATAAATATCTTTAGTTAAATGATTTGATTGATTTCAAAGGCAACACAGTTTAACGGCTTTGAAATGTAGGTCAATACAAACAATTATGTATTTATATAAACAAGCAATCGTTCTGCAAGTATAGGAAACATGACACATTTCATTTTTTTCACCTATTTAAATTGTGTTGTTTCAGTGTATATAATATTTGTGTCGACTTGAGACATTACTCAAAAGTAAAGACTTGAACAGAGCCAACAGCATCTGCAATATGGTGTGCGACGGATATTTGTCCTCTCTCATCCCAGTCTATACCAGAAGGACCACAAATCCCCTCCTGTGATGTCAGTAGGTCTCTCAGAAAGTCTCCAGACTCATTCAACATTATCACCTTGTCTCCTTCACAGTCCGCCACGAGTATGTGTCCTGAAGCAGTGCTGGTGATGCTTGCTGGAAACATCAGTGCTCTGTCTCCTGTAGAGGAGTAGTTAAACACCACCTCTCCCTGGGGAGTCACACATACAACAGACTTGGCCCCAAAGTCAGATATCAGGATGTTCCCTTGTCTTGTGGTACAGAGGTAGCCTGGTTTCTGTATGATATTTTCTCCGTTGTGTATTGGACTGATAGAGCGCATCACGTTCCCACTCCTATTTATGATATCTACACAGGGAGGAGAGCCAGAACCTGCTACTAATGTTGTTGGTGTCAGGGCAGTCAGACCAGTGTACTCCTTCTGTGTTGTTATGGTCGAGTCGAGGTTCAGGTCAGGGGTCACTGACAGTACTGCTATTTGTTTAGAGTCGGGAAGGGAGACAGCTATCTTGTCATCTATCTGAATAACATTGCCTGGCCCACTTTTAATACTCAGTCGACTGTGATGCTGTTGATTGTTTATCTTGAAGAAAGATTTGATACACTTGTTTTTGTAATCAGCGACAATGATTGTATGTGAACCGTTTACTTCCATGCTCACAATATCAAGAACCTGTGGTTCTTCTTTATCCTTTTTGGTTCTGCAGTCTACAGTGTGTCTGAGTACAGGTGTAGACACAGTGTCCAAATCAAATACATCAAGGACTTGAATCTTCCCCAGTGACCATTTGCTTAGTGCTCTTTCTAGTCTGTCAACATCCTGAGAGAACTCTATCTTAGTCCTCGTTCCTCTTTTCTTTACGTCTCCTACAGACTCTGCAGCCTCAGACTCACTTGACTGGTACAGATCATACATGTCCATCTCGCCCTCAGAGTTAAGAGCCTGAGCTATCAACTCGGCCTGTTGTCTGTAAATGTTACTAGCCATATCTCCTGTTTTGATATCTGCTTTCAGCTGATCCATCTGCTTATCTGTGACTTCAGTCAGTTTATCCAGTAGATCCTTCTCCTTCTTCTTCAAAACGTCAATAACTCTCTGTGCCTTAGATCGAATCTCGGACTGGAGAGATGATTTGTTCTCCTCAAGTTCCCTACATCTGGATTTGAAAGATTTCAGTTGTTCCTCCTCTACTCTGGATTTGTTCATCAATGTTTCCTTTCTCGCCTCCAAAGAGCTTTTCATTTCTGGCAACATGGACTCCAGAGACACGACTGAATCACACTTCCGGTGGTAGAGGATGCAACAGGACTGGCAACAGGCCCTCCTGCAATCTTTGCAGAAGAACTTGACAAACTCTTCCTTATGTTCCTGGCATATGACTTTTGTCCTCCTCTTGACCTTGACCTCTTCAGTCATATCAGACACGTCATGATGTTTAGTGGAAGGACTTCGTTGGTGTGCCTTGAGACAATTAGAACAGAGAGAGACATCACATACAGGACACCAACTTACTGCTGGAGTTGTCTCCCCTTCGTCATGACACCACTTACAGTTGGTTATGTCTGGAAAACAAAGCATGTCCGTATATAACCAACTGCTTCTGAGGAACATCTTGAATTGAGTGTTAATTTTATTTGAGTTTAATTAAATGAATAAAACTTCAAACAAATTAAAGACGAAAAGACTCAATCAAAATATTAATGATATGTAAGAGTGCATCCACCAACCTACCTTTGGCGTCAGGACCAATAGTATCAAGCAGACCTTTGAGTAGGAGGGTTGGTCTCATCTGCCCCGCCCACTCCTCCACAGGTCGGGAGGGATCCGGTACTCTCGTCAGTCTCCGGCAGAACGGACATGGAATCGACTTGGACGTGATGGCATCGGCTCTTGTTTTGATAAAACCAACAATACACTGACCACAGAAGGAATGACCACAAGTCAGAGTGGACGGGTCATTGAAGATCTCGTGGCAGACTGCGCACGTCAGGAAATGATCGGTCAGTTTCTTGGCGGTCGCCATCTGGTGGAGTGAAAAAGGAAATAAAATAAAGACTTGAATGTTTTGGAGCAGATTATTTATCATTCTTCACTAGCTACTTCCCATTGAACGAAAGATCGCATAAGTGTCTGTATGGACTTTGTAAGTTCTATCATTAACTTTATAGATGGGATCAATGATACAATCAATAGTAAATATTGAATTTTCAATATGTGTAAAACGCAAATATGTTTATTAAAAGGCATTTAGGGTCATGAAGTAAACTATGTAAATGAATATTATATAAGAATAATCAGATGCGTTTTTCCTATCTAACAACATCATGAACAACATTGTAAAATCAAAGGAAATAACCAATGTTTTTTAAATTGAAAGCCGTTTTGCACTACTCACCCGCGCAGAAACCTTTATAAGCGATCTAACTATAACTGTATATGGAATGGAGATGCATTAAATCTGGTCCTGTATTTGACCCGATTCGAAATATATCAGATATGTATACCCAGTTTATCATATTTCTTCATTGCTGAGATAACTCTTTTTTTCGATTTATTAGTGCTATGATATTTTCGGTAATGCAATGACATGCTGGTTTGATGAAGAATAGACATTTGGATTTATTTTCATACGTTGCTTGATTAAATACCGAATACACTGATCAAGTAGCTTATAAGACCTTTATCAACCAATTAGACATATCACAACAACATCTTCACACCTGGAATTAGGGCATTCGAAACTACATTTACGCCTGAAAAAACGAACACTCTTCCACAGAACTACACAGCCTATGACCTATGAACTATCTAGAAAATAGTCAACCAATAGCATCGCTTGATATGCGAGTCAGAAATATCAGGATTGCACTGCTTTGTTCGCAGGTTTCCGCCTGCGTGCTATTTGGTGGATCAATGCAGAACTGTTAAAAACAGTGTTTCAAACATTTACAACACCTTCTTTGAATTTATGCGAATAGCTTTTGATTTAATCTCGCTCATGTAATTTGAGGTGAGTTGGTGTTGAGCGCCGCTTTCAAGATTATTTCATTTATATCGCGGCTGCTACTATTATTGCAGGTAGAAAGCCCGCAACACCATTGTGGCTATGCATTGCGGTATCAACATATCAATCCGCAATATTTCTTCTCACAGTCAAGTGAAGTCAAAGGAGTTTATTTGTAATGAGGCCAAAGGCCAATGTACAAAAATACATAAGCAAAAAAAAAAAATTACAAGTGAATTTCATATTGTTTCTATATACACATTTCTTTTGGCAAAGGCATGGTAAATGAATTACTGAAAACGTTTGATTATATTATCCTGAAATGTACGTAACAGGCTTCTAAATTTATGTATAGGCGGTGATACAGAAAAATATTCTGGAAGAAATTTTCTTCGAAGATCCTTATACAAGTGACACACGAGAGCGAAATGGTACTCAGTCTACACAGTTGCCTTCGACCTGCTCGTCAGATTAGCATATTTTCAGCCAAAAAAATCAATTACTTCTCACACAAAAGATTTAATTGCAGTCCATTGACCGGATTTACAGTGTATATTTATTGAGATCGGTGTGCTTATGATATGATTTTGTTGAATTTTGACGAAGCAAAATGCTTTTTGCAATTTGGAAATATTTGAAGAAGAGTTATCATTAATTTCATTAACAGTCAATCGCAAAACTGTATCCTGCCTTGAATAAGAGAACGTTTTTGATATATCTCGTTTTAATTGACGTTGTTATCGGCAAACTGAATGCATGCAAGGTGATTTAGAAGTATCGATTGATGTCACAAAGTTAATGGCAGCAAAGGGAAGTAACAGAATAATCAAGTTGAGTCTACTGTGGTCCCAGGGTATAGTGGATTATTATTGGAACGTTTACCCCGGGTTACCGAGGATGAACTGAACATTTGAGTTGATAGTAGAATTAGTTAATTTAAAAAGATTCAAGAAATCGAGCGAGGTCAAGAGAGAGGTAAAGAGGTCAAGATGTCAAGAGATATGTCAAAAGAGATCAAGACATATTGAACATTATATAGTGGTCCGTAATGTTTGTATCGAGTCTTGCTAACGGACCAAACAGAGAAGACCTGGTCTGAGGTTTGCATTAACATGTTGATAAATTTGAGCATTCATCATGTACGGTTAATTGACCATGGAAAAAGTTTCTGACAGATACATACCTGTTCTTGGTACGTTTTCACCTGTGTGAGGTTCTGACAGTATGGGACCAGTTGGGCGTGTTGGTTGATATTGAACCTTGTTATACAATGTACATCACATCATGTTGACACGTGATACTTGGACTGGAGATACCTCGATGCAGATAAGATAAAGGTCGGCTTGTAGTCCGTTGATTTCCTTTGTTCACATACTTTAAAACACAATGTTTTAGAAATTTAAAAGGTATACATGTTTTGTAACTCCTACAATTTAAAATCATATTATTCGATAATGAGGCCTCAATCAATCACCAATAGTGGTATGTTATTCTCATATAGCTAGTCGTCAATAGATTGAAGAATGATTTTTTGAACTCGTCAATAGCAATAACACGTCATAACGCTCGTGTTGCACATTCAAATAAAGTATTCGCGGCTAAGCATTCTGGACATGTTGCAGGTTGTTGTTGCAAAATTACAGCAAAGAAGGGAAGACTTTATGTAGACTTTATTGAGATACTCAATTATTTTATAGTATTATATGTTTGGTTTTCATAAGTGTCACAAGCCAATTATGAAGATAATCATTCAAAACATATTACACAACATCTCAAATACATGATAATCATTAGATTATAATGAATTTCAATCAACAACATAAATACAAAAGCTGGTGCTGAAAGTGAAATTACGGGTAACATTTATAAGAATATCAGTTATAATTATGGTCTTTCAACATGTTTTGATAAGTTTTCATAATGACGTTTAACACCCAACAGTTTTACAACTTCCTGGATTCGATAAGAATCTCGACTTTGTACCGTACTGTAATGGACCCATAACTATAGAACGAAAACTTTTAGCAATAGTCAGTATTTCTTGAAATAATTACACCGTTGAAGAAATTTAGGCATGTGTCCCCCTTACAACTCACAGAGTGCTTCCCTAAGGTATTACCGTTTGATTTCAATCTGAAGAGCAAGTTCTCTCGTCTGATTATCCCTGTAACTTCAGCGTTGATACAACGAATTTTCCATAGAAACAAATGGAACGTTATTTTTTATTTATTAATTTTTTGCAAAAACATCAATAAGTAAATGTAAGTAGATCTGATAACTTTGTTTACATACGCAGTCGAGGTCACAGTTTATAATGATAATGAAGAAAATTCAAAATGCCTTTCTAAATTTTACATTAGTAGGACTTGTGAATACGCTATACAACACAATGAACAACGTGCCCTAACTCCTAAGGATCAATCTCTCCCCGAAAATGCAACTAAAGTCATGAAGAAAACAACAAAAAATAAACATTTTCTGATGAATATAGAAAAAAGATGTGTTAGCAATCCAAATGTAAAGGCATAACCTACTGATAATTAACGTTCTCATTTTCCAGTTTTGGATGTCATGTTCACCAATTTTTCATGATTCAATGAAACCATATTTAGTGAGTGGTCGTAAAAACCATAGTTGTTTGATAAAATAGATGAATCTTGTTTGATGTATTGTAAAGAAGTCTTGTGATTGGTTTGAATATTTTCCCTCTCTTTTATATATAAAAGTTGTATATGAAGATATGGATTGTAATATTTGTAAACATGGTTTGACTGAAAATGTGCTGTATTCTTTATTAGAATTCAATAATTACACTTTTATACGACATGAGTTCTTGAAAGAAGCCAGTTTAATACATTAAGTAGTAATTGTAGATACGCCTGGTGAACAAATTACATCAGAGAAGCAAATGCTTGTAGGAAATATTTTACTTCATGTGCAATGTAGCTTGTTGGAATTTTACAAATTTAATCTTCAACACAACTTTTTTATGTATAGCACGTGGACAATGGCCTACAATGAAGATACAGATAACATCATGGAAGGGTAACTTTCTCGTCTCTGACTCCTACCAGTCTGTACTCTCTACTCAGTAAGTTGTAAACAGCCTAGAGATAGATAAGATAAGATAAGATAACAGTTGGCCTTTAGGCTTTAACTACATCCAGCAAGAGTAAAATAACAATATGTTCAGTATGGTATAGCATTGAACGTAGGATCTTTATAGATGAACTGCCCATTAAAATTGATATGATATAGTATTTTGGCGTTCAGTCAAACATAGTTGTTCAAATATCAAAACAATCCTGTTGTTCCAACTGGTTATTTTTGTTAAATCTATCAGTGACAAACTATTTACATTGATCGATCTCTCTATCTCCCTACCTCTGTAAGTTATGAAATAATGATTCGATACTAAAAGCATAAGGAATCATTGGGTAACTCTGAAGTGTATCTCACTGAAGCATTGCGTTTAAACATTGCTGAAGGCAGAACTGTTCTACATTGCGCAGATTCAATTGCTGCGTTGGATTCGAGCCCATAACAATGTATTTGAGGAACTCTTTGTTGTGTTATGCCATGACAAGATATCAAATCCATCTCGCGGTTTCAGAAAAAAATGTCGTGACCGCGTAGGATAAGAGGAAATCAACTATCTGCGTTGATTATACGTTGTCACCGTGGCTGATTGCAAATGATGTCAAAACGATATCTTGATATATATACAGGTAGATGAACAAACTTTTGGGATGAAGCCTTTTAGATGCTAATCTGTCTGTCAATTGCAACATTTTAATTTTTAACCAAATTCATGGTCGGGCTCGATTTCTAAAACTAAAAATTGATTCCAGCCAATAACGTATTATTCGTCCTATTTCTTATATAAGTTAAGTGATTGATATGTATTGACAGAACATGTTTTTATGGCAATCAAGGATACTACTGCACTTCAGACATTTCCAATTATCAATGCGTATTTGATGCATGCGGCTTGATGAAAAGCATATGCAGAGGAAAGATAATCAATTTTCAAATTATGTATAAGCATTCATATAAAAAATATATAAGTTTTGAAGTAGCAAAAGACAGGAATGATAAATCGTATGCTTGTTTATTTTACCATAAGTGGTGAAATACCGAATTCTAACAGTGGAATCAATCCGGCATCAAGTCAAAGTAGTGGTTAAATGGTCAATGGTTAAAGTCCCAGAGTCATGAATCGATGGCCTCAAGAAACAAATTCTCTTATGAGGTCACACTGTAACCTGGACGACAGATCTTTTAAGTGTAAATCCTGAACATTGAAAGCATAATTTTTACTAAGTTATTGTGTATATATAATTGTCACGCGACAAACTTAATTAAAATATTGTATGAAGATGCAATGCTCCTTTTATCAAGTAGAGCTATTAATAAGTACGGTTTTAATCGCAGATGTGTCTGTAATCAATACGGACTTAAGTACAGTATAGTTGAAAAATCCAGATGCTGTCATTTCATTCTCAGGTAAGCTGCATAGCATCACCACCACTGGACTCAGCTCCCTGAGAGCTATGCCAGCCGGAGCTTATATGCTCCTGGTAGGGACACCTAGGCTGGACAGGTCGTCGGGTAGAAGCCAGACTAAATTTGAGTCCTTCTAAAACCTGTTGTCTGTCTCTCACTATGCCTTTCTTTCCGTCTTTTGTCTCATCCTTTTGATACCTTTCTCCCTTGTCTGTCCACTCTCTTTTGGATGCTTGTCATCCACGTGTTTAATAACTGAAATATTGTTCAAAGCACGTTAAACCCCAACTCACTCACTCACTTACTGCATAGCATCAACCACAAAATAACGCTTTTAATATGACAACACTTTATGAACCTGGTATTTTGAAGAGAGTTTACTCAGATACTCAGATACTCAAGGTTCTTTTGGATCAGTGATATATCATCGTATGCATGTGGCAATGTGGATAGTATTTGGAACTTCTATTGAGAAAATTGATTGTTTAACAGTAAAAGGTTGTCCTTCATGCTCGTTTGATTTGTTGATGACTTAAACTCATATTTTTGTCACAAATTTAACTAATGTGAATCAGAAAAAGTGATTTTGAAATATAGTGGACAGTAATATATCATTAGTGCCGAAAGGGTATTACACTATTTTTAAAATATGTTTTGTACCTATACACAAAGTAGCCTCAATTGCACTGCGCATCGCTTTTTAATTGGTTATCTGCTTAACGGAGTTACCTCCCTTGTTTGACTCGAGGTGTTATCCTCCAAACAGGGATGTGCGCATGTCAAGCCAAGGCTTACACATCCCTGCCGTTATGAGTTTGACCTTGACCCTTGGTGAGCTCGGTGCAGCGTTCGATTACCTTCATCCAACGGATGTAAACAATATGGCTGATCGAAAAGGCCTAACGTAACGCCGCGGGCTTCACTTGAATGAATTTATGCTTGTAGTTTCAGCGATTAAATGGATGTAATTGCACTGATTAATATATAAATGAGAAATTATCCCAATGTTTTGATGAATCCATTATAAATATAACCTCCAAATTCATTTGTTGATAAGCAAACCGCAGAACCACTTGACAACATACTTCTTACGCACAAAGATGTAGCACTTCCCTTAAATACAATTTCTTAAATAATATCAGCCCAAAATATCACTTTAATTTATTCAATTTTTAAGAACTTTCATTGCCGAATAGAATTTCAAAATGATATCGTTACACCTCTCCTTTTACGCATCCTCAAAAGTTTCTGCTAGATTTTAGCAGGCGGAGGAAATGCTTTGTGGCAGGGGTCTGTAAGCACTACGAAGGCGGAAGTCAGAGGTGCGCAGACCACCTGCGTGGAGGATGTCGAGATGTAAGCGTTTGCACACACTTGGTAGTTAGCAGCAGGCAGCACACACGCGCATGTCTTTAGCGCAACACCCACCATCCAAGTAGTATTATTGTCATGAGGTATATATCTAAAGATGCAGCTATAACACCTTTTTATTATGAATAAGGTTTTGGGAGTTTGTTTAAAGTTGTAAGATCACCGCATTTTGATCAGTAGGAATAACGTAGTTTCCCATCTAAATAAACGTTTTTTTTCCGGTTTTCACATGGCCTCTTTCATTTATGTTCTATGCCTTTATACATCAAAATGTCAATTCTCAGCAAACAGGACGAATCATGCATGGAAATGATAAACTTTATAAGCTTCTATGTAAGTTAGACATTGTAGGGGCCATGTGGAGCCCTGAGAATTTCCACAGGTAGCAAAGATTTTTTTAATCAGCTTAAGAATATTCGAATAAGTTTGATAACTAAGAAAACGAGTTAAGATAAGACGTCTTAAACACTTTAAAAAAGATTAAATACATTGTTTGTATCAACTTTTATGCTTTACTCTTGCAAAACAGGTTACAAATATACTAATAGTTAATATAAAAAACAAACTTAACTAACCCAACCGTCACAAAAAGGTGCCATTCATACAGAGGTTTAACTATAAACACGCACATTTGGGATCATGGGTGACAAGTGTACCAAGTTTGGTGAAACTACCATGTATAGTTTCGCTTGCATTGAACATTAATTTCAAGTAATATTGATACAACGCCAAAACATGTAATAATGATAGAACGTTTTAAACAATTGGTGTCTGAATTATGAGCGGAACAAAACCTAAAATTAAGAAAATGTGAAGATTTGCATTATGATGGAAAGGAAGTAGAAAAAATTACTGAAGCATAGAATAATGATTACATTTGTCACGCTCAGTTAAATCCTGACAGTGTCCAAGATGTGAACGGAGAGTTTTACAGAGAGATATATGAGTTTTGGTTTGAAAAAACAAGAAATGATAAAATGCACCATGATATGTAGTAAATATGTCATTTTATCCTACCTCATACAGGAATCTCGACCACTAATTGGTCAATGTGACCATTGATAACTACTGATGAAACCCTCTTGAGTGAGTGATGCATATCTATACCACTCCATGACAAAAGCATGCAATATAAAAGGCGTGAAGAGTGAGCGTCTTGAATCTTTATCACATTGCACACATCACGGTTATATATCAAACGTTATGTGTCTGTTTTCAAAATATATTCATAAAAATTGGAAATTAGATAAATCTAAACAATACACATTACCAGTTTGACGTTCTTGATCCTAGATTCGGTGTGTAATATGGCTACAGTCGAATATTTATTGAAATCAATCAAAACTGGTGACGTCATGACATTAATTCAGAATGTTAGAATTCACTCAATGCGTTTTAGCGTGTACTTGGGGGTAGTTGTGAGATATCTAGATAATGTGACATGAGTTCATTGCATGGTATTCAATCGGCTATGCAGTTGCAAATGATAATGTGTGATTTCTAAACAGGACGTCCATCTTGCGATCCGGCTAAATGACCTTTAAGGGCTGACCTTTAAAATGACATCTAACCTTTTAACCACTGACATTGGCAATGCTTGATTCGTTTAAGTGGCGTATACGCCGGACATGACACCAGTCAGGGCATACAAGTCGTCCCTTCTTCCTTGCCAGAGCACGAGGAGTAAGCGAGAGTGTTGGTTAATCTATTGAATGAAACCTCTACTGCTGTTTTACGAAAAAAGAAACAATGCATACAGTTATCACCATTAATTTTTTGTATTCATTGTTAGACAATAAAAAAAATTAATAATGATTTGATTTTCCAGTTTTTGAAATCTACATAATACTTAAGCATCTTAAACATGTTTTGTAAGATTACTTGATTATTACTTGGATGCAAAATGATTTTATCAACTTGAAAATACGGCGCAGATGTTTGGTCTGAGACACGCGAAAGACGCTTATGCCACAAAACTAAATGTAAACATTTTTTGACACTTCTATAAACAATAAACGAGTGATCATCTTGTTGGATATGATCGATTTCCGCGAAAAATTTTGCGGTTTGACTTCTGTCACCAGCAATATTATAGACATTTTTTATTCAAGAAACGGAAATATCAAATAATGAGTACATCCAGGCTACATGATGTTTTTACTTTCTTTAAGCTTTTATTGAATTTACCCGCCCCGTCAGTTGTCGCCACTTTGCATCGACTGCACGCTTTTCACGTAGCTATATATCTTTCCTTTTTCAGCTACTAAGACTGCTATATAGAGGTTATCATGCGAGAATGATAACCTCTCTATCATATAATGTCATTCTGCAATCATATTGGCAAAAAAGGCCTGCCGTCATTACAGAAGCTGTAAAAGTTCATCTTCAAATGTGCGCATTGATATATGCAAATGATCAGCGTAATGATATCCACGGTAAATTGACATTTAATTAATCCTCCATTCTTTGCCTTTGAGTCAACAGAGCTGTTGTGTTGGCATGATCTAAATGTTCCAGTTGGTCTTAGAATTTGTTTCTAAATAAAAAAGATGGAAACGAAAATAAATTTCCGTTTCGAAATTACGTGTAGATTTGAACCCGAAAGCGTACTCACACGTACTCAGGCGGCGAGCGTATCTCACTTAGAATGAGAGTTCCTTCCCTTTTCCAAATGCAAATGGCAGCTTGTGTAAAGGCAGCGTTACGGATAGATTAACAAATACTTACTCTACTTAATTTCCAAAACCCAATAAATGATGAAAACATGTATGATAGATCGAAGCTAAATGTGTGGTTATTGAAAAAGTGATTCAATCTGCCTTGGGTTCCCGTGAGTAAAAGATAACTCAGTCCATTCATTGAAATAGCTAGGCCTATATATTTCGGTAGATTTCAACCAGCGATGTAATTAAGTTATTTTGCACTGCTTAATCATGAACTTCACGTTTGTCATTTCTTCAACTTAATTTTGATGCATTAGATGACGAATAATTTGCTGAAGCCATCCGTTTGTGGAGGCATTCCAAATGATAAAGCGTGTGACGTCATAGTAGTTTTCAGAAAAAGTTTCATCACTTGACCGCTGTAATTTGCATCGGTATCCGCATATGACCCCAACGGATATCGAATATATCCGTTGACTTTATTATGCCGAGAACACTATCCATTGTATGATAAATAGAGAGTCTCACCCAAGTGTCTTCTGATATCAAATATATCAACACAAGTTGAGAAAACAGCTGTTCAGAGGTTTGACGAGGATATTTCTACTTATATAAACGTTAATATATTTGATATCAGAGGACACGAGGGTGAGTTTCTATTTGTTATCAAAAATCATTTCCATTTGATTCCGTGAAACATTTATATTTCTGAACACTTCGATCATTACTACAAGACTCTCACAGCACTGTGACGATGTCATGTTTATGACGTCATAGCATTGTGATGTCATTACTTAATGATGTCAAACAATCGTGGTGTCATGAACATGACTTTATTATATAATAAGCAATGAAATATTGGGATTTATCAGTGAAATAAACCTTGTATGTGGTCACAGTAGCGATATAATATATCCTCACTGGTAAAAGTAGCGATATAGTATATCGTCACTGGTGACAGTAGCGATATAATATATCGTCACTGCTGGTGCCGGGACTACTTTTAGGGTTAAAGATGTAATTCATGTAATGAATTAGTTTTTAGTTGTAACAATTAAGCTTGCTAGAGTTATATCCCCTTATACGTTAACGCAGTAATAGTAAGCGTGCCTTGCGGAGAGTAACCTCCCTTCCTTGCTTTGCTTATGACGTGTGGCGAAACGCATGGTAAGCGGCGCCGGCAAGTGTTTTGCATCTTAGTTGATGAAAAAGAACATTTCTGAACTATCGCCGTTATGTCAGAGAGACCTAAACGTAAGGGTGCGGCGGAGAACTTATCGAAGCTTTTAGCCTTGGAAAAAGAGACTGACGAGGACTTTTGTTTGTTAAGTTCGCCTGAGCAGCGGCAACCTAATGGCGGCGGCCATGTGCCCGGACAAGGTCACGGCGGACATCAGCTCCACGTACAACTGGAAAGCAGATGTAAAGACCTGGAGAGGGAGTTGGAAACGATGAAACTGGACAGGCGGCGGCTAGAGCTGGAGAAACAGATACAAGTGGAACAGTCTAAGCTTTTGAACATGGGAAGTCAGTCAAGTGGGAGAGCTGATATGGCAACCTTGTATTCCGGGGATGTTACTGGGGCGAGACAAGGTGAGAGAACAAAATACCTGAAGATAGTGGATTTTGTGTGGAATGACAGATACAGTGCAGATGTTGAATTTGACATTGGTAATGGGGCACGGCTTAATCTTGGAAAACACAAATTGAACGTTGCAAATGTGACTTTAGAACAGTGGGGTTTTGCTAACGCAAAAATAATGAACGAACTAGCGGCCGAAGGAAAATTGGGGCCGTTAAGTGACTATCTCAAATATACATCTGACACATTCAGGTTAGCGTCTAGATACACGTGGAGAAGTGTTTTGCTCTACGACGACGAGTATCGGGAACGTCAGGCCCATGACAAATTCCCATGGGGTACGTATATTCAGGAGTTAAGAGACTTTCGACTGGTCCCGAAAATGTTCCAGAACATTTCAAACAGATCCGCTGAGAGCGACAGAAATATGAGTAAGCGTAAGGGTCCTTTTACTCCAAGTGGGAAGAAAATTTGTCGGAACTATAACAGAGACCAGTGCTTTCGACGTGATTGTCGTATGGCACACGTGTGTAGTGTTTGTTTGTCCCCACATTCTGAGAAGCATCACTCGATCCCGGACTCCTCACAGCAAGCTTGGAAAGGGAACTACACCAGTGGTTCGTGGTCGGATCCTCGCGCAAAAAACTTTCAGAGGGGGGATGTGAATCCCAGTGTGAATGTCGAGATACCGCAAGGTCAACGAACAAACCCCAATTGGGTTTAGTTTATAGTGCTTGGGATAATGCTCTACCAGCAAACTACCCTAAACGGGAATATATCTTGTCAGGGGTTAAGAATGGTTTCAGGATATCTGATAATAGTAGTTTTAAGCCTTTGGAAAAAGTGTTTGTTGCTAACTCTAAATCAAGTGAATTATGGAGGAGTCAGGTTGAAAAGCAAATATGTGAAGAAATTGACAATGGTAATTATATAGTTGTTAAGGAACAGCCAGACATTATAAGTTCATTAGGTGCGATTCCCAAAAGTGGGGATAAAGTGCTGTTAATACATGATGGCAGTAGACCAGACAAACTTTCGATGAACAGTTACATATTTGACACTGCTGTGACATATTCTGACTTAAGAACAGCTTGTAGACTTATTAAACCAAATAGTGTTTTAGCAAAAGTTGATTTAAGACACGCATATAGATCGGTAAAAATTCACCCTGAAGATTATAAATTAACAGGCCTATGTTGGAGGTTTACAGGCAGTGACAATGGTACATTTCTAGCAGATACTAGACTGCCATTTGGATGTTCGAAAAGTCCCCAAATTTTTCAAACATTGAGTGACGCAGTGTGTGAAATTATGATGGAAAATTGGGGTGTAACTGTTATAGCATATCTTGATGACTTCCTCGTGATAGCTGATGATCGACTGACATGCGAGCTTGGACAGTCTCTGTTATTAAGATTGTTGCGTTACCTGGGCTTTCAGGTTAACTGGTCAAAGGTCGAGGGACCAAATCAAAAAATGCTATTTCTTGGGGTCATGATAGATACTCGCTTGCTAACACTGAGCTTGCCACATGACAAGCTTAAGCAATTCTCTTTACTGATAAATGAATTTTGTGGTAGAAAACGCGCAAGTAAACATCAACTGGAGGTGTTAATAGGCAAGCTTAACTGGGCTAGTCAGGTTGTATCTGGAGGAAGAACATTTATGAGAAGAGTTATTACATTGAAAAATTGTTTGTGTGAAAAGTCTCACAGAACCCTTTTATCAAATGAGTTTAAAGCTGACATGTGTTGGTGGCAAGCATTTCTGTTAAAATTCAATGGAACTGTGAAAATAATGGATGCAAGAAGCGCTACATGTTTGCATACAGATGCATCTAGTGAAGGTTGTGGTTCGTGTTATGAGGGTGACTATTTTTATATAAATTGGAGACTAGATGTTCCAGAGCTGTATGATTTACACATAACTGAAAAGGAGACATTTGCAATAATTGCAGCGGCATTTAGGTGGGGACAGTACTGGGCTAACAGGAGGATAAAGGTGTACACAGACAATGTATCAGCCAAAGCTTGGATTAACAAAGGTTCATGTAGGAACAAGACTCTAATGAAGTATCTGCGTGGTTTATTCTGGTTAAAAGCAATTTATAACTTTGACATTCAAGCAGTGTATTTGCCAGGGAGAAATAACTCTATGGCTGATGCATGTTCTAGACTACATGAATTAGGACAGTTGTCAAGACTCTATAAAATCATGTCTAGTTTGTCCCTCAGGGAGTTTCAAATTATTGATTTGGTACAGCACATGTCTTCTCTTTTCATCAGAGACAAGTGGAAGGGAGATGTGGAGGAAGATGACAACAGCTGCTTCCAGGTACAAATCCGCCGCCTGGGCCGAATCAACGAAGAAGGCTTATTCCACACACCTTAAAACGTACATTGCTTTCTGTGAAACATTGCAGGTAACCCCAGTGCCACTCTCTCCAGCTGCACTTGAGTTGTATGTTGCCTATCTAGCTGATGTGAAGCAGTTAGTGTACAGTTCAATATTGAGTTATGTGAATATAGTTACTCAACTACATAGGGCAGAAGGTTTACAGAGCCCAGCAGACGATTGGGGAGTGAATCAAGTCTTAACAGGTGTGAAAAGGATCAAAGGTGTCGGACAATCGGGTGTGTCCCCGATGACACCTGCCGTGTTAATGGTCATAAAAGCTGTTTTGTCTCTGGAAAATTGTTATGATTTAACGTTTTGGGCAGCATGCTTGGTAGGCTTCTTTGGGCTGCTGCGACCAAACAACTTTTTAATCACGAATGTTAACGCTGAAAAATGTCCTCGAAGAGTGGATCTGGCGACAACAGACTGTGGTTTTGTATTGAACTTACGTTATACGAAAACTGTACAATTTAGGGATAGGACAGTGAAAATTCCCATCCCAAAAGTAACAGGACATCCATTGTGTCCAGCTTCTGCACTGCATAGCTATCTGCTGGCTTCTCAAGACGAGGATCCTTTGGGACCATTATTTGTATTTAAAGGCGTTCCGCTGACTTATACCGCCTTTATTGCCCACCTGAAATTTGTGCTGAACTTGGGTGGAATTAATGGTTCAATTTTCAGTGGCCACTCCTTCCGCAGGGGTAGGGCAACGTGGGCATTTAAATGTGGGATTCCATGGAAGGTTATCCAAAGACTTGGCTATTGGTCAAGCGATGTGTACACTCGTTATGTTGATTCAGACATGTCTGACATGAGCCAAGCCGTTAAGACCATGATAATTAGTGGCAGGGTGTAGATAAAGCCTAATTATTTTTACTTATTCAAGCTTGCCTTTCCAGCGTTTCATACTTTTACGAGTTTTAACGGTTTGATATTAGTACTAAGTACTATTTGGTTTAAATTTCTCCGTCATACTTTGTTACTGTTCAACCTTGAATTTGGGCCTTTTGGGGATAATTGTCCTCTTTCATGTTCATTCCTGTTTGGAACTTTGCCATAAATGTTTTGCATTAAAATTTTGAGCCCAAATTCATTGTTGTCATTTGTTTTGCTTCCTTGTACGAGTGGAGAGTAATTCATGTAATGAATTAGTTTTTAGTTGTAACAATTAAGCTTGCTAGAGTTATATCCCCTTATACGTTAACGCAGTAATAGTAAGCGTGCCTTGCGGAGAGTAACCTCCCTTCCTTGCTTTGCTTATGACGTGTGGCGAAACGAATGGTAAGCGGCGCCGGCAAGTGTTTTGCATCTTAAATCCCGCCCTACCCTCCCAGTAGAATTATTGGTTGCTTAATTGGGTACTGCCTTTTTATATGCCACTTTCATAATACTTACAGCTCCAGTCATTTCAGCGAATGTTACATCTTTTATGTTACAAGGAACGGGGGATAATTGTCCTCTTTCATGTTCATTCCTGTTTGGAACTTTGCCATAAATGCTTTGCATTAAAATTTTGAGCCCAAATTCATTGTTGTCATTTGTTTTGCTTCCTTGTACGAGTGAAGAGTAAAAAATGTCAATAGCCATCATAAACACTAAAAATAAACAAAATTAGAAATAATTTATGTAACAAATAGAATATCTTATTAAGTTTATCAAATAGGATGTTTATCTCATCTCGTGGTGGGGTTGCAGTTGATATTTTCACTCGTGGCTGTGCCACTCGTGAAAATATCAGCTCCAACCCCACCACTCGATGAGATAAACATTGTATTTGACAAACTTAATTAAATATCCTCTATGTAACAGGGCATTGTTCAAAATCTACTGTCAAAACGATATCTTTCACTAGCGATATCTAACCTCGAACACAGTGTTGGATGATAAAGCTAATTTGCTAAAGCGGGGGTTCCTATCATAATATCTTAAATAACGTTTTAAGAACCCAAACACATAAACAGCGAATCATATGCTGGCCTCCAAAGCAAATTGGTAAATGGAAAGATTGCTTTGAAAGGTTTTAAATTACTGCCTTATACGCATTATTAGTAACTGGGTAAAAAGCTAAAAAAAAAACCTACTCTGCATGAAAGACCAGGCCAAACTGAAAAGACAAAAGGGTTCAATAAAAGGAATTTTTAGAAGGAATTTGAATTCAGCTTTTTTTTTTGTATATTTTATGCGAGCTGACTACAAAAAAATGGAAACCAAGCTGAAGAAAGTGGATTTAATCCGTATAATCAAAAAGCAAAATAGCCACCCTAAATTTTCTACAAATGATCAAAATTATTCCTCCTTATCATTTTGTTTCTAATGTTCAAGTTTTGGAAAATTGTGGGACATCATAGGCTGATGAAGTTGGTACAAAGCTGAAGTTCATTTTTTTGAAAATCAAAATGGCTGTCGTATTGGCTTAAACAGGAGTTCACAATAGATGATCAACTGTAAACTTTGATAGATGGTAAATAAACGTGACTGCCTTAGACATTCAAAAGGTGTTGATAATACCTATAGTGGATTTTAAGTTGATAAAAATGTTTTGATCAAGGAAGTTAAAAATCAACAACAAAAGGTGTGCATAATGTATCATCAACTGGGACTATCGTTATCAATGAAATTGTTAAACATGACATTTTTAGCGTTCAAAGTGTATTCATCCTGGATACATTTTCACGAAATCTTTTAACCCTCAAAAAAAGAAAGGCTGTCATATGCATCTCGACTGGTGGTGAGTTTGTCCCGAATACAATTTTTTTCCGTAGTAATAAAGATCAAAAATCATCAAAACATTCAATAAAAGTGTTTTCAAAATACCCTGAAATATGCCCAGCTAAGATGTCTCGTACTTTGATTATATTCACAAATGATCCTTGTCCATAATAAAATTCACAAACAAAAGAAGCCCCATAGCTCTTTGAATCCTATGAGCCCAATAAATTTATTTGCTCCTGATTGAATTCCTGCAGAAACATATGGAGATATCGGTTTGCCCCTGGCTTACCTGTCATCCTATACATATTTATTGATTGAAACGACAGTAAAATATTTATGTACCAAGGTATGCCAGAGACTGTAGGAAAACATTATCTCACTGTGACTTGAGGGCGGACACATTATATATAACAGTCAGGTCCCACATATTTTTGAAGATGTTTTCAATCAAGTACAAAGCACATTGGTTTGACCGTATTTTACAGAAATGGGCGTCGTTCATAATCAACGAACAAAGTGATTGTACTTAGTATGGATAATTGCTCTGTGTAGAAGAATGAGAATATTTAAACTATTGGCTGATGTCAATGTTAAAAACATTTCTTTCATAAACATTAAATCGCAAATTAGTAGAAAACAAAGAAGGTAGGTCGAATTCTAGATTAGATTATCGAGGTTATTACGTTAATTGTTCCTGTTATATTCAAGTTAATACCAATATTTTTTCACTGAATTTCACATCATACTATTTGGACAATATTTTATTGCATAATGAGTGCGAAAGTTTGTATATGACAGATCCAATGAAGGTCATTTCAGAATATTGTTCTAGTTTTAACACACATTTATTGTTACT
The DNA here is from genome assembly GCA_921293015.1 of Phorcus lineatus. Taxonomy (NCBI): domain Eukaryota; kingdom Metazoa; phylum Mollusca; class Gastropoda; order Trochida; family Trochidae; genus Phorcus; species Phorcus lineatus. Next base: position 10,891,197 of record OV121090.1, read on the forward strand.
GATTTGTAGCAAACAGAGGATGAAATGTAACGGTTTCAATAATATTCATGATATCTCAAAATTAATCAATTGTAAATATCATGAAGATCAACTGACACTTTTTCATGACAACTCATCAGTCACGAATAAGCACGGAATGCACGCTTTTCACGTGCGGGAGCTCAATTCGGTTGATAAACAACTAAACCTTTAGTCTCACTTTTACTTTACAAATAAATCAGTCATCATAAGTAAATCAGTCATCAAAATGTCTCCAACTCAAATTCTTTATATTCAATAAAGGCCTTATGTTGATTTTGAATTACTTTTAAAGTCGAAAGCCAACTAAAGTCGATTGTAATGAAAAAGGCTTGGTGAAGTGGAATCTTTAGGTAGCTTGTTCATGTAATTCTGAACAACGTGAAAAAAGTAAAAGAATCAAGAAATTGTTAACATCTTTGCAAATTCTCAATAATATTAATGTTACCCTTTTTTAAAAACATTTTTCATTGATCAATCATTCATTTTCGTTTAGAGTAGACACTGAAAATATTACCAACAAACTAAGGAAAATGGGATTTAATTTTTTTTATTCATATAATTTATTTTTATTAAACATACTAAATAAAAGTTTGAGAATAAATAATTCACGCACTCAGAAAACTTTGATAGATGGTAAATAAACGTGACTGCCTTAGACATTCAAAAGGTGTTGATAATACCTATAGTGGATTTTAAGTTGATAAAAATGTTTTGATCAAGGAAGTTAAAAATCAACAACAAAAGGTGTGCATAATGTATCATCAACTGGGACTATCGTTATCAATGAAATTGTTAAACATGACATTTTTAGCGTTCAAAGTGTATTCATCCTGGATACATTTTCACGAAATCTTTTAACCCTCAAAAAAAGAAAGGCTGTCATATGCATCTCGACTGGTGGTGAGTTTGTCCCGAATACAATTTTTTTCCGTAGTAATAAAGATCAAAAATCATCAAAACATTCAATAAAAGTGTTTTCAAAATACCCTGAAATATGCCCAGCTAAGATGTCTCGTACTTTGATTATATTCACAAATGATCCTTGTCCATAATAAAATTCACAAACAAAAGAAGCCCCATAGCTCTTTGAATCCTATGAGCCCAATAAATTTATTTGCTCCTGATTGAATTCCTGCAGAAACATATGGAGATATCGGTTTGCCCCTGGCTTACCTGTCATCCTATACATATTTATTGATTGAAACGACAGTAAAATATTTATGTACCAAGGTATGCCAGAGACTGTAGGAAAACATTATCTCACTGTGACTTGAGGGCGGACACATTATATATAACAGTCAGGTCCCACATATTTTTGAAGATGTTTTCAATCAAGTACAAAGCACATTGGTTTGACCGTATTTTACAGAAATGGGCGTCGTTCATAATCAACGAACAAAGTGATTGTACTTAGTATGGATAATTGCTCTGTGTAGAAGAATGAGAATATTTAAACTATTGGCTGATGTCAATGTTAAAAACATTTCTTTCATAAACATTAAATCGCAAATTAGTAGAAAACAAAGAAGGTAGGTCGAATTCTAGATTAGATTATCGAGGTTATTACGTTAATTGTTCCTGTTATATTCAAGTTAATACCAATATTTTTTCACTGAATTTCACATCATACTATTTGGACAATATTTTATTGCATAATGAGTGCGAAAGTTTGTATATGACAGATCCAATGAAGGTCATTTCAGAATATTGTTCTAGTTTTAACACACATTTATTGTTACTGATTTGTAGCAAACAGAGGATGAAATGTAACGGTTTCAATAATATTCATGATATCTCAAAATTAATCAATTGTAAATATCATGAAGATCAACTGACACTTTTTCATGACAACTCATCAGTCACGAATAAGCACGGAATGCACGCTTTTCACGTGCGGGAGCTCAATTCGGTTGATAAACAACTAAACCTTTAGTCTCACTTTTACTTTACAAATAAATCAGTCATCATAAGTAAATCAGTCATCAAAATGTCTCCAACTCAAATTCTTTATATTCAATAAAGGCCTTATGTTGATTTTGAATTACTTTTAAAGTCGAAAGCCAACTAAAGTCGATTGTAATGAAAAAGGCTTGGTGAAGTGGAATCTTTAGGTAGCTTGTTCATGTAATTCTGAACAACGTGAAAAAAGTAAAAGAATCAAGAAATTGTTAACATCTTTGCAAATTCTCAATAATATTAATGTTACCCTTTTTTAAAAACATTTTTCATTGATCAATCATTCATTTTCGTTTAGAGTAGACACTGAAAATATTACCAACAAACTAAGGAAAATGGGATTTAATTTTTTTTATTCATATAATTTATTTTTATTAAACATACTAAATAAAAGTTTGAGAATAAATAATTCACGCACTCAGAAAACTTTGATAGATGGTAAATAAACGTGACTGCCTTAGACATTCAAAAGGTGTTGATAATACCTATAGTGGATTTTAAGTTGATAAAAATGTTTTGATCAAGGAAGTTAAAAATCAACAACAAAAGGTGTGCATAATGTATCATCAACTGGGACTATCGTTATCAATGAAATTGTTAAACATGACATTTTTAGCGTTCAAAGTGTATTCATCCTGGATACATTTTCACGAAATCTTTTAACCCTCAAAAAAAGAAAGGCTGTCATATGCATCTCGACTGGTGGTGAGTTTGTCCCGAATACAATTTTTTTCCGTAGTAATAAAGATCAAAAATCATCAAAACATTCAATAAAAGTGTTTTCAAAATACCCTGAAATATGCCCAGCTAAGATGTCTCGTACTTTGATTATATTCACAAATGATCCTTGTCCATAATAAAATTCACAAACAAAAGAAGCCCCATAGCTCTTTGAATCCTATGAGCCCAATAAATTTATTTGCTCCTGATTGAATTCCTGCAGAAACATATGGAGATATCGGTTTGCCCCTGGCTTACCTGTCATCCTATACATATTTATTGATTGAAACGACAGTAAAATATTTATGTACCAAGGTATGCCAGAGACTGTAGGAAAACATTATCTCACTGTGACTTGAGGGCGGACACATTATATATAACAGTCAGGTCCCACATATTTTTGAAGATGTTTTCAATCAAGTACAAAGCACATTGGTTTGACCGTATTTTACAGAAATGGGCGTCGTTCATAATCAACGAACAAAGTGATTGTACTTAGTATGGATAATTGCTCTGTGTAGAAGAATGAGAATATTTAAACTATTGGCTGATGTCAATGTTAAAAACATTTCTTTCATAAACATTAAATCGCAAATTAGTAGAAAACAAAGAAGGTAGGTCGAATTCTAGATTAGATTATCGAGGTTATTACGTTAATTGTTCCTGTTATATTCAAGTTAATACCAATATTTGTTCACTGAATTTCACATCATACTATTTGGACAATATTTTATTGCATAATGAGTGCGAAAGTTTGTATATGACAGATCCAATGAAGGTCATTTCAGAATATTGTTCTAGTTTTAACACACATTTATTGTTACTGATTTGTAGCAAACAGAGGATGAAATGTAACGGTTTCAATAATATTCATGATATCTCAAAATTAATCAATTGTAAATATCATGAAGATCAACTGACACTTTTTCATGACAACTCATCAGTCACGAATAAGCACGGAATGCACGCTTTTCACGTGCGGGAGCTCAATTCGGTTGATAAACAACTAAACCTTTAGTCTCACTTTTACTTTACAAATAAATCAGTCATCATAAGTAAATCAGTCATCAAAATGTCTCCAACTCAAATTCTTTATATTCAATAAAGGCCTTATGTTGATTTTGAATTACTTTTAAAGTCGAAAGCCAACTAAAGTCGATTGTAATGAAAAAGGCTTGGTGAAGTGGAATCTTTAGGTAGCTTGTTCATGTAATTCTGAACAACGTGAAAAAAGTAAAAGAATCAAGAAATTGTTAACATCTTTGCAAATTCTCAATAATATTAATGTTACCCTTTTTTAAAAACATTTTTCATTGATCAATCATTCATTTTCGTTTAGAGTAGACACTGAAAATATTACCAACAAACTAAGGAAAATGGGATTTAATTTTTTTTATTCATATAATTTATTTTTATTAAACATACTAAATAAAAGTTTGAGAATAAATAATTCACGCACTCAGAAAACTTTGATAGATGGTAAATAAACGTGACTGCCTTAGACATTCAAAAGGTGTTGATAATACCTATAGTGGATTTTAAGTTGATAAAAATGTTTTGATCAAGGAAGTTAAAAATCAACAACAAAAGGTGTGCATAATGTATCATCAACTGGGACTATCGTTATCAATGAAATTGTTAAACATGACATTTTTAGCGTTCAAAGTGTATTCATCCTGGATACATTTTCACGAAATCTTTTAACCCTCAAAAAAAGAAAGGCTGTCATATGCATCTCGACTGGTGGTGAGTTTGTCCCGAATACAATTTTTTTCCGTAGTAATAAAGATCAAAAATCATCAAAACATTCAATAAAAGTGTTTTCAAAATACCCTGAAATATGCCCAGCTAAGATGTCTCGTACTTTGATTATATTCACAAATGATCCTTGTCCATAATAAAATTCACAAACAAAAGAAGCCCCATAGCTCTTTGAATCCTATGAGCCCAATAAATTTATTTGCTCCTGATTGAATTCCTGCAGAAACATATGGAGATATCGGTTTGCCCCTGGCTTACCTGTCATCCTATACATATTTATTGATTGAAACGACAGTAAAATATTTATGTACCAAGGTATGCCAGAGACTGTAGAAAAACATTATCTCACTGTGACTTGAGGGCGGACACATTATATATAACAGTCAGGTCCCACATATTTTTGAAGATGTTTTCAATCAAGTACAAAGCACATTGGTTTGACCGTATTTTACAGAAATGGGCGTCGTTCATAATCAACGAACAAAGTGATTGTACTTAGTATGGATAATTGCTCTGTGTAGAAGAATGAGAATATTTAAACTATTGGCTTATGTCAATGTTAAAAACATTTCTTTCATAAACATTAAATCGCAAATTAGTAGAAAACAAAGAAGGTAGGTCGAATTCTAGATTAGATTATCGAGGTTATTACGTTAATTGTTCCTGTTATATTCAAGTTAATACCAATATTTTTTCACTGAATTTCACATCATACTATTTGGACAATATTTTATTGCATAATGAGTGCGAAAGTTTGTATATGACAGATCCAATGAAGGTCATTTCAGAATATTGTTCTAGTTTTAACACACATTTATTGTTACTGATTTGTAGCAAACAGAGGATGAAATGTAACGGTTTCAATAATATTCATGATATCTCAAAATTAATCAATTGTAAATATCATGAAGATCAACTGACACTTTTTCATGACAACTCATCAGTCACGAATAAGCACGGAATGCACGCTTTTCACGTGCGGGAGCTCAATTCGGTTGATAAACAACTAAACCTTTAGTCTCACTTTTACTTTACAAATAAATCAGTCATCATAAGTAAATCAGTCATCAAAATGTCTCCAACTCAAATTCTTTATATTCAATAAAGGCCTTATGTTGATTTTGAATTACTTTTAAAGTCGAAAGCCAACTAAAGTCGATTGTAATGAAAAAGGCTTGGTGAAGTGGAATCTTTAGGTAGCTTGTTCATGTAATTCTGAACAACGTGAAAAAAGTAAAAGAATCAAGAAATTGTTAACATCTTTGCAAATTCTCAATAATATTAATGTTACCCTTTTTTAAAAACATTTTTCATTGATCAATCATTCATTTTCGTTTAGAGTAGACACTGAAAATATTACCAACAAACTAAGGAAAATGGGATTTAATTTTTTTTATTCATATAATTTATTTTTATTAAACATACTAAATAAAAGTTTGAGAATAAATAATTCACGCACTCAGAAAACTTTGATAGATGGTAAATAAACGTGACTGCCTTAGACATTCAAAAGGTGTTGATAATACCTATAGTGGATTTTAAGTTGATAAAAATGTTTTGATCAAGGAAGTTAAAAATCAACAACAAAAGGTGTGCATAATGTATCATCAACTGGGACTATCGTTATCAATGAAATTGTTAAACATGACATTTTTAGCGTTCAAAGTGTATTCATCCTGGATACATTTTCACGAAATCTTTTAACCCTCAAAAAAAGAAAGGCTGTCATATGCATCTCGACTGGTGGTGAGTTTGTCCCGAATACAATTTTTTTCCGTAGTAATAAAGATCAAAAATCATCAAAACATTCAATAAAAGTGTTTTCAAAATACCCTGAAATATGCCCAGCTAAGATGTCTCGTACTTTGATTATATTCACAAATGATCCTTGTCCATAATAAAATTCACAAACAAAAGAAGCCCCATAGCTCTTTGAATCCTATGAGCCCAATAAATTTATTTGCTCCTGATTGAATTCCTGCAGAAACATATGGAGATATCGGTTTGCCCCTGGCTTACCTGTCATCCTATACATATTTATTGATTGAAACGACAGTAAAATATTTATGTACCAAGGTATGCCAGAGACTGTAGGAAAACATTATCTCACTGTGACTTGAGGGCGGACACATTATATATAACAGTCAGGTCCCACATATTTTTGAAGATGTTTTCAATCAAGTACAAAGCACATTGGTTTGACCGTATTTTACAGAAATGGGCGTCGTTCATAATCAACGAACAAAGTGATTGTACTTAGTATGGATAATTGCTCTGTGTAGAAGAATGAGAATATTTAAACTATTGGCTGATGTCAATGTTAAAAACATTTCTTTCATAAACATTAAATCGCAAATTAGTAGAAAACAAAGAAGGTAGGTCGAATTCTAGATTAGATTATCGAGGTTATTACGTTAATTGTTCCTGTTATATTCAAGTTAATACCAATATTTTTTCACTGAATTTCACATCATACTATTTGGACAATATTTTATTGCATAATGAGTGCGAAAGTTTGTATATGACAGATCCAATGAAGGTCATTTCAGAATATTGTTCTAGTTTTAACACACATTTATTGTTACTGATTTGTAGCAAACAGAGGATGAAATGTAACGGTTTCAATAATATTCATGATATCTCAAAATTAATCAATTGTAAATATCATGAAGATCAACTGACACTTTTTCATGACAACTCATCAGTCACGAATAAGCACGGAATGCACGCTTTTCACGTGCGGGAGCTCAATTCGGTTGATAAACAACTAAACCTTTAGTCTCACTTTTACTTTACAAATAAATCAGTCATCATAAGTAAATCAGTCATCAAAATGTCTCCAACTCAAATTCTTTATATTCAATAAAGGCCTTATGTTGATTTTGAATTACTTTTAAAGTCGAAAGCCAACTAAAGTCGATTGTAATGAAAAAGGCTTGGTGAAGTGGAATCTTTAGGTAGCTTGTTCATGTAATTCTGAACAACGTGAAAAAAGTAAAAGAATCAAGAAATTGTTAACATCTTTGCAAATTCTCAATAATATTAATGTTACCCTTTTTTAAAAACATTTTTCATTGATCAATCATTCATTTTCGTTTAGAGTAGACACTGAAAATATTACCAACAAACTAAGGAAAATGGGATTTAATTTTTTTTATTCATATAATTTATTTTTATTAAACATACTAAATAAAAGTTTGAGAATAAATAATTCACGCACTCAGAAAACTTTGATAGATGGTAAATAAACGTGACTGCCTTAGACATTCAAAAGGTGTTGATAATACCTATAGTGGATTTTAAGTTGATAAAAATGTTTTGATCAAGGAAGTTAAAAATCAACAACAAAAGGTGTGCATAATGTATCATCAACTGGGACTATCGTTATCAATGAAATTGTTAAACATGACATTTTTAGCGTTCAAAGTGTATTCATCCTGGATACATTTTCACGAAATCTTTTAACCCTCAAAAAAAGAAAGGCTGTCATATGCATCTCGACTGGTGGTGAGTTTGTCCCGAATACAATTTTTTTCCGTAGTAATAAAGATCAAAAATCATCAAAACATTCAATAAAAGTGTTTTCAAAATACCCTGAAATATGCCCAGCTAAGATGTCTCGTACTTTGATTATATTCACAAATGATCCTTGTCCATAATAAAATTCACAAACAAAAGAAGCCCCATAGCTCTTTGAATCCTATGAGCCCAATAAATTTATTTGCTCCTGATTGAATTCCTGCAGAAACATATGGAGATATCGGTTTGCCCCTGGCTTACCTGTCATCCTATACATATTTATTGATTGAAACGACAGTAAAATATTTATGTACCAAGGTATGCCAGAGACTGTAGGAAAACATTATCTCACTGTGACTTGAGGGCGGACACATTATATATAACAGTCAGGTCCCACATATTTTTGAAGATGTTTTCAATCAAGTACAAAGCACATTGGTTTGACCGTATTTTACAGAAATGGGCGTCGTTCATAATCAACGAACAAAGTGATTGTACTTAGTATGGATAATTGCTCTGTGTAGAAGAATGAGAATATTTAAACTATTGGCTGATGTCAATGTTAAAAACATTTCTTTCATAAACATTAAATCGCAAATTAGTAGAAAACAAAGAAGGTAGGTCGAATTCTAGATTAGATTATCGAGGTTATTACGTTAATTGTTCCTGTTATATTCAAGTTAATACCAATATTTTTTCACTGAATTTCACATCATACTATTTGGACAATATTTTATTGCATAATGAGTGCGAAAGTTTGTATATGACAGATCCAATGAAGGTCATTTCAGAATATTGTTCTAGTTTTAACACACATTTATTGTTACTGATTTGTAGCAAACAGAGGATGAAATGTAACGGTTTCAATAATATTCATGATATCTCAAAATTAATCAATTGTAAATATCATGAAGATCAACTGACACTTTTTCATGACAACTCATCAGTCACGAATAAGCACGGAATGCACGCTTTTCACGTGCGGGAGCTCAATTCGGTTGATAAACAACTAAACCTTTAGTCTCACTTTTACTTTACAAATAAATCAGTCATCATAAGTAAATCAGTCATCAAAATGTCTCCAACTCAAATTCTTTATATTCAATAAAGGCCTTATGTTGATTTTGAATTACTTTTAAAGTCGAAAGCCAACTAAAGTCGATTGTAATGAAAAAGGCTTGGTGAAGTGGAATCTTTAGGTAGCTTGTTCATGTAATTCTGAACAACGTGAAAAAAGTAAAAGAATCAAGAAATTGTTAACATCTTTGCAAATTCTCAATAATATTAATGTTACCCTTTTTTAAAAACATTTTTCATTGATCAATCATTCATTTTCGTTTAGAGTAGACACTGAAAATATTACCAACAAACTAAGGAAAATGGGATTTAATTTTTTTTATTCATATAATTTATTTTTATTAAACATACTAAATAAAAGTTTGAGAATAAATAATTCACGCACTCAGAAAACTTTGATAGATGGTAAATAAACGTGACTGCCTTAGACATTCAAAAGGTGTTGATAATACCTATAGTGGATTTTAAGTTGATAAAAATGTTTTGATCAAGGAAGTTAAAAATCAACAACAAAAGGTGTGCATAATGTATCATCAACTGGGACTATCGTTATCAATGAAATTGTTAAACATGACATTTTTAGTGTTCAAAGTGTATTCATCCTGGATACATTTTCACGAAATCTTTTAACCCTCAAAAAAAGAAAGGCTGTCATATGCATCTCGACTGGTGGTGAGTTTGTCCCGAATACAATTTTTTTCCGTAGTAATAAAGATAAAAAATCATCAAAACATTCAATAAAAGTGTTTTCAAAATACCCTGAAATATGCCCAGCTAAGATGTCTCGTACTTTGATTATATTCACAAATGATCCTTGTCCATAATAAAATTCACAAACAAAAGAAGCCCCATAGCTCTTTGAATCCTATGAGCCCAATAAATTTATTTGCTCCTGATTGAATTCCTGCAGAAACATATGGAGATATCGGTTTGCCCCTGGCTTACCTGTCATCCTATACATATTTATTGATTGAAACGACAGTAAAATATTTATGTACCAAGGTATGCCAGAGACTGTAGGAAAACATTATCTCACTGTGACTTGAGGGCGGACACATTATATATAACAGTCAGGTCCCACATATTTTTGAAGATGTTTTCAATCAAGTACAAAGCACATTGGTTTGACCGTATTTTACAGAAATGGGCGTCGTTCATAATCAACGAACAAAGTGATTGTACTTAGTATGGATAATTGCTCTGTGTAGAAGAATGAGAATATTTAAACTATTGGCTTATGTCAATGTTAAAAACATTTCTTTCATAAACATTAAATCGCAAATTAGTAGAAAACAAAGAAGGTAGGTCGAATTCTAGATTAGATTATCGAGGTTATTACGTTAATTGTTCCTGTTATATTCAAGTTAATACCAATATTTTTTCACTGAATTTCACATCATACTATTTGGACAATATTTTATTGCATAATGAGTGCGAAAGTTTGTATATGACAGATCCAATGAAGGTCATTTCAGAATATTGTTCTAGTTTTAACACACATTTATTGTTACTGATTTGTAGCAAACAGAGGATGAAATGTAACGGTTTCAATAATATTCATGATATCTCAAAATTAATCAATTGTAAATATCATGAAGATCAACTGACACTTTTTCATGACAACTCATCAGTCACGAATAAGCACGGAATGCACGCTTTTCACGTGCGGGAGCTCAATTCGGTTGATAAACAACTAAACCTTTAGTCTCACTTTTACTTTACAAATAAATCAGTCATCATAAGTAAATCAGTCATCAAAATGTCTCCAACTCAAATTCTTTATATTCAATAAAGGCCTTATGTTGATTTTGAATTACTTTTAAAGTCGAAAGCCAACTAAAGTCGATTGTAATGAAAAAGGCTTGGTGAAGTGGAATCTTTAGGTAGCTTGTTCATGTAATTCTGAACAACGTGAAAAAAGTAAAAGAATCAAGAAATTGTTAACATCTTTGCAAATTCTCAATAATATTAATGTTACCCTTTTTTAAAAACATTTTTCATTGATCAATCATTCATTTTCGTTTAGAGTAGACACTGAAAATATTACCAACAAACTAAGGAAAATGGGATTTAATTTTTTTTATTCATATAATTTATTTTTATTAAACATACTAAATAAAAGTTTGAGAATAAATAATTCACGCACTCAGAAAACTTTGATAGATGGTAAATAAACGTGACTGCCTTAGACATTCAAAAGGTGTTGATAATACCTATAGTGGATTTTAAGTTGATAAAAATGTTTTGATCAAGGAAGTTAAAAATCAACAACAAAAGGTGTGCATAATGTATCATCAACTGGGACTATCGTTATCAATGAAATTGTTAAACATGACATTTTTAGTGTTCAAAGTGTATTCATCCTGGATACATTTTCACGAAATCTTTTAACCCTCAAAAAAAGAAAGGCTGTCATATGCATCTCGACTGGTGGTGAGTTTGTCCCGAATACAATTTTTTTCCGTAGTAATAAAGATCAAAAATCATCAAAACATTCAATAAAAGTGTTTTCAAAATACCCTGAAATATGCCCAGCTAAGATGTCTCGTACTTTGATTATATTCACAAATGATCCTTGTCCATAATAAAATTCACAAACAAAAGAAGCCCCATAGCTCTTTGAATCCTATGAGCCCAATAAATTTATTTGCTCCTGATTGAATTCCTGCAGAAACATATGGAGATATCGGTTTGCCCCTGGCTTACCTGTCATCCTATACATATTTATTGATTGAAACGACAGTAAAATATTTATGTACCAAGGTATGCCAGAGACTGTAGGAAAACATTATCTCACTGTGACTTGAGGGCGGACACATTATATATAACAGTCAGGTCCCACATATTTTTGAAGATGTTTTCAATCAAGTACAAAGCACATTGGTTTGACCGTATTTTACAGAAATGGGCGTCGTTCATAATCAACGAACAAAGTGATTGTACTTAGTATGGATAATTGCTCTGTGTAGAAGAATGAGAATATTTAAACTATTGGCTTATGTCAATGTTAAAAACATTTCTTTCATAAACATTAAATCGCAAATTAGTAGAAAACAAAGAAGGTAGGTCGAATTCTAGATTAGATTATCGAGGTTATTACGTTAATTGTTCCTGTTATATTCAAGTTAATACCAATATTTTTTCACTGAATTTCACATCATACTATTTGGACAATATTTTATTGCATAATGAGTGCGAAAGTTTGTATATGACAGATCCAATGAAGGTCATTTCAGAATATTGTTCTAGTTTTAACACACATTTATTGTTACTGATTTGTAGCAAACAGAAGATGAAATGTAACGGTTTCAATAATATTCATGATATCTCAAAATTAATCAATTGTAAATATCATGAAGATCAACTGACACTTTTTCATGACAACTCATCAGTCACGAATAAGCACGGAATGCACGCTTTTCACGTGCGGGAGCTCAATTCGGTTGATAAACAACTAAACCTTTAGTCTCACTTTTACTTTACAAATAAATCAGTCATCATAAGTAAATCAGTCATCAAAATGTCTCCAACTCAAATTCTTTATATTCAATAAAGGCCTTATGTTGATTTTGAATTACTTTTAAAGTCGAAAGCCAACTAAAGTCGATTGTAATGAAAAAGGCTTGGTGAAGTGGAATCTTTAGGTAGCTTGTTCATGTAATTCTGAACAACGTGAAAAAAGTAAAAGAATCAAGAAATTGTTAACATCTTTGCAAATTCTCAATAATATTAATGTTACCCTTTTTTAAAAACATTTTTCATTGATCAATCATTCATTTTCGTTTAGAGTAGACACTGAAAATATTACCAACAAACTAAGGAAAATGGGATTTAATTTTTTTTATTCATATAATTTATTTTTATTAAACATACTAAATAAAAGTTTGAGAATAAATAATTCACGCACTCAGAAAACTTTGATAGATGGTAAATAAACGTGACTGCCTTAGACATTCAAAAGGTGTTGATAATACCTATAGTGGATTTTAAGTTGATAAAAATGTTTTGATCAAGGAAGTTAAAAATCAACAACAAAAGGTGTGCATAATGTATCATCAACTGGGACTATCGTTATCAATGAAATTGTTAAACATGACATTTTTAGCGTTCAAAGTGTATTCATCCTGGATACATTTTCACGAAATCTTTTAACCCTCAAAAAAAGAAAGGCTGTCATATGCATCTCGACTGGTGGTGAGTTTGTCCCGAATACAATTTTTTTCCGTAGTAATAAAGATAAAAAATCATCAAAACATTCAATAAAAGTGTTTTCAAAATACCCTGAAATATGCCCAGCTAAGATGTCTCGTACTTTGATTATATTCACAAATGATCCTTGTCCATAATAAAATTCACAAACAAAAGAAGCCCCATAGCTCTTTGAATCCTATGAGCCCAATAAATGTATTTGCTCCTGATTGAATTCCTGCAGAAACATATGGAGATATCGGTTTGCCCCTGGCTTACCTGTCATCCTATACATATTTATTGATTGAAACGACAGTAAAATATTTATGTACCAAGGTATGCCAGAGACTGTAGGAAAACATTATCTCACTGTGACTTGAGGGCGGACACATTATATATAACAGTCAGGTCCCACATATTTTTGAAGATGTTTTCAATCAAGTACAAAGCACATTGGTTTGACCGTATTTTACAGAAATGGGCGTCGTTCATAATCAACGAACAAAGTGATTGTACTTAGTATGGATAATTGCTCTGTGTAGAAGAATGAGAATATTTAAACTATTGGCTTATGTCAATGTTAAAAACATTTCTTTCATAAACATTAAATCGCAAATTAGTAGAAAACAAAGAAGGTAGGTCGAATTCTAGATTAGATTATCGAGGTTATTACGTTAATTGTTCCTGTTATATTCAAGTTAATACCAATATTTTTTCACTGAATTTCACATCATACTATTTGGACAATATTTTATTGCATAATGAGTGCGAAAGTTTGTATATGACAGATCCAATGAAGGTCATTTCAGAATATTGTTCTAGTTTTAACACACATTTATTGTTACTGATTTGTAGCAAACAGAGGATGAAATGTAACGGTTTCAATAATATTCATGATATCTCAAAATTAATCAATTGTAAATATCATGAAGATCAACTGACACTTTTTCATGACAACTCATCAGTCACGAATAAGCACGGAATGCACGCTTTTCACGTGCGGGAGCTCAATTCGGTTGATAAACAACTAAACCTTTAGTCTCACTTTTACTTTACAAATAAATCAGTCATCATAAGTAAATCAGTCATCAAAATGTCTCCAACTCAAATTCTTTATATTCAATAAAGGCCTTATGTTGATTTTGAATTACTTTTAAAGTCGAAAGCCAACTAAAGTCGATTGTAATGAAAAAGGCTTGGTGAAGTGGAATCTTTAGGTAGCTTGTTCATGTAATTCTGAACAACGTGAAAAAAGTAAAAGAATCAAGAAATTGTTAACATCTTTGCAAATTCTCAATAATATTAATGTTACCCTTTTTTAAAAACATTTTTCATTGATCAATCATTCATTTTCGTTTAGAGTAGACACTGAAAATATTACCAACAAACTAAGGAAAATGGGATTTAATTTTTTTTATTCATATAATTTATTTTTATTAAACATACTAAATAAAAGTTTGAGAATAAATAATTCACGCACTCAGAAAACTTTGATAGATGGTAAATAAACGTGACTGCCTTAGACATTCAAAAGGTGTTGATAATACCTATAGTGGATTTTAAGTTGATAAAAATGTTTTGATCAAGGAAGTTAAAAATCAACAACAAAAGGTGTGCATAATGTATCATCAACTGGGACTATCGTTATCAATGAAATTGTTAAACATGACATTTTTAGCGTTCAAAGTGTATTCATCCTGGATACATTTTCACGAAATCTTTTAACCCTCAAAAAAAGAAAGGCTGTCATATGCATCTCGACTGGTGGTGAGTTTGTCCCGAATACAATTTTTTTCCGTAGTAATAAAGATAAAAAATCATCAAAACATTCAATAAAAGTGTTTTCAAAATACCCTGAAATATGCCCAGCTAAGATGTCTCGTACTTTGATTATATTCACAAATGATCCTTGTCCATAATAAAATTCACAAACAAAAGAAGCCCCATAGCTCTTTGAATCCTATGAGCCCAATAAATGTATTTGCTCCTGATTGAATTCCTGCAGAAACATATGGAGATATCGGTTTGCCCCTGGCTTACCTGTCATCCTATACATATTTATTGATTGAAACGACAGTAAAATATTTATGTACCAAGGTATGCCAGAGACTGTAGGAAAACATTATCTCACTGTGACTTGAGGGCGGACACATTATATATAACAGTCAGGTCCCACATATTTTTGAAGATGTTTTCAATCAAGTACAAAGCACATTGGTTTGACCGTATTTTACAGAAATGGGCGTCGTTCATAATCAACGAACAAAGTGATTGTACTTAGTATGGATAATTGCTCTGTGTAGAAGAATGAGAATATTTAAACTATTGGCTTATGTCAATGTTAAAAACATTTCTTTCATAAACATTAAATCGCAAATTAGTAGAAAACAAAGAAGGTAGGTCGAATTCTAGATTAGATTATCGAGGTTATTACGTTAATTGTTCCTGTTATATTCAAGTTAATACCAATATTTTTTCACTGAATTTCACATCATACTATTTGGACAATATTTTATTGCATAATGAGTGCGAAAGTTTGTATATGACAGATCCAATGAAGGTCATTTCAGAATATTGTTCTAGTTTTAACACACATTTATTGTTACTGATTTGTAGCAAACAGAGGATGAAATGTAACGGTTTCAATAATATTCATGATATCTCAAAATTAATCAATTGTAAATATCATGAAGATCAACTGACACTTTTTCATGACAACTCATCAGTCACGAATAAGCACGGAATGCACGCTTTTCACGTGCGGGAGCTCAATTCGGTTGATAAACAACTAAACCTTTAGTCTCACTTTTACTTTACAAATAAATCAGTCATCATAAGTAAATCAGTCATCAAAATGTCTCCAACTCAAATTCTTTATATTCAATAAAGGCCTTATGTTGATTTTGAATTACTTTTAAAGTCGAAAGCCAACTAAAGTCGATTGTAATGAAAAAGGCTTGGTGAAGTGGAATCTTTAGGTAGCTTGTTCATGTAATTCTGAACAACGTGAAAAAAGTAAAAGAATCAAGAAATTGTTAACATCTTTGCAAATTCTCAATAATATTAATGTTACCCTTTTTTAAAAACATTTTTCATTGATCAATCATTCATTTTCGTTTAGAGTAGACACTGAAAATATTACCAACAAACTAAGGAAAATGGGATTTAATTTTTTTTATTCATATAATTTATTTTTATTAAACATACTAAATAAAAGTTTGAGAATAAATAATTCACGCACTCAGAAAACTTTGATAGATGGTAAATAAACGTGACTGCCTTAGACATTCAAAAGGTGTTGATAATACCTATAGTGGATTTTAAGTTGATAAAAATGTTTTGATCAAGGAAGTTAAAAATCAACAACAAAAGGTGTGCATAATGTATCATCAACTGGGACTATCGTTATCAATGAAATTGTTAAACATGACATTTTTAGCGTTCAAAGTGTATTCATCCTGGATACATTTTCACGAAATCTTTTAACCCTCAAAAAAAGAAAGGCTGTCATATGCATCTCGACTGGTGGTGAGTTTGTCCCGAATACAATTTTTTTCCGTAGTAATAAAGATAAAAAATCATCAAAACATTCAATAAAAGTGTTTTCAAAATACCCTGAAATATGCCCAGCTAAGATGTCTCGTACTTTGATTATATTCACAAATGATCCTTGTCCATAATAAAATTCACAAACAAAAGAAGCCCCATAGCTCTTTGAATCCTATGAGCCCAATAAATGTATTTGCTCCTGATTGAATTCCTGCAGAAACATATGGAGATATCGGTTTGCCCCTGGCTTACCTGTCATCCTATACATATTTATTGATTGAAACGACAGTAAAATATTTATGTACCAAGGTATGCCAGAGACTGTAGGAAAACATTATCTCACTGTGACTTGAGGGCGGACACATTATATATAACAGTCAGGTCCCACATATTTTTGAAGATGTTTTCAATCAAGTACAAAGCACATTGGTTTGACCGTATTTTACAGAAATGGGCGTCGTTCATAATCAACGAACAAAGTGATTGTACTTAGTATGGATAATTGCTCTGTGTAGAAGAATGAGAATATTTAAACTATTGGCTTATGTCAATGTTAAAAACATTTCTTTCATAAACATTAAATCGCAAATTAGTAGAAAACAAAGAAGGTAGGTCGAATTCTAGATTAGATTATCGAGGTTATTACGTTAATTGTTCCTGTTATATTCAAGTTAATACCAATATTTTTTCACTGAATTTCACATCATACTATTTGGACAATATTTTATTGCATAATGAGTGCGAAAGTTTGTATATGACAGATCCAATGAAGGTCATTTCAGAATATTGTTCTAGTTTTAACACACATTTATTGTTACTGATTTGTAGCAAACAGAGGATGAAATGTAACGGTTTCAATAATATTCATGATATCTCAAAATTAATCAATTGTAAATATCATGAAGATCAACTGACACTTTTTCATGACAACTCATCAGTCACGAATAAGCACGGAATGCACGCTTTTCACGTGCGGGAGCTCAATTCGGTTGATAAACAACTAAACCTTTAGTCTCACTTTTACTTTACAAATAAATCAGTCATCATAAGTAAATCAGTCATCAAAATGTCTCCAACTCAAATTCTTTATATTCAATAAAGGCCTTATGTTGATTTTGAATTACTTTTAAAGTCGAAAGCCAACTAAAGTCGATTGTAATGAAAAAGGCTTGGTGAAGTGGAATCTTTAGGTAGCTTGTTCATGTAATTCTGAACAACGTGAAAAAAGTAAAAGAATCAAGAAATTGTTAACATCTTTGCAAATTCTCAATAATATTAATGTTACCCTTTTTTAAAAACATTTTTCATTGATCAATCATTCATTTTCGTTTAGAGTAGACACTGAAAATATTACCAACAAACTAAGGAAAATGGGATTTAATTTTTTTTATTCATATAATTTATTTTTATTAAACATACTAAATAAAAGTTTGAGAATAAATAATTCACGCACTCAGAAAACTTTGATAGATGGTAAATAAACGTGACTGCCTTAGACATTCAAAAGGTGTTGATAATACCTATAGTGGATTTTAAGTTGATAAAAATGTTTTGATCAAGGAAGTTAAAAATCAACAACAAAAGGTGTGCATAATGTATCATCAACTGGGACTATCGTTATCAATGAAATTGTTAAACATGACATTTTTAGCGTTCAAAGTGTATTCATCCTGGATACATTTTCACGAAATCTTTTAACCCTCAAAAAAAGAAAGGCTGTCATATGCATCTCGACTGGTGGTGAGTTTGTCCCGAATACAATTTTTTTCCGTAGTAATAAAGATAAAAAATCATCAAAACATTCAATAAAAGTGTTTTCAAAATACCCTGAAATATGCCCAGCTAAGATGTCTCGTACTTTGATTATATTCACAAATGATCCTTGTCCATAATAAAATTCACAAACAAAAGAAGCCCCATAGCTCTTTGAATCCTATGAGCCCAATAAATGTATTTGCTCCTGATTGAATTCCTGCAGAAACATATGGAGATATCGGTTTGCCCCTGGCTTACCTGTCATCCTATACATATTTATTGATTGAAACGACAGTAAAATATTTATGTACCAAGGTATGCCAGAGACTGTAGGAAAACATTATCTCACTGTGACTTGAGGGCGGACACATTATATATAACAGTCAGGTCCCACATATTTTTGAAGATGTTTTCAATCAAGTACAAAGCACATTGGTTTGACCGTATTTTACAGAAATGGGCGTCGTTCATAATCAACGAACAAAGTGATTGTACTTAGTATGGATAATTGCTCTGTGTAGAAGAATGAGAATATTTAAACTATTGGCTTATGTCAATGTTAAAAACATTTCTTTCATAAACATTAAATCGCAAATTAGTAGAAAACAAAGAAGGTAGGTCGAATTCTAGATTAGATTATCGAGGTTATTACGTTAATTGTTCCTGTTATATTCAAGTTAATACCAATATTTTTTCACTGAATTTCACATCATACTATTTGGACAATATTTTATTGCATAATGAGTGCGAAAGTTTGTATATGACAGATCCAATGAAGGTCATTTCAGAATATTGTTCTAGTTTTAACACACATTTATTGTTACTGATTTGTAGCAAACAGAGGATGAAATGTAACGGTTTCAATAATATTCATGATATCTCAAAATTAATCAATTGTAAATATCATGAAGATCAACTGACACTTTTTCATGACAACTCATCAGTCACGAATAAGCACGGAATGCACGCTTTTCACGTGCGGGAGCTCAATTCGGTTGATAAACAACTAAACCTTTAGTCTCACTTTTACTTTACAAATAAATCAGTCATCATAAGTAAATCAGTCATCAAAATGTCTCCAACTCAAATTCTTTATATTCAATAAAGGCCTTATGTTGATTTTGAATTACTTTTAAAGTCGAAAGCCAACTAAAGTCGATTGTAATGAAAAAGGCTTGGTGAAGTGGAATCTTTAGGTAGCTTGTTCATGTAATTCTGAACAACGTGAAAAAAGTAAAAGAATCAAGAAATTGTTAACATCTTTGCAAATTCTCAATAATATTAATGTTACCCTTTTTTAAAAACATTTTTCATTGATCAATCATTCATTTTCGTTTAGAGTAGACACTGAAAATATTACCAACAAACTAAGGAAAATGGGATTTAATTTTTTTTATTCATATAATTTATTTTTATTAAACATACTAAATAAAAGTTTGAGAATAAATAATTCACGCACTCAGAAAACTTTGATAGATGGTAAATAAACGTGACTGCCTTAGACATTCAAAAGGTGTTGATAATACCTATAGTGGATTTTAAGTTGATAAAAATGTTTTGATCAAGGAAGTTAAAAATCAACAACAAAAGGTGTGCATAATGTATCATCAACTGGGACTATCGTTATCAATGAAATTGTTAAACATGACATTTTTAGTGTTCAAAGTGTATTCATCCTGGATACATTTTCACGAAATCTTTTAACCCTCAAAAAAAGAAAGGCTGTCATATGCATCTCGACTGGTGGTGAGTTTGTCCCGAATACAATTTTTTTCCGTAGTAATAAAGATAAAAAATCATCAAAACATTCAATAAAAGTGTTTTCAAAATACCCTGAAATATGCCCAGCTAAGATGTCTCGTACTTTGATTATATTCACAAATGATCCTTGTCCATAATAAAATTCACAAACAAAAGAAGCCCCATAGCTCTTTGAATCCTATGAGCCCAATAAATTTATTTGCTCCTGATTGAATTCCTGCAGAAACATATGGAGATATCGGTTTGCCCCTGGCTTACCTGTCATCCTATACATATTTATTGATTGAAACGACAGTAAAATATTTATGTACCAAGGTATGCCAGAGACTGTAGGAAAACATTATCTCACTGTGACTTGAGGGCGGACACATTATATATAACAGTCAGGTCCCACATATTTTTGAAGATGTTTTCAATCAAGTACAAAGCACATTGGTTTGACCGTATTTTACAGAAATGGGCGTCGTTCATAATCAACGAACAAAGTGATTGTACTTAGTATGGATAATTGCTCTGTGTAGAAGAATGAGAATATTTAAACTATTGGCTTATGTCAATGTTAAAAACATTTCTTTCATAAACATTAAATCGCAAATTAGTAGAAAACAAAGAAGGTAGGTCGAATTCTAGATTAGATTATCGAGGTTATTACGTTAATTGTTCCTGTTATATTCAAGTTAATACCAATATTTTTTCACTGAATTTCACATCATACTATTTGGACAATATTTTATTGCATAATGAGTGCGAAAGTTTGTATATGACAGATCCAATGAAGGTCATTTCAGAATATTGTTCTAGTTTTAACACACATTTATTGTTACTGATTTGTAGCAAACAGAGGATGAAATGTAACGGTTTCAATAATATTCATGATATCTCAAAATTAATCAATTGTAAATATCATGAAGATCAACTGACACTTTTTCATGACAACTCATCAGTCACGAATAAGCACGGAATGCACGCTTTTCACGTGCGGGAGCTCAATTCGGTTGATAAACAACTAAACCTTTAGTCTCACTTTTACTTTACAAATAAATCAGTCATCATAAGTAAATCAGTCATCAAAATGTCTCCAACTCAAATTCTTTATATTCAATAAAGGCCTTATGTTGATTTTGAATTACTTTTAAAGTCGAAAGCCAACTAAAGTCGATTGTAATGAAAAAGGCTTGGTGAAGTGGAATCTTTAGGTAGCTTGTTCATGTAATTCTGAACAACGTGAAAAAAGTAAAAGAATCAAGAAATTGTTAACATCTTTGCAAATTCTCAATAATATTAATGTTACCCTTTTTTAAAAACATTTTTCATTGATCAATCATTCATTTTCGTTTAGAGTAGACACTGAAAATATTACCAACAAACTAAGGAAAATGGGATTTAATTTTTTTTATTCATATAATTTATTTTTATTAAACATACTAAATAAAAGTTTGAGAATAAATAATTCACGCACTCAGAAAACTTTGATAGATGGTAAATAAACGTGACTGCCTTAGACATTCAAAAGGTGTTGATAATACCTATAGTGGATTTTAAGTTGATAAAAATGTTTTGATCAAGGAAGTTAAAAATCAACAACAAAAGGTGTGCATAATGTATCATCAACTGGGACTATCGTTATCAATGAAATTGTTAAACATGACATTTTTAGTGTTCAAAGTGTATTCATCCTGGATACATTTTCACGAAATCTTTTAACCCTCAAAAAAAGAAAGGCTGTCATATGCATCTCGACTGGTGGTGAGTTTGTCCCGAATACAATTTTTTTCCGTAGTAATAAAGATCAAAAATCATCAAAACATTCAATAAAAGTGTTTTCAAAATACCCTGAAATATGCCCAGCTAAGATGTCTCGTACTTTGATTATATTCACAAATGATCCTTGTCCATAATAAAATTCACAAACAAAAGAAGCCCCATAGCTCTTTGAATCCTATGAGCCCAATAAATTTATTTGCTCCTGATTGAATTCCTGCAGAAACATATGGAGATATCGGTTTGCCCCTGGCTTACCTGTCATCCTATACATATTTATTGATTGAAACGACAGTAAAATATTTATGTACCAAGGTATGCCAGAGACTGTAGAAAAACATTATCTCACTGTGACTTGAGGGCGGACACATTATATATAACAGTCAGGTCCCACATATTTTTGAAGATGTTTTCAATCAAGTACAAAGCACATTGGTTTGACCGTATTTTACAGAAATGGGCGTCGTTCATAATCAACGAACAAAGTGATTGTACTTAGTATGGATAATTGCTCTGTGTAGAAGAATGAGAATATTTAAACTATTGGCTTATGTCAATGTTAAAAACATTTCTTTCATAAACATTAAATCGCAAATTAGTAGAAAACAAAGAAGGTAGGTCGAATTCTAGATTAGATTATCGAGGTTATTACGTTAATTGTTCCTGTTATATTCAAGTTAATACCAATATTTTTTCACTGAATTTCACATCATACTATTTGGACAATATTTTATTGCATAATGAGTGCGAAAGTTTGTATATGACAGATCCAATGAAGGTCATTTCAGAATATTGTTCTAGTTTTAACACACATTTATTGTTACTGATTTGTAGCAAACAGAGGATGAAATGTAACGGTTTCAATAATATTCATGATATCTCAAAATTAATCAATTGTAAATATCATGAAGATCAACTGACACTTTTTCATGACAACTCATCAGTCACGAATAAGCACGGAATGCACGCTTTTCACGTGCGGGAGCTCAATTCGGTTGATAAACAACTAAACCTTTAGTCTCACTTTTACTTTACAAATAAATCAGTCATCATAAGTAAATCAGTCATCAAAATGTCTCCAACTCAAATTCTTTATATTCAATAAAGGCCTTATGTTGATTTTGAATTACTTTTAAAGTCGAAAGCCAACTAAAGTCGATTGTAATGAAAAAGGCTTGGTGAAGTGGAATCTTTAGGTAGCTTGTTCATGTAATTCTGAACAACGTGAAAAAAGTAAAAGAATCAAGAAATTGTTAACATCTTTGCAAATTCTCAATAATATTAATGTTACCCTTTTTTAAAAACATTTTTCATTGATCAATCATTCATTTTCGTTTAGAGTAGACACTGAAAATATTACCAACAAACTAAGGAAAATGGGATTTAATTTTTTTTATTCATATAATTTATTTTTATTAAACATACTAAATAAAAGTTTGAGAATAAATAATTCACGCACTCAGAAAAGATTATTCAACGTCAGCACAGTTAAGTTTTAAAAACAACCAATTATCATTATCATTTCACTGAGATACACAATCAGGTGAAGGGATCAATAGGATTGAGCTTTTTATATATTTAGAGTTATAGACACATATACATTGTTGTATACACATATATTGTATATAAATGTTTGTTAAATAAAGTTCAAACAAAAGGATAGTTAGAGTATTTATAATACTGAACACTGTCAGAATCAATCAGAAAATAATGGTTTAGTAAAATGAACTTAATTTCAAAAAAATAATTGAGGTTACAAATAAATGAAGCTTTGAATTGTGATTCTTTAGAATGAAAAGAGAATACAATCGTTTGGCCAGTAAAGGTATGTGAACTTAAGACGTTTCAGTTTTCATCTGTTTACATTGTGCTTTATTTCACTTTCTTTACTATTTGTGTTAACATATTACATATTACCGGTATGAAAACACTTGTACAGATCCAGTGAAACCTTTATCATGGTGTGTGACGAATATTAGTCCCCTCTCATCCAAGTCTATACCAAAAGGAACACGGATCTCCTCCTTTGATTCAAGTAGGTCCATCAAAAACTCTCCAGACTCATTCAGCATTATCACCTTTCATCATTCACAATCCGCAACGAATATGTATCCTGTAGCAGTGCTGGTGATTCCTTCTGGCCATCTCACCACCTTTCCCTGGGGAGTCACACACACCACAGACTTGGTCCTTAAGTCAGTTATCAGGATATTTCCTTGTCTTGTGGTACAGAGGTAGCATGGTTGCTGTATGATGTTCTCTCCATTGTGTATTGGACTGATAGAGCGCATCACGTTCCCACTCCAATCTATGATATCTACACAGAGAGGAGAACCAGAACCTGCTGCCAGTGTTGTTGGTGTCAGGGCAGTCAGACCAGTGTACTGCTTCTTTGTTGTTATGGTGGAGTCGAGGTTCAGGTCAGGGGTCACTGACACTACTACTATTTGTTTAGAACCAGGAAGGGTGACGGCAATCTTATTGTCATTTAGCTTGGTAATCCTATATGGGTTATTGTTCATATTAAGTCGGCTGTGATGCTGTTGATTTTTTCTCTTGAAAAAAGATTTGATACACTTGTTATTGTAGTCAGTGACAATGATTGTATCTGAGCCTTTTACTTCCATGCTCACAATATCGAAAAGATGTATTTTGTCTTGATCGTCTTTGGTTCTGCAGGCTACAGTGTGGCTGAGTGCAAGTGAAAATACAGTGTCCAGATCAAATACATCAAGGACTTCTATCTTCACTAGTGACAATTCACTCAGTACTCTGTTCAGTCGGTCAACATCATGTGAGAACTCTATCCTAGTCCTCGTTCCTCTCTTCTTCACGTCTCCTACAGACTCTGCAGCATCAGACTCACTTGACTGGTACAGATCATACATGTCCATCTCGCCCTCAGTGTTCAGAGCCGGATCTATCAACTCAGCCTGTTGTCTGTAGATGTTACTAGCCATATCTCCTGTTTTGATATCTGCTTTCAGCTGATCCATCTGTTTATCTGTGACGTCAGTCAGTTTATCCAGTAGTTCCTTCTCCTTCTTCTTCACAGCGTCAATAACTCTGTGCTGTAGATCGAATCTGAGACTGGACAGATGATTTGTTCTTCTCCTGTTCCCTGAATCGGGACTTGAAAAACTCCATTTGTTTCTCCTCGATTCTGGATCTTTTAATCAATGTTTCCTTTCTCGCCTCCAAAGAGTTTCTAATTTCCGGCAACATTGACTCCAGAGGCACGACTGACTCACACTTCCGGTGGTACAGGATGCAACAGGTCTGTCACAAGGTCCTCCTGCAATCTCTGCAGAAGAACTTGACAAACTCTCCCTTATGTTCCTGGCATTTGACCTTTGTCCTCCTTCTGACCTTGACATCATTAGTCATTTCAGACACATCGTGATGTTTAGTGGAAGGACTCCGTCCGTGTGCCCTGAGACAATTGGCACATAGAGAGACATCACATACAGGACACCAACTTACTGCTGGAGTAGTCTCCCCTTCGTCATGACACCAATTACAGATGGTTGTGTCTGCCAAACAAAGCATGTTCAGATAAAGCCAACACATTTAAAAGAATACATTTTAATATAAATACGTGTCTAATGCTGCTAATTATGACACGAATCAGAGTAGATAAGAAGTAAAACATGCCTTTACATCAATGTTAAGTGAAAGGAGTTGTGTTGATCATGAATGATCAAGAATGTTTTTGTTTGTGAGCATGTACATTGAAATTTCCCATGATTCTAATTATGATACCAAAAAGGTAGATTTATTTAATTTAAAAAAAACTGGTTGGAAGTATGCTTTAGATCTATGATAAGCAAAAGCAGTTGTGTTGATCATGGAAATGTCTGCTTAGACACATTGAACATTTTTCTGACAATTTTATTTTCTGAAAGTGGTGTCAGTTACCGTAGTACCTCAATTGTAGGTTGTTTTCCATCCTGCTTTATAAGCGTATATGAATCCGCTCTCACTCCTTCCAAATACCCTCATCTCTTTTGGGCCAAATAGCTGGACCGGCTTGATATCCATGGCTTAGTTCCTCTGTTATTATTTCAGCCAAAGAAATGTCCTTACGCAAGGAGCGTGAAGCTACTATCTTTAACTCAACAGATTTTCATTCCGGGTTGTGCTTCTGTTGCTGGATGCGATTCGTCTCATTGGCTGGTTAGATATCTAGCGATACGAGGCTTTTGGCTTAAATGAGATCAGGGTATTAGGAAAGAGAATTCATTTTCGCTGATTTAGCAGGATGGTTGTTTATGTATTTTCATGAACAGAAAGTCTGAAAAGTGCCGTGACGATCCAGAAAATAAGTTAAATGTCACGCATGCTGGATGTTGTTAAAGGAAATACCCAATGTGACATGTTACCAAATTTGAAGACAATAGGGCAGTTTTAGTGAACTGAACCAATACCTATCTATGTGAATCAATCAGCCTACCTTTATCACCAGGACCAATGGTATCGAGGAGAGGTTTGGTTTCATCTGCCCCGCCCACTCCTCCACAGGTCGGGAGGGATCCGGTACTTTTGTTAGTCTCCGACAGAACAGACATGGAATCGACTTGGACCTGATGGAATCAGTTCTGGTGTTGGTGCAACTAACAATACACTGACCACAGAAGGAGTGACCACAAGCCAAAGTGGACGGGTCAGTGAAGATCTCGTGACAGACTGTGCATGTCAGGAAGTGATCCTTCAGTTTCTGGGCTGTCGCCATCTTGAATTATGAAACTAAAACATGCATGCAACTAAAGGTATTGTTTTCAATGTATCTTTATTTGTTTTTAACAGACCATAAAAATAAGATCTTGAAGAAAACTCAAATCACAAATGATTATTCATGAATATATTTAACTCGCCAAGGGATGGACTCGACCTCAATCGGGGCAACTCATTCGGGGCGGGACTAGGCAGTGTTTAGCCCGTTCGGCTTCGGATCAAGAGGTCCGGTGTTCAAATCAAAGGGGGTTGGCAACTTTGTCTGCAGTACAGGTCTGTTCAACAAGCAGTCATGTATTCTGCACTGAATTGCAACGCAGTACAGCTGATGGTCCGCTAGTCTGCTAGGCCTCACCACAATGTATTGCCACAATAGTGTTGCAGGCTTTCACCAAGAAATTGGATGCATTGACATATGCAATGTGTTTGACAAGTTCTATGGTTGTAATTGATTGTTTATTGCTTATTGTTTATCTCATATCTGGATATTACAGTTGGTGCATCTGAGATAGTTAACCGCTGCTGATAATATTGATCGTTAGCTTATGTCAACAACTTAGTCAGCGTACAGCTTTGCCTTCAGACATAGAATAAGAAATGAAAAGAAGTATACTTGATATAATCAATTGATGTTGTTATGTAAAAAAATTGTAATGGTTTTGAATAGCTTTATAAGGCGACATAAACAAAGCCCTTTATCATATCGAAAGGAAACTTTCGTGCTATCTATCTAAATCTTCTATGTTCATTTCATGTAAGTCAAAAGCATTGATTTATCTTAGAAGCCTCGACTGAAATAAAAGCTTTGTATCATAAATCTTGTAATTGATTCACATAAAACGAAATTTGAGAGGGTGTTGTATTATGCATTTTAGTTATGTGAGGTCCAAACCTGGGTCCAGACCAGCATTCAAATATTTTTGGGGAGAAAAAGTTTAAGAGCTAGATTGGTAAAGCTTCGTTCTTGCATACTTAACATGTTTCCATCAAAATAATAAATACGTTTCGGTTTCTACTTTGAATTTCATGTGAATGAATTAAGATTTTTTTATCCCGCGTAACACGACAAAACGATAAAAGAACGTTTCTCTCTGTTAGCGTAATTAATAGATATAAGTATACAGATTATTATGTTATTATGTTATTATTATTATCTTTCTATGTGTGCTAAATGTTTAATGCGTTGCACTATAGGAGCTGGTGCCTACAAATCAAACAGTATTCTTCTGATCATTAATAGCAGGATGTTTATATACAAAATAAGCAATTTGTGATCGGATCACAACGCATTTTCTATCTCTTACCCCTATTGTTCAGCAACTCGGTATACTTATAAAATGCATAAACGGGATCACCTTGGTTTCTTTAGTCCCATCGTTGACAAATTTGTCTGCTTGTATTTGGAAATCACTCTTATCAAACCAGTTGAGCATATAGTCCATGGGCGAAAACAGGCCTTTTATTTGAGAGTATTTGCCCCATTGGTGTAACAAATACACAATTATGCGACAATTTGAAAATTGTCTACGGAATATAAATTCCCTGTCCTACATTTTACATGTTTCATGTATGAAAATACGCGTACGACTCTCAACATTTTCCACCCTTGGAGATCTTAATTGAGGTGGTGACTTATGCAAATAACCTCTGCTTGCTCTTTAGAAAATGAAAAGATTGTAAGAGTTAGTTCTCTGTCTCTAAATGAAAATATGAATGCACCGTTTACGCGTACATAATGACATATCGGAATATTGAGAATAAAGGTATAGGTGTAAGCAAGCATGCGCTTTTGACGTTTAATTCAATCATGAAAGTATTCACAGTTTTAACTAAGCAATTGTCGTCGTTCACATCAACTTGTCGCCGTTCTAGTTAGTCGTAAGCTTTTCTTTTCCCTCGCCGTCATCTTTGTTTATAGTGTGCGCGCTTACTACATGTACGACTACAATACATTTGGCGTGACACTAGTATACTCGATCTTCATTCAGACTGTTGAAAAACCTTTACTATTTGGTCAATTCATCAGCTGAATTGGGGTTGACTAACTTACAAACAAATTATATGTATATCTTTCTAGGATAATCTTAGGAAATATGTTTTAATTTGTCGAAGATGAAGCAACGCGTCGTATTAATTGACAACATAATTCAAAGAGCAATGCCGCTGTCAACTCACACAGTGAGTAGAGCTTCACAGTAATTCTCAAAGATGTATGTATATATAGAGTAATAAAACAACATATTCAAGATTCGATCAAAATGATGTTGAATAGTTTCATCCTCCATGGTATGGTTTAAAGGTTTAAATATATTTTTATTCCAGAATTTTGCTAGCTTCATAAACTTTTTGTTGATAGACGGTGTATCAGATTTCCTCCATGCTGTACATGTTTGTTAGTAATACTGAGTAGTAACGGATTGGAACAACATACATTTGGATAAAACAAGTGATCTTTAGTATGATAACTATATATTTATGTGTAAACTTTTATAAATGATCAAACTAGTCTAAATAGCGAACAATATATTTTGCTGTTTTAAGTACATCATATTTGAGGTGTTCATATTCTATGAATGCAGTAAATCTCCCAAATTCCCAAATTTTGCTATTTATATTTTTCATTGATACATGAAAAACGGCCATATAAATGTAAGGACGTCGAAATTCTGCATGCATTTTACATGTGTACCAGTTAAAAGTCCTAATTAATCCTGCCAATCAATATTTACATTTGTGCTTGATGTAAATAGGTTTTAAAAATCACCTTTGAGTCATTGACGCGCGTCACTGTCCGGATTTCGAACACCAATCGAGACTTTAACCTGTTTTATTGTCACTATACTGAACTCATAAGCACGAAGGTCTTAATTTTTCTAAACAACCATCCCCTCTTGATAAAATAGCACTACAAAGAAGTTTGGCATATTTGACTCTAACAACATACTCTGTGGCCCTTTAACTGTTCTACGTTGTACAGTTATGCATTTGGAACTTTACCAAACAGAGAGATACAAAACTGAGTAAAACAAATCACTTATGTAACGTACTGTAAATGATCCTTATCGTTCACCTTTATTTCCTAGTTGACCAAATGAAACAATAAAACGATGAAGGTTCGTTCCTCATCCCCACAGCCTGAGTGGTGTTAATTGGCTCATTTGCTTCTGGTTCGACACCGCCTGTGAGTGTGACCCTGTGAGTGACCAGGCGTTAAGCCGTGAAGAGAGTCCAGTGTTTAATGAGCTTTGAAATTTAGTTAAGTAAGTTTAACCTGCAATCAGTCTGAAATGTAATTTTAATAACCTAATGCTCTAATATATATAAATATAACCTTTGTTGCTCACGGGGGCTTTGTGATTTTCACAGTAAATTAAATCACATTTTTTTAGAGAAAATTTCCATCTGACATTGATAACAGGTACCCGTTTAATAACCATTTCCTAATTTGATTAAAAACTGAGGAGGTATCCTCCAAGATTCCCTTAAACCGTAAACTCCGGAGTTGCTGATTGAAACCTTATATAACCTCTTTTTTCTTCTTTTGTTAAAAATCAATAATGTTTTCAACGATAACGGTTTTTTATGTCCATGTGTTTAAAGATACATTTAAATTTGTATCATAATTTAGTAACAACTCAGTCATAATGACATGTACGCAAAGTTATGCTAGTCACATATTTTTTATGCATTTAATTATGTAAGAAAACAACAAAGAGATAATCCATTTACTGTCGATGGATTCTGCGTATTGATAGGAACAAAGTAAAAATTACATTCCTTTTCCCCTTTTTACGTAGAAAAATGAATTCAGATGTGTAACCGCTTTACTGGTAACGTCCGTGTAAGTAATCTACATTAGAATGTTTTGTAAGTTTGCAGTCATTTTAAAGTGACACAGAGTATGCATTCTGATTTTTCATATTACACAGCTAATAGCTCAATGACCATGGGTCCTTAGTAAGGTTCTAATTGTCTCCCTTAACATTCATGTTTATGTCTAAATGCCAAAATCAAACATGTTTTCCTGTTTTCTAAATTTGGAAACGGAAATGTATGTTTAAGAGTTTAAACTATTTGGTCACATTTACATGTTCATTAGTCAACACTTATTAAACACTACAATACCATATTTGTATTTTTGTCTGCTGTAATTAAGTTTCCAAAATAACGTTTTGCTCAATGTCGCAAGTCATTGTCCGTTTTTTTTATCACACATTACGACTGAAAATTGCTGAATTTCATAAACCACCACTACTTATCGATAAAACACCATTCATAAAGTTTGACATACTTGACCCCAACAACATTTTTTTGGCCCCTTTAACCAAAAAAAAGAAATCAACAAGACATACACTGCAAAAATGGTGTTTGGATATTAAACACAAACCCAAACACATATCTTGTCCTGTTTTTTAAACACATGGAATTTCAAAACATGTTTAAATCCCAAACACGTTGCGTAAAGTGTTTAATATCAAAACACATTTGGGTTAAAACATGTTGTAGAAAGTGTTTTGAATTTAAACATGTTGTGAAAGTGTTTTGATTTTAAACATGTTGTGAAAAGTGTTTTGATTTTAAACATGTTGGGAAAGTGTTTTGGTATTAAACATGTTGTGGAAGTGTTCTGGTATTAAACATGTTGTGAAATGTGTTTTAATTTAAAACATTTTCTGACAAGTGTTTTTGTATAAACCAGGTTGTAAACTATTAAACTAAATATTTTCTAAGATATTCAAGACCTTAAACGAAAAAGAGATGTAATCTTAAGTAAACAGAAAACAATCACAAACGGCAATGAATTGAATAATACTTTTGCAAGTATTTCTTTAGTTTATAAACCTTCTAGCACCTCACCATATGATTGAAAGAATATTAATACATTTTGATGAAATAACTTCTTTTAACACCTTAATTACTTTAAATCAATAACTGTTAACCGATCATTTCATGAATAATATGAAATGTGATTTTGTTTCAAAAGGAATATATAGTTAGTTAAAAACATTATGCAACATAATATGAAGTTACTTGCAAATGTGAAAATATGCTAAAAACAAAGAATAAATGAAAAGATAAGACATATGAAAGGTTCACAATATTTATTTGTTTTACGGCCAAATTTGACCTGATCAAAATTTAAAAATTACAGATGGGAAGCGACAGCAACAAACTTAAGAGCTAGTGGCACTGTGGCTCTTCAAGTTGTGCATGATTACATGATGATCAAAATAGGTGAGTGACTTGTTGGTGATAATCAGTAGTCGGGGTTCTTCCTTGTGGCAGCTGGTGAGGTCATCATTCTTCAACTAAAAAGAAAAGTGAGAAATGCTAAACTAACTGTTCTACTGAATTGTAAGTGAAGAACTTCAAATAAGGGATATCATCCAAGTGTCTTCTTCTATCAAATATAATTATGACAGCAGCACTTGATCAAAACAATAATTATCTGAGAGGTTTTTGGTAGCTAGTTTGGTAATAACTTTTCCACACAAAAATGGAAGTTAAAATATAATTAAAAGCCGCATATGATTCAATCAGTATATTGTATAAATATACATATATATATATTAAGTTGTTGCCAATGCTTTGGTTATGACCCCATAAAAATGCAATCAGCAAGCGAAACCTTAAAGATTAATGAGTTTTAGAATAACATCAAGCGATAACTTACATAAACTTTTGAAATCATGTTTGGTGAGGCCTTTTTGCTGTTTCTTGGGACTGTCATGGCTATTATTTTCCTCAGTCAGCATGGTCATTTCTAAATCAGCCTCGGTGGTGTCGCATTGTTCATCAAGATCTTCATCCTAAAAAACAAAGTTAACAAAAGGTTCAATGAATTCATATCATTTCTTGCTTTCTTCATAAATAATCAGCATTATTTCCAAAGACTGACTATACATGCTAAAAGGAATGCACCACTTTGTTTAAGATGGAAAATGTGATCTCAATAAAACAAAATTAAATGTTTCAAATTGCAACACAATGGTTTTTTCTTATCTTAAGAAACATTTTTAAAACAACATACAATGTTTGGTTAAGCTATGATACTCCATTGCCATTAATTTTACAAAAATGGCTGCAACTGATAATTTCATGATACTTGAATATTTTTCTAGGAATACATATGTTCGAGTTGTGTAACGAAAAGTTTTGATCGTCCGGAGACAATACATTCGGCATAGACTTACGTATCTTTATTTGGAAAAATATTATTTCAAAAAACGTGCTACTGTCCCTTTAACGTAGTATACATAATTTTCATGAAATAAGTTATTGATGGATCAGCATAACACATTAAAAAAATTGATTAAAATCCTTATAGCTTAAAATACACAACCTATATTATATCTAATTATTTGATCAAGTGACTACATAAAAATTTTTGTACAAGATTTCTCTAATCCATACAACAATTATCAATATGAATATTTTTTAAGAAAAGCCTGTAATATTCGAATGGTTGTTTTGAACAAGTACTGTTATTTGGCTTCATGGTATGTCAGGTCGACAAACACTCTATTATTTAACCTTTATTTTCATTAATATCTGAGTTCGTTATAGCATCGTAATTTTGTGACGTCTCGTGTATTGAACCCAATCTTACCTTGCAAAATGTTGATTCCTTGGCCTGAAAAGTTCATTTGTCGAAGGAATTCAAGCACACCTTGTACCGTTGCATCTTCATTCAAACTTTGAACAATCATGTTTGGTGGTATTTGTCCGTTTTCAGTGTATAAAACAAAAACGTATCGAACAAAGGAACAACTTCGCGCTAATTATAATCAAGGGGCAAGTAACTCTAATTGAACGCTGAATTCCTTTGTTCTGAACCACGTGTAATAGGTTTGAAACAAAGAGAAATGACACTACTTTTGTTTCCTATCATACACACAAGCTTTTTGTTGTTTTCATATATTGATTTAAAATTGATTTATGGGGAGAAATTTGAAAACAATTTTGGTAAAATTTCATAAGTAGTAGTAGTAAACTTTTATTTTTTAAAAGTACACTGGAGTAACCTGTTTTCGTGGTACTATTTACAATGCTGTCCGTTCTCTCAAACCCTTTACCGCTCCACGACAGTTAACGCTTATTTCATTGACAAGTTGTTCTGAAAATCATTGAGATTTCGTGCTTGTTTGTTTAACATTTATTGTTAATCTAAAATATATATACTTTTTTGCGAAAATATTTTCCAGTGAACCGCTGTTATTATAATCCTGAATCACCTGACTTTTGAGTATAATACCTGTTCAATTGATAAATATATAAAAGTATAGAATGGTTAAATCTTATTCATTTTTGCTAATTTGTACGACTTTCCGGTGCAAGGAAAATAAGTTATTTGAACAGTTTGCTTTGCTTGCTCATGTTAAATCTTTAAGTACTTGGAATTCAAGGTGTTTGGTGATAAAAAAAACTCTTCTGATACTTAAAATAAACTCTTAGCAGGCTAATGATTTCTTTACTTTACCAGAAATAATCAAAGACATACTTTGGAAATTATTTGTGAAAATGAAATAATATTCAATGACCATGAAAACATTTTAAACACATATCAACATCAATTTAAATGCTAACGCAACTATCAACCTGTGTTTAAAAAAACATAAACAATTTGAAGTTGTGGCATGTGTTGTATTGTTATAAATTAACTTTATAGAAATACAATGAAAACGGGTGACAACAAATACAATAGTGAAAATTGCCATCTGTTTTTAAAATATTAACATGATTTAACAAAAGAATAAAACAACTGTTTATTTATGATGAATTTGTGAGGTGAGTTTGGTGTTTAACGCCGCTTTCAAGATTATTTCACTTATATCTCGGCTTCATGAAATATTGATATGACATGATATGTACTTTATCACTTTATTCTGTTCAGGATGTATGTTCTAATCGGCAATAACACTAAAAGAAGTGCATAGTTCTTTATACACATAACAGGCAACGCGAGGGTTGTTTATTCTGTTGATTCTTCGGATCATAATAATGATAAAAGTAATAATAATAATGATAATGATAATAATTATATAATCATCATCCATGTCGTCAACTTTAATAAGAATGTTACTCCGACTGATATTTTCACATTGTGTTTTTGTGACATTCAGAAAAAGGATATACGATATATCAAAGCATACATTATAGCAACATGTACGCATTCAACATGTTATCACGACTACATGCTTTCTTATACTTAGCTAATATGAGAATAATCTGTGCGTAGTACAATGTGTTTATATTTGAAACATGTTTTGATTTACAACACTTAATAAATTATGTGTTTAGCATTTAAACACATTTCGCAACATGTTATGAGTGAAACATGTACGCAAAATGTTTAAAATCACAACGCCATTTTTGAAGTATAGTGCAATGTGTTTATATTTGAAACATGTTTTGAATTACAACACATAATAATTTATGTGTTTATCAATTAAACACATTTCACAACATGTTTTGAGTAAAACACGTATGCAACATGTTTAAATTCCAAACGCCATTTTTGCAGTGTATAGCGTCAGTACTATCATGTAACTTGTGAGTTTAAGTTGAAGTTTGTTCGACTGTGTAAGTTATGGCGAAAAACAAACATGTAAAGTCATAAAATGCTTAACGGGATTTATCAAGGCTTACTATCTCTTTCACTCTTTCAAATACGAAAGGTTTTTAAAGGAATGATGACGAGTAACTGCAATAATAATTACTGTTTTACGTGCAATTTACTCAGTGAACCGTCTCTCCCGAACAGGCAAGTGTACGGAGAAGCGTAACCTGGAAAGAACATGTCGAAATTTCAAAGTGAATTAACTGTGTATTCTACAATACACAACCGGGCTGTCCAGACATAGACGGAAGAATGCTTATCTTTTGCTGAAGACGACTGCGACTGTGTTACGCAATTCAGTCAACGAAAGGGGACATATTTATTACCGTGGGACGGTAGAGGTCACAGTTTTAAACACATTTATCATATTCAAAGTAATGAAATTCGTTATATATAAATATGAATGTTATATCTCGCCTCGAAATATACATATACGGTTACTATTTTCACTACTTTTATGCTATAAGAAATCAAAATTAATGAACGCACGGTGTATTCGACTCTCTACAAAATCAAACCATACAAAGTTACTTGGAACGATGAATGAACAGTTGTTGAACTTTCATAGCTGTCATGTCTATCTTCGACATTTTTAAAACGGTTATTAATATCGAAACATACAAATACATCAAATGAGTAATTTTCTTAAAACCGTGTAGTTCCACGACGGACAAGACTCCGTTCAGTGTATCCAGCGTCAAATGGTGTTGCATATAACAGTGTGGACGATATCAGAGGGTGTCAGCGTGAGTGGCAGGGGAGTTGATAAATGTTGCCTAAACAAAGTCATGAAAGACTACAGCATGGAAATATGTATCCAAAAGCCGTTACCGATAAAGACGATCGTTAGTTTTTATCATAAGCGGCGTTGCACTTGAAACAACGTTAGCGTTATGAAAATCTTCTCGTTTAATGAGAGAGTGTTTTAACTGTACCGACATTGTTGAAGATGAGATGCTTGTTTTTATTGAAACATTTTTATTCATGAAAATGTACAATTCATGAATTGATTGTCCAACAAGCTCCAAGGTGCTTATTTTAAGGCCACTCCGAAGCAATTACATATGCAGTCTAGCAGTCCGTGGTGAAATGGGCTGGGAATCTTGTTTGACAAAACAGAATATCGAAATACTAAGATTCTGGCGTCGTATACAAACGTCGCAGTGTAACATTGTATCAATCATTAATGCATGGTGCCGCAATTTTAGAACTTCCTGGTATAATCGTGTTTTCAATTTGATTTCAAATTGGAATTTACCACTTGTAGATATTTTAAATGTCTCAAATGTTGACTTTGAGGTTGCAAAACAGTGGTTGTTACTCTAAGACAATGACATTTGGCATGCTAAATTATGGAATGATAAAGGTTTGATCAATGGTAACAAATTACCGTCGTTTTAAGAATGTGTTGCAAGCAGATAATTATGTCACCTGTAACCTGGATCGTACTTTTGGCATGTGAAGAAATAGTGAACAGCGTTATCGACTGGGTGACCACATGCAGGAACAGGTCTGACTTTCTATGATATGTCTGTTTAACTTATCAGCGTTCAAGTCACCAAAGCGGGCGAAAGTTGATAATCTAGCTATTCATTTGAATTAACAATTTTATTGCCCGGAGTTAAATAATTCCATAGTTTTATTGTGTCAGGAAAAACGTTCTTGCATTTAACGCTGTCCTACATTTTACTGTTCGAACAGATGAATTTTCTCTGCCGTTATTGTTAGTTGTTGTAGGTAGAAGGTTACATTGATATTCAGGCGCGGGATTATTCTTACTTTTAAAGAACATTGTCAATTTAGACATATCTACGTTCCGACAGGTTTTAATAAGTTTGGTTATAAATACTGTTTGGCGATCCATCGAATTGCACTTGTGTGATTTTGTGCCGATCGGTAGAATATATAAACACTGGGAAAAGCTTAGTTAA
Organism: Phorcus lineatus; assembly: GCA_921293015.1. Taxonomy (NCBI): domain Eukaryota; kingdom Metazoa; phylum Mollusca; class Gastropoda; order Trochida; family Trochidae; genus Phorcus; species Phorcus lineatus. The sequence goes on from OV121090.1 coordinate 10,928,550, forward strand.
ATAACGATAGGTAAGCAGGTTGTGAGAAGACGTTATTTTTTAACTGGGCACCTAAAAGTTTTCCTCATACACTCATAAACAAATTAAACAGACTTAGAGAGGAAGTGTATTGACAATGTTTATTCCAGCTCGTCAACTGAAGCAGGGATCGTATAGACAGGGATATGAAACAAATAACTGACTGTAATATATTACTGCTACCCGGGGGTTACACAACTCGTCTCGCTCATTAGCAGGTCAAGCTCCACCGCACATGTCTATACGATCTCTGACTGATAACACAGGAGAAGAGCGAGATTACAGTTACTATTTTGACCAGACTAAATAACATCCTTGAAGTGCTATAAACAACGTATGTCGGCGATCTCTTCCATAATAGCTTTATTATCATTTCCTGTTCCGAGACAGCTGTGTTTTATTGCTGTATGCCTCGCTGGCTGGTTGATTAATTAGATAACATCATTGTTGAATGAAGCTTAACCGGTTCGTTCATGCAGGGTATAGCGTCTGATAAACTAGGTGGAATATGATACCGCATCTATGACAAAATGTAAATTATGCTGTTGTCATTATGTTCAATCTTAATCCAACTATATATTTTAATTTCATTATCTTTTTAATGTCAAAAGCATGTATCCACCTACATTGAATTGACGGAAAAAATTAATAACGGTAAGTTAATCCAGCATTAGGACGAGATAATGTTTATTGTACTTTAACTGAATTGAATCTATCATTAATGATGGCACAGACCGTTGGTGTCCCTTTCTCTGTAAGAGTGGTTATTTCGTTAACCGGCCTTACCAGGTTTGTAAATATCATTTTTCAAGTCATTCTGATTCCTATCCATTGATGACCAGAAACCCATATCGGAACTCATGTCGTGCGAGGTGAATCCCCTGTCAAAAGTAATGAAATAATGAAAATTTTAAATCAATCTCCGATTGTATCATCATAAGATTATCCTTAAAATTTCACAGACAAATATTTAACTTAAATGCGATTTTATACACAGCGTTGTAAGAGACATTGAACCAGACCTTTCATAACACCTGTCTTTAAAACATGTTAAAGATAACTTTGTATATATGTACGCCTTAATGATGTTGACATAACATAAACATTATTAATTTAGCGTAATAGCTAACATCATTTACGTCACTATTTTGATTTGGTCACTTGCAGTACATTGTCTTTAGAGATGTATTGATATATAACAGGCTTGTTCACCATTCCGATGCCGTTTTTATATGTAATAAAATGTTTATCCATCAAGTGATAATGTTAGATTGAGGAACGATTGTTCTACTTCGCATAAAAAAAAAATTTTTTGTAAGCACACTTGCATTTCATGCTTCTTTTACAAAACCTCGCATTTATAAGTTGGTAAGCGTCAGCATTTTCCTTTTAGTTTTCTTAAGGCTTTAGGACTTCAAAAGGATTGCATAGACGTAATAACAACTAGGATTCTCTTTCACTATTTAATCTTTTCATATTCGAGTTGGGTGTAGTGATCTTGATAGAGATCGGTCCACTAGATATACATCTAATAGACATGTATGTGATAGTGGCTATCACTTTGAAGACGCCTTAAATTCCTTCATCACCTGTCCAAATGTTAATGACATAAGACTTAAGGCATATTTCTTTCCAAAAAGTTTTAATCCGTCGTCAATTCAATTTTGTCACCCGGGCTCATCACAAGAGGCTAACCAAGGACTACTGGAATCTGTTAATAATTTTATCACTTTATCAAAGAGATTTTCGGAATTCATCAATCGTTGTCCTATGTGCCCTGCACATATCAAACAACATGTAGTTATCGGCTGTATGAAATTAGTTTGTAAACATTAATTGTTTCATTGAAAAGTGTCCAACATAATCATGCATCTATTACGTCCTGTTTACTGTATGCATGTCTTCATTCGTCCATATGTACGTCACTTTTTATGTAATAGTATATTTGTTAAGAAGCGCTATATAATGAAATAAAATATGTTTAAACTACAATATAATTCATGTAGTGACATGTCCCCAAAAGCCTCTTTCTTCATAAGCTTGCATAAATTATCTATAAAAAGGCAATCGCAATGTATATATGTTATGTCAACTATAATTACTTCTTTTATTAATGCTTTATCGCAAAGTTTTATATTACATATAATTGTTATAATATAACGACAACAAAAACAAACTACATGCGTCGGAACATCTTGAAGACGAGCGATCTAATTAACGCCTATCGCTATGAAGCTAATGAAGGACGTGCGCTATAAATAGACTGCTTCTTGTGCAGCGGAAATAGACGCGTTAAAACGAGGAAGATTTAAAGTTCAATATCAATTATCTCTCTTTCTATTGATGCAATCTTGTTCAAAATTTCACAATAGGCAAAGAAAACATGAGGATTTTAATTAAGATTATAATTTTTGAATATTTTGAAAAGAGTGAAAACTCGAAATTTCTAGAAATTTCTAGAAAGTTTCTAGATACGTTCTAGAAAGTTTCTAGTACGTATCTAGTGCGTATCTAGTGTGTTTCTAGATACGGGGTATGTTTATTTATGGGTGTACTGTATATGAAGTGTCAACAATCAATAGGTCAGTTATACCTTTTTCAATTAATGAATAAGTAACTATCTCAAATATAGAAATAAATATCTAATTGGGTTCAACTAGTTGCATTCCCGAATAACAAATGAATTCCAATACTGAATAACAAATGAATAACTAACTGGCTCATGTTTGAGTAATGAATAGCTAACTGGTTAGCAACTCATTATTCGAATATTGAAAAACTAACTGATTAGTTGATCTAGTCTAATGTTGTTTATTTATTTATTCATTATTGGTTCTTTATTGTTAGTGAGACACGTGTGATCAGTGTCCTACGCAAACCTCTACGGATATTCAATATTCAATATTCAATATTTGGATAACGAATAAATAACCAGATAGGTATGTGTTATCAAAATACGAACCAGTAATTGTTTCATTATTTGAATAACGAATAACGAATAACTAGCTAGTTATTCGTTATTCGAATATTATGCATATGCTAGTTGGTAATTTATTATTGATACTGTCTATATAAATGAATTTATAAAACAGGCATGCTATGAAATCATATGTATTGGCGTGTTTTATATGGAATAAAGAAAACCAATTAGTTATTCGGTATTTAAATATAAGCTAGTTATTAATTATTTGATTATATTTTGACTTTGAATTTTTTTACTTGTAAACAAAGAAGTTGTTTCACCACGACTTAAATAGTTTTAACTTATTTAACTTAAACTTACACGGTTGACTAGGAACCCTGGCGCTGCGCACACATCAACCTCGGCAATTTATATTTACTCAGAGGTAAGGGGTCGTCGAGTATGACACAGACAGATACAGATACAAACCTTTCACGACGGTCGGCCATGACAGTTCGAAATCACTGTTACGTGACCAAGCAATCAGAACTAAACAAGCCCTGCAATACTCAATAGATCTATTTAATTTTGTTTATCCGCAATTTCCGTTTACGACGTTGCACATAATTTATTGCGCTGCACGATACTAGACTATATATTTTGTGCTTTGAACGATGATACAAAAATCATATTCATAAATTCGCAAATAAAAGAAAAAAATTTAAGATATAGTCCGCTTTGACACATATGGTGTGTTTTTGAAACGAATCAACGAATGACGATGCTGGTCGCATATTGAACGAAGCTGTGAAACCTCAATGTGGGGATATCTGTTTTGCGAAGACGCCATAGAACTTGCTTTCACTAATTGAATAAACGTAGCTCTAATTAAGAAGGTGATATGGAAGTAATTCCATCGGTACCTTTAGGGTGGGGATAGGTCATTTACGAATATTTTACGAGTGATACTTACTCACTTTATGAGTATATAACAGTATATTTATATGAGCTTGAAATGCCTTCGCGAATTGCCTTTTTATATATGACCTGTATCCATGTCTCCCGAGCTTGTGGACCTACGCTTAAATTGTGTAATGTTTGCGATAACTGTTTCATTCATGTCCTAAAAGACAGATACCAGTGGTAAATGCAAGTTAATAACAATTGTTTATAAAATATAATGCAACACAAAATCCGAAAGTGAAAATATGAATATTAAGAACACGTTAATCGATGTTGAAAGCAAATGAATAAAAGTTTGTGTTTACATATTTAATCAAAGTCATAGCACGAGAAAAAACTAGCTATATTATGTAATAAGGCACTGACTATTTGGACTGTTTACACTTACCTTGATTCTCACTTGTCTGTCCTGGCGGGGATCTATAAACCCGTCTTACTTCCGGGTACAAGTAGCCACTGTTGGCGGTGTCAGGGAAAACTGTTCCCCGTGTCAATAGATCCAAAGGAAGGACATTTACATAGTATTAACATGCTTGCCACTTGATGATGCTAAATTCTTAGAGCCTTTTCATATCTATATATGTTTTCATGTGAAATAAATGTTTGAAATGACAGTTTCATAAAGCTATGAGCATTTGAAAAAAAGTTGAAATAGCTTCATTCTTGTGACCAAAGACAAGTTGCCATTAAAAACTTTATATTGGTGTTGTTAACATAATCTACAACATAAAAAATTCCAATAGATATACTCCACTGTTTTAGGAATTATTGTACAATATATCATGCAGATAGATCACAAGGACGTTGTCGCTTCTATTTTTTTCTATAAGCTTCTACTTAGGTACCGTGTCTATGAATTGTGATTCAAAGTAAACTCTAAACATGCTTTCATATTTCTAGGGCTTTTGATTCAGGAGAAGGAGACAGTTTTTGAGTTGTTATCCTCAATGTACTTATCTGGTGTCTCATTGTCATAAGACTTTTGAAATCTTTTAGTCAAGATTTGATAGTTTTAGTGCCAAATGTGTAATTCTCTTTTTCGTGGTCATATTATGATATGGTTCATATGATTTTATAGTATGAAATATGAATAAAAACGAATGTTCGAATGTTCAAAATGAAGGATAAGAATTATAAGTTTCTTCAAGTTTTGAGGCTGCTTACTCTATTTCTTTTGGAAGAAAAAGAATAATAAATCTAAATTTTTCATGCCAATGAGCTTACAAATCTTTACAAAGGATTGTCAACTCTACCTAATCTGTTCTTTTCGAGACGATAATGTCACAACAGTGGCGGATTCAGGGATATGGTTGGGAGGTAATGGTTGGGGTTATGTATACCGACAACTATACAAGTTTACTCTGTCACGCGGTTCGAGCTTGCAACCTTTTCCCCGCCTCTCCTCTAATGTACTTTCATAAAATATCATCAATTATTGTATATATCGAAAGTACATATTATGTACTTTACATTCATAAATCTATTTTTATCATTCATGTCTTTATTCGCCGACTGTGGCTATTTTTATATGACCAAATGTCATTTTCAATTTATCAGCCTTTTTACATGTAGCATTAATATGCCAATGCTCATGTTACATATATTTATATCTTCTTGTAGATGAGTGTGCGCCCTTTTCAATAAGCCATTGTAGGGCTCCATACCTTAAATATTTATGGAGCTAGGGATAATTTAGTTTCGCTAAGAAACACAGTTCGCGATATCCTTACGACAGGCTACCATTCTCTTCTTCGAGCTAGGCATGGTTTACTCCGACGTCCGCACGGGCCCAATAAATAGCGAGCTAATCTCTTTTACCGAGAGTCTTGACATGATCCTTGCGGGTAGAGGTCACTGGTGGACCTGGGACGTTGGAAGTGAATAGGTGAGGTTGATATTTCTTTATTTTTCTCTGTACCTTTCTGGAGTATGTGATCACTTCCTTTAAGAACTTACAGTGTTAACCTTACCTTCCCTCCCATTATTTTATAAGTTCTACTATACCTATACTAGTGTTCTTATTCATTTACTCACTCAATTAGTGATTAGGGATCATCTAAAGTACTGTGTGCTTGTTGTTTATTCATCCCTATTTTTAGTCCACCCATGCCCCGTCACTCCAATTATATATATTCGCCAAGTGTTGATTTGTCTTATTGATGCTATCTCGTTAAGACGGCCATTAGCTTATCTTGTTGTTACAACGTCTAGGGGTATGCTAGAGTGATTCCCTACAGTTTGTCTATTTGTTTATTCATGGGTTGTTGACTTCCTTCATTAGTTGTTAACTCCTGTTGAGTGGATTGTTGAGCTTGTTGCTGTACCCGGTGATCGTCTTGTTTAGACTGCAAATAAATCACTTGATTCACGGATTTGCCTCTCTCTAGTTTATTATTGGCTTGCTTATTTTCTTTTCTTATCTTTCTGTCGGATAAACGGGCCTCACCTGAGTTTAGATATCGTTACACCGTGACAAGTCCATGAACTGTACTAATGTTTTATTGATTGAATTGACATTGAGATTAAACAGTTCAATAGAACGTGCTCATTTTCCCCGTTATTGATCACGTACTCTAATATTCGCTTGTACACATTAAAACAATTTGTTATCAAATAATATATGTTTGCTAAAAGTGCAGTGTTCTTTTCATATGTTGATTAAACACGTTATTTCTAATGCATAATTTTGATAGGTTATATAAAACAATCGGAAGGAGAAGTCAATAAGTTCACAGAAGTGGATATGAAACAGAAGTCAATGTCTGTGATATTGATTTTATATTTCAATGTTATCTCCCTGCACCTTGATGCACTTTGCGCACTTGTCTTTGCGGTTTAAGTATTTTGACTGAACCCTCAGCCACGCCTCAGGAGCTGCCTTGAGTTACTCATCTTCTCTAAGTCTTGTACCACGCAAGAGTGATTTCAAATTGAGAAACAGATAGAAGTCGCTTGAGCCAGATCTTGAGTGTAGGGGGTTGGTGAAGTTGTTCAAAGCCATATTGTTGAAGTGCAGTCTGTGCAATACGTCTCTTGTACACTGGAGCGTGAAGAAGCATAACTCTAGTAGTCAACATGGCGCGCCTCTACTTCTTGCTCGTCGCCCTCTAGATTGCTTCAACAAGTCAGCATAGTATGATACTGTTATTTTAGTTTTAAAGTTTATAATAATGACGCCCCTTTAATCTCAGAAAATGTTCATGAATAATGGTTCAAACAATTCAATGAAACATGCTACACGCTGAAGAAATCTCCCCTCACCTTTATTCTACGATCGGACATGATAAAGCCTGGACCCGTGCAACCATATCATCTGTAATGGCTTCAAGAGACCTACTTGACCGTTGGTCATTGTCCAAGGAGCTGCGACACCGCTTAAAGTCAGCTAATAAATTTGCAACAGTAGAAAATTGATGGGCTTCTTTTCCATTACCTTTATGTAATTTGGTCGCATTCACAATCCCTTCTTTCGTGAGAAACCTGATAACCATAGGATGTCCAGTTAAGAACATTCCATGATTACATTCAACAGGCTGTAAATCTCATTTATGACATCTTCAGGGGTGTATCAATACTAACTTCTATGAACTTATTGACTTCCCCTCGTATTTACCAGGTCGTATGATAACTGCTTTATGATAACTTTCAGACAAGATATCGTCTGTTGCTAAAGTCGTAATTCGATTGTTCTAATTTATTTTCCTATTTCAGTTCATGTGACTAGCGCTGAAAAGTAAGTAAGCATTTCTAGCAACTGCTATATGATCATTAGGTTTACTTTGTATAGTTTTATAGTATTTTTTACATTATTCAACTCCATTTCTGAGAGTGTAAAAGGTTTTTTCAAAAGAGTTACATTTTTTAAATTTTTATATTTTATGATTTTATCAAAATAAATATAAATTGACCTCTATGTACAAAGAATTCAGTGACCATTATTGTGTTAAAATGGGCAATCTTACAGTGTTACAAATTACAAAACCCAGTATAAGATAATATATATATTGCAACATGTGCAGGGTACAAGTTCAGCGTTTTGACACTCTGTCCTTCATACTGTTTTCAATTTAATATTGATACCAGGCAGATGAATTAACATTTTGCACTAATTCACCTGTCACGTCATGGGCTGTACACTTCTCACGTGCAGGAACTTTCTTCTGTTGATAAACATCTAAAACTTTCAGTTGACATCTACAATAGATGAACACATTGTGACCTGGAGGACTGGGGGATGAAAAACAACATACTATATTGAGATTGAAAAAATATATAAGAAATTAATGTAACATAATTTCAGCCTTTCTCAATAAACACTCTGACATTCTTTCTTGTTAAAATCCGTTGTACTTATCACGAAGAATAAGGGCCTTTCACGGTCCTCGTCAGTTGTACATAACAACTTTATATGGGCAGCACGCTTTTCACGCTCTCGTCTTAAATAATTAAAACTCTCATCACAGTTTACATGTCTAATTGAATCGTGACCATCATTATGGTGGAAATTTATTTAATGAATATCTCTCTTAAAATGTATCATCTTTATAAGGCCTGATAATGATAATGCATGTATACTGATATGTTTGGCAAAATTCAGCTAAACTTGATGTTTGCATACAAACATAATGACAGAAACTTTGTCACTTGGAGTAGTTTTGAATATGTTAAATTCTGAATAACATTCATAGGAATAGAATATATATATTATAAGGGAAATATTTGTAATTTCTTTCTTCAAAAAAAGACAAAATTTTAGACTAACTTCTTCAAACATTTAACAATTATGATAATGATAATAATCAATAAACATGTGATAAATGAAAATTCTTATTCCACAACTAAGGAAATCAATTGTAAATATTCTTCTCAAGCCTGTTAATTTTATTTGACATGTATATGGCAAGTTTGGGAATAGCAAGTGTACATGCCAAAAAAGGATTATCCGTTGTGCAGTTTATTTATCACAAATATAAAATTTCATGATTTTATCCTTAGATTCACAAGTTGATGAACAAGTTTTGTACTGAAGCTTTACATATTCATGTTCAAATGACCAATATACTTTATCTTGAATAATGGCATGTGATTATATAAATATCTTTAGTTAAATGATTTGATTGATTTCAAAGGCAACACAGTTTAACAGCTTTGAAATGTAGGTCAATACAAACAAATATGTATTTATATAAACAAACAATCGTTCGGCAAGTATAGGAAACATGACAAATTTCATTTTTTCACCTATTCAAATTGTGCTGTGTTTCAGTGTCTACACTATTGTGTCGACTTGAGACATTACTCAAAAGTAAACACTTGAACAGAGCCAACAGCATCTGCATCTGCATTATGGTATGCGACGGATATTTTTCCTCTCTCATCCCAGTCTATACCAAAAGAACCACAAATCCCCTCCTCTGACGTAAGTAGGTCTATTTATATTGTGCTTTATACCACTTTCTTTACTATTTGTGTTAACATATTACATATTACTCATATGAAAACACTTGTACAGATCCAGTGATATCTTTATCATGGTGTGTGACGAATATTGGTCCTCTCTCATCCCAGTCTATACCTAAAGGAACACGGATCCCCTCCTTTGATGTTTCTCACAAACTCTCCAAACTCATTCAGCAATATCACCTTTCGTCCTTCACAATCCGCCACGAGTATGTGTCCTGTAGCAGTGCTGGTGATTCCTGCTGGCCCTATCAGTGGTCTGTCTCCTGTAGGGGAGTAGTTGAATACCACCTCTCCCTGGGGAGTCACACACACCACAGACTAGGTCCCATAGTCAGATATAAAATTGTTCCCTTCTCTTGCGGTACAGAGGTAGCATGGTTTCTGTATGATATTCTCTCCATTGTGTATTGGACTGATAGAGCGCATCACGTTCATACTCATATCTATGATATCTACACAGGGAGGAGAGACAGAACCTGCTGCCATTGTTGTTGGTGTCAGGGCAGTCAGACCAAAGTACTGCTTCTGTGTTGTAATAGTTGAGTCGAGGGTCAGGTCAGGGGTCACCGACATTACTGCTATTTGTTTAGAGTCAGGAAGGGTTACAGCAATCTTATTGTCATATAGCTGAGTAACAAAAGCCGGTGTATTGTTCATATTCAGTCGACTGTAATGCTGTTGATTATTTCTCTTGAAGAACGATTTGATACACTTGTTATCGAAGTCAGTGACAATGATTGTATCTGAAAGTGGGGGGCGCGTGAATTGAAATTTTGTAACCAAAAAAAAAAAAAAAGGAAACTTGCTGGCTGCTTATCCCATCTTATCTGTTACAATACCACAATTGTTTGCAAGCCAATGGTGATTCTCTGTCAGAGTGGTTAGAATGAGGCCACCATGCACGTGCGAGCTTGCCATTCACCTACTTTCGTTTTCTACTTTTAGCTATGATGCAAAACCGTGCCTGCAGTTTAAGGCTGAAAGTGCCACAGTTAGAGGTTGTAACAGGTGATGAAGAGAAAACATGCCTTGACATATGATGAAATTCACTAGTTACTAAATGTGTGTTGCTTCATTGAAGCAGAGCAGTTTTAGAACTACCATCAAAGTAGTGCATAGTAACTGTTTTGTAACAATACTAGACCAGTTATTGGGAAATATGTAGTAGAAAGGGGAAAATAGTCATTTTGAAAAAAAACACATTTCGAAAAAAAGCCCCCCTGTTCCTACGCCCCTGCTGAGTACAGTTGAAGACACAGTGCCGAGATCAATTACATCGAGGACTTCTATCTTCCCCAGTGACCATTCGCTTAATGCTCTTTCTAATCTGTCCACATCCTGTGAGAACTCTATTCTTGTCCTTGTTCCTCTCTTCTTCACGTCTCCTACAGACTCTGCAGCTTCAGACTCACTTGACTGGTACAGATCATACATGTCCATCTCGTCCTCAGAGTTCAGAGCCTGATCTATCAACTCGGACTGTTGTCTGTAGATGTTACTAGCCATGTCTCTTGTTTTGATATCTACTTTCAGTTGATCGCTCTCTTTATCTGTGACTTTAGTCAGTTTATCCAGTAGTTCCTTATCCTTCTTCTTTACAGCGTCAATAAATCTCTGTGCTGTAGATCGAATCTGAGACTGGACACATGATTTGTTCTCCTCAAGTTCCCTACATCTGGATTTGAAAGATTTCAGTTGTTCCTCCTCTACTCTGGATTTGTTCATCAATGTTTCCTTTCTTTTCTCCAAGGAGCTTCTCATTTCCGGCAACATGGACTCCAGAGACACCACTGACTCACACTTCCTGTGGTAGAGGATACAACAGGACTGACACAGGGTCCTCCTGCAATCTCTGCAGAAGAACTTGACAAACTCTTCCTTATGTTCCTGGCATATGACCTTTGTCCGCCTCCTGACTTTGACCTCCTCAGTCATATCAGAAACCTCGTGGTGTTTAGCGGAAGGACTCCGTTCGTGTGCCTTGAGACAATTAGAACAGAGAGAGACATCACATACTGGACACCAACTTATTGCTGGAGTTGTCTCCCCTTCGTCATGACACCAATTACAGTTGGTAGTGTCTGGAAAACAAAGCATGTCCACACATTACCAACTGTTTCTGAGCAACATCTTAATTGAGTGTTAAGTTAGATTTAGTAAACTTCAAACAAATTAAAAACGAAATGACTCAAATCAAAATATTAATGATATTTAAGAGTGCATCCACCAACCTACTTTTGGTGCCAGGACCCATAGTATCGAGAAGACCTTTGAGTAGGAGGGTTGGTCTCATCTGCCCAGCCCACTCCTCCACAGGTCGGGAGGGATCTGGTACTCTCGTCAGTCTCCGGCAAAAGGGACATGGAATCGACTGGGACCTGATGGCATCAGCTCTGGTTTTGGTGTAACGAGAAATACACTGACCACAGAAGGAATGACCACAAGACAGAGTGGACGGGTCAGTGAAGATCTCATGACAGATGGTGCACGTCAGGAAATGATCCGTCAGTTTCTGGGCTGTCGCCATCTGGAATTATTTAACACAGTTTCAGGGTAAAAAAACAATATTTTATTTTAATTAGGTATAAAGAATATACAAATAAAATATAAGTTGTCATACTTTACCACATGAGATTTTTTTTATAAACACGTAGTAAAGGAAATAGTCGGCAAATTAATGGCTCCAAAAGAAATATATTTGGTGTCCGATGTGAGACTGGCTTCTATCATATGCTTTTGATAGCTTTCAGTAACCCAATTAAACTGTTTGATATGATATGTGGCAGTGTGTGCATGGCATCGATGAGTTAACTCAGTCCCTGTTAGGACATGCTAAGAAATTTGGATTTGAAATTCTTAAATCTCATTTTTTCTGGTTAACTGTGGATATGAAAGTTTCTTTCAATCAAAAAATAAAGCTTGTTGTAACACATAGGCGGGTATAATTTCAGGTCAGGTTTTCTTGATGAAAAGTCTTTTGGATGATAATAAAAAGTAATATAAAAATAATAATATATAATATGTGTATATGTCAATGTAACAAATAATATATGGGAACAAACATGACAAGCTCGTTTGAACGTAGCATCGTTCATTTTCAATTGCAAACTGACATCCAATTGTTAAGTAAAAGCTGTTAGAACAGACCCTTGCAGAACCACGCAGGCTAGGGTAAAAGAATTGATTCTAGATGACCAAATTCTGATTGGTATCTCCCACACAGATCGGTTTTAAACAGACTACAAGTTGTGGCTCTTTCCTTTGCAAGCAGGAGCTTGCAGCAGTTCGTCGAGGTCACCAGTGTCAAACGCCGAAACCTGGCGAATAATGACGTTTACCACTGTCAGTCTTAGAATCTGAAGTATTCAACAACCCTGTTATAAATTTGCTGTGCTTCGCCCTGCTCGCAAGAAATCATTCAGCATTTCACCCGAAAGAGTCTTCAACCTGCTATTCACTGCTCGTTCAATGAAATAAAGTTATGAATGAATTTAAAGTTCAAAATGATTTAAGAACTATCATAACCACGTTGACTATTTCCGAATCACTGTAGAAGTTGAAGAGTTTACAGAAAACTAATTTCAATAATAGTCAACTTCTTTAATGAAGTGAATGCTATAACTATGCAAATAACAACACCGTTATCAAGCAATCAAGCAAGTGGGTTGATCAACAAGATAAATATATACATTGGTTTACTTAGCAAGCAAATACAAGTAACAATGCTAATGTTCCCTAGATGTTGACAATTCTGAATGCAAGACTTATCTTCACTGGATGTTAATAAAGCTGGATAATGATTTTAGGAGAGTATGTTGATGGACAATGTTGTTATTTCTATATTGAAAGACAAACCTTATGCTACCGTATGAAAGATACAAGACCTTTTTAGGTTTTGTCATTGCTCAGTTCTACGATTCTAATTTTATCAAAAGATAATCATCGTCATCACCGTTTTTTGTTAGAATTGTGGTAGATTTGTGGAGTCAAGGAGTATATTTTATATATCATTATTATAATATGGAGAAATAAATGTGGTATGGTTAGGTGAAGATGGCGGTCTGAACGCATCTTGAGGCGATTCTGGTTTTAGAAAATATCTGTTTTAAGACGCTTCTACTAAATCCCTCTTAAAGAGTAATCTGTTTACCGAAAATATACTTTTAATACAACTGTCGACATTGTACAAATGCCATTACTCACTTTATACGTAAAAGTTTTTAAAGAGTCGTACTAAAGCTTGTTCTCTACATGAGAAAATAAACTTGGGACCCGACATTACTTCCCAAGTGCTCTGGTGTAATAAAAACTTTTTAATCGATAGAAATCCATTGGAAATATGCCAAACTTTAAGTTCATGCACAAAAGAACCTTGCATATATTATGATTTAACCAAATATGTAGCACTCTCCTCAAAATGATCTAACATATGACATTAACAAGTCCCGCTAGATTGCTCTTTTAATATCTCAGACATCTAGCTTGAAACGTATGCCCAGGCGACCTGGACTGTGGCTGGAAAATGACCCGAAATTACAGCGCACAGTGACAAACCATGCGACTGCACAGCGTTAGAGTTTTAGGAGTGCGATTGGGGTCATGTAGCGAGCTATTTGATTCGTCAGATGTCTCTAGAACAAGCAGCATTTTAGAAGTGTTAAAAGAGATCGGATACAAAAGGTATTCAGTAATTGCTTATTTTTCTTCTTCTTTAAAAAGACCATTTCATGTCATGAAAACACCATTTAACCAGGGTATCTTCACTAACTTTCCTCCCCTTAGTGCACCAGGTGATGGATATCTCACGTTATTTAAATTCTCTTATTAAAGTAAACTTTTGAATACCATTGTTACCCTCTCTCAAACGCGTCCCCGGGAACTTAATGTTTTCGTAAAGTCTATGAAATTTTAAAAAGAAATTTGGTATATTGTTAGACCCAGTGGTGGAATGGAATCTTTTCCAAATAGGGGGAAGGGACTGCTATATATATCAAGCTTAAGCAGTATTCTTTTACGATACTTGTTAGGTGATAAAGTATACTGATAGATTGGTGCCTATTGTTACTTTGGTTATTCTGGTTATGCTTATTTGGTTTCAATAGAAGGAATTTTAACTTAGCGCATATTTGGGTAAGGACCTTTTCTACCCCTGTATCAAATATCTATTCAGTATTATTTAATGATACTTGGTAAGTGATATAAGACCAATGTGATAGAGTGGTGCATTTTGTTACTTTGGTTGTTCAGGGTATGGTTATTTGGTTTCAATAGAAGGAATTTTAACTTAGCGCATATTTGGGTAAGGACCTTTTCCGCTCCTGTCTCAAATATCTATTCAGTATTATTTAATGATACTTGGTAAGTGAAATAAGACCTAGTGATATAGTGGTGGATTTTGTTACTTCCGTTGTTCTCGGTATGGTTATTTGGCCTCAATTGAAATTTTAATAGGGGTAAGGAATTTTTGCGCCTCTGTCTCAAAAATCTATTCAGTATCAATTTGTGAGACTGGGTATGTGATTAAACCTAGTGATGGAGAGTAGCCATGTTCTACTTAAGTTATTTTGAAAGTTTTATTTCTTCTGTTGTCCATGGACATATTTGAACTTGTTGAAGTGGTGGGTTGTGCTCCTTTAACTGTCCATAAATTGTTCTTGTTTCCCATATCCATTGAAAAAAAATTAACATAGTGCGTGAGTGGTGAATAAGGGTGTGATGATTTGAAGAATTGAAAGTTTGGCTGGGGGACATCACAGTGCATAAAATGTATCTATGTCTAGTTCTGTATATGATTTTTCCATTTAGGTATTGCAGTATTGATGCAGAGAAAAGCAGCACATCATTTGGGAAAGAAATTTCTGGTATATAGATTAAGTATAAGTAAGTATATAGATTTTATCATGGATAATCGAAATCAAAAGATCTACAGCTTATGATCCTCTTGAGCAAACGCATCTATACGAACGATTTTAGCTCTCTAATGCCAGTACAAATAAAACAAAACAAGCAAATTGTATAAGAAAAGGCTACCTAATCCACATACTATAGTAATTTGAAATACTTCATATCATGAAGATAAAACATTTACTTGGAAATTAATTGAAGTCTCATGCTGTGAAACATTAATAATTTACTTTCAAACATTAATCTTATATGTATACAGAAAACAATCACTATTGTTTTTATATTTTAGATTTCTATGACATAAGTATGTTTCAATGTTTTTGGGATTATTTCATTCAATCATGTGAATAGCGAATAAATATTTACCTATTCAAATGATGAATGCCTCCACGTCCATTTTCAAAAAACTCCATTTACTTTGAATCTAGTATGACATGTTTTTTGCTATACTATAATTAATCTTCACGTTTCTTATTTTTTTGTGTGTATATGGGTAGCGATGACTTTAAATGTTAATTTATATCATGTAATATTTCAATTGGCATTAATTGAAAAAATATAACCCTTATTCATTTGCCATCCTTCCTTCCATTTATTGATTCATTGATTCATGCATTAGTGCGTTCATTCATTTGTTCATTAATCATTTATGCATTCATTCATTCATCCATTCATCCATCCATCTATCCATATCTATCTATCGGCATGGGGTGCAATATTCACATGGGCAAGAACTAAAATTTTTGCATCTGGAGATTGTGTTAGAATTGTCAACACAAGCTCTCTTGCAAGCGTTGCAGGTTTGCAGCCTATCATGGTTGGCCAGGAACAATAATATCGGACAACGGAACATCCTTTGAGCTGAAAACTATGTTCAGAATGATAGAAAACAACTGGAAGATTATGTAATGCTGCATAAAGTGAACTGGAATTTTATTACACCGCATAGTCCACAAAAAGGCGGACTAGTACTGTATGAGAGTTTAATCAAACAGGTGAAGAAAGCGCTTCAAGTTGTTATGGACAGCAGTTCTTGTCATGGAATGATATGTCGACAGTCTATGTGGAAGTAGAGTGTTTACTGAACAGCCGATCTCTGGGATATATGAGCAATGACCCTAATGATCCACAACCCCTAACGCCAATTTACTTTCTCTTAGGGAGATCAACTAACAAGATTCTACAGGGATCATTGCGAGAAACAAAAACCTACACAGGAGGTTTTAGTTCGTCCCGAGTTTGGTGCAGCAAGTTAGAAAAGATTCCTTAAAGATTATGTTCCTACCCTAATGAAAAGAGTCAAGTGGCAGACTCAAGGGAGACAACTGAGTGTGGGGGATGTTGTGTTGTTAGAAGATTTCACTGCCCAAGGGGGAAGTTGGATACAGCCAGGATTGTGCAGGTCTTTCCTTGTTCAGATGGTGTTGTGAGATATGTGAAAGTGAAAATTGAATGAACTCATAATTAAACAATCAAATATGTTAATAAATATCCTTTTCATTTATAATCTATTAATACATTCATTTAAAAAAATTCAAAGATGAAACTCAAATAAATCAAATGATTAAAATTTTCAGTTCAATTTCATTGCATCATGTATTAATCAATAACAACAAAAATGGCCATGGCGTATTTTTTTAAATTCCAATTTAAAATATTGCATCATAAATAACATAAATTCCATACTTTTACAAAGAAGAATGGGAATTAACCTGCATTTGACTGATGAGAAAATATTTTGAACTCACGCGGAAACCCCTATTACCTATATATGGATAAATGTACATAGAATGGAGTTGCATGAAAAACTTCCTGAATTGACCTGATTCGGAACTTATCAGATAAGTATACCCAGTTTAACAGAAGACAATAAACATGCTCGTATGTCGAAGAATATACAGTTGCATATGTTTGGAAACTATTTGATAAATTTATTCATTTGCTTTTATCGCTACATAATTTCTTGAGCAGAAAGAATCAGAACTAAATGCTGGCTATGTCGGCAGTATATTAGGATACGCGTCAGAGGTCTGGGGTTACCATAAATGAGTTAATATTGAGAATTTACATTTAGATTTCTGTAAAAGATTATTTGGAGTTAAGAAATTTACTTGAAAAGCTATGATTTACATAAAATTGGGTCGATTCCCCCTTATGTACCTGAGACAGTTTAATATGATAAAATACTGGCACAACTGTTCAGCACAAACAACTCCATTCTTCGAGGTTGTTATGAAGGTTTACATGAGGAATCGGAGGTTCGTGGATTAAATAATTGGGCGTATCAGGTGAAGGCAATATTGACTGGCATTGGTTTTAATGAAATTTTGTTGAGGCAAGATCTGTCGTTACTTGTTGTAAAACAACGGTTATTAGATCAGGCATCACAAAATATTTTAGTAATCTAGCTACTTCTTCAAAATGTGTCATTTATAGAAATATTATCGACAGCTGTACACTGCAATATTATCTTTGTAAATCAGTCCCCTACTTATATTGAAAGTATCTAGCGAAATTTCGACTTAGCTCACACAATCTTGCAATTGAAACTGGCAGATACTGCAATGAAAGAAAATGTACATTCTGTAAAGATACTGAATTCCACTTCGTATTATTATGTCCATGTTATATTGATTAGAGACAAGCTTATATTAAACCTTATTATTTTCGACGTCCTTCCGTATTTAAGCTTATTCAACTATTAAGTGTTAAAAATGTTAAAGAACTCTGTAACCTAGGGAAATATTTGTATAAAGCTAGTTGTTTAAGGAATGAACTGATTGTTAGCGATTAGTGATTTTATGTACATTCTCCAATAACAAAACCTATTATAATCATTGTATAGTCATTATCCACCTGTACAATTCCGTCTTTATTATGTACTGAATATCTGTAATGATAAAAGTAATAAATAAAAAAAAGTATAAAAAAATAAGTAATAAAGTAATAAATCAGAATCTAAATCTGAATTATTGAGACAGTTTAACACAGATTCTTACCTGCTTGTAAGCGTCAACGTATTCAGAATTCACACCCGTGATGGTATGTGTCCAGGTGGGCGTGTTGGTAGACATTGATCCCTGATATAAATCACATCATGTTGACACGTGATACCTATGATAATTAAGACATGGTATCAGTGTTTCAATATTACACAATATTACACTGGTGATTTTAAGTTAGCGAAAGTGATTTGATAGATTTAATTGAATAGACATTTATACAAGCAACGAATTTGTGTCAGATAAAATATTTTTAATAAGCAATACAGAATAAAGGTGTGTAACTGGTTAGAAGCCGCCCAATAGTAATGGAATAACATATAAAACATTGAATTTGCGAAACATAAAATTTTCCTTTTCGGTTGTCATGTTCACCAAATCTTTCAAATTTTATAAAACCAAATTAAGTGCGTGGTTGTTATCAGCATTGTTTGCTTCGATAAATGAATGTCCTTATTTGTCGCACAGTTAAGAAGATAGTGACTTTTGAATGTTGTAATTTATCTTAATTTAATTTTCTTATGTTAATTATATAAGAAGTAGTCAGAAGAAACATATGTCATATAGAAAAGGGAGATTATAGAAAAAGTTCTCTTCCTTTTCCTTGTAATATAAGAGTTGTATATGATGATATTGATCATAATATTTGTCAACGTGGTTTGATTGAAAATGTTATGTATACATAGAGAACAAAGTTAAGCACCCCCCTATTTTCAAAATTGCAAAATGCATCTGTGGACAAAAACACGACAATATGACTAGATGGATCCCCTTGACATAGAAACTAAAGTTTTTCGTGACTTGGTATCTTTAAAATCATCATACATGATGACATTTTTAGAACTTAAGATAAAGAACGCAATGGTACTGATTTTTCACCCAAAATAACTATCGTCCGTTTGTCAAAAGTATGCGATGGATTCTGATGTTAGTTGTCATGAACAACAATTTTGTTATAGGGTACAATTTTACACTTTAAAAAAACACGTATCCTTCACAATAAGGACAAAATTGGGTTTTGAAATTTGATAAGAATTTTCGATTTTCGATTTTTAGAAAATGGCCATTACCAGACGATTTTGGAATAAAGGTGGTCTTCTTTCACTTTGACTCAGTAACCCTATACTTCTTTATGCTTTATAGTCGTTGTTACGGTTAAAACTGCCCCATTTAGTCCCTTTTTATGAATTGGTCATTTGCCAAAAAATGAGATTTTGGAGGTCCATACTGCTGTAACTAGTGACTTTTGCTTAAGAGATCCATAATAAAGTTTGATCAGTGGAATAGGAATAATGAAATAATACAAATTAAAACAAAACATATTGACTTTCTGAACATATTCACCTTTTGATCTCAAAATAACCAATTTGTATAACTGCAATTATTCAAAATATCCGAAATGATATATTAATGAAATTACGTTCTTAAATTGTAAAATTATGATTCAATCATATCATACAATTACTTTTACTGCAATGTGGTCCTCTTTATTCTCAGACAAAACTTACTGGTGAAAAACTTGGGGGTGCTTAACTTTTTTTCTTATGTATATTTTTTGTTAAAATTTAATACTTACACTTTTTGAAGAGTTGAAAATAGCCAATTTGATTTCAGTTTAACATTGTGATATATTAAGTAGTAAGTGTAGATACACCTGGGTGAATTGCTACATTAGAAAGGAAAATGCTTATATGAAACAGTTTACTTCATTAGCAATGTAGTTAATTGGACTTGTACAAATTTTATTGTCTACACAATTGGACAGTTTATGTATAGTACATGTGCAATGGCCTACAAATTTAAATCTATCTGTGTAAGGGTAACTCAATCCTCTCAGTCTATGCACCTCAGAAGTTGTAAACATCTCATGATTGTGCAACTGACTGTATCTTTATATAAAACACTTGACATTGTCACCAAACATGTAGGAAAACTGTGTATCATGTCAGATAAGATAACAGTTGGTCTTTAGGCTCGTATTGCATGCAGCAAGAGTAAAATAATATCCTTTGCATGATATGCATTATATTGAACGTAGGAAACTATAAATTATCTTAAAACTTGGATTGAATATATTTGATTGTTAAAGAGATCATTTTTCATTTGGGGCATTTTCAAATAATGAGCCACTCGCTTACTTACCGTCATTAAGATTACGCGTCCGGATACGGAATGCTCCCTTTCTTTTTGGACCGCATGGCGGGCAAGCAGTGATGAAATGTCGTAGTGATGAGTGTAACGCCAAATATGTTGGCCGTGAGATCAAACCTTCAGGTATATATTTTTACACATGTTCTAAATTAATGTAGTCACTATTACGCTCATAAATACGCTCATACATGTTCATGAATAATAGGTGTAATGATAAGCGAATAGCGTATCATTGAATTTAGAGCCATATTTTCAAGTGTGTTTAGTTGTCGAGTGTATTAATCAGTTTCTACTATTTTCGCTGAAAAGTCATCAGCTTATTTCATGCAAATTTTATTGTCAGTTTGTTACAACTACCTTTCACCCCTGTAAGTGAAGTAAACTCGCCTTCCAAGAATTGGTACATTAACTTTTGGAGTTATCTCATTTGTTTGTAGTTGTAATTAACAGATAATTTGTTTTTCACAAGTGTAAAGAGTATAAATATGTCTCAAACTTTAGAGTATAAATCTAGGTCATTGTAAAGTGTTGAAATATGGATGTACAGATAACTGCTAAATTAAGTGGTTCTTTTATGTACGCTTCAGTGAGTTTTGAGATTTATTATTGTTTGATGTTTTGACTCAAAGTATCTTTCCTTTGTTTCAGAATTATTCATCAAGCTTTATGCTTCTGTGTTGTAATAAATACCTTGTACAACTTACAAGTACATGCAATACACAGAATGATTAGAAGAAATCCACGGCTCAGTTGTCTGTTCTATTTACAGCAAAGTTTCTGAAGCGTTTGAAATTAAATTTAAAAACTAAACTTAATGAACTGTGAGGATCTAAGTGAACGGTCAGAGTGAAGTTCCTCAAAATATGGATCATTAATTTTATTTACTTGGATTATCCTCTATGAGCATTTTGTGAATATTTAGAACATTTAAAGTGCTTGGTAAAGAACGTTCAACTAGAGATGGCAAACTCAGAGAAAGAGGCCCAAATTGAGGCAGAAATCCATTTGGATGGAGAGATTGAAAATGTTACAGAGAGAGATAACCCTTCTGGTTATGTGAGCATTGCTTCAACAGATGGTGTTAGCGACAGAATTAAGGAATTGAAATCTGAAAGAAAGAAGTCAGAGGTAGAATAACAAGAACTATAAACAGAATAAGAGACAGTATCAAAGAGAAAGATTTAACAGAAAGAAGAGCTGTAAAAGTCAAAGATGACTTAAGGAAGGACCTAGATCTGGCTCTAGAGTTATATTCTGAATTGTATGATTCTGATGAAGCAAACTACACTCGTCTTGATAAATGGGAAAGTGAAATCACGAATGATGTGTACACCATAGAGGAGAGAATAGAGGACTATTTGTCTACATTCAGGGCGGCACCTCTGGTTGGACAGATCCCGACAAGAAGAGCCACTAAACAACACCCCAAGAGATGGAAGACCCACCAAGTGATTCAGATGACAGCATCCTTAGTGAAAGAAATAGAAAAGAAACAGAGAATGTGAAGAGTGTCTCATCAGAGAAAAACATTTTAGAACTTGCATCTCACATGCTAACAGTGAACATCAGTGATAATAATGGAGTGGACTCTTGGATACACAACCTTGTAGAGTTCAAGGAAACAGAAGCTCCTGATGTTAGTGTCAAAGACATTTCAGTTGCTGATGCCTTAGTCAGAATTGAGGCAAGAAAGGAAATACCAAATATCCAGTTGACAGAGTTTGATGGCAGTCCTTTTCAGTATGTGAAATTTGTGGAAAGTTTCAAAGTTCACATACATGACAAGCCGAATATATCGGACAATCTAAGGATAGCGCAACTCAAAATGCTACTGACGAGACAGGATAAGGCAGCTGTGTCTGGGTTAGGATCAAGTGGCATCATGTACGCCACTGCGTTAAAGACCCTCAAGGAACCATTTGGACAACCAAGTGTTATCACAAGGGCATTCGTCAACAAGGTCACCAAGGGTGAAGCAATTATGAGCAATAGCAGAGAAGGCTTGGGAAGATTCTCTACTGATATCAGCAACTGTCTTGCAACATTAAAGAGACTTAATCACATGTCAGATGTCAATGCCTCTGAGTCTCTGAGAATGATCATCAGAAGACTACCTGATGACATGATCCCCAAATGGAAGAATGTATCGAGAGAGGGGAGACACTCCCACACTGTAGCACATCAGCGACTTCCTGAGGAAAAGAGTTCGAGCAGATTTCGACCCAGATTTCGGCGATATTGAAAGGTCATCTCCTAAAGGTAGAGATAGCATGAAGCCCATACAGAGCACAAAGGGGATACATGCTACTCAGCAGATACAGATGCACAGACAGCCAAGGTGTTATGTGTGCATATTAACTCGCAAGATTACAGACTGTCAGACTTTCAAGTCATAAAGTGTTAGTGATAAGGTAGCATTTGTTAGAGACAATAGGTTATGTTATTCATGTTTATTGAGAGGTCACAAGACAACAGATTGCAGATCAAAGGCAGCCTGTGGTGTAGACGGCTGTAGGAGGACACACCACCCCCTGTTGCATAGTACTCCACAGAGTGCAGGCGGAGCACTGTCTTTGCTCGACAAAGCCAGCATCCTACCAGTGGTTCGAGTGACATTTAGAGCTCCTAATGGCAGATTCAAAGATGGTAATGTGTTGTTGGACAGTGGGGCAGGAACTACAGTCATCCGCTCAAAGTTCGCAAGATCCCTAGGACTCCAGGGAAAGAGAGCAGGGCTTAACCTAGGCATACCAGACATTCAAAATTTCTTATAATTTAAAAAAGTATTCCCCCAAGCTTTTAGATCAGGCTTCCAACAATACCCCCCACTTTTTTATCAAAACTTTAGGCTCTTTTATAAAGGCTGCGGCCCGAGCGTGACATCAGCTATCGCTTGAAAGCGCTCGTAAAACTCTCAACTTAAGTAAGTAAGTAAGATTTTGCTTTACCAAGAGATCGGAAATATTCGGTGAAATTTTGATTATTTACATCCCTTTGGTTATTTAACTCCTTTTCTAAATTTACTTTCCCATTCACATAAATATTAACCTAACAACGTCAGCAAAATTACCTCATTGTGTAAGCAGTTCAGAAATGACACAGCTTATTCGATTTGGTTTAAACATTTATTGTTTCATACATTGAACAGAAAACAGCGTCTTTGTAATCAAATGCAAGAGCGATATCAACATTATCATAAAGTTGTAGGGGATGCCTAGTGACTGGCTGATGCTTAAAGTTAATTGATATTTGTTGTGCTTTGGAACGATGTTACTTTTACTTATTAACTGGTGTAAAAAGTTTATTCTTTGTAAATAGTAACTGCAAATTGAATTATTTATTGAACATTACAACATATTCTGCGAAAAACAATAAATAAATTATCAAATATAAAATTCCACTATGTTATCCACAGTGTGTTCCTTTTGTCTAAAAGAGTGGGGAATATGGAAAGGAAGAAGTATGTAGTATATATTTCATTTAAATGTAGATGCCAATAAGAAAAAAATAATATGTGTGATCTACAGAGAAGCATATAATCAAAATCTTTATAGCAACAACCTGAGAAAGACGTTTGTGAAACTGTCCCGGTATTTAACATTTCCTGTTGTTTGACGATGGAGATTTGAGGATTAAGGTTAACGAGCCCACTCATGATGATAGTTATGAAAACAATTAAACGTATTAAAATCCTTCACTCACTTTGAATATCATCGTGACCACATGCTGTTTTGATGTGTACCGTATACCACCGTTCACTAGTTTTGCTCCAAGAAATAATACAAAGATGAAAGCTGTCTTCTACGCCTCAGATAGGTCAGGTAAGAGTAATTATATATCAATCTTCAATGCTCTTTTGGCCTCTATTTGTTTATGCCAAGTTTCAAAATTTAATCTAAAAAAATTTCATGTGACATGCTTTTTTCAAAATATAGACATATTTCTGGCAACCTATTCCCATGATATCGTATAACATGAAATATAACTTCTATCTATATTTTGGACAATAATAAGTAAGGGATATTTAACTTTTGATAAGTATTTTATCAATATGTAAATAATTGAAATTATCATAATTCATGTTATAAACAATTACATTTGAATCACATCCCTAACTTTATTATCTTATTTATTATGCATTGTTATTTTGAATAGGAAAATGTGTTGCTAATTAAGATTGTCATTAGGCACCAAACTTTGACATATGATTATAGAAGCGGTAGATATTATCTATGAATTGTTATTATGGAATCATTGTCGCTATACATATCAATTTCTTATAGGTAGTGAGTTCAATGCTAGCCGTGAAAGACATATTTCAAGCACAAGTTGAGAAGCGTCGGTAGTAAGAAATTTTGATTTTCTGTATAGAGTTGTAATGACGTATTTCCCCTACACTTTTGATAGATTTGGGTCTAAACACAGAGCACAATTATCTTTAAAATTCTACATTGATCCCTTCTTACTGATTGTTATGAAATAGTGCTTTAATTTGCTTTAAATACAATGTCTGTGATATCTTATCTAGATTCCAGATAGATATCAATTTTACTAGCAAAAGTAGTAATTGATTGATCTTTGAATCTCTTGTGTCTTACAATGAAAACAACATTTGTCATTACAGTCAAAACCCTTTGAAGTTTCACCGAAGGTAACTTACGTTGTTTTAATGAATTAAAACGTTTGGTTATAATGCAGAAATGAATATATACGAATTTTCGCACACCCTGACTGAAAGCACTGACTACTCACTGATTGACTTTTCGATTTTTACTCATTAATTACCTCTATTGTTCACAAGATGCAGTTGGCCAGTATAATCCCCTGGTCTGTTAGTTTAAACGTCAGAAATGTTGCTTTCCCGGTAATGAACCGAATCACTTTAGGAATCTGTACAAGATTCACAAAAAGTGAAATATACTTAGGTATACATTTTCAAAATAACTGTAACCTTGTTTCTTTGCCTCATTACTTGATTATTTTAAGGGTGATTATTGCTTGTATTTATTTCGCGTAAACGATAAACTGTTTACATCTAAACTTTGTTCGTTGTTGTTGGGTTGGGGTTTAAGCGTCTACTTGTTTAAAATAAGCTTTACCAATTATTTGTATAGGTTCCTGCAAACCGGAAAACACCAGTCATGCCGACAAAAATGAAGACATGCACAGACGCAGTCCCTATTAAATCAGCGCCAAAACCCCTTTTTTTCACTAATAGGTGATTCAAAAGAATATCAATGATAGCAATGATACACACAAATGATCATGGATCATAGGTAAACTGTAATAGTCTGTACAAAATTAAACTGCAAACAAATGTCGTTGAAAACAATCATACATCTATGAACTGTAAATATTAATTTTATTTTCACTACATATATTCTATACAGAAATAAAGCATTGTTTTCACAGAGACGGTATTTGTTTTGTTAGTGTCTGTTCCAATTCAGACAAGTCACTCAGACCAATTACGTGCCATACGGTGACCACTCGTTAGATAGATGTCAAGGACGCTGTATAAACACATACAGGTGCCGAGAGGTGACCCCCTCTAAATCTCTATGTCATTAGATTGGCGCGTCACGTGACTGCTTTATAAAAACAAAAATAAACTCAACATTAACTACCCACCCAAAACACAATACACCATCCCATACCACCACTACCTACACCTAAAATCAACATCCATCTCACCAAAATCGCCAACAAGCAAAACCCACAACAAGCACAAGCCATCGCACAACAATACATACAGGACAACTGGCCCGACTGGTGCCACATATACACCGACGGGTCCAAGGACCCCAAGGCACGCACCACAGGTCTGGGGCTACACATGCGGCAGCCCGAGCAACACACCTACTTCCACCGGCTAACAAATGACCAATCTGTCTTTACGGCAGAGCTCATGGCCATCTTGCTAGCCCTACAACAAAACTTCACCAAGCACCACAGTAAAATACTTATACTCACAGACTCACTCAGTGGGCTGCAAGCACTCCAAAATAAATCCACCAAAAACCGTGCAGGCATCATCTCTAAAATACTACATACCATACATACACTCAACACCCAGGGCAATGCCATCAAACTCCTTTGGATACCCGCCCACGTCGGAATAATCGGAAACGAAAAAGCCGACCAAGCGGCCAAGGAGGGGCTCACCCTACCAACACCCACACTACCACTATATCACTCCAAGCAGGAGGCTAAAAGCATCACCAAACAACACGCTAAAGCCAAATGGCAACACCAATACCAACGATCCGCTGTAGCCACCCACACTAAAACACTTCTCCCTAAACCACTCCGCAAGCAAATAATATACTCTAAAAACACCAACATAGATAGGGCTATCATTAAATTACAAACGGGGCATACCCGCCTCAACACACATAAACATAAACAAAAACATATTGCATCCCCCAACTGCCCACATTGCCAACACCCAGAAACAATACACCACATTCTTACCCAATGCACACACTACTCAACACATCGCACAACACTCAACGCAACACTAGCAACACTAAACCCCACCAACATACATCAAATACTAAACCCTCTAAATAAAACACACATACACCACGCCTTAGGCACATACCTAAAAGAAACGGGCCTCCTGGCTCGTATCTAAAATTAAAATACTCTACAACCCACAACACACCACACCTCTCCCCCCTCCCAACCCCGCCCTTCTTCTCTTCCTTAACCTAGGCTCTACTAACATTCCAAATTTCTAAATTAAAAAAAATACTCCCTCCCACCTTTTTAGACCAGGCTTCAAAAATAATCACCCCCTTTTAGGACCGATTTATAAAGGCTGCGGCCCGAGCGTGACATCAGCATTCGCTGGAAAGCGCTCGTTAAACTCTTAACTTAAGTAAGTAAGTCAACATTAACAAGTTGTCCAATGAGATCTCAGGGGCTTAATAATAACCAATGAACTTTCGTAAGCATTAGACAGTCATAGAATTTGTTCATGATTTGTCATAATGTGAAAAAACTTTGGTCGTGGTAGGTTAAACTTTCTGCCGTCAACTTGTGCTATCAATGATCAGTCATAATAGTTGAATATGTGTTCTTACCTATAACAGGATTTGGATATTTGTGTTTGTATGGATACATTCTCTGAAAAAGGTACGTTTCATATGTTTGTTTTGCAGCTGAACTATCAGTATACTTGCTTTGATAGTATAAATTATGTATATACGGTTTATTTGCATTTCATTTGTAGAACATATTTTGAATGTAGTCTTCAGTCACAGCCATGAGCATTTACTAAGCTTTGTCACCGCGCTACGGTTGTCTCCAATAACGATCACATCAATGAATTGAACTAAAATCATATTTCTATGTTGTAACGTATAGATTATGCCTATGAATGAAAGTTACCATTTATCCCTTTAATACACCAGTACAAACCCTTTAATTTTTATTAATGTCCATTTCACTTAGTAGAGCATATGGTTAG
The DNA here is from genome assembly GCA_921293015.1 of Phorcus lineatus. NCBI lineage: Eukaryota > Metazoa > Mollusca > Gastropoda > Trochida > Trochidae > Phorcus > Phorcus lineatus. The sequence continues at coordinate 10,956,427 of OV121090.1, forward strand.
AATATAAAATTCAATTAATGCTTCTTATCACTATCTATGTAATTCAATAAACATTTTTATATATAAATATTTATTCAGAGTGTTTAAGTATCTTTTTTTTTCATTTGTACAACAAAGATACACAAAAACTCTCTAACAGGACATAACTTATTATTTCATGTTATCTCTACTAAACATTTCTTCAACACATAATCAATGCAAATAATCATTTTCAACAAACCCAAAAATTTCCTGCAGTTTCCTCTAGTTTAATTAAGTTTCATGGCACTTCCTTCGCTGAGGAAATTCCCTGGTTAATGCTGATGAAATGTCATTAAACGCCTAGGGTTTCCTCCAGAGGAAATTGCATTAAACTCTTAGGGTTTAATGCTGTATAATGCATGAGGAAACCCCACCTTTTCTTGCAGGGTAAATGCTATATATAGAATAATTAGAAGAAATCCACGGCTCAGTTGTCTGTTCTATTCACATCAAAACTGTAATGCTCATAAAAACTGAGATAATTTAATATTTTTGTGTTTATATCCAAATAAGTCAATCAAAGTTGTTAAAATATTAAAATACAAACATTGTTCAATCTTTGATTTGTTTTGCTAATCATGATCTAGCTTGAAAGTTCCGAAGTGGTCACACAGAGGCCACATCTTGAATACCTAATGTTTGCTTTTACAGCCATAAAGCTATTATATCACTTATAGATTAAGAATTATAATATGTAGATTTGGTGACCCTGCTGTTCGAATAAGTGCCAAAGAGGCAACGCCATTAAAACTTATTTTCAACTACTTCTCATAAATAGAAATGGCCAGAAATCTGAAATATTGTGTATAAACTCCTTCTATCATGATGATTATGATTTGCAGGTGTTGTTACTCTGTGTACACTAAGAGGGCTACATCCTTAAAACTCCTTTCATTTTCGTCCCATGAAACAAAAAGGCTAAAAAGCTGTGTATAGGCCATGTTCCACAATATGGGACTTTCGTGACCCTCAACCCTCGAGACCACAACAAGGAACAAATCTTAAAAGGGCTAACACACAACTATTTACATGTATTCGGAACAAGAAATTAAGCTAAAATCTTGTGTCGAAGAATCCTAGGCAGATTGCAACATTTATTTTGATGTTTATCTTATAAAAAAAAATACCATAAAGCGTCATGAGCTAAAGAGCCAATTGCTTTATTCTTATGACATGATTTATGTTTACAGTGACGTCCTAGGATAAAGTAAGTATGAGTTTGTTGACTGAAAAGACCTAATTTTGGCGAAGTCGATTTTTAATTTGCAGGGACTTTAAATGTAAATTATGTAATATCTTAATTGGCATTAATCAAAAAAATATAACCCTTATTCATTCGTCATCCGTCCGTCCATTTGTTGATTCATTGATTCATGCATTAGTGCGTTCATTCATTCATTCATTATTCATTTATTCATTCATTCAACCATTCATCTATCCATCCATACATATCTATCTATCAATCTATCGGCATGGGGTACAATATTCACATGGGCAACAAGTAAAGATTGTGCATCTGGAGATTGTGATAGAATTGTCAATACAAGCTTCCTTGCAAGCGCTGCAGGTTTGCAGCTTATCATGGTTGGCCAGAAACAATAATATCGGACAACGGGACATCCTTTGAGCTGAAAACCTTTGTTCAGAATGCCGGAAGACAACTGGAAGATTATGTAGTGCTGCATAAAGAGAACTTGAGGTTAATTACACCGCATAGTCCACAACAAGGCGGACTTATGAGACTTTAATCAAACAAGTGAAAAAAGTGATTTAAAAAGGGAAATCTTACAGTGTTACAAATTATAAAAAACAGTGTAACATGATTAATATATAAAATGTGACACATGTCAGTATAAAAGTCCAGCGTTTTGACACTGTCATTCATAGTGCTTGATTTTTCATATAAATATCAGGCAGATGAATTAATATTTGGCACCAATTCACCTGCCATGTCATTCGTTGCACACTTTTCACGTGCAGCAGCTTTCTTCTGTTGATAAACAGTTAAAACTCTCAGTGACTTCTACAAGATATCCTCCATGAGGGACACATCTCAAGCTGGAAGACTGGGGCATAGGAAAAAAATCAACATTTGATATGGAGGTTAAGAAATATTTTATAAATTGATGTAATATTAATCAGTTAAAAGTTCAGCCTTTATTAAAACAACACTCTTACATTCGTTCTGGATCAAATCCGATGTACATATCACGAACAAGTTGAGACACTTTGCACCGATTCATAGGCCTCGTCAGTTGTCTCAAATTTACATGGGCTGCACGCTTTTCACGTGCAAGAGCTTTCTTCTTTAATAACTTAAAGTCTCCTCACAGTTTACATCTCTAATTGAATGGTGACCATCATCTTGGTGTAAATTGATGAATGAACACAAAACAAACCATTGTTTATTTCTCTAAAAATAGATTATAGAAATATATTTAGTAACATGATATTGATTACAAAGGCAAAACAGTTGAAATAACCAAGTATGTATCCATATAAACATACAACGTTCGGCAAATATAGGTATGGAAACATGACACATTTCAGTTTCACCTATACAATCCGTGCTGTATTTCAGTGTCTATATTTGTGTCGATTGAAGATGAAACATTACAGATATGAAAACACTTGAACAGTGTTACCACTCACTGCACTATAGTGTGTGACGTATATTTGTCCTCTCTCATCCCAGTCTATACAAGAAGGACGAAATATCCCCTCTTGTAATGTCAGTGTGTCTCTCACAAACTCGCCCGTCTCATTCAGCAGTGTCACCTTGTGACCTAAAAGATCCGTCACTAGTATGTGTCCTGTAGCAGTGCTGGTGATTACTGCTGGCCACCTCAGTGCTTTGTCTCCTGTCACACCACAGACATCGTCTTTTTGTCAGATATCAGGATGTTCCCTTGTCTTGTAGTACAGAGGAAGAATGAATCATGAACGATGTGTGTATTGAACTGATAGAGCGCATCACGTTCCCATTCATATCTATGATATCTACACAGGGAGGAGATTCAGTACTTGCTGACAGTGTTGTTGGTGTCAGGGCAGTCACACCAACGTACTCCTTCTGTGCTGTTATGGTCGAGTCGAGGCTCAAGTCTGGGGTCACTGACACTATTGCTATTTGAGTCAAGAAGCGTGACAGCTATGTTGTTGTCATCTAGCCGAATAATACTGCCTGGCTTACTATTCATACTCAGTCGACTTTGATGCTGTTCATTGTTTCTTGAAAGCTTCGAGGTCAGTAACAATGAGTGTATCTGAACCTTTTACTTCCATGTTTACAATATAAAAAAGTTGTGGGTCTTCTTGATCTTCTTTGGTTCTGCAGTCTGCAGTGTGGCTGAGTACAGGTGAAGACACAGTGTATAGATCAAATAGATCAAGGACTTAAATTTTCCCAAGTGACCATTCGCTCAGTGCTCCTTCCAGTCTGTCCATATCCTGTGAGAACTCTATCCTAGACCTCGTTCCTCTCTTCTTCACGTCTCCTACAGACTCTGCAGCCTCAGATTCACTTGATTGGTATAGATCATACATGTCCATCTCGCCCTCAGAGTTAAGAGCCTGGTCTATCAACTCGGACTGTTGTCCGTAGATGTTACTAGCCATGTCTTCTGCTTTGATATATGCTTTCAACTCATCCATATGTTTATCTGTGACTTCAGTTAATTTGTCCAGTACATCTTTTTCCTTCTTATTCATGGCGTCAATAACTCTCTGTTCTGTAGAACTTATCTGAGACTGGACAGATGATTTGTTCTCCTCAAGTTCCCTCCATAAGGATTTAGTTGACTCCAGTTGCTCCTCCTCTACTCTGGATTTGTTCATCAGTGTTTCCTTTCTTGTCTCCAAGCAGCTTCTCATTTCGGGCAACATGGACTCCAGTGACACGACTGTCTCACACTTCCGGTGGTAGAGGATGCAACAGGACTGGCACAAGGTCCTACTACAATCTTTGCAGAAGAATCTGACAAACTCTTCCTTATGCTCCTGACATTTGACTTTTTTCCTCCCTCTGACCTTCTCTTTGACCTCCTCAGTCATATCAGACATGTCGTGATGTTTAATAGAAGGACTCCGTCTGTGTGCCTTGAGACAATTATAACAGAGAGAGACATCACATACTGGACACCAACTTACTGCTGGAGTCGTCTCCCCTTCGTCTTGGCACCAATTACAGTTGGTTGTGTCTGCAAAACATGATTTGTATTCAGATATATTCAACTGCTTAATAAGAATGTACTGATAGAAGTGAATTTATTTAAAACAATTTGAAGATTATAGGACTGGTCAATGATTAACGATACATGTCATCAATCAGCCTACCTCTAGCACCAGGACCAATAGTGTCGAGGAGACCCTTGAGTAGGAGGGTTGGTCTCATCTGCCCCGCCCACTCCTCCACAGGTCGGGAAGGATCTGGTACAGTCGTCAGTCTCCTGCAGAACGGACATGGAATCGACTTGGAACTGATGGCATCAGCTCTGGTTTTGCTATAACTAACAATACACTGACCACAGAAGGAGTGACCACAAACCAGAGTGGACGGGTCAGTGAAGATCTCGTGACAGACTGCGCACGTCAGGAAATGGTCTGACAGTTTCTTGGCACTCGCCATCTGGTAAAGTAAAAATAGGAAAATAGAATTAAAACTTGGATTCTTTGGATCAGATTATTTATATTCCTTCGCTAGTTCACACTGATGAAAGATTGAATAAGTTTGATATTATTGAAATACCACAAGCAAACTATTAAGCATTTACAAAGTGTCACACTGTGGAATTTATAAAGTTCTATCATCATATTAATTTTATAGATAGGATTAATGAAACAAAGAAAATTAATTGAATTTACAACATTTTTAGACTCAAATATGTTTATTTAAAAAGCAGTTAGGGTAATGAAATAAACTATATGATTAATGAATATCTAATATCAAATATATATAATCAGATGTTTTTTTCCTATATGGCAACGCGAAAGGCATTAACATTATGAACAAAAATTGTAAGATCAAAGGAAATATCTAAAGTTTTTGAAATTGTAATCCTTTTTGCACTATTCTCTCACGCAGAAACCCCTATTACCGATATAAGTATAAACTTACATTGAATGGAGTTGCATAAAATTAGTATTTGACCCGATTCCAAGCCTAAGCAAGTCTATAAAAAGACTTTAAAGCTTAATTTCAGGTTAAAATGAAGAAATTTCAATCTCCTTTTCATTTCTATAAGTATAAACTTACATTGAATGGAGTTGCATAAAATTAGTATTTGACCCGATTCCAAATTCATCAAATTTGCGTGATATGTGGTTTCTCGTTTGTGCCAAGGAAATTTCAGAAACGGGTGCCGAAATTGTAAGAAAGTATTTTTAAAGAAAAACTGCGTTTCGGTGATTTGGTAGACAAAACAATTTCGTAGACACGAAATCCGGTGAACTCGTAGACAAATCGTGCAGTGAATTCGTAGACAGGTTTTAAAACAGGATTAGAAGTAATAATAGCAAACCTTTATTTATCAAACTCAAGGATTCGAACACTAATAGGTTCGATTAAAGAAATAAAGTGAATAAAGACTATAATAGTCAGTTTTGTTGTATTTTGAAACTATTAAAGTAATCCAATATTCATGTGTTATTATCAATTTTTTTAGTTCTTGTTTGATCTTTTAAAAAAAAAGTTAAGGTAACAGGCCCTCCTCTCTAATGATTTGCCTTTCGTTTGACTGAACTAAAATGAATAATAAATCAATAATGTATGAATGATATACTATATCATTTACAAATGAATTACTGGTGTCAGTTATTATTTCTGATGCTTTGTCATCTTCAATATCTGAAAGTTATATTCAAGTTATGTTTCGATTACCTTTCCTATGTTGTAGTAGTCTGTAGGCCAGACCCTGAAATAAGGTAGAAGCCTAAGCAAGTCTATAAAAAGACTTTAAAGCTTAATTTCAGGTTAAAATGAAGAAATTTCAATCTCCTTTTCATTTCATTTATAATAAGTCTTTTAATTTTTCGATTTACTGATGCATTTTTCATTTCAGAGACTAATTGTTAGACTAATGTTGTAGGTGAAGGTTTAGTTTTGAATATTCACATATCTCGATCGATAACAATTTCACTTTGTCCCATTCTCCTGTTAGTATTGTAATATTTCATCTTTTGAAATTTTGTTATATTTAGATGTTTGTGTATATAACAATACAAACATTGCTATATAGACAAAAGTTCGGACTGAAAGAATTAAAACAATTTATTATGTAACATTCAATATTGATCACTATCATGAAGTTATAAGAATGTTTAACAATTTATGTGAGGGTCCGAAGTCGACATGACAAGGCCAAAATGCTGATATTTTCAGTATAGTATAAGTACTGGGTTTGATACAGTATATGCCACTACTGGTCCAGTGCCGCACCAGCGTTGATAAACCGTACCGGCCCGGTGATGGCGCACGATGCTTAATTGCTACCTGGGATGATATAAACTACTATACAAGATAATAATAATACAAAATAATAGCCAATATTGACTAAGAAATACAAATTTTATACTGTCTACGAATTCACTGTCTATGAACGTGTGTTGTCAACGAAATTCCCGTATCTACGAAATTTTTTGTCAACTAGATCACCGCAAGCCATTTCGCGTACTTCGTCCGCCCTTTTATCGGTGACCCGAACAATGGAAGTAACGCGTAATCTGATAGGTTATACTTCAATAGGTTGTTGGTTGGGAGTTCAAGGACGAATGTCAATCTGGTGACCCTTCTAGCGGGATAGTGTCAGATGTGAGTATCGCATATTGATGAGGGACAAATGTAAAGCGCGCGATACTTCATCTGATTTTAATCAGATTGATTTTGGGGTAAGACAATAAACATGCTCGTATGTTGAAGAATATACAATTGGATATATATTTTATACGTTGCTTGATTAAATTCCACTTACTAAGTAGCTTATAAGACTTTTACCAACGTATTGTACATATCAGAATAACATACTTTTCACAGCTGGCATTGCGTTATTCGAACTGATAATTTTCGCCCCAAAAACCAAACACCCTTCCTCAGAACTACATTGCCAAAGCTAACAAGGTTTTGGTTCCATGGCTTGGCGTGACTCACATGATCAGAGACAGACAGAGACAGACAGACAGAGACAGAGAGAGACAGTCAGACAGAGAGAGACAGTCAGACATGAATAGGTAACAGCAATAAAAATAACATTTTAGGCCTTACTCGCTAAATAGTTCCTCGAAATATTATTCTAAATCATAGTCCTTATGATAAATTGAATATTCGTATAGGTGTCCGAAATCAAACAAAGATGACATAATATGAAGTGTTCATTAAAATGTCGATAAATTGGAACATCTGTTATGTAAATTAACATTACAAAAAGTTTCTGACAGATCAATACCTAATCTCATAAACTTATATGTTTTCAGCTCTCACATCTGTGTGTTACAAGGTGGGCGTGTTGGTAAATATTGAACCCTGTACTACATCAAAACATTTTATCACGTGATACCTTGACAGAAGGTACCTGGATGCTGATTATATAATCGGCCTGTAGTCAGTTGATTTCTTATCTTCATATATTTCAAAATACAATATTTTAGAAATCAAATCCATAAAAAAGAGTTATTTCTTTTTTTTACTCGTACTAGTTGAAATAAAGTTGTCAATATCTTAAACGACATGCTAATAGTTTTTTGAACTGGTCATTAGTCTAAAATCAATTAGTACATCATGTAGCTTGCGTTTCACATGCAGATAAAAAATCGCTGCACATAAACAATAAAAATAAACCTTTGATAATTCCATACCTAAAATTTCGCGCATGTACTCTGAAGATTTAAAAAATGACAACTGAACTGGAAATTCGCCCTGGGAAAAATTATGAAATCAATGGTAAAGAGCAAACTATGTAATACTTCATAAGTAAATAGATAAACCTGTATGAAATATTTTAAAATTATTTTATTGCATTTCCCTAAATCTAAGTTTTAAAGGTAAACTCTCATTACAGGGAAATCTCAAGTTAGAAACTGCTGTCCATTCCTCTTTTCTAGTAGGAAACTTCTTAATCCCAAAATTAAGAAGCCATATTCCTATGCAATCAAAGTTAGTTGTGTAATTAGCGTCGACGTTAAAAAATATAATTATTCAAAGAGCGACAGTGATATCTGAGACTAGAATTTATTCGACTATGCATTTTGCACTATAAATTTTCAAAACGCGGTCATGTATGACTTTAATGACTTGAGATACATCTGTGAGGAGAGATTGGTCCTCAAGAATACAGGCACATTATTTCATTTAAGCACGTAAGTTTAATTGTTACGATAAATTTGAGTTTTGAGACCAAAATAAGGTTGATTTTGATTTTCACTGAAATCTAATAATTGTCATGCACTGGACAATACGAATATGAATATGTTCAGATGTTTTGAATGATTATCATCATTAATGACATTTGGCAAGTATGAAAACCAAATACAGTACTATAAAAGCTTTGAGCATCCCAATACATTTGTCTCCAAGTCTTTTCCCTGTTGCTTTAATTTTGAAACAACAAGCTCCTCATTGCATGACCAGCATCATTTGAAGCGATTTGTTAACTGCATGTGCAAAAAGTGCTACACGACGTCTTGATTAATTTGAGACTATTGGCGAGTTGAAAAAGCTATAGACGTTAAAAATATTTACGATTTCTCCCCAAAATTCCAATGAGCTTTATGATCAACATACAACTACTGATGACTAATTCTGGATTAATAATCGAAAAATATTAGTTTGACTTGTATAAGTGTATAAGTTGTATGCTTCTCCCGAGGGTAATACGGTCGGATGTACCATCTTTGTTGCGGTGTCGCCCGAGCCGGTATTTTTATCTTACCGTTATGTTTCACGTATTATTTACTTTGAAATAAAAATCCGCAATAAGTGACCTTATATTTATGGGGCTGGTGATTTGCCGAACTCGCAGAGGACAATAACAAAGATCAGCTGATTGATCAGCTGGTGTGTTTGCCGAACTTTGCGCCTAAGAGGGTTCACTTTCTTACAAATACGTTGATAATCTGAATAGTACAGTTCTGAAATATTGACGATGTTTGGTTCATTTTCACATTAGCTTGATTATTGAGAACTGAATAGTCACAAAAGAGGTCGTTTATGTTCAGATCTTCTAAGAAAATAAGCTGGTTTATATGTTTGAGTTTACTCGGAGTTATCGGCAGCAATGACGTCTCCCTTGACCTTGAACTTGTGACGGCTTTGACGGTACTTTCGAGAGAAGTTGGCTCGAAAGATTGAGTGGAAGGACGCATCCCGCATCATAAAGCGTGGTTCATTTGCATTTGTTTCCGGTTTGACACTTGTTGATAAACGGCAAGTGAACTCACATTATCTCCGCTAGCGCTAAAGTGTCCACATCCTCAAAACTAGTATTTTGCCCCTTTTCCGTCAGTTACTCTTTCATAATTTTGTCTGATGATAAGTTTGATTTCTTCGTATGGTCAGGAATCACTTTTGAACGTTTTTTCTAATATTTCTTTATGATAATGTGAAGCAAAGCGTTAATTTGTCGCCATTGTGAACGCCAGCTGACGAATGTTTACAAACAGACTCTTCACATCATTTGCATCCGCAACATTGTAAAGGAAAATTACGTTAACCGAAGCCGGCGTCGCTGTATAGAGCTTATATAACAGAGTTCGGCAAATAGCTGTTGTTATGGCAGCGGGTAATATTTTTTCCAGTTGTCACCCTCTTGGACGGGTGACACAGAATATTTTAAGTACAATGTTGACCAATGAAATTAAAGTATTTTACATAAAGGTAAGATAAACATTAATGGATACCTTATAAAAAATCATAGATAGGATATTCTGAAATATATGACGGTAAGAAATCAACTGACTGTCTCAGTTATCTAATCTGCACCCAGAGCCCACTTGCACAAAACGATTGTATCTCTACAATAGTTGTAACTCTGATTGTAAGGGAATTGTAGGTTTGCATCCCTCTTGCACAAAGCGATCGTAAGTCTACAATAGTTCTGGTCGCTTCTGTCCAGGTATCACGTGTCTGTTAGAAACCTTATTAACCATTGTTACTTTACCATTCATCATAAATGCGCAAATTTATCGACATGTTAAGACATGCTCAGAATAGGTAATCTTTGTTTGGTGACGGACCCCTATAACATTCAATATGTTATATAGACTATGAATTGAATTAATGTTGCGAGTCGTTATTCAGTCTGTCCAACTATAAATTTTCTTTGAACAATGTGTCACCAATTGTTACTTGATAATAAATCACAGTCTAATGTACATAGTTACAGCATTGTTAAGCATGTTTACTTATATATATGCCATGCTGTTAGCCAAACACTATTGAGACTGTTGAAACAAGACTTGTTTATAAGTCGAAATGTGATGCATTCAGTCATCACATCATAACATTTCGGGTACTACAGTTATTTATTTAATCACATGTCAGGGATGCTACGAAAAATATATTGGCCAAACAGAGTATCTGAGGGGAAGGGTGACGGTACACACACAACAAATTAGGGACCCAAAAACCCGCTATATACCCTTCAGTGAACACAGAGACTCGTGGGCAAAAAGACAGACAATGAAATTAACAATCTTTCCCTTTTATCAACTGTCAACAGATGATCATATGATGAGCAAAATAAAGAAAGAATTTTTCATTAAAAATACTTTCCATTATCAAACATGTAGAGCGTAATTTTACACAAGCTCTTTGACAAGTCCAGCATTGTGACATCATAATGACGTGACGTCATAGACAATATAATCATTCTCCCTGAAGAGTAAATCGAAACATGTAGGAGAAAATGCTGTATGCTGTTGTTTTTTTATCAACGCTTTAAACGTTGCAGAAAAACGTAACAAAAACACCCTATGATTTTACTGAAAAGTGAGAACTTGCAAAGTGAAAATAGCACAGACATGTTAAAAGCACGAAACCAGTCACTTAATCATCTCTCTTTACAAAACGACGTCCAATTGAGCTTTGATTACTGTTCTAATTGCTATCATTTAAAAAAAGCGAACATGGACGAACTAAAATATGAAAAGTACCAATATATTGCAATACGTATTGCAATATGCTTTTATGTATCGCAGTATTTTGCGATACAGAAATGAGGACCGATACCCATCCTCATATATATATATATATATATATATATATGTGTGAGAATTGTATGTTTCTTACTTTTGTGAGGTTTATATGACAATCGTAAAGATGAGATGTCCTTAGAAAACAATGTTAGCCTATTTTGTGTGGGTAAAATGATACCAAAAAAACCCCAAAGCAATATCGGCATATTGTTACAAAATAAATTTGGAATAGAAGATGTCCCCAGTCAAAACAGCAAAATATAACAAGACAATTGTATATTAATAACAATTTAATCAATCAAATAATAAACAAAGTATTCAAGATTACACTATCAAGCTAATACAAATAATTATACAATATCAAAATAAGTCACACTAATTAGCTAAATAAATATATTCACCAGTCCTTCAGAATCACACAGTTGATAAGTGTAGAAAGCAGTCAGTGGGTCTTGATAGGAGATAGATGAATCCGGCTTGTAAAGGTATCCAAAAATCAGTGGCACGGCAGATGATCGCAAAGTTGATTGTAAGAAGCAAGATGATTAAGAGTTATAATGCCAGCCTATATATAGGTTAGATACCTTCCAGAATGTTCTTTAAACTTCCTTGAAAATATCCAATCAGAAATGTCCAACTCAAGCAATCAAGAAATAATTAGAACATTCTAGAAATAGAAGTTTGTAGTAACTGCCAGCTTAGACTATCAAAACAAGTGTGTGTGACCCACTAAACAATATAACAATGTTACACAATGTTAAACTCTTAAACAATGACATACTCATAACAATATTGACATTTCAGGTTCATAGCCTATTTTAATTTAATTGTACATGTATCATCAGAAATACAGTTGTAAGATCTGTCAATATTCAAAACAGTAGATACTCGTGCTTACACATATAATTTTGGTTGAGAACAAATATTTGAGTAAGGAGTAATGACGCCGATAATTCAAAATGATGTATTTGTACATGCAATACAAAATCAGATACGCGTAATTAAATCCTAGCCTCTCTTATCTTACGCCGCGTACCATATAGGCCAGTAAAAATTTCCCCAAATTTAAGTGAACAGACAAATGACTTGAAAAAATGAAAGATTACATGTCCATTACCCTCAGAAAAAAACCCAACCAAAATCAACCATGGGCAAAAATATTTGTGGCCACTTGAAAATGTACCTAAAAGTTGTGCAGAGGCCTCTCAATATAAGATCAGTTGTGTGACTACCATCGCCTGAGTTATCTCCCTTCATAGCAACTGCTAAAATGGCTGACATTGTTGTTGACAACATAAGTTTGGAAGCGGTATATTATGACTTTTAAAATCAAAATTGTGAATATTTTTTATGGGAAATTATTTTGACTAGGGATAAAAGGTTTAGTCTATGCAGATACCATAAAATAATCAGATCTTTAGTGTTTGATTTATCTATGTTTAAGCTTTCTGAATATTGACAACTTCTACTTCATAAAAGCCTTTTCTGTGAGAAATTAGTGTGAACTACTACTGTTATGATAAGGAAAATGTTAAAGGAGATGAATTACATTCAATTTCATTTGAAACATTGTATAGATAAATTGCGGGGGAAACGTTCACACACCTCTAAAGAGTTAAGCATGCAATCCTACTGATACTACTTTCTCGCCAACTGCTTTCTTATGAAGAAAGCGTCTGTTGATCAGTATTTTTGTACGACCATTTGAAGTTAACATCAACTCAATTTAAAAAACGATAATGAATTTATTATAGACCATACATCAATTTGATTTATTTAACTTCATTATGTTTCTATCAGTCAATTTTAGCATTAGACAATACCAACTTGGGTTATTCAAGTTCAAAAAAATATTCATATTAATATATAAACAGAAATTAAATGATTTTTATATAACTGTAAATTTATCTCCCTTGTATCTTAAATAATGACCAACCTACAATGACAAATGTTCCTCTAATTGGAAAATTCATGGGCAGAGGGCCCTCTTCATCTCAAAAGTAAATAAGGATATACTAATAAATACACAAATCACTTCAGATATATTATAAAATTGCAATCAGTTATGTTGAAAATATTACTTAGATGAAAAATACATTATGTCTGTAAACTTTCCCACATGAAATGTTCTCAAATTGCAAATGCTTTTTACAGAAACATTTGTCTCAAAAGCCTCTTTCAATCACATGTATTATAACAGATGAACTAAAAAAAAATTCAAGCACGCATGGTTGACTGAGTATCACTCAAATAATTTGAAAGGTATGATAGTTTGATAATTTGATATAAACAACGAATGCACAGATAATGCATATACAATTCACAATTCAATAACAATGCTTATACTACATTTCTTAAATTGATTATGTCATAAGAGTGCTTTAATAAACAAATGTCATCCCTTATCAATTCAGAGTTAAGGTAATTTCAAAAGCTGCGCACATCACATTTATCCGTTTTCAACTGTTCATATGTTTTAGTGCACAATTGACTAGAAATGTAAATATCTCTAAGCTGACTGTCTTAAATTTAGTCATTGTTGATAACAGGTCAGTTGCAAAGGATAATAAGTATTTTACTGTCTCTATTGAAAGTTAAAATGAGTAAATCATATGCCTTAAGGTAGCCAATTTGGACCTAAAATGCGTGCTATAGTACCTTTAAGTGCCTGATACTCTGCAGATGCTGGACAATCGTCATTGTCTTAAAAATCATATGAAATTTTAATGGATCCAGGAAGAGAAGTTAGACTATTTCATTCTTCAAAAAACATTGTCAAAAGGGCAATATTATTACCCTTGTTAGAATAATCAATAATCTGTACCTGATGAAACTGTCAAATATGTTTTGTGAAAGACAAGTAATTTTTAGCAAGGGGTAGATAACAAGTATATCTATATAGCTATATAGTTGTCATCAGTTATTTACAACATCTGAAAATAGTTAATAGATTCAAATTCAGGTAAAGACTTTCATTCTTTTAAGAAGGTATTTAATAGGTTATACAGTGCTGTCGCGTAAAGCTATGCACCTAAGAGATACATGTTCATTCTTCCGATAAAAATACAGTATATAGGATAAAAAAAACTGTTACTGTTATCGAACTTCACTGATAATATTAAGGTAAAATATACATGTTGAAATGTGTTTGTCAGTGACAATGAAAGTTTTCAAACGACTACGTAATAGATACATGATGACACAAGGGGTGTATACGAAATATCAGCGAGCTATCATCTCACGAGGGGGTGTATACGAAATATCAGCGAGCTATCATCTCACGAGGGGGCGGAGCCCCCGAGTGAGTGATAGCAAGCTGATATTTCGTATACACCCACTTGTGTCAATCATGTATCTGTTTTATCCAATGGGTAACCCTTTGCTCTATGCGACCTTTAACCTGACATCATTTCTCTAAGTGATTATCGACTAAATTGAATCAGTCGGAAGAAGTAGCCCAAAGAATACTGACCCATAATGTTCCTCCTGGCGCCAAATTTGATCTGATAAATAACTCCAAAGTAAGGATAACCTGATCGACTTTCAACGGGCTTTCGTTTTCCCTTACCCAAACAAGCATGTATCTTAGTATTACTAAATTAATATATTACTGACCTGTCTTTTGCCGTTTTTTTCATTGAGTGAGAGAGGTGTTAATTAACGCGCCTGAGCAGGCCGCCATTCGCTGCGTATTTCATAAAGATATCTAATATGGACCAAGTGGCATTGTTTACATTCAGTGAAATTTTGTTTACAGTTTTGTCATCAGTGGTCTTTTCCTCTCTTTTATGTATCAAATGGTAAATCTATAGATGGCCGAAGAGTGTGAATTACTTGAGTACTCAGATTTCTTTCACAAACAATTGTTAGTTTTCTTGGGCGCAAGTAAATTCCTATTATCATTGATGACTTACAACCTGTTCGTTGCGTTTCACGATTAGCTTGATATTTGTTGTTTGAAATAATTGAGAAAGAGTGAAGTGTCTGTAATGTTTTTGTTTTGATGCCTGTCGTCACCGAGCAACTTCCTTTCCATTGATCTCTGGCTACATTCCTCAATGTGCAACAATGTTGAAATGGCTCAAGGTCGTCGGCCAGATGTGCCTAGCTCCGCCCTATAACTGCCCCTTTCCTTCACGATTGCCGAATCAAAAGGTCGGAAATAAGTGTTGGCGATAAATTCGTGACGTATTAATTATAGGTTGAGTTTTATTGATGCATGATTTATCATTGCGTAAAGATCAAAAGGAAATAAGCCGCCCATTGGATAACAATAGGTTGGCATGTGTGGTCTAAAGCTGTAGTACGCACGCAGGGTTTGAATACACCTAACATTTCCAAAATTATGATTTTGATAGATTTTTAAACTGTTTTCTGAAGTCTATGTAAGAACAATCCGATAGTCAGATCAATATTTTGGTTTCCAATGAGAATTGTTATTTGGGAAGGCAAACTGTTTGATGACGACATGTTTGCTAGGAAATTTTGTCAGTATTAACCAATTTTGTGCCACAAATCAACATTTAAGTGCTTTTTATCCTTTCAAAAACTTCATGATATCTTCCAAAGTGCCTAAAGATGCAAAGACATAAATCTATTACAAGCTTACACTCATCCTGATTTACTAGTTTAAGTTTTGTGCGAGTGCGTATCTTTACCCTCCGCGTATCTGCACCCGACACGGCTGTACCTTGAGATTGTAGATAATAGATTGGCTGATAATCTGTAAGTCAGACATTTTGAAGATCAATCAGGGGCAGTGAATTCAAGAATTTCACATTTCACAAGGATTTACCCCCCCTAAAATAAAAAACCTATTCACCCATAGTTAATTTAATTGTGAATTTCATCAGGAATAAAATTACATCATTAGATTTACTTGTTATCTTTGATATACAAGTCAAATGCATATTCCTGTATTCTAGATATGTCAATACAGAATATATTTTTCAACAAATATATTTTTCATAAAAGTATTCTGATTTTCTATATTAACACCGTTAGCCCAGCCCAGAAACCGTCAGACCATTTCCTGACATGCACCGTCTGTCACGAGATCTGCACTGACCCGTCCACTCTGCATTGTGGTCACTCCTTCTGTGTTCAGTATATTGTTAGTTTTACCAAAACCAGAGCTGATGCCATCAGGTCCAAGTCGATTTCATGTCCGTTTTGCCGGAGACTGACGAATGTACCGGATCCCTCCCGACCTGTGGAGGAGTGGGCGGGGCAGATGAGACCAACCCTCCTACTCAAGGGTCTCCTCGACGCTATTGGTCCTGACGCTAAAGGTAGGCTGTTGGATGACATGTATCATTTATCAATAACTAGTCCTATAATCTTCAAATTGTTTTAAATTAATTCATTTCTATGAGTACAATCTTGTTACAAAGTAAGATATATATGAATGTCAATTGTGTTAACAGAAACAACCAACAGTAATTGGTGCCAAGACGAAGGGGAGACAACTCCAGCAGTAAGTTGGTGTCCAGTATGTGACGTCTCTCTCTGTTCTAATTGTATCAAGGCTCACAGACGGATTACTTCCACTAAACATCATGACGTGTCTAATATGACTGAGGAGGTCAAAGAGAAGGTCAGAGGGAGGACGAAAGTCAAATGTCAGGAGCATAAGGAAGAGTTTGTAAAGTTCTTTTGCAGAGATTGTAGGAGGACCTTGTGCCAGTCCTGTTGCATCCTGTACCCCCGGAAGTGTGAGTCGGTCGTGTCTCTAAAGTCCATGTTGCCAAACATGAGAATCACTTTGGAGACAAGAAAAGACACATTGATGAACAAATCAAGAGTAGAGGAGGAACAAGTGGAGTCATTTGAAACCCGATACAGGGAACTTGAGGCAAACAAATCATCTATCCAGTCTCAGATTCGATCTACAACACAGAAAGTAATTGACATTGTGAAGAAAAAGGATAGAGAATTACTGGACACACTGACTGAAGTCACAGATAAACAGATTGATCAACTTAAAGCAGATATGAAAACAAGAGATATGGCTTGTTACATCTACAATCAACAGGTCGAGTTGATAGATCAGGCTCTGAAATCTCAGAGCGAGATGGAATTTTATGGTGTGTACCAGGCAAGTGAGTCTGAGGCTGCAGAGTCTGTAGGAGAGGTAAAGAAGAGAAGACCGAAGACAAGGATAGATTTCTCACAGGATGTTGATAAACTAGAACGAGTCTTGAGCGAATTGGGGGAGATTCAAGTACTTGATGTTTTTGATCTGGACACTGTGTCTTCACCTGTACTCAGCCACACTGTAGACTGCAGAACCAAAGTGGATCAAGACAAACCACAACTTTTTGATATTGTGAGCATAGCAGTAAAAGGTTTCGATACAATCATTGTCAATGACTACAATAACAATTGTATCAAATCTTTCTTCAAGAGAAAAATTCAACAGAATCACAGCCGACTGAGTATGAACAGTCAACCATTCTGTATTACAAAGCTAAATAACATGTATGATCTGTACCAGTCAAGTGAGTCTGAGACTGCAGAGTCTGTAGGAGGCGTGAAGAAGAGAGGAACGAGGACTAGGATAGAGTTCTCACAGGATGTGGACAGACTAGATAAGGAATTGAGCGAGATGTCACTGGGGAAGATTCAAGTCCTTGATGTATTTGATCTGGACACTGTATCTTCAACTGTACTTAGCCACACTGTGGACTGCAGAACCAGAGAGGATCAAGAACAACCAATAGCTTTGGATATTGTGAAAATGGAAGTCAAAGGTTCAGATACTATCATTGTCAATGACCTAAATAACAAGTGTATCAAATCTTTCTTCAAGAGAAACAATAAACAGCATCACAGCCGAGTGAGTATGAAAAGTGAGCCAGGAAATATTATTCAGCTAGATGACAAGATTGCTGTCACCTTACCTCTCTCTAAAGAAATAGCAGTAGTGTCGGTGACCCCTGACCTGACCCTCGACTCGACCATAACAACACAGAAGCAGTATCGTTGTCTAACTGCTCTGACGCCGATAACACTGGAAGCAGGTTCTGTCTCTCCTCCTTGTGTAGATATCATAGATGAGAGTGGTAACGTAATGCGCTCCATCTGTCCAATACATGATGGATGGAAAATAACACAGACACCCTGCTTCCTCAGTACCACAAGACAAGGGAACATTCTGATGTCTAACCGAGGGACCAAGTCTGTGGTGTGTGTGACTCCCCAGGGAGAGATGTTGTTCAACTACTCCCCTACGGGAGACAGAGCACTGGGGTATCCAGCAGGCATCACCAGCACTTCTAAAGGACTTCTACTCGTGGTGGATTGTGAAGGAGACATGGTGATAGTGCTGAGCGAGACCGGTGATTTTATTAGAGACCTACTGACATCAGAGAACGGGATTTGTGATACTGGGGGTATAGACTGGGATGAGAGAGAACGAGTATTCGTCACACACCATGGTGAAGATGAAAGTGTCTTTGTCCAAGTGTATATGTATCATCCCAACTGCGGATCCGCCCGATCTTAAGATGGGACGCGTCCCAACTTGGGATTCCAAGTTGGGACGTCCCATCTTAAGATGGGTCGGGGGATACTAAAACATGTTAATAATATTCATATTTTATAATGAATTGTGTCAGTAAAACATGTTTTTAGATAATTTTGTTCTATTCTTTTCATATCTACGAAGAAAATTTGATTTGATGTTCATTTACTTTACTTTCTGACTCGGTTTCATCTGTTATCGAGTACGAACGATTTAACACTACTCGAACAATTATTCAAAGTCCCATAACTGATTGAATAATATTTCTTAAGCGACATTACAAAATCAGATCAATATATAGATTTATATTTAGATAATAGTTTTTTAGTTGTTTCTTAGTTTCTTTACAAAAAGGTGGTATAAACTTTTAACAAACAAAGATATGAAGTTATTCTAATACAGATCCAAGTTTTACAACACTAGTGATAAATTGCTTTTTTAAAAATATATATTTAAAAAACGTACCGGATACAAAGAAATGAATAATCCATGCAAAAACCTTCTATAAGCAGAAATTAAGGTACTCTCCATCGTTAGAATCCAGCACTGAATACACTGAATGTGCTAATGTGACAGCTTGGTATGACAGAGGACGAATGATTGGGCACCAATTTGCCCACCGTATGTTTTGTTAGGCTAAAACAACATATGGAGACACCATAAGCCCATGTTGTTTTAACAAATTATTA
This sequence comes from Phorcus lineatus, assembly GCA_921293015.1. Taxonomy (NCBI): domain Eukaryota; kingdom Metazoa; phylum Mollusca; class Gastropoda; order Trochida; family Trochidae; genus Phorcus; species Phorcus lineatus. The sequence goes on from OV121090.1 coordinate 10,975,846, forward strand.
TCTTGTTTATATACTTGGCGACTTGGTTGATTGTATCAAATGTAAAAAAATTAAAAGTTCCTATTATCAAAGTCTGGTTCCCCAACATTTTAGATATTTTCCACTAGTGCCAACTTAGGGCTTGAATATTCCCTAGTAAATCATATCAATATACTAAAATCTATCTTAACGGCGACAAATCTTTGTCACAGAGTGTTGACGAATTCCTAATAATATCTGTTTATCATTTCATAAATGATACCAAACGATTTTTAAAGCTCTTTCCTAAAATTTGTACCAAATGTAAGGTAGACAAAGCTTAATATAAATTTGAGTTTAGTAAGAATAATTGCAAATGTATATTTCCATCAATGTACTTGATATCTTAATCATTTCATTTTTTTTGGTATATATATTCTGAATTTTGTGTAACACATGTTTTATGGAAGTAAAATACTGTTTAAATAATAGTATTATACTTACTAACCATCATATGATTACACATACATGTATTGCATATTCTCATACAATGAAATATGATAATATTTTACAATAAGAATGACAGTTTTTATATAAAATTTGTATAAGAAATGACAGTTTCTATATCAAATTTGTATAAGCAATAACAATATGAATCATTTAGTCCTCTGAAGATAACACATAAGAACACGTATGTCAGCACAAAATAACTCGATAAATGTTAGTATATCAATAAAACTTCGTTGATGTGTATTTAGAAACAAAATGCCTTTTTTCGGGGGGACATGTTAAGCAGCATATCTAAGATAACAAAACGATTAGTAGAGTAAACTTTCAGCTGTAAAACAACAATATTACACTGAAATGTAATTCTTCCCTCTCACCTACTCATCTTATTTGACTTAGTTGATCAGTTGATTAACTTATTAGCAGTAACAACACACAACAATTCTCTCAATTCAACGCTTCTAACAAGCCTAGATAGACGCTTGTACATATAAAAACAACCTTTTCATACTGATCGAAATCATATGTTACCTCGGGTTAAGTAGAAAAAAATAATTTTACTCAACTCTGTACCCTGGTTTGTGTCAAAAAATCTTGTGACGGTCAACAAAGTTTATTAATGAACTCAAAGTCAACAAACTCCGTTTATAACCTTCTTGTAGTATTGATAAGAAATGAATTGAAATATTGTATTTCTAATGATGTTAGATTTCATTTTGATTACTTTACATGATAATCGTTCTGTTTTTGAATATATTCAGTTTGGCCAAAAATCTTTCATCGAATAACAATACAATAACAATAAACATAAACATTCGATCACGTCTGCTTCCTATCAGTGATATTGCGGATAGGGGGCAATGCCTTGATAAATAAGAATGATAATCATTGACTAAAACAACAAACGCTTGGCGTGTACCTTTGTAGTGTTACAAGCATGCTCATGTACAATTGGTACCCATTCTTGTCACTAATTGGAAGGTGACACACAGGTATTAGTGTCATAACCGAACCGGATGTTTACCAAAATACCTTCTTTCTGATCCCCTCTCCCCCCTCCACCCACCCTTCTCTGAACTACCAAGCAGGTATGTTTGCCATTTGCACCACGACACTGATCAGATCAGGTTCGATCGGAAATAGGAGGAGGCATAACTGGATTTATTTACTGGACATCTTTTAAGCATTGACGGAACACCACTTATAGGTTAGTGATTATGAATTATGTTTAAGAAACATAAAGTCTTACAATCGACTATCAAACACAATGAGTACATTGAAATCATGCTTATGTGTAAGAATTTGAACTGATTAGAAGGCATTAGCATTCTTGGTATTCACTAAGAGTAGGTTTTGAGTGTATATATATTTTTTTTGTGCTTAACATGCTGTCACAATTATAGAAATTTAAGAATATAATGAAATAATTTATAAAATTTTGTATAAGAATTACTTTTGCTATCCTATTGTACCATGATGAAAGACTCGTATGCGATGAGAGATAGATATAGCCAATACGTCATGAAAATCAACATAAAATCAAAATATCTTTCGAGGGCCTTAAAGCGCTTATCTAAATGATACATGTTATCATTTTATTACTAAATTCAACATTAGAATAAGAATATTATGAACATGTTAAAGTATTCGCTGTCCCATCTCAAGATGGGACGTCCCAACTTGGAATTCCAAGTTGGGACGCGTCCCATCTTAAGATGGGACGCGATCCCAAGTTGGGATGATACATATACATTAGAGTAATGTGTTAAATCGACACAAATAATATGGACACTTATATACATCATAATTTGAATAAGTGAATAATGAAATGTCATTCTTTCATACCGTTACTTGCCGAAAGAATGAGACGTCAAGCAGGCATCACCAGCACTGCAACAGGACATATACTCGTGGCAAATTATCATGGATACAAGGTGATAGTGCTAAATGAGTCTGGAGAGTTTGTGAGAGACCTCTTTGTGTCACAAGCATCTGCACAGGACAAAAAGTAGTGGAATCCATTTACCGGATTCCTTCCGGATACCCACGGATCCCTGCTAATTTGGTATACAGGGATCCGGTGACGGATACCTCAACGGATCCCAGATCCGGCCGGATTCCAACGGATACCTTAACGGATCCCTGCAAATTTGGTATACTGGGATCCGGTGACGGATACCTTAATGGATCCCGGATCCGGCCGGATTCCAACGGATACCTTAAAGGATACCAAGTAGTTGAGTTTACAGGAATCCGGTGACGGATACTCGCCGGATCTCTTCCTCTTGCTAGAATATACAAGAACTGAACTATGAAAGCTTTACAACTATAATTCAATTTATCTTTTATATAAATACTGGCATTCCCTTTATTGATTACAATTGATGATTGATTGAGTACCCTTACCTGATGAGATATTTGTTTGCAAAATTGTTAAATAATAATTGATAATTACTTATGTTAGGGTAAATAAAGAATTACCTACTCAATTATCTTAATAGGTTTTAGAAGGAAAAGTTACTTACTTATTAATTTTACTTACAGTATCTGCCACTGTGTTATGTGAATTATGATATACACATCACGGTTTAAAATATCATCTAGTGTCAAATAACATGGACTTATTTTCTGCACTTAGTCACACAGCTCTGTTTGAAATTCAAGACAAACTTTGCTAAAAAATTTTAAGTAATAACACATTTTATTTTTATCTATTTTTTTTGGTGAGTCAAAAGTAGACTTGAAGTTGGTGACTTGTGACTTCTGTGCTTTTCCAGATTTGTTTTATCAACTGTACACATACACATACATGTCCAGTTATGTTCCATTTCTTGTCAGTTCTAAACAATTGATAGAAACTGCAATGATTATTAAGACAAGACCATATTCTTTTTCTGTCTCTGCTTCATAGTCACCTAGCTGCTTACTAGGAGTCTGAAACAGTAAAAGATATTTGGTAATCTTATAATAAAAGATTTGATGAATTCTCATTTAACCAATAGGTAATTGGTGATTGATTGGCTTGGCCAATATGATTGTAGACAATGAGTAAATATGAAATTAAAACTTATTTCCAATACTAATGATGAATAATTCTGTCTTTTTTTTCAACAAATGCTTGAGGCAACAACATACTGGTATGTTTTATAAGACCAACTATATTTATCACATGAATTCTTTATTTTGAGCATTTGCATTCATGTGCTTTGCTGATATGTCTCCAGTATAATTAAGTCATCCTGGTTTGTGTTACCTAGCTAATTAATTAATTTAATCTTTTTATCAAAACTATTTCAAAACCAACAACAAACTTGCTCAACTGAATACTTTATCACTGATCATCTAAAGAGTAGCATAGAAGATTGAAACTGTAGTACTAGTATGTCACCAAAGATAGTCAATTAAAATCACAAATATGTCAACAATATGATTCAACACACATTCATGATGAAACATACGTGTGTGCCTGAACAAGGGATGAATGACTTTCACGCGTTGAAAATGGATTAAATTTTTAAAAACAACGTTCAAGACATATTTCTCATTTAGCCTAGAGCTTTAAAATTACCAATTCCCAGTTTCACAAACAGTGTTTTCCTTACTTCAGAAAATTTCTAAGGGTGGCAACTCTGCGCTCCTCACCTTACCTTAATTGCGTACCGCTAATAGATTATTTATCACAAAATTTATCGAACGAGGTCTTAAATATCATGCATGTGTATCTGTTTCTTATATGTTTGGTGAAGGTAAGAACGACATCTTTAAATCAAGGCAATATTGAATTGTATACGTTAGCTTTAAAACCGTTGTCGTCACACTTGAATGAACTCACTTAAGCACACGTACGCCACCTGCATGTCGGTTAATTCATAAGTCACTTTGACAATTAAACAGGTGGGATGTGTTAGTGTCCGTTAAGTAAGTAAGTTCGTTCGGCTTTTGTATGAGGTCACGTTTTATTTGATGTATGTTAATATCAATTTGAAAAGATGCTCCTTTTCATGAAATATTTTGGGGCTCGGATACGATCTTAATACCATATATCTTGATATCATAATCAAAGATGCCTAGCGGTTAGAACAATCGAAAAAACAATACTTTATCAAACAATATCTTGATATCATATTAAAATTCATATAGTCAACCCCGAGTTCTTACTAGGGATAAATTTATAAAGATAACTAGTATTCACACTTTATGCGCTCTATTCATAGAAGACAAAATAATAAGTTTCAAGAATACTAAAATATGATCTATCAAACACTCTCAACTACTCGTTTGCCTTCTGTGCGTTAATGACTTTCCCCTATTTACTGTACGATTTGGCGTTCGTTTGTTCTTATTCCATAATTCTTCTCTCTGACAATACGATTCTCTATCAATTCACTTTTAGGAACCCTTCCATTTAAACTAGATAAAAAGATAGGACAAAATCCATTTTACAGGCGATTTTTTAATTTCTATACTAAAATTAACTCGAAATCTCTAGCAGTATACATTATCTATAAAATGTTGATCTTACTCTTAGTTTCTGCAGCTAACATGTAAAACGATTTCATTTGTTCTGAAATGTGAAAAATAAATCTGAATAAATAAATAGCAATTGCTTTGCGTCAATCTGATTCGCTGAACACGGTAATAGAAGTTCAGTTCATACCTCCATAAACTTAATTTCGTGACGTCACATCATTTTAAGCCACGCCCATCGACGGAACTATTTGTAAACAAGTTACGTTTTTCTAAAAATAGCAACACTTTGTGCAATGCCACTTCTTGAAAGTAGGTAAATAAAAAATTAACATAATTCAGTATGAAATAATTATTGTTGTCAAAGGTTCTAAAGGTAGTCCTTTTCATAATAAACAAGAGAGCTCAATCAGAAATTACAACCGATCGTGTTCCACCCCACAGAAGGCAAATGTCATTGATCAATGCTCTCGCGGCCGTTGCAGGGAGGTTGGCAAAGTAATGTCGTTAAGTTCATGAACAGAGTTAAGCTTGGCTCCTCAACAAGTTTAAGAACTGTGTACTGTTTAATCAGATTCCGTTAGATCGAGATCATAACACTACCAGTATATGGCATCTACGAGGGTAAATTCGGCTGGTTTCCTCTCCGAGTTCTACGTTCGCGATTTGTGTTTACAACTGTGAGAACTACCAATGTCAAGGCCACGTGTGACGGACGTCCGATAAGTTCATGGCCACATGCGTTATAGATTTTCATTGGCTGATGAACGTTTTGTAGGCGGGGCTAGGGATCCGATGACGTTTTGATTGACATTTTATCTCTTTCATGCTGTTGAGCGTTGAATTCATTCGCGTATATAGTGCAGCTCTATTTGGTGCAAATATGTATATTTAGAGCAATAAAATGTTTTAAAAACAACTAGTATGTATATATTTATTTATAAGAATTGATTTCAACATTTATTAAACGCTACGCGGATTCACACAGTTTGCACATCGGTTTTTAAGTTTATACCTCCATGAACTTAATAAATGTTGAAGTCAATTCTTAAATACTTGATTAAACTATTTGTGTGTGTGTGTTACTATGTTCGGACTAAACCAACGATATTTTGATGAATCCATCAAATAGTTAATACAAAGCGCCATGAATATAAGAAATATTATAGTAGGTCTAATAAACTCTGATGACATCCATCAGGCTCATGTAATTATACATGCACCTTTGTTTGTTGCCGCATTCAAATCAGCAACGGGGGGGCGGCATAAAACTCCTGTGTATTGACAAGCAATTAGGTCGGAGAAAAAAGCTCTCTCTCTCCTGGAACCGTTACATGTAATGTTATTTACCGAAAGAAAGGAAGAGGGTGTATTTATTTGAAATCGTTTTAATTATTTTGTCTCTTGAGAAACTATTTCTTCTGTGTTCATAAATATCATTAACCATAAACATAAACATAAACATATTTTTGATATTGTAACAGTTTTTATGAGGAACTGAACCACTCTAATTCATTATTAAGTATAATTGAATATTGCATATAGATATATATCATATATCGTCGGAGGTTTTTTTAGTAATTATGTAAAATTTATGTTCTATATTTTTGTCGTATTCTTATCAGTCATAAAACTGGAAGATAATTCGTCTTCCATATGACATATTCACTATATGCACATTCTTCAATTATATTCAAGTTTCTTTATTGGTCACAGTATACACATGCATTCTATGAATATGATAGAAAAATGAGTGTAAGTCTATATAACGATCAGTGGGTTAAGTCGTGAAAGTTCGGATTATAACAATCAGAAATATTTCGTGATCTTGAAACACCCGAGTGATTCCGATTGCAAGGCAAGCTCCTCGCACGTTTTGTTGCTAGCGCTGACACGGAGCTTGTACAACGGAAGTCGGGACTTGTCAACATGACCCCAAAGTTTTCTCGCAGAAGAAATCGCGAGTTGATATCATCGATGTTTTGATAATTCTCTACATACCAGATGACATCAAACTTATAGTGTGACAGAAGACTGACGTCACGGAAATTTACCAGGTTAGTATTTTTTTTATTCATATCGGCACTGTTTATAAGGCCATGACAGATTGTTGATTGTCATGAATCGCGACGATGTCATAAAGTGTATGAACGTCGATACTGAGTTTATTACTCTAATTAGCAACGCTAGAACGTCAATACACATGATAGTAGATATCCCGATTCTGAAATTAAACTTTTGATTCTTGTCACTTTGAGAAATGTATCAATACCTCAAGCTCGAGTAACCTGCTTCTTTAACGAAAATAAATAGCTGTTTTCAACTTTTGATGATTTTTTTTGCATTTTAAAAGTAGTCGAAGATTTTTGCATATTTCTTTGATTTCACCTGTGTTCATGTTAGTTGTTATAATCATGATGGTACATGCCACAACGTCCAGTTTTACTATTTACAGATAAATTCAACTTCAGTTCATGTGCGATGAATACGAACCCAAAGTTTAGATCTTAAACCTATCTGTTGAAGCTTGCCGATCAATAAAAACAAAACATCTTAGTCAATAAAAAAATTAATTAAACATCCCACTTCAATCGACACATGGCTGGAAAGATAAAACATTTGGCTAATATATCCAACCAGTTTTTTGTTTAGAAAATTATACCAATATAGCTAGGTTATATTTCATAAAATTTTAGAGAAAAAATATCAACTTCATTTCCCTCCAAGTCATTAAGTAGTCAAGTATGAGTATAACCTTTTTGTAGCCTACAGTTTATTGCCTGAGAAAGGATGATTTCACCCACTTTTGTATGTGGGTCATGTTTATATTTGAGGTTGAACAAAATACAAATATCTTAGTTGACTTTCTCGTTAAATTTCTAAAAAAGAATTAATGGGAGACTTTTATTTAAAACAATTCAGTCATACTTGGAACTGCCGTGATATCATGTTCTGATAAGTTTTGATTACAAAATGCTTTATAGTGTGTTTCACCCCAAAATTGATTTATATATATACACGAAGGACTGGGAACTGTCATGATATCTCATCTTCTGATGAGTCTTGATTGAAAAATGCTCTTTAGTGTGTTTCACACCATACTTTCTTTTAAACTCTTTAGAAAAAGGCTTGGAACAATAGAATAAACATTTTCCCATACAGAAATTAAGTTCTTCTCATTAAATTGTTTTTTATTGTATTATTCACCATTTCATATATTCAGTTTCAGTATGGATTCACAGGATCAGGATAATGTGTGTTGCTGTGAGTTTGTTCCCACAAGAAATCAAGTTAGGCCAATGTCCAACTCCGATCCAAAGCCATGAAATGGAAATGTTGATTTGAAGAGCTGGGTATGTTAATGTGTTTATGGATTCAAAGTCACTTTAGTTTTGTTTTGTTATGCAAATAAAACCATAAAATTATCAGTTACAGTGAATACTTACTACCATATGCTAAGGTTCATTTAATCTTTCAAAACATGAAAGCTGGTCAAGGTAGCATGACCTATGAAAATCTAAAGATGCTGCAGTGTCATTGTTAGTTCAGAAAGGTTTCAGCTTTTATGGCGAATGGTACTCCTATGGTGTCTGATTTCTGCCTTTGTCTTTGCCTTTCTGTCTTTGCTAATTTGTGATATCCCAAACTAGGGTGAAGTAGCAAAGACGCGATGCGAAATAGCGAAGTAGCGATGCAAAATGGCAAAATGGTGATCCGAAATAGTGAAAGGGCGATGCGAAGTAGCGATGCAAAGTGACATATCAATACACACTAGTTCTTTTCTAAACGTTAGTCATCTTCCCATTTGGGGGCGTGACTTGCTCCAATGACATGCTATTTTAGATAGGCCTTGCATTATTTCCCCAATTTTCTTATCCTGCCATCAACTTCAAGGCTACTGCAACAAATCTTGATAATCCAATGAGAAATGTTATGAGAATTGCAAGTTATTTCCATTTTGGACACTGCTCTAAAAACACAATTATTGACAGGGAAGCAGCAAGGTTTAGATTAGCCAGTGAGGAAGAATTGCGCAACTTGAAGCCATGGGGAAAAGTTTTATTCGATCTTCTTTTCATGATAACTCATAGTATCTTTTGTGTGCAAATGCAAAGGTGTTTATAATGCAGACTGGGTGTTCAGTATTAACACTGGCAGGTCCAGCTGTGTACACAGGATATAATAGTAATTTGATTTTTCTTTCATAGTGAAGTCACTCTTTTAAATTGCAATTTATCATTACAATACATATACAAATGTGTCAATCTAAAAATGGGATCAAACCTGGGACTGTAGTTTTTTTTTCTGAACTGGCTAACCATTAAAAAGTATCAATAAACATGCCAAAAGTGTGACAGGATTTCTGTTATAGATGATCATGTTAATCATCAAAAATCTTAGTTTTGTAAGGAATATTTTTATCATTTATGACACAAAGGATTGATTTTCACCTCAAAGATCATTATTGACAAACAATATTTACTATCTTAAAGCTTAAGTTGATTCAAATCTTGGTGAGTCAGTTTAGTAGACATTTTCCATTTTTAAAATAGGAAAGTTGAGTAGATCTTTAAATGATTATTCTATTATTCATTGAAATAAACCATCTCTCTTTTTGTGTTAAGGATATTAAGATGTTCTTCCTCTACTAAAAAGTAAAGGGGCTTTACTGTCCACTTTAAAGGTAGTGATTGATAAAATATAATAAAATTCATCTGGTAATAAGTAATAAGTATTCAAACGAGCAATGTTTATGGCACAATTGTATAACCCAAATGTCATTGTATAAAAATCAAATCAACTGGTCTGTCAAGCCACTTTTTGGAATACACTAGCTCGTTAGGCCTGCTGGCCTTACATCTGACTAGTTTGCCAGTAATTGCATGTTTATTGAACTCATTTGGGGTATTCCTTCAATACACAAATTTATGACCATGTCTCCTTAAATCTTTTCTGTAATTGCTTGGAGCAACATGGAGAGAGGTATGTGGGATGGGAGGTTAGGTGAACTAATGCCTACAGTGATTATTGCCTACATGGAATAATAGATACACTGCATGCTGTGGTTATGAGACGCTAACCTGCACACAAGTTAACTGATCCAATTTGTATAAACTGTTCCATTCAAACTATCGATCTCAAGCATCTTGGGTTTAAAATAATAGATCATGAAATAATGACATTAATGAAAAAAAAGGCTTTGGAAAAATATTTCAAATAAGTGTTATATTGACTTAATGACAGAATGACCAATATTAAAGTCAATTTGATGACAAATATGCTTTCTTGAGGTAAAAGACTTTGGAAGACAAAAAGCTTGTCATTGCGTTCATTAACTATATCACTATGATAAAATGCCACCAGGATCAAAATGTAGGATGTAAAAACTTAACCCTGTATTTCCTGCAAAATTCTATGTCCATGGAGGACAATATTTACACAAAAGTCATATGAATTATTGTATGTATATGTTTATGTCAATTTAATTATAGCCATGAAAGGCATTTACTTAGTAATTATTTTCTTCAATATAATTTTTTATATATGTTTTTTTTATTCTTAAATTATTCAAAAAAGTCATTTTTAATTCATTATTTTCTTTTTAAAGAAATTTCATAAAAATCAATGTTTCTTCAAACTGATTTGTTCATCTATTCATGAATTCTTTTTTAATATAGGTGATCATTATTATCATTGAAGTAATAATTAACTATGAACTATACTTTGTGAATGAATCCTTGTTCTTGTTCTTTATTTTCATTGCAGGCATTAATGCACCAAGTAATGGATGACTCCATGTTGATGGCAGTTGAATGCAGTTAAGGTAAATGCTTGGCATTAGTAGATGCAAACACCCCCCCCCCCCCCCCCTCACAATTTATGAAAATCCAAGAAGAAATAGTCCCTTTACCTCCTTATATCTGTGTGCAATGCATCATGTCAGATAAAAGTAGTAAAAGTAGCAGTACAACACATGTGTATCTCTCCCCTAGAAGAACAAAGAGAAAACATAGTAGAACATAGTACTCCCCCCCCCCCCCCCCTTAAATGACCTATGCCTTCCTCTCTCTGTGAAAGAAATTTTCTGAAAATGTGGAAAATCTTATGATTATATTTTCATGTATGAAGATGAAGACAATGGACCAATATGGATAGACAACCATGATACCTTAGCTGATCAGTATCAAGATGTGAGTTTTTTTGGACAATACAAGAACAGTTCAATCAAAACTTTAACTTTTGGGATATCTTATGTGACTCAAGAGTCTAAATAAATAGTACTGCTACCCACATCTGTAAATTACAACACACAAACTGTTCATATATTGTAAAAATGAAAATATTTGTCTGACCGAATTTGAATGTGTCTATTAATACATCAATAATTTTAAATAGATTTGAGTTCCCTCTGCCTCCAATGTCTCATTCATTTTTCGCTTTCTTTCAGTAACCTGTAACACTTTGGCTACACCAATCCTGTCTCAGTCTACAATGCAATCAGATGCTGGTCATACAAGATTCAAAATGATAGTCCATCGACAATGCTCAATCAACAACACTGTTTCTAATAGCATATCAAAGCAAATTAAGGAAAGATGCAAAGATACAAAATTCTTTTCCCTCTGCCCAATGCTTTACAGTTATGAATCAAGGAAAAGATTTGCTAAAAAGTTTATCTTCATTGCAAAACATCTGAAACTTGATGTTTTGTCTATCTTCTCTTTTACTGAAGGAAAATGCAACATCCATAAGGGCCAATACAAATGGATATTTATAGTTTGCCTATTACAGAAGCATACAATCTCTGAATTAGCTTCACAAACAAAAATCAAATCCTTTGTTTGTTTCAATCTAATTACCTAGTCAAGATAACATATGTGAATAATCTGACAGGTGCTGGATGCTCAAGCTTGTGCGTTCAAGCGTGACTACCATTATGGAATACTGTACTTCGCCCTCTGAAACTAAAATGTTCAATTGAATTTGAAAAGTTTTTTCTCTTTATGGCATCAACAAAACAATTGAGATGACATATACCTTACTAAGGAATTTTTTAAATGCAGATTTTTTTTAGAAAGAAAATGATAGTAATTTCATCTAGAATGATAAGTTCTTCTAGGAATTGGGCACAGAGGCCTAGAAAGGTTGAAATTGTAGTGGGATTTAAGATATAACAATGTTACATTTATTCACTATCTAAAGTGCATGTTGATTTAATTTATGGCTTTAATTTTATTTTAATTTGCAACTTACTTGTTTGGTTTAGTTGAATGTCAAGGTCAGGCTTCAAGTAAGGTGAAGTATTTTCTTAGTTTTTTCACTTGGAACAGCATAGAGAAATACTTTTAAACCTGAAGTTTGGCAGGGGTTTATTTGAAAGCTTATTGAAATGGTCAATGTAATCATATTCATGTTCTAATGATGATTCAAACAAGCTGAAGTTCATGTCAGTATCACAATTTATGAAGAAGCAAAATGTGAACATAAAATTGTTAGCAATGTTACAGTCTATCACCCACCTCGTTAAGTCTGCAGTTTATCATTAGTGGGCTCATAGTAGCTTGGGACAGGCATGCGAAAACCTGATATCATTGCGATTTCTTTGCGAATTCGCAGGGTTTGGTTGATGTTAATTAGGGATGAGTGGACAGCAAATTGTGAGTCAGTAGTTGGATGAAGAAAGTTGGTTAGAAATGATGTTTGAAGTGCCTTTAGTGCTTACAGAAAATATTTCCACAAGAAATGAGAGGGCAATTATATATAGAATTTGTATTTGACAACTAATATAATTATTTTATTTTTATGACTAAAAGTGTGAATAAGAATAGAATTATAGTAACTCCCTAACTGCAATTTGTAAAAAGGATCTGCTTTCTATTTGTTTCATGATTTAAGGAAAAATATTTAGTTTTATTGATTTTATTCCAATTTATGTGAAAGCATCTTGTCTAATGTACTGATATTGGACAATCTTTTTTATGTATTTCTCTTTGAGACCTAACAGGTATAAATCTTAAAGTCTTGAACATCAACAATACAAAGGCTGATTAGCTACATGTAGAGACCGTTACTCTATTTTTGTCATGAATGTAAATACCCAAAATTGTGAAGTCAATTCAGTTTTAAAAAAATGGAAAAATTGTCTTTTAACAAGTATGAAAAATAAATTTTACTAGAGGTGTGAACCTTTCATTGTTCAATTCTTGACCACTCGAGAAATAAGACAGGATCTGGTAATAGGTGTCAGGCACCGGATCCCTACAAGTCGGTATCCGTTGAGGTATCCGTTGGAATCCGGCCGGATCCAGGATCCGTTAAGGTATCCGTCACCGGATCACAGTATACCAAATTTGCAGGGATCCGTTAAGGTATCCGTTGGAATCCGGCCGGATCCGGGATCCGTTAAGGTATCCGTCGCCGGATCCCAGTATACCAAATTAGCAGGGATCCGTGGGTATCCGGAAGGAATCCGGTAAATGGATTCCACTACTTTTTGTCCTGTGCTGTGGTCCTTGGGGATATAGACTGGGATAACAGAGGACGAGTATGCGTATAACGTTCCTTTTGCTGTAATTGAATTTTAACCAACATGTCTATATATGTACATACAAGAATGTATGTATGTATAAATTTGAATATAAGCAGCTCCATCTTAAACTTCCCTTCACCTGCTTGTGTATATAAGTGAAGTAATCATTTATTTTTTATTTTGAAGTCAATTGCGAAATAACAACTGCACTTACGTTGGATAATCTTTTTTCAATTTCTATATTATCTATAAAATAAATAAAAAACAAGTTTGAAATCCAATTTATAATTTGTAGACAAAATTGTCAATATCGACTTTGAAAGAAAATGAATGTTTGATTAACGCAAAACATTTTAAGATGCTGGTCACATAATAAAGATTTTGCTAAGATAATAAAACTTATTTTCTAAATTTTTACGGTTTTCGGAATTCGGAATACAGAATGCCGCTGACAAGCTATCGAAGATTTCTTGACCAAAGCTCGTTCATTACAACAAGACCCGCCGACCCATCCAACCACCCTTATGCCCCCCCCCCCACCCATCCCCCAATATCCAACCCAACTCATCTACTTCAGGCCCCACCCCTTCCAAACGCCGCTGTACATCTATCTCAGTAACAGAGGTAGCCCCCACCCAGGAAGAGCCTATGGACTCTACCACTACCCAACCCGACCAGCCCGACCCCGCCCTTAGGGCTACACCCCAACCAGCCCAAACCCCCTCCCGTCCCCGGCCAACCCCTTCCATCCCATCCACTCCATCTGCCCCAAGCTCCCAAACGCAACCTAAAACTCTCTTTGCTAAATCTAAACCTCATCTTCGAACAGGCAAGGTGAATCCCAACGGCCCCAAAACTAAAATCCCTCAAAATCGCAACAATTATCACAGCAGCGCTCACCATCCGCAAAACCACCCAACATAAAATCTACAAACTAGCTAAAAATCCAAATTCATCACCATCTCTCTAACTAAATTTAACCAACTCTTGGAGGAACTCCTCCAGGACGAAAAACCTAAACCAACACTTCTCAACTTTCAATTCTCAATAAACCAAACATGCAGCTAAAAACCTATATCCTTTTTCCCATTTATTCCATTACAAATTCTGCTCATTATGCAAATTCTACAGTGGAATGCTTGCGGCCTTTCGCCTCACGGCCACGAGCTTAAAGCTCTAATCAAACTCAAAAACTTAACCCCCAAGTCATAACCATTCAGGAAACCCATCTCGGCCCTCGCTCTAAATATAATATTCCTGGGTATTAAACGCTACGACACGACCACATGGACACATGGAGGTTTAGAAATCTTTATACAGGAAGATTTAAATTATCATACCTTTCAGGTAAATACTCCTAACTTAGAGGCACAAGCCATAACCATAACACATAAAAGTTAAAATCTAACTATTTATAATATTATATATATTTTATAGGGTTACTCAAAATTTCAAAGAGAGGACCTTCTGGTCCTACAAAATTTATCCCCTAATCACACAATCTCTTTGGGTGATTTTAACCCCTCCTGGGGCTGTAAAGATAAGGCCGATGCCAGCGGAGAACTAATCGCCGACTGCATCATAAATAATGATTATGTAGTACATTATCAAAACACTCCATCTAGGTACGCTTGGGGACATCAAGGAATGTCCTCAATGGATTTAACGATCAGTATCCCAGACATCACTAGCCAGATCGAATGGGCGATCTTTGATGATCGTTGGGGAAGTGATCATTTCCCTATATATATCACTCTAAACTACTGCCTTCCAAATAAAACTCAGGACAAAATTGCCCCCAAAATCCTAAATTTTTCTAAAACAAGGCTGACTGGGATCAATTCCAAATCTTTGTGAACTCCTAATGAGGCCTTTGAGGACCGACACATCTAACCCTTGCCACCTCTTGCTAAGAACAGAGAGGATAGCAGACATGCTGGTGTTAATTGAGGACGCCTTAAGATGCCTGGTGTTGCGCAGGTACACTAAGTACTCTGCTACCTGGGGAACGGAGGCCTCTGCCGGGACGAAATCCCGCTGAGCACAGAAGGAGGCGAAGGCCTGCCACTGGAAATCATAGGGTTTCCTAGTGGTCTTCCTATGAGCGGTAGCTATGGCATTGGCGACACACAAAGAGTAATAACTGCTCCTGAACCCTCTCTTAATACAAGCCAAGCGTGAAGGCAGAACACCTGAGGGTTCTCGTGGAAACTTCCGCTTGGCCTGCTGTGGTTCATGATGACAAAGACGCCGGAGATGAGCGAACCACGTTCGGGCTTGCCACCAGGGGGCTACCAGAAGAAGTCGAAGGACCCGAGTTGTCCCTATCTTTGCTACCACCTGAGAGAGGATGGCTGGCGGCGGAAAAGCATAGGCGTCCATCCCCTCCCACCCTAACGAGAGCGCGTCTAAGCCCATCACTTCAGGGTCTGGTACTGGGGAGACATAAGTCGTCCAACTCGAGTACGTTGATGTGCGAGTTCTTCTTTGACTGAGACGAGATTCCCGCCACCGTTACCCAGATGCGTCCCCACCCCTGAGTGGAGGCGTCAAGGAACAGATGAGCTGATTGGGGAATCCGGGAGAAAACACTCTTGTCTACCCGCCACCAAGTTAGGAAGCGATGCAGATCTGGGTTAGAGTGACTACACCGTGCCTGCCTGATGTGGGGTCTCAGGAACACATGTATCGGGCGGAGGAATAACCTCCCCCTGTGGGTCAGGTCATGAGCTTATGTTAGCAACCTCAACACTCTCTGCCGCTGACGTAGGGAGAGTGACGCATCGAGAGCGCAATCCATTAACCGATTGTAACGAGACATCTATTCCCTCGTTATGAACCCTCGGAACAGCTGAGTGTCTAGGATAGCCCCTAAGAACTTCCGATAATGAGGATGAGATCGAAAGGGAGAACGCACCACTGAAAATGTCTCCTGTCCAGAATGAAGCGTAGGTACCTGCGATCCCAACAGTGAATTGGAATGTGCAGGTGCGCATCCTGGAGATCGAGAGACACCATGCAGTCGGAGCGCTCCAGAGATCGCATTACAGATGGAAGAGTCAAGAGTTGAAAATATGACAGCCGCACGAGGTAGGAGCGGTTGAATACCTTCAAGTCATGAATAAGCCGCCATTTTTTCGAGATCCTTTTCGGTATGACAAACACTGGGGAGATTAATATTCCAAGGTTAGTTGGAGTCGGTCCCATGACAAGGGACGCTCCCTTGGCGCACAGGTAAGAGGAGGAGGAGACGAGACGGGAATGTGGAAGCCCTGACGTAGTATACGACAAACGAACGGGTCTAACACTAACTGCTCCCAGTTGCTGACGAAGCACTGAGGCTGGCCCCCCACCGAGCCCTCCAACGACGGAACAAGCGGAGTCACTTCCTCCGCTGCCCTTTCTGAGGGGTATGGCCCCCTGCCACAGGACGTGGGGACTTGGGAGATTGCTGACCCGTGGGTCCTCGGCCACGACCTCCCCACAGAAGGTCCATCTTGGCTTTCTTTGGGGTAGATTGACCCTGCCCGTGACCCTGACCCTGACGGTAGTTAGCCGCCAGACGTATGGACGTAGTCTGCCTCTTATTGTTGAGCCTGCCGTCGCGCTCTAAGTACCTCGGGGATACGACCCCCAAAGAGAAATTCAGAGTTGGCCTGGGCCTGCCGAAGGAAAGATCTCTGATCGTGGTCGAGGCCAGAACAATACAAGTAGTTGTCCCTACGCAGCACCGTAATCCCTAATGATATACGCGATGCCGATAGCATGACCTGTGCGAGGTCCGCTGCCGCATTGCTAAAAGCTTTGAAGAGCACCAGGTCACCCGACTCCATGCGTGCTTGCTTGGCGCAGTTGAGCATTACCTGACAGGTGAACGTCACGTGATTGCCCTAACCCCAACACTGTGCGAGCCTCTCTGTCGAGATGCGTGAGCTGCGCATCAGTAACGCAATGGAGTGCGTCGGGGGCAAACAAGCGAGACAAACCTGAGTGTCATCCAATGACCCCGTACCCTCCGCATCCGACACTATACTGAGGAACTGAGGGTCAGATACGTCCTCAAAGCCTAATGGCCATCCGAGTCCAGAGGGCCCGAATGTCGGAGAATCCAATCCGGAGGATACCCAACCGGAGGGTGGGAACTATCGTAGGGTCAGACTACCGGAGGGTCCGAATATCGGAGCACCCAACTATCGGAGGGTCCGAAACCGGAGGGTCCGAAGATGAAAGACTAGTATCCAATAAAAGGTGAAATCCAACCGAAGCAGACGACGAGCTGTCGGAAGACCCACCTGACACTAGACGACGAAAGAACTGCTGGAGGGCACGACCAAACGCCGAGCAGTCACACGACGTAGGTGAGAGAAAACAAGAGACACGAGTTGCACGTGCAGAGCGTGCAGCTTCAAGCTTGGTAGAGCACAGCCTAGCACCTACAATACAACCTTCAATAAACAGACTATCTAAGACAACCTGTTAACGACGAGCGTGTAGATAAGCCGTAGAAACAACCCTTTAATTGAATCAATTGAATTTATTTATGAATTTTTTAAAGAAACATTAAAGCGATTGTAACATTCACATAGTGGACATGTTATTTTCTCTAGGTTTATAATAAATTACGTCATGATTATATTACGTTAAGGTTATATTGCCAGATGCCTCTAATTCTGGCTGGGATGCAAGTGGGGGCGGACACTGGAACACTGAGGGGAATACTACATGGACGTATATAAACTGTTTACAGTAAGCTGAAACTGGACTTAAATACTTTGTGTGGGCTGTTTTGCAATGTCCACAGCACCCTTGCTGAATGATACCAAAGCTGTAGCATACACAAACCATATGGGTGGTACCAAATTGGAGTGTAATAACATTTCAAGTGAGATTTGGCAATGGTGTATTGGCACAAACCTTTGAATTTCTACAGCACACCTGATGAGGATATGCAATAGCTAGGCTAACTGGTACTCTAGAGGTACTTTAGATGACAAAGGATGGAAATACTCAGAGATGTTGACAGTGGTATTTGGGACACCTTCCATATACTTGCTTACATCTCATCATATACACCTCGGTGTGATATGTTCCCATTCTCTTAACATTGGTTCATTCTCCTATCAACCTCTTATGACGTCATCATCAGTTGTTTCTCAATATCTCCCTAGGGCACTATAACATAATACCTAATACATAATATTGACGTTAGCTCAGGCGAATATGGACATTCTCGGCTCCGCCTCGCTTATCCATATTCTCCCTCGTAAAGAAATGACATCGGCAATTCTTGAATATTTCTCTCGACTTCGTCTCCAGAAAGATTCAAGAATTACCTCTGTAAAAACCACAAAAATGAACAAATTTAAATGTTATTAGTTTTTCAGGACAACATTAATCACACAGTTTGTCGCGACAATTGACCCGAAAGAAATTAAGATGGTTTCAGTTCAAAATTATACATAACATATTAAGTACAAATAAAATACTGTATAAGATAGGATATGTAGATTCAGCAGTTTGTTCGCTATGTAATGAATTTGAGGAAACTATTGCACATGTACTATTTACCTGTCAGTATGCAGAAGCAATATGGAGACAATTATCAGAATGGATTTCAGACTATGTAGAGGGAAGTATTGCTCTCAGTGAAGAAAATATTCTATTTGGATTTAAAGGAAAAAACAATAATCCCTTAAATGCAATTCTTCTTATTACAAAAGCAATGTTATATAAATGTAATACTAGACAAATGAAACCAAATTTCAAACATTTGAAACAAGAAATATTAAAATATTATCAAGTAACAAAATCAATTGCTTTTTCAAATTGCAACCCTACAAGATTTTATGCATTCTGGTCTTCGCTCCATTTGCTTTTTAGAAATTCATGATGCTGTGTACTGTATTGTTATGTTTATTAGACATATGAAAATGCACAATGAAAGATGTGTCCATGTAACGCATATTTAAATGTCTATGAATGTATATGGAAATGCACTGTAAAAAAATGGAAATAAAAAACAAACAAAAAAATTAAAAAAATTCTTGAATATTTCTCTCGACTTCGTCTCCAGAAAGATTCAAGAATTACCTCTGTAAAAACCACAAAAATGAACAAATTTAACTGTTATTAGTTTTTCAGGACAACATTAATCACACAGTTTGTCGCGACAATTGAGCCGAAAGAAGTTGGACCGTCCACTGTCTCCTTTGAAGATGTGTCTGCTCCAATTTTCGACGTCTCTGCGGTTGGCACTTCTGTTCCCATCTCTGGCGCCTCTTCAGTTTGAGCGCCTGTTCCATTCAATATGGAGCTCACCTCTTCATTTTGCTCATCCGATGTTCGTTTATAAGTCCTTACACCTGTAAATTGAATATTTGAAATGTAAATATTGTGTCGTTTATAGTAGAAATCGATGGTATTGTTTTTTTGGTGAAGGCGTATTGTTATTGTCAAAAGCTAACCTAATACTTTATCACTATGAAATATTTTTACTTCATGACGTAATTTATTATAAACCTATAGAAAATATCATGTCCACTATGTGAATGTTACAACACACTCATACTCTTTCTTTAAAAAATTTGCAGAAGTCATAAATAGCTCGCTGGTTTTGTTCAAAAGACACTGGAAGATTACCAACATAAGCTGTCCACCATTTCAAATCAGACATACATTTATCACCTAAAATAACTGATCCATCATAGTTCCCTTTCGCAACTTGAGGGCTCGTGTTTATAATTTCTAAATTTAAAACAAAAATTTCTGTGTTTAGACCTCTTTCTCGGCCTTTATACTGACCGACATGGAATTAGATTATGGATTGTGTTGGTTTTAACATAAATTTCTGAGGATGCACTGTGAATACGTGACTTCCAAGTGCACTCACAGTCTGCTTTACATTCTCTGAACACAAATCTTCTGTTTCCCCCAGTAAGGATTTATCAATATGAGCAATATATCCACAACCCTGTTTCCTCAAGCATGAAATGATAGCTTTCATCATGATTGTAAAAGTCTAGGGGCAGATGGTAAGCCATTTGGTATATAGGTGAACATGTGGTAGGGTTTCCCAAAATAAACCTTAGATATTTTCTGTCAGTTGACTTGATTGAGATAGAATCATCAGTGTATTTTAGGTCAAAGGCAAATAAACAGTCCTTCTTTACCAACTATACCGCAGTGACCATTCTTAAGCGATCCGCATGTTCATTTAGCTGCTTTTTGATTCGACAGAAAAATTTGATATATATTTTCCAGGTTTATGGTCACATGTATAACAGTTGTTGACCTATGTATTCAAAACTATCATTTCTTTTGGGACGAAGTTCATTGGATTTGGGGATATGCGTATAGTGGAAAATGGTTTGAACTCTATAATAGAATCTTCACCACCTGACATAACCCAATGGTCAGAGGTAAATAAAGGCCAATTTTCAAAACTGAATTTTCCTGCAGTAAAATTAGGAGGGGTGTATGCAAAGAGCTAGTAAGAATATGTTCAAACACTCGTTTGAGGTATCGCAACTGGACATAACTTTCAACCACTGCGTTTTAGTGTACAATAAGGTACTCAACATCTTGCCAAGTTGAGTTTGTATCAAATGTCGCAGATACAATTATGAAAGAAAACAGTGGACAGTATAAAGACATTTTATTGATATATACTTAGATATACTTATGATGATATTTTCATACACTTTTTAAAATACTTTTAAAGAGACGTTTACCAGTTTTTTTATACACACAAATTGACGTTATTCACAATAAAGAGTGAATTCCATGGATATTAAAAGTTCCTTCAAAGAACACAGAAACACACATTTTTTTAAAAATGAATGCCCTGATACTTCAATTGTGCCATTTTAATTTCTGAATAATATACATGCTTTTACATAAATTTCATATCAGGCCCGTTTCGAAATTCTATCAATATATTTGAAAATGCTTTTTTAAAAGCTACTTAAACACTTAGTGTTTTAAAGGCCAATCGGAGATACTATTTTCATGATAAACATGAGAATAATTGTGGGGGATTAACATGCTTCACCGATCTCAAAGTATTAAGGCTAAATAAGCGGCACCCTGGTACATATATATTAAATATTACTACGTTTGAAACATTCCTCAAACAGAAAATGCATACAAATGAGTTCGCTTTATACCTTGTAAGCTCCTATAACATATTTGAGTAACTGAATTGAAAGAGCAAAATAGTTGAATATACTTTTGTGTAGTTATCAAAATAAGAATCTACTCAAATTAAGAGTTGCCTACTGGCCTAGATTTGTCTAAATTGTCAACTTTACCAGGCTATGCGAAATCTACACGTGGAATGCGTGTATTGTGTAAGTGAAATTGAAAGCACGGGATTTTCTCAAGCATTACATTACAACAACTTAAAACAAGTATTGCATACGTATTTCGTATTTTTACGAGAAAGCAAAGGAGTATCAACCAAAACCGTGTGTTGTGTGTGAAATAATGATCTCGACCTCGTGAAATCTCACTCGATGGTTATAACAAATATTCACTCTGTCAGCGGTCATTAATTTAGTCGTAATACTCTCGGGAGAGGCAAATACTTACACATTTGACATAAGACGTATCTCATGACGTATTGCATTTGAATTACTTCTCACTGATTACTTAAAACATCGAAATAGTAAATCCGTACATCAGAAAAGTAAAAAATAACCTCTAATTAGTTGTTTGTCGATGATACTCTTTACTGAACATCAGATAATACTTTTTTGCGTTGATTTATCGTGAGCTGTAACCAACACTATGAACTGTTCCTGCGCAGAAACCCACGAGTGACTAAACTGAAAATCTGATGGTCATGCCTCATACAACAAGAATGCACCGAGACTTTGGTATATAGTTTCATTGGTATGCCTTGGCTACGTCCTCTGAATGTAAATTGGTTTGAAGTGTTTTGCACAGGTTCGTTAAGCTCAAGACGCTAAAAGAAATCACCTAAACTTTTGTTTTTACGGTAAGTTGGAATGATTGATATCCAAGAATCACAAAGTGACATTCGAGAATTATTGTATTTATAATGGCCAGGTTTATTTTATACTAAAATGTTTAGCGTTGAATCTTTAATTGACAAACAAGATTATAACCTTTGATATGATTTAAGAATCCCTTGTTGTTTTCAGCGAAGTTAAAAACTTTTTTGATAACAAGTTAAATAACAAGATATTATTTGTTATGAACAGATGTAGCCGTTCAAGACACAACAGGTCATTCAAATAACATGTCACTATTGTTCCATACCTGACATGGCTTATAAATCTTTGTATTTAGTGTACAAAAAGTTAAGTTACACTCAGAGTTGAAAGTTGATATTGGTTGATGTGATGTGATGTGATGTGAGTTACGTTATCTTCTAGCTTCAATCAATGATAAGTATGTGTATCAGTCTTTCAAACGAGTTAACCAGTAACAGTCGTAAGAGTCTCTCAAATCACACATGGTGAGCATTTTGAAAATAACGAGTTCAGTGTCTTTCGGTAATTGAATCTTTATTTTCAATGGGTTTTATTTTGATTTGATCTCAATTCAGAAAATGGTTAGTTCATTTTCAGGCATGATAAAATATTTTTTGTGAAAGTCAAAAACATTTTACGCTTTTTGCTTCCAAGGCCTTAAGTTAGTTACTCAGTTTCAGTTTTTAATCACATCACAAGGTGAGTCATAATTTCTTAAATGCCTACATGAATGACCTTTAAAAGGATTAAGTGATAATCAGTAGTTATCTCATGACTTTACTGTTGGAATATTGCTTACATTCCAATTTAGTTGCCTGGACCTAGAATGCGTACAACATTACATCTGCTTTAAACAAGAATGTGTAAACACCGGTGTATTATGAAATTTAGACCCCCTTTGAGAAATGCCCTTTGCAAATTTTCACTCTTAGTTTCTGAATCTAAAGAATATTTAGCATAAAAACATGGACGTAACGAACAACAGGGACATTAAAATATGGACACTGTGTACATTATGAATAAAGCTCATAGCCAAGCTTTTTTGAGGGTTCAGATTGTTCCGCCTCGTGAGCGCTAGCGATCTATATCATTATGAATTTTGAACATGTCAGTTAATCCAATTACCAGGTCTGGAAGTTTATCCCCTTCAAACGAAATAGAGAGATTAGTTTAAGTGGTAGTGGAATCGGTAACTTCACGTGTAAATAAAGCTTTTTATGAGTCTTTTGAGTATGTTTAAAGTTGTTGCAACATTTACATGTTTGTTCATGTATTCGCTATTTTTACTAAATAGATTTGTATGAAAATATAATCATGTCACTTTAATTACAGGGAGGAATGATTAATATCTAAAAAGGATGGTAGCGGGATAAGAATTATAATTGATAGTGAAATACTTTGCTATTTAAGAAATGAGGATATGATACAGGGAATAGTTTAACCTAACACCGTCAAAGAAGAGACGTCACAACGAAAAAAAGGATCGTTATATTGATTGGGCTGGCGCTCTCAGACAGGTAAGTTACTAAAATGAAAGCTAAAAGTTCTGTTTTTATTTTATTAGGAAATACTGTTTGGTACTTGCATTCATTTCTTTTGCTTACATGTAAACATAAGACTCAAAATATCTGACAAAACTCGTTCTTATAATTACAGTCAAGATGTATATTCAAATTGTATTCCTTTCGGAATTTGAGGTCAACGGTTTTGGGTAGATGGTTTTGTTCAATGGGAGTCTTGTATCGTTGTCACATGTTGTAATATACACTATGTTTAATGTATTTGTGGTATGTTGAGGCGATCGCATTCTCAAATATCTACTTACACGTCTTTAAGCTTTCTCTCCCTACAGAGGTAACTCAAGTCATAAACTCTAATGCTGACCTTTGTTTGAATATGTGCACTTCTCGGGCTAGAAAGGGAGGAGTCTAATTGGATGCAGTCAGAGTTAGTTATGCCATATATGCGACGCCGTTTCAAAGTTATCTTTTGAGAAGCCTCAGTCCCGTATTCTTCAGGAAATCTAGAATGTGTTCGACTGTGTACATTGCACTTTGAGTATTTTTTGACGACTGAATCATGATATAGGCTTCGGTGACAACAAGCATCATTATTGACATTTTACAGACAAAGTTATTGTCGATAGAGGAATCTATCGGAAGCCCGATAATTTGTTCTTACTCTATCTCTATCAGAGGTTTGTGTAGGATTTCATGAATTGATCTACCTCTGTGGGCAGCGAACGGCCTTCAAGCCAAAAACCTATGATCTCCTATTTGAACCAAAAAGGTTAATTCAGGCGTTCAAGTTCTCTCATCTCATCACAAACATCAACGACAGCTGAGAATTTAATATTAAAACACAGATTACTATCATTTAATGTTTCAAAGAGGTGAGTGCTTAATCATTAATTTGCTTAGATTTGGTTCAATTTGTTCGAACCTGAGGATGAAAGTCCTCCCCCCACTCTTAGCTTGGCAAACAGGATAGGATTACGTTGTGTTTTGACCAGTTCAATTCAATTGATTACGTATTGATAAGAAGCAATATTATACATGAGTATACAAATCATATGCATACAACAAACATTAATAACAAGGGCATTAGAACGTTATTTGAAAGGTGTAATTCTTAATTTGTACCCAAAAAATCATTAGTTTATGTAAAATATACTATCATCAGAGGTTGAAGCATATCATTACTCAGCCCGACTTTCCGTATTCATATCCAAAATAATCAAGTACTAAGTACTGACTGACAGACTGGCCATTTTTTAAACACCATTTAAGCATTTGAATTTTGTATTTTGAAATTGATTCAAAAGGCTTAACCAATCGTGGTACGTTCGTTTTTAGACTGCATGTCCTTATCAAAAGGCATATAGCCTTGCAATTGGAAATATTTATTTTCGTTTTCCTGAGATAAAAGGATAGAAGATAATTATCTAAGAAAATACGTGCTACTGTCGCTTTAAGGTTTTAAGTTTAAGGCCAACAACTTCTTAGATTCTTCACTTATTACATTTGAATAATGATATGTAGATAAACTTTGGTAATAAATAAAAATTCAATGGTTTACTACAGTAATTCCTATTTTTTTCCTGTACATTATTTTCCCTTCCGTCAGTTGTCTTTGCTGTTAAAAAAGGAGCTGAAATATGAATGGAGTGTGTGAGCCAAATGATGGGAACAGTGTCATGGCTTGGGTCGTTACCTAGTTAACATGTAATGAAATTATAATATTATGTTTTAATCACCATAGAATGTATCTGTACTTTCATTTTTTTTAGAATTTCTACCAGATGGCAACTGCACAGAAAATAACTGACCATTTCCTGACATGCACCATTTGTCACGATGTCCTGAGTGACCCATCCACGCTGGCTTGTGGTCATTCCTCTTGTGGTCTGTGTTTAGTCAGCTTCACTAAAACTAGAACTGATGCCGTCAGGTCCAAGTCGATTCCATGTCCGTTCTGCCGGAGACTGACGAGAGTACCTGATCCCTCCCGACCTGTGGAGGAGTGGGCGGGGCAGATGAGACCAACCCTCCTACTCAAGGGTCTCCTCGACACTATTGGTCCTGGTGCTAAAGGTAGGCTAGTAGATGTCATTAATAGTTTGGTTTGAGTCCTATTGTCCTCAATGTGTTTGAAATTAGCTCAATTTAGCAGTCCATTTAAATATGTTTTTTCAGGGTCAACAGACTCTCTGCCATCTTATAAAAAATAAACAAATTGTCTCATCAGTATCACTTTTCGAAACAGGGGACATTTTCACGGAAGTGGGTAACAAGTGTTTACATTCAGATATATTTGTAAATGTTTACTTTATCTGAACATGCTTTGTTTTGCAGACACAACCAACTGTAATTGGTGTCGTGATAAAAGGGAGACAAATCCAGCAGTAAGTTGGTGTCCTGTATGTGATGCCTCTCTCTGTTCTAATTGTCTCAAGACACACCAACGGAGTCCTTCCACTAAACATCATGACGTGTCTGATATGACTGAAGAGGTCAAGGTCAAGAGGAGGACAAAGGTCACATGCCACGAACATAAGGAAGAGTTAGTCAAGTTCTTCTGCAGAGATTGCAGGAGGGCCTTGTGCCAGTCCTGTTGCATCCTCTACCACCGGAAGTGTGAGTCAGTCGTGTCTCTGGAGTCAACGTTACCGGAAATAAGAAGCGCTTTGGAGACAAGAAAGGAAACGCTGATTAAAACATTCAGAGTAGAGAAGGGACAACTGGAGTCCCTCAAATCAAGATGCAAAGATATTGATAAGACTAAATCATCTGTCCAGTTTCAGATTCGATCTACAACACAGAGAGTTATTGACGCTGTGAAGAAGAAGGAGAAGGAACTACTGGACAAACTGACTGAAATCACAGATAAACAGATCGACCAATTGAAAGCAGATATCAAATCAGGAGACATGGCTAGTAACATTTACAGACAGCAGTCCGAGTTGATAGAACAGGCTCTGAACTCTGAGGACGAGATGGACATGTATGATCTGTACCAGTCAAACGAGTCTGAGGCTGCAGAGTCTGTAGGAGACGTGAAGAAGAGAAGAACGAGGACTAGGATAAAGTTGTCACAGGACGTCGACAGACTGGACAGTACACTGAGCGAATTATCACTTGGGAATATTCAAGTCTCAGATGAAGTTGACCTGGAAACAGTGTCTCCACCTGTACTCAGCCAGACCGTTCACTGCAAAACAAAAGAGGATCCAAATACTTCGATGGTTGTTGATATTGTGAGTATGGAAGTGGAGGGAACAGATACACTCATTGTTATTGACGGCCTTAATAATTGTATAAAGTCTTTATTTGGAAGAAACAACCAACGGCATCAGAGCCGACTGAGTGTGGAAAGTTGCCCATCACGAATTTCCAAGCTTGATGACAGTAAAATAGGCGTCACCCTCCCTACATCAAATCAAATAGCTGTTGTATCAGTGACACCTGATCTGACCCTCGATTCGACAATAACAACACAGAAGAAGTACTCTTGCCTGACTGCCTTGACACCAACAACACTGGCAGCTGCTTATCATTCTTCTCCCTGTCTAGATATCCTCGATAGAAGTGGGAACATGATGCGCTCTATTAGACCACTACCCAATGGAGAGAACACATTACGGAGCCCATCTTATCTCTGTACAACCAGGCAAGGGAACATACTGATATCGGACACGGCGGCCTATTCTGTCGTGTGTGTGACTCCACAGGGAGAGGTGGTGTTCAACTACTCCCCTACAGGAGACAGAACACTGTGGAGCCCTGCAGGAATCAGCAGTACTGCTACAGGACACATACTCGTAGGGGATTCCGATTCAGAATTCAGAAGGGTGTTAGTGCTGAAGGAAACGGGAGAGTTTGTAAGAGACCTACTGACACCACACGAGGGGTTCGGTTCTCCTTCCTGTTTAGATTGGGATGAGAGAGGACGAATTTATGTCACACACTATTCTTTCTTAGATGGGAAACTTTGGACCTGCGTTCAGATTTATGAATTTAAGTAGGTATATTTTAATTTTCAAATGAAACATATGATTATAGACAGTAATATACAGTTTCTGTATAAATAAATATCTCAAAAGGTTTTTTCCTATAATTTTGTAAATTTTGTCCAATAATTTTGTAAATTTTTTCCAAGTTTGGAATATCTGAAATCTGCGCTGAAAATGGATCTTCGTATGTTCATGTGCAAAATTATTCTCAAACTGATCTCGTAAACTTGCACTTTGATTGCTTGTCTTGTTAACGCGATATCTCATTAACTAATGCACCCAACGGTACATCACTTTGACCCTGAAACTTAAAACCAAAGCAAACAGTGGACGCAATTCCAAATTCAATCTGCGGAAAAGGTTTCCTCGGATTTTCGGGAGAACAAAGATTTGTGAAAAATAAAGCACAGCCATCAAGGCCAAGCGACGAGGGAAACTCAGTGCAGAGCATATGTTCTTGTCACTGCCGCGATCGAATTGGGTTTTAAAATTCTTTCACATTCACCTTTCTCCCCAGATTTGGCACCTCTTTCCCAAACTGAAGAATTTGTACGTGAACGTATTTTTGCTGATAACAATACACTGATTGCTAGCGTGGAGAGATTTCTTGAGACCAAGGATGCTTAGTTCTAAAACAATGGCATAATTAAGCTGGAACAAGGAGACTATTTTGAAAGAAAAATTGTAAAAGGTGATAATTTGATCTTGTGTCCAATGTCATTTTACAAACTTTTTCATTTACCCTCGTAACAAGATATTTATTGAATCATTGCAACCTATTCTTCCAAACACAGAAGACATACATGACCAAAAGAACGTTTTTAACTTATCACACATATAATTAAATGAAAGGCCTTCTTCCTATCAAATTATAAAAGCAATTGACTATAGTTGGAAATTTATATACATAATTTGACATGTACATTTATTACATAAAGTAAATGCCACTCCCTCAGAGATTTATATAGAGGGGCCACGCAATTATGACATTAAAGATCAGGAATAAAAGAATGTTAAGACCAAATCATTTCCTTTTGTTTTGCTTTAACGATGTTACTGTCGCTTACATGACTTCACACTTTTACAAATAACCTTTGACATTCTAATGTCATGCAAAGCATGTTGTCAAAAGGTAATTACTAAAAGAACATTTGTGGTAAATATCTTTGGAAAGCAATCGATCATCACATCACAAATCTTTTTGCAGGTTTTCAATTTTAGTGAAAAATTAAATAGAGAAATGGATTCACTAAAATCTACCATAAAACTTTATTGAATTTTTCATAACCCAAACTTACATCGTAAATGAGCTTATATGGTTATTCTGGTTATCTGTCTGTCCGTTCGTCTGCAGTCCATCGGTCAGTCGACGTCTGTCTGTCCGTCACAAACTATTCTCTGCAACATTTGTCCTGTACCACAGTAACTTAGACATGCCTTTTGAGTGTAACACCTATATTTTAATTATGTTTGGCGTTACCATGGCAACAATAATCAAACAGTAACTAAATGAGCAGTCATCTTATTTTGAGATTATGAATAAACTATACACGATCATACTCAAGATAGTCAAAAGGGCCTAATACAAAAGGGACTATAAGAAAAGCCAAAAAAGGGTCAAAAGGCAAATAGGCCGTCAAAAGGGTAGAAATATTTTGATCTTTCTATTTCAGTGACATAAATATACCTAAATAGGTGTGACAAATGTTTATCCTTTATCTTTCTATATTTTCTTGTTCTATTATTCTGATTTAACCTCCTCCCTGCTGGATTGTTTGGAGTTTTTTCCAGAGAGGACCAAAACTATAAAATTCTAACAATTACGTCACATGGGCATACCTCATGTAAAGTTATTCTCTACTTTATTATAATATTTTTTCATCAAAAAACAAAATACTTCTATGAATGATATATTTTCCTTACTAAATATTGTCATTATTTCTTTTTAATTATTCTAATATTTTTCTAAAGTAGCTTTAATATCCACTTGTCGATGAATGAAATGAAAAAATTCACAGGTCAAGACTTTGGATTACATTTTCTTAGTCAGATTATTTCGTCAATAACCATTTTAAAAGAAATTTGTTTACACCATTTTGTTCAGAATTAAATTTTGCACCCGAAAAAAATTAAGGTGCATGATTGGGATTTCGTTCCAGAAGGCAAGCACTTGTTATGTGCGACGTTCATTGAAATGATAACAAATCTACGTAATTCGCAGCTATGAACATATCTCACTGAACGATGCAATTTAATTTCGTGTTGATAATTTACCAAATAACGTATCAATCGTTACGAAATTTACACCCAATTTTAGGAAATCTATTTACCTTTCTATGTTCCAAACATGAGTATTTAGCATCACTTATTTCTAATTTTTTAACGTCGATCTTTCATTGTAATAGTAAACAAGTCGGATCAAAATGACTTGATGGCCTCGTCATAACGCGCAAGTAGGCGCGCCGATCACGGAGTTTATCAAGTAAAGATATCTGGAAATCACTTTCACCTTGTAAAAAATCCATTTAAAGCTATAGTAAGCATACATTTTTGCAACTGAGCGTGGTAGGATTTACGTTAATTCGGTCTGAAATAGTCGTAAAATGCAATCCAACATTGAGCTTACACCGCATCGGGGAAACTGTCAACAAAGTCACGTGATGTCTGCGCCGATCATCAGACCTTAGTTTGTTTGTTATTTTCGCAATAATTACGCGGTATTGGGCTCACAAAATCTGATTTGATGTTATAAGTGTAATTCTCTATGATTCTTTTTAATTTTATGGATGAAATAACGCGTCTATTCATATGATATAAACAAGTTGTTTGAGATGGTCCCCTTTTCAAAGTGTGTCACTGCGTGCCCTCAATTTGCAATCTCCATTGAAAATGACACCCGCGATTTTGTTTGAAAACGATAATTTTCAGTGAAAAACCAAATTCGAAACTTAAAATCGTGTACATGAAGAAATCTACAGGTGTATTCATACAAGTATTTATTGCTAACGCGATTGATTAATTTGTAATTCACGATTTTAGTGAGCGAGGCAAGAGTCAAATTCGCCTCAATGCAAACTCGCCTAAAATATCGATCGATAATAGTGTCACGTCATGTCCAACACGGTTCATGAATGGAATTTGAACACTTTATCATTTAATTTCTAGATAATCTGGCATAAAATGTCTTCTAGTTTTATTGTGTATAAAAATTAGATCAATTTGATAAAATTACTCAATGAGATTGTATTCATGACTGAATCCTGTTACGCGATCGCTTTTTGACATTATGAAAATTAATCGGGTCAAGGGCAATGAATGAAATACTGCTGTAAAGGTAATATTACGACATAATAATTTATTTTTGATTTATTGGGGGAAAACTTCAGTTTTTCGTTTCAGTTTATGAAATTGTATCAATTTATAAGTCCCACTATTTTCCTCAACGAACTGTTCAAAATACAGAAAGTTATTTACGACACTGCCGTCACGGAAATAACGTGTTGACAGCAAATGGCGGGAAGCATTCAATGTATTTTTTATAAACAATTGCTTATTGTGGCAGACATTTTGGAATTATTGTGATATCTCGGAAGAAAAATCGATAAAGAATTCATTCATATGAGTTTTTTATATTTTGGAAGAATGTGAGATTCTTAAAATCCTAAGTGAAATATGGTGATTATTTTATGTATGTTTATCATAAAGCGATCTTTTGATTTTTCGATTTACTGAGAAAGTCATATTATCTTCACAACTTTCTAACGAAGATATATTTTCTCTCACAACGTGACAGATAGCTAAAATAGAATATTCTGAACAAAATGATACAACAACTTTGTACATTTCACGCACTTGAAATGCATCTGATCACTATGAACTTGGTTGGTAAAAACACTGTTAGGATAAAAAAACGAGCACCTTCTCGTTGATTTGTGATTACAAACACGTTTTAATTCATCACTTATTTATAAAATAAATTTTGAGAGTAATAATATTTTCATCAAATGAAAGCCAATTGAATAGTGATTCAGAAAATGTTTACTTTTTTAGGATTAAAGAGACTTTGTCACTAACTTTTGTCAAATGTCTTTCGAAGGGACAAATAACATTGACATGTCAATATGTCAAAGTTTGCTCGGCTCCTTATGCAGCCTGCAGCAGGGACAAGTTTAATAACAGTTAATTTAAGTTTCTTCCCTAAGTGTCATCACTCTGCATATCGAAATGACTCACAGTAGCGTTAATATGTCCTCCATATTTGCCGATGATACTACCTGTATGCTTGATGGCACTGAACGTTGTCTTTATGCTGTTATGCAAACACTAGAACAATTTGCACGTTTCTCAGGATTGAAAGTTAATGTTGACAAGACTAGGATTTTGTGGTTGAGATCAAAGAAACGTTCTAGAATGAAGCTGTGCCCTCAGTTGAAATTAAATTGGGACCAAGATTCATTTACATTACTGGGAATCCATTTTAGTCTAGATCTTGACGATATGACCAATATGAATTATGATGAAAAGCTCGAAAAATGTCAAACAATAATGAACTTATGGTCCACCAGAAATCTCACTCCTTTCGGCAGAAACACAGTACTAATTTTAAATCACTTATTCTTCCAAAACTAAACCACCTCTTTTCGACAATCCCAGGCCCACCGGAGAAAATCATTAATGATTTTCAAGGTAAATGCTTCAAATTCATTTGGAAAAATAAACCCGATAAAATAAAGAGAGGCCAGGCCATATGTAGTTCAAAAGACGGAGGTTTCAAAGTTCCTAAGATAAACGATAAAAGAGATAAAAGTTTCAAGCCCAAAAACTGTCCGTTCTGAGACGTTAGTATGAAAAGCCAACACCTTGGGCGAACTTAATCGACCAAAACTTACCAAAACTAATTTTCTGAAGCATCTTAGAATTAAACTGTTATCATTTGAAGAATGAAATCATCTCAAACATCAGAAACCCGTTCTATGTAGACCTAGTCTCATCCTGGTTTTACTTTATAAAACCTATTACACCTCAATCGGAAACAGACATTCTAAATCAAACAATCTGGCATAACCGCAACATTATGTTTGGAAAAAAATCCATCCATTACTCAGATTGGAACTCAAAAGAAATTCACTTTATAAATGATCTCTTTGACAAAAAGGGCTCCTTTCTAGAACTGGAAGACTTAAACAAACAACACGATATTAACACAAGTTTCATTCTATTTTATGGCTTGATACAAGCGACAAAACATATATAAAATCAACTGGATACTCAGTAAAAGAAAAGTGAGATAATGCATCAAAAACAAACATACTAACAAGTGGAATTTTGAATTACAGTGCAACATTCCTGTCGAAACATGGTCCTTTCAGATGCACTTCCCATACAAATGGTTCCAATACAAAATCCTGCACCATATCTTACCAACAAATACTCGCTTATACAAAATGGGATATACAAAATCAAATCGATGCGACTATTGTTCAGATAAAACAGATACAGTGCAACATTTATTCTGGGATTGTGATTTTGTGAAACCATTATGGAATCAACTGGAAGACTGGCTTTCAGACAAAGCTCTAATTAAGAATCATTTCACTAAAGAAAATATATTATTGGTTATCCGGAGAGAAACAATGATCCATTAAACATAATTATCCTGATTTTCCAAAAACACATTTTTGATTATAAACAGAAGAGACTGCCAGAGTTCCAAACTTCAGTAGGAAAAGTCAGAGATTATTATCATGAAACTAAATGTGCTGCCGAAATTTCAAATAGAAATGATGTGTTCATTACATTTTGGTCATCATGTCATTTTTTGTTTATGTAATTATTTTTTGTGATTGATACATATATATATTATTGGAAATAAAACTATAAATAAAAAAAGTAAAAAAAGTTAACATGTCCTCCAAATGAACTGAAGAGAATATGTGGTTTGCACAGCGTTTTTTAAGTTTATACCTCCATGAACTTAATCATTTTTAAAGTCGAATCTTATAAATAAATGCAAACATACTTGTTTTATAAATGATTTCATTGCTCTAAAAATACAAATTTGGTAGAAATAGAGCTGCACTATATTCGTGAATGCATTCAACACTCAACAGCATTGAAATGTCAAATGTCACACAAACTTGTGGCCACGAACGTCCGTCATACGTGGCCTTGTCAGTGAAAAAGTTGTAAAATAAATCGCGAATGTAGAACTCGGAGAATTTATCCTCGTAGATGCCGTATACAGGTGGTGTTCGGATCTTGATCTAACGGAATCTGACACAGATTCTTGATAACTTGACTTATCACTTTCACTCAAATTACCAAATAGGTTACAGAGAATTTAAAACAGTCATGCACCTAGTTGATAAGGAACATCTTTTGTTTTAATGCCTTCCGTCTGTAGTATCATTTTCTCTGCATTATCGAGGCACAGTGATATGAAAGAAACAATATTCCCACTTTTAAAACCGTGACTGTTTATTGTTTCAGGCGTGGAAATACTATTGTAAACATCAACAACATAGAGAATGCACAGGTGTGTCGAAACCGTCCACCAAGTGTCTCTCATTGCAATATAATTAAAAAAATGATGTTGTTACACGTTTTTCGGCGATTCCGATTGGACGAGAGCTCTAAAAAAAACATGCACCCATTTCTCGATGAATGCAGAAAAATTTGCTGTGATACCTCGTGCATTCATAGTTTACGACGTCACAATCTGACAGAACAAATTGACGCAACGACTAGTCCGGTTATGACAACATCACGTTACTTTGTTGTTTTGGCAAAATAAGAAATCTATGCATGTCATCTTCTTCATTACTGAGTGGATAACCGGATAATACTTTTCTCCCCCAAAAGAAACAATTACCTTCACCAAAAACTCTTGATTTTAATAATTACGAGTCCTGAAGTTTAATAGCTCGAATCGTTTCACAAACGGTAGACATTTGGAATGTCACGTGATATGCTAATGAGGGTTATTCCACAAATGCAAAATCGAGTTAAGACGAACTTTAATTGCATGAGCTTCATGATCAATGCTGATGAAAACGAAATTAAATCATCTTCCGTATTAGTTCATGTATTTCTCAATTTGAATTCCACCATGTATAGTCGTGTGTAACAAACTGCAAACTAATGTAATGTTCACGACAATTATTCAAGATTTGTTTAAATTATTCAGAAAATCTGAGCTGAGATGAGTTGATTTTGTAATTATGCTACGCTACGCTGCGCGATGTTATACAATTTGTTGCTATTATACATCGATAAAGGCACAAAAATTTTAAGACAATCCTTAATTGACGACAGTTTTGCAATTGAAAAGGTATCTATCATATTGCGAGGAAACAAAATGTTTGCTAAATAAACCTATATAATACCAATTAACTTTAACATTTCCCCACAACAGCTGCAATAATGAACTGCAAAAAAGCAGAACCCTATCTGTCCCAGGATGGGACGCTGACAAGATAATGAAGAGAAAAGCTTTGTCAAACGCTAGGAGATGTTTGCAAGAATATTGCAAGGAAAACTAGCTGATTGCACTGGGCTCAAACTTTTACGATCTCCGTGGTACATGATGAGTGCTGGTGGTCAATTATCATTTTACACATGTTAAATTTTGTTGCAAGACCTGCATTTAAACTGTTGACTGTATTGATATAAGTAATTAATTTTGATATTAAGAATCGAATCCATTATAAATAGCTTTTTTAGGATTAGGAACAGGACATCTTTGGGTAAAAGCATTTGTCGATTCTTACTACCATGTGTTAACTATTTTTGTTTTGCTTTTATAACTTGAAGCAATGCCCTTTTGAGTTTTAGGCTCCGGGTCAAACAAAATCAAGTGTGATACTTTGATTGGCAATTTATACAAGCGCCGTTCTATAGATCACAGTCAGAGATTTAAAGTTTGTAAAAAGTTTTGATGTTGTCGATTTATGTTCCTGTCCTTATGTGCAGCTTAATTTAACCTAATGTGCTTAAATCTATCGCAGAAACACAACCCAGCATGCATGTGAAGCATATCACCCACGAGTATCTAAAAAAAAAAACACTTTCAAAAGTTTTGACATTTTCAATGATGGTGTCATTACCTTTCAACATGTCTCTAAGGATACCCTCAGAAGCAAGAAGATGCCATATTATTTCCATGCATTCCACCTGTATGTCTTTTAGAGTTATTGGCCGACAGTTAGATGTTCACCATACTGTTGTGAGCCGCCTTGCCCAGAAACAGCGCCAAACAAACCATGTAAGGTACAGGTATCGACCAAGACAAGGTCAACCGCAGAACACTTCTTGAGCTGAATACCGTAATGTAGCACGTCGTATTAGTCGTCTACCACCAACAAGTGGTGTAAAAGAACAGTCAGAAACCGTTTAAAGGCAATTGGTCTAAAGGCAAGGCGAGTGATTACGCGGCCAGCTTTGACCAATCTCCATAAAAGAGCTCGTTAGGATTGGTGTGAGACCCGAAGTCATTGGAATCTTGCGACCTGGATGAAGGTTCACTGGTTGGGCTAGAGTCGTTTTTATTTACACCTCACAGATGGCCGCCAGCGTGTTTGGAGAACCAAAAACACCGCATATGCTGAGAAGAACATCCAAACATCAATCCGCTACGGTGGTGGATCGGTTATGGTATAGGGATGCATACCCCGTGACTGTAAACTTGATTTGGTCACTGTTCAAGGAAATCTCAATGGCAACCGCTACATCCGGGAAATCCTCTGGCCTGTTCTTGTGCCCCATTTTGACAATCATCCATTGGCCACTCGTCCTTTGTTCATATTTGATAACGCCCGACCTTACCGTTCTCGACTTCTGGATGCTTTTTTTCAGAAATATGCAATAACGAACTACCATGACCTGCCATTAGCCCGGATCTGAATTTGCTGGAACAGATTTGGGACATCACTGGACGTCAACTGCAAGCACTGGTCCCTCCTTTGTAAGATTTAGCCGGTTTGGAAGCATATTCTATACCCTCTGTCACATTAGATAATAACTGTTTTCGATCGAAATTCTAACATGAAGTGATAAAAATTTTCACTTTTTAAAAACAAATACAACGAAACAAGCAGACGGAGTTACGGAGAGCGGAGCAACTTCCATCCCTTTCTCACCTCTCCATTAAATGCCGATGCATAATAACAGTATCTAAACCTAGGATTACTTTATCCCAATTGAAAGTTACTTTGGTTACAACTTAGATGCAACTTTTATAAAGTTCTGTCACAAAATAATTGGATATTATTTTTTTACAATGAGAAAGTTTGCATCCGTTCTTAAAAACCATTACCTTAAGTTTTAATGATATCAAATTTCAGCCCCCATTTCAAACAATATTCATAAAGTGTATCAATCTTTCGTTGTAGCTGGATAATAGTATCAGCGACACTGCATATACTATCTCAACATCAGTTACATAATTGCCAAGGTACTCATCAGAAGTAATACAGTCATCACATTCATTGCCGATGTGATTGCTCATATAATGTTTAA
Organism: Phorcus lineatus; assembly: GCA_921293015.1. Lineage (NCBI taxonomy): Eukaryota > Metazoa > Mollusca > Gastropoda > Trochida > Trochidae > Phorcus > Phorcus lineatus. Next base: position 11,013,332 of record OV121090.1, read on the forward strand.
CATGATGTCCAAGAGAATTACCCTTGTGAAAGTCCCTTGTCGACAGAGTCCCTGTATCAGTCATTTGCGAAAACAGTTTGTTGATTATTGGAACAAAGGATGAACTTAGTTAGTTTCATGATATCCTGAATTCCTTTAATCTGTTTTGGAAACCAGTGATTCTAAATTTGAATTTCAAGATATGGTTGTGATTGATAAAATGATGTTCCTTTAGATACCGGTTTTGACATTAACACAAAATTACTTATTTAGCGCTTTGTCATTAGGCAGTACAGTTATAAATATTATATTTCTTATAAAGACCCTATGTACAATGATAAAGACCGTGTGTGCAGTGATAAGACCCTATGTTCCATTATAAAGATCTATGTTCGATGCAAGTCATACCATGCAATGAATATTAGTTTACTCTTGCTTAATGTAAAACGAGCCTTAAGGTCAACTGTTATCTTATCTGACATCTTCAGATAGTTGGCGTGCATGGTTGGTGACGATGTTAAGTGTTTTATAACAAGCTGAAGGTCTATTGCACAATCACAAGCTCTTTTCATCTTGCTGAGGTGCAAAGCCTGGTAGGAGTTATAACGAGAAAGTTACCCCTACACAGATAGATTATTAAATTACAAAATAACATTCTTTACCAATAATAACTGTTCTCTTTTTTGCTCTGCTAATTAAGTTAACAAACACCTTATGAAAAATAGGTTTGGAGGTATTGAAACATCAATGTCAAATATAATATGAATTGAATGTACAAATGTGACGAGTAACATTGGCACTTAATGGAAATAAAAAAAGTCATGTTATTTCTTAACTTATAGATGTGGATTCCACAGACAATCGATTTGATAATTCTAAAATAAGGGAGGGAACACAAGCAAAACTAATTCGGGTCTATTGATTATCTTGCCTAGAAATCCAATGAATCAACAACACCAGTTCAATGAATCAACAATACTAGTTTAACCTCTTTGTGAACATGACAAGGAAACATTTGATTACCATTTTTTAAACGTAGTCAGTATATTCCAAGTCATGTGTCAAATGCTGTATTAAAACATTAACAGTGCATACTTATAATCTAAAAGTAAAGAATAGACTGCAATAAATGATTAAATCGCGGGATGTTTTTTATGCCGTTTAGCAAAAGCAAACCCGTTCTGTAACTATTGCAGGGTTTCAAGACTTAAACCTAAATTCAAAGCCAGTTAACGTTATTACCTTCAATAACGTTCAATTAACATGTCGATATTGCAACGAGCGTTCATTATTTCTATTCAAACGTCATCGTGGTCAACTCTGTTCCAATTTTATAAAGAGTGAATGATAAATCTAAAAAAACACCTTATTTTAGAGTAAATGGGTGATCGGTCACCAGCCATGGTTGAGTTATCAAAGTTTCATATATAATATCTGATTTTGTGTACTTCGCAAATTACGAGTTAATGATAGAATGTTATGACATAAATATACCATTCTAGACTATTAAGTGAATGTTCAAAGAAACTATGAAAATTAAGTTACACTTCACCGATGACTAATAGTATGCATTAACACAAGTGTAACATTGAAACACGGATAGTAATTATCAAAGACATCAATTAATTTATAAAGTAATAACATTTATAACAAAATTAAACTTAAGGGGTAAACATCCTAACAAACTAGCTATAGTTTAATTCAAAACGTTTTTTGGATGTGTTTATAAACCCTTATTCTTAATGATAGAGATATGCAACAATGTGATTGATTTTTTAACATGTTTCCATAATAAACGACTTTCTTGAGCTTTAGTCATTTCATATCCATACTTTCCGGCAAAAAAAAGAAATAGAAAAAAAGAATCTCACAAAATTTTCATCTGATATCAAATATATATATATATATATATATATATAGTAACAGTTACAAATGTTCACGAATGTTATCATATTTGATGTCAGAGAGTATTTATCATCCAAAATCCTTTTTCAATGCTTCCGTGAAAAATGTACGCCCTGAACACTGAATTACCATTAGTTCGGTTTAACTCCTATAAGCGATATCTCCAGTAGAAAAATGAAAAAAATATTAATTGTATTGTTATCACGACATTCTGTTTGCTTCTGACTACCTACTATGCATATATTAACAACGATTTTAGAATATTCAAAGACTATTTACTTTTGATACGTTTAAATGTCAATAATCACAATCACTTACCAATTAAGAATCTTTGAATGATATGTATATGGCAAAACCATTCCACAAAACCATATCATCAATATCCTGCATGTACTCTGTGAACTCATGAACAGTGTCATTTTATCAAGAAATAATTACTGTTCTTTTTTTTAATTGTTCTTTTGCTATTGGTTCAGTAGAGTATCAATATGAAGGTAGAAAGTTGTTATTCTGATCAAAAACCGGATAATGATGCGTCGACTAGTCAAAGGAAATTATGAAAACTTACCTTAAAGGGAGGCTATTCTAATCGTATTCCACTTTCCGTGGTTTAAAATTGCGCCGGTACAAGGCTCGCGTGAGCCGGAAATCTCAATTATCGTTCCCCCTTCTCAGCGATGTTTTCTTTGTGCTGGCTTATACTCGCGCTTAACTGAACCGGATATCCGAGTGTATATAAATCGCTGGGTCTGTACCCAGTGTCAGTCACGTGACCTTCCTACCCGTATTCAAATTACGTAACGGTCTTATTAGTTGGTGTCAATTGGGTTCAAAAGGGATGACCATAGTATCTCTTTAAGAAGCTTGAAGAATAAATTTGAGATGATAGTGTTTGAAAGATCATATTACTAGGACAAGAAGGAATTTTATGGATAATCAACTTCTTTATTGTATTGTTTATCCATAAAATTCCTTCTTGTCCTCATACCCACAACTTCTAGAATGCCACTCAAACAGCTTATCATATTACTAGTATTCATGTCCTATAAATGTACATATGATTAAAGTTTCGACCGCGCTTTTAGATAGTGTATGATTTTCACTTAGATCTATCACTTGTCATGTCTTGAATGATTATCATCACAGTATGCTATTGAAGATACCTTCGTTTAATGAATATACACTTTGTAATAAAATCGCGTGTTGACTGACGTCACATGACGTCACAATGTTACCGAAGCGACAGCAATGATAATATCGGCGATTTTCATTCGGGGCGAATTCAGCCAGTAATAACTAATTTACTTAACGCGTGAATGGTGAATTGTTTCAGTAACTGACTCGCTTTTGCTCATTACATACCAAACAACTCACTCGTTTCATACAAATATTATTAAACGGGACATTGTTTAGTGTTCTCAAGAAAACAGCTTGCAGAGAAATTCGTCATTTACATTTTGTCTCCAAGACAAGACTTCTCCCCCTTGCTGTACCATTGCAACAACAACCTACTCTTTGCATGACCAGAAAGCTTTGCAGAGAATTAGTTATCTGCACGTGCGACACGAACTACATTATTCTTTATTGATTTGAGACCATTGACCGGTTTAATAGCTATTGAATGTCGCTGGAACTATTGACGTCTTTGATGTTAACTTACAAGTAACCAAAATGTATTCTTGGTTCTTTCTAATCTTTCTGGACATAAGGTTTCTCATAAGCAGCTTTTTGAAATATATGAAGTAAAAAATAATTTTACTACGATCCGATTTTATCTTATCTGCATCTAGGTCTCTTAAGACAAGGTATCACGTGTCAACATGATGTGATGTATTGCAAGGTTCAATATCTACAAACACGCCCACCTGGACACAAACTCTTATAGCCTCACACAAGTGTGGACGCTGAAAACGTACAAGCTAATAAGAAGAGGTACGTAATTCGTTACAAACTTGTTCCATGCTTAATTTCCTGTACACAATAAATGGCCAAATTTATCGATTTGTTAATGCAAACTTCAGATTAGGTCATCTTTGTTTGATCCATAACGATTACTCGTCAAAAGCTCACGAACCACTGTAATAAACTCCCAGGCTAAATAAAGTTTTCACTTATATTCTTTTCATGGAAACATTAAGAGGGCTGTTACGGGAAGTGATAGTACTACTGCATCGTTTCATCTACACGAACGCACCGTATCGAACGCAACCATTGGAATTGTGCATTCACGCATAATTGTGATTATTACAAATTATTGTCTGTAGTCGCTTCACTTATAAGAAACAATAGAGCCAAAAAATGAGAAAATATACGCTTTAATTCGACTACTAGGAGACCTTTTATACCCTTGTTTTGGATAACCGCCCAATGAGCCTGGCGAACGCTTAGACAAAATCACCGAATCATGACTCGAAGCCACGCCCAGTGTGTGATGTGCTAGGCGTCAGCTTAAAGTCCAGCCCTTTGATTTTCTCTGTATTTTTAAGCTAATTCAACAGCAAAATAGAGGCAATACCATGACCGAAAGACTTCCAAAATACGATATGTAACTGCTTCATGATATCAACTTTCCCTCTTAGTCGTCAAATTCATTTTGATTGGACTGTGACAATCCTTGGACGCGGTTTTCTTGTGTGGGTTTATATAAACAAGGCTAAGGACTTGGTCGGTGAGATATCCATTACTATGGGATATCACGTAGTGCTACAACATTTATTATCGATATGAAGTTATAAATTGTCTCGAAAAAAATGAAAATTTTTGTAATAAACGGGAGAGAATGTAAAAACTTTTTTAATGTTTACTGTAGAAAAAATAATTTTGTTTCACTTCACTTTATGAGAACTAAGAAGTGAGTGGATGATTCGTTTGTATTTAACTAACGTATATTATATTGTTAGCTAGTTTTAAATCTCACACCGTGTTGCAATATCACTGTCTTCGAATTTAAAAATCAATGACATAAAAACATATCTGGCGCAAGCGTTAGAAACATCCTATGTTATCTTAAAGAATGTTGGTACCCGTTATTCACGATGTACTTTTTTAAATGTGTGTCATCGTCCGTAGAAATGCATGAGCCAAATCTCCTTTCCTCAATTTATTGGTTGAATATATATTCTACAAGTTCATTGGTTCAAAATGACTGGACGCCGTGACAATAAACTTAGTAGCAGTCGAATGCCAAGATTACGCCATTATGACAGGACATATATTCCGCTTGGTGGGACCAAGGCGTTAAAATTCAAGAGGTATAATCAGAGACGATTAAATCAAGAATTGAAATTGAATGCGAAAGGATTATATAACGGCCACCTGTGTGTCATAAAATCTAAGACTATTTAAAAGAGTCTGATTGTTGTGACAATATTTGGCAGACGTCGTAATTGATAGGCACATACTATGAGATAGTGCGCATAGCATCACATTTAAACTTTGTCTTTCGCTTGGAACAATACAAATAACTAAAGATATATTTAACATCAATGAATCGGAGGTTTGAGTTGCTTGGATGACTTTAGATATGTTTAAACAGTTGTTTAGAATGTGAGATTTCCTGTTGTTTTTTTATTAAGGAGGTTATACTTCCGCCGCCTAGCACGTCACTCGGCAGGACACGCGGCTGGACACGCCTCAGTGACCACGGGCCAGTTCAGTTCTGTTCACAGGTGCTAATTAGCTGGTGATTGGAAAAAGCCGTATTAAGTTGGTTATAGGCCGATTTCTAAAATTTAAACTCAAGTTACTGGCTAATTAGAATGCGTATTTTATGAATCACGAAAGTTGCCATGGGTCATTTCAGTCGATCTTCAGTCGGCTTCCAAACGTCAAATGGCAAGAATCTTCAACTGCAGCCAAATCACCATCAGAAGGCTGTTAATACGCTACAGGCCACGCTGACAGGCCAGACACAGTATATACCAAGATTGGGAAGATTGGTTACCGAGGGTAATAACTGCGGCCGAAGATCGTTACATCAGGCAGATTCACCTCCGAAACCGATTCGTAATAGCGGCGACGGCAATGAGTCATGTCATCAGCACATTAACAACCCTTCCTCGACTTTGTTTGGCTGGTATACGAGCCTACCGCATCATTTTACGGACTCAACGCTGATTACGATGGACACGTACTGTACGCCGATGGCAGCGACGTGACTAGGAGAGGGTTCTGTTTACAGACGAGAACAGGTTTTCCTATTCAGAAACGATGACAGGGTTCGAGTTTATCGACGAAGGGGCGAGCGTCTCGCGGTAAACTGCAGTAGAGAGGTTCACCCATTTGGAGGCGGAGGCATCATTGTGATTCTGTAAGGGTTTGTGGCCAAATGACGACGCCACTGGTTGTTCTGCGAGGGAATCTAACTTGCCAGCAATACATTGATGAGGTAATGAGACTTATCGTCGTTCCTTTCATCCAATAACAGCCAAGAAGACTGATATTTCAACACGATTATGAAGAACTCTCACTACTCGAATTGTTAGAGACTACCTCGAGAACGCCAACGTCGCTGTTTTGCCGGGGCCAGACATCTCACCAGATATGAACCCAATTGGACATCTTTGGGATCACCTTGACCACAATTTGAGACAGCTGGTGCTATCTCCAAACAACAAGCAGGAACTTGAGCAAGCTCTGTTAAAAATATGGAACAGGATCTCTGCTGACGTCATCCGACGCCTGACGACTTCAATGAGGAGGCGTGTACTTGCTTGCATTGATGCCCAGGGTGGTAACACTCGCTATTGATGACTCCGTGATTCCTGTGACTACTGAGAGATTCGAAGCACTTGTCTTTTAACTTCATATTTGTGTTATTTTTTATATTGACCCCCTGTCTCTCTCCTTGTGTATTGGGGAAAATTAAATGCCGATATTTGGATGCTTTTTAAAGATAATGTTGGAAAATGATTTCTGTTTATAAACAACAGTCAGAACGCTCATATATGCGTTTATTTTTATTTCAAAGACTTCAAAAATGAGTGAAACCTTTCTTTTGCCTGGTAATTTATCTATGACATAATATTTCTTATTTCCTATAGACTCTGAATTGAATAAATGTTCCGAGGCATCATTCAGTCTGTCTAGTGTAGCGTTGAACGTTGAGCCCGTTCAAAAAACGAACCTCAGGCTCAATTTTCAAGTTTAATAATTCCAAAACATACTGAAAATCTATCCTAGTTTCACGTTTACAATGTACAGGGTTCATGTTTAACAGTGTGTTTCTAGAAGAAAACAGTTATGAGACATTAAGAGAAATGGACAGGGAAAAGGTTTACGCTATTATCAAGTATAAATCACTTGATATGATATTTGCAAGGTTGTGTATTTAGCCCTTTTTGTTTCCCTTTTTTATAAATGAATTAGCAGTGCAGATTGAAAACAACTGTTCACGTGATATACAGTTACAACCCGATATGTTTAACCTTTTCCTTTCATTTACTTAACTACAAAAGAGTTATTCAACATCGTAAGCGGTCAACACTGTCGCTCCATCCATGTTTTTGTCCGGTAAGCTTCCGGTATACATGAATACATGAATGAAGAATAGGGGAGGTAACATTAAATATTTTTATTAGGTTAATATAAAAGTAAAGGTAGTAAATAAAAGAATAACTGATTAGGTTGCTTTTTCAAAGATTTCTTAGGATTTTATTTTTTTTGCAGACAGCCGTTAAAAAGATCTGATCTTCAAAGTATTTAGAGTTTATTATTATTATTCAATAATATTTTTTGGGGGTCAGCGGGAGCCAAGCAGAAACACGCCAGTCTCTTGTCATGCGCAACCGGAAGTCTAGTAGTCATCTGATGGCCTAGTATTGATGTACTTCAGTTGCAAGTTATTGAGAGATTGACCATATGATTGGAGGTAAAACTTACATGGTGATATCTCCTTCATCTGCTGCGAAAAAGATGTGGTTCTTTGTTTTTGGAAATAATTTATATATGAATGCGACCCTATATTGTTCAGGGGAAAGTATAGTCCCTGGGAAGGTCCCTAATATATTGGGTCTTACCATGTATATTTCCATCAAAACTAGTACGTATACAGTTTACACAATGTTGAATTTTAAGATAGTAGGTTAATTTAGACACTATGTCAACAATATTTTTATTTACAATAAATCTCTTGATAACATTCAAATTCATTTATTTTTGTATAATGTGAACATTGCATTCTACTATTATCTATCTTTATCATGAAAAAATCTTGTAATATCCTCTTTGTAATTGCCGGAATGGTTAATTTGTTTAATTCGGTTCTTATTTTTGTAGTAAATCGAATGTTACATTCATCTTATGTAAAAACATGAATGCATATTCCATGCGCAGAAGTTTAATCATTGATTATCCAACGGTTCATAAATAAAAGTACAAGCCAACAGGCAATACTTTATGAAGAGAGAATATTTTTTCAATTAAGGCATGAAATATAACAAGAAATGAGAATAACACCGAAGACTTTAAATCAGTGAACATGGAAGAAAATACAACTTGATATTACAATTTGTCCTTTCATTTAAATTTATATTGAAAGCATGTATGTATGTAAAGAGTTCATATAAAAATACCTGGATTTTGACTGCAGGGAGTGAAGTTTGTTTTAAGGAACATTTACTACAGCGATATATCGAGGTAGCAGGCTACTACGCTTCGAGTGTTATGGCATCGAGAATTTGTTCAAATTTCATGGCATGATTTATGTAAAATTTAATCAAGGTTTCGGCTCAACGGATATTCCAAAATGTTTTTGTAAAAACAAATGACAAAACAATTGTACGATGACAGGAAATAAAGTGTAAAATTATGGTAAATTTTCTCCGAGTTTCATGAGGCTAGTTTAACAAAGCTTTTGAGAAAATATTCGTTCACAGGCCGCTGTCCGCTATGAGGTTGTAGCACAGTACATATTATAACCTGGGATGAACATGAATATATTGTCTTTCGCTTTACAGGCAGCACTTACTATTTACAAATCTTGCAGTCGACGGACTGCGACATGGAGGCCAACATGTTTTGTTCGAGTCCTCGGATGTAGCTTTTGCCAGGAGCTTTCTGATTTGACTATCTATTCTCTTTGCAGTAATCTAAAGAGCAAAAGTTTTAGGTCGGCAGCAAGGGTTAACTTGGACAGTTCGAGACTGGGGATAGTTTATCTTTGCGTGGGAAGATAGTTTAAGGTTTATGTTGCAAAATGTAAATAGGTTAGTCTCAATTTCGCACTAGGAGGCGTCAAACCCCTTTCTTCTCATGAGCTTATTGCTGGAGCAGGAAGATTTGGAAATCTTTTCGATTCGGTTGTGTCAAATTTAATCTCTCTTTCAATTGACAAAAGCAAACTAATTAAAATAAATCTGGTTTAAAACATCAAAGTTTTACTAATTTTTCTATTACTACTTAATCAGATGGCGACGGCCCAAAAACTGACGGAACATTTCCTGACATGCACCGTCTGTCACGAGATCTTCCATGACCCGTCAACTCTGCATTGTGGTCACTCCTTCTGTGGTCACTGTATTGTTGGTTTTACCAAAACCAGAGCTGATGCCATCAGGTCCAAGTCGATTCCATGTCCGTTCTGTCGGAGACTGACGAGAGTACCTGATCCCTCCCTACCTGTGGAGGAGTGGGCGGGGCAGATGAGACCAACCCTCCTACTCAAAGGTCTCCTCGACACTATTGGACCTGGCGCTAAGGGTAGGCTGATAGATTCACATTGATATATACTGGTTTCAGTTAACATGCATAATTGCCTTGGAATGAATGTCTTAAAATAGCAATCTATAAAGGAAGTACTGCAGAAAGTGACGCCACTGTCGAAATATTTTTTCTTCTACTTCTCGGGAATATTGAAACTTATTCAATTTTTGTCAGCAGACATTTATTTTTTCAAAGTCTTTTTACTTATCGATTTTAAGGCATGCTTTTTACCATCTTATCAAACCTAATAAATGAATCCTTTTCTCATCAGAATAATCAGCCGGGGTCATGTTAAACACTTATCTATATTCAAATGTATTCTTGTAAATGGGTTGACTTTATATGATCATGTGTTATTTTGCAGACACAACCAACTGTAATTGGTGTCATGATGAAGGGGAGACAACTCCAGCAGTAAGTTGGTGTCCAGTATGCGATGTATCTCTGTGTTTCATTTGTCTAAAGGCACACCGAAGGAGTCCTTCCACTAAACATCATGACGTGTCTGATATGAATGATGAGGTCATGGTCAGGAGGCGGACAACGATTACATGCCAGGAACATAAGGAAGAGTTTATCAAGTTTTTCTGCAAAGATTGCAGGAGGACTTTGTGCCAGTCCTGTTGTATCCTCTACCACCGGAAGTGTGAGTCAGTCGTGTCTCTGGAGTCCATGTTGCCAGAAATGAGAAGAGCTTTGGAGACAAGAAAGGAAACGCTGATTAAAACATTCAGAGTAGAGAAGGAACAACTGGAGTCGCTCAAATCCAAATGCAGGGAACTTGAGGAGAACAAATCATCTGTTCAGTCTCAGATTCTTTCTACAGAACAGAGAGTTATTGACTCTGTGAAGAAGAAGGAGAAGGAACTACTAGACACACTGAGTGAAGTCACAGATAAACAAATTGATGAACTGAAAGCGAATATCAAAACTAGAGACATGGCTAGAAACATCTACAGACAACAGGCCGAGTTGATAGAACAGGCTCTGAATTCTGAAGGCGAGATGGACATATATGATCTGTACCAGTCAAGTGAGTCAGGAGAGCCGAAGAAGAGAGGAACGAGGACTAGGATAGAGTTCTCACAGGATGTGGACGGACTAGAAAGGACACTGAGTGAATGGTCCCAAGGGAAGATTAAAGTCCTCGATGTAATTGATCTTGACATTGTATCTTCACCTGTTCTCAGCGACAAAGTTGACTGCAGAACCAAAGAGGATCACGACAAACCATATCTTTTTGAAATTATGCGCATGGAAGTAAACGGTTCAGATACAATTATTGTCACTGACTTTAATAACAAGTGTATCAAATCTTTCTTCAAGAAAAACAATCAACAGCTTCACGGTCGACTGGGTATTAACAGTAACCCATTTCGGATTACCAAGCTAGATGACAATAAGATTGCTGTCAGCCTTCCTCGCTCTAAACAAATAGCAGTAGTGTCAGTGACCCCTGACCTCATCCGCGACTCCACTATAACAACACAGAAGGAGTACATTGGTTTGACGGTTCTGACGCCAACAACACTGGCAGCTCGTTCTTACTCTCCTCCCTGTGTAGATATCCTAGATAGGAGTTGGAATGTGATGCGCTCTATCAGTCCGTTATACAATGGAGAAAAGATAATACAGAAACCTTACTTCCTGTGCACCACAAGACAAGGGAACATCCTGATATCTGACTGTAAAACCAAGTCTGTGGTGTGTGTGACTCCCATGGGAGAGGTGGTGTTCAACTACTCCCCTACAGGGGGCAGGTCATTGAAGTGGCCTGCAGGCATCACTAGCACTGCTACAGGACACATACTCGTGGCGGATTGTCATGGAGACAAGGTGATAGTGCTGAATAAGTCTGGAGAGTTTGTGAGAGACCTACTGACATCAGAGGAGGGAATCTGCCTTCCTTTTGGTATAGACTGGGATGAGGGAGGACGGGTGTTCGTCACACACTATAATGAACTTAATGGTGACACATTCCAGGTGTTTAATTGTGAGTAATGTGTGGAGTTGACATTACCAGTAAAGACAGTGAAATACAGAACAATTGGAATAGGGGAACACTGAGATGTTGCAATACCTTTACTTGCCAAAAATCTGTTGTTGACATGTAACCTAACATTGTCCTGGATTCTTGAGGTCAGAGGTAAATACATGTATTTCCATGCAAATGAGGGCCAATCAATTGAACGTGTCATAGGTCAATTCACGTAAATTAGGATCAATCCACCACTTGTGAACCGATTATCTGATTGGCTGAAGATGTTTGGTACATGAGCTAAGTGGGCTAACTTGCTGTCCGTCTCTTCACCTGCCAAGATGAATTCAAAGGTCATTTGGTCTAAGGAAGGTTACTGTATTTCTGGTGAGATTGTCTGGTTTTATAGAAAAGGAAATAATTCGAAAATGTTCATTTATTAGTAATTCATTCAATTTCTAATGTAGTTGAGTTTCTGTTTTTTTTATATGGGGTCGAATTTGTTCGTTTTTTGATTTCTTGGAATACGAATTTGGTAATGATTCATGTTGAATTTATTTAATGTGAGCAGTTGCTGATAGATTGTCAATATTTTTTTTACTCAGGTTTACTGACTTGAGTCTGGTTATGGTTTCACACGCTGGTATCGTTGCAGCTTGGCTCATAGATGGTGAGAATGGTAATTATTGTACTGCTAATGTTTCTCAATATGTTAATATGAGGTACCACGTGCAACTTTGTAAATTGAGTGTATTTGTTATGTCAAGCTGTTTTTGAATTTTGTGTGTCAAAAGATGTTTATTTTTTTTATATTTATTGTATGTCTTTGTGCTTTTGCTTGATTTAAATGTACGTGTTCTGAATGCAATATGAAATAATGATATAGTTTTATGAATGAAATGAATTCATATTTATGAAATCTGTATCTATACAATTTACTTATCATTTTGTATCTCTGTAACAGAGTTGTGATGTTTGCCATCGGCAACTTAACTAATAATCGAAATAAACGGATTCACCGCCACTGACGATTTGTCCAAACTTTGTTGACCGTTACAAAATGAATAAAATTAATACAAAAAAATTCAAATTGATAATCATTAATATTGATTGATATCAACAAACTTGAATTTTTAAAACAATAAAATATTTAAAGATGCTGGTCACATAATTGAGATTTTGGAAGATAATAATAATTCCAAAATTCTATTACCATTTTTACGTTGTTCAGAATAGAGAATTACAATTACAATCTGCTAAAAGATTCCATTTGACCAAGCGTCTTTCATTAAAAACTTCTTTAGTTAGCTCTCAACTTAGATATTTAATGTTAATTCAAAATAAATACTTTGCCTTCTTTAAATCAAAATTTTTTTAAGTTAGAAACATTTTCTATATAACTTACTTAGTTCTTGCTTTTTCATATACATGATAACGAAATATTTGTAAAGTAAAATGAGACAGGAAGTTTAGTTGTGTAACAAAAGAGGAGAGTTTGCTTATGTGAAAAGCGTGCAACCCGTGCTAAGTTATAAATCAGAAAGAAATTTTGATAAAAACATTTATGATATTGAAACTGCTATATTTCATCAGTATAGCAACCTCGGTGTGCAAAAACTTCAGTGAATGAAATGTGTGTTAAAACTAAAACAATGACATAAACAAATCTCAAACGGATCTGTCATGAACAAAGTTTAATTTTTCCTACTCATGATGACTGAAATAGTGTCAAAATGATAGAATTTGTGAAAAACATGTTGAAAAACATTCTACTAAATTGAATGAAAAAGGAAAGAAAGAAATTAATACTTTTTGAAATCCACGAAGCTTGTTAATCTTCTTTGAATCTCATTGTTTTATCATTTTGCACCTTGAAGTTTACAAATATTGCTGTTTTTTTATGGTTGCGAACATACTTATATACTTTACTTTCTCCCCAAAAAATCATTCATACTTGGGTGAACCATTTTTTAGCCGATCTAGGTCGTGTGCACGTTCGCCAGAACTACTTTCTCGGTCCTGAACGTCTAATCTTGTTAATGAATTACTAATGACAAATTCAATTTCTATAAAATATAACTTGCCGTATTCGTTTTACTTTACATGACTGTAACCAAAAGTAGCAATTGAATTGAATCGTTCGTTTATTTCAAAGTGTTCAAGATTCTCAAAGAAGAAGAAGAAGAAGGAGAGAGAGAGAGAGAGAGAGAGAGAGAGAGAGAGAGAGAGAGAGAGAGAGAGAGAGAGAGAGAGAGAGAGAGAGATCGAGAGAGAGAGAGAGAGAGAGAGAGAGAGAGAGTTATTAATGTAAATGTTTTTTCAAGATTCATTGGATTGATTTGATAAACAAAAATCAAGTTTGAACAAAAGAATTGTTTTAATATTTTAACAACTTTGATTGACTTGTTTTGAGCAAAATTGCTCTTGCTGAATGTAGTTCGAGCCTAAAGGCCAACTGTTATCTTATTCGACATTTTCAAACAGTTGGTGTAAATGGTTGGTGACAATGTCAAGTGTTTTTTTTAACAAGATGAATGTCTACTGCACAAATAAAAGCAGTGTACAACTTGCAGGTGCACAATGGTAGGTGTCAAAGACGAGAAAGGTACCCTTACACTGATAGTGTACATTCCATGTTTTCGGCGTGTAGGCCATTGCCCATGTACTATACATAAAACAGTACACTTGTGTCGACGACTACATTTTACAATTCCATTTAACTGATTTTTTCCCAATTAGCATGTGGCTCCAAGGCTAGTCTATTCAATCAAATCTATCAAATTATGAATTTTGATCACTTCAAAAGGATCAATGTGAACCTAAAAAACTTATAGTCAAATTCAGCTGAGTTTCACCTGGAACATATTAATTTCTTTAAAATGCAATCAACAAAACTCTTGAAAAATGGACATGAAGACAAAACTTAAGTTTCTTTATGTTAAAGATGTATGCAACAGTGTGATTGAATCTTTCACAAGTTTCATAATGAACGACTTTCTTGAGCTTTAGTATTTTCATGTTGAACATACTTTCCGGCAATGTTCTACAATAAGGAATCTAACAAAATTGTCATCTGATGTCAGTCACATAAATCAACAGTAGTTCGTTGAAGTTTAGTTTTATCAACGAATGTTGATATATTAGGTATCAGAAGACAAAGGGGTAAGATTGTATTCATCATATAAAATCATTTTTCAATATGTTTCAATGAAAAGTGTACACCCCTAAACACTAAATTACCATAAGGCTGTCAATGCAGTGTTGTCCTAGCATTGTGACGTTGTCATGATCATGAACTCATTGTGATGTCGAGCAATTCTTATGCCATTTACTTGACGAAGGCAGGGCATTGTTCAAAATCTACTGTCAAAGTGATATTTCGCTTTTCATACCACAAGCGATATCTCCCGTGGAACAGAGCTTTGGATGAGAAACAAAAACAGGCTAAGTTTGTAATTTGACATTCTGTGTGTTTCTTACTATATACTATGAAGATAATAACAACATTTCGTTGTGATATTCAAAGACAATTTACTCTACATCTAAATGATGTCAATAATCACAATCACTCACGAAGGATAGTGTAATGATATGTATATGCAAATATGATATTAAATCTTCTTTAAAAATTAAACCATTTTATAATGTAATGTATTGAATTTTCAAATTGTACTTTGTGTCATTACTACTATTTTTGACTGAAACAGGTTTTACAGTCAAAGAATATGATTTTAATTTGTATACGTAACAAAACATGTATATCTTTTAATTTCTATAGATAATGTTTCTTCAATATAATACATGTACCTTGAAACATATATTCTTTTGAGCACTAGTTTATTTACTGGAATTGAGGCCGGGTTTCGAAATGATGACTGTTTTGAAGACACTGACAAAAGAGTATCAAACAGATAAATTTATCATATAATCCGATAGAGCAGGGAGATTATCTGAGATCATCAATGATAACAAATAACAGCTGTTAATTCTCACTTTTAAAAAACCGTCCATCATATAGACTATAGACAATTGAACTAAGCGCTTCGCAGTCAACTGACACCTAAAGTAAAATTAATGGCCTTCAGATTTTTATTATAACTCACATTAAATTAACCTATAAAACTAAATATTAGAGAATGATTTACAAAGATAGACACATTGGCTCTGTAGCTCATAAGGTTATCAATGTTTTTTTTAATAAATGATCAACATATGAACTGCCAAATCCTTTGATGATAACCCTTATTAGTTCATCATGATGAACTACAGCGCGCATGGCTCTAATTTTGAAGATTTGGATGAAACCAAACATACTGTAGATAACTTTGCTGAATCAAGCGGGTATGTTTAGTCCTGTTTCAGTGGATTCTTGTGTTGGCTCACGTTAAACAATTCTCCAGAGATAATCATCATGAATAAGTATCTAAAAAAATAAAAAATTTTGGCAATACACCTTAGATCTATTTCTTTTGCGCCAAATATTATTTTTTAAATGCTGAGTATTTGCCATGAAGTGTATATGTTAAAATGTTCAAACTGAAACAAAATATTTCTAAACCTGACTGAACTTTTTACTGACAATTTTCCTAATTCACCGACCAGATAAAAAAAGCAATTAATAACTTAAGAACTTTGATTTTGTTATTGGCGAAATATTAATAGTAAAACTCAATGTTCACACACAGTGATTAAATTGGAATCATGAATGGTAAAGATAAGGCATGAGTTGACGACAAACTAGTATATCAAATTACATCATATCTATTATCAGATAAACTTTAAAAATATTCATTTTAATAAGGCTGAGCTTATGAATAACTGTTCTAAATTTCGAAAATCAATCCAAATCTTCACATCAATTTGTATCTTCATTTCTTTTTATGAATGAAAGATAGTCCAATGAATGACAGAAATACTTATTTGGACACTGCTATGTGTATGAACATGTTTATGAATTTTCCTTAGAATTACATTTGGATTAAACATATATTTCTAGAGTTATATTTTTAAAAAGCTTGACGATGAAAATGTATTCATTGACTTTGAATAATATGACAAAAATAAGTTTTAACAAACTTTTTCACTATCCATACGTTAATGAAATTAATATGATTCACATTGACTGAAAATTTTAATTATTGTAAACACAATGATTTAGGAAAAAAGCAAATAAATTGACATATTATTTTTGAAGTAATATTAGCAGAGTGAATAAAGTGATTGTAATCTTAATTTACAAAAACATTATATAAGTAATGAAAATTTTACCTTATAAGTATAAATCTAATGCCAAAACTAGATCTCTCATTAGTTACAACTAAAGTCATTGAAACCAACACCGAAAGGTTAAATTCTTAATCTGGTTTAGATCTGTTATCGATCTAATATTGAAAATCAACCAAATCGTCCTTGAAACATTGAAAGGTTTAAAACATTGATTTTGATAATCATGCCTTGGTTTTGAAAAAAACTTCTCACGTCAACTAGTGATATATTTATCCCACTTGATTATGTATACTCTGTTCTTAATTGGTATTGTTATCTCATTGTTAATATCCAATTATTGTTTCTGTAACACACCTATATATACTCCATACATATTTTTTGTCCATATGCTTGAAAACGGTATAAGAAGCTATACTGAAACGTCGCAACTCTGTAAATAAAGAAGTTGAATATCCATAAAAAAAACGTGTACTTCATCACGTCAACTAGAGTGTAACAAATACAGTTCAGTCCTCATCGACGATCTATATGTTACTCACTCTTTCAGATATCTTTTCTGTGAAAAGTCCATGGCCGCTCTGTTGTAACATGTTTATGTACCTAATGTCGTGTACACCAGGCATATCGTTGTTAAGCCACCATATTTATGGAAACGTATCCATGATTTTTTATTTGGACAAAAAGCGTCTAGTTAATAAGATCAGAATATGCTGGATTGCACCTTTAAAGGGCTACAGAGAATGTTGATACAATTAGAAAATGGTCCCCAAAATCCATCTCGTTGAAAAATCTTTACATAATTTTCGCCAATTGTTTCCCCTCCGAGAAATCTAACTAATTAGTAATGGTGTTTTCCCTGTCTATAAATAGATCGACTTTATTATTTTATTGCGCAAAGCATTGTGGTCGTAGTTGGCTCCCTACCTTTAAAAAAAGATAACCACGTTGGGACGGGAAAGTGAAGCAGGATACAGTTTAAACGACGATAGACCAGAAGGTAGATAAGTTGGTCGAAAAATGGAAAGTCAAACGGCGAAACACATATATGATTTATTTGAAAGTCAATCTCGCTTTACTATGAGTTTGATTCGTTTTAATACAGGCAGCTTACTTGACTATTCATATAGAGCGCCCATTTTACGTTGTTTTTCAATTAAATACATGTCGACCATGGTGATAGGGAAGTAACTCTTATAAACTTTTTGTTTCCATAGAGCAAGGCAAGATAATTTGCATAAACCCATCTCGTGAAAACTGAATCTATTATGATTTCTCAGTCTTCGACTGAACAAGGATCTTTCTAATTTGCATATATACTGTGAATATGTTTTATATCAAATATTATTTCTTTCACAAATTTCAAGAAGAGAAATTGTTTTTGATTGTTTGTTATCACTAAAACCCCAGCTTACGTAGTACACAGGAAAGGAAAATCTGCGTAATGACATCATAATTCAGTAGCGCTCGCTACTCGTAGGGGTGAAATATGATTACACCGACTTGTCGTGGTATATATACTATTTCTCACATATCATGTTGTAGCTGAAACAAGTATCTACCAATTGATATAATTTCAGGCGTTATAGAAGAAATGTTGTATTAGAAACACTAACATACTCAGTGGCCCTTTAAATGTGTCTCGTGACATTATGCTACTTGCTGGCCCACCAGTGTTAGACATTGAACTGATTCATTGCCATGGACTGATTCATATGTTAATGAAAGTGAAAACATTGTATCGAAGAATGCAGAGAGTGTGACTGGACACTCTTTGGTGTGAATTCGATGGGGTGACTTGAAACTGGGTGCCTTTGATATAATGTACAAATGTACATTCACGTCTGTAGCTTCGCACAATGGCCTCATTCTCGTTACCTGCCTTATCAATGTCAAATTTGCGGACACTTTGTCAGAAATGCCTGAGCGACTTTGGTGGATAAGAGGACCAAATGTCCGTGATGTTCCAAGATATAACTCAGAAACTACGGTAGTAACGTACTTACATCCCACTTGGTCCAAGAAAAAGTAACCACGAAAAGTTTAACCTTTTTTGAATAATGTCAATTGGTTTAACCTTTTTTGGAATATGGTGTAGTGTTATTAGTTGTGTAGGAGCACGTGTTAAACGCGTGTCAATGGACGATGCACGGAGTAAATGTATTGAGCTTAAGAACTTTGCTATTATTAGACAAAATTTCACACCTCATCTATTCTGGTTCGGGATTATTACCAGCAAGTTTTATAATCATTAACATAATTCATTGGATGAAATTAAGAAACATTTCAACGTTGATACAACGTCAGATTGCCTGCTGAGATTTCTTTTATTGATATGTATTGTAACGTGTATATTTTAAAGTCTATAGCTAACTTCTGTTGACGGGGACCAATATTACGTTGCTTGAGCACACGCAAGGTACAGCTGAAGTCCAGTCTTAGTCTTGGAAAAAAACCCTCACTGTTTGCATTACATTTTACATTTGCCAACTTGTGGCCGGGCGAATGTTTATACAACATTACCCCGTACAACAACATGAAATTCAGGTATTGTTTGGTCGTAAATATCATATATAAACTACACTTACACATGTACAATGGATCATCTTTTGTTTATCTGTGAATTAATGATTCTCCTACTTATTGTGTGCCAAATTGCAGATTTGCCATTCACTATGGATAAAAGATTTCAAAGTCCTTAGTTTTGGAATAAAAGTGAATATTTACACTTAATACAACAACATTTGAAACATTGCCACAGGATTTTTCAATATTGTTTATCTTGGTCAACCAAGGAAACTATTGTTATCGTTTTGGAACATAGTAGGAACTCTGATAATAAGATGATATCCTAAACTTCTTTAATCTGTTTTTGGCAACCAGAGATTCTGATTTGCATTATAAGGCTGTGATTGCTCACATAGAGACCGATTTTACTACAATCCGACAGATAGACATCAGTATTTTGATTTTTCAATCCAGGTCATACAAAAACTCCTAATTGTCGCAAGACAAACATGTAACAGAAGACACGCCACGGGAACGTTAAAAGATCTCAAGGAATTATTATTGATAGAAACTTAAACTAAAACTATGCCGCCTCAATCTAACAGAGTGTATGAAGCAGATATCGTGCTGTTTGTTTTAATTCAAATCCTTGAATTTTTTTTATGTACATCCAACACTGCAAAACAATCTAATCAACCTAAAAATGTTAACTTTTTAAAAGTTTTATTCAAATTTCGTAGAATCAGTTGTCTATAAGTGGGGCGAATAATAAGATCAATCTCTAATGCACAACCCTAAGCTTTTCAACTTGCTGATATAGAAGAAATTAATGTGATTGACATGGCACATCTATATCCAATTTAATCAAAGTATGCATATACCAATCACGGTCACAGCCGGCAAAAACCCGACAGTTTACATGTTCGAAGACAAGCATTCAATAACATGTGTGAGCGGTAGTAGTGGTCTTGGAACAGAAACGCATAGAAACGCATTCAAAAATTCAAAATACAGATTGCTCTCACCTCACAATTTCATGCAAAAATTCTTGTCATAATACCGAAGTCAGGTTTCAAATTATTGCACAAATTATTATAAACATCGACGCTGGTTGCGAGAGGAATCTACAGGACATTCATTACTATTTAAATAAATTTCAGGGATAAAGAAAGTAATGGATTCATACGACATTTTAGAGTCTATAAACTCCAATGCACGTTTCATATTCTGCATTTTCTATTAACAAACCTTGCTTCGGATTCTTTGATAATTGACAATCTTTGGATTTTAAAATTCCATACTTAAATATACCGCACGTACTCTCTGCTGTAGATTTATAAAAAATATATTATGTAATCGATGGTAAATTGCAAACTATTTAACAATTCATATGTACATAGTTAACCTGTATGAATTTTATGAGTTATGCTATAATACTTCCCTAACTCGAATTACTTAAAGTATACTCTCCCCAGAGAGATAGCTCATGTCATAAACTCCTATGCTTACCTCTGTTCTATACGAAAACGTCTCGATATGGAGAAGCCTTATTTGGGTGCGTCGCCGTTTTCAAAAGAAATCATTTGAAGAGCTTCAGATATATTTGTATGCTTTGGGAATACTAGAATTTATTTGATTTTGAATCGTCTTGGTAAAACACTAGGTTGGACATTTATTATTAGAGCTAATTCTAGGGGGAGAAATTGATTCTCAGGAATTCGGGCACATTATTTCCTTTAAACATTATTACAAGATGAAACCTCGTCTGTATTTGTTAACAAAGCCAATGTAGTCATTATTAATATATTTTACTTCTTATGCAAGTTTTATCAACATTTTGAAAATAGTTTAATTTTCAAGGAGTCGATATTTCAATGTTAAAGCTAAGATATATTCTGACCTGAGATCTTGCTTTTGACAATGAAATCGAACGCTAATATTTTAGAGAAACACTCTTTGAATTTTTGGTAGTGAAATATGCAGAATTTCATGAACAGTGCAATTGTCTAAATTCGAAAAATACTGATCATGATTGTTGTACAGTACAGTAGGAAAAAATAAAGGTACTCAGTCGAGAACTTATATCAAGAAGGTTAATGAATAAATTTGAGTACAAAGTGATTGAAATATCATGTAACAAGTACTCAAGTCAGTGGTACTAAGTTTCGAAGAATAAGGTTCTTTTTTATTTTCACTAAAATCTACTGATTGTCATGGCATTTTATAACAAGTTTTAAACGATTACCATTATAATTGGCCTTTAACAATTATTAAAACCATAGGCAATTCTATGCAAACAGTTCCCAGATTTTTGACGAGCTATGTGAGTCATATAATAATAAATAAAAGCATTTATAATGCGCTAAACTCCTTTCACTTGGTGAATGCTTATGGCGCTAACAAAATGTAAGAATTTTACACTATTTGATTCAACAATGTGTACTTTCCTTGTAGAATTTCTTGAACAGGTAGTCTTTTAAAAGCTGCTGAGATTCGCAATGTTTTTCATATCATAAGGCAGTTTATTCAACAATGTTGCAGCATTGAAAGAGAATGATCGCTTGCCAAACCATCGAAGTTTTCCTTTTGGTATAGAGAGGAGACAAAGATCTGAAGATCGAAGTTGGCGTTCAGGTGTGTAATGGTTCATGAGTTCAGACACATAGGCAGGAGCAGAACAACGATAGCATTGATAAGCTAAAGACAGAATGTTGTACTTAATTCTTGCTTTAACTGGTAGCCAGTGAACCTCGATAAGAGTTGGAGTTATGTGAGTTGTTATTTTTGTTCTCATAACAATCCTGGCAGTTGAATTTTGATTAGTTGCAACACAAGATATGAACAACATACAACTTTTGATGACAACATATATTCTAATAATTGAAAAATATTAGTTTGACTTGTATGACTACAGTCCGATTTTATCCTATCTGCATCCGGGTTTACTCAGCCCAGTAATCACGTGTCAACATGATGTAATGTATTACAAGGTTCAATATCTACAAACACGACCACCAGGACACGTACTGTTATAAACTCGAACAAGCTAATAAGAATAGGTATGTATCTGTTCGAAACATTTTCCATTGTTTCCTTATCATACATAATAAATGTTGCATTTCATCGACATATTAATGCAATTTCAGATAAGGTCATCTTTCTTTGGTGTTCCCGTGATATATACTATGTCATATAGATTCTTGATTGAATTATTTGTCTCTGTATGTCTGACTCTCTTTCTGTCTCTGTCTCTGTCTCTGTCTCTGTCTCTATCTTCCTCCCTCCTCCCCACTCTCTCTCATGGATTATAAGCATGCAATGTTTTTTTGTACGTCAGGTTTTTGGCATGGAAATGGAACTCTTATTTCTGGGCCAGTAATACACAGATTTTTATACTTTTGGATTTTATCGAAAGGTAATTGATCTAGCTAAAAGTTTAATAATACACTCTCGATTTCCAGAACCGCCCGAGAAACAAAAGGGAGTGATTAAAGCATTATATATACATTTACTTTTTTTCGTATTTCCTCGATTGGTAGTACGCTAGGTATGCTAGTATGCTGGTTTGAAAATATATTTATGTAAACAAGATTAAGTGCTAAAGTGAATATTCGAAAAAAAATGAATTTGTCACTTATGATAGCGTGTATGTTTCTTTCTTTTCTGAGGTTTTACGTTCCTTGCCTCGCTTTCATAACAACATGGTCGTAACATTGAGTAAATATTGAGTATATGCACATAGCAAACGGTACAAGTCAGTGAATTATTTTACCTAGGGTGTATTATTTTCAGCAATAAAAAATCCCTGTTTTCAGATTGACCTATTGAGAAGCCAGAAAAGTTGGAAGTATTTTTGCTTTTGCCGTGACGAATTTACGCTCTTTGTCAACGAAAATAAGTGAAAGCATTGAGAAAATAGTCTTAAGCATCCAAGTTTTACTGTTATTTTTCTATTTTTACTGTACCAGATGGCGAATGCCCTGAAACTGAGGGACCATTTCCTGACATGCACCGTCTGTCACGAGATCTTCACTAACCCGTCCACTTTGCCTTGTGGTCACTCTTTCTGTGGTCAATGTATTGTTCATTTTACCAAAACAAGAGCTGATGCCATTAAGTCCAAGTCGATTCCATGTCCTTTTTGCCGGATATTGACGACAGTACCTGATCCCTCCCGACCTGTGGAGGAGTGGGCGGGACAGATGAGACCAACCCTCCTACTTAAGGGTCTCCTTGACACTTTTGGTCCGGGCGCTAAAGGTAGGCCTATGGATGATATGTATCGTTAATCATTAACCAGTTCAATAAATCAAAATGTTTTGAATTAATTCATGTCTATCAGTACATTCTTGTTAAGACGTTAGATATATCAGAATGTAAATTTTGTTTCGCAGACACAACCAACTGTTGTTGGTGCCAAGATGAAGGGGAGATTACTCCAGCAGTAAGTAGGTGTCCAGTATGTGATGTCTCTCTCTGTTTTAATTGTCTCAAAGCAAAACTAAACATCATGAGGTGTCTGAAATGACTGATGATGTCAAGGTCAGGAGGCGGACAAAGGTTACATGCCAGGAACATAAGGAAGAGTTTGTCAAGTTCTTCTGCAGAAATTGCAGGATGCCCTTGTGCAAGTCTTGTTGTATCCTCTACCACAGGAAGTGTGAGTCAGTCGTGTCTATGGAGTCAATGTTGCCAGAAATGAAAACAGCTTTGGAGACAAGAAAAGAAACACTGTTGAAAAAGTCGACAGTAGAGAGGGAACAACTGGAGTCGCTCAAATACAGATGCAGGGATCTTGATGAAACAAAATCATCTGTCAAGTCTCAGATTTGTTCTACAGAACAGAGAGTTATTGACGTTGTGAAGAAGAAGGAGCGGTATTTACTGTACAAACTGACTGAAGTCACAGATAAACATATAGATCAACTGAAAGCGAACATCAAAGAAGGAGATATGGCAAGAAACATCTACAGACAACAGGCCGAGTTGATAGACCTGGTTCTGAACTCTGACAGCGAGATGGACATGTATGATCTGTACCAGTCAAATGGGTATGAGGTTGCAGAGTCTGTAGGAGACGTGAAAAAGAAAGGAACGAGGACTAAGATAGAGTTCTCACAGGATGTGGACAGACTGGAAATAGCATTTGATGAATTGTCACTGGGGAAGATTCAAGTCCTTGATGTATTTGATCTGGACACTGTATCTTCACCTAAACTTAGCCACACGATTGATTGCAGAGTTAAAGAGGATCAAGACAAACCATATCTTTTTGAAATTATGAGCATGGAGGTAAAAGGTTCAGATACAGTCATTGTCTCTGATTACAATAACAAGTGTATCAAATCTTTTTTCGAGAGAAACAATTAACAGCATCACAGTCGACTGAGTATGAATAGCAACCCAATACGGATTACCGAGACAGAGCACTTAGAGGGTCAGCAGGCATCATCAGCACTGCTACAGGACATATACTCGTAGTGGATTGTGATGGAGACAAGGTGATAGTGCTGAATGAGTCTTGGGAGTTTGTGAGAGACCTGCTGACATCACAGGAGGGGATCTTGGTGATTTTGGCTTAGACTGGGATGAGAGAGGGAGAATCTACGTGACACACATTGTAGAGGATGGTGACAATGTCCAGATGTTTACATTGGACTGATGTTTTAGTCCTTGTGGACGACATGTTATACAGTGAAAAACAACCTGATCTAAATAACTGAAAGACTGAACAACTGAAAAAAATATGTTCTGTTCATTAACTTTCATTAGCTGATTATGTGTTTGCTTTTGTACTACCATGATCTACAATTCAAAACCAAGTTATTATGTTAAAGCAGCAGGTTTGTTAAATTAAGATCATTTTATTAGATTAAAACATGATTAACTAAATGGTGTGGCCTGTTATTTAATGACCTTACAATTTAAAATATTGAAACCTCAACATCCTTTATGCTTCAAGTCAACAAGTTTATGTATCATCCAAATCTTCCAGTGTAGAGTTTGAATTTGCAAACATATCCATTTCTCGAGTCACACAACATGTACGACCTTATCCAAAACTTCTTAGCCTTGTCAGGATGTTACACTTTGAAGCTGAGGTTCCATATCAAATGTACCATCCCTTCCTCAACAGCTTCATCAACACACATCTGTTAAGGCAGCTTATAAACACTGAAAATACGATGTACAAGTGGCCAAGTTGATTGGTTGGCTGACAATTTGATGTATTTCTTCCCGGAATTACACTGTTATCAGACATATGTAAGTACATGAGCAGTAACGAGAACCTGTAGCAGGGCATGCATTTGTAAAAGTATCGCATCATTTGTTGATCAAGACTAACAAAAGTTTATCTGTACAACTAAAGGCATCGCTATAATCATTGCTACAAATACTTTTATCTGCTAAGCATTTTTATCATACCACTGCCACAACCTCGAACAGGGTTCAATCTACCTGTAGGTAAAAGTATCGATTTGTTTCTCTGGCCATATTGTATAAATCAGCGTCCTATATAAATAAGTAAAAAGTCTATCGGATGCGGATCATAAGCATATCTCTGAACAGTCCCAATAAAGGCAACAGGTATAGGGCGTGATCTCAGACCATCCTCTCAGCGCTTCATAAAATTTGCATGATCATCGTATTGTGTATCTAAGACGTTATTTTGCTCATCTAAGCCACTGAACTCCTTCTCTGTGGAAGTACCAGCCCTACCTACAGCAGCTGATATGTCTCTCGCAATGTTTCTTGTTTCTGGATCACTCTCCATAACATCTCATTTTAACTCTCATCAGTAGTTTCCATGTCAGTACTGTCATCAGCATGGATCTTGTTGATGGACTCATCATCGCTTCATAACTCTTTGTCCTTAGTCTCCTGGCTTTAGTCATACTTTTATCAATAATCGTTTAAATCAGTTCTCGGTTGCATTGCATGTCATAATGGCTCGTAGACGACAGAATAAACCTGAGTCATTAAACGAACATAAAGTTGAATTTTCGATGCAGGTAAGAAAAGTATATACCAAAATGGTTTTAATATGAATAAAAATATTATTACCATGTTTTTGTATCCCCGTTCCACTTTCGAAGGGACAGAATCCAAAGCTGGGATGATACACATATATGCAACAAAAATGTCGACACAAATACATTGAATGACTTAAAAGAATATTACTCGTTTATTATTGATGAATGTTTGACTTTGTTAATCATAAATAGTAATTTTATAGATAGGATTAAGAATTGTTTTACCACATTCTCCCTCCCTCGCTCGTGTATCACATGCTTACGAGGTTTTCATCCCATCGATGTACATTGAACTTCTGAACTGAAAATAACTACTGAATAGAGCCCCTTCATAATCAACTTTATTCGTGTATCCTTATAACAGTCTGTCTAACTTTAGACAAAAACTATTGAAATTGAAAACTACACCTATTATTTGTTATGTATGTATTCCTTATCTCAGTATATAGACAGACATACACTACACTGCTGCCTCTAGACTCTTAGTTTTTTGGGGTTTTATTGAGAATCACGCGAGAAACAAAAGAGGGGATTAAACCGTTATATCCCTGTACTTTTTTATATCAAAAACATATCCTCGAATTTGGTAGTACGCTAGGTAGGATGGGGCGGATCCGCAGTTTGGATGATAGATCTACCCTCAAATCTTCAAAGCAAATTTTAAGTCTATTAAAAAACCCACATTTATGCAAGGAATCTCAATATATAAAATTTGTAGAAAAGAGAATAAGATTAAAAAATTCCATTGTCCTTCTCCCTAAAATAGGGCTTTGTAGAGATTAATATGATGTGTCAGAGTTGCAAATAAAATCGCTTAAATCTGTTTAAGTTTTGTAAAATGTTGAACTTAGTCATATCGATATGAAGTTATCCCATGAAAAGAAAAATAATGTAACCAATTGCAAGACAATCTTGTAAACATATAGAATCAGTACGATGTTCAGCTAAAGAGGTAGCTCTATGGGTTATGGCCTGTCATATTGTTTCGAAGGGAACTGCGTAAATTCCATTACTACTACTACTACTACTACTACTACTACTACTACTACTACTACTACTACTACTACTGCTGCTGCTTCTACTACTACTACTACTACTGCTTCTACTACTACTACTACTACTACTACTACGGATTCTACTACGAATTCTACTACTACTGTATCTGTACTCTCTGTATCTATCTCTCTCCCTCCCTCTCTGTCTCTGTCTATCTCTCCCTCTCAGCTATAATAAGTTACTAAAATAACTTTTTGTCTACAAAAATGGCTAATGTTGCTTCTTCTATTGCTCCTTTTGTGTGATAACTCATAATTTCTTACTTTTTCTACAGCAACTACAACTACTACGATTGACACTAATGAGTCAACAACAATTACTATTAGTGATGCCATTAATGCTTCGAGGATTGCTACTAATATTTCAACAACAAATACTGCTAGTGTTGCCACTGATAACCACTAATACTTCAAACTACAGATAGTATTTGTTCTGCACTAATGCTTCAACACAAATACTTCTAGTGCTGCTACTAATGCTTCTAGGATTGCCACCAATGCTTCAACAACAAATACTAATAGTGCTGCCACTGATTCTTCAACTATTGCAAGTATAGGAATAATATTATGAATGAGCAAGAAAATAGTAGGATATGCTAGAGTACACAAATGCACGTTTCAAGGCAATTTGTGATTATCTTTGCTCCTGTGTTGACCTTACTGTACTTACCACGTCGGTTACCAGATATGAAACTTATGTGATTTAAATGAAATTGTCAAATCAATTAAAAACATTGTTCCAAAAAATGCTATCATTTGATATGACACTTTACGACATCCGAGGCCTCTTTATTATATAGTTTTTATGTACAAAAAAAAGTTGCCATGAACCGATTTGTTCAAGCGAATAATAATGACGAGACCAAACTTTAGTTTACTTTCAATTCTTAATTACCAAGATTTTTTCTATATACAAGCATTTTATTTGTATTCAAAGGAGCAGTAGCACATTTTTCTATTTTTATTGCAAGAAAACCTTTCTAATTGCAAAAAGGAGTTTACAAATGAATGAACATGTTCCACACCGCAAATCTCCAAAATAACAAAGAGGTTTTCTCTTAAATGACCGCCAGTAATTTTGCTTGATACATGATATTTTCTTCAATAATTACGGTTGAGTAATTAGGTGTTTGACCATAAACAGAGATAAACATACACAGATAAACAAAGATTTATTTGGGGAAAATGAAGAAGTAAAATTTCATTAAAAAATTGCTACCGCCCTTTAACTTCGCATTACTATACGCAAACTATTAAAACAGTATTCAGCAATTTAACATCATATTACTTTGGACTTAGGTATACCGCCATGTTCGAGTTTCGCATATGATATACTGGTGCAAAAAAAATCACGTTAGTTTTAATAATTGTCCTTTTGAAGAATGTAACAACTATCAATGACTAAGTGTATGAGTTCAAAGTTCAAAAGGGGGCGGGATAGCACAGTGGTTAGCGCGTTCAGCTTCGGAACAATGGGTCCGGGTTCGAATACCGCCAAGGGCCCGGCAACTTTGTCTGCAGTAGAAAACTGTTCTACACGAAGTAAGGTGTGGGTGCAATGTTACAGTGAATGTATGTGCAGTACATCCCTTGGTTTGCTTGTTCTAGCAGATGCCCGCAGGTTCATCGCAATGCATAGCCACAATGGTGTTGCAGGCATCCTCCCTGCAATAATACTAGTAGCCGTGATATGAGTGAAATACTCTTGAAAGCGGCGTTAAACCCCACATCAACTCGCCTCACTTCAAAATTCAAAACACAATTAACCTTTGGAATTCTATTGTGGGCAGGGATCAGGGAGGGCAAGGTTTTCTAAACTTTCGTTTTGATACTACTTACCCTTTGGCGTCTTTTCAGTCATAAAACGTCTTACATGGTACCAGGTATGAGCATGTGGTCTGCCTAGCTTCATTACAGCGGTTTCAGGCGGCCTTGACCGCTAGATTGTTTGAGCCAATAGGAATCGAGGCTGGAAAGACATCGGTAACTTTTGAACTGATATAAGAAAACATCACATCTAACCTTTGTATCTCAGAATACGAGCTTTTTGTGAATGAACCCGACAAAAGCCGAGCTTTTCGCAAAATGGTCGTGTTTTTTTCTATCAGGACGGATACGCAAATTCAGCCATATTGAGGGAGATTTACTATCGTGACAATATTTGCTTTTGCTATGCCTTTTTCATCGTCCGAAAACAGTTTTAAGAAATTTTGGAAGAAATAGTAGAGATATTTACTAAAACAAAACTACGACATATTATTGAAAAGGCCTACAAAGCGTTTATCTCAAGTTCGGTCGACAAACATTTTCTCAAAGTATCTTTAGGAATTTATGTCTATTTTACAATTTCGAAGTAAGAATTTCTCTTGATGAAGGCAGATGAATAAATCAATTGTAGCACAAACAGAAACATTTGCAGTTAAAAATTATAAATGAAATACAGTTACACATTTAGAGCTCAGAAAGTGTGCAGTGGTGGATCCCGGGGGAGGGGATTCATAGCGTCCCTCGCATACATTTTTTACGCAATGATTGTCGTAAGGGTAAAAGCGATATGTTCACAGACCTTTGATTGGTTAAATTGATTGAAGGTTAATGTTCGTCGTCTGACACCACTCTTATGGAGCCGTGGTAAGATAAAAAACGCAGCGACGTACGAGCTGATTGCAATTAGATTGTATTCTGACATAACATTAACAAAAAGTAAGTAGCTTTTATAAGTTTATGTGTAATTCAATCAAAACAAACATATGTAGAAAAATGATTTACATAACTAATAGTGAATGGTAAATCTTTTCGTTATTCTAGGTTTATGCCAGTAATTTGCGAAACTATTCGAAAATTCTTTCTTTTTGGATGAAGTAGGGATACATGTGTATATTGTACGCAAATATTTAAATGGTATTAAGTAACTGACCCACAAAACAATTTGAGTTTTTGTCAGCAGGAAAACGTTATTCCAATGAATACAAGCTCGATAAATTTACAGAGAGTGTTGTTGTTACCATGGCTAATGTTTCCCTTTTGTTACATTCCAATTATCTCTACTCTAAACAGAACTTCAAGTAGGGAGGTCGCGTCGAGCAACCTACCTCTCTCTTCCTCTTCCTCTTCCTATACAAAATGATTCGACTGCGGCTGTGACGTCACAGCAAAGTTGTGACAATTTTCGTAATCTCACGTGCCTTCACGTGCAAGTCGCGAGAAATTGACACGCATTCGACTTTAAAAAATCATTTTTTCTCTTCGGATATTTTTTTTTTTTTGTGGGAAGATCTTCCGACAGCTTCAAGCCAAGAAATATGAGTAAGTCGAATTACTCTTCATCACATATTTACGGGAATGCTAGCGATTTCATTGGTCAACTTTTCATGTGTTGTCAATTAGATTACCATATCCACATATTTTGCTTATATCACACTTTACTGTCCACAAGTATTCTTAAAAACCTGTACATATATTAAAGCCAATATTTTACGTATTTTGCTTCATCTAAAAATCTTGCTTGAGGCCAGTAAAAAAATTGCTTACATTTTTTTTCTACATAAAGCCATTTCCGGTCATTATAAAATGTAATGCAAACGACGGAAAGGAATTTTACAATCCGGAAAAATGTACTTTGTAAACCACATTTAATTGTTATCTTATACTTACATGTGTGTAAACTTTATACGTTGCAAATGTGTATTTATTTGTAAGATATCGTTATTAAGTTCTTTTTCGTCATTGACATCTTCATCTTCTCTTCAGATGTGTCAATGATTGTTATTTACGAAATATCAATGAAAACACATTAGATATTAGTAGTGTTTCTTAATAACTCGTAATCAGGAGAAGATTGTCTTTAAATGTCAATAAAATACCTCACATGTTATTTGTATCTTTCTTTTGAAAAGGTCCTAATTAAGAGATAAATAAGATCATAATGAAGACCCATCATAATTATAATTTTTTTAATACGTGATTACGAGGCAAAATTTTGACAGTTGTACTTTTATCTTTACAAAAAGGGGATTACCTAATTTTTTTTCTTATCAAAAATTAGTTACAACACTTTTTAAGCCACTCACTTTAAAGTTGTATTTCATCTTTGCAAAATATTTTGTACGTTACATGAACTCGTAATAACGAGGTTTTACTACCCCATTTGCAATTTGTATTGTATCTGTAAAAATATTTACTTTCCACTTGAGGAAATCTTTCTGTACAAGAAGTCTTTAAAACATTAAAACTCTCTTACTATCGCATTTTCGTTTTCTACATTTCTCTATATTTCCGCTAAGAATTCTTATCTTCTTACGATAATGCTTTCTCGGAAAAAGTGTTCTGACACTGTCAATATCCATCATCTTAATTAAGGGTTAATCTAGACTAACGTATAGTCCCTGAAAAAAAGATTTAACTCAAAATGTATTGTTCAATATTTGGTATGAAATAATATTGAAAAAAAGGAGTCCTGTACAATACTTAATTTCAGGCCTATGGCTGAGGCAACTAGACTTGCCAACATTTTCTAGACTTAAGAAGGCTCCTTTAATATTTTGCCATAGGGTCTGGATGACAGACTAGGGTTAATCTTCTATATATATATCCTTAATTCTCGTCTTAACCAGTTATTACACACAAAATAAACAATTTCCAATGTGTTACAATAGGTCTGTCGTAGCTATAATGACATACAAATTTACCGTTTCATATTGAATTGGCATGCGCAATTCTTAACAATTAGCATATTCAACCTTTCAAACTGTTTACTGGTGTACTGTACAATATAGATAAACTTTGTCAAATAAGTAAAGAGTGTTTTTTAAGAGGATTTGAAGGTTTTTTGAAGATTGTCAATTTCTGTATTTATTCAAACCATGAAATTGAAAACCGCATTCTTGGAATAACAAACGTGAAAACATTCACCCAACTCAAAGCGATTCTTTCATAGGAAACTTTATCGTATATACATTTTAGGCAAAGCAATATGTTTCCAAAGATCGCTCGGTAATTTTTAAAAATAAATGACAATCGAATCCTGCCTAATATTAATTATATAAGACTTTTGGTACACACAGCTGCAGAAGACTTCTTTTCCGGCGAAATTGTTCTTCGTGGGCAATGATATGTTGAAACCAGTTGCCACTAGGCCCACTACGTACACTAGTTTCGTGGTAAGGGGGTGACGTTTCAGTGACAAATTCTTGGCATTTCAACTTTTAAAATATATTATACAGATACAAAACATAAATATGTATATTAATGAACATGACATTGTTGTTGGAGTTTTTACATGTAGGGATTACTAGGGAATGGATGATAGTTTGCCCTTGCAATTGAATTCTGCCTAGCGTATTTTATGTTCGGTTCAAATTTATTACTTAAATCTCAGTGTGTTTGATGATCTGTACGTGTAAACTCTATTAAAATGGCTGTTACAAATGGAAAAAGTTACAATTAATGATAAACGTTTTACCAGTAATGAGATATGTGCTTGTCATTAAATGTGATATTTGTGATAAAAATTATTATTTGTAATTAAAAGTGTAAAACGTATTTTTTCTGTGATTTTTAATGTGATATATACAACAACATATTCTGTAAAATATATATATGTTATATGTATATTCCAATATGTTATATTTTAATGGAATTAAACACATAAACCCTGAAAAGTTGTCTGTTTTATTTGTCAAGTCAATGTATGAAACAAAACATAATGAAAGTTACAAGTGGATGAAAGCATGACGCATATTAATTGAAGCTCCATAAAATGCAATATTACTGTAAAGGAATACTTCGTTTCCTAAGGACGTAAACACGGCGGGTCAGCCAGCCATTTTGACGAAATACATTTGAAGTTGTTCGTGAGAGCGAAAGTAAATGGTGGATTAAAACGTTCAGTTAATGAGTACACACTCATTAAGGTATTGAAAGACTTTGTAATGATAAGCACTTTTATCCGCCACCAATTTCAAAACTGTTGGCTCAAGGGTTTGTGTTTTAGGAATTTGACGCGACCTCCCTAACAGAACTTAAATTATTGCACAGGTAATTAAAAAACAGGTATTTATCATTGTGTTTATTTTAATGATCTACAAAAGTTCACACATGTATGTTTTGCTGCTATCGCATTCCCGCCCGACAACTGTATCTACTTGACATATGCACGATATGCCAAAATGATGGTGTGAACTTAGACTTCATGAAAGACTTAAAGACTTAAAGATATCTATTTACAAAACTGGCAAGAAAAGATTAATGCTTCAAGCAAATGCAACCTTTACTCTGTGTATAAGAACAGTATGAATACCGAATTATATCTAACTTGTCTAAATGTGAAAAAGTATAGGATAAATTTAGCACGTTTTAGATGTTCATCGCATGACCTATTCATTGAGAAAGGCAGATATGTAAATATAAGTAGGGAAAATAGAGTTTGCAAACTCTGCAATTTGAATGCTATTGAAGATGAGTATCATCTCCTACTTGTTTGTCCAAGTTACTTTAATATTCGAAACGAATATATAAAAAACAGATATCATGTCAATCCTAATAAATGTAAATTTAAGGAATTATTAAACAGCACGAGCACTGGAGAACTAAAAAATCTGTCCATGTACATAGAACGCATGTTGTTACTTGAATGTATGCAATGTATTTCATGTACTATAGGCCTATGGCCTCTTAAGTACCAGAATAAAGATTGATATGCACGATACGACAGCGATAAGGGAGCGATCAATGATATTGTCAACACAAACATGGTCGCCTAACAAAGTCAAGGGCACTTGCTCTTCCATATGTGCATATTTCCTTACACTAGTGCATGCTCAAAGCGCTACCAACAATATTACACTGGTCTAACCCAAGCTAACATATCTGTCGCTAGAAGATCACCACAAATACATTGCTTTACCAGGTACCCAATTCCTGCTGGGTGAACAGAGGCCAAGCACTGAACAAGTAAACATAAAGATCAACTGGATAAAAAACGACTTGAAAGGATCATATAAAGTATGTTGAAAACATCGACAGAGATAAAATTTGTGAACATCTTCAATATGATAAACGTATTGAAAGTATTGACAACGTGAAATTATTGAAAATATTGACCATACTGAAAGAATTGAAATTTTGGAATGCTGAGCGTATTTAAGCTGCTCCTTAAGTCTGTGTGAGAATGATTGAAAAGTAAAGGTAAACGGAAAGCAAGGGACACTGTACTGTTTTATTTCGAAGAAACTAAATACTTAAAAAAACTAGAATATTATAAAATGTTGTTTTTTGTTCGACATATACTATAAACTGCAGAACATGTGTGAATGACAACCGTTCACCTATTCCTTGAGAGTTAAACACAAAAGAATGTTGAAATCTTGTGAATTGGTTCCTTGGCTAACAATGAATGTAGATTGTTGATTCGTTTTTACGGAAACCCTTAAAAAAGGCTACATATGTATTTTTCATCTTTTCTCATATCTTGTTCTCATTTCTAAAGTTATAGAGACAGTAACACATGATTGATACATTCATGGACATCCTTTTTTTACTACGAATGATTTCATATAGAGGTATATACGACGGTGCGTCATAAACATTAATTGACGTCTCTGTTTGCCTATGACGTTGCTTTCCAAACCTGCTACGCACTGTTGCGGGTAAATGTTTTATTTAAAATCCACCCAGGATATAAGGATCCACTAGAAGGTGTTCATGTCCTATTTTATGTTTACGACAATCTTTCTTAAATTTTGGCATTTCCCTTGCTCTTGCACAGGAAATTCTGACGTTTTGGACCTCGTGATAAGAAACATATATCAATGAAGAAATTGATAAAGAATTCGAAGTGATCTGCAATGTCACGGTTGATGTTCTATAGGGTTATTATGTAAGCTAAAGACCCAGCTTGACAGAGACGTAACATATGTTCATGTTACTTTGGCTTCTTCATGTATATAGGCCAGTTGATAACTGTTTACTAATCTCTCAGATCGACCCTCCGTGATCGAATAAATGAGGATTATTACCGAGTGCGAATTTTTTTATTACCCGACTGAAAGCGAGGACTATATAAAAATTATCTAGAGTTTCATACAAGTCATATGACAAAACATTAAGTAATGAAAACATTATAAAATATGGCTTTGTCGCTCCCAAAACCTATATATCTATGAATCATTCAAGTAGAAAAAAGAACGAATAATTATAGGGTAAAAAGAAGAGATCTGCTAAAATTGGTGCTACTGACTTGGTGATCATGGTTCTTTGAATACGTTGATGTCAAGAAGGAAGATCTGACAGTTTTTCATAAATGTTTTTACTCTTGTAGGTGTCAAAATACCATATGTGCTAATATAAGTTCAAATTATTTCACCCAACTTGCATATTAATCTCATAATTCCCAAAAATATGATATTTACATGTTTTCAATGATCAAGCATAGGCCTAGGCCTTCGAAATGTTTCGGAGACGCAATTTGTCGCCTCATCGTTATGTTTACAAGTTATATAACCAAATGAACACTATTACCAAAGAATCCGCAGTACACTGCCCGGTTTTCGATTACATAAAAATGACTCAACCCCCCGTTATCTTGTCACTAAACTGAACTGATAAAAATTGAAGTGGCAATATTCAGCAAAAAACAGAACTTGAATGAGAACAAATAACATCATTGTAAGAGTCTTGAAATATAATTTCTTGACCACCTAACTTGTGTTCTATACTTATCAGCGGGTCCACCTCCAAATACAACAACCTTGGCTTTTGCGATTTTAACTTGCAATTTCCAAAACTTACAATATTCATTAAATGCATCTAAGGAGTGCTGCAAGGAGATGGGGTCATTACTAAATAGAACTGTGTCATCTGCGTAGAGCATTACTAGAACGTAAGACTCGTTGCATCGTAAATACATACACATTGAGCCTTTCGAGCCTGATTTGCAAAGATGGGACTCTACGTCATTCATGAATATTATTACATTATTATATTATATTATTGACTTTCTGTCAATTTCTTCAGTCTATCATTCAAAATACTTGTAAATAATTTTCCAAAACAACTAAGTAAGGTTATAGGTCGATTTTGATAATTTTTGTCACTTTTTGTCTTGTATATATAGGCTTAATAACCCAACATACCTGTCGGGGACATAACCTGTATCTAGAACGAGATTAAATGGGCTCACATAGACATGCCAAAGCTTTTCAAATGATTAAACTAAATATTCATTAACGATCTGATCGGTACCTGCTGTTTTATTTCTCTTTAGACATTTTAAAGCATTTCTATATCATACAAAGTGATACACTGATTAAACAATGTGTCATTTACGTTTCCCTGCACGTCGAGATCGTCTTATAGGTCCGTGTCTGAATGAGTTTTACTGTTTATATGCTTAAAAATCCATAAAGGGCTCTCCAGACCTCTTTTGCGATTTCGAACTCATTAACCAAAGTCTTTGGCCAGGTGCGTTTTTATATTTGCGTGTGGTTTGCTTGATGCATCGTTTATAACTTTTGGCTTTATTTAGAAATAAAGTTAAGTTGTTTTATTCTTACATTTATTAAATTTTTAGCTTCCCTGAATGTTTTTTCTTTGTCGTTCAAATTCGGAGTCTGCGTGTGCAGATCTTACTCCAAACGTACAGCATTCGGAGTCCGTAAGCACGTGTGCAATGCTGTTTGTAAGCGCGTTTATGTACTCGGGCGTTTTAGGTTTCGCTTGTGGATACATTTTGTTAGAGAATGTCAATAATGGTCTCTAATTCTTTATTTTTACGAAATAACTCGCCTTTATCTGGAGTGAATTTACGAGGGATTTGCATTGGATTTATGTTATCAGATTCCTTTAAATTAACGGAGTCAGAGGTAAGGTCTTTGAAAGTGTTTGTATAAAAATTTTTAATCATAAGCGTAAACTCGATAGGACAGTGTGCGTCTGAATAAAGCGGGTTAAAGTCATCAATGCTTAAATTTTGTATTAACTGTAAACAGCACGTTGAGGCTACAACATAGTCAACTATGCATTTGTATCTACATGTCGTCTTACGCTTGAGTCTGTCCTCTTCCACCCGACCATTGCATATATACATATTCAAGTCTTTGCATAAGCTAAGTAACTTGTTACCATAATTGTTTACCTTTCCTGTGACTTCTGTGCGTCTTATATATGGTAAATCTAATCTCGACAGAACATGTTCAGGATCAAGTTCACTTCTCATTTCGTCAATATCTAGATCAAGTTCATCAGTGATATGCTTATCAAATGTACAAAAACCTTGCAAGTTACTTGTTCATGCATTGAAATCACCCAACAGTACCAGATATTCAGTTTCAATTGCACGATTACTGAATGTTTGTTCATGTTCAGTGAATAAGTTTTCAGTTGAATATTTAGATCCTTCAGGGGATAA
Organism: Phorcus lineatus; assembly: GCA_921293015.1. NCBI lineage: Eukaryota > Metazoa > Mollusca > Gastropoda > Trochida > Trochidae > Phorcus > Phorcus lineatus. Next base: position 11,051,120 of record OV121090.1, read on the forward strand.
GTAGATAACAATAATGGTCTAATGTATGACAGATGTCACAAATGGAATTTGAGTATTATAAAAGAAGGCTGTTTGTGAATTTAAGTGAATTGATACCAATTTTGAATGGATAATGCTATGAGACATTACTCGCCAAAACGGGAGCACCCATCATTCACGATCTTCAGCATACTTGTTATATTGTTCGGTTTTAGTTTGAGGAGAGACAGAATTCGTAGCGAACCAGAATGACTTTGGATCCGACCTTTTGACAACCATATTTTTCAGATGAAACGTTAGTAAGCGTATTTTTTCTTTCCAAATCAGAACACTTTTTCGGACCACAATTTTAGAAAATACAGCAAAACAGATAAAAGGGTGTTTTTTTTCCATGTCTAGAATTAGATCGCGTCGATTTTTCTGGGAGCATTTCATTGTGGGGCCGTAGCAAAGTAAAAGAGACGCGAAACCAAGACTTAGTAGAAAACATTTGGAACTGCAGAGGTAAGTAGTGACTGTTATACTTTCATATATTATTTCAAGGAACAGGGTTTAACATTGGTAAGATTTTTTATACATGATATTTCTCCGAAATCTATCAGCACAAGGTAAAATGATCATACCGGTAGCGACAAATCCTTGCACTTCTCACCACTGTTTTCTTCTCATTAATCTTACGTCTGATCAAACGTTTTAAATAATAATATGATAGGTTTTTTTGTCAACTGTTTAGTGACACTTATTCAGTATCTTATTTTGGGAGGTATCATAATCGGGATCACGATGCTTCTAAATAAATAATCGTCCGAAAATCATCAAGGTAATTCTTTCTAAGACGCTCCATTAACACTAGTGTAGATTCCCAAAGCACACTTTTCACAATTTTTATCATCTTTCAATGAAATAAAATCGTGTTGCATTTTCAATAACATATAACTTGCTGGATGTTGGCACCAAGGTTAAGTTTGTCATATTCACAACTCTACTCGAGTGCTTAGTGTTCACTTTTACAAGTTACACAGTCATGTTTTTGGGAGTTATCCTTGATGAATATTTACACTTCAACTTCATCTTCTTGTAGCAGAAGTTTCTTTTGTACATAGTTTGTTATTCATTATTGCACATAGAGTATCTTATTTCACGCTTCAATGAATTTCTGTTAGGGGCAAATGTCCAAGCAGACTATAATACTCTATTTCAAGGGTTGGCAGCTTAATTCATTCTTGTCCTATTGTTTTCTTTCCTGAACAACAGCCTCTGCCTCTAAAAAAGAAACTTGACATTCATGCGAAATTGATTTTTTCGAAACAGGTCAATTTTTTTTCATCATACATACCTGTAATTTAAAGAAAGGCTTGCTCAAAAGTGTAAATTTACCAAAAACAATGGCCCAAAAAGTTTACGTTGTGTTCAGGGACGAAAACGAGCGATTCGTCCAAATGCAGTTTCTGCCAAAGCACGTGCAGCATGGGATCATGAAGGTTTACATGCAGACACGTCTGCTTTAACACGTCTGCTTTAGGGGTATAAAAAGCCATATCAGCCGCTGTTCATTCAGGCTACACAACATCGGTAGAGCAAACTGAAGAATGCCAAGACTGAACAGAGCGCAACGCAACAACGCTATTGGCAGACTGCAAGCAGGAGCGACGCAGCGAGATGTTGCAATACACTTTAGCGTGTCCAGACAGACCATCTCTTCATTGTGGACCCGTTTCAACACCCGAAACAGCGTTGATGATAGGCCAAGGTCAGGCAGACCAAGGGTGACTACTAGGGCCCAAGATCGGTACATCCGACTGCTCCACCTTCGGGAATGCACCAGGACAGCAACGTCAACAACAACGCAGATACCAGGCCTGCGTCGAATTTCCGAACAAACGATACACAACAGGCTGAGAGTGGCTGGACTTTTTCCATGACGACCGGTTCGACGTCCCGTTTTAACGCAACGTCATCTGGCGAAACGTCTCCAGTGGTGTCAAAAGAGGATGAGATGGGCACGTGCAAGGTGGAGAACCGTTCTCTTCACTGACGAGTCCCGTTTGGACGAGCACGTGTATACCGACGTCGTGGAGAACGTTATGCTTCCAACTGTTTTCAGGTTGTCCCATTTGGAGGTGTGAGTGTCATGGTGTGGGTCGGGATTCGTCACGGTGTTAGGACACCCCTTGTTGTGGGTAACCTCACAGGAGTACGGTATAGGACTTGATCCTACAGCCTTAGTAATTCCTCACATCAACGTCCATGGTCTTTCACAGTAGGACAATGCTCGACCACATGTTGCACGTGTTTGTCAAGACTTTTTACAGCGTACAATGTCCAGACATTGCCATGGACAGCCAGGTCACCAGATTTGTCACCAATTGAGCATCTCTGGGACGAACTGGATCGACGCGTGCGCAGTAGTAATCCATCACCCCAAACACTTCCAGGACTTCTTGCAGCACTTCAGCATCCATAGGTCGTCGGTGCCAAGCAATAATAACAAAAATGGCGGCCATACCGATACTGACATTTGTGCACCCCAGTGATGTTGAAACTTTCAAGATCATGCTAATGCTGAATAAAATTTACTGAACAGAGATCTTCAAACAGCGTTTTAGTTTTCATTTCAATTTTCAACTTGTATCTGTGGTCTTTATATTGAACTTTGAAAGTCAGTGTCTTTTTTGAAGAGTTTATCTTACATAATCGTAGGTCTCTTTCTCGTTTTGCATGCTCTTTTCAAAAACACTGCCATCAACATGCACAGATAAAGTCACAGACTGGACTTATGCTCACAGATTTATCAGGTTAGTTAATTATGATATTTGTAATATTACCTTTAATATTGCCTAAACTAAATGTTAAAGTTACTGTTTAAATGATTATAGCTAATCTGTAATTCTTAAGCTGTAAGTTATCATTTATTAATTAAAAGTATATTTTCTCAATTAAGGTTGTGATTTTGAGAGAGAATGTGTGATTTAAATGTTTGAGAAAAGCTCATCATTTCTTATATTTTTCTTTAATGGCCATGATTAATTTTATGTGGCAAGGCATTAGTTTTTATCTTTCATTCTATTCTTTCTAAGAGTCATTTTGTCCTTTCTATCCAGATAAAACATCTCTGTATCACCCACAGGGTATGTGTCATGTATTAATTATGTATTTTATATCTATCAAATATTGTGTATTTAATTATGACCAGTGCCTTTTATTTGTGTGTAATTAAGCACTATGAATGTATCATATAATCTTAGATGTGGTTGACTTATCTTTAGTAACAATCTTTAAGCAGCATTATTTATCGCAATGTTCCCGTAATTATCTTGTAATGTATTTATCTCTTTAATTAAGAGGTATGAACTAGTATGTTTTATGACGTAATAGGTATTTTATGATTTACATGCAAATTTATTATTGTTCTACTGTTTTACAGGGTATAAATATTCTTTTTTAGAAAAAAACTGCAAATGAAGAAAATGCACAATTTCCTATGTGCGAAATGACCAAAATCCTCGTCTCCATTTTAGATTAATACACATTTAAGTTTCAAAGGAGACTCTTATTTAGATTTTCTCTGAAACAAAATAACTTTGGACAGACAGGTAGATGGGAAAACATGATAAGTGAAACAAGTCATGAGAAGATGACGTATCCCACAGTCCGCCATAATTTATAATAAAACCATTGAGGAAAGATTCAGAATTATATGGTGAGTGTTTTTTTATATTTCCGTTCCAAAACTCAAGCTATTCCTGAAAAGCGTACAATTTCTACTTGTTTCCATGAAAACAGAAATTAATGGTTTCAATAAATCTTGAAATATCAAAGCTACCATTTCAGTAGATGTCTAAGATACATGCTGTTTTTTTCAGAAAGACATGATGAGCAGTTTTGGAGTTCTGCTCTGGAGCAATCCCATTAAAATAAAATCTAATATTGATGGACTACGTTACGCACATTATAGATCTCGCAAGGCTCTTCTACTTAAGCCGTAAGGTGAACCTTTGCCTCAATTTGATCGCTAAATCTCATTGGCTTTCCGCAGATACCTTCAAGCAATCACAGTGCGGGTCTTTTGATGGCCTCCTACAAAATTGCAAGTATTTTTACTATTTGAAGTGGACACTCTTATAATTTGTCCATTTTACATGGAACAAGTTGAAGTAGTTTTCAAATGTCTTAAACAATTCCGTAAGGTACTTACTACTACTTCAACTTTTTTTCCGTGGAGACATAAATAGAAAAATTATCAGAAATCTTGAAATCACAATAGGCGCCACTTCAGTAGATGAGTAATTCCATGTCAATGCAATGTCCATTATTTTGTCAACCAATGTCCAGTGTCAATGCAATGTATTTATTCATCCACTATTGATGCACTCTGTCGAATAATATGTTGTTCGCCTTTTTACTGCTTCAAATTTTCATATGTACCATAGACTGCCTGGTTCATTATTGGGAAAGAAACATTTTTTATGTTAAAACCAACACGACCAGGGGATTATACTGGTCGACTGCATCTTGCCAACGGGGTATAGCCTTTTTGTGGACCCTGAAAAAATCCTTTAGAGGTTCAAAGGGATTTTACCGTAATAACAAATTGCTTTCCAGGTAAGACACCAGGCCGCCTATTGTTAGCGACCACTAATCATTGAAGTTAATCCCCGTAATGTAGACTCTGTGTCTGTACTGGTCTGCTTCCCGAGAACTAACCGTTTTCCATACTGATCAAACTAAGTTAGGGGCAAGAGTCCCCCCATCCCCAACCTCATTTATATCATAATATAATCATAGTCACCCATATGATAAATTGTTCCGTTGACATCCCTGTCATGGTGTAAAACAAAATAGAACATGTCATTCAACTAAGGAATATCGCCGCTAATGGCTGAAATATTGCCCAAGCGGCGTTAAGCAATAACTCACTCACTCACTCAACTAAGGAATACATAGTAGTAAGGGTTCGAAAGTGACACCTACGAAAAGGAAACAAGGACCGCAATGTTTGTTTACGCACGTGCTTAAAATATATTCTTTAAAAATATTTATTGCTAATTACTCAAGCGCACAGAACTCTACTGACCTCCGAGGAAAGGCTTCCATTGTCAAACATACAAATCGCTAAGATGAAGAAAATACTCGGAACGCCCTGTACATGGATGTGTTACAGGAACCTGATACCTGCTGTACAGCCACCGAGTTGGATTGAAGAATTGAATTACAATCCGCTGCGTAGCATACACTAATACATTTAGAAAATAACATAAATATAATAATATAAGATACGCAATGTTATCTAGTAACTTTGTGAACAGTTTTAGACTTTCTGTACGGTACTTATGTTCATTTATCACCGTCTGTGAAATTCGATCACTTTGCACATTGCTACATATTGGCTTCTTTCACAAGTCAAGTTACATACACAAAATTTAATACCTGCTCTTGTAAACGATAGTGGTTATACAAAATGTATAATTGCTTAAATTAAAAATAATGCGCTCTAGAAGTATAAGTAATGGGTATAACACCCGATTTTGACCAAAACAAACTTAACTTTTAAAAAAAACATTATTCACAAATTGATATCTTTTGATATTGAGATGTACGTTGTGAACGTGAGTACGTGGATTGGCAAAGAGGAAAGGCGGTAAGTGTAAAGAAAAGAACAGCGAGGAATATCAGAGAGCTTTTTACACCCCTCGCCTCACATTTTTTAAATAACCCCCAAACTTGTATACCCCCATTAAACGCTTAATCCCAAAAAAAACAAATGGGAAGCGCCCCTTCTTAAAACACCATTGGGGAATTTCAAGGGAAAAAAATCAATGAAAGAAAAGGGGAAATTGGGGCGGAACTTTTTCCATTTTCTTGAGTTATCATATACCCAGTCAATAGATTTTACCTTTTACTCAATTTTAAACAAAGCAATTAATCTTGTTAGCTTACATTGCAATCCTTAATTCATGGCTACGGCCAGCTTTATCTTATATGATACTATTCACTGTAAGCCTCACTAAACATTTAAGATCCATCGAAGTCTTCATGCAGTCGTTGTACCCTTCCAAGAACAAGCTACTCATTGCATGATCAGCATGCTTTGCAGCAAATTTGTTATCGGCATCACAAGCTACATGACGTGCTGATTGATTTAAGACTATTGACGAGTTGAAAAAAAAATTCGTGTAAAATATTGACGCATTTTAGACGAACTATATATGGACATTATACAACTATGTATGACCAATTCAGGCATAATAATTCAACTTTTATAACTAACCAAAAATGTATACCTATTAATTTCTTGAGATGTGATTTTCATATATATGAAATATATGACGATAAGATATTAACTGACTATCTTAGTTATCTTATCTTCCTCCGAGTTGTTTATGTCAAGGTATCACGTGTCAACATGATTACAGGGTTCAATATCTACAAACACGCCTACCAAGACACAAACAGTTATAAACTCATACAAGCTAATAAGAATAGGTATGTATCTGTCTATTGTTACTATATTGAACTATAAAGCACTAAAATACGGATTTTTAGAAACAACCTCTACTTGTCGATAAAGTAACACCATTTTGTAAGTTTGACATATTTGACTCCAACAACATATTCTGTGACCCTTTAAGATGTGTTATTGAAATTAAAATGTATACGTCTCCTGTGCGTAAAATGAAGATAAACATTCTTAAAAACACCATTGCTTTCCGTGGAATTGGCTGGAAATCGACCTAAGAATGTTTGCAAAACAGATGTGATTATTAGGCAAAATAGTAGGCGAAGTTTTTAAAAATAAATTACTGTGATCTACTTGTCAGGATATGCTGATAATAAATTTCACAAAGCTCACATTATCTTTCATATACTGTAACGTAACTAGGTTGGTAGCTGCTTTTAATCTAACAAGGTATAACTACATGATTTAATGCATCTACTATTGTATGAATTTGAAATCTATAAATGTATTCACATGAGTTAAAACATTTTTTCAACATATTCTGGAGTTAGGTGGAAAACCATGCAGACTATTTATTCACTCCATGATGGTCACTTTTCTATCAGATGGCGACTGTCCAGAAACTGACAGACCATTTTCTGACATGCACCGTCTGTCACGAGATCTTCACTGACCCGTCAACTCTGCATTGTGGTCACTCCTTCTGTGGTCACTGTATTGTTGGTTTTACAAAGACCAGGGCTGATGCCATCAGGTCCAAGTCGATTCCATGTCCCTTCTGCCGGAGATTGACAGAAGTTCCTGATCCTTCCCGACCTGTGGAAGAGTGGGCGGGGCAGATGAAACCAGCCCACCTACTCAAGGGTCTCCTTGACACTATTGGTCCTGGCGCTAAAGGTAGGCTTATGGATGATATGTATGATTAATCATTAACCAGTCAAATAATTTTAAATGTTTTGAAACTAATTCATTTCTATCAGTGCATTCTTGTTACGAAGTAAGACATATCTGAATATAAATTTTGGTTTAGCAGGCATAAGCAACTGTAATTGGTGCAGAGACGAAGGGGAGATAGTTCCAGCAGTAAGTTGGTGCCCAGCATGTGATGTCTCCCTCTGTTCTAATTGTCTCAAGGCACACAGAGGGATTTCCTCGACTAAAAACCATGACGTGTCTGATATTACTGAGGAGGTCAAGGTAAGAAGGAGGACAAGGGTCACATATCAGGAGCATAAGGAAGAGATTGTCAAGTTCTTCTGCAGAGATTGCAGGAGGGCCTTGTGCCAGTCCTGTTGCATCCTCTACCACCGGAAGTGTAAGACAGTCGTGACACTAGAGTCCATGTTGCCCGAAATGAGAAGCTCTTTGGAGACAAGAAGAGACACATTGATTAACAAATCCAGAGTAGAGGAGGAACAAGTGGGGTCACTCAAATCCAGATGCAGGGAACTTGAGGAGAGTAAATCATCTATCCAGTCTCAGATTCGATCTACAGCACAGAAAGTAATTGACGTTGTGAAAGAGAAGGATAGGGAATTACTGGACAAACTGAATGAAGTCACAGATAAAGAAATGGATCAACTTCAAGCAGGTATCAAAACAAGAGACATTGCTTGTAACATCTACAATCAGCAGGCCTATTTAATTGATCAGGCTATAAAATCTGAGGGCGAGATGGAAATCTATGGTGTGTACCAGTCAAGTGAGTCAGAGGCTGCAGCGTCTGTTGGAAACGTGAAAAAGAGAGGAACGAGGCATAAGATAGAGTACTCACAAAATGTGGACAGAATAGAAAGAGCAGTGAGCGAATGGTCACTGGGGAAGATTCAAGTCCTTTATGTATCTTCACCTGTACTCAACCACACAGTTGATTTCGGAACCAAAGACGATCTAGACGAACCACAACTTTTTGATATTGTGAGCATGGAATTAAAAGGTTCAGATACAGTCGTTGTTACAGACTACAATAACAAGTGTATCAAATATTACTTCAGGAGAAACAATCAACAGCTTCACGGTCGATTGAGTATGAAAAGTAGGCCAGCCTGTATTACCAAGCTAGATGACAATAAGATTGCTGTCAGTCTTCCTCGCTCTAAACAAATAGCAGTAGTGTCAGTGACCCCTGACCTGACTCTCGATTCCACCATAAGAACACAGAAGATGTACACTGGTCTGACTGCCCTGACACCAACAACACTGGCAGCAGGGTCTGTGTCTCCTCCCTGTGTAGATATCATTGATAGAAAAGGGAACGTGATGCGCTCTATCAGTCTAATACACAACGGAAAAAAGATCATACAGAAACCAGGCTACCTCTCTGCCACAAGAAAAGGGAACATCCTAGTGTCTGACAATGTCGCCAAGTCTGTGGTGTGTGTGACTCCTCAGGGAGAGGTGGTTTTCAACTACTCCCCTACAGGAAACAGAGAACTGATAAAGCCTGCAGGCATCACAAGCACTGCAACAGGACACATACTCGTTGCGGATTATCATGTGACACTGCTGAATGAGGCGGGAGAGTTTGTGAGAGACCTCCTAACATCACAGGAAGGAATCCGGCTTCCTTTTGGTATAGACTGGGATAAGAGAGGACGAGTATACGTCACACACTATAGTGAAGTTAATGGTGACACTGTCCAGGTGTTTACATTTGAATGATATGTCAAGTCGACATAGATAGTTTGGACAGTGAAATACGTATACATTACAATTGGAATACGTAAAAAAACTGAAATGGCATGTTTCCATACCGTTACTTTCCGAAAGATTGTTTGAATAATTTTGTTTATAGAATCACAATTCAAAGCCGCATTACTTTATTACCTTAATCGGTTTTAAAAAAATTAAGTTCTTTTTACTAAGGCATTATTTTCTGACTGAATGACAATATTCACAATACACTTATTCTATAATTGTAATTCATTTTTTAAAAACATGTATATATGTGTGTATACAAGTATGTATATATGTTTATAATTTTGAATATAAACAGCTTCATCTGAGAGGTCCCTTCAACTGTTAGTGTATCTTAATGAAATGATAATAGTACTTCTGATAGAGATATTTGGAAAAAGAAGTATACCTGTTACTGTTTTCTCATTTCTTATCATTTTGCAATAATTCTGCACATAATAGATAAATATATTGGGAAAAAGGATCTTCTTGTCTATGTTGATGTTTTGTTTCCTTTTTCTTAGAATTTTAATCATTATACTGTCATAAGATAGATATGTGTTTTTAAAAGTTGTTCAAACAGGTCTAACAATATTTCTGACTTTGACAAAAAGATATTTCGAAATGTGGAACAAATGAAGGCGATAGTCAGGAAAGAAATTACTTACTTAACCAGGGTCCGGTATTCCTTCACAGGAATCATCTGTCGTATTAGCATAACAAGCCACCAAGCGTGAGGTAAAGATGTATAGTCTTATTTGTTGTTTCGTTGGATTGGGTTTTCACGTCTGCTTCTATCTTTTGGTGATGTCGCCGACGTCTTGTCAATGCCATAATCATTACCAAAATATTATTTTTGGAATAAGTTATTGGCACCCTTAAAATAAGTAATTAGAAAAGGTTCTAAAAGAGGTAAAAAATAATGTAATGCCAGAGGGTATATAAAGTAATTTGGAATTTTGAAGATAAGAGGGGATAGATTCATATATGTGTAAATAAATAGATATGAATTTACAAAGGTAAAAAGAAATAAAACACATATATTAAATAAAACACTTAATACAGTTAATAATTATGCGCAAAATTAAATGATAAACATAATATTGCATACAACACTTTTTATTGTTGTCAAGTACATTATGACGTCATAAGTTCCTGAAAGACGTCGTAGTGCTACGTTCTTAGTTTCAGTTACTGCATAAATGGCCTAATAAAGTGTGTTAAAAAAAGATTGTGCGGAAGGTGGTTAACGATTGATATTAAAATGACATAAAGTATCCACACTTAAACGCTTTTCAAGAAAGGCACATGTTAAAGATTGAAGAAAGCAACATTCAGGAATTTTAGCGCAACCGTAATGGTTGAATAACAATTTTAATAACAAAATCATTTTATCACAAATTTGGCTAAAATAGAAACAGGCAATTAAGGATCTTTGCAACGAACATCTGTTCATGTCATTTGAAGAGCCAACGCTACAATTGTGTTTTAGAGGTACATTTATTTATCTTGAATATATCAAGTATATTTTACTTGAACCTTGTAAAATGACAATCAGATCATATACACATATTCATAGCATTGATCTAGATGCCATTTTCCTCAATAACGAAGGTCTCGAAGGGAAAATGACAAGGTGAATGCTTTTATTCCAAGTGGTTTTGGGTACTAACTGTAAACTCAGAAACATTTTTGATAACAATGTTATAACAATGAACAACATAACTTTCGAAAATCAAATTTACTCCTTCACATCTATTACATACATTAACATTACAGATGTTAACATGGACTGAATGCAGTATCTCATACAATTCTTTATTACCCATATGGTTAATCATAAGTGGTGTCATATTTTCAATATGAGCACATGTGCACATATCACTTTTGACTAGCAACGATTGTTTCAGCGCGAGTTACCGTATTATGTCGTCTGTGACGTCATCAAACCTTTGTTCGTGACGTCACTGAAGCGGGCCGCCGAAAAGAAAGCTAGCCGCTTTCCATGTGTTTTAAATGAAATAGAATCGGTAATAAAGAAATTATAACTCTCGGAATTGTGTCATATGACTTTTACGAAACTCGTGCGAACTTGTGTATAACCCTCGCTCTCGCTCGGGTAATACAAAAATTCGCACTCATTTCGTAAAAGTCATATGACACACTTTCTCGGGTAATAATCTCTATTTATGTCAGTAAAATATCACATGATTTGTAAAAGTGGAGTTGAACCTTACAATCATCAGAGGCGATAACTCCTGAAACACTTACATATCATAAAGCCTAAAGGACGGTAATCGTCATTGACCAGAACACACATTACAACATTTTGCTTAATATAAAGAAGCCATGACTTTCAATGTACCATACACACAAGTGTGAAAAGATATGCTTGAAGTCAGGATATAACGATTATAAGCTATTGTCCATACAATTTTGATGAGATAAGATAAAACATTGAAAGATATACTTCGTACACTCCAAAACTATGTTATGATTTGCTTTGCCATGATTTGTGCAAAGTAATTAGCTCGACCATTAAAGGTTATTTATGATAAAAAGGAAATTTAAAAAACATATTTAGAACAAATACTTTTCTTTTACCTTTGTGCCAACTACAACATAGACTCATAACCCTGACTTCTATAACTATCTTATTTGATATACCACATTTAATTAAGATTACATTATTGCGTTATAGATGTAATAGGTTTAAAGAACAATTATTTAGGATAACTTATTTACTAAGCTTATTAGTTTCAGAATTGAGTTGATGTCTTAGATTTCTACATGAACGTTCGTCTATTGTGTTGGGTAACGATGTGACTCATGCATACAAAAAAGCTAATTAGTCCAATTTGTTCATGAATATCTCCAAAGACTAGAAAGACATTCATGGTCTTACATAAACCACACCTATTACCACCAGGTTGTGACAGAAAGCAGAACCTTCAACTAGCATGGTCCTATTTTCCAAGACATCAAATCGAATAGAAAATAGTACCATAGGTAAAGCGTGGATTGTTCTGCACGTTTATGTTTAATGCATTGGAATAACGTTCGTCCTTTTCACAACTTTCCACATTTGGCAAGACGTCTTTTCAAACAAGTTAAAGGCGTTCTTTAATCAGTTCAGATTATTGACAGGGTTTTTGAGATAAATTTTACATGTTTATGTACAATGTTTAAGTTTATCAATGAGAGATACTCGCTACAAACCAGCTACTGTCTGCAAATGATCTAAATCCACGAATATGTGCATTAGGGACAACTGTATTGCCTGTAAGTGAGGTTTTCTGTTGACTTAACATTTGTGACATCGCTGTTAGTTTAAAGAAAGTAGGAAGTGTACCTATGCTGTTTCAAGTTTATCTTTATTGTCTAAGTACAGCATCTTGCAATTGCAAGAATACACTTTCTGTTTCCTGTTTTATACATCAAATGTAGTACATTGTAGTGGTGTAGACTAATTCAATCAATCAATCAATTTTATTTCGTAAAAGGCCTTAGGCCCACGTACAATACAGAGTAAACAAATATGTGTATTTATACCGTTGTGGCAATTTACACTCACGTGTACTGGGAACGCAGTAAAAATGCTTCCTTAATGTAATTTGAACAGTTTATGGTCGTGGAAAGATTGTTACATTTTAAAGTATTTACAAAACATTGCTGGTCAATGTGATATGGTAAAGATTTAAAATATTTACAGCGCAGATCATTATAAATTCTACATTCAAACAAGAAATGGAACTCGTTTTCTATAAAGTTATCATTACAAATATAGCAAAGTCTTTGGTGCCTTGGAATTCCATCAAATCTACCAATATTCTTATATAATGGAAGTGAACCTATTCGCAACATTGTTATTCTACGCCTTGCATCTTTGGATTTCAAAAAGGTTAAATATGGTTCAATGCAAAATACATTTTTGATTTTTGAATAAACATCAAGAGAAGAACATTTATGCATTTCAGAAAATATAAGCTGCTTATGGCAGTCACTTACTCTTAAATGAAATTCTTTTAAAAATCGTTCCTCGTCTCCAACACCTTGTGCCTCCCAAACAAAACCAAAACCATAATTAAACAAAATATTTTTTACAAAGAATACCCATGTTTTTCTTTCAACTTTGTCAAGTTTATATAACATAAAATAGCATTGCTTGGGGTATCTATCTCTATGATAGTGTAAAAGTTTGAACCAATACTTCACAGTACGTAAGAGAGTATCAACAAAGATATAATTTCTACCACATTCAGCTAAAACAGCAGCGTTAGAGCATTTATAACTGACACCTAACACAAACTTACAAAACCTTATGTGAAACTGTTCAATAACATGCCATTTCTGAAAACCCCATATTTCTGAAGCATACAAAATGATAGGCTTTATCTGAACATCAAAGATTTTAAACAAAATAGTTGGAGAAACATTTTTCAATCTTCTACTAAAAACCTTAACTGAAGACAAAGCGTTATTCGCTTTATTTACCAGATTTTGTACTGATTTGGACCATGAAAGTCTACTTGAAAATAATAAACCCAAATAATTATAGTATGAAGCAATGTTTAACTTATGATTACCGAAGTACCAAGATTCATACCGCCTCAATGTACCACCATTTCTGAAAACTAAAACCTCTGTTTTCTGAAAATTTAATGTCAAACCCCACTTTTTACAAAAGGCAAATAATACATTGATCTTTCTCTGAAGACTAGCTACCGAATCTCCAAACAAACACAAATCGTCTGCATACAGTAATAAATACAAATCCATAAACTCAGAATCAGTAAATACGCCTCTTTCTCCAGAAGTAGATAATTCGGTATGTAACTGATTGACAAATAACGCAAATAATAAAGGACTTAGGATGCAGCCTTGTCTAACTCCACTCATAGAATCAAAATACTCCGAGACGTTTAAATTATTTAACTTAACACCAGCCTTTGTCTTTGAATACATATCTCTAATGATATTGAACATAGAACCATGAATATTATTTGATAACAAAACAAACCAAAGAAGGTCTCTATTTACTGAATCAAAAGCCTTACGGAAATCAACAAACAAACAATAAAATCTACCACCCTTTTTAGACAAATATTTCTGTACGACACTCTGGAGCGTAAAAATATTATCGATGGTACAATATCCTTTGCGAAAGCCGCCTTGGCATTCAGGGTACAAATCAAGCACGTCCACAACCTCTTTTAAACGTTGGTTCAAAATTGAAGTAAAAATCTTGCCACAGATGTCCATAAGAGATATACCACGATAGTTATCTACTTGGTGAATGTTTCCCTTCTTATGCAACGGAACTATAATACTAAGTGACCATTGATCTGGAAACACCCCTGAACTAAAAATGCCATTAAATAACGTGCATAAATATGACTGTAAAACTATTCTATTTGCCTTAAACATCTGAGGAGGAATACCATCTGGTCCTGGACTTTTATTACACCGTAAACTAGAAATTGCAAAATTAACCTCGTCAATACTTATTTCCCTGTTCACAATGTTATTAATATCGTCATCCATACAGGTTCCACAACTGGACTCTTGCATATCGTGATTAACAACATAATCCTCAGTAAAAGAGAGAAATTCTTCATCGATATAAACATCTTGGATATTCAAAACATCTTTAAAATATTCAACCCATGTCAAACAGTCAATTGATGGTACAGGTTTACAAGAAGCGCTACTAAAATGTCTCACATGAGACCAAAATGATTTAACCCTGTTACCGCTAGAAAAATCTGACAATATTGCATTGGTTATAGATAATGTATATTCTTCCTTCTTGTGACGACACAGTTCTCGGAACTTATTTCTTACTTTATGAAAATCTTGTAGGTGGGAAAACTCTCCAGACAAACGAAATTTATCTAAAAGTGCATATTTATCACTTTTTAAATTTTCACAGTCCTGATCGAACCATTGGTGTTTATGACTATCAAGTCTCTTCCCAGAGGTAGAAATCATCCCACAAGAAGATGCAGTTTCTTGCATAATGTCAGTCAACATTTTCGCACCTAGAGATGGATTGTCTGTAGCTATGTCGTGAAAGTCAACTAAAGGCATTGTGGTTAGATTTTCCTGTAAAATGGAGTCAAACTTGTCTGAATGCGGAGGTTTCCACTTGTACGTCTTAATAGCAATTGTCTTACAATCATTCAATTTGACAGTCTCCTGTAAAAAACATTTTAATTCACAGACAATAGGAAAATGATCTGATTCTATTTTCGTACATACACTAAAATCCACAATTGAATTGAATAAATTAGTAGAACACAACACATAGTCGACGAGACTGCAGCCTTTGTTTGCAATACATGTATATGCACCATGAGGGTCACTTTTAGATCTGCCATTCACAATGTGTAATCCATAACTGCAGCAGAGATTAATAAGTTCCTTTCCATAGTTGTTTATTTCAGAATCTCTTGAATATCGTGGGGAATCAAATGTATCAATAATATCATTTACAGCATCTAATTCTGGAATGAGATCTGTTTTGTCACCTAATATGTAATCTAATAAGGCGCCAGTCCTGGCGTTAAAGTCACCAGAGATCATGATATGTGTTTCCTTATAGCGACATTTCAGATCTAATAGAACACTGTCAAGATATTCAATGCCCTTCTTCTCTCTAGTGTCAGTCACAATTGATGAGGCTTCAGGATGGATATATACAAATCCTAGTATGACATCTCTGTCCATACAGAAAAACTTTGCATCCAAAACAAGGAAAATACAATCACTGTATGTTGTAATTATTTTCTTCACACCAACATTCAATTGACTTCTAATCATAACTAGAACTCCACCTCTATTGTTATAATCTCTCAAGTTGTAATGAGGACTGTAATTTGGAAATATGTTTTGTATTAAATCCTTGTTTACATTGTTCCAAACCTCCAGGAATCCAATAATGTCAAATTGTGAACAATATTCTAAAAATTCAGAATTGAACAATTTGGACTGTAATCCCTGTATATTCCATGTCAAAAGGGAGATAACTCCCTGGTGATGAGCCCGGCCCCTGTCCTAGGTAAGTGATGTTTCAGAGTGACTTCTGTTACCTCTCCTGGAGAACACAGCTTCATCCACCTGACTGTTCCAGCTCACAACCTCTCCATCGTCAAAGATTAGCTTATCAAATCTTAACTTTGATTTTCGACCCTTTTCTTTTTCTGAATCCATTATCGTTTTTAGCTTTTTTCTGACCAATCTAACTTTGAGGGAAAAGTCCTCTGAGACATAGATACCTGTATCTTTTAGTAGTCGTGTACTCCGTAGAATCTCAGTTTTCATGTTGAAATCCAGCAACTTTATGATGATTGATTTACCTTGGTTAATCCGGTGAGCTCTCTCAATAGTGATAAGAGAGTCATCAATGTTCATCTTATCACGTAGTACACTTCGCACTAAGTCTTCACAATCACTCCAAGTTTCATTTGATTTTACCTTAGCAACACCGTGGAAAAGGAGATTGTTTCTTCTACCTTGATTTTCCAGGTAATCTAGTTTACTTGCGAGATCTGAAACATTGGCTTTCAATGTAAAGTTCTCTTCTTCAAGCTTAGTGCACTTACTTGAGAGCTCATCCACTGATTTCTTAATTGTACCCACAGATTTTGTAAGTTTATCTAGACGTCCTGAGAGATCTATTTGCACATTATCTACCTTTGTGTTTATCTTCTGCAGTTCATCCATAAGTCTCTCAAACTCTGTTTTATTACCGGGGTCATTATCACTTGCTTCGGTCAGTTTAAGTTGTTTCTGACGTCTGTCAGGGCCAGGGTTGGATTCGACCCCAGCACGTAACAGTAGATCATTAATCAAAGTCATTGGCAAAGCGTACTCAACGCTAGTGGACTTGATAGATAGCGATATTTTACGAGTGCTTCTTTCTAATAATCCGAGCGTGACTGACTGACGAGTCGAGAAACACAACATTTCATGTTCACAAATCAGAGATTGTAATTGTACGGGTGTATATCCGCATTCATTATGTTCATTAACTATACCACGGAATGCGATACATGAGTTTGCAAGACAGGTACCTAGGGTCCAGACCGTTGACAAAACTGTGAAGCATAACAACATCCGGTAGGCTATGGCTGTCGAGGCGGTCCATTTTGAGTACGGGCTGTAAGGGCAGACTGATTCGACTTGTTTTAGTCCTCTAGGATGGCGGAATACCCCCGTTCTGGCTCTCCACTGTTCTAGGCTGTCTCCCATCTTACTTCAGACACTTTTCAGCGAATAAAGTTGTCTTATATGACTTTTATATACATAATTGTCAGAGACAATTTTCGCCAACATCTACTGCTAACGCATGCGCACAACTCATAATTCACCACTAACAATACTTTTTACATCTTGAATGTCTTGATGTAGAAAAGTTAGAAACATGGTTTCATCTCTTTTTCATATTTGTTCACTTTATTAATGTATTTCATTTTGATTCGCCAGTATTAGTAATTTTTATCAAAATCAAAAGATGATCTTGGCTTGCAAATTATATTAACACAAGGCATAAAGATATGATCATATGAAAAATAACAGTTAAAGCAAAAGCAATCAAGCATTGTACAATAATTTTCCTTGCTGCAACCAAGAACTGAGCAAAAAAGATGGACGCAAATCGAAATTTCAAGGGTGGTGAGGGCTTCATGTTAGATTCATTTTTTACTTTCCTCATGAAAAATATACTCAATACTGAGATTGCCACCAGCAGAGGTCTTGAAAAATCGTCCAGATCTTTTGCTTGTTTTCTACTTCAGTTAGGTTTAGAATCATCAATAACTCTCCTTATTGTTATGTGTCAGATGAAAGGTTTAATGGGCAAAACCCCAATAACAAGTAATTACAAGATATCACTCAACAATTAAAAGGGGTTAAATAAAATGTAGGATAGGCTTGATACGTAATATTTAATGCAAAGGGTTACAAAATATAAGTACACAAAGATAAACTTGACAGACTAACAAAGTAAATATGGCTTTACAATCAATATGAAAATATAGTCACCGACATGGTGTATGTAAAATCTCTCCAGCAACTATCTCACAATACTGAAAAGCCCCTTTATAAGGTTACCCACTTAACGATACAAGCTTATACTTTTACCCTAGTACCCAAGCCCCTCAGAGTTAAACAAAGATCATTAAAGACAGAAGCTACCCAATCAATTAAAAGAGTAATGCCCACAAAAGCTAATCTATTACTTGTGACTCTCTTAGCTGATAAGGTTAAAATATACTTTTGAATGAACATGAAATACACATACACATAACATTATATTTAAATGACTTAGGTTTATTATCATCAATAGCTCTCCGTATCAATAAAATGACTTATGAAATTATGAACTACAATATCATCTTGTTACAACACTCCGACGTTTCATTTTGTTGTGGTTAATGTAAAGGAAACATCCTTCAATTCAAATGACTTTTAGTAATCAATCTTTATTCAACACTGAAAGGCCACAGGCCTATAGTGAAATATGAAGGATAATACAAAATATAGCAAACGAATGTTCATATAAATTGTGATGTCATTTTAAAGAAGAATGTTGTTATTGCATGATTTACAAAGTCTATCCTCTCTTTTCATGTAAAGAAATCTGAGCTTTCCTATCCATAAATCATGCGATGAACATCGGAAGCGTGATAAACTTACTCTTAACTTTCTTATAGTAACACATGATAAATAAAATTCAGCATAAATGTATGGTTCAGAAGCTGAATAGTACTCACATTTGGTGGAAATGGAAAGTTTATAAAGCCAGTTTTGTTGGTAAATATCCCTAAGTCCTTGTAAAAAATGAGTTAAGAAACCTTGTTGCAAAATCAACCTTTTCAGCTAGTATTTTATAATCTTAACTTGTGAGTTTATTACAAGGTGAAACCTCCCGCTTTCCCCATGCATATACCATTGCATTAGGTTTGTTAATCTTTAACCCTAGGAATTTCTTACATGCTAATAAACGAACTCTTTCTATTTGCTCAAAATGTTGAAAGCCCCAAATTTCAGACTAGAATTGGATTTTTTTCACATCAAGTTTTCTAAAACAAGATGCAAGATTCAAGTATATATATAAGTGTGTGTGTGTGTTTATATACTAGATTGGGACTAGATTTAGCTTAGATATTTTAATATATGGTTTGCATGCAAAACATGGACAAATGGGCAGTTGAAACCGGCTTAATTAACTGGAAATGAGTGCAGACTAAGACTCTAGACAAAGAACAGGATGTCATTTTGTTTATTAAAGCATATAAGTTAACCGATTTCATAAACATAGTATTAGCCTTGTTATTGGATTAATGACAGCAGCTGCCAGTTTTGTTTTTCCTAAATCGTAGTTCATGTGTATGAGATACTTCCGGTCTTTCCGAATCAACTTTATAGCCTAAATACACAATTATCTGCTTGATAACTTACAAAATTGATTCCCCGAGCGTGGATCGTCAATAATATAGAGATATGCATCATCTTTGCATCTGTTGTATTTATGGAATCGGTGTTAGCCAGTGCCTTTAAATCTTCTTGAACGGCTTCAACATTTTGTTGTCTTGTGGCAAATGCTCATGGTTGGAACAACTCGTCAGTTGAGTTTCAATACTTTGGCATTTGTCTCTTTGCATGTCTTGAATGTTTAAAGAATATTTTTAAAGATAATATTATAAAAATGTGATTATCAAATAAGGCTAGATTCAATAATAAGGTTAGAAAATAATTTTATAAATCAATGTAACATAAATCAGATAATAAATCGATTCACCTCTCGTCAGTTATCATAACTTTGCTAGAGATCATTTCATATGTATCTTTGATGAGTGAATTAATAGGTTTTTAATTTTTCTCTTAAATGTATAATAATCAAAAGGCCCATACTTGATTATGAATTTGATATGCAATGTTGGTTGAAATCCAGCTAAAGTTGATGTTCTAAAGTTTGTCCATAATAACGTAATGTAATGTACAGAATAAGTTTGAGAATACCAGGTATACAAATCAACAACAATTTTCGGTGCAGTTCATTTATTGCATATTTTTTGCATAAATACAAAAGTAGGTATGTTGAGAATGTTGATTTTGTAAAATTTTCTTGATTTACCAAAATCAAACATATTACCATAACTTTAAGGCAATAATAATTAATGAAACATAAAGAGCTTGACGTTCCCATTCCTATATGGGATATCTATGCAAGCAGGAGAGACAGAACCTGCTGCCAGTTTTGATGGTGTAAGGGCAGTCAAATCACCACACTCCTTCTGTGTTGTTATAGTGGAATCGAGGGTCAGGTCAGGGGTCTCTGACACTATTGCTATTTGTTTGGAGCGAGGAAGGGTGACAGCAATCTTATTGTCATCTAGCTTGGTAACACTATCTGGTTGATTGTTCATACTCAATCGGCTGTGATGCTGTTTATTGTTCCTTTTAAAGAAAGATTTAATACACTTGTTATTGAAGTCAGTTACAATGATTGTATCTGAGCCGTCTGCTTCCATGCTCACAATATAAAACGTTGTGGTTTGTGTTGATGCTCTTTGGTTCTGCAGTCTTAAGTGTAACTAAGAACAGGTGAAGACCCAATGTCCAGATCAAATGCATCAATTACGTGAATCTTCCCCAGTGACCATTCGCCCAATACTTTTTCAAGACTGTCAACATCATTTGAGAACTAAATCTTAGTCCTCGTTCCTCTCGTCTCCTACAGACTCTGCAGCCTCAGACTCACTTAATTCGTACAGACCATAGATTTCATTCTCGCTCTCGGAGTTCAGAGCCTGATCTATCAAATCGGCCTGCTGTTTGTTTATGTTACACGCCATGTCTTCTGCTTTGATATCTACTTTCAACTGATCAATTTCTTTATCTGTGACTTCAGTCAATTTGTCCAGCTGTTCCCTATCCTTTTTTTTCACAGCGTCAAGAACTCTCTGTGTTGTAGATCGAATCTGAATCTTGATACACGATATATTCTCCTCAAGTTCCATATATCTTGATTTAAATGACTTTAGCTTGTCCTCCTCTGCTCTTGACCTGTTCACCAATGCATCCATTTTAGTCTCCAAGGAGCTTCTCATTTCTGGCAACATCGACGCAAGAGACACGACTGACTCACACTTCCGGTGGTAGAGGATGCAACAGGATTGGCACAATGTCCTCATGCAATCTCTGCAGAAGAACTTGACGAACTGTTCCGTATGCTCCTGACATTTGACCCTTGTCCTCCTTCTGACCCTGACCTCATCAATCTTATCACACACGTCATGGTGTTTAGTGGAAGGACTCTGTCTGTGTGCCTTGAGGCAATTAGAACTCAGAGAGACTTCACATTCTAGACACCAGCTTATTTTTGGGGTTGTCTCCCCTTCGTCTTGGCAATAATTACAGTTGGTTGTGTCTGTAAAACAAAATTTATATTCAGTTATATCCAACTTCTTAACAACAATGCATAGAATGATAGAAATAAAATCATTCAAAACGATTTGAAGATTGTAGGACTGCTGAATGATTCACATGTCATCAATCAGCCTACCTTTAGCTCCAGGACCAATAGTATCAAGGAGACCTTTGAGTAGGAGTGTTGGTCTCATCTGCCACGCCTCCACTCCTCCACAGGTCGGGAGGGATCGGGTACTCTCGTCAGTCTCCGGCAAAACGGACATGGAATCGACTTGGACCTGATGGCATCAGCTCTTGTTTTGGTAAAACCAGTGATGCAGTGAGCACAGAAGGAATGACCACAAGCCAGAGTGGACGGGTCAGTGAAGATCTCGTCAGGAAATGGTCTGTCAGTTTCTGGGCAGTCGCCATCTAGTAGGGTGAAAATAGAAAGTTAAGAGTGAAACTTGGATGTTTTAAACCAGATGTTTTCCATTCCTTAGCTTATTTGCATTTAAAGTTTCACGGCTGAAACGGAAAAAAGTCATCTCTTCCCACTCCCCAAAGAGGCTAATTAAACAGAGTTTTATATAAGTGAAAAATCCATCCTTGGTAAAACAAATCACTGACTACTACCGTATTACGTCGCCCATATTTTCAATATTCAAACAGCAGCCATGTTAAAAAAGCACAGCTGGGATAGTAATTCTGTTAGGACAACAATGACCATCAAGGAGTGGACCAAGAGTCTGTATTTTTATCTACCTCGTTACAAAATATTTTCAAAAATTGTTTTATTTCATATGAACTCATTTATGAATATCAAAGTCATACAAAGATAGATGCATATTATCATGCATTCATAGCTACTTTGGTTATAAGCAGTCACCAACCTATTTCTGTTACTACATGGTTAAAGATATTGGGAGCTTTGTGAATTCCCCCTCTTGATCAGTAGATCTTGATGATAAAAACACCATACCCGCCTACAAATTTACAAATGAAGCGAATCGAAGAATAAATTCTTTTAAGGCCTACTTTACAATCACTATTTACTTGGATTATTATCAGCGAATAATAGTCAAATGTTATCAACGATAAATGTTTTATCAAATGGTATTTTCATTTAAATATTTGACAAGATAACAAGTTTTAAGCTCAGATTTTATTTAACAGCATTTCATCAATTTCATGAAATATAACTGGTTATCTTTCCAAGAGAAATTTTTGATAGACAACTGATTGATAAATTAACGTTTTTATGATTCAAATAGGCCACTATGATGAAATAAGGTCACTATGATATAAAAAAAAGTTGTAAAATTACGCGACGTTTCTATTGTCATCGTAATTATAAGACTAATATCAAACGGGTTCTAAATTTTGAAAACAATCTGACCAAAATGTTTAGTAAGAAAACTATTTGTGCAACTAATGATTAAAATCATATTGTTCAAACTAGTAAAACCTTATCAGTCCAACATACTGAACTCATTTAGTATTCAAATGATTTTTTTCTCAACCCAAATTATATATGTAAGAACGGCTATTTTACTGCTTAGTATGCTTACAGATCTTCTAACAGTATTTCTGGTAATACATGTTAAATAAAAGTTCAAAAGTAGGCTACTCACTAAAAATCCTATTTTATAAGTTTTAAAAACTAAAATGTATTTCTCCACACTCATGAGTTTTTCCAATAGAAAGTTAATTTAATTTAATCATATCGCCCTAGTCAAGGTGTAATTAACGATACATTGAAAGTATGCCTATATAGCCTTGTTTTGTTTTTACAGTTCGGATAGGTTTTCGGACACAAATTAGGCCTACGCTTTATTTCCTTATATACTTTAAGGGCATTTTATGTTTTAGATTGTCCGATAAAATTTAGCAAAGATAGAAATATACAATTATTAAACATGACAATTTTTAAAAACCCATTCAGTTGAAATGATTGAGGTTCAAATTGATATTTTAAATTTTCAAATATTCTTAAACGAATTTACATTAATAATTCAACAGTAGATCACAAACACGTAAATTTCAGAATACTTATACTATTAGTGTCGAAGTTTAATATAAACAAAAACATCTTCATACAGTCAGTTGCACAAGAATGAAATTTAAAATCTAAAGAATTGTCAAAGTACATGACCGAAATATACTAAAATCTGAGCTTTGTGAGGAAGAAAACACATACAAACTGGAAGGTGAGGTATTGATGAAGCAAATGTTGACAACATTATAGTAAAAGTATTGGAATTGGTTTATATAAATATTCATCCATTTAGACATTTTTTCATAGAATGGATATTTTAAGAAATATACACAAATCAAGGAATTTGATTGAGTTTTAAGGTTTCAAAAATTTGAAACACTGAGATTTATCAAATATTGATAATTCGACTGGCTTTTCAACTGAGTCTGTTTACTTGCAAAAGTCAATCTATATTGTAATAAGATTGTTCTGAAAATAACAATGATTAAGGCAGAAAACCCATGCTTTTTATGCAAGTCTCATTTACAGAATATAAACCACTCTTACTCAACAGTGTATTTAGATTTCGCCCCTGTGCGAGTTGATAAGAGTGGTTTGGTAGATATTGAACCCTGCCATACATCACATAATATTGACACGTGACACCTGGACTGAAGCGACCTGGATGCAGGTTACATAAACCAAGGCTGTAGTCGACATTTATCTTACCTACATGAAATATGACTGATTATACTTTAGGAAACCATATCTACGGATTTTGGAAAGTATAAATGCATCAGTGCAATTGAAAATTACAAAATGACTAACCGATTGTACACTTAATATTTGTGGTTGGGGAACTGTTGTTACTAATCAAAGGTAAAAACATATTTACCAATGAATGCATTAAGAACTTTATGAAGATTCATGGGCAGTGCTTACATGACTCGTGACATTTGTACCTTTGATGCATATCCTAAACTTAACTTAAATTAGGATGAAATAGTCGACAAATTATCGCCAGAATCTAATATAGAGCAAGATCAGAAAACATGTGTGATACTCAATAAATGTTTGGTATATTCATTCACAATAAAACAAAATCCATAAACATGGCGAGGTGGCCATGTCGGTAAAGGCGTCATGACTAGTAAGCTAGATGTGGCGGGATCGAGCCCATCTGTGACAAGGTGTATTAACCTTGGAGTCAACTGTGATTGTGGCAAACCCCCCTAGTGTACAGTACACAACCCGATGAACGTAATAGAACCCACGAATCCGTTCGTAGATAAGCAGATGGTGGCCACAGACATTTATTTGTGGGGACGATTTGTAACAATCTATTCATACATTCCTGAAAATAGTAAATTCAATTTAGATATTTAACATCATGATATATTGAAATAATTGTATATATACCCCCGGGAAATGTTTAATTACATTATAAAACTTGATTTAAGGACAAATGCTGCCTTCTTCGATATGTATTCCATCAGGTTGTACAAATATAATTGTCAATTGAAACGGTGTTATCTTCTGTATGTAGGGCGATGCAAACATGTAAGTTGTTGATATCTGACGATTGTATAACAGACATGATAATGTCACTCGATGTACGGTTAGGCTTTCATTGTGTCAGATATCAGACACTTAACCTTTGGGCTTGATTTAAATTTGGCAAATGATATTAAATATATAAGCTGGTGCAAATAGCATTGAGTGATGAGATTTTGTCGCAATTCTTCTCAAAGTTGAAACATATTTCGATAATATTCTCCCTCTGGCTTCATTCCTCCATTGCTCTCTTTCTATTACTACCTTCCTCTCTTTCTCACTCTCTCCGTTCATTCTTCCCTCTCTTAACTCTTCCTACTCGCTTCCCATACCTTTCTCTATCTCAATTCCTCTATATCTCAATCCCTCCCTCCTTTTCTCTTTCCTCCCCTAATTCTCTCGTCATACTTCACACCCTTCTCTTTCCCTCCATCTCTCCCCACACCTCAGTGTATAGCAGTGGAGTTTAACCTACCACACATCAAATGGGAAACTCAAGCAATATCACCGGAATGTCACAAACATAACCAACATGAATACCTACTTGATATTATTGAAGAACATAGACATGAGCAGATGCAAATGAAACCGATAAGATAGGGTAGCAACCTAGATTTATTCTTCACAACCTATCCAAGTCTGGTCAAAGCATGTGACATAGTCCCCGGTGTATCTGATCATGACATGGCCAGTCTATACCAAAATCAAGAGAAGAACTATTTATTACTGACTATTAACACCGAATGGAAGTGACGATATACCATCACGCTTATCATAAAAACAGATGGATACCCATGGATAACACCAAGACTAAAAAGGATGATAAGCGAAAAACACCCACTACACCAGAAGGCCAAGGCATTGAAGTCAAAAGAAAACTGGGCCAGATACAGAGTCCATAAGAGCACAACCCAGAAGGAAGTGAGGAAAGGTCATTGGGACTATATTAAATCCTCTTTAGCAAAGTGGTGAGAAGAAGGTAGCAACAAGAGTTTCTGGAAGTATATCAAGGCTAAGAAGAAAGATAGTGTTGGAGTGTCCGGAGTGTAGTCCTTACCACGAAAGTCAAATGAAAGCAGAAGTATGGAATAAAGAATTTGAATTAGTATTCACTAAAGAAGAACAACTAAGAGACATACCTGAAATAGCACAATCAAGCTTCACATATCTTACAGATATTAAAAACTTGTGCAAGAGAACTTTCCCCTGCTGTTTCCCATATTTTCCAGCTGAGTCTGAACACAGGAATGTTACATCTGGACTTGAGAAATGCTCATGTAAGACCCGTTTTCAAGAAAGGAAATAAACACGAAGCCAGCAACCATAGAACGGTTTCCCTAACAAGTGTTCTTTGCGAGAGGTTAAAGCACATTATGTGTAGACATATACTCCATTTCGAAGATAATAACATCCTGTCTCCCCTCCAG
This sequence comes from Phorcus lineatus, assembly GCA_921293015.1. Lineage (NCBI taxonomy): Eukaryota > Metazoa > Mollusca > Gastropoda > Trochida > Trochidae > Phorcus > Phorcus lineatus. Next base: position 11,077,608 of record OV121090.1, read on the forward strand.
AAAGGTTTTAGAAGTGGACAATCCTGTGCAATCACCCTAATGCATGACATCACTAGCATGTTTGACAAGAAGAACGAAGTTGATATGGTTATTTTAGACTTGAGCAAGACATTAATTGACACCGTACCTAATCAACGTTTACCACATAAGCTCGAACATTCCGGAATCAGTGGGTCCACACTTGCGTGGATCAAAGCCTTCCTTGCAGACCGTAAACAGAAAGTCATAGTAGAAGGAGGGGAGTCTTCAAGTTGTGCTGTCACACCTGGAGTACCCCAAGGCACTGTACTCGGCCCACTACTCTTCCTGGCCTACATCAATGATCTTCAGGGATGTGTAACATCACAAGTAAGGTTCTTTGCGGATGACTTCCTCATCTTATTTAGACCACCACCACCTACAGCAGAAGCTTATCGCTCTCCAGGAATGGACCAACATGTTGGGAATGAAATTCAATGCCAGTAGATGTTATGTCATGTCAATCCACAGATGTAAAAATCCTACCTCTTATGTCCACAGCTTCAATCATATCTTGAAGAAGGTAGGAGGTAACCCCTATCTAGGAGTTCAAATCAGTTCCACCTTAACTGAGATAATCATGATCACATCAACAGAACATGTTCACAAGCAAACAGTGTGTTTGGGTTAATTAGAAGAAATTTTAAGCATAGTAATAGTGCGTTCAAGCAGCAAGCCTACATATCACTTGTGACATCCATCCTAGAAAACGCCTGCATTGTGTCGGATGCCTACCAACAATAGAAGACTACTCCAAACACAGCAGTGTATCCAGCATGATCGCAAGACTAGGCTGGAAGCCCTTAGTACACAGATTACATGAGCAACGTCTTGTCCTTATCGATAAAATCATTAATGACCTGGTAGCTGTCCCTAAATCTCCACCGGAATTGAATAAAAGACAACAATGAACTGGCAATAGCAGGTCACTCCGGCTGATATCTGCCAACAACAAATATCCATAAAAAATCCCTGCTCTCCTAGAACTGTCACAATTGGAACTCTCTTCATAGTGTCTGTGTAGAGAGTGAGGATCAGAAACTTTAAAGCTGAACCTCCCTGGTCAACTCACGATTGGCTAGGAACCCTGGCGCTGCGCACACAACAACCTCGGCAATTTATATTTACTCAGAGGTAAGGGGTCGTCGAGTATGACACAGACAGATACAGATACAAACCTTTCACGACGGTCGGCCATGACAGTTCGAAATCACGGTTATGTGACCAAGCAATCAGAACTAAACAAGCCCTGCAATACTCATTATATTTATCTAATTTTGTTTATCCGCAATTTCCGTCTTCGACGCTGCACATAATTCATTTGCCGCTGCACGATTCTAGACTATATATTTTGTGCCTTTAACGATGATACAAAAATCATATTCATAAATTCATGAATAAAAGAAAGAAAAATGAAGATATAGTCCACTTTGACACGTACATATGTTGTGTTTTCGAAACAAATCGACGAATGACGAGGCTGGTCGCATATTGTCCAAAGCTGTGAAACCTCAATGTGGGGATATCTGTTTTGCGAAGACGCCATAAAACTCGCTTTCACTAATTGAATAAACGTAGCTCTAATTAAGAAGGTTATATAGACGTAATTCCACCTTTAGGGTGGAGGTAGGTCATTTACGAATATTTTACGAGTTTACTTACCGATGTCACTTTATGAGTATATAACAGTATATTTATATGAGCTTGAAATGCCTTCGCGAACTGCCTTTTTATATATCATATATGACCTGTATCCATGTCTCCCGTGCCTGTGGACCTATGCTTAAATTGTGTAATTTTTGCGATAACTGTTTCATTCTTGTCCTAAAAGACAGATACCAGGGGTAAATGCAAGTAAATAACACTTGTTTACAAAATATAATGCAACACAAAATCCGAAAGTGAAAATATGAATATTAAGAACACGTTAATCGATGTTGAAAGCAAATGAATAAAAGTTTGTGTTTACATATTCAATCAAAGTCATAGCACGAGACAAAACTAGCCATATTATGTAATAAGGCACTGACTATTTGGACTGTTTACACTTACCTTGATTCTCACTTGTCTGTCCTAGCGGGGATCTATAAACCCGTCTTACTTCCGGGTACAAGTGAAAACTGTTCCCCTCCAACCAATATCTCGTTAAGAAAGGACATTTACACAGTATGAACATGATTGCCACTTGATGATGCTAAATTCTTGGAGCCTTTGTTTATCTATGTTTTCATGTGAAAATAAATGTTTGAAAGGACAGTTTCAGAAAGCTATGAGCTTTTGAAAAAATGTTGAAATAGCTTCATTCTCGTGACCAAAGACAAGTTGCCTTTAAAAACTTTATAGTGGTGTTGTTAATGCAATCTACAACATAAAAAATTCCAATATATATATATTCCACTGCTTAAGGAATTATTGTACAATATATCATGCAAATAGATCACAGGGGCGTTGTTGCTTCTATTTTTTTCTATAAGCTTCTACTTAGGTACCGTGTCTATAAATTGTGATTCAAAGTAAACTCCAAACATGCTTTCATATTTCTAGGGCTTTTGATTCTGGAGAAAGAGACAGTTTTTGAGTTATTATCCTCAATGTACTTATCTGGTGTCTCATTGTCATAAGACTTTTGAAATGTTTTAGTCAAGGGTTATATACACAAGATTTGATCGTTTTAGTGCCAAATGTGTAATTCTCTTTTTCGTGGTCATATTATAATATGGTTCATAATTATGATTTTATAGTATGAAATATGAATAAAGACGAATGTTCAAAATGAAGGATAAGAATTATAAATTTCTTCAAAGGAATACTTTTCAAGTTTTGAGGCTGCTTACTTTTGGAAGAAAAAAGAATAATAAATCTAAATTTTTCATGCCAGTGAGCTAGCAAATCTTTTCTTTTCGAGACGATAACGTCACAACAGGGGCGGATTCAGGGGTAGGGTTGGGAGGTAATGGTTGGGGTTATGTATACCGACAACTATACAAGTTTTGTCCATGAACTGTACTAATGTTTTATTGATTGAATTGACAGAGATTAAACAGTTAAATAGAACGTGCTCATTTTCCCCGTTATTGATCACGTATTGTAATATTCGCTTGTACACGTTAAAACGATTTGTTATCAAATAGTATATGTTTGCTAAATGTGCAGTTTACTTTTCATATGTTGATAAAACAGGTTATTTCTAATGCATAATATGGATAGGTTATATCAAACAATCGTTATAATTTAACATACATACGAGGGGAAGTCAATAAGTTCACAGAAGTGGAAATGAAACAGAAGTCAATGTCTGTGATATTGATTTTATATTTCAATGTTATCTCCCTGCACCTTGATGCACTTTGCGCACTTATCTTTGCGGTTGAAATCTTTTGACTGGCCCCTTAGCCACGCCTCAGTAGCTGCCTTGAGTTACTCATCATCTCTAAATCGTGTACCACGCAAGTGTGATTTCAAATTGAGAAACAGATAGAAGTCGCTTGAGCCAGATCTTGAGTGTAGGGGGTTGGTGAAGTTGTTCAAAGCCACATTGTTGAAGTGCCGTCTGTGCAATACGTCTCTTGTACACTGGAGCGTGAAGAAGCATAACTCTAGTAGTCAACATGCCGCGCCTCTTCTTCTTGCTCGTCGCTCTCTATTGCTTCAACAAGTCAGCATAGTAGATTCCTGTTATTTTAGGTTTAAAGTCTATAATAATGAAACCCCTTGAATCTAAGAAAGTATTCATGAATTATCATGCAAACACTTCCTGAAACATGCCAAACTCTGAAGAAATCTCCCCTCACCTTTATTCTATGATCGGATATGATAAAGCCTGGACCCGTGCAACCATATCATCTGTAATGGCTTCAACAGACCTACTTGACCGTGGGTCATTGTCCAAGGAGCTGCGACACCGCTTAAAGTCAGCTAATAAATTTGCAACAGTAGAATAATTATGGGCTTCTTTCCACACCCTTTAGTAATACGTTTATGTAATTTCGTCGCATTCACAATCCCTTCTTTCATGAGAAATCTGATAACCGTAGGATGTTCAGTTAAGAACATTCCATGATTACATTCAACAGGCTGTAAATCTCATTTATGATATCTTCAGGGGTGTATCAATACTAACTTCTATGAACTTATTGACTTCCCCTCGTATTTAACAGGTCGTATGATAACTGCTTATGTAGATAGAAACTTAACTTTGGTGGCATTTCACCTGACACATTTTCTCATCTTGAACAGCAATATGATGAATATAGATGAATAATCAATAAATCAATTAATTAGATTAATAAACAATTGAATACATAACAATTAAAAAAGCAACAAAGGAAATTAACCATTGATTAGAAAATTGAATTATTAACAAACAGTAAGATATGACTTAGCCAATAATAGTAATGTTTTTAGAGTATTTTTAAGTCCAAACGTAACACATTGTATCACAAATAATATAACTATAATATATGATGAGTAAAATATTCCTGTGAAAGATTTTGGAGAATTTCTTATTTGTTAAAAAATTGCATTATGACCGGGATAAAAAAACAAACACTTTAAATACCTCTTGTGTATGATATCAAAACGTAGTTGTTCGTAATCCTATTTCCTAGAACATTGGGTTCTTGAAATGCTACAGGAACACATGGAGGCTTGGCCAACCAAACACACGAAAAAAGGGATGAAAGAAGCGTCTGTCTAATGTGTGCATAATGGCTATTACATGTCTACTTGAATGAGTGAGTGAGTTGGGGTTTAACGTGTTTTGAACAATATTTCAGTTATTAAACACGTGGATGACAAGCATCCAAAAGAGTGGACAGATCAGGGAGAAGGGGATCGAAAGGATTAAAGAAAAGACGGAAAGAAAGGCATAGTGAGAGACAGAAAGCAGGTTTTAGAAGGACTCAAATTTGGTCTGGCTTCTACCCGTCGACCTGTCCAGCTTGTGTGCCTGTTACGACGTAAATTGTAATAAAAACGTAAATTGTAATACTTGCAGCAAATTGTAATAACTCTTGACGTAAATTGTAATAAAAACGCAAATTGTAATAAAACTTGACGTAAATTGTAATACGCAAATTGTAATACAAACTGACGTAAATTGTAATAACATCTTCTTGCCGTAAAATGTAATAAATATTTACGTAAATTGTAATAACCGAAAACTTGACAGCAGGTTGTATACAATCTCAAACCTATACTGCCTGCTGGGTACATTCACTCCACAGATGTCTGCTACGTTCAGGTACTGAGTTTTTGTGTGACCTTAAACTACCTCAAAATCCCTTTCACTTGAACTTAGATTTCACATTAACATATCAAGAAACATTTTTCAAGAAGTTTCAGCTTGATTCATTTTACTCAAAAACATACATGTACATATTTAGGGTTGAATACGCTTCTCGTTCTACATAGAAGGAAACGGTTTTTACCGTACACCGTATGTCTGTAAATGTCCTAGGCAAGCTTTGATCGGATATATTTTACAGCAAATGCAGACGCCAAATAAGGGCTTGAACCTGCTAAAAAAATATAGAAATTCATACATTGTAGATAAGAAGAAAAATGGAGTTTTACAAATTCTAGTGAACATTTAAGATAATATATGGCGAGGGGCCTGGGGAAAGGGATATTTGACCAGCTATTATTATACATTGTTTTACATAATTTATTATTATATATCTCCAGCCATTGGTAGATGTTTTGGCGACAGTGGATGGTTATGACAAGAAAAGTCGGCGCTTCTACGTATTAACTTACAATCGATCTGTATGCCACCCAAACCAAATAAAATGAAAATATTTTGTTAACATTTACCAAATATGTCTATGTATTTGTTAGGATAACGAATTAAACACAACAATGAGGTCTTATTTGTAACCAAATTCTTAAACTAAGTCAATGCAAAAGAACATATTTTAAAACAAGGAATATTTTCTAGTAATGCTGCATTAAATAAACAGTGACACGGCTGCGTGTAGACATAACCCTATATAGATATGTCCTTTAATCAAAGTACATTTTGAACGTTCAATCTTATTCTCCAATTTCATTAGATTACATTAAATATCCTCTCAAGATCGCTACGAGAAACAGGTAAGGGGCCCTGTGACTGTTTTGCGTATAGCAAGTTCGTATGGTTGTCATTTAGATTTGTTTACGTATCCTGACGCTTACAGGGGCAATAGCACGATTTTTAAAATATGTATTTATTAAAATTTTCCCAATTAATCATTTGTTTATGCGAGTTGTATTTTCTTCAGAGGTTCAAAACATCTCATTACTAAACCCGATTATCCGTAGTCGTATAGGAAACAATAAGAAATAAACAAAAAACTACTGGCGGCCATTTATGTATGAAAACCGTTTAATCAATTGAGGTATAGAAATTGGTGCGCATAGTTTAAACGATCATGTTACGTTCGTTTTAAAACTGCTTCTTTCATTAAAAGACTTTGATTAAGTTTGGCATATTTGACTCCAACAACTCACGGAGTGGCTCTTTAACTACAGTCTCACTAAAAGATTGATAATGTGTCAACGTTATAATACATTGAAAACCAAAATGATTAACAAAATGTACAATCGGACAATTGCAAATTCATAATTGTTATTATGGCCATTATTTTACAGATATATTCTCTGTTTTATCAACTGGTACGAGTATGGTTGTAAACTGGAATCGTGTAATGTTTATACCCCACGCATAAATACTCAGAAAAGAGTACTAGTATAAATGAAGTACATTACATTCTTTTTTGTTTAAATCACACCAAAATCATAGTTTAATGTGTTGCATTATTTCGTTTAACTTTATGAAATGTACTGTAGGCCTTTGGGTATTGAGTAGAGACTGAATCGGATACATAGGGTAACTACAAACAATTTCAATATGTTCAACTTTTACATTTTAAGAGAGAAATAAACAAACAGCTTTTAAAGATGAAACTTATTTTTTCTGTCACTGTCTTAAAATTCTTGTGTAACCCAACTTTGGTGCTAACCAATTTACATGTAACATGAGGTGAGCCTCAGGCATGAAAAGCAATTCAAGTATTATGATGATTATGAAGAAATGCCTGTAACCTTTTTAGTTTCGTGCGACAGACATGAAATTGGACTCATTTGAAAGTTCATTACCCAATCTTTTTTTACTACATTAGCATTATGTCATAGCGCAAAACAGGGTTAACAGGGTTACCACCCCAAAAATGTAACCCTTCTATATGTCCTTATATGTCCTTGTATTACTCCTTATCCTAAAAATATAACATTTTTCATAACTTAACTTTGTCCTGGAACAAAAAAGAAGAACGAATAATTTCTTCTTTATTGCATGAATTGCGACGTTTCGGTGTAGATACTAACACCGTTATCAAACAAGTGATACATATGATTCGATGAAGGCAAATATATACATAAATGAGATGATATTTTTACAATTAAATGGTTTGATGTACATATTGTTTTGATAAGGAGTGTTTATAGTGGAAAGTGGTTTATACAAGGAACAAGGTTGATGTACATGATATGATAGGTTGAGTAAACAGATATAAAGTAATGGATTACTTCTGATTGATGTTTATGAGATGATGATAAGGTGGCGGTATAAAGTATCCTTGATCTCTATTCAAAGAGGGATTAAGCCGTTTGATATTAATCGCTCCAAGTGTTTTTCTAATTTTGTAATCTGGATGGTTGGCTTCTAGGATGCTGATGTTGTTCCAAAGGATTCGATGGTCAGGGTGAGCTTGGGTGTGGTCTGATATGGCGGTTTTCGAATCTTTCTTCTGTACAGAGGCTTGGTGTTCTTTAATTCTTAGTTGGAGGGGGCGGGACGTTTCACCAATGTAACTTTCCCCACAGTCACCAGGAATGTGGAAGACGACGCCGGTGGGGTCTTCTTTCTCGCTGGATGTTGGTTTGCCATTGGCATGGAGTAGGTTTTGGATTGATTTACTCTTTTTAAAGACGACATCTATGTTGGCTTGTTTAAGAAGGCGGCGGATGTGATGGCTGACGGCTCTGACGTATGGGAGGCTGATGATGAATGGGGCTGACTGCTGGCGGGGCTTTTTCTCTGGAGGCTTGAGAGTTGTGTTGATAACTTCGTCGACTAATGTAGGGGGTATTGGTTGTAGTTGGTGAATACGTTGCGGAGGTGGGTTGTTTCGGCTCTGAGGGCTTCGTTGGTGGAGCAGATGTTCTTGGCTCTTCTTGTTAGGGTTGAGATGATTCCTTTCTTTACTTGCAGGGGATGGTTGGAGGTGTAGTGGAGGTACTGGTCTGTGTGGGTCGGCTTCCTGTAGACGATGGTGACAAGTTGGTTGTGTTTTCTGACTACTAAGACATCTAGGAATGGAAGTTCGTTGTTTAGTTCTTCTTCCATCGTGAATTTCATGCGGGGATGTAGGGAGTTGAGGTGGTCTAGGAGTTCGTTTAGGTCATCAGATGGGTGGATCGTGACAAAGGTATCATCAACCTTCCTTAACCAGCATAACGGTTTGAAGGGGGCTGTCTGCAGGGCATTGTCTTCTAGATCTGTCATGTAGATTTCTGTGATGATTGGGGAGAGTGGAGAACCCATGGGGAGGCTGGAAAATCTTGTCACACCAGGTGAAGTAGGTGGAGGTGATGCAGGAGTTGATGAGTCTTTCCCATTGCTAGTCTCTGTGTCTGGAATATATAGTCAAAGCAGGTTTGAGGGTTGACACCCTGCGACTACCTATTTGAACGTGAACGTAATAATATATATGATATCCTTTTATTCAGATTAGTTAGGGAGTGATAGATATTACAATTCATGCAAAACGATTTTAAAACAAGAGTAGAATCGATAACTCCACTTGGTCGTAAAAAAATCAAATGATGTAAGAAATCCACATTTGTATGAAAACAATAAATTTTTTTGTAAAATTGGATGGAAAAAAACGTAGGTAACAATAACAATCCATCCCATCTTTAACAAGATCCTGTTATCATGTAAAACGCTAAAGATTTGTAAACCAATGATCATGATTCATAGAGACCTTATTCAGTAAGTCCATATCTTATTGATAAACAACAAGACAAAGAAATAAACATAAGAAAAGCATTTAATTATTTTTCGTCTTTCCCATTGCTAGTCTCTGTGTCTATTTGCAAGTGAATCAGTTGTCTATCTTTATTTGTCACAACTTTTTCTACTTGACTTGTTGCAGTAAAACGCTAATGAACATTCCGAGGGTTTTGTTCTATCTTTCATATTTATAAACCAAAAATCCCTTTTAAATTCGTAATTTTGAGAAATGCAATTGGTTATTACAAATTACGTAAAAAGTTATTACATTTTTACCGCGAGTAGAGATTATTACAATTAACGTCAATTTTTTTTACAATTTGCGTATTACAATTTACGTCAGGTTTTATTACAATTTACGTTTTTATTACAACTTACACCAAGAGCTATTACAATTTGCTGCAAGTGTTACAATTCACGTTTTATTACAATTTACGTCGTAACAGTGCCCCTACCAGGAGCATGTAAGCTCCTGCTGGCATAGCTCTTGGGGTCTCTGAAGCATACACAACACCAAACCACGATAAGGTATTGAGTCCAGTGGTGGCATGTCTAATTGAATCGTGACCATCATTATGGTGGAAATTTATTTAATGAATATCTCTCTTAAAATTTATCATCTTTATAAGGCCTGATAATATTAATGCATTTATTCTGTTATGTTTGGCAAAATTCAGCTAAACTTGATGTTTGCATACAAACATAATGACAGAAATTTTGTCACTTGGAGTAGTTTTGAATATGTTAAATTCTGAATAACATTCATAGGAATAGAATATATATTATAAGGGAAACATGTGTAATTTCTTTCTTCAAAAATAAAAAAATTTTTAGACTAACTTCTTCAAACATTTAACAATTATGATAATGGTAATAATCAATAAACATGTGATAATTGAAAATTCTTATTCCACAACTGAGGAAGTCAATTGTAAATATTCTTCTCAAGCCTGTTCATTTTATTTGACATGTATATGGTAAGTTTGGGAATAGCAAGTGTACATACCAAACAAGGATTATCCATTGTGCAGTTTATTTATCACAAATATAAAATTTCATGATTTTATTCTTAGATTCACAAGTTGATGAACGTATTTTTGTACTGACGCTTTACCTATTCATGTTCAATTGACCAATATACTTTATCTTGAATAATGGCATTTGATTATATAAATATCTTTAGTTAAATGATTTGATTGATTTCAAAGGCAACACAGTTTAACGGCTTTGAAATGTAGGTCAATACAAACAATTATGTATTTATATAAACAAACAATCGTTCTGCAAGTAAAGGAAACATGACAAATTTCATTTTTTTCACCTATTCAAATTGTGCTGTGTTTCAGTGTGTATAATATTTGTGTCGACTTGAGTCATTACTCAAAAGTAAACACTTGAACAGAACCAACAGCATCTGCATTATGGTGTGCGACGTATATTTGTCCTCTCTCATCCCAGTTTATACCAGAAGGACCACAAATCCCCTCCTGTGATGTCAGTAGGTCTCTCAGAAAGTCTCCAGACTCATTCAGCACTATCACCTTGTCTCCTTCACAGTCCGCCACGAGTATGTGTCCTGAAGCAGTGCTGGTGATGCTTGCTGGAAACATCAGTGCTCTCTCTCCTGTAGGGGAGTAGTTGAACACCACCTCTCCCTGGGGAGTCACACATACAACAGACGTGGTCCAAAAGTCAGATATAAGGATGTTCCCTTGTCTTGTGGTACAGAGGTAGCCTGGTTTCTGAATGATCTTTTCTCCATTGTGTACAGGATTGATAGAGCGCATCATGTTCCCACTACTATCTATGATATCTACACAGTGAGGAGAGGCAGAACATGCTGCCAGTGTTGTTGGTGTCAGGGCAGTCAGACCATTGTACATCTTCTGTGTTGTTATGGTGGAGTCGAGGTTCAGGTCAGGGGTCACTGACACTACTGCTATTTGTTTAGAGTCAAGGGGGACAACAATCTTATTGTCACCTAGCTGAGAAATACTGCCTGGCCCACTTTTAATACTCAGTCGACTGTGATGCTGTTGATTGTTTATCTTGAAGAAAGATTTGATACACTTGTTATTGTAGTCAGTGACAATGATTGTATCTAAACCTTTTACTTCCATGCTCACAATATCAAGAAGTTTTGGTTTGTGTTGATCCTCTTTGGTTCTGCAGTCTACAGTGTGGCTGAGTACAGGTGTAAACAACATATCCAGATCAAATACATCAAGGACTTGAATCTTTTCCAGTGACCATTCGCTCAATGCTCTTTCTAGTCTGCCCACATCCCGTGAGAACTCTATCTTAGTCCTCGGGCCCCTCTTCTTCACGACTCCTACAGACTCTGCAGTCTCAGACTCACTTGACTGGTACAGATCATACATGCCCATCTCGCCCTCAGAGTTCAGAGCCTGATCTATCAACTCGGCCTGTTGTCTGTAGATGTTACTAGCCATGTCTCCTGTTTTGATATCTGCTTTCAGTTGATCCATCTGTTTATCTGTGACTTCAGTCAGTTTATCAAGTAGTTCCGCCTCCTTCTTCTTCACAACGTCAATAACTCTCTGTGCTGTAGATCGAATTTGAGACTGGACAGATGATTTTGTTTCATCAAGTTCCCTGCATCTGGATTTGAGTAGTTCCAGTTGTAACTTCTCTAATCTAGATTTTTGCATCAATGTTTCCTTTCTTGTCGCCAAAGCTTTTCTCATTTCTGGCAACATGGACTCCAGAGACACGACTGACTCACACTTCCGGTGGTAGAGGATGCAACAGGACTGACACAGGGTCCTCCTGCAATCTCTGCAGAAGAACTTGACACACTCTTCCTTATGTTCTTGGCATGTGACCTTTGCCTGTCTCCTCAAACATATTAAGGACATGAACCAAATTAATGTTAATGACATTTAGGAGTGCCTGAATTAGCCTACCTTTAGCGCCAGGACCAATAGTGTGGAGGAGACCCTTGAGTAGGAGGTTTGGTCTCATCTGCCCCGCCCACTCCTCCACAGGTCGGGAGGGATCTGGTACTCTCGTCAGTCTCCGGCAGAATGGACATGGAATCGACTGGGACCTGATTACATCAACTCTGGTTTTGGTGTAACCAACAATACACTGACCACAGAAGGAATGACCACAAGTCAGAGTGGACGGGTCAGTGAAGATCTCATGACAGATGGTGCACGTCAGGAAATGATCCGTCAGTTTCTCGGCAGTTGCCATCTGGAATTATTTAACATTAAATGTCATTCTTTACCACAGGTGACCTCTAAGAAAGATGTATAAATGAAAATTGTCGGCAAATTAATGACTCCACAAGAAATATCTCCGGTGTAAGACTGGGTTCGATTATGAGCTACCAATAGATTTCAGTACCCAGCTGGCAGCGAAACAAGGCTAATCATGAGAAGATATCCAAACGATTCCTTCATTGTCGTGGTTTGTATTGACATGACTATTTCCATTATTGATACAGTTTCTCTGCGTAGAGGGTAACCTATCTTCAGGTGCCTACGGCTCAACCTTTCGATAATCTTCGAAATGCTTCAAATTTATGTCTTTTGAATGATAATATCTTTCTTATTAATCGTAATTAATTCCTTAAACATGTATTTAAATGTATAAAACAAAAAAATGGTAACTCTGTTACATATTCTTGAAATCTAATTTGTACTTTTGGTCTTTGGCCTTTCTACAAATAAAATTATCTTCTATTAACGAAGTGTTCTTGTCTTTTCTATAAAACTTACTCATTCAAATTTATATTTTTTCCCGTTTCTGTCTCTGAAGACAGAAAGCCCTTTATAAACAGGAGGCTCAAATTCGTGCAGTCCCGGCAAGTGCATGTATTCATCAGAAACCTCACGTCTACCCGATTACACATCACGTGATTATGATATAGGATTTCCATTGGTCCCAGATACCCACCCCACCTTTAACACAAAGCCTTATGACTTCGAAAGTATATACGAAGCGTAGTTGTCAGTGAATATAAGTTTACATTTGGAAGTATTTTTGATAGCTGTTCCTTTCTATTCTATAACAATTTCCCTTTAGTAAACGAAGTTACATAATATCGTTGCTTTACAGAATAATGCACCCAATGCTAATTCGAAAGCGAAACTAAGAATATATCTAAGCCAAAAAGAACACGTAGCCCTAAGTTGAGTTCTGTTAAATAGATTCAAGTTATAGTTGACATAATCAACCCAAGTCATATGATTAAACAAACACTGTTATCATATGTTATAAAATTCGAGATTGTGCAACCTGCTTTCCCCCTATAACAAGTTTTACCTGTCTCTTTCAGCGGGAGATCAAACGACTGTCCTACTTCCGCGTTGCTTCTGTTAACGGTGTCGGGAGTAACTGCTTACTGTGTCAAAAGTTCCCTTCATGTCTAGTGGAGCAAAATATATTCTAAGGTTGGCTCCACACTCAACCGATAAGGAGAAATAGATGATACTAAACGACCTTCCATTTAATGTTATTTTTATTAAACGAGTTAATGATTAAGTATAAAACGAGCGAAAGCGAGTTTGATACAAAATCATGAACGAGTTAAATAAAAAATAGTATTAAATGGAAGGAAGTTTAGTTTTCTGTTTATTACGTGACCTCAGTAATCAAGCATGATTGCCGAAAGTGTACTGAAAGAAACATTCGCGCGACTTGGCCGTGGCAGTGCTAACATTGTGACGTCATACTTGCAGCGGTATTACACTAGTTTAATATCGTCGTATAAATATTACACTGCAGTATCTTACACGGGTGAGTAATAAAAGATCATCATGGTCATTAACGATTTTGTTAGAATTGTGGTAGAGTTGTGGAGTCGAAACCAAAATCACCTCTAGAACCTCCCCCCTCTCTTTCCAAATCGTCTGGAAGAATGTTTGGATAATATTGAGAAATAAATCTGAAAAAGTTGGTTGAAGACGGCGGTCTGAACGCATCAAAGAGGCGATTCAGGTTTAGAAAAATATTTGTATGAAGACGCTTCTACCAAACCCCTCTAACAGAGCAGTCTGTTTACCGAAATTCCCCTATAATCACTGTCGACATCGTACAAATGCCATTACTCCCTTGATACGTAAACGTTTTTACTGAGTGTTACTGAAGCTTGGTGGGACATTTTGTCTACATGAGAAAATAAAGTTGGAACTCAAAATTACCTCCCAAGTGCTGTGATGGTGTGATAAAAACGTTTAAATCCATAGCAATCTATTCCGGAAATATGCCAAGCTTTAAGTTCATGCATAAAAGAACCTTGCCAATATCATGGTTTAGCCAAATGTGTTGCACTCCCCTCAAAATGATCTAAAAGATTGCTCTTTTAATATCTCAGACATCTAGCTTGAAACGTATGAACATGCAACCTTTGCTGTGGCTGGAAAATGACCAGAATTTCACCGCACAGTGACAAATCATCCGACCGCACAGCGTTAGAGTTTCGGAAGTGCATCTAAGGTCATGTAGCGAGCTACTTGATTCCTCAGATGTCTCTAGAACATACAGCTCTGATGAGGTGCTTAAGGAGGTCGGATACAAAAAGTATTTGGAAATTGCTAATTTTTTCATTATTTTGTTGGAAAACATAACCTGAATCATTTATATCAGGAAAATACCATGTAACCAGAGTATTTGTTCAAAACATTTCCTCTCCTCCAGATGATGAAACGTCAAATTTATCAAATTCTCTTTCTAAAGTAAACTTTTGGATCCCATTATTACGTCCTCTGAAAAGCGTTGGGGGAACAATATTTTTCCGTAAATCCGTAAAATCAAATACTCTCAAAATTCCTATCAAATAAATTATCTTTACTAAACTTGGGATGTTGTTGGACCTAGTGGTGGAATGAAATCGTTTCCATATAGGGGGAAGGGACTGCTATATATATGAAGGTTCAGCAGTATTCTTTTACAATTTTACAGAGTGGTGCCTCTTGTTACTCAATAAGGTATAGTGATAGATTTGGCCTTTTTATTATGGTTATTCTGGGTATGCTTATTTGGTTTCAATAGAAAAATTGTTAACTTAGCGCACCTTGGGGTAAAGATCTTTTCCGCCCCTGTCTCAAAAATCTATTCAGTATTATTCAATGATACTTGGTAAGTGTTAAGACCTAGAGATAGAGTGGTGCATTTTGTTACTTTGGTTATTCTGGGTATAGTTATTTGGTTTCAATGGAAATTATAATAGGGGTAAGGAACTTTCCGCATCTGTCTCAAAAACCTATTCAGTATTATTTTATGAGATTGGGAATTTGATTAAACCTAGTGATGGAAAGTAGCCATTTTCTACACTAGTTAGTTTGAATGTTTTATTTCCTCTGTTAAACTTGTTGAAGTGGTGCGTTTTGCTCCTTTAACTATCCTGAAATTGTTCTTGTTTCTCATATCAATTGAAAATAATTAACATAGCGCGTGAGTGGTGAATAAGGGTTCGATGATTTGGTTGAATTGAAAGTTTGGACGCGGGACATCACAGTGCATAAAATGTATCTATGTCTAGTTCAGTATATGAATTTTCTATTTAGGTATTGCTTTATTGATGCAGAGAAAAGCCGCACATCATTTGGGAAAGAAATTTCTAGGCCACATAACACTGATTTAATGTTTTTAAAGATGGAGCGTTTTCCGACTTATTCATGATATAAAACATGGGGACACATCTTCAAAGATGTAGTATTACGCTTCCACAGAAGACTACTTAAATAGGTTTGGGTTGTTTGTTTTTTTGGGGGTTATCTGTATATAGATTTTATTATAGATAATCGAAATCAAAAGATCTACAGCTTATGATCCTCTTGAGCAAACGAATCTATGCGAATGATTTCAGCTCTCTAATGCCAGTACAAATAAAACAGAACAAGCAATTTGTATAAGAAAAGGCTACCTAATCCACATACGATAGTAATTTGAAATGCTTCATATTATGAAGATAAAATATTTACTTAGAAATTAATCATTTACTTTCAAACATTAATCTTATATGTTTACAGAAAGAAAAACAATTTCACCATTGCTTTTATATTTTAGAGAGCGATTTCTATGACATCATATGTTTCAATGGTTTGGGGATTATTTCATTTAATCATGTGAATAGCAAATAAATTCAAATGATGAATGCCTCCACGTCCATTTTCAAAAACCTCTGTTTACTTTGAATCTATTATGACATGTTTTTGCTATACTATAATTAATCTTTACGTTTCATGTATGACTGTGTAAGTACATGGAATAACCTTTTAGAATTTTACCATAGGTAGAGTTAGGTATATTACCATGTATGAACTCAACAATGGGTAAAGACACTTCCAAACTTATAATAGCTAGAGCATCTTAGAAAGGAGACATCTAAAATTTGAATAAACTGTATGTGATAAACCCAACCAGCCATAAATATATATGTATACATATACAAAATGTATGTGAAATTATTGGACTAAATGCCCTAAGTTCTTCGGCAGTAGTTATTATTTTCCTGATGAAATCATTAACAAACAAAGATACCTTTATTTACGCTCTTTTCGTGAGCAATACGCTTGTTAGAAATAGTTTTATAGTAGTTGAACTAAACTGTATTGGTCATACAATCTGTTTAATGCTTTATTACAGAATGACAAATTTAAGAAAAGTTTACCCACTCTGATGTTATTATGTTATGTTTAAGACTAATAACATAAATGGATTAACATAAATGTCTCCTTTAATTTTGTTTCCACAAAAAATACCAGGATCTGATTTTCTTTTTAAGGAATCATAAAATTATAAAAAAATAATATGTTTTTAAATAAGCAAGGTTGCTTTCTGTTTTGAATTTACATTGATATATATAACCAGCCAAGCAAAAGAATTACAATTGAGAATTAATCTCGCCATATACCTCTCATGTCATAAATAGCTTTGAGTAACCAGTTAACGGGGTTAATCATGTAACAACAATCAGGGAAAGCTGTTTTGTTTTGCTGTGGTGCTAAAATCTCAATATAAATACAGTTTTTTCCATGAGAGAGAGAGAGATTCTTTATTTCCTCCAGCAATAACCGAAGATTACAAAATTACATTATAAGGTAATATACATCAAGCATTAATATGTACAATATTTACAAGCATACATACGTTCATGAGCACATATATTTCATTCTATGTAGCAGTTCAGGAGATATGTTTTTAGTTCATAAACATACAAAGAAAAGCGAATGAGAATACTTTCATACAGTGATGACTCTAAAGAATGATAAAAGAGGTTGTGGGCTCCAAAGAGAAATAAAAGCATGTCTACTTCTTCTTGCATTTCAAACATAACATATTTTTCGACATCAAGTTTATCTATTAAGTATGTAAAAAATATATTTCTCTGTTGTATGAGATTTTCACAGTGAAGAAGTATAAAGTCATAGTCAAAGGTGCTGTTGTTACAAAGAACACACTCTTTTGATATTTTGCCTCTTGACGAGATTTTGACACATAATTGAAGTGAATATTTATATTCAGGATATTTATAGGCTAATTGCCATAAAACATGGTAAGACAATTTGGTATGAATCAATGTGTAAAAGGACATATTCAGGCGATATAAAGATTGCGATCGCCAAAGTTGTTCTTCATAGTGATGTATAATATTATTTACAATTCTTCTCCAAACTTGTTTTGGAGGGAAAGCACCTTGAGCAATGTAATTTTCAACATAATGATAAAGGTTGTATTTTTCAGATATATGAGATCATCAGAAACGTTATTTGATTTTGTTTGAGTTGTTATAGAAGCACAAAATATATGTTTTGCAAAATTATTACATTCGATGTTACACAGACGTCCAAGAAATAAAAGTTTACATTTATCAATATATCCAATCAGTGACCATAGACCTAAATTTGCAATGGTAGATATTGATGATGATCTTTTATCAAAACCTTGCACAAGTCTAGCAAAATACCTTTGCGTTTGTTCAAATAAATCTGCTTGTTGACTTTTGATATTTGGTAAACATTCACAGCCATAGAGACTGGTTTTAAGAATCATTCTGAGCCAAATTTTGACACATGTGAATGGATGAAGGCCAGAATCATTCAGTCCAATAGACCGTAGCGAGTTGACATTCTGTCTTGCTTTTTGACAATACTTTTCACTTCTGGTTTTTGTTGAGAGATTACTAGTGAAGAGGACACCTCCATATACGGTAGAGTCTGATTGAAAAATTGGAATATTGCCAAGCCTACATTGGAATTTTACATGATAGAATTTTCTTTTACTAAATACGACGATGTTACTTTTCGATGGATTATATGTTAATCGCCATTTAGAGGCGTATTCAAATACAATATCAAGTGATACCTGTAGGCCTCTAGGAGATGTGCTTACGAGTGTAGTATCATCAGCAAGCAAGACAGACGGTACATCTATTCCAAACACATGAAGACCACAGTTGGCTTGCCTTAAGGATGTAATTAATCCATTAATGAAAACTAGAAAAAACCAAGAGGAAATAACTCTTCCCTGTCCAACACCTTGTTTTACTGGGTATTTATCTGATTTTTCTCCTAGATATGAAACAAATGATTCACTATTTGTATAGCAGTGATGAAGTAATTTCCACGTTTTACCCTTAATACCTAGTTCATATAGTTTGTAGAATAAGCCATCGTGCCAGATTCTGTCAAAAACTTTTGCGTTGTCAAGAAAGGCTGCAAATACTGATGAGTCTCTATGGTTATAGTACTGAATACTCTCCATGAGAGTAAAGACGGACATTATAGCTCCATGTTCCTTTCGAAATCCAAATTGTAATTTATCGGGGAATTCAGGTTTAGATTTAAGTAACTTATATTCGATTCGGGTTAGCAAAAGCTTTTCAAATAATTTGCCAAGGCAAGACGTCAGTGTTATGCCCCTATAATTTCTTGGGTCAGATTTATCATTTTTACCCTTATATATTGATATCACCATTCCAAGTCTATATTCATAGGGAACATAATGAGATTCAATCATATGATTAAACAATATACATAAATGACTGATGAGGACATCGCCTGCATATATGATATGCTCATTGGTGATGTTATCAGGGCCGGGAGATTTGTTTTTTCTGAGAGCGCAGATTGCATCTTTTACCTCTTTTACCTCCTTAAATAAAAATATTTATTCCCCAGGGCTACTGTCAATATCCCGAACTAGTTCAGATATATGATTTTTGAAGTCATCGTCAAAAGTTTCTGATTCATGGGGTTGAGCTAAGTCAGCATAGTATTTTCCCCAGAATCTACATACTTCAGAGGGCGTTGAGCCGCGCTCATCACCATACTCAAGTGAAGATAAATTCGTTACTACTGCCCTTTGTTTGCGAACAGTTTTGTAAAAGGTATTTACATCTAGCTCAGAGGATAATTCTATTTCTTTCAATAAATCTGAAAATACTTACAAATCCCCGCTTAAAAAGTCGTCAGTTGACGTCATACGAATGTACGTGTTAATAAGAATAAGTGTTTTTTCCTTGGTGGGGTGGATCATTCGTCCTCTTGCAAAGCACTTCCTTTTCATACAAATGGAGTCTTTGGTGATCCTGGTTATTTAGGGAAAAGGTTGACTCAAGGTCAAACGTTGTAATTGGTATAAAGTTTTGATATACATGTCATTCATGGCCAAAATGATCTGCTATCCACGAGAGTTTAAACTTGATCATAAGTGCTTAGGGTGATCGAACTTAATTGAAAACTAAGAAAATGAAGTCAATGTAAGAAAATATTGCCCTATTAATACACTGATACTATATTTTTTCTCCACGAAACCACATTCCAGATTGCAGTCCATATGGCACTGTTCAGCACTTAAATACTTTTAGTTGCATTCAATGATACCTTCTAGCCTAATACTGAATTGAATAAAATCTGTCTTGAAAATAATCGAGAATTGCATATGTTGCAAATTGCTGAAGATGATAATTTGAAAAATAATGAAAATGAAAGCAACTTTAAAACTGTAAAAAGGCAAGTTTCATTATGGTTCCACATCATTATCCCACATATTATAAATAATAATCATATTTAAGCTATCTCTAATAAGTTTATGTCCCCGAAATGTACTTGTTTACAGTAACTGAATTTTAGCTGACACTCATAAGCCTGTTTGATGCAAAACACTGAATAAAGTGATCACTTAAGAAAATCACTTTGAAAATTTCAACAATCAAGTCAAATCAAAACATGACAAAAGTGTATGATTACTGTATCTATATCAAATACTTACCTCGATTTTCTGGAGATTACTCAAAATTTTCAAAACTGATATTCATACTACCTTAAGCTCCAAACACTGTTCGTTTCTGTTTGTAAGAGGACTGTCGTCAAAACAGTTCCAAGCGTTTTACAGTGACCCTTTGAAACTCAAATACCTTACTTTAACCTTATTTTTTGTCAGACTTGAGTCGACTTCTGAATGACATTCACAAACGCTTTCATAACTTGCTTATTCACATGACGGGAACCTTGTGAATATACAAAAAGGAGTTATATGTTATTCACAAATCTTAATGATAATTTATGATACGACTTATCAGCAATCCTTTGTCATACTGATGCTTGACTTTTTTCACCCATAGCGCCACTCAAAGAATTCATTTCTCAATATTGAATTGAAATGAAAGTGCTTTTGCTTTATCAAAATTGTCAAAAGTAAGGCAACATAAATACTACCATACACAACGACCTCCAGTGGACTACGAATTATTCATGTGACAAATACATTCACAACTAGATCAAAATGTACAGTTGCATGCCAAACGTTTGTTCAGTTACCTGGGTATACTAGTGCAAATATAATGTAATTTGAGATGCCTTTGAGGTATCGTAGCGTTGCGAAAAGGATACGTATAATATTGAATTTTCAATACACATATGAAGATCCATTCTTCCTTAAGGTAAATGTACCCCACAATTACTCGTAACAGTTTTGGCAGGTCATTGAAGTGACCAGGAGTCAAAATTCCGAAAACAATATTTTTTATTTTTCTCCATAAAATCCTTTTATAAGTTGTGAAACATTAGTCACGTTTGTTCCTTAGCACAAAATCAATGTGATTATGTTGGTATTAATCTCAGAGAGTCAATATGGAACATTTTATTTGACCCCTACTGTTTACATCAATATGCCAAAATTCGACTTTTTGCACGAGAGACCAGACGATCCCTAAATGAGTTCAAGAAAGGATTCTTCACACATGGACAGTGGGTCATCCATTGTCAGATTTGCTGAAGTTATTCTATTGATGTTGAAACGAAACCCAAATTACATATTTGCACTACGATTCAGTGTTAAGTGAACGAACTTTGGATATGCAGCTGTATATGTATTAGCAGGAATGGCCATCGAATTTCGCTTCAACAGAAATACCATGATAAATCCTCTTTTATGTTATGTTGACACCGTCAAGAGAATTCCTTTTCTATGCATTTAATCATGGGTTAAATGAATAGGTCGAGAATCACAGTAGCTGAGATAAGAGCAAACATGTTTTTGTTTTTTCGAATGCAGTTTTCGTTTATGTATAGTATTTTGATAGTAATTAGTGTTGTTTTCTTATCACTCTCTCGTATACTTAAAGGTTTGTATTTGCTTGTGATTATTTACTTAACTTATTGTACTTGTCTGATAGTTTATTATATATGTCAGACGACAGTATTTTATACTGGTGAGTCATACATGCTTCTTATGAAACTGATCCGCCCTAACCCCCCGGTATTTCGTAGCGTGTCGTTAATCAGTGCTGAAAGTCTATTCACTAACTTCTTTGAAACTAACACTTTGCACAGCTAGCATTATGTTTGATTTGACAACTAAACAACAAAGCTTTTATTTTTTTCAGGTTTGAATAATCTAAGTAGTTTTGTATACTACTGCATTGACACAATCAACTCGTCAGTTACATATGTGCTCATGCCCTCAATCATATGGTCAGGGTAAAGAAAAGAATTCGATTTATTCTATGTCCATTCGTGTATTGATAGTTATAGAGACTTTTCGAGAATGACAACATCCGTGTCAATGTGACACATGTACTTAGACATGCACACATTACTTATGTATATTTCATATTTTACAGTTTACCTTGTTTTATATTTGTAACAAATATGTTTTCTTAGTGATAATAATTTACATTGGTAATTTGATTACTAAAAGCAAGTTTCAATGGTAGTTTTTTTATCTGGTTACAATAGAAGTCAATTTAAACAATGTATGTACTATTTGCACAAAACTCCTCCCCTAATTAGCATAAGAAATCTTCAAAAGATTTCTTTTTTAAAACAAGTTAAAACTCAGTTGCACATAATACATTATATGATAAGAGTTTCATTTGGAAAAATTATGAGGTTGTGACACAATTTGCTCCCACTTTACCTTATCCGAAATCCCTATGGCTCAAGGTACCTTTACAGAATATTTCACCTCTCCAAAGCTAGTGGAGATTCAGACGAAGGAGATAACTAAAACCATTCTCTTATAGTTAGAAGGTCAAACATACAACAATTGACTGTTTTTGTCTCATGACAGGCCTGATAGCTGAGATGACGGACACTTGTGCAAACATCATGTGTTTAAAACCTGGCCCAATTTCAAAATACACTCTGACCACGTTCGCCTTACAAAACCCACCACTTAACAACTCATTTATCCTGACCTCCTACTTTTTATTGCAACTGTTCGCATGGAGAAAGGCAATAAGCAATTTTCATCAGTTTTGGAGCAGGACCATGACATTAAGCAAACTTAGTTTTCTTCGAGAAAAGATGGTTTACAAAACATGTCTTTGCACGATTGAAGTAGGCAGGTACGCCTATATTAGAGATGATTACATTTAAACTTCAGTCTCACTATACAAGAACAGCCTTTCATTGAGCTTCTTATGCCAATATGCGTTAAACCTGTCACACCATATAGGTAAGAGGTATGGAGTTTGAAACCAATCATCTAAAATGTTAGCCCAAAGTGAATCGTAGTATCATAACAATTCTTTAGGCAAATTCTAATAAGCTCTTCTGCCAGCTTAAATACCTCATATTGCAAAACATTTATTGAATGACAAAACCAAAAATTTATTTCCCTATTTGTATGTTTCTTATGTTGGTATGAGTAATAAGAAAACCGTCGAAACTGATAAAATAACCATTTCCTTTATACATCACAATGCTAAGGATATTCTTAGCATTTATCCATATCGTGGAAGGTAACAAATACAAAATGATCATTCAAGGCATTTTTATTATGCTCTGCTACACAAAAATATGACTGGGGCTTGTTGATGCATTAAAGCAAGTGAACGAACATTTGTTCAGGAGCTTTAGAATATTTGAATATTTAACGATAGCAAAACTTTGAATCTTCCACAAACTTTATTTATCAGAATAATTAAAGCAAAAAGGTTTACAGAAGTCGTATCAATGATTAAATTTGTTAGGTTTCGTTTACCTTCTTGTAATACGTGTCCAAGTTATGAATGGTACAAACAGTATTACAGTGAGATAAAGAAAATCAAGTAAAAATTTCAATAGCATTACATAGCATACGCCTACATGTTTGTTTTTGTCGAGAAATTAAAATGTATTTGCCAAATGCACGTTAACAAATAAAATACTTAAAATGTATACATTAGTTTATGCAGGGTCAGAAATTTCATTGACACAAATCTGAAAAAATAGAGGCTCTGGAGATGATCATAGTAAGACTCGTGCTATAGCTTTATGTTTCGACTTAGCTGTTGATGGTTTTGATATTGAAAATTTCAGCAATCTAAGCATTTCCCTTCAAGAGAAACATACGAAAGAAGGGTTTAAGGGCGTGAAAGCTTTGTAGGCATTTGCTTCTTGATTAAATGGGAAAAATTCTTTTTCAGGGCATGGTCCCTGTCACCTTAGCAGGTCACATGGTCGCAAAATCTATGAATATAATGACAACAATTCTAACTAGTTAAGAAGTCTGTTCATAAGGACTCAGATTCTTTGAATAGCTGGTTCTAGAAAAGGGGTCGAAAAAGCAAAACTTTACGAATGGGAAGAATGCAGACGGCTGACGTCATGCTATAAATACATCGGGCCTTTCAGGCCTAATGACCTGAACAAGATATTTTCATATCATTTGTGATGTTCATCAACTATATCTAGAGCATCAAAGACGATTTATTTGACTAAAGCAGTATAGTATTGTTACAATGAATGTTATTAAAGTTCAAAATAGTTAGGTCACACAGCTCTATCTTTTTTTGATTTATTATGTGATGTCTTTAGTATCATAGATTGGTTGTGGAAGATTAGTAGTGATTATTGAAAGTACCATGACATATCTTTTTCTTTTACTACGTGCGTGCTATTTAACGCAGCAAGAGTTTATGTTCGCACTTTCTTTTGCCTTGCTATAAAATGTAACAATTTCAACCAAGTTCACATATACATAAGCGAACTCGGTCTTGTCTAAAATTAAAGCAACGAACTTCAGTAAAGAACTTCATCATTTAAACACTCTGTGATTCTTTCTGGTTCATATCTGTGGAATATATAAGAAAGATGCATTGACACTTTGCACCGATCCACCAATCGTCAACTGTCATTATTACCCAGCCTCCAAGACTTTCACATGTTACCCGGAAGTTCTCTTTTATTGAACACAACATATAATCTCGTCACAGTTTTTGTGTGTGTAATAAAAATAGATCATTTTTGAAAAAAATTGATTTACAAAATAAAATATTTTCATTTTAATGATTATATATAAATGTTGAAATCTTCGTGGAAATCCAGCTAAAATTAATGTGCCCAAGCTTTTGTACAATAATGTAATGATAGAAACTTTATCAAGTAGAGGAGTTTTGAAGCTTGTAAAATATTCCGAATCAAAGAGAAATTGAAAAAGTTATATATCAAGAGTGAACAATGGAATTGTGTATTTTTCTTTCTCTGATTAATATGAGACCAAAAGCTTAGTGAGCTGATATGAAAATTGACATTCCAAAGCAAGAAAATAAGCATTAAATACTCCTAGAGATCCTGTTTATTTTATTTGACTTGAAAATAATTAGTTTGAGAATACCAATGATGATTCATTGTCGGCGTAGTTGATTTATCCCAATAACTCCAATTCATTTTTCAAAACTTACAAATTTCATCATTTTCCATTACGAACACAAGTAGGTGAAAACAGTTTTGTGAATTAGCTTTACATATTCACAGTTATAAAAAAAGTTATTTTCAACATTAACTTAAAGATTAAAAGGTAAGTCGGTTTTAATGTGTAAGTCAAAATTTAGAAAAAGTATTTATGTACAAACAATCATTCGTCAGGCAAAAGTATGGATACATAAAACTTTACATTTTTTGACCTATTCGAATTGTGTGGAATTTCACTGTCCTTACTAGTTTTGTTGACTTGAAAATAAAAACTCCTGGACAGTGTCACCATCAAATTTACTAAACTGTCTGATGTATATTCGTCCTCTCTCATCCCAGTCAATACCAGAAGGACCACATACTCCATCCTGTGATGTCAAAAGGTCTCTCACAAACTCTCCACACTCATTCAGCATTATCACCTTGTGTCCATGACGATCCGCCACAAGTATGTGTCCTGCAGCAGTGCTGGTGATTCCTGCTGGATACCTCAATGCTCTGTCACCTGTAGGGGTGTATTTGAACACCACCTCTCCCTGGGGAGTCACACACACCACAGACTTGATCTCATTGTCAGATATCAGGATGTTCCCTTGTCTTGTTGTACAGAGGAAGGATGGTTGCTGTAGGATCTTCTCACCGTTGTGTATTGGACTGATAGAGCGTATCACGTTCCCATTCAAATCTATGATATCTACACTGGGAGGAGAGTCAGAACCTGCTACAAGTGTTGTTGGTGTCAGGGCAGTCAGACCAATGTACTGCTTTTGTGTTGTTATGGTGGAGTCGAGGGTCAGGTCAGGGGTCACTGACACTACTGCTATTTGTTTAGAGCCAGGAATGGTGACAGCTATCCTGTCATCTAGCTGGGTGATACTGAAGGGACACCTGCTCATACTCAGTCGACTTTGATACTGTTTTTTTTAAAGAAAGATTTGATACAATCGTTTTTGAAGTCGGTGACAATGATTGTATCTGAACCTTTTATTTCCATGCTCACAATATCACAAATTTGTGGTTTGTCCTGATCCTGTTTGGTTCTGCAGTCTACAGTGTGGCTGAGTACAGGTGTAGACCCAGTATCCAGATCAAATACATCATGGACTTGAATCTTCCCCAGTGACAATTCGCTTAATGCTCTTTCTAGCCTGTCAACATCCTGTGAGAACTCTATCCTAGTTCTCGTTCCTCTCTTCTTCACGTCTCCTACCGACTCTACAGCCTCAGACTCACATGACTGGTACAGATCATACATGTCCATCTCGCCCTCAGAGTTCAGAGCCTGATCTATCAACTCGGCCTGTTGTATGTAGATGTTACTAGCCATGTCTCCTGTTTTGATATCTGCTTTCAGTTGATACGTCTGTTTATCTGTGACTTCAGTCAGTTTGTCCAGTAGTTCCTTCTCCTTCTTCTTCACAGCGTCAGTATCTCTCTGTGCTGTAGATCGAATCACAGACTGGACCGATGATTTGTTCTCCTCAAGTTCCCAACATCTGGATTTGAAAGATTTCCGTTTTTCCTCCTCTTCTCTGGATTTATTCATCAATGTTTCCTTTCTTTTCTCCAAGGAGCTTCTCATTTCCGGTAACATTGACTCCAGAGACACGACTGACTCACACTTCCGGTGGTAGAGGATGCAACAGGACTGGCACAAGGTCCTCCTGCAATCTCTGCAGAAAAACTTGACGAACTCTTCATTATGTTCCTGGCATGTAACCTTTGTCCGCCTCCTGGGTTTGACCTCATAAGTCACATCAGACACGTCGTGATGTTTGGTTGAAGGACTCCGTTGGTGTGCCTTGAGACAATTAGAACAGAGAGAGACATCACATACATGACACCAACTTACTGCTGGAGTTGTCTCCCCTTCGTCATGACACCAATTACAGTTGGTAGTGTCTGAAAAACAAAGCATGTCCACATATTACCAACTGTTTCTGAGCAACATCTTATATTAAGAGTTAAGTTAAATTTAGTAAACTTCAAACAAAATAAAAACGAAAGGACTCAAATCTAAATATTAATGATATTTAAGAGTGCATCCACCAACCTACCTTTGGCGCCAGGACCAATGGTATCGAGCAGACCTTTGAGTAGAAGGGTTGGTCTTAACTGCCCCGCCCACTCCTCCACAGATCGTGAGGGGTCAGGTTTACTCGTCATTCTCCTGCAGAATGGACATGGAATCGACTTGAACCTTATTGCATCAGCTCTGGTTTTGGTGTAACCAACAATACACTGACCACAGAAGGAATGACCACAAGTCAGAGTGGACGGGTCAGTGAAAATCTCATGACAGATCGTGCACGTCAGGAAATGATCGGTCAGTTTCTGGGTTTTCGCCATCTGGAATTATTTAACATAATTAGATACACTTAGGGTTACATTAAGTTATCTTTATGGTGTACAAAGGATATAGAAATATGAGAATAGATGTCATGCTTTACCACAAGAGACTTTTTATAAGCACGTATAAAAGTAAATTGTCGGCAAATTAATGGCCCCAAAATGAATATTTTTGGTGTCCGATGTGAGACTAGGTTCTATTATATGCTTTCGATAGCTTTCAGTAAGTGTGTGCATGGCATCGATGAGTTAACTCAGTCCCTGTTAGGGCATGCTAAGAAATTTGGATTTTAAATTCTTAGAGACTCATTTCTTCTGGTTGATTGTGGATACAAAAGTTTCTTTCAATCAAAAAATAAAGCATGTTATAACACATATTTCGAGAGGTTGTAGGCGGGTATGATTACAGGTCAGGTTTCTTGATGAAAAGTCTTTTGGATGATAATAAAAAGAGCATTGGAACAAACATGACAAGCTCGATTGAACGTAGCATCGTTCATTTTCAATTGCAAACACAAAAACTGACATTCAATTATTAAGTAAAAGCTGTTAGTATAAAAATTTCAAAATCATTTTAACAAGAACAGACCCTTGAGGAACCACGCAGGGTATGGTAAAGGGATTGATTTTAGATGACCAACTTTTGATTTGTTTCTCCCACACAAATCGGATTTAAACAGACTACAAGTTGAGGCTCCATACTTTGCAAGCAGGAGATTGTAGCAGTTCGTCGAGGTCACAAGTGTCAAACGCCGAAACCTGGCGATTAATGACGTTAACCACTGTAAGTCTTAGAATCTTAAGTATTCAACAAAACTGTTATAAATCTGCTGTGCTTCGCCCTGATGGCATGATATCATTCAGCATTTCACCCGAAAGAGTCTTCAACCTGCTGTTCACTGCTCGTTCAATGAAATAACGGTTAAAGTTATGAACGAATGTATACAGTGGGTTGCATACATCTTTACCTGTATCGAATTCATTCAGATTGCAATCTGATCGCGGTCGAATGCATTCAGATTGCACTCAGATCGCGGTCGAATGCATTCAGATTGCACTCAGATCGCAGTCGTTGCTCTGAATGTTTCGTGCAAATAGGCTTTTTATCATCTGAAATACAGAAGCACCGTTTTAGGTAAACCAAGGGCTGTAGACAGAGAGTCACTAGAGAGGTAATATACGGGTTGAGTCCCGGTCTGCCTACATCCCATTCTGCCTACAGCCCAATTTGCCTACAAAAAAATGTAGGCAGACTGGGACATAAGTTAACACCCCTAAAATAATGGGCATGACCCAAGTATCTGAGTCAAACCAAACAAGTGGACTGAGTCAAAGGATTAGTTCATTTAAAAAATTGAAATATTTGTGGAACATCCTGATAAAAGATTAAGTAATCCGTAACCGTTCTCTTTTGAAAACATAACACTTTGATCAAAGAAAATCCTGTTTTTATAACAAAATAGTTTCTAATAAATTAAATAGTTCACAATAGTAGCATACTCCAATGTTTTGATAGGGGATTAAAAAATCAGTGACTTCTCTGTCTAAGCGAACATAACATCTTGATCAAAGGAGAGTGTGTGTTTATAAGTAAATAATGAGAGAAATTGTGACTACTACATCACAGCCACCTGGGGCGACGATGATGCCAGGTTCCCCATCCGATTGTGGAACCAGTACCTGAACACAGGCCCCCGTACCAACAACCACCTCGAGGGTTTTCACAATGGACTGAAGAAGGCCATCAGGAAACACCACCCCAACCTGTACGAGTTTGTGACGGCCATCAAGAAGCAGTGTAGGCAGAATGGGATGTAGGCAGACCGGGAACATGCCAATATACGGGCACACGCGCCTAAAATAGTAAGTGATATTTTCAAATTTGATATCATGAATTACTTTATAATGTTAAACTGACACACTGATGAAATACTTTAGTTACATGAAATAGATTTGTTGTTAAATGAATGTCCATTGCTTCCTTCGTGGCTTTGGATATGTAAATAATTCATCTCTGCACTCATAAGTTCAGTGATTAAACGACGACAAGCAATCATTCACCCATTATCACTTTGTTTTCTTTGAAAAAATTATATATCAATATTACAATGTATTTATATGCCCCTTTGTGTCTCATAGGCCGTTCGTTTTTGTTTGGATGTTTTTTTATTCACAAGTCTGTTGATATGTAATGTGATGTAAAACAACATGTCACACATTATTGAATTATATTTCTTTTCCTTTTTTTCTTCATCTACCAGTACACAAACCAACCACTCACACAGTGGTAAAAGCGGCGCAAATCAGGAAATTTCATCGAAACTTTAAACAATTCAACTCATCAATAGTTATCCTTTTCACGTTTGCATTTAACTTCTTAACTTAAATCATACTTCACTGAACTTAAACTTACTTCCTTATTTATCTGTTAAAGAACAATGAAACACTTGGTAAATAGGAGTAGATGCTTTCAACAATTGGCTACTAGTTCTAAGTTTTATGTCAAGATTTAAGATCAGGCTTTTGCATTCTCAGTTTCCCCTGAATACATATACATGTAATCCCAAATACACAAGCAATCAATCAATTAGCGCTAAAGGGGTCTCGGCCGCAGCAACTTATTGCACCTCTGATCAACAGCCGAGTACCACCCGTCATTTGCCACCGAATGTCAACTTCTAATTCGACAATGAATAACTAGGTGTTATTTAACTCATATAGCGCTCATATAGTAAGTAGTATATCAGCATCAAGGCTTTAGAATGTGGAAATGAAGAAAGGGTCTTTCAAGAGATAGCTGAACTCAGATGAAGAAATCACAAAAGAGACAGTCAAACGAAGAGTAGAAGTCTATGAAGTGACAATTAATAAATATCTAACATATCTATCTTCATTAAAAAAAGTCACCGAAAAATACAGCAGTTTATGCCGAAAAACGCCGAATAATGATTATGTCGCTAGTGTTGCTTGAATTCAACAAGGTTTTGCTCGTAAGATCTACCTATGCTATCTATATGTTTACTGTGATTTCGTTCAAGGTAGGCGTGAATTCTCGAAACTCGTCATCTGAATCACAACATTCAGCAACATTACTTTACATTACGTTGACAACCACAAAATAAAAACAAAATAAAAACTGTTTTTATCTACATTTGATACCATTTCAAAGAATGTTTTAATTCATTCTTTTAGATCTCTATTTGAAAGTGGCATTTCAAAAGTATATAAAAGAATATGAAATTCATTTTAACATTTTCGTCAACAATGCCTTCATTTCCGCGAGCCTTTATTAACATCTAATCTTTCTAGAATATAATACCATTAATGGCAATGTATGTGCATTCAACACATTGCAAAGCTTTACAACAGCACACACGATACATTTATATATTTATTAAGCTGGACTTTGGCTGTGAAATGTATGTTAACTGTCATATGCCTTGTTCGCTATACAAGTTTCTTGTTTTGTGGGTTAGCTCCGCTGAGAGTCGAAAATGGGCGCTATGAAATATTGCGTAGTATTTTGCATACTGATGAGCGAATGTAACTTTTATCTAAATGAACACACCTTTGAATAAGATTTGTAAACTTGGTGATATGGATGAAGTTAATTTTATCCAGGCTTTCCCAGAGCTTTCTTAATATTTTTGAAAAACGTACTGCAAACCTGTACCATTATGTATAATTTATATTAAGTTCTATTCTGCAATGTGTAAACTCTACAACATTGGAGTCACTTCGTTAACCCTATCAATCATTTTCAACGTAGATCTGCACCTTTATATCTGTCAATTTGAGATACACATTTATTCTAAAACAACGCAAATATTCGATTGATCACTACTTAGTTAAACAATGGTCAATAAAGGTTGTTAAATCGCTTGCTTATTGTAAAGTCTTTGGAACTATATGCTTCAAACACACGATCATCTGAGGAAACTGAGACACAATATACAGAGCTTGTTAATTTGTTGTCTGAAAGTCGGCTGTTAAGTCTAGAGGTAGCACATGTTAGGTACGGGTAGCTGAGTCTTGCATAATAAACATAGACTTTCACTTCCGACAGTGACAATAAACCGGTTCGTTTATTCATCATTGAAAAAATATGAGTTTTTTTATCGAGCGTATTACATTAACGGGGTATAAAAGGTTGAATTAAACCTTAATGAAAGTGTATATTGTCACGATTTTATGCGCATTTTATTCCGATAGATTATATATAAACATAGATATACTGATAATCAGCGTAGCCAATTAATCTTCAAATGATACATCTCTGTTTGCTTTCTAAAATGATAGTGTCTAAAAAATTCGTCTTCGTTGACCCTAAATACATACTCTCTGTGCTTTAAATATCCCGAAGCAAAAACCGTCATTAGGCAAATGAAATAAAATTGAATAAATTTCCTGTTATGTCTACTGTTTCATTCATTGCATTAGATAGATGACAATGAAGCATACATACAAATTAAACACACTCACACAAACAAACAATCAGTTAGACAGACGGAGACTGGTAGAGAGGTTTTATTGTGAACGAATCGGATTTTAACATGTATTTGATAAATGGTTAAAAAATGTGAACACATGCCCTTCAAAATCCGACCCCTGTTATGAGCAACGCGGAAAGAAAGAAAGAATACTACTTGACATGCATTGACATAATCGTCCCATTCAAGGCATTATAAGTTTTACCCTTGTCTACGTTAAATTTAAACTAGAAAAAAATATTAGAACAAAACCATTTAACCCCTAAAATATAAACAAATAATCGATATACACCTCTCTACATCGAGTGTGCGATTCCACAGTGGTGATAGCGGGACAAATCTGAAAATTTCTTCAAAACTGAAGATAGCTTAGGCCAACAGTGCCTTGATGAACGAATCATTTTGATTTTACAAAATTAAGTGACAGTGTATTGTTTTGGAAAACGTACTACAATAACGTTTCGTCAAGTAGAAAACATATCCCTAAAGCTACGCGAATCATTTGACTGACAAATCGACGATCATAACAGTATGATTGTATTTAAAGTTAAACTTTCAACCAAAGGTTAAGCTTGTATAATCTACCTATGATAACTACATTAATAATGTTTGATATTTAAGATGGCGTTTCAGGCTTGATTGTTTAGAACAAGAACGTTATTATATGAGGGACAATAATCTTTCGTAATACGGCCAACAGACAGAATGCTAAAATGAACACACACCACGTTAGTGCTATTCGTTGAAACTTATGTGTATAAACGGATGGGACAACATAAGTAATAATAAAACAATTTCTAATGAACACATGACAACTTTTTGGTAATCAGTTCAACATATGAATCGTATTTCAGACTAATATATATCTTCGGTCCACAAACAGTCACAGATTTAGAAATATTTATAACTGTTCATTTGACAACAACCTAACTGAAAACATTTTTTGAATTACCTTGGATAACTGTTTATGGTGAATATTTTTAGACAATCATGTGCGCATTTGAAAACAATCACAACATTTACAAATCGATCTTTTCAAAAATTTGTCCAGTAAGATAATTTCAGAAGCAAGTAGGAATTTTAAATTTGAATAATGACACATATATCTTGAAGTTGATATTTAACTCTAGTAGGTGTGCGGGTAAATTGTGTAATTTTTGCTAAAAGGCTCTGGCGCAAACCAATATTTCTCAAACCTTCACATAACACAGAAAATGCATATTATTTTCATAAGCATACATGACTTCGGCCTTAAGTTTTAAAGCATTGTTTGCCATTTTGATGTAAAGATTGATGTATTTCATTTATCCTTAGAATGTTGAATCAGCAAATCTTAGCACAAAAAACGCTAAGATTCGAAACTTGTAGCTTCGTTGGTTTTCTTTAAATGAAAAGATTTGCTAATTGAATTCATTCACCAAGCAATGGTTTAAGGAAATATTACTGTGGTCTCCTCAGTAACGGCACAAAGACGGATTTACATTTTGCTATACAATCGAATGTTGATATACCTATAAATGTATTGATTAGTCCCGCACAATTCATACTCATGACATCATCTACTTGATCGCAGCACACAAGTCATACCCACACGTAAGACTGATTATAATGTAAAAGATTGCTAAGGATAAATGCTTGCATAGAAGATATGACTCACTAGTACTTACTTAATGGTTTAAAACAATAATTATACATAATATTTAAAAACGGCAAGTACCGTAGTTTATTATATTTTGAATGGTGAAATATGCTATTTATCGGTGAAAATAAAACCCGTATTTTCACTGAGTGAAATAAAAATGGTATTCTACTCTGTAAAATGATGCAACAATCATATGACGTCGTCTGTGACTTCATGAAACAATTGAATGACGTCATGCAACAGCCGCGCTAGCGAAGCGTTTTAGCTTCTCAATTCATATAGTTAGGGTCATTTACGGGGTTTTGGGAAACATAATAAAGAGAACATTTGACATTTCTCGTAGAAATGCCATGAATATCTCTTCTCGTGAAGTAGAAAATCATATATTTACACTCGTGGCTACGCCACTCGTGAAAATATAGATTTCTACTTCACTCGATGAGATATCCATGGTATTCGACGAGAAATGTCAAATATCCTCTATATATCGTTCTTAGCCAAGAGAATATTACAAACCTTGGATAACAAGGTTGTAAAACTTTTATGACTCTAAGTCACCAAGTGGAGTGGTACTTTCGAAATTCAATGTAATACGCTTTAGTTGTCATCAGTGTTATCAACTAGAGTGAATGCAAGGTATATATACAATCCAATTGGTGTGAAACTTTTCTACAGTAAACTAACATATCATAATACATGTCTACAGCAGATTTGAGAAATTTTATAGGGTAACAGTCATTTTCGTGGGTGGATCACGGTTATATCCCAGAACCCCTACAGCCCATTACCCCTACACCCCAGTTCCCCTACAGCTTGTTAAAACAACACAGACAGTTACCTATCTGGATTAATGGACTCACCCTAACAGGTGATTAAGAGTAGAAGTGGTAGTGTGAAGCGGTTTTTTCAGAGAAATATGTTTCTGACATTTTGATTGACAAAATGGCATATGATAGAATGAACATATGGAAATAAAGGAATTAATCTAAATTTGAAATAATTTTTGATTTAAACATGAAATATGAAATAGGTTTGGACAAATGTATGTATGAAAATGTATATATGTAAATATATTGAATGTCCTTCAATTTAATTGAAACCCGTGGGGTCATGAATTGGAGGTATCAGGTTAAAAGTTTATTTTCGAAACTGGCAGATGTAATAAAATAAATATTGCAAATCGTAAATGTCTGAAGTGTAAAGATGATATAGAAGACGAATTCCATTTTGTATTCAAATGTCCATCGTATACAACTATAGAATATTATGTATCAAACCTTCTCATTACAAATTCATCAGTAATAAAGTTTTTTCAACTTTGTAGCTGTAATAATGTAAAGATATTGTGTAACTTGGGTAAATATTTATATAAGACTACTTTATTGAGAAATAATTTGATACGTAAATTTATGATAAAATTGTAATTGTACATCCTCCTTAATACTCTTCTTTATTGATACAGACAATATCATAGATGACAACACCAACTTCTAAATTTTTCTTATTTTATTATCACCAAGTTCAACATCCAAAAATTGTACCAATAAAGTTTTCATTATGTACCAATTATCTGTACAGATAAAGGTAATAAAGAATCAGTCTGGGTGAGTCCATTGTGTTGCAAGAGGTGACAAACTAGAGATTAGTAGTTCAGTGGACCATAAACTTGTTTTGATAAGCTGTAGGGGTAATGGGCTGTAGGGGTTATTGGGGACTATTTGGATCACATATGAACGCGAATGACCGCGAAAAACCGCAAATGACCGCGAATAACCGCAAAAGACCGCAAAGTAACCGCGAAAAACCGCAAATGATCGTGATCACAATCTGTCTGCGGTTGACCGCGATCTGAATGCATTCTGATCGCGATCGAACTCGTTCAGAATGCAATCAGATTGCGGTCGAATGCATTCAGAATGCATTCAGATCGTGGTCGAACATGTACACATTCAGAATGCATTCAGATCGCGCTTCTCAGGTGACGAATTCTGCAAGGATCTGTAGTTCAAATGATTTTAGGACTATCATAACCACGTTGACTATTTCAAATGCACTGTAGAAATTGAAGAGTTTACGGGAAACTAATTTCAATAATAGTAAACTTCTTTATTGAAATGAATGCTATGACTATGCAAATAACAACACCGTTATCAAGCAATCAAGCAAGTGGGTTGATCAACAAGATAAATATATATATTGGTTTTCTTAGCGAGCAAATACAAGTAACAATGCTAATGTTCCCTTGATGTTGACAATTCTGAATGCAAGACTTATCTTCACTGGATGTTAATAAAGCTGGATAATGATTTTAGGAGAGTATGTTGATGAACAATGTTGTTATTTCTCTATTGAAAGACAAACCTTAAGCTACCGTATGAAAGATACAAGGCCTTTTTAGGTTTTGGCATTGCTCAGTTCTACGATTCTAATCTTATCAAAAGATAATCATAGTCATCACCGATTTTGTTAGAATTGTGGAAGATTTGTGGAGTCAAGGAGTATATTTTATATAATGTTATTATAACATGGAGAAATAAATGTGATATGTAGTAAATAGCAACCTCCGCTGAGGTTGATATAGAAATGTTCAATTCTATATCAACCGAGGGCGGAGACTGCTATTTGACTTACAAGTTCGCTCTACCCCAACGTGTTTTGTAATAAAGTATTGTTTTGCCCTGAACTATTATAGTTAAAGCACGAGGACGGTAGTGGCCGCTTTTGATTGCTACGTCGGCAGTATATTAGGATACGCGTCAGAGGTCTGGGGTTACCATTAATGAGTAAAATATTGAGAAGTTATATTCAGATTTCTGTAAAAGATTATTTGGAGTTAAGAAATGTACTTTAAATGCTATGGTTTACGCAGAAATGGGTCGATTTCCACGATCAGGTGAAGGTAATATTGACTAGCATTGATTTTAATGAGATTTGGTTGAGGCAAGAACTGTCGTTACTTGTTGTAAAACAACGGTTATTAGATCAGGCATCACAAAATATTTGTAGTAATTTAGCTACTTCTTCAAAATGTGTCATTTATAGAAAAATTATCGATAGCTGTACACTGCAATATCATTTTTGTGAATCAGCCCCCTACGTATATAGAAAGTATCTAGCGAAATCTCGACTTAGCTCACACAATCTTGGACTTGAAAATTGCAGATACTGCAATGTAAACATAAATGAAAGAAAATACACATTCTGTAAATATACTGAATTTCACCTCGTATTATTATGTCCACGTTATATTGATTAGAGACAAGCTTATATTAAACCTTATTATTATCGACGCCCTTCCGTATTTAAGCTTATTTAACTATTAAGTGTTAAAAATGTTAAAGAACTCTGTAATCAAGGGAAACATTTGTATAAAGCTAGTTGTTTAAGGAATGAACTGATTGTTAACAATTAGTGATTTTATGTACATTCTCCCCAACATAACCTATTATAATCTTTGTATTGTCATTATCCGCCTGTATAATTCCCGTCTTTATTATGTACTGATTATCTGTAAAGATAAAAGTAAAAAATCAGAATCTAAATCTGAATTATTGAGACAGTTGAACACAGATTCTTACCTGCTTTTATTAGAGTCAAGGTTTTCAGATTCACACCCGTGATGGTTAATAACAGTATGTGTCCAGGTGGGCGTGTTGGTAGACATTGAACCCTGATATAAATCACATCATGTTGACACGTGATACCTATGATAATTAGAACATGGTATCTGTGTTTCAATATTATACAATATTACACTGATGGTTTTAAGTTAGCAAAAGTGTTTTGATAGATTTAATTGAATAGGCATTTATACAAGCAACACAATATTCTCAATTGTGTCAGATAAAATATTTTATATGAGCAATACAGAATAAAGGTGTGTAACTGGTTAGAAGCCGCCCAATAGTAATGGAATAACATACAGAACATTGAATTTGCGAAATATAAAATTTTCATTTTCTAAATATCGGTTGTCATGTTCACCAAATCTTTGAAATACTATAAAACCAAATTAAGTGCGTGGTTGTTATCAGCATTGTTTGATTTGATAAATGAATCTCCTTACTTGACGCACAGTAGTTAGTCACTTTTGAATGTTGTAATTTATCTTGATTTAATTTTCTTATGTTAATTATGTAAGAAGTAGTCAGAAGAAACATATGTCACATAGAAAAGGATGAGTATAGAAAAGGTTATCTCCCTTTTCCTTATATAATAAGAGTTGTCTATGATGATATTGGTCATTATATTTGTCAACGTGGTTTAACTGAAAATGTTCTGTATTTTTTGTTAAAATTTAATAATTACACTTTTGAAAGAGATGTATTCTTGAAAATAGCCAGTTTATTTTCAGTTTAACATTTATGATATTCATTACATATACATTACACCAAGTAGTAAGTGTCGATACACCTGAGTGAATTGCTACATAAGAAAGGCAAATGCTTTTTGGAAACAGTTTACTTCATTAGCAATGTAGTTAATAGGACTTACACAAGTTTTATTGTCTACACAATTTAACAGTTTATGTGTAGTACGTGGGCAATGGTCTAAACATTTAAAATACAGAAAAGAATCTATCTGTGTAGGGTTAACTCACTCCTCTCAGTCTATGCACCTCAGAAGTTGTAAACAGCTCATGATTGTGCAACTGACTGTATCTTTATATAGAACACTTGACAATGTCACCAAACATGTAGGCAAACTATTTGATCATGTCAGACAAGATAACAGTTGGTCTTTATGCTCGTATTACATGCAGCATGCGTAAAATAATATTCTTTGCTTGACATGCATTATATTGAACGAAGGATCTAAACTATAAATTATCTTAATTCTGTACTGCTCATAAAACTGAGATAATTTAATATTTTGGTGTTTCTGTCAAAATAAGCAAATCAAAGTTGTTAAAATATTAAAACATTAGCATTGTTCAATTTTTTATTTGTTTTGCTAATCATAATCAAGCTTGAAAGTCCCGATTAACTTAAAATTGAAATAATCACACAGGGGACACATCCTGAAGACCTAATGCATACCTCTTCTCAAGAATGAAATAGAAGCAACGTCATAAAAACGTATTTTCATCTTCTTCTCATAAATGAAAAGGGCTAAAAATCTGAAATATTGTGTAGAGACTCCTTAGATCATGGGGATTATGATTTGCAAATATGATTGCCCTGTGTTCACTAATAAGGGCCACACCCTTAAAATCTCTCCATTTTCGTCCCACGAAGAAGGCTAGAAGGTTAGTTCCACAATATGGGACTTTAGTGACCCTGCGACTTCAACAAGGATCAAATATATAAAGGAGTCAAACACTAGCAACCATTTAAATAAATTCAGATAAAGAATTAAAGAAAGCTAAACTCTTATGTCGAAGACTACTTGTCAGACTAAAACATTTATTTTGATGTATATTTTATCAAATATGAAGTACCATGAGCTAAATAGCCAATGGCTTTATTCTTATGAAATACATCAAATGAAGTATGAAAAATTATTTAGATAAATGAATATCTTTATCTCCCTTTCTTTCTTACTTATTAAAATTAATTCAGTACCAATAGCACAAAGAGTCAGTTGGTAGATGTCAATCTTGATTAAGAATTATCCTTAAATTTGGCTGTTTTATATTGTGAAGTTAATGTGTTGAGTTGAATTCGAGTCAATAACCAGGTCTTTCAGGAACGCTTTGAAGTGATAAATATGATAATAAAATAACCTAAACGATTTTGAAAAGGAACGTCCTAGGATAAAGTAAGTATGAGTTTGTTGACTGAAAAGATCTAATTTTGGCGAAGCAGATTTTCATGTGCAGGGACCAAATTACTTTCTCTTGGACACGCCTGGACACGATTTACGGCTCAACACCTGGGCCTGTCGCCGCTGAAGCTGTTTGATTAAGTCAAAGCACTGCTCTTTTAGCGAGAGGTTTAGGAGGCCGGTATAAACGGAAACTGTCTAGCCATGAATCATAATAATTAGATTGTTTTGTTGTTTCATGAAGATCTAATAGGAAATAAAGGGATTGAATACGGATGACTTACATATTCATCACATGCGTTTATTCTTCATTTTTTTTCTTTCTGCTGTTAATTAGGGGGTTTTTCCGTCTCCAATTAAAAGTATGTGCGTGGATCTTATATGTAACAAAATAGTATATCACCTTGCGTCAATCTTCATGTTAGAAAATGTTTTAGTGTAGCATTCGAGTGATTTGATGACGGCATATAGTTTACTCTTTTGCAAGTACCAACTATATTTTCTTTCATTATGATTTGACACCCATTTTCATTTGAAAATAGAATAACGACTTTTCTAAATACTATGTCACGTTTCATATTCAAGCTATGTAAATGATGAATTAGCAATGTAAACGTTACCATGATTTCAGAGATTGAACGCAAGTAAGAGTAACGGTCACGATCATATAATCGAAATGTCTTTCACATGAAGAAGTGACCTATGTTGGACGAGGCCAGTTTATCATTTTTGAATAATCAATAGAATTTGTTGATGCGGTATCAACTCTAAATATGACATTACCACGAACTTTGATGTTACAAAATTGTGTTAATATTACAAATAAAACGAGAGTTACCGTCTTTTGTTTGAGCTCAAACGAATAGATGTAGCAGGCCCGTAGTAAGCCGAGCCCCCCCCCCCCCCCCCCCCCCCCCCCCCCCCCCCCCACTAATTTTAGGGAAATTTTTTTATTGCATGCAACAAGTAGTTAAATAGACACTGACATTGAGCACAAAAGGGACTAATGAACATTAATGAACATTAAATGCCTGTAGTTGGTCTCACCGACATTTTAAGCAGGTGTTTTTCTTAAATGAATAATCTGTCATGACCTATAAGGTATAAACATTATTCTTCCCCTACTTCGACTTGAACGACCTGGCGCTCTGATAAATAATAAATGCAAAAGAAATGCACGAATTACAGCTGTGTATTTAATTATTTCATAACAGACATGGGTGAAGCTCAATGCAGCATATTGTCTAATGATAAAAAAAACATGTACCTGATTATTCTGTTTATCTACTTATTCCTTTCACATCCACAAATTATTCACGAATAAATGTCAATAATAACGCTTCCTCTCTTAGATATTTGATTTCATTGCGTTTTACAGATAAATATTATATCTCAAGAGTGTTAAAAAAGTGATAAATCAATCTTCATAAGACTACAATCATAACATCATGTATACAACTATATATTATCAACTTCAAATAAATAAATCGAAAGTTTTGCCTCGGTATAAGTGAAATCTGTTTTATAATCGTAATGTGTTCATCTCACCAAACGTGTTATATTTTCTAGTAAATACTGGAAACTTCTATCAAAACACTATAAATGATTCTTATCATGAAGACTAAGGAATCCTCTCAACTAAGATACGCTAATCTTCGTGGATTGATACTAAGATGATTGTACAAATTTGGTTTATTGTAATACTATAGGACGGACGCACATTCGCGGCTTTCGCTGAATAAGAGTTGCTTTCAATTAACGCAAATAAGCGTCTCTCGCTGTGAGAAACTGCTAATTAACGGACGCTTATATGCAGCTCTCTGTGAGGATCTAATTATTTTTTACGCATATACGAGTTTATAAAAGGAGTATGTTTCCACCCTGATGAAGAGAGTCAAGTGGCAGACTCTAGGGAGACAACTGAAAGTGGGGGATGTTGTGTTGTTAGAAGATTTCACTGCCCAAGGGGGAAGTGGGCTATGGCCAGGATTGTGCAAGTCTTTCCTGGTTCAGATGGTATTGTGAAATATGTGAAAGTGAAAATTGAATGACTACACAATCAAACAATTAAATATGTTAACAAATATAATTTTCATTTTAATCTATTTATACATTCATCTTAAAAATTTACCAAAGATGAAACTCAAGTAAATCAAATGATTAAGATTGTGTTTGTCTGGGTTTTAATTCAATTTCATTGCATCATGTATATATCAATAACAACAATAATGTCCATGTCGTAATTTCAATTCCAAAAGTAAAACATTGTATCATAAATAACATAAATTCCATGCTTTTACAAAGAAGAATGGGAATTAACCTGCATTTGACTGATTAGAAAACATTTTGAACATTGCCTTTTTTTTCATTTGCATCATATAATTCTAAAGGCAAGTTCAATTCTTTGAAATTCCGTATCACAAGAGAACATGTTGATTCCATTAATACATGGTTGAGCTCCTGACCTAGTAAGCGAAATAGTCAGACTTATTTAGTTTGGAGAAAGAAGCGTCTGTCAAATATGTGGCAAATGGGTCTGTATTGAAGAAAACTTATTTATTGAAAAGGAATATTTCATATTTTGATTCATGCAGAATTTTATAATATTAGACAGAATATTGTTTGTATTTAAAGTCGTATTTCGATTGTTGTAATTTCCGAATTTCAGATCATGTGATTTGCCAACAAATAAGCATTTCTAGCAACTGCTATATGATCATTAGGTTTAATGTATATCATAGTTGTTTAAAGTATTTGTTATTTGTTATCACTTAAGTAAATTTTTGAAAGTGTAATAGGTTTATTCAATTGAGGTCAAATCTATTCAAAGACATATCAGTTTGAGGATACAAAGCAAATAGCCATTTTTTATCCAAAATAATTTTATAATTTTTCAATTAAGGATTTCATTAAAATAAATATAAAATCGACCTCTGTGTACAAAGAATTCTGTTACCATTACTTTGATTTAAAAGCGGAAATCTTACATTGTTACAAATTACAAATCCAAGTGTAACATGATATATTTAATGCAAAACATGTCAGTATAATGTTCAGGGTTTTGACATCCTGTCCTTCATACTGTTGCAATTTAATATAAATACCAGGCAGATGTATTGACATTTTGCACCGATTCAACCGCCACGTCCCGGGTTGCACGCTTTTCACACTTTTCACGTGCAGGAGCTCTCGTGATGATAAACAACTAACACTCTTAGTTGATTTCTAAGATACACCCTTCATAATGGAGACTGGAACATATTAATTTAGCGAATAGCTTCATTCGATATTGAGGTTTTAAAGATATTGTACAACTTCATGTTACATAATTTAGTATAAAAGTTCAGCCTTTATTAATAAACACTGACATTCCTTCTTGTTCAAATCCGATGTACATATCACAAAGAAGTAATGACACGTTCACGGTCCTCGTCAGTTTGACTAAATGGGCTGCACGCTTTTCACGTGCAAGAGCTCTCGTCTTTATGATAAAACTCTCATCACAGTTTACATGTCTAATTGAATCGTGACAATCATTTTTGTGTAAATTTGTTGAATAAATAAATAAAACCACTGTTTATCTTTCTTGAAATATGAAAATTGTTATTTCATCTCTCAAGGAACTAATCAAATATTCATCTCAAGCCTGTTGATTTTATTTGACATGTACATGGTAAGTTTGGGAATACCAAGTGTACTTATCAATAAAGGATGATCCATTGTCACTGCAATTTATTTATCGCAAATAACTAATTTCACGATTTTATTCTTAGATGCACAAGTTAATGAGCGTATTTTTGTGATGAAGCTACAAAATATTTATGATCAATTGTCCAATATATATTATCTTGAATAAAGGCATTTGGTACATAAAGATATATTTAGTAAAATGATCTTAATTTCAAAGGCAATATAGTCCAATGGCTTTGAAATGTTAAAGAATACAAACAAATATGTTTTTATATAAACAAACAATTGTTCAGCAAGTATAGGTATGGAAACATGACACATGTCAGTTTTTCACCTATTCAATTTGTGCTGTATTTCAGTGTCTATAATATTTGTGTCTACTTGAACATGAAACATTACTCAAATGTAAATACTTGAACAGTGTAACAATCATCTTCACCCTAGTGTGTGACGGATATTTGTCCCCTCTCATCCCAGTCTATACCAAAAGGACAACAAATCCCCTCCTCTGACGTAAGTAGGTCTCTCACAAACTCTCTAGACTCATTCAGCATTATCACCTTGTGTTCATAACAATCTGTCACGAGTATGTGTCCTGTAGCAGTGCTGGT
Source organism: Phorcus lineatus (assembly GCA_921293015.1). NCBI lineage: Eukaryota > Metazoa > Mollusca > Gastropoda > Trochida > Trochidae > Phorcus > Phorcus lineatus. The sequence continues at coordinate 11,121,380 of OV121090.1, forward strand.
GACTCCTGCAGGCCACATCAGTGCTCTGTCTCCTGTAGGGGAGTAGTTGAACACCACCTCTCCCTGGGGAGTCACACACACCACAGACTTGGTCTCATAGTCAGGTATCAGGATGTTCCCTTGTCTTGTGGAACAGAGGTAGTCTGGTTTCTGTATGATATTCTCTCCGTTGTGTATTGGACTGATAGAGCACATCACATTCCCACTCCTATCTATGATATCTACACAGGGAGGAGAGTCGGAACCTGCTGCCAGTGTTGTTGGTGTCAGGGCAGTCAGACCAACATACTGCTTCTTTGTTGTTATCGTCGAGTCGAGGGCCAGGTCAGGGGTCATTGACACTATTGCTATTTGTTTAGAGTCAAGGGTGACAGCTATATTATTGTCATCTAGCTTGGTAATCTTGAATGGGGTATTGTTCATACTCAGGCGACTGTGATGCTGTTGATTGTTTCTCTTGAAAAAAGATTTGATACACTCGTTATTTAAGTCAGTGACAATGATTGTATCTGAACCTTTTACTTCCATCCTCACAATATCACAAAGTTGTGGTTTGTCTTGATCCTCTTTGGTTCTGCAGTCTACAGTGTGGCTTAGTACAGGTGTAGGCACAGTGTCCGGATCAAATACATCAAGGACTTGAATCTTCCCCAGTGACAATTCGCTCAAAGATCTTTCTAGCCTGTCAACATCCTGTGATAACTCTATTCTAGTCCTCGATCCTCTCCTCTTCACGTCTCCTACAGACTCTGTAGCCTCAAACTCACTTGACTGGTACAGATCATACATGTCCATCTCACCCTCAGATTTTAGAGCTTGATCTATCAACTCGGCCTGTTGTCTGTATATGTTGCTCGCCATATCTCCTGTTTTGATATCTGCTTTCAATTGATCTTTCTGTTTATCTGTGACTTTATTCAGTTTGTCCAGTAGTTCCTTCTCCTTCTTCTTCACAGCATCAATAACTCTCTGTGCTGTCGATCGAATCTGAGACTGGAGAGATGATTGGTTCTCCTCAAGTTCCTTGGATTGGGATTTAAGTGACTCAAGTTGTTTTTCTTTAATTCTCAAATTTTTCATTAATATTTCCTTTCTCGCCTCCAAAGAGCTTCTCATTTCCGGCAACATGGACTCCAGAGACACGACTGACTCACACTTCCGATGGTAGAGGATGCAACAGGACTGGCACAAGGCCCTCCTGCAATCTCTGCAGAAGAACTTGACAAACTCTTCCTTATGTTCTTGGCATATAACTTTCCGCCTCCTGACCTTGACATCATCAGTCATTTCAGACACGTCATGATGTTTAGTTGAAGGACTCCGTTGGTGTGCCTTGAGACAATAAGAACAAAGAGAGACATCACATACTGGACACCAACTTACTGCTGGAGTTGTCTCCCCTTCGTCATGACACCAATTACAATTGGTAGTGTCTGGAAAACAAAACATGTTCAGATATTGCATACTGTTTCTGGGGAAGATATTTGAATTGACTGTTAAAATAAGTTAAATTCAAACATATTGGAGACGAAAGGAAATGAACCAAATTGATATTAATGACATTTAGGAGTGCATCCACCAACCTACCTTTAGTGCCAGGACCAATAGTGTCGAGCAGACCTTTGAGTAGGAGGCTTGGTCTCATCTGCCCCGCCCACTCCTCTACAGGTCGGGAGGGATCTGGTACTCTCGTCAGTCTCCGGCAAAAGGGACATGGAATCGACTGGGACCTGATGGCCTCAGCTCTGGTTTTGGTGTAACCAACAATACACTGACCACAGAAGGAATGACCACAAGTCAGAGTGGACGGGTCAGTGAAGATCTCATGACAGATGGTGCACGTCAGGAAATGATCCGTTAATTTCTTGGCAGTTGCCATCTGGAATTATTTAACATAGTTAGTTACACTAAGGGTTAAATTCAATTATCTTAATGATGTATAAAGAATATGAAAATAAAATATTAGATGTCATACTTCACCACAGGAGACTTTTTTTTATAAACACGTATAATAGGAAATTGTCGGCATATTAATGGTTCCAAAAGATATATATTTGGTGTCCGATGTGAGACTGGGTTCTATTATATGCTTTCGATAGCTTTCAGTAACCTAATTAATCTGTTTGATATAATATGTGGCAGTGTGTGCATGGCATCGATGAGTTAAATCAAAGAAATCATGCTAAGAAATTTGGATTTGAAATTCTACAAGACTCATTTTTATGGTTGACTGTGGATACGAAAGTTTTGCCAACCATTTTTCTTCAATTAAAAAATAAGCATGTTGAAACACATATTTCGAGAGGCTGAAGGCGGGCATAATTTCAGGTCAGGTTTTCTTGATGAAAAGTCTTTTGGATGATAATAAAAAGAGCATCGGAACAAAGATGACAAGCTCGTTTGGACGTAGCATCGTTCATTTTCAATTGCAAACACAAAAACTGACATTCAATTATTAAGTAAAAGCTGTTAGTATAAAAATTTCAAAATCATTTTAACAAGAACAGACCCTTGCAGAACCACGCAGGCTATGGTAAAGGAATTGATTCTAGTTGACCAAATTATGATTGGTATCTCCCACATAGTACACAGATCGGATTTAAACAGACAACAAGTTGTGGCTCTTTACGTTGCAAGCAGGAGCTTGCAGCAGCTCGTCGAGGTCACCAGTGTCAAACGCCGAAACCTGGCGATTAAGGACATTTACCACTCTCAGTCTTAGAATCTTAAGTATTCAACAAAACTGTTATAACTTTGCTGTGATTCTCCCTGCTAGCAGGAAATCATTCAGCATTTCACCCGAAAGAGTCTTTAACCTGCTATCCACTGCTCGTTCAATGAAATAAAGGTTATGAATGAATGTATAGTTCAAAATGATTTTAGAACTATCTTAACCACGTTGACTTTTTCCGAAGCACTGTAGAAGTTGAAGAGTTTACGGCAAACCAATATTAATAATAGTCAACTTCTTTATTGAAATGAATGCTATGATTATGCAAATAACAACACCGTTATCAAGCAGGTTGCTTGACGAACAAGATAAATATATACATTGGTTCACTTAGCGAGCAAATACAAGTAACAATGCTAATGTTCACTAGATTTTGACAATTGTGAATGCACTGAATGTTAATATAACTGGATAATGATTTTAGGAGAGTATGTGGATGGACAATGTTGTTATTTCTATATTGATAGAAAAACATTATGCCACCGTATAGAAGATACACAAAACCTTTTTTGGTTTTGTCATTGCTCAGTTATACGATCTTGATTTTATCTAACAGTCTGTTAACCAGCCAATTTGTTTATTTATCAAAGGTTATTATTCATGTCATTTTAAAAAAACAAAATGTTCTTGTCTCTTCTGTAAAATTTACTCATTCGAATTATAAACATTTTTCCGTTTTCAGGTCACGGGCCTGCATAAACAGGAGGCTAAATTTCGTGCAGTCCCGGCAAGTGCATGTATTCATTAGAAACCCCACGTCTGCCCGATTACACATCACGTGATTATGATACAGGATTCCCATTGGTCCAAATTAAGTACCCCACCCTTAACACAAAGCGTTACGACTTCGAAAGGATATACGAAGCGTAGCGGTCAGTGTATTTAAGTTTATGTTTGGTAGTATTTGTGATATCTATTCCGTTCTATTCTATAAAAGCAATTTCTCTTTAGTAAACGCAGTTACATTATATCGTTGCTTTACAGAATACTGCAATGATTGCTAATTCCAAAGTGAAACTAAGAATATATCTAAGCCAAATAGATTTAGATATCTATTGAATATAATACAAATAATAGTTGACATAATCAATCAAACGATTTTACCTCACTGTTCAGCGGGAGATCAAGCGACTGTCCGACTTTCGCTTTGCTTATGTTCACGATGTTAGGAGTAACTGCTCCCTGTGTTAAAAGTTCTCTTCATGTCTCCTGGAGCAAAAAACATTCCATGGTTGGCTAAACACTATCAGGATAAGGACTAAAGATAATCATCGTTATCAACGATTTTTTTAGAATTGTGGTACATATGTGGAGTCGAGGAGTATATTTTATATGTTATTGTCATAATATGGAGAAATAAATGTGATATGGTTACGTGAAGATGGCGGTCTGAACGCATCAAGGAGACGATTCCAGTTTTAGAAAATATCTGTTTTATAACGCTTCTACTAAACCCCTCTAACAGAGCAGTCTGTTTACCGAAAATTCACTTTTAATACAACTGTCGACATCGTACAAATGCCATTACTCCCTTGATACGTAAAAGATTTTACTGAGTCTTTACTAAAGCTTGTTGGGACCTTTTGTCTATATGAATAAATAAACTTTGGACCCGACATTATTTTCCAAGTGCTCTGGTGTAATAAAAACTTTTTAATCGATAGAAATCCATTGGAAAAATGCCGAACTTTAAGTTCATGCACGAAAGAACCTTGCATATAATATGACTTAACCAAATATGTAGCACTATCCTTAAAATTATGACATTAACATGTCAATCTGATTAAAATCAGATGGAATTTCGCTTGTTTAATTTCGTTTCGTTTTATTTCCGTTTCGTTTCGTTTCGTTTCAGTTTAACAAGTTAGTATCGCATATTGATGATGGACAAATGTTAGGCGCGCGATACGTCATCTGATTTTAATCAGATTGGGGTATGCTTATTTGGTTTCAATAGAAAGAATTTTAACTTAGCGCATCTTGGGGTAAGGACCTGTTCCACCCCTGTCTCAAAAATCTATTCAGTATTATTTAATGATACTTGGTAAGTGATATAAGACCTAGTGATAGAGTGGTGCATTTTGTTACTTTGGTTATTCTGGGTATGGTTATTTGGTTTCAATGAAAATAATAATAAACCTATTCAGTTTTATTTTATAAGACTGGGAAATGTGAGTAAACCTAGTGATGGAAAGTAACCAGTTTCTACTTTTTTAATTTGAATGTTTCATTTCTTCTGGTGTCCATGGAAACTATTTGAACTTTTTGGAGTGGTTCGTTTTGCTCCTTTAACTCTCCTGGAATTGTTCTTGTTTCTCGTATGCATGAAATTCTAACATATTGTGTGAGGGGTAAAAAATGGTTAGATGATTTGAATTGGTTGAATTGAAAGTTAAGACGGGGGACATCACAGTGTATCACATGTACATATTTCTAGTTCATTTTATTTATTTTTTTCTTTTTAGGTAGTGCAGTATTTATGCAGAGAAAAGTAGCACATCATTTACCTGTTAAGGGGGGAAATATTCCACGGGCCTCTGATCCACAAGTCATTACATTGAATTTATATTATTAAAGATGGAGCGATGTCCTACTTATTCATGATTAAACATGGAGACACATGTTAAAAGAATAACCTAAGTTTCCTCTGATTTATTATCAAATGTTTTGCCATACTATAATCAATCTTTACGTTTCGTAATTAAATTTTGTTGTAAAGGGGCAGCGATTATATGTTAAAACATGACGTTAGTATAATCTAAGTAAAGTATGACTTTGTCGTCTGAAAAGACCAAATTTCCAAATTTTAGTAGCAAATTGTATTGTGTTAATCTAAATCAAATAATATTTTCATCGGCATTAGTCAAACAAAATATAACCTTTATTCACTCGTCATCCTTCCACCCATTTATTGATTCATTGATTCATGCATCAGTCCATTCATTCATTCATTCATTCATTCATTCGTTTGTTTGATTGCTTATTTACTTATGTATAATCTATTCATTATCTATCAATTCATGAATTCATGAAAATATATATGAAACATGATAACATCAAAATCGAAACGCAAGTGACAGAATTTGTTTGTTTATTTATTGTTTGTTTGTTTATATAATCATTCACAGAAGGGCTCGAGCCCGGAATCTTAAGCTTCTTCTTATCTTCTAATTCTTTCCTCTACTGTAAATCAGTGAGTCAGTTTATTCCAAGAATGATGGCCTCAGGATTTTAGGTATTCAATTTGGACTTCCTGTTGCTAATACAACCATGCAAAATCAGATGCACGAATTGTGATGACTGTGATGAATTTGTCATTTACGTCATGTTGTACCACCCAAACAAAGCTGCTGGTATATAAAGTACAAATAATACTGGCCCAAGAATTACTCCCTGCTGAACCTTACAGGTCATGAAGGAGTGAGATAATCGACAATTGAATTGACTATCACGGACAGATTGTAACAAGTTTATAGATGTGCCTTTTAATTTGACAAGCACGAGCTTGCAACGATTTTGACATCAAACCGAGATTCAAAAACAAAGAAAATGAGGGCGCCAGGTTTAGCAATATCGGCTTTAGAATCCTGAGCTTACAGCCACACCACTATTATTTTGCTCTGTGCGCTGGCAGATATTCATTCAGCATTTAACCTAAATGTGTTTTCAACCTGCTGTTCACTGCTCATTCATGCAGATAACGGTTAAAGAAATGTATGAATGCATAGTTCAAAAGTATTTAGAATAATAATATTCAACTTGACTTGAAGTAATATTGTAAAGAGTTGAAGAGGGAAAACCAGGTTTATGAATAGTCGACTTCCTTATTGCAGTGAGCGCGACGTTTCGGTGTTTTTAAGAAATGAAGCAAGTGTGTAAGGTACCAAGGTAAAGATATACATTGCTGTAGTTAGCGAGAGTAAATACAATTAACAAGGCTGACGTTAAATAAATGTTGATAACAATGGATAAACGAATTAAGAGTATATGATGGTGAACAATTGTTTTATTGTCTGTTGAAAAATCTTATTTTAATGTGTGTAAGATCTAAGGTTTAACTAAGGAAAGGTTCTAAGGTAAGACATGGATTTTCATTAATAACTAAAATATTGTCAAAGCATGTTAAAGCCAAACTCACTCACTCACTTGAAATGAAAAAATATTCCCTGTTTTGAACGTGCAGGAGTCAATATATATTTTTTACTTTATTAAATGCATTTTTGACAACGAATATTTCGCGAAAATTTTGTTTGAAAACGGATACATTTCTATGAAAAACATTGAAAATTAAAGTAATGAATCTTTAAAATTCCATTCGTACAATAATTTCGTATTGACGTTACCCTTAAACTTTACAAACTCTGTCGATCAACCTCAAACGTGATAAATCTACCCTGGATCCATCTAAATATATGCCTGAAATTACATTTGAAATTCTTCATTAAAATAGTCTTCTGTTCAATCGCGACAGGTCCCTACCAATCTTTGCCGTTGACATTTGAAGTTCAATTTGAAAGCCGCCTTCTGATTGGCCAATCAGACAGTTCTGCAGTGGGCTAAACTCTTAGCACAGAAAATGTGGGCCGTGATGTCAAGGGCGAAGCGGAAAAAGTTCGAAATCTTTTCGTTTCGGCCTTGACGTTGTGAAAATGAAGGTAAGATCATTTGGTGTTGTCAATACTGCGGTTGTTTATTTTTTTTATATTCTAAAACTTTAACTTTGTAAATCAAACAATTTGGAAAACTTATGAATTTTTTAAAACTATCAATTCAAAATTATTGTGCATAAATAAACGAAATTTTTATATCTTGCCTTATCTATTTGCATGAGTGATAGTTATATCTTTCAGCTAGTAAGAACTGTGTGCAGACCTGGAAAGTGCATGTATTCTTTAAAACCCCACCATACAGGTTGTGCATCACGTGATCATGATACGAGACCCGCCTTGGTCCAAAATAACTACCCATGCACAACCAACCATGCATTGGTTTAAATGATATACATATCTATTTATATAGAATTTTAAGAACACTTTCATTGATGTGGAAGGCAGCTGAATAAAAGTTTGCTTTTACCTATTCAATCAATGTCTCACCACGAGACAAACCTTGCTATATTATGTAATAAAAGGAATGACTGTTAACGCCTACCTTGATTCTCGCCTGTCTGTTGTAGCGGGAGTCTCTAACCCTGTCTCACCGTGTACAGATAGTCACTGCTACCGGTGTCAGGGAAACTGTTCCCCGTGTCGAAAAGTCCAACTCATATCTCGTGAAGCAAGGAAATACATAATATATACGTGCTTGCCAATGTAAATAGATATATGACCATTTTCATACCTTGATGTTGCCAATTTTATGTTGCTTAAGTCTGTCTTTATTTTCATATAAAAACCATGCCTTAAATGTCAGTTCTCTAAAGCTATAACAATAGGTTAGAAAAGGCTCCATTGTCGTGACCAAATACATGTGGCCTTTCACCACACTTTATACTGTAGTTTCATATGTATTCTACAGCATAAGAATTACCAGAAAAGATATTCAACCGCATAAGGAATTCTCATACAATATATCATTCAGATACCTCAAATAGATTACAAGGGCGTTGTCACTTCTATTTTGTTTCTAAAAGCTACTACTGTAATACCGTGTATATGAATTGTGAGTCCAAACTACAGAGGAATCTCTAAACATGATTTCATATTTCTAGGGCCTTTGGTTCCAGAATAGGAGACATTTTTTTATGACAGATTTTATCCTAAATAGATAGACAATAGACATTTTGAGTTAAGGGTTATATACACAAGATTTTATCGTTTCAGTGCTAAAATTTAATGTGGAATTCTCTTGTTCATGGTCATATTAAATGGTTCATAAGACATTATAGTAAGAAATATGAATAAAGACGAATGTTCAAATGTTCAAAATGATGGGTTAGAATGATAAGTTTCTTCAAGAGAATACTTCTCAACTTTTGAGGCTGCTGAATCTATTTCTCTTGGGGAAAAAATAAATCTCAATTTTTCCTCCCAATGAGCTTACATATCTTTACAAGGATCCTCAATTCTCCCTTAATAGCTCTTTTTAAGACGATAATGTCGCAAGAGCGGCGGATTCAGGAGTGAGGGTGTGGGGTGGTGGTTGGGGATATGTCACCGACAACTATATAATTGAGAGCTATTCATTCCATTAATGTACTAATTTGATATTGATTGAATTGACAGATAAAACAGTTAAATAGAACGTGCTGTTTTTGCTTTCTCTTCGTGTAATCAAATAGTAAATGTTTGCCAAAATGGCATTTTTTTTTCATATGTTGAGTAAAAGGTTATTTCCAATGCATATTTTGGTTGAAAAACACCTGGTTATATCAAACAATAATTTTTAATCATCATATACACGAGTGGAAGTCAATAAACTACAGAAGTGGATATGAAACAGAAGCCAATGTTTGTGATATTGATTTTTTATATTTTAATGTTAAATCACTGCACCTCGATGCTATTTGCACACTTGTCTTTGTGGTTGAGGTTTAATGAATTGCCCCTCAGTCAAGCCTTGAGTTACTCATCATCGCCAACTCTTGTACGACGCAAGTGTGAATTCTATTTGCGAAACAGATAGAAGTCGCTTGGGGCCAGATCTGGACTGTAAGGGGGTGATGAAGTTGTTCAAAGCCACATAGTTGAAGTGCAGTCTGTGCAATACGTCTCTTGTACACTGGAGCGCCATCATGAAGAAGCATAGCTCTAGCAGTCAACATTGTACAAGGCGCTATGACTGCGCTTAAATCAGCTGACAATTTTGCAACAGTAGAATATTGAGGGACATCTTTCCCATACATATTGGTCATACGTTTATCATTCGGCCGCATTCATAAACCTGATAACCGCACAATGTTCAGTTTTAGTACATTCAGTGATTACATTCAACAGGCTGTAATTCTCAAATAAATGATCGGAACCGGTTGTTAATTATAAAGTCTGAAAACTGTCGTACGATAACTGCTTATATGCATTATGGCATTCACCTGAAACAGTTTATCTGGATAATAGCGATAATGATGAATATAGATGAATAGTCAATAAAAGAAACGATTGAATAATTAGCAATTGAACAAACAATAAAATATGTAGAAAAATAACTTTTTCTTTTTATCTATTAACACATTTTTTAAAAATGTGTAATTTTCACCAAAGATAAAAATCATGCAAATCGAATCTTTTATTTCAAAGTTATTTTTTACAAATCAATATCATTGCATTATATCATAGCAAATAATTATAATGTTTATAGAGTCTATTTTAAACCAAACATAAAGCATTGTATCACAAGTAACATAACTTTTTGGTTGGGAACGGGATGGAAACTCTTATACATTGAAAAGATATATTTCTGCATTTTAATTAAAGCAAAAGTTTACAATTGTCAGACAATATATTGTCTATATATATATTGTCTGTTACTAAAGTTGCATTTTCGATTGTTCTTATTCATTTTACAAAATTAAGTTCATGTGACTAGCGCTAAAAAGTAAAATAAGCATTTCTAGCAACTGTTGAATGATCATTAAATTTACTTAGTATGTCGCATTTTTGAAGTATTTTTGTCATTATTAACTCCATTTTTGAGAGAATAAAGGGGTTAATGCTAAAAAGTTATTTTATGTGTATCATCTATTTTTATCAAATAATATGTATCACCATACCATTAATATATTTTCTTGAGTTCACATATACCCATATAGCTTTTACATGAAGCTTGTACCCAGCTCAGTTTAAAACAAAGCAATCAATCTTATTAGCTTACATTACAATCTTTAATAAATGGCTATGGTCAGCTTTATCTTATATAATACTATTCACTATAAGCTTCACTACACATTTAAGATAGCCTTATTGCAAGTGTATAGGCAGTCAACTTTTATATCACAATTGGACAGTGTGTGCTGTTGAAGTGTTTTCCATGTCGGGAGTTTAGCCATGTCGGCCTGTATGACAATGTTATATTCTAGCCATGTCGGCTTTTGGATTTACCTGATATTCTTGGACTGTGAAATGTAAGACGTTTATAGATATATTTCTGTGCTGTGATATTTTGTTAGACTGCCAAACAATCTGTAACTTTATATTCATATTTTATTTGTAATTAAATCTGTATATGTTTTACTTGTTGTGTCTTACCCATCTTTTTGTTATGTCTGGTTCGCCACTCGTAACAGTTACATATCAATATCAGTTACAAGTCATTTCAAAGAAATAGTCATGTGAGGAAACAAAGCCAATTATCGTGATCTTTAACAAAAGAATACCTTTTTAATTGTTTAATTTATGTTTTTATCAAGATATATGTAAATGCGACCTATTTGTACAAAGAATTCACTGACCAATACTGTGTTAAATGGGCAATCTTACAGTGTTAAAAATTACAAAACCCAGTGTAACAACCTCCAAGTCTTTGAAAGCCTTTCCTTCGAGTTCCTCTACGGTAGTTGCCCTGCCTTCACTTGCGGGGGCATTGTTGTCAGGATTCTTGACAACAATAGGAATTAACGTCATCGATAATCTCGAACCAAATTGTTATTTTACATACAAATAAATTGGTTCGAGAGTATGTTATAAACGTTTGGCGCATGAAATTCTATGAATATTTATAAGTTGGTGTAATTTGCTTCAAATATAATTTTGTATTTGATGAGCATATGGTGGACAATTTGTTACGTTTTAAAAATTCAAAGACAACTTAATAAAATAACAAAGTTTCGTTTGCCGTACTCATTTCTTGAGTCATTGTTCGGAGTTGCATTGTGAATCCTATGAGTAAGGAGCTTCACTTTTAGAGCGTGACATCAATCGTTGGTTGCACGCGCTGTGTTAGAGCTTTTTCACCTTGAAGCCTTCTGATGGCAGCGAGTATATTAGTGACGTCACGGAGCGGATACTCGCTGTCTGGAGCTAGCCAGTGTAACATAATATATACTATGCAAAACATGTCAGTATAAAAGATCTGCGTTTTGACACTCATACACTGTTTGAAATTTAATATAAATAGCAGGCAGATGAATTGACATGTCACACCGATTCAACCACCACGTCCCGGGTTGCACACTTTTCACGTGCAGGAGCTCTCTGCTGTGGATAAACAACTAAAACTCTCAGTGACTTCTACAATAGTTTCTTCATGATGAACACGTCGCGAGCTGGAAGACTGAGGCATTGGTTAATAACAACCTTCTATATCGAGTTTAAAAAGATATTAAACAAATTAACGTAACGTAATTCAGCTGAAAAGTTCAGCCTATATTAATAAACACTGTGTCGTTCTTTCTTGTTAAATCCGATGTACATTTCACTAAGAAGTATGGATACTTTGCACGGGCAATTACATTGGCTGCACGTTTTTCACGTGCAAGAGCTCTCGTCTTTAATAATTAACACTCTCATCACAGATTACATGTGTAATTAAATCGTGACCATCGTTTTGGTGTAAAATTGTTGAATGATTAAATGAAAACATCGTTTATCTCTCTTAACATGTATTATCTTTATAAGGCCTATTAATGATTATGCATTAACTTTGATATGTTGCATACAAACATGACAGAAACTTTATCACTTCGAGTAATTTGAATCTTTTAAAAGTCATGTCATTTTATGAATAACATGAAATAGGAATAGTATACATACATCAAAAGTGTGAAATACGGAAATTTGTGTTTTTTCTTTTTCTAAAAATCTCCAAACTGTGACATCTTCAAACATCTATCATTTATAATAATGATAATAATTAATTAGTATGTGATAACATTTTACTCAGTAAGCTGATATGAAAATTAATCTGCCACAACTAAGGAAATCAATATTTATTATTCTTCTCAAGCCTGTTCATTTTATTTTACATGTACATTGTAAGTTTGGGAATACCAAGTGTGAATATCAACAAAGGATGACCCATTGTCGGTACAGTTGATCTATCGCTAATAAAAAATTTCACGATTTTTCTCTTAGATACACAAACTGATGAACGTATTTTTGTGATGAAGCTATACATATTCATGATCAATTGTCCAATATACTATATCTTGAATAATGACATTTGATGATCTTTAGTAAAATTATCTTGACATCAAATGCAACATAGTTAAAATGGCTTTGAAAAGTAGGTCAATATATATAAATTATTACCCGAGGAAGTGTGTCATATGACTTTTACGAAACGAGTGTGAATTCTTGTATTGCCCGAGCGAGAGCAAGGATAATACACTAATTAGCACGAGTAATAAAAACATATATAAAAACAGATATGTATTTATATATGCAAACAGTCACTCGGTAAGTATAGGTATTGAATCATAAAATATTTAAGTATTTTACCTATTCCAATTGTGCTGGAAATTGTTTCACTGTCTATACTATTTGTGTCGACTTGAAACATTACTCAAAAGTAAACACTTGGACAGAGCCAATTTCATCTTCATTATGGTGTGTGACGTAAATTTGTCCTCTCTCATCCCAGTCTAAACCATAAGGACGACAGATCCCCTCCTGTGATGTCAGTATGTCTCTCACAAACTCTCCAGACTCATTCAGCATTATCATCTTGTGTCCTAAAAGATCCGCCACGAGTATGTGTCCTGTAGCAGTGCTGGTGATGCCTGCTGGACCTTCCAGTGCTCTGTCTCCTGTAGGGGAGTAGTTGAACACCACCTCTCCCTCGGGAGTCACACACACCACAGACTTGGTCTCACAGTCAGATATCAGGATGTTCCCTTGTCTTGTTGTACAGAGGAAGTATGGTTCCTGTATGATATTCTCTCCGTTGTGTATGGGACTGATAGAGCGCATCACGTTCCCACTCCTATCTATGATATCTACACAGGGAGGAGAGACAGAACCTGCTGCAAGTGTTGTTGGTGTCAGGGCAGTCAGACCAACATACTGCTTTTGTGTTGTTATGGTAGAGTCGAGGGTCAGGTCAGGGGTCACTGACACTACTGCTATTTGTTTAGAGTCAAGGGTGACAGCTATCTTATTGTTATCTATCTGGGTGATACTGCCTGGTTTATTTGTCATACTCAGTCGACTTTGATGCTGTTTATTGTTTCTCTTGAAGAAAGATTTGATACACTTGTTATTGAGGTCAGTGACAATAAGTGTATCTGAACCTTTAACTTCCATGATCATAATATCCAAAACTAGTGGGTTGTCTTGATCTTCTTTGGTTCTGATGTCTACAGCCTGGTTGAGTACAGGTGAAGACACAGTGTCCAGTTCAAATACATCAAGGACTTGAATCTTCCCCAGTGACCATTCGCTCAATGCTCTTTCTAGTCTGTCCACATTCTGTGAGAACTCTATCCTAGACCTCGTTCCTCTCTTCTTCACAGACTCTGCAGCCTCAGACTCACTTGACTGGTACAGATCATACATGTCCATCTCGTCCTCAGAGTTCACAGCCTGATCTATCAACTCGGCCTGTTGTCTGTAGATGTTCCTAGCCATATCTCCTGTTTTGATATCTGCTTTCAGTTGATCCGTCTCTTTATCTGTGACTTCAGTCAGTTTATCCAGTAGTTCCCTCTCCTTCTTCTTCACAACGTCAATAACTCTCTGTGCTGTAGATCGAATCTGAGACTGGACTGATGATTTGTTCTCCTCAAGTTCCCTACATCTGGATTTGAAAGATTTCAGTTGTTCCTCCTCTACTCTGGATTTGTTCATCAATGTTTCCTTTCTTGTCTCCAAGGAGCTTCTCATTTCCGGCAACATGGACTCAAGGGACACGACTGACTCACACTTCCGGTGGTAGAGGATGCAACAGGACTGACACAGGGTCCTCCTGCAATCTCTGCAGAAGAACTTGACAAACTCTTCCTTATGTTCCTGGCATGTAACCTTTGTCCGCCTCCTGACCTTGACCTCCTCAGTCATATGAGACACCTCGTGGTGTTCAGTGGAAGGACTCCGTCGGTGTGCCTTGAGACAATTAGAACAGAGAGAGACATCACATACTGGACACCAACTTATTGCTGGAGTTGTCTCCCCTTCGTCATGACACCAATTACAGTTTGTAGTGTCTGGAAAACAAAGCATGTCCACATATTACCAACTGTTTCTGAGCAACATCTTAATTGAGTGTTAAGTTAGATTTAGTAAACTTCAAACAAATTAAAAATGAAATGACTCAAATAAAAAATGTAAGAGTGCATCCACCAACCTACCTTTGGTGCCAGGACCAATAGTATCGAGAAGACCTTTGAGTAGGAGGGTTGGTCTCATCTGCCCCGCCCACTCCTCCACAGGTCGGGAGGGATCTGGTACTCTCGTCAGTCTCCGGCAAAAGGGACATAGAATTGACTGGGACCTGATGGCATCAGCTCTGGTTTTGGTGTAACCAACAATACACTGACCACAAAAGGAATGACCACAAGTCAGAGTGGACGGGTCAGTGAAGATCTCATGACAGATGGTGCACGTCAGGAAATGATCGGTCAGTTTCTGGGCTGTCGCCATCTGGAATTATTTAACAAAGTTTCAGGGTAAAAAGGACAGTATTTTATCTTAATTAGGTATAAAGAATATACAAATAAAATATTAGATGTCATACTTTACCACAAGAGACTTTTTTGTAACCACGTAGTAAAGGAGATAGTCGGCAAATTAATGGCTCCAAAAAAATATATTTGGTGTCCGATGTGAGACTGGGTTCTGTCATATGCTTTCGATAGCTTTCAGTAACCCAATTAAACTGTTTGATATAGTATGTGGCAGTGTGTGCATGACATCGATGAGTTAACTCAGTCCCTGTTAGGACATGCTAAGAAATTTGGATTTGAAATTCTTAAAGACTCATTTCTTCTGGTTGACTGTGGATACGAAATTTTCTTTCAATCAAAAAATAAAGCATGTTGTAACACATATTTCGACAGGTTGTAGGCGGGTATAATTTCAGGTCAGGTTTTCTTGATGAAAAGTCTTTTGGACGATAATAAAAAAAAGCATGGGAACAAACATGACAACTTCGTTTGGACCTAGCATCGTTCATTTTCAATTTCAAACACACAAACTGACATTAAACTCTTAAGTAAAAGCTGTTGGTATACAAATTACAAAATCATTTTAACAAGAACAGACCCTTGCAGAACCACGCAGGCTATAGTAATGGAATTGATTCTAGTTGACCAAATTCTGATTTGTTTCTCCCACACAGATCGGATTTAAACAGGAAACAAGTTGTGGCTCTTTACTTTGTAAGCAGGAGCTTGCAGCAGTTCGTCGAGGTCACCAGTGTCAAACGCCGAAACCTGGCGATTAAGGACGTTTACCACTGTCACTCTTAGGATCTTAAGTATTCAACAACACTGTTATAAATTTGCTGTGCTTCGCCCTGCTGGCAGGAAATCATTCAGCAATTCAACCTGCTATCCACTGCTCGTTCAATGAGATAAAGTTATGAATGAATGTATAGTTCAAAAGGATTTTAGGACTATCATAACCACGTTGACTATTATAAATGCACTGTAGGAGTTGAAGTGTTCACGGGAAACCAATTTTAATAATAGTCAACTTCTTTATTGAAATGAATGCTATAACTATGCAAACAACACCGTTATCATGCAATCAAGCAAATGGGTTGATCAACAAGATAAATATATACATTGGTTTACTTAAAAATGCTAATGTTCACTAGATGTTGACAATTCTGAATGCAAGACTTATCTTCACTGGATGTTAATAATACTGGATAATGATTTTAGAATAGTATGTTGATGGACAATGTTGTTATTTCTATATTGATAGACAAACATTATGCTACCGTATGAAAGATACAAGACCTTTTTGGTTTTGTCACTGCTCAGTTCTCCGATTATAATTTTATCAAACAGTCTGTAAACAGCCATGTTTATTTATTCAAGGTTATTATTCATGGGTATTAACAAAATGTTCTTGTCTTTTCTATATGAATATTTTTCCGTTTTTAGGTCACAGGCCTTAATAAGCAGGAGGCTAATATTCCTGCAGTCCCGGCTAGTGCATGTATTCATCAGAAACTCCACGTCTACCCGATTTACACATCACGTGATACTGATACAGGATTCCCATTGGTCCAAACTAAGTACCCCACCCTTAACACATAGCGTTATGACCCCGAAAGGATATACGAAGCGTAGCGGTCAGTGTATATAAGTTTATGTTTGGTAGTATCTGTGATAGCTGTTCCCTTCTATTCTATAAAAGCAATTTCTCTTTAGTAAACGAAGTTACATTATACCGTTGCTATACAGAATACTGCACCGATTGCTATTTGGAAGTGAAACTAAGAATATATCTAAGCCATATAGATTTGAATATCTATTGAATATAATGCTAGTTGATATAATCAATCAAAGTCATATCGTTAAACAAACACTATATGCAATTTTAAAACTTAAAATGTTTTTATACGAAAACCACTTAGACGGGGCCCGAGTCGCGCAGCGAAGCGTGCCTAGGGAACCGGTCCTTTATTTCCCGCAAAATATTTGGTCTTTAACGGACATGACGTAATTTAATGACGTCATCTCAAATCTGTAAACGCGGAGATATTATTTCCTCACTTCTATTTTGGCACTCGACCGAGTAGGTCTTTGAAATTGGATTTAAAAGGAAGTCGTTTACGAGTAAGTAGACCGATTCAATACTTCATTAATTTTTGAAGCTGTGGCGTTGTTTGCAAATATACGAGTTAATATTTGTATGCAGCTTTATTGTAAATTTGCTCATATTGATCATTGTTAATTGTTACTTACACAAGTGCACAAAATTTTTGAATTACATTTGAATAGTGAAAATTTCATATAGTTCTTTTCACGCTAGATCTGGTTGGTATAATTTTCATAGTTTTAATCTGTTACATTATGGATTATCCAATTCCCTTACATAGATTGCCATGGAAAGAGAATGTAATTGTTTTAGGACATTAATTCATCAAACGTTTGGATAAGAATATTGGTTTCGGCCATGGTAGGTACATGTATGAATTTGGATTGAAACACAGGCGGGTTGCACTTTTGGGTTATGGTGGGCTGACTTTGGACCGCCTCAAGAGTGTGAATAGTTTCTGGTACATGTTAAAACACCGGAATCCCGAGATCATGATTGTTCAGCTTGGGGGGAATGATTTGTGCCGCTCTGGTGTTGATGCAGTAAAACTTGCAGGGGAGTTTGTTGATTTCTTTGCTAAAATGCGGGATGATTTCAATATTTTGAAGTTATATATTTGTGAAGAATTCCCTAGGTTGTCTGATAGTGCTGTAGCGGTCGACTATGAGACAAAACGGGTTCAATTTAATCATTACCTGATGGTAATGCTCCCGGAGACAGGTTTGTACTTTTGGCAACATAAAAAAATGTTCAATTCCTCCCATGATATGTTCAGTGTTGATGGCGTTCACTTGTCAGAAGAAGGCAATTACAAACTCTACAGAAGCCTGAGAGGTTGCATTTTGCATGCCTCAAGTTTGCCAAAAGTTTAATCCGATTGATTAGCAGTACAACACACGAACGTTAAACGCTACAGTAATTATTTTCGGTAGTTTTCATCAGTTATGCAAACGTTAATCTCATATTTTATGCACGCTTTATTGAAAGTTGTCACTGATAACTGATGAGGGATGTGTGAGATAGAACCTGGGATATAGTCCCTTGAACATTTAGTTGAGACAGTTAGATCAGCAGTCTAAGGTTTTGCGACTATATACAGACTTACCACTGATGTTTAATTTCTTCGGTAACGCGCATTAGCTGCTAATTTGTATTGTAATGAAACTGCCTCTTTGTTTCGAGACTAGCTTTGGTCTAGTCTGTTTTTACTAGCGTTGGTCTAGTATAATTTTTTAGCTATTAGATTTGACTCGTGTAGTCTGGTATATCTCTTTTGTTACTGATTTTCATGTACTATCAGTGTATAGTAGTTTATATTTGTTCAGCTGTTTTAGTACATATTTATATATGTGCTAGTTTCGTCTAGTATTCATTTAACATTATTGACTAGCATGGTACTAGCGTTGGTCTAGTATAATTTTTGCTGGCTTCTTCTGCTAATCATGTTGACTAGCTTAGGTCTAGTCTATGGCAGTGTTTTATGTTGACTAGCTTTGGTCTAGTCTACGGCAGTGTTTTATGTTGACTAGCTTTGGTCTAGTCTACGGCAGTGTTTTCTTGTTTTATTTTGTATTTTGTACAACTGGTTGAAAGCTCTGTAATTTGAGTTCAACGTTCTTTGACCCTCATCCCGTATGTTGCTCCTCAACAAATTTACATCAGGGTTGTCTAGTATGTTAGTTGCTTGGCCATAGTAATCTTAGTTACTATTATATAATATTCGTATAATTTTAACGCATTAATGTCAATTGTTATTGCATGTGATCTATGACATTTGCAACCATGATAAATATCAATATATTACACGTCAGCATTGATGATAGCTAACGTCTAGTTGGAAACTTATGTTTACCATTTTTTATGATAATGTTATGCAGTTCTATATAAAGTAAGCAGAAACTGGTTTTCCTTTAAATTATGTTATTAGATGATCTTGGAAGATGCCCCGTCTTCCTCGGGGTAAGAAATGTGTGGTCAGCGAAGTGGATCGGACATCTTTGGTGACCGGGCCCCTGACAGTGTTGGTCAAGCCTTATCTAAGACAAGAACGAAGCGAATGAAGACTTCGACTGCTTCGTATGAGAAAATCATCTCGGCACCTGCCCCGGTTGCACAACCGGAAGTCACCGAAGATGTCCAGAATTCAGCGGTCCGCATCGTTGATGACGGTGAGGAGATCCTTAACCCCTTTACTGTAGACAATGTCTCTTTGTCAGTAAGCAGTAGTGATTTCGAACTGTTTAAAACTGGTTCTATTCCTCTGGGTACGGGGGTTTCCGATAAAATGAAATCAAAGATTTGGAACAATGAATTTGTTGAAATGTCGTCATTATTAAGTGACAATGTTAAGCAACAGAAATTAGTTATCAATGTAGAAGGGCAGTCAATTTGCTTTCCTGGGCCTTCTAAGGGTGTTGCATTGTCGATAGACAGATGGCTTACAGCCTTTCATGTTTATATGGCGATATATCTTCAGAAGTATCCAGAGCAAACACAGGCAATGCTGAAGTACATCAGCATTATAAGAGATTTGAATCAGAAAGGGGGAAACTGGAATTCTTATGATGTTACATTTAGAACACTGAGGGTCGTAAACACGGTAGACTGGGGGACGGTCCATTGGGAACTTTGGTTTCAGTCACTTACATTTGTGAAGGGTTCTTTTCGTCCCAACTCTAGTCAGAACATTCAGAGAGTCAGATATCCAGCAAAACAATTGGTACCGAGAGGTTTCTGTTTCAAATTCCATAAGGGATTGCAATGCATTGATGCACAATCCTGCAGATTTAGTCACCCCCAGTGCGGAGGTAACCATAGTTCAATCAAATGTAGTCAAAAGTTTAAAGACTCCCAACACGGGCCAAGGTCGTCTCCCTTCCCCAGTAAACGCAGATAGATTAGAGTTTTGGTTACAGGGTTACAATCCTGAATTAGCGTCTTATCTTATTCAGGGATTTAAACATGATTTTCGTCTAGAGTACGAAGGAGGTGATTTGGTTTCAACTGAAACTTCTTTAAACAGCGCTAAAACCAATCCTCATGAAGTACAGAGGAAATTAGATAAGGAACTGTTAACGGGCAGGATAGCTGGTCCATTCAAGCAATCCCCATTTGGCCATTTACACTTGTCTCCTTTAGGATTATGTCCAAAGAAAACCCCAGGTCAATTCAGAATGATTCATAACTTGCCCTTCCCTGTAGGGAAGTCTATTAATGACGGCATACCGCAAGATGCTAGTCGTGTACAGTATACATCGTTAGACGAGGCAATGGACATTATTGCTGATTTAGGTGAGGGATGTAGTATGGCGAAAACAGATATAGAATCTGCATTTAGAATTATAACTATTCATCCGATTGACCATCATCTTTTAGGTTTTAAATGGAAAGGAGAATTTTACTTTGACATGTGCTTACCCATGGATTGTTCTTCCTCGTGTCAGATTTTTGAGAAGTTCAGTACTGCTATCAACTGGATAGCTTGCAAAAAATTGAAAATCAGAAACATGCTTCACATTTTAGACGATTTTTTGATAATAGAAAATGACGAGGAGAAATGTCGTATACAACTCAAAGCGTTCTTAGACGTATGCCACGATATTGGGGTGCCCATGGCAAAAGATAAGACTTTTGGCCCATCCTCATGCTTGCAGTTCTTGGGTATAGAGTTAGAGTGTTTATTAATGGAAGCAAGACTACCTTTGGATAAACTTTGTAAAGCTTGGGAAAACATTGTAGCTGTCTACAAAAAGAAGAAAATAAAACTTCGTGAGCTGCAAGCTCTATTAGGTTACTTGAATTTCACATGCAAGGTCATATGGCCGGGAAGGCCTTTCTTACGTAGACTGTTTGATCTGACAAATGGAGTATGTAAACCACATCATAGAATTAGGTTGAACAAAGAAGCAAGGGCGGATTTGAAATTATGGTTAGATCTAGTCGGCAATCATAATGGAAAATCTCTTCTCCTGAAACAAATTTGGCAATCCAATACCTCGCTGCATTTGTTTACAGATGCGGCGGCATCTACAGGATATGGCTTAGTATTAAACTCAAAATGGGCATGCGGTCTGTGGCCGGATAATTGGAAGTCGTGGAAAATAACTTTATTGGAACTTTTTCCTATCATGGTGGCAGTAAAACTCTGGTCCGCAGAATTGAGGGATAAGTGTATTTTGTTTCATACAGACACCATGGCTTTAGTGTATATTATCAACAAGCAATCGTCTAAGGATCCGATGATAATGGCGATCGTTATGGGGTTAGTTTTGGCATGTATGGAATACAATATTCACTTTAGGGCCGAGCATATTCCAGGTCGTTTTAACACCTCGGCGGACTTGCTTTCTCGGTTGCAGATAACAAAATTCCTCTCTCAGGCAGTTTGGGCAGACAGGTTCAAAACGCAAATCCCTCCATCCCTTCTTCCAGACAACTTTCATTTCATGTAGGCACACTAATGGGTGTAGCACTTAGTGTTAAAAGTCAGTGCACGTACAAAAGAGCGTGGCACTTATTTGTAGAATTCTGTACAAATTGATTAAGAAAGGAAGCAACTCTTCCGATAGCAGCATCAGACTGGTCACTTTTTGTAGCGTTTATGTTCCATCAGAAATTATCTCCTGCTACAATGAGAACTTACATTTCGGCGCTAGGCTACATACACAAGATTTGCGGTTTACAAGAGAATTCAAATTCTTTCGTGGTACAGAAATTACTACAGGGAGCTAACCGCTTGTATGGTAAAATTGAGAATAGACTCCCGATCACAGAAGATATTTTGGGGGAAATGACAAAGGCATTACGTGTAGTTATCAGTAGGCCTTTTGAACAATCTTTATTTCGTTCAATGTTTCTCGTAGCTTTTCACGGTTTCTTCCGGATTGGAGAACTTACTGTGCAGAATCAAGGACTACCAGCATCTTTGCAGGTGCAAGATGTTTCTTTCTCTGACGATGCGGCGTACATAAGTATTTCCAATTTTAAGCAGAACAAATCAAATTCTTTGAAACTTGTAACACTGGAACGACTAAACCATCAGCTATGCCCGGTTGCAGCCTTGCGCGATTACCTTTCGTTGAGGTCTCTTTCAGCAGGGCCACTATTCTGTGACAGCAGTTTTCGCCCAATTTCGAGATCGAAATTCAGTGAAACGTTAAAGAATGTTCTTGGCTTTATTAAGCTAGACTCTTCTAGATATAAGGGTCACAGTTTCAGAATAGGTGCAGCAAGCTCCGCTGCTCGAAAAGGCTGGTCTGATGCAAAAATTAGGCAGAGGGGCCGTTGGAGCTCTGATGCTTTCAAATCCTATATAAGGATACAGCTGTGAACCAAGTGAATCAGGATCTGCTGTCGGTTATAGTATGCTATTATTATAAGTGCTTAAATGATATATACGGCCCCGGTTGTTTTTAGCATGGGCAAAATCGACCGGCGGTCTCGTATTTTAACTTGTGATTGGTTTTTATTCGCAGGTGCAATAATTCTCCAGTCACACAGTTATATTAAGTTAAGATGGAAGCTTTCGGTTTTCGCATGGGCAAAAACGTAGGCATTCTATCAAATTTTCTATTAGAAATAACTTGGCAGTTATGCATGCATTGTATGTTATGTTCATATATATCTTGTTTGTAATCAGTTCTAAAAGCATACCTGGCTGAGACTTATGATAATAGAAGTATCAAGGTATTACTGTAAATATGTTATTAGAAAAGTTGCATGTTGCAGTAAATTATTTGACATTGTTATTAGAATGTGAAATGTCGTGAAAGGAATCTGCTGTTTGTTGTTTAATTTCAGCCATCAAGTCGGAGTCCGATCGGAGAAGGCTTGGTTCAGATGATTCATAAGACTGTGGTCGGAGACTTGTGCTTGGACACTTTGGACACTCGACACACGTGATCATTAACATTCAATTATCTGGTATGACCATGGTATACATTACATAAAAGATATTTATGAGGAAAATGGTTTCCTCAGCTTTGAAATTCTAAAGCAGAGATACAATATTAGAGGAACATTTTTGGATTATCAACATTTGTTAAATAACATTCCAAAGAACTGGAGACAGCAACTGGCTAACAGAAATACTTGCTATAATCATGAAGCCACTAACAATGTTTATGATTATATGATTTCTAATAGTAAAGGTTCAAGGATATTTTATGACAAATTAATTGGTGACAATACTGTCCCAAAGGTACTTGATTATTGGCATAATGTCTTTCAACATGATATATGCTGGAAAGATGTGTTTAGATTTTATAGGAAATGTACAAGTGATTGTAAACTGTTAGATTTTCAATACAAATTTATTTACAGAACAATTTATACAAAGAAAGAATTAATGAAGATGAAGCTAGTAAATAATGATTTATGCATATTTTGTAAAAATTCCTCAGAAGATGTCTCGCATGTTTACTTGGACTGTGAATTTGTAAAGAAATTTTGGAATACTTTGGAACTTTTTCTAAATACTCATCTTAAATCTAACATCACACTTACAAAATTTACTATTATGTTCGGACTTTTGTCACACAATAAATTATTTAACCATGTCATACTTTTGGCCAAACGATTTATTTATGTTTCAAGTATTAAACAACATGTTCTTTCTTTTGAGGGATTTGTTAAATGTCTTAGGATGACATACAATATTGAAAAATTTATAGCTAGAAAAAATAATAGGATAGAAGCTTTAGATAAGAAGTGGAATCAACTACCTGCTATAATTAATTGAAGCACTCGTAAAATACTAATATCTCACTGCCTGCATTCTTATCTTATCCAACCGTATACAATTATATGTATCAACATTATCAAAACATTTTCTGTGATGAACATGAACTTTTTTGGTACTCCTGATTCAGTAAGAGCTAAAAATGCTCAATGATATGTACATTGCCTTTTCATGTAAAATGGATGATATGAAATGGAATAAAATTTAAAAAAACAAAAAAAACCAACATTCAATTATCTACCGGGTAAAGGACAGTGAGCATAATAACATGTCGTGTCGTGTCAGCTGTGAATCAACTAAGTGACAACTTTCCCTTGTATCTTTAATGTGGTCAGTATTGTTTGATGACTTAATATAAAGTAATCATTGTGATCAAAGACTTATGAGGAGTTTCAATATTGTTTATTAATTGTCCCTAAGGCTGTCTGCAGGTGGGGTATAGTGTTCCACTATTTTGGCGTTATTATTGTCCCCACCTTTGCTAATAATTTCTCAAAATTCATTTGAGAATAAGATTGTTACTTGTTGTTATGTCAATAAACTTGTCCGCTAAATGCGGGCCTTAACAACAAATCATCTTGTTTTCCTTCTCCCCCTAAATGGAACTAGTCAGCCTTAGGTAATCATAAGTTTTGAGGATGAAAACAATTATATGTTATGAAATATCAGAATTTCAGACAGTCCTCCCTTTTTGACGATTTTACCTCAGTGTTTCAGCGAGGGATCAAGCGACTGTCCGACTTCCGCGTTGCTTATGTTGACGGTGTTAGGAGTAACTGCTCCCTGTGTTAAAAGTTCCCTTCATGTCTCATGGAGCAAAAATATTCTATTGTTGGCTGAACATTCTCCGGATAAGATAAAAATATAATCATCGTCATCACCGATTTTGTTAGAATTGTGGTAGATTTGTGGAGTCGAGGAGTATATTTTATATATTGTTATCATAATATGGAGAAACCAATGTGATATGGTTACGTGCAGATGGCGGTCTGAACGCATCTTGAGGCGATTCCGGTTTTAGAAAATATCTGTTTTAAGACGCTTCTACTATAATCCTCTTAAACAGTAGTCTGTTTTCCGAAAATTCACTTTAAATACAACTGTAGACATCGTACAAATGCCATTACTCCCTTGATACGTAAAAGTTTTTACTGAGTCTTACTAAAGCTTGTTGGGACCTTTTCTCTACATGAGAAAATAAACTTGGGACCCGACATTACTTCCAAAGTGCTCTGGTGTATTAAAAACTTTTTAATCCATAGAAATCCATTTGAAATATGCCGAACGTTAAGTACATGCACAAAAGAACCTTGCATATATAATATTATGATTTAACCAACTATGTAGCACTCTCCTCAAAATGATCTAAAATATGACATTAACATGTCACGCTAGATTGCTCTTTTAATATCTCAGACATCTAGCTTGAAACGTATGACCAGGCGACTTGGGCTGTGGCTTGAAAATGACCCGAAATTACAGCGCACAGTGACAAACCCTGCGATTACAGAGCGTTAGAGTTTTAGGAGTGCAATTGGGGTCATGTAGCGAGCTATTTGATTCGTCAGATGTCTCTATAACAAGCAGCTTTTTACAAGTGTTAAAGGAGATCGGATACGAAAGGTATTCAGAAATTGCTTGTTTTTTCCTATTTTTTTAAAGATCATGTCATGTCGTCAAAACACCATGTAACCAGAATATTTGATCAATAACTTTCCTTCCCTTAGTGCACCAGGTGATGAAAATCTCACATTATTCAAATTATCTTTTTAAAGTAAACTTTTGAATACCATTGTTACCTTCTCTGAAAAAGCGTCGCCGTAAAGTCTAAGAAAATTCTTTAAGAAATTTGGTATATTGTTAGACCCAGTTTGGAATGGAATCTTTTGCATATAGGGGGAAGGGACTGCTATATATATCAAGGTTAAGCTGTATTCTTTTACGATACTTGTTAGGTGATAAAGTATAGTGATGGATTGGTGCCTATTGTTACTTTGGTTATTCTGGGTATGCTTATTTGGTTTCAATAGAAAGACTTTTAACTTAGCGCATCTTAGGGTAAGGACCTTTTTCCGCCCCTGTCTCAAAAATCTATTCAGTATTATCTAATGATACTTGGTAAGTGATATAAGGTCTAGTGATAGAGTGGTGGATTTTGTTACTTTGGTTGTTCAGGGTACGCTTATTTGGTTTCATTGGAATTAATAATAGGGGTAAGGAACTTTTCCGCCTCTGTTTCAAAAACCTATTCAGTATTATTTTATAAGACTGGGAATGTGATTAAACCTAGTGATTGAAAGTAACCAGTTTCTACTTTTTTAATTTGAATGTTTTATTTCTTCTGGTGTCCATGGAAACTATTTGAACTTGTTGGAGTGGTGCCTTTTGCTCCTTTAACTCTTCTGAAATTGTTCTTGTTTCTCGTATGCATGAAATTTTAACATATTGTGTGAGGGGTAAAAAAGGGTTAGATGATTTGGTTGAATTGAAAGTTTAGACGGGGGACATCACAGTGCATAAAATGTAAACTCACGGGCAAAAGAAACGCTGGATTGATAACATTCGTCATAATTCGGATCCAAACCTAGAACCATGATTCGATTGCTTCGAAATGCTGGTTTTCCACCTTTTTCAATTAGCGTGCATTAGTGTAAATTGTGCACAGAACCCTTCCTTAGCATAGCATCGATGAGATTGCAGCATAAAATATGCCAAGTTTAACGCCAGAGCAGCGAGAGAGAGCCATTGGGATGTTGCACGCCGGTGCAACTCAGAGCAGAGTTGCAGAAATCATGAACTGTCACAGAACCACAATCGAGAGATTGATGAAACGTCTCAGGGATACTGGCCGGGCATCAGACAGACCACGAAGCGGAAGACCACCAGTAACTACGGCAAACGAAGACCGCTATTTACGTATGCTTTACCTACGTAATAGATTTATTACTGTGACGTCATCAGCAAGAACTGCTTTTCAACATACCGTCAGTAGAAGGACCGTAGCCAGACGTTTCCGCCATTTCGGTATCAGAGCTTATCGACCCCTGAGAGGAATGACGTTGACCCGACAACATCGTCTCAACAGAATGAGGTGGGCGCGTACTGTGATGCAATGGCAGCGACGAAATTGGGACAGAGTTCTCTTCACTGATGAGAGCAAGTTCCAGGTGTTCAGTGCTGACGGCCGAACGCGAGTGTACCGGCGTAGAGGGGAACGTACGTCACGTTGTTGCGTTCAAGAAGTGCAACCCCATGGCGGTGGCAGTGTCATGATTTGGGGTGGTATTTGCGGTGACACCAAGACTGATATTGTGGTTATAAATGGCAACTTGAACGCTAACGGCTATATCAACCAGGTCCTGACCCCAGTCGTATTTCCATTCCTACAGAACAACCCACGAACGGTGCTTCAACAGGATAATGCCACTCCACATACTGCACGTGTAACAAGAGACTATCTTTATGCCAACAACATACACGTTCTCCCGTGGCCAGCCCGATCCCCTGATCTAAATCCCATAGAACACCTCTGGGACCACCTTGGGGGACAGATTCGGCAACGTCACAACCCTCCACACAACAGACAGACATTGACGCAGGCACTGCAAGAGGAATGGCGTCGTATCCCCCCAGTCGTCGTGAGGAGGCTTGTAACGTCTGTACGACGTCGTGTCAGAGCGTGCATAGTTGCTAGAGGTGGACACACTCGTTATTGACAATCAAATGTGGCTGAAAACTGTACATTATATTGATTACTAGAAAACTGACATGATCGAATTCAGGGTTCGAAATCGTCATATAAAGACTGCACTGGTGCAGGTTAAAATCAGTTGGTGCAACTTATGCTAGTTTCCAGATTAATTTATAGTACTCAAACGTTTTTACGACACTGATGATTTACTTCCGCATTTGATAAAAACATATTCTTTCAGAAGTGAATGGAAAATTGGACGAGACAGGTTACATTTTGATGAAACTGATAAGGTGATGTTTTGCTCGATCTGCCGTTAATTTGATAGAAGTGGGAAATCAAATGCATTTCGTTCAGGTTCAAAATGTTTTAGATTACAAGAAATACAAGAAATAAAAATACTCCAGAACAGTGAAATACATAAACGAATGTAGTGAAATTGCTGAAAGTTGTGCTCAAACCTCCTCTACTAGAGTAAATTTAAGTTGCCCCTTGAAAAGTCGATTACCAAAATGCATGAACATCAAACTGATATGTCGTCATCTTCACACATGAATAAAAACAAAACAAACTGACACGTTGTGATCATTTTTTTTATACAGACTCATTTGTAAAGGTGATCACTTTGGTGCAGCCAGAGTGGCTCAGGTGCAGTCTTGTAAAAACAGTCAACTGCACCTGGTGCAGTTCCTGAAAAAAACCGAATTCGACCCCTGGAATTATGCACAATCATACTTCTGCAACAAAAATTACTATTAATTGTCGAAATGGTAATAATGTGAGTACCACATATTTCCAAACTGAAAACGACTGTTTTGACTATCAAATAAAATCATAATTGTTTTGATACTATTTTGTTTGTTTTCTTTAAACCAGAAAAATATGAACCAAGCGTTTCTTTTGCCCATGAGTTTATATATTTCTAGTTATCGGCATTAGTCAATCAAAATTTAACCTTTATTCATTCGTCATCCTTCCACCCATTTATTGATTCACTGATTCATGCATCAGTCCATTCTTTCATCATTCATTCCTCCGTTCGTTCGTTTGTTTGATTGCTTATTTACTTATGTATAATCTATTCATTATCTATCAATTCATGAATTCATGAAAATATATATGAAACATGATAACATCAAAATCGAAATGTAAGTGACAGAATTTGTTTGTTTATTTATTGTTTGTTTGTTTATATAACCATTCACAGAAGAGCTCGAGCCCGGAACCTAAAGCTTCTTCTTATCTTCTAATTCTTAACTCCACTGTAAATCAGTGAGTCAGTTTATTCCCAGAGTGATGCATGGCATCAGGATTTTAGGTATTCAGTTTGGACTTGCTATTGCTAATACAACCATGCAAAATCAGATGTACGAGTTGTGATGACTGTGATGAATTTGTCATTTACGTCATGTTGTACCACCCAAACAAAGCTGCTGGTATATAAAGTACAAATAATACTGGCCCAAGAATAACTCCCTGCTGGACCTTACAGGTCATGAAGGAGTGAGATCATCGACAACTGAATTGACTATCACAGACAGATTGTAACAAACTTATAGATGTGCCTTTTTATTTGACAAGCAGGAGCTTGCAACGATTTTGACATCAAACCGAGATTCAAAAACAAAGAAAATGAGGGCGCCAGGTTTAGCAATATCGGCTTTAGAATCCTGAGCTTACATCCACACCACTATCATTTTGCTCTGTGCTCTGGCAGAAATTCATAACGCATTTAACCTAAATGTGTTTTCAACCTGCTGTTCACTGCTCATTCATGCAGATAACGGTTAAAGAAATGTATGAATGCAGAGTTCAAAAGTATTTAGAATAATCATATTCAACTTGACTTGAAGTAATATTGTAAAGAGTTGAAGAGGGAAAGCCAGGTTTATGAATAGTTGACTTCCTTATTGCAGTGAGCGTGACGTTTCGGTGGTTTTAAGAAATGAAGCAAGTGTGTAGATAACAAGGTAAAGGTATACATTGGTGTAGTTAGCGAGAGTAAATACAATTAACAAGGCCGACGTTAACTAAATGTTGAGAACAATGGATAAACGAATTAAGAGTATATGATGGTGAACAATTGATTTATTGTCTGTTGAAAAATCTTATTTTAATGTGTGTAAGATCTAAGGTTTTAAGTAAGGTAAGTTTTTAAGGTAAGATCATTTGGTGTTGTCAATATTGCGGTTTTTAATTTTTTATATTCTAAAACTTTACCTTTGTAAATCAAACAATTTGTAAAACTTATGAGTTTTTTAAAACTATCATTTCAAAATTATTGTGCATTAATATACGAAACCTTCCTAACTTGCCTTACTTATTTGCAAGAGTAATAGTTATATCTTTCAGCTAGTAAGAACTGTGTGCAGACCTAGAAAGTGCATGTATTCTTTAAAACCCCACCATACAGGTTGTGCATCACGTGATCATGATACAGGACCCGCCTTGGTCCAAAATAACTACCCATGCACAACCAACAATGCATTGGTTTAAATGATATACATATCTATTTATATAGAATTTTAAGAATACTTTCATTAATGTGGAATGCAGCTGAATAAAAGTTTGCGTTTACATATTCAATCAATGTCGCACCACGAGATAAATCTTGCTATATTATGTAATAAAATGAATGACTGTTAACACCTACCTTGATTCTCGCCTGTCGCCTCTCTGTTTTAGCGGGAGTCTCTATCCCTGTCTTTCTTACCGTCTACGGGTAGTCACTGCTGACGGTGTCAGGGGAAACTGTTCCCCGTGTAGAAAAAGTCAAACTCATATCTCGTTAAGCAAGGACATATACATAGTATAAAAGTGCTTGCCACCTGATGTTGCAAATTTCTATAGCCTTAGTTTACCTATGTTTTCTTTGAAAAACCATGATTGAAATGATACTTGCATAAAGCTATGAGCTTTTGAAAATAGGTTAAAACTAGCATTATTCTCATGACCAAATACACTTTGCCCTTTAAAAACTGTATATTGACTTTATTAATGTAATCAACAACATAAAAAATTCCATAAGATATATTCCACTGTTTAATGAATTGTTGCACAACATATCATGCAGATACACTATACCTGAAATAGATCACAAGGGCGTTGTCGCTTCTATTGCTACAGAGTTACCGTGTACATGAATTGTGATTCCAAACTGCCAAGGAAACTTTAAACAAGATTTCATATTTCTAGGGCTTTTGGTTCTAGAGAAGGAGACAGTTTTTGAGTTATTATCCTCAATGTAGTTAAAAGGTGTCACATTGTCATAATTTTTTTTTAATGTTTGAGGCAAGGGTTATATACACAAGATTTTATCGTTTCAGTGCTAAATGTGTAATTCTCTTGTTCGTGGTCATATCATATGGTTCATATGAGTATGAAATATAAATAAAGACGAATGTTCAAATGTTCAAAATGATAGATTAGAATGATAAGTTTCTTCAAGAGAATACTTTTTAAGTTTTGAGGCTGCTGACTATATTTCTCTTGGAAGAAAATATAAATCTCAATTTTTCCTCCCAGTGAGGAATGAACAAATCTTTACAAAGGATTCTCAACTCTCCCTTTTCAGCTCTATTCGAGACGATAATGTCGCAACAGTGGCGGATTCAGGTGTTGGGGTTGGGGGTGGGGGTTGGGGATTTGTTCACCGACAACTATATGAATTGAGTGCTATTCATTCCATTTAATGTACTGATTTGATATTAGTACGTGCTATTTTTTCATTCTCTTCCTGTACACATTAATACCATTTATAATCTACTAGTATTGTGAATGTTTGCCAAAATGGCATTTTTTCATATGTTGATTAAAAGGTTATTTCTAATGGACATTTTAGTTGAAAAATATCTGGTTAATCAAACAATCATTATTAACTATCATATACACGAGGGGAAGTCTATAAATTCACAGAAGTGGATATGAAACAGAAGCTTATTTTTGTGATAGTGATTTTTTATATTTCAATGTTAACTCCCTGCACCTCGATGCAATGTGCGCACTTGTCTTTGCGGTAGAGATTTATTGAATGGCCCCTCAGCAACGCCTCTGTAGCTGCCTTGAGCTGCTCATCATCGCCAAATCTTGTACCACGCAAGTGTGATTTCAAATTGCTAAAACAGATAGAAGTCGCTTGGGGCCAGATTTGGACTATAGGGGGATGATGAAGTTGTTCAAAGACACATTCTAGAAGTGCAGTCTGTGAAATACGTCTCTTGTACACTGGGGCGCTATTAAAACAGAGGTATTTAAGCCTCTTGTTTTGCCTAGAACTGTGTCGTGGGGGAATAGCTCGGGATCTACACATCTTCAAAAAAAAGCAGAGAAGATTCTTTCAGGCAGGGAACAAGACTGTTTATTCTTAAGAAAGTAAATGAATCAGACAAGAAGTAAATCAATCAGACACAACAAGCCATCAAATAATAAATGAAATCATATGTAAGTTACTGTTATTGAATATAAAAATAATGATACCTGAGTTAGAGAGTTGATAAGTATGATTAACATATTTATTATGTAACAGTACAATATGAGAGTAATGGTTCGATAATCAATAAGTATAATGAACATAATTGTATATAACAGTACTAGTATAATGCAATAGCTATAAATGAACAAAGGATGTGAGTATCTCAACAACTTCTAAATGCAGCTCACTAAGTAATAATTATGTGACAAACCGGAGCTTAACAATTTACTTAATATAAATGAACATTACATTCATCTAGATAATACAAATGCATATATCGTCTTAACTTCCATGTTTATATGCCATTAATAAACATTCATTATACACCTAACCCTTATATTAAAATACTTACTTGAATAGTGTTCCTCTTACAACACGTGTGCAATATAAGAAGTATTGTGGTAAAGTAAATAAAACAATAATTACATCTAAAGCCTTAAACAAATATAAAACATGTCCTACTTTATTAATGTAATGATTCTTTACAATTTAATACTATTGAAAATATTAGATATATTACGGTATGGAAGGCTTTGTTTAAACACTTGAGCAAGAGACAACATGAATACAAATTATTGCTAGAATAATGAAGGACCTATTATAATTTTAAGTGTGAATTGTTTTAGAGTTATTACAGTACGGAAGGTACACTGATAATTACATTTAAAGCACTTAAACAAAGGTTAACTCTATTGCCTGTTCTTGCTCGCATAATGGATAGACTCTTATTTCTAGTTTTAGCAAGGTAAAATATTAGACTTACTACGGTACAGGAAGTTATATGATAATCCTATCTTTCATTACGATAATTTATCCAAAGTGTAACAGAGACATTCTAACGTTTACAGAAACCTATACATGATGAACTCTGTTAATATTTGTAAAGACTACCTATATTGAAGACATAAGGGAATATAACAAGCACTGTTTGATTATTTTGTACCAAGATGGATATTTATAATTGCCTGTATCTTTTGAACTATTCTAATACTTTTCTACATCGCCGTGGCATCATAATAATTTGTGTAAATTACGTAATAAGACATTGCTCGAATGTGCACGTTTAGCTAGGAAGAAAACATTAAAGTTTTGTACCCTAGAACATATGCGCTTACAGACAGGGTACCTTGAACGTAAATATATATATAAGCTTCCGGCGCTACATGCCATTTAACATACACAGACGTGTTAAGTAGTATAACATGATACACCACAAAGATATGAATATGAACATTAGAAAACTTGAACATCATCAACACGTTGTACATATATGTGCTTTAGCATCCACGACACCCGACCGAGAATAAGATATACATTTTAACATAATTCTCTTCCTAAATACTTCTACATTTGAAGCAAACTGTATAAACGCTATTTATGATTTAAAACCACCCAATGCATTAGAATTGCCTTACTGAGTTCTGACTAAAAATAACATAAGTTCATTATTGAAGGCAGCAGATTTTAAACAAAGTTTCAACACAAAAAAGCAGAGTGAAGTGACTTACCTTCAAAAACAAGCAGAGAAGATTCTTTCAGGCAGGGAACAAGACTGACGTTAGAACGTTTGGTCTCCCCTTTTATAGCCCTCATTCTCTGTGTGAATTTGAAAATATGTCGTTTCTATCTACCTCTTGATAATGGATAATCTTCATTATGATTACGTTATGTACATTTGATGCGACATTTGCTGTCATCGGCAATCGTTGAGTGCCCGGAATGATAACCAAAGTTTATGCCTGCCATTGACTGTTGAAGTAAACGCTCTTGTTGTTAAAGTGATAAGCTGTTGTTTGTCCAACTGGTCGCTCCGACAGGTTAGTTAATACTTGCCTAATAGCTGGGCTTAGCACCTCGTATCAACTTGTATCGGAGAGAGAGATAAGTGATATCATGCAAGCTGACTCTACACATTAAGACTTCTAACACTAAACTGGGTGAAATAATATAAATTATAACTTTGTAGTGAATAACAAAAATTATGAAAATTTTGAACTAAAATATAGCAATTTTGGCACTGTTATACTATCATGAAGAAGCATAACTCTAGCAGTCAACATTGTCCAAGGCGCTATGACTGCGCTTAAGACAGCTGACAATTTTGCAACAGTAGAATATTGAGGGGCATCTTTTCCATACACATTGGTCATAGGTTTATGTTTCGGCCGCATTCATAACCTCTTCTTTCGTCCGTCAGAAACTTGATAACCGCACAATGTTCAGTTTAGGTACATTCAATGATTTCATTCAACAGGCTGTAAATATCACATAAATTATCGGAACCGGTTGTTGATGATAAAGTCTGTAAACTGTCGTGGACAGATTTTCTAAATAATAATATCATCAATGATATCTTCAGCGGTGTATCAATGCTAACTTCTATGAACTTATTGACCTCCCCTTGTGTTTACCAGGTCGTATAATAACTGCTTATATGCAAAGAAAGTTAACTTTGGTGGCATTCACCTGAAACAATTTCTTATTTATAATGATGATGATGATGATGATGAATATAGATGAATAGTCAAATGGAAAATATGATATTTAAACAGACGACCAAGGAAATAAACTATTCTTAAGACAATTGTATAATTAACAATTGAAAAAACCATAAGATATGAAGATAAATAACATTTTTAATTTTCATCTATTATCACATTCATTTATTATCACCAAAGATAAAAATCATGCAAATCAAATCTAATATTTCAAAGGTAGTTTTCTTCAAATCAAGATCATTGCATCCTATTTTAGTAAAAACAATAATGTTTATAAAGTATTTTTTTAATTCCAAAAGTAAAGCATTGTTTCACCAATAACATAACTTCAAGCTGGGAATGGGATGGGAACTTATCTGCATCTTGTGCAGAGCAAAAATAACGTCATTTCCGCAATCTGGAAACATTGCGGAAACATAACTGAAATTTTATTTTACTGTTAGTTTCAGTTATGTTTCCGCACATTTCCTGTTAATTTCCGCAAGTGTGGAAATGCATAATGACACACTATCCGGAAAGTTTCCGTCCAGTTTCAGTTACCCACTTTCTGTATGGTTTCCACAAATGGAAATTCAATAAATAAAATCCTCATGATTTCCACTGCATTTCCGCAAATAAAAATACTGAACGTTTCCATTGCATTTCCGCAACTATAAATCCTGAATGTTTCCATTGCATTTCCAACTTTGAATCCTATTAATTTCCGCTGAATTTCCGCAAGTTTCATTTTACACCAGAACTTGTTTCTATGAAACTGAAGATTAATCAATAGATAAAACTCGGTAATTTACCTTTACTTAATGCCACCATTTTATCACTGCCGCATTTTACATTAAATGATGTCCAAATATGTAAATCATTGAAATGACAACAGAGCAAAAAAGAACTATCAACAGCTATTTATTAATACAAGTGATCAGAATATGGCATATTCATCCAGATGTCAATGATTCAAAATAACTTTTAAAAAACATCATAAGATTAACAAAATTTACTTTTAGAGAGTGTTGTTATCGAAATATTACAAGATACTTTTTAATATTTTCATTGAAAAGAGTTCAACTTTTAATTATAATGAGTTGGAATTTTTTTATATTCAAGACAATAACACGGTAATTTATTGAAAAGAAAATAGACAAATAAAAAAATCTAATCAGAACATATGTGATAATAATATGTAATAAAGTAATTTAAAACTGTAAATGGGCTTTTCTGGGTCTGGCCCCTGAAGCTTTATTATAGGTCAAGGGTAACCAAATCTTTAAATTATAATACCAACTAGCTAAGGAGTCACTACACATGATTTAGGTTTTCTAGGCTATTTATATCTTGAGAAGAAGATCAAAACAGCTTTTCAGGGTGTCGCCCCATGTTGGGCGTTACAGGTACACAGGATTTCAAATTTCTCGGGTCAATGGTTCTTGAGAAGAAGTCGAAATAAGAAAACTATTTAAAGCTGGGCACAATATCATAACATAAACTCTTCTCGCCTTTTAGGTGAGTTGAACTAAAAATTGACCATGGCTCACATCCCCCTGCAATCGGCTACCTATCAATGAAAAATATAATCAGACCAATCATTATCGCCAAGTTCAATTACATATGCAAGGGCCATAACTCTGGGAATTTTCAAACTCATTCAAGATTGTATGTGCAAAAAACAACTAAAAGTTTCTTTTTTCTTGATGTCAAATTTTCCATTGTGGCATCAGATAAGTCATTTGTGGCATTTTCAAGTAAACACTCATATAAAGATAATGAAATTTTGTAATTGGCATTCATACTAAATTTGAAGTTTCAAAGCCAAATACTTTTTGAGGAATGCTCTGGAAAAGAAATAAGGCAATAAACTATTGCTGTGTTTGGTCACATCAAGACCCCTAAGGTAACATTCATATAAAGTTTGAGCAGTTTGACCAACAATTTAGAAAACATGTCAAACAAAACCATAAGAGCAAAGAGATATCTTGTTAATCATAAATAAGACAAGTCTTGGGAATTTTACAGTTGTAGATTACGCTGAATAGAGTGAAATTCCTTTAGTCAGTTATAAAGGTGATGATGCGGAGCATTTGTGGATGATGATGGTCTTGCTGCGCTCCAAAATTCAGGTTCAATATCACAGTCACCGCTCTCTCCCCATACAGATTCTGTATTATACTGAAATACAGCAACAAATATCATTCCTTTATTAGTATACATTGGTATACACATACATAAAATTTATATATTATTGCACTATGCTGAAAGTGGCCTATACTCTGTAAGTGATTTTCCTTGTTGTCGAATGTCATTATCGATGTCAACAGAGAAAAATATAGTTCAGTCATTCATCATTTAATGTATCAGGCCTTAACCAAAAGTACAGATTCCCAATAAAATTCAGCTTTGACAATTTTTCCGTTTTGAAGAAGTTGAAAATATGAAAATG
Source organism: Phorcus lineatus (assembly GCA_921293015.1). Taxonomy (NCBI): domain Eukaryota; kingdom Metazoa; phylum Mollusca; class Gastropoda; order Trochida; family Trochidae; genus Phorcus; species Phorcus lineatus. The sequence continues at coordinate 11,158,583 of OV121090.1, forward strand.
TTAGACACCCATAATTATAAGGTTATCTTGTCAAATGAAGTTGTCAAATTAAGTTGTCAACTGAAAATTACAAATTATTAAAAACAGATTAAACTCTTAGAATTTTGACACTTTTATTATAGAGCTGAAAAGTTAGTTGATATAAATGTACCCAATATTTATCAAAAAACTCAGATAGCATTCTTCTCAGATATCATTGTTTGCAAGCATCATTCAATCCTCACCTTTCAGACTTGATGAAATAAAGGTTCTATAAATCTTTAACAATATTTATGTCAAAATTTTTTTAATTCTTACTTTGCTCAATTCACTGGAGAATGATTCATCTCAAGATGTTTATTGTTGCAATGGTTCATCATGAGTTTGACTTGCAAGACTTCTCAACCTATAAATCTGAAAAAATATCCCATCATGGAGTATTTATATGAATAGGGAAAAAAAGAAAAGAGAAATAAATCCATTTCATAACATATAGAAAATACTAAAGGAAGTCAAACTTTATACCTCCTTTTCTTTACAGAAATCTAAACAAAACTTAAATTTCAATTACATATGTGATAACAATGCGATTATGTAGTCAGGAGACAGACAGTTACTAAATCACCATTTAACAAACACATTCGGCATTAAAGAATAACGATATTTAAGGTTTCAGGCCTTAGGAAATTGTTTTTTTTAGTGTTTTCAAATTAATATCATTGCATCATATCTTGGCCAATAATAATAACGTTTATAGAGTATTTTTTTAAATTCCAAAGTAAAGCATTGTATCACCAATAACATAACTTTAAGCTGGGAATGGGATAGGAACTAATCTGCATCTTGTGATGCGTAAAATATTCCTGTGCAAGATTTCCAACAATTTCGTATTTGTAAAAACGTTTGCATTAAGACCGGGATCAAAGATCCCACTTCAAATACCTCTTTTGTATGATATTAAAATGTTGTTGTTTGAAAACCTATATCCTAGAACGTTTGAGTTCCTGAAATGCTCCATAAACACAGAGGCATGAGCGACCTTCTGTCAACCCTGAGACAATAATCGAAATGGGTGAAAGAAGCGTTTGTAAAATGTGTGCTTAATGGTCATGTATCAAAGGATAATTAGAAATGAAAATACATTAAAAGAAAAATTTCTGCATTCAAATTAACGAAAAACTTTACAAGTTTTAGACAAAATATCGTCTGTTGCTAGAGTCGTTTTTTAGATTGTTCCAATTTATTTCCCCCATTTCAGTTCATGTGACTAGTGCTAAAAAGTAAATAAGCATTTCTAGCAACTGCTATATGATCATTATGTTTACATTGTATATCGCCGTTTTGTAGTATTTTTGTTATCATTAACTCCATTTTTGAGAGTGTAAAAAGTTTATTCAAAAGAATTACATATCAAGTCATTTCAAAGAAATAGTCATGTGAGGAAACAAAGCCAATTATCATGTTCTTTAACCAAAGAATAATTTCTTAATTTTTCAATTTATGATTTTATCAAAATATATAGAAAAGCGACCTCTATTTACAAATAATTCAGTGACCGTTACTGTGTTAGAAAGGGCAATCTTACGGTGCTGCAAATGATAATACCCAGTGTAACATAAAATATATAAGGGACCGGTCATTTATTACAGGGGGGTGGGGGTGGGCCGGAGGGTTTTCACTGTGGATTGTCTATAAAAATGTGGCCCTCCCCAACTCGTCGCAATTTTGTTCATGACCCTTCCAATTTAAGCGTATTTTTTTCATGACCCTCCCCCAAATCATATCTATGAAAGTTCTTGAAATTGGTCTTTTGAAGATTTATGGTCGGTTCTACATTCAAGTTTTTGGGGGATATTTCCAAAAGAGAAACTTCTTTAAGTAACGCTTAAAATAATGTTGAAAAAAACAACAGATTTACCCTTCCATTGATGGCTTTAACATGATATCTGATAATGGTCTATAGTGTTTTAAAATCAGTTTTCTTATAACTTTTTTTTTACATCAACTGTATATCAAAATAGAATTTGAATACTGTTGCTTATAATGCACACATATGTTTAACATAGTTTAAATTCTATCTTTCATGTTATCTTACTTTTAATGCTCATGTTTTTCTTATTTTTAAAATTCAAATCACAATGTCTTTTTAGTATTAGTATTTAGTAAACTACAAAATAGGTTAGCACTGAGGAAGAGAAGGATTTTTTTTATGGATGATCAACTTCTTTATTGAATTTACTTTCAACAGAGATAAATAGAGCTAGTTGCACTAGTTAAAAATTCCATCAAAATACATAGCTTGCCCACATTATTCCACTGAAAACTTGAAACAATGATTTCATAAATTAATAAAACCATGGAAGGACCAGGTGGGGAGATCAGCTTTTGATATAATGATTTCTTTTAAATAAAAAAAAAGATTCAAAATCTATCTACAAACACTTTCAGAGTATAGGACCAAACAATGTAAAATGTCAAATCTTTACTTTATAGGAATTAAATTATCAAATTTCATAACATTTAACTGTTTGTATATGAGTTTGATTAAAACAAATTTAACGTCTACATGAAGTTTGTAGCACAAGAAATCTATAGAATTTTGAAGGTACATAACATAAGGATAATAAAGGCACATCTAGGTTTCACAGAAATTACATATGTTACATGTTACATAATATTTAAACAATAAAGTGTAAAACCAAAAAAGTATGGAAGCTTAAGTATGAATATAGCAAATGTTCCCAATTTTTGGAATATCAGCATTGGAATTTATATTTCTAAATAAACATCTAGATATTTTTCATAAGTGTGGCTATATTAACAAATTTGCACCAATCAAGCCATCTGCTAAAGTGTTACGGTTTCATAACTTTGTATCATTGAGAATGATAAATATAATCATTCAGATATTAATAATTTGACTAGCTGTTTTAACTTTATGAGTCTATTAGTTATCAAACATGCATCTTTGTTGTATAAAATATAGCAAACACCTGTTAACTGCTTGTATAAACTCTCAGTCCAACAGAACTACTTTTCTACTTTTTGTTCTGCAAGAATAAAGAACAATGAATTGAGCAGTGAATTCATGGTGATCTTTTTATATAAGCATGTGTTTTTAAGAATATAAACTAGTCTTGCTCATATTCTGGAATTTTTTTTTCCCATTTGATAAGGCTTTATGATAATGTTTCAGCCCCACTTTCAACTGCTAAAGAAGGATGGTTTTTAACTGTCTATTTCAAAATGACCCTCCCCAACCTTTCGTACTTTTTTTCATGACCCTCCCCTTGTGGCTGTATATTTTGTTCTGACCCTCCCCTGAAAACCCCCGGCCCACCCCCTCTCCCCCCCTGTAATAAATGACCGGTCCCTAATGAAACACATGTCAGTGTAAAAGTTCAGTGTTTTGACACTTGTACAGATATGTCGTTCAAATTAAAAAAAATGATTCAATATTGTTACGATAGCTTATTGAGAGCTTTTAAGGTACTCAAGTTAATCAGAGTGCTCTCCCTTGCACTTCCTATGTATGGTGGCTACCTCAATACACGTCACCTTGAACAGTCAATATCGTTTGTTATTCTACTCGGTATCTGGGACCAACGGATATCGAAACATGGTGTCAGAAGTCTCAACTCATGTCCTAGAACGTGGAGGTATCTCAAATATGAATCCTTAAATTGTGTATTCTCAAATATTGTCGCTCAATGTCTCGAAGTGACGCTCACATGGTTTCTCACTCGCCCGCCATTACGTCTCAAATTTCTCAAAGTCAATCTTCACAAACAGACACTATTGCATGAACTCTAAAACATATATATATATGTGCTCAAGTGACTCTCAAAACGTTTTTGATTGATGTTTTATGAAGATACTTTGTGAATGCAACAACTCGATTGTATGACAACCGTCACACCTCCAATCTCAAAATCTACAAGAATTACCGTAAAACCTCTAATAGACTGCTGAAATCTCGAGTGAGAGTCTTGTTGTACATGCGCAATTTGATATTCGAGTCTTCAAGTTTGGAGTTTGCAGGTAAGTCAGACTTGGAGATAACGTTACAGGTTGCTCCACAGTCCACCTGAAACTTCTTGAGAGAGCCATCCACTTTGAGGTGAGTGAAGATTTTGTCTTTGTAATCATCTATACTGTTGACTGATTCCACCATATCTAGAGTCATTACATCTTCATCTGATGTGTCACTGAGTTGTTTTACCTGTTTAGATTTTCTTTTTGAAGATGATTTCATTCTGCACTGTTTGGCAAAGTGAGACATCTTGCCGCAGTTGAGACATTTTTTCCCTAAAGCTGGACAAGAATCCCTGTCGCGAGCATGTTTGGTACCACAGTACTTGCAGTAAAATTTTAGATGTTCAGGTTGAGGTTTCTTTGATTTCTGTTTTGTGACATGTTTTTGAGCATAATGGATTTCTTCTTTTCCAGACATGGCACGAAGTTGTGCAGAAGTTGATACTGAAGCTCTTATTATATCGAGACACTTTTTCAGAGACAGAGATGATTCCTTTAAAAGTTTCCTTCTTACAGCATTATCCTTGATGCCGCATACAATCCGGTCACGAATTAGTTCATCATGTAAATCTCTGAAATCACATGACTGAGCAAGAGATCTTAGTTGAGTAGCATACGTGTCAATGTTCTCATGATCCTTTTGACTGCGGTTGTTGAAAATGTAACGTTCATAAATCACATTTGTCTCGCCTAAACAGTGTCTTTCCATCAAATTGAGAATAGAGTCCATGTTTTGTTTTGCTTCAGCATCTGGAAATGGTAAACCATTGTAGATTTCTAGTGCATCAGTACCTACACATGTAATAAAGGTTGCTACACGATACTTGTGGTCCTGTTCTCTTGTTCTTGCCACAATTTCAAACGAATCCCACAATTGTTTCCATCTTTTCCAATTTGTGCATAAACTTCCTTTCACTTCTAACTTTGGAGGTAGTGGAACATTACTGTGAAAGACTGGCACATTTTGCATATTTTGAGAGTTCGGTGGGGAGGGATTTTCTTCACCATCAGACATTTTTTGAGAAGGCTTAATTCATACAAAAACAGTTGATTTTGAGTTCATTTCTATTATTGAGAGTTAATCTGGAAAGTACTAATGTATTATTTCAGTCGATTTTCGTGTCACTCAATCAAGACGTTGAAAAACACTATTTTCCTACTGCAGAGGGAGTAACTACTCTCAAGCTTACCAACCCTGTAAACTCTAAAACTTACCATGTGAAGTTTGTTGTTGTACCAGACAAACAAATACCATTGATTGGATGTCGAAATGCTCAAAATATGGACTTCCTTAAGGTTATGTATGAAAACATTCTCCAGACTACAGTGATTGAAAACTGTATTTCAAAAACAGAAATACTCTAAAAGTACCAAGATGTGTTCGATGGTGCAAACATAGGACTCCTTGAAGGGGAACAGAAACTCGAAATTGATCCCTCAATCACTCCAGTGAAGCAAGCTCTACGAAGGATGCCACACTCCATCAAACAGAAGTTACAAGAGGAACTTCAAGATCTTGAACAAAAGGGTGTCATTCAGCAAGTTGATGTGCCAACAGATTGGGTTTCAAGCCTAGTTCTCGTAAAGAAGCCCTCAGGTCGATTAAGGATATGCATTGACCCGAAACCTCTCAACACTGCTCTAAAGAGGAGTCACTATCCCTTACCAGTAATTGATGACCTTCTTCCTGATATCTCCAAGGCAAAGGTTTTCTCTAAATGTGACCTGCGGCATGGCTTCTGGCACGTTGCACTTGACGAAGACTCTAGCTTTCTTACGACATTCGGAACTGCATTTGGTCGGTACCGCTGGCTCCGACTTCCCTTTGGAATCTCTCCTGCCCCTGAGATCTTTCAGTATCGCATAGATCAGGCTCTCCATGATCTTGAAGGGACTTTCAGAATCACTGATGACATTCTTGTAATTGGTGAAGGTGACACTCTAGAGGATGCTGTACGCAACAATGATGAACGTCTCATCAAGCTGTTGGAACGATGTCGCTCCAAGAACATCCGTCTCAACCCAGACAAACTTGAGCTTCGCACAAAGGAAGTTGCCTACATAGGACATCTCTTGTCTGCAGATGGATTGAAACCAGATCCTCGCAAGATTCAAGCCATAATTGACATGCCGCAACCGACTGACGTTCAAGGAATACAAAGACTACTTGGCATGGTCAATTACCTCTCAAAATTCTTGAAGGGACTCTCTGATTTGTGTGAACCACTGCGTCAACTCACAAGGAAAGATTCTGATTGGGATTGGAATCATGAACACAACACAGCCTTCAACAAGCTCAAGGAAGCTCTCACCCAAACTCCAGTACTGAAGTACTATGACAGCGAAGAAGACGTTACACTGCAATGTGATGCTTCAGACACTGGACTTGGAGCAACCCTCCTCCAAAAAGGCCACCCATTGCATATGGTAGCAGAGCCCTAACTCAGACAGAAAAAAACTATGCGCAGATAGAAAAGGAATTGCTCAGCATAGTTTACGGCTTTGCAAAGTTCCATCAGTATGTCTATGGGCGCAAAGTAACTGTTGAAAGTCATCACAAACCCCTCGTGAACATTCAGCACAAGCCTCTACTATCAGCTCCCAAGAGACTCCAGAGAATACTTCTAGCACTTCAAAACTATGACTTTGAAATCATCTACAAACGAGGCAAGGAAATGTATCTCGCTGACACACTGTCATATCATCAATTATTGTATATATCGAAAGTACATATTATGTACTTTACATTCATGTATCTATTTTTATCATTCATGTCTTTATTCGCCGACTGTGGCTATTTTTATATGTTCATATGTCATTTTCATGCTCCATTTATCAGCCTTATTACATGTAGTATTTATATGCCAATACTCATGATATAGATATTTATATCTTCTTGTAGAAGAGTTTGCGCCCTTTACAATAAGCCATTGTAGGGCTCCATACCTTTTATATTAATGGAGCTAGGGATAATTTAGTTTCACAAAGAAACACAGTTTAAGATATTCTTACGCTAGGCTAACCCTTCGGTTCTTCGAGTAAAGCCATGGTCTCTTCGACGTCCGCACGGGCAATGTAAATACCGAGCTAAGCTCTGGTACCAGTAGTCTTGGCTTGAACCTCGCGGGGAAAGGTCACGGGTAACCTGGGACGTTGGAGGTGAATTGGTGAGATTGATATTCCTTAGTTTCTCTGTACCTGTCTGGAGTATGTGATCACTTCCTTTAAGAACTTACAGTTTTAACCTTACCTTTCCCTCCCATTATTTGATAAGTTCTACTATACCTTTTCTAGTGTTCTTATTCATTTACTCACTCAAGTAGTGATTAGGGATAATCTAAAGTACTGTGTGCTTGATATTTTTATATATCCCTATTGTTAGGTCACCCGTGCCCCTTGTATATTCGCCAAAGTTATTCTTTGTTACGGTTGTGAAATCTGGGGTCACGAATCACTAGAAATTATTGAAAAAGTTCATTTGAAGTTTCTAAAACTGATCTGTAATCTTAAAGTATCCACCCCAAACTACATGGTGTATGGGGAATTGGGAAGATATCCTCTGAGAATTAAAATTATAAAGCGATTGGTTAAATTTTGGCATTCCCTAGCTGTACCTAAAACCATAAATGCTAAACTTTCCCACACCTTGTACAACTTTGTTTCTGTGAAAAAACAACTCTATGATTATAATGACAAGTGGTTAAATGTTGTAGAACACACGTTGAATCATGTTGGTTTAAGTAATGTTCTCAAGAACCCGGAATCATTTAACACCGAATGGCTAGCCTCAAAGGTAGAATCTGTCCTAAAAGATCACTTTTTTCAGAGTTGGTGCTCATTAATAAATGATAGTCCTAAAGCACTTTATTACAAGATTATAAAAGATTCCATTGCATTTGAATGTTATTTCTTTCTTCCGACAAATGTTTTTATCCCAATACTGAAATTTAGAACAACTAACCACTTTCTACCTATTGAGACTGGTCGGTGGGAGGGCATTATTAGAGAAAATAGAATTTGTAAGTTGTGCGACTCCCCAGCATTGGGGGATGAACTTCACTATTTATTGAGATGTAATTACTTTAAGGTAGCAAGACAGAAATATATTCCTCCCAAATACCTTAAATGGAGGAATCTTACGTCCTTCAAACATTTAATGTGCTCAAAGAAAACATCAGAAATGAAAAAACTATCACTGTTTATTAAGTATATATTTACACATTTTAAAAGTTAATTTGCCCCATCTTGCGATTGTATATATGTAATTTGATGACTTTGTACTCTTGTACCACCGCTGGGTGGTTGTTGGAGAAATAAAGAAGAAGTATGTATGCCATCTCGTTAAGACGGCCATTAGCTTATCGTGTTATTACAACGTCTGGGGGTACGCAAGAGTGATTCCCTACAGTTTGTCTATTTGTTTATTTCATGGGTTGTTGACTTCCTTAATTAGTTGTTAACTCCTGTTGAGTGGATTACGGGTAGCCTGTCGCTGTACCCGGTTATCGTCTTGTGTTGACTGCAAATAAATCACTTGATTCACGGATTGGCTTCTCTTTAGTTATTTATTGGCTAGTTTATTTTATTTTATTAATTTTCTGTCGGAAAACGGGTCTCACCTGAGTTTAGATATCGTTACACCGTGACAGGAGTTAATTGGGGGCTCTCGTCCGGGATTATTCTATTCTAGTTGATAGATTTGGTCTTATTGTTCTTTGACCGCCTGGTTTTTTATTTTGTAGCCATTGTTTAGAGAGTTGTCCAGTTGTAGTGAGGTGATTAGTTTTGCATCATGGCTGATTCCGGTAAGCCATCGGTAGCGCAGATTAAGCGTATGTCGAAGGACCAGTTGTTTAAGCTATCAGATGAGTATGGGATATCTTTATGATGCGTTATGGTCAGACGAGGAGGAAATTTCTCTAATGGAGGATAATGCCGGTAGTGATAGCTCAGAGGTTGTTTCTTACTCAGAGAGGGTAGAGTTAAGGAAGCTAGAGTTAGAGGCTAAGAGGATGGAGATGGAGATGCAGGAAAGGCAAGAGATTAGAAAATTAGAGGCAGAACAGGAGGCTAAAAGGTTAGAGGCAGAACAGGAGGCTAAAAGGTTAGAGGCAGAACAGGAGGCTAAAAGGTTAGAGGCAGAACAGGAGGCTAAAAGGTTAGAGTCCGAACAGGAAGGTAGACGGCTAGAGGCAGCGGAGCGACAACGGGCTCAGGAGCACGAGTTCCGTCTCCGAGAGCTTGAGTTACGACAGGCTAGCGCTCCAGCTACTTCTTCTTTTAAGATTAACGAGTGTTATAGGTCGCTTCCAAATTTTGATGAGGTTGAGGTAGAAGGTTTCTTCAAGCAGTTTGAAAGGATAGCTTTAGAGTTGGAATGGCCTAGAGAGTTTTGGCATATTTTAGTTCAGTCCAAGTTCCGAGGCAAGGCTACGGTAGCATTCAATGCGCTGAGTGACGAACAGGCTAAGGATTGTCAGCAGGTTAAAGCTTCTATTCTTCGTGCCTATGAAATAACCAGTGAAGCGTATCGTCAGCAGTTTCGTTCGGTTAAAAAACTAGAGTCTGAAACTTATGCTGAGTTTATCTCTAAGAAAGGGGTTATTTTTGACAAGTGGTTAAGGTCCGAGTCTGCCAAGGAGTTGTCTGAACTTAGAGAGTTGATGTTGTTAGAGGAGGTGAAGAATCATATGCCTCCTGGTCTAAGATTATTGTTGTCAGAGCAGAGAGTTCGCAGTTTGGCTACAGCAGGTGAGGTCGCAGACAACTATGTTCTGGCTCACAAGGATACTGCTCATTTCAAGAGTTCTCACTCCAAGTCTAGTGTTCCGGCTGGTAGTCATGGTAACCCTAGTGGAAAGGTTAGTTCAAGTTCTAGCCAAGTTGGTCAGGGTAGGCCTAGGTGTAGTTATTGTTCCATGACGAATCATACATCTGAGACTTGCTTTCAGCGCAAGAGGGATAGTGCTTCAGCTATAGGTCTTGTTAAGGTATCTCGGTCTTCCTCAGTTCCTGACAAGTATATACATTCTGGTTCAGTTTCTGTAAGCAAGCATGGCCAGTCTATTCCGGTGTCAGTTTATAGGGATACAGGTTCTTTCCAGACGCTTGCCGTGTCTTCGGTTTTGACTAATCCAATTAGGTCGGCTACTGGTGATCATGTAGTTGTTAGTTGGATAGGTGAGAAGGCTTTGTCTGTTCCCTTGCATAAGGTATGGCTCAATAGCGAGTTTATCTCAGGTGAAGTTATTGTTGGTGTTGTTAATGATTTGCCAATCACCGGAGTTGATGTGTTGCTTGGTAATGATTTGGCTTCTAGTTGTTGTCCTGTGGATTGTAGCTTAGGCAAAGATAAGCTCAGACAGGTAATTACTTCAGTGTCTATCTCTCAGACGACGGCTAATGATCGTTTTGAAGGGTGCGCACGTTTAGGACATTTCAAGGCAGGCGATCAGGTTCTTTTATACCTCCCCGTCCCCAAGTCCTCTCTTAAGGTCAAGTATGGCCCATATATGGTTAGGCGTAGGGTTAGCGAGGATAAATACGTGATCAGTACTCCAGATCGAAAGAGAAAATCTAGGTTTTGTTTCGCCAGTCAACTGAGAGCGTTCCCAGCGAGACCTACTGTTCCCCTCGCCAACCCGCACCCACACTACGCCAACCAGATTCAGCTGCGGGACTTGCCGAATGGACCAGCGTCCATTCCTGCAGAGAGGAGCCAGGAGAGCTCCCGTCCCGGAACCAACGCCAGTGTTCCGAGGCTTCCTTGGAGACGACGGACACCTCGACATCCTCGTCCTCCGTACAGCCGTCCTCACGTTCGAGGCCAGCGACTTCTCGCACTCACCCAACCGAGACGGCCAGACTGGACCCACGAGAAGAAAAGGACCGACAGCGCACCTATGCCGAGACCATCGCGGAAGCCTGTCGGCCTACTTCAAAGAGAGAGTCCCTACGAGACGACCAGATGGCCCCACTCGCTACCGCGTGAGACAGCACACCTGGCGCCAAGCCGGCGCCATCAAAGCCCTTCGGTGACTCCTGTGGAGTCACTCAGCCGCGACGACGGACTCTTTATGAGGCAGGACCACGAGACGTGAGGGGATTACGCAATCCCTGAACGAGACGTGTACGGACTATACCCACCGATGACTTTCTTCTGCTCCGCTAGGGACAACTTCTGAGCCGCGAATACACACAAGATCCTCTTGGACTTCGCGGCGCTACAGATGATTCATACCCGGCGGACGGGTCACGTGGGAGATTACCGTGCACTCTCGGGACACTGCCTTGTGGATTAATCCTGTATTATTGTCGATATGTACATGTCAATTTCTCAGATATTTTCACATGTTTTAATGTGCAAATCTCTTCTTTTTAAGGGGGGAGGTGTCACGCAGTTCGAGCGTGCGACCTAATTCTCGCCTCTCCTCTAATGTACTTTCATGAAATATCATCAATTATTGTATATATCGAAAGTACATATTATGTACTTTACATTCATGTATCTATTTTTATCATTCATGTCTTTATTCGCCGACTGTGGCTATTTTTATATGTTCATATGTCATTTTCATGCTCCATTTATCAGCCTTATTACATGTAGTATTTATATGCCAATACTCATGATATAGATATTTATATCTTCTTGTAGAAGAGTTTGCGCCCTTTACAATAAGCCATTGTAGGGCTCCATACCTTTTATATTAATGGAGCTAGGGATAATTTAGTTTCACAAAGAAACACAGTTTAAGATATTCTTACGCTAGGCTAACCCTTCGGTTCTTCGAGTAAAGCCATGGTCTCTTCGACGTCCGCACGGGCAATGTAAATACCGAGCTAAGCTCTGGTACCAGTAGTCTTGGCTTGAACCTCGCGGGGAAAGGTCACGGGTGACCTGGGACGTTGGAGGTGAATTGGTGAGATTGATATTCCTTAGTTTCTCTGTACCTTTCTGGAGTATGTGATCACAACCTTTAAGAACTTACAGTTTTAACCTTACCTTTCCCTCCCATTATTTGATAAGTTCTACTATACCTTTTCTAGTGTTCTTATTCATTTACTCACTCAAGTAGTGATTAGGGATAATCTAAAGTACTGTGTGCTTGATATTTTTATATATCCCTATTGTTAGGTCACCCGTCCCCCGTGCCCCTTGTATATTCGCCAAAGTGTTGATTTGTCGTATGTATGCTATCTCGTTAAGACGGCCATTAGCTTATCGTGTTATTACAACGTCTGGGGGTACGCAAGAGTGATTCCCTACAGTTTGTCTATTTGTTTATTTCATGGGTTGTTGACTTCCTTAATTAGTTGTTAACTCCTGTTGAGTGGATTACGGGTAGCCTGTCGCTGTACCCGGTTATCGTCTTGTGTTGACTGCAAATAAATCACTTGATTCACGGATTGGCTTCTCTTTAGTTATTTATTGGCTAGTTTATTTTATTTTATTAATTTTCTGTCGGATAACGGGTCTCACCTGAGTTTAGATATCGTTACACCGTGACAATAATGTCTGAGTCTAGCTACAAGTAACGTCATTCAAGATTCCCAAACACCTCATCTCTGTAAAATGTCACTCTGTCGATACCATGCACCGCATCGTCAAGACAGCATAGCTTCCTCTACAGAATATAGTTCAATTTCAATCGTTGTCTCGTAGAATGGAAATAAACATACAGCCTTGGGAATAAAGAAGCAGAAAACATATTTATAATAGTTCTTAATTATTCATTTAAAGCCTCACACTACGTGTTTGAATTTAAATAAAAATTAGAGCAATTATAATTTCTTTATATGCCTCTGATTTCCAAACACAGTTTGTTATTCTTTGAAACTTTAAATTTCATATGTTGATCTTTTTCAGGACAAAACGATAGAAACTTTTGGTCATATAAACATGAAGTATTCTATATTTGAAGTTTTTAGAAATGGTACATCTTCGTATAACTGCTGAGGCAGTCTTCCAAGACTTCCTCTTTGAACTTCACACAGTGTTTCACCTTCACATGCTTTTTTGTCTTAGTGGTAGACAGTAACTTATTTATGTGACCAAATGTCATAACCAAACTGTGATTATTGCAAATAAGTTGATATTGCGAAAGATCTATGCTAGTTATGAATTGGTTATGATTGACTTTTTTGTTTGTACTGTTATGACGCTTCATTCAAAACAAGTTTCAAGTCTGTAGGTGCATTCTGAAAAATTACCCCATGTTAAGTTTGGTCAAAAGATTTGACCCGATTTTGATCTTTAATTGTGAACGATCGATGTTTTAACAGTCTCGTCAAGTCCATTTACAGGTCTTACATTCCTGAAAAAAGGTGCAGATATGAGTCTAACGTTTTGAGTTATCGCCCCTTGAACATCGCCCCTTGTCACACCCGACTTTGATGGCTTGCTGAGAAAATAATATTAATGTTGGGACCTTGTATTTTAGGAATTCAAAACTACAATGCTTTAGCTACATTAAGTGTTAATTTCAGCTCTCTACTTTAAGTATCGTCAAAGAAGAAGATTGTCAAAGGTGCATGGGGTCCATAAATTTAAAAAAGTAAATAAGAAAGCAATATGGCGGCGAAGCTATGCATGCTACGAATTCGCCATATATGAAAAACGATTTTTAAATCCGACTCCAACTTTGCCCTCTAGTTATTATGTGTTTTTCGGTCAACATATAACATTTTAGAAAAACAAAACGTTGTTCATGATAGAAAACAGGATGATCATATTTCATCCCTTTCAAGGCATTGATATTCTTAAATTTTCAAATAGATTTCTTAATGTTTTTTGACACTTACCAGTCTTTATGGTGTTATTTCCTAATGATGCACCTTGTCTTGATACGATTTCAGGAAATCTTTAAAACGCTCTCAATCAGTTATCAAATTCCATATTTAACGTGCCACACTCCATGCCATTTCACAACTAGCGTCTATCTCCGACTGCATTTCTTACTAAATACGCATTCAGTGTATTCATAGACCAACGGTGTGAGAACCTGCTTGCTGATCTTAATCTACTGAAGCTTGCCATAGATAACATGATATTGAAACGTCGTGTTGGTACACTAGCGTTGACATTTGAGATATAATCAATAAAGTTTCATGGAGTTTGAAATATTTTACTTTCAACTAAGGGTGAGCGACGACGTATTTTGAGTTGTTCTTTTATCACTTTGCAAATGTTACATTCATATTTTTGCAGTTACTATAAAAAAAACCTTAATAGCTCATTATTCTATACTCAAGAGATGACATCTACGAAAACAGTCATAAGAGTCGCCCCAACTAAAATGTTGGCCACAACATAACATAATATTGATTTTTCAAGCAAGCTATTTCATCGGTGAATAATCATTTCCTCAATAATAATTCATATAATCAACACTGTTAAAAAAATTAAGTTGATGTAAGGAGCACTGAATGTAAGTAATGAAGCTGTTTGTTTTTACGAGATTAATTTGTGGACAGCAGTGGTCTTTATGTAAGTAGGCATTTATTTCTCAAATATTAATATGAAAAATGTTAAAAATATAAAACATAAGTATCATTCACAAATACTATTGACAATTTTGGTCTTGTCAATAGTGATATTTGTTTGTCATTCACAGCAATATGAAAATCAAAAGCTTCGGTGCAAAATCTAAATGCAATAAAACAATATCTTGAAATAAAGTAAAAATATTTATGAACGACAATTTTTTATTCTCAATTTTGTGACATTTCGATACACAGGTACATACAGTTTTGTACAGCTATTCACCTTGGGTATCGTTTGACAATCAAGTTGTCAATAAACTTTCGTTTAGTGAAGTCTGATTCGTATTTGGGTAAGATTGTTGATTTGGTGTCTGGGGTTTGCGTGCATGTGGTCACAGATAACTGATAAAGAAGTTGTCGTCAATGAATATTTGTACTAATTTGTTTCCAACTTCTTAATATTCACTCAAATAAGAAAATATTTTAGAGAAAGAAAAAACCCAGAAGAAATGGAATGTAACAATAATCATTATACTGATTTTGTAACTTTAGCGCTTGCGTAATGTTGTGTTGTGAATACCGTCTTAGTATGTTTGTTCTTTTGATAAATCATCCTACTGATGCCTGTTCGGACATGGTCTGATATTCATACATGAGCCTTTTCAATACAGATACTTACTGTTTCTAGGAACTATTTAAGCACTTAATTCTTCTTGGGGGTTGTGCAAAAAGATAAGCAGTTTGTTAAAGTTGAACATTAGCCAACAAAATTAAACAGCTTTTGAGCGACTTGCATGTCTACGTTGACTGGCACACGTGCCTGTTGTTTTTGTTGTGATAACCATTACACTATGTCATAATCATAACTACTTTGCAACGTACATTATATTATAACATTTTATATCAGGTATATGTAACATATATTGTTTTAGAGAAAAGCAAAACATAAGTCATTATTTCAGAATTAATTACATGAAATTTGATTGTAAATTTTTACTCCTTCATTAGAAGGAATGTCTCATTTTACCTAATGAGGGATAGAGCATTTATAGAGATTATTACCCGAGGAAGTGTGTCATATGACTTTTACGAAATGAGTGCGAATTTTTGTATTACCCGAGCGAGAATGAGGGTTATACGCAAGTTCGCACGAGTTTCGTAAAAGTCATATGACACAATTCCGAGGGTTGTAATTTCTTTATTACCGATTCTATTTCATTTAAACACATGGAAAGCGGTCTGCTTTCTTTGCGGTGGCCCGCTTCAGTGACGTCATGAACAATGGTTTGATGACGTCACAGACGACAAAATACGGTGACTCGCGCTGAAACAATCGTTGCTAGGCAAAAGTGATATGTGCACATGTGCTCATATTGAAAATATGTCATCACTTATGATTAACCATATGGGTAATAAACATGTATACTATTAAAAACCCAACAAGCGTATTTGCATTTTTTTAAAAGAATTTATTGCTTTATGTTATGAGCAAAAATATAATTCTATTTTAAAGGTAAGAATTATGTTAGCAGTTATGTCACGTAAGAGATATGTTAGCAATGAGAATGAATAGAGGTGTGATTACTTGTATTCCTAAAACCATCAATATTCAACAACTTTAAAAACCTTAAGATACTTATTTTACTCTTAAACTCTGTGTATAAGATGATAAACTCATGTTTACCTACAAGAATAAAGAAAACTTTACCATTTATCATTCATGACAACCAAACAGGTTTTATGAATTGATAGATGGCAACACCAGACTACGCTATGATATAATGTTAGAAAAGCAGCAAACAAATAAACTGCTGGTGGATTTTAAAAAAACTTTTCACACTATTTCATCACGCTCATACTTAAAGAAATTGGCTTTGGACCTAATTTAAGACCTTTGATCTCAATGTTGTCAAATAATGCCAGCTCCTTTTCAATAAAACGCTTACAAATGTCTTCACCTATATCAATTTTGCGTTTGGTATGTGCATATACTTCATCTCACTTCAAAGCTACGTTATGACCCTGAAGCCCCACCTGCTGCCTCCTACTACATGTCGGTAATGTTTGTAAGACATTTTGATGACAGTTGACTAACCTTCTTACTTATATTATATATATATATATATATATATATATATATATATTATGGTGATATTCATCCTCACCCAGGCCTATCTCTTCGTAGTACTCACTAAAACATACGTAGTTGTAGGGACAAAACTGATTTACTAGTAGCTGAGTATTGTAACTACAATTTCAGTTGTTTATCCAAGATTTGGTTTCGTCATGTCAAGCTCTTATCCGATTTTATGAACGATGGCCATAAATCAAATATAAATCTGTATTAGCTGGTGTTTCTCAAGGTTCTGTTTTGGAACCACTGGTACATTCTGCATAATAAAGTACAAATGAATGCAAAGCCATTAAACCTTAAATTAAACTCTTACATGACTTTAATAGATCTCTCCTGTTCATTAGATCCTGTAGAAACTTATGGAACCATTGGCGAGATACTGGTCTAACTGACAACGTAGACAGACTTACAGATATCAAATTGTCAAATCTAAGGCAACGAAAATACTGACATACATAACGACCTCCAGTGGACTACGAATTAATTATGTGACAAAGACATTCATAACTAGATCAAAATGTATTTGTATCAGCAGGAATGGCTATCGGATTCCGTGTCAACAGAAATGCCATGATAAAAGGGAGACAACTAAGTGTGGGGGATGTTGTGTTGTTAGAAGATTTCACTGCCCAAGGAGGAAGTGGGATGTGGCCAGGATTGTGCAAATCTTTCCATGCTCAGATTGAATTGAATGACTTCACAATTAAACAATCAAATATGTTCATAAATATTATTTTCATTTGAATCTAATAATACACTCATCTAAACAAATTCTAATATGAAACTCAAGTCAATCAAATGATTAGAAAATGTGTTTGTCTGGTTTTCAATTCAATTTCATTGCATCATGTTATAATCAATAACAACAATAATGTCCATGGCGCATATTTGGAAATTCCATTAGGAAAATATTGCATCATAAATAACATAAATTCCATGCTTTTACAAAGAAGAATGGGAATTAACCTGCATTTGACTGATGAGAAAACATTTTGAACATTGCCTTTTTTGGAAAATATTTTGCATTAGGAACGGGATAACAAAAAAAACCTGCAAACTTTTTCATTTGCATGACATAATTCTCAAGGTAAGTTCAATTCTTTGAAATCCTATATCCCAAGAGAACGTGTTGATTCCTGAAATACATGGTTGAGCTCCTGGCCTAGTTAGCGAAATAGTCAGACTTATTTAGTTTTGAGAAAGAAGCGTCTGTAAAATATGTGGCAATGAGTCTGTATTGAAGAAAACTTAGAAAAGAAAAGAAAACTTTTTCATTGAAAAGGAATATTTCATATTTTGATTCATGCAGAATTTTATAATTGCAGACAGAATATCGTTTGTATTTAAAGTCGTATTTCGATTGTTGTAATTTTTCTTTCCCGAATTTCAGATGATGTTTTTTGCCAACACATAAGCATTTCTAGCAACTGCTATATATAATCATAAGGTTTACTAGTATATCATAGTTGTTTAAAGTATTTGTTATTTGTTATAATTCAAGTCCATTTATGAAAGTGTAATAGGTTTATTCAAATGATGTCAAATCAATTCAAAGATATATATCAATGTGAGGATACAAAGCAAATTACCATTTTTTATGCAAACATAACTTTTGAATTTTTCAATTAATGATTTTATCAAAATAAATATAAAAGCGAACTCAGTGTAAAAATAATTCTGTTACCATTACTTTGATTATAAAACGGGAATCTTACATTGTTATAAATTACAAATCCCAGTGTAACATGATATATATAATGCAAAACACGTCAGTATACCGCCACGTCCCGGGTTGCACACTTTTCACGAGCAGGAGCTCTCTTCGAATCCTGTTGATAAACATCTAACAGTCTTAGTTGATTTCTATGATAGATCCTTCATAATGGAGACATCTCGAGCTGGAAGACTCACATTAGTGAATAGCAACATTCGATTTTATTTCGAGGTTAAAAAGATATTGTACAAATTCATGTAACATACTTGAGTATAAAAGTTCAGCCTTTATTAATAAACACTGACATTCTTTCTTGTTCAAATCCGATGTACTTATCACAAAGAAGTATGGACACGTTCACTGTCCTCGTCAGTATGGCTAAATGGGCTGCACGCTTTTCACGTGCAAGAGCTCTCGTCTTTATGATAAAACTCTCATCACAGTTTACAAGTCTAATCGAATCGTGACTATCATTTTGGTGTAAATTTGTTGAATAAATAAATAAAAACATTGTTTATCTCTCTTGAAATATGAAATTGTTATTCAACCTCTTAAGGAACTAATCAAATATTCATCTCAAGCCTGTTGATTTTATTTGACATGTACATGGTAAGTTTGGGTATACCAAGTGAACATATCAACAAAGGATGATCCATTGTCACTGCAGTTTTTTTTTTATCGCAAATAACCAATTTCACGATTTTATTCTTAGATGCACAAGTTAATGAACGTACTTTTGTGATAAGCTACAAAACATTTATGATAATTTGTCCAATATACTTTATTTTGAATAACAGCATTTGATTTTATAAAGATATATTTAGTGAAAGGATCTTTATTTCAAAGGCAATATAGTTCAATGGCTTTGAAATGTTAAAGAATACAAACAAATATGTATATATGTAAACAAACAATCGTTCAGCTAGTATAGGAATGGAAACATGACACATGTCAGTTTTTCACCTATTCAAATTGTGCTGCATTTCAGTGTCTATAATATTTGTGTCTACTTGAAAATGAAACATTACTCAAATGTAAACACTTGAACATTGTAACCATCATCTATATCACTATAGTGTGTGACGTAAATTTGTCCTCTCTCATCCCAGTCTAAACCATAAGGACGACAGATCCCCTCCTGTGATGTCAGTATGTCTCTCACAAACTCTCCAGACTCATTCAGTACTATCACCTTGTTTTCTTGATAATCCGCAAAGAGTATGTGTCCTGTAGCAGTGCTGGTGATGCCTGTTGGACCTTTCAGTGCTCTGTCTCCTGTACCACCTCTCCCTGGGGAGTCACGCACACCACACACTGGAGAAAATAGAGTAGTTTAACGAGGTTTCATGAGAAGGAAATGCCGAATTTCAGCTACGGTATACGAGAGGAAACTGGCAGTTTCCTATAATTTCATGCAGAGTATACGCCTAGTTTCCAAACGAAGGATACTCTTGGAAATTATATTAACCTATATGAAACTAGAGGAAATTATTGAAAATTCTTAAAAACATTCTTTACTTCTACAAAAACAATATGCAAAAGGTATTATTGATTTACAACTTCAAAGATATGTAATTTGACGTTAATATCATGAGTTTGAATGGCATTGTCAAACATTTTCATCACAATTACTAGTGCAAGTATGACAAAAGAACAAAATTCAAAGGTTAAATGTAGAACAACAGAAGTCTTAACTTATTCAAACTCGTGGCAGGAAAGGGGAAAATTTTAGATAAGGTAGTGAATCTGACTCCAAACTATCATAAAGCATTGATGTTGCAGATTAAACGAAATATGATTATTGACTTGACAATTTGCACGATAACCTAAAATGTTAATTACAAATCAAAATGTGTATATAACATATATTTCAAGTTGGCCGAGTTTTTGGATTTTGGAGTATTTTGGATTCATTATACAATTAGATCTTCAAAAAACCGTCTTATCAAATGTTTTGACAACTGTAGTTATATCTCTGACATGAGCGTCAAAATTAGTATTTAGACATCTATTTGAGATGACTTGCAAAAATTGTCACATCAGTCAGTCCAATAGTTTGCAAAAGTATTAAACATAAATATTGGATACAAAACCATGTGTTGATTCCGCTTAACATAACAAAATGATGATTGAAACGTTGCAACTTGTTTATGTATGATCATTGAATATACTATATACTATTACATGTAGTCACAACATGTTTACAAAAATGAATATGTAGAAGGTAAACAAATAATAATAATGAATTTAAACTAACATGCACTAATAAAATGTAATATATATTCTTTCTTAACACTAATCAAATATGACTTATCATTACCTGCATTTTTCTTTGGGAATAATCTTTCAAAGTAGCCTTTCTTACACACATTATATCTGACAATATACAAACTACATGCAAATTGAATAAAGACATTTGTTAAATATCGCTTTAATTCAATACCAGTTCTGTATTTTGCACCAAGTGATTCTCTTACTTAATTACCAGCAATTACAGTGGGAGCAATGATGTGTATTTGTGGTCGTTATGTATATCAGGGTGTGTATTATGATAAAGTGACACGACTACCCTGCTATTTGTATGCAAGGGTCTTCTTTTGATGCAGATACGCATTCTGAAGGACATGGCACAATATTATTTTGTTGCTATACCTCTAAGGAGGCATATTGATATATTCAGTCTGGCTCCTTTAATTATGTATAAAGACATCAAATTGACAGCAATCCTTAACCTGTACTGTCTCTTGTATCATGCCATCGTAAATATTGTGACGTATTTATTATAATGAACATTAAAGTTTGAACCTGAATCTCTATTTTACAGATCAAGTACAAATAAGTTTTGTCTATTCGCCATTGGTTTTCGGTATATTACCGATTGTACAGATGGTATAATAGCTAAGAAACTATTCTCAAGACGTCTAGTTTCAGTTTACATTTTGGTATGGGCGTTGTATGGGACTTAATTATGTCCTAAGACATGTTTACATAATACTTATTCTAAACTGTGTTGAACTGTATACAAAAACTCATACTAGTTGATGTCGGTATTTGGTGTTGGCGTAATTATTAGTTATTATACATTTGATATAAGCAGTTCCCATTAAACGATGGGCAAATGTGTATTTAATGGATACTGTTTACAATTTATATTCTGATTAAAATAGACGACTTGTAACTTTGTTCAAATAACACTGAGTATTCACAGAATGTTTTGTTTTGTAAATTATCTAGTCAGAAAAATGTTGCCTACTGATGCTGCCATTATGCAAGGGGCAGTTGTTGAGGTAAGTCACGGTCAATTAATTTACAAATATGAAAAGGATGGCGAATGGAGGAGGTCAAAAATGACCTTTGAATAACATATAGTACGTTAATCAAAACAAGACGAGGAAAATATACTGTATCTGAATAATACAATCAGATTCATTACTACAGTCGTTTGGTGGATGAAAAGAGTGAGTGGGTTGGGGTATAACGTGTTTTGAAAAATATTTCAATTATCAAAAGACGCGGATGACAAGCATCCATCCAAAAGAGAGTGGACTGATCAGGGAAAACGGAAAGGATAAGGGAAAGAGGGAAATAGAGACATAGTGAGTAGACAGTAGGTTTTCCCCCGCCGGGCCACGAGCATGTTAACTTCGGCTGGCATAGACAGACAGAAATAGTTTATCTAAGTGTGACAAGTCAATCAAGAACTTTGATAAAACATTATATAATATAACGTAAGTCTTTTAACAACCAGCCAAATTTTGGCTTATGACACACTGTACGAAAAAATAACACATATATACTGTATACAAGTTATAGATAAATAGATAATAAATAGCAGAATATATGCGATGATTTGAAATACAAGGTGATAAAAAGACGTAAAGGGGATTTTAAGTAAACGATTGAAGCCTTAAAAACAGTTTTAATAGTTATTCATTTATAAGTTTTAATTTTGCATAGCATGGCATAACTCTCGGTGTCAGACGCACGCATAACCACTACACTATGAGGTTGAGTCAAATGGTCGCGGAATGAGTAATAATAATGTAAAGATACACAAAACAGCTAAGAATAACCAAACAAATATAATAATAAGACCAAACAATTTTACAGTATATTTTGCAACCTCGAAATACATGTACCTATCATAAACGTATTTTTAGTCAGTAATGTGTTAAGACACAGTATATCCTTTGTTTTATATAGAGTTTAATATATGGTACCTTTTAACATGTTTTACGCTTTATCGTATGTAGCCCATGATTATTTTTTGTTTGTTTTAGTCTCTCATAACCCTCAATGGGTGGCTCTTAATCTATGTTTGTTTACCTGAATTAATGTTTTTAATGCAAAGAGGTGAAATATTTGTCTGTCTGTCTATACTCCCGTTAACTAAGTACAAATACTTATTATATTAGATTCAGTACATAATAGCGTATCATCCGAAAGCGTCTTCCAATTTTCCTTATAAAAATTCATTTTAAGTCTTCGACTATTTGTTGTGATTCAAAACATACCAGTCTTCGCTGGCCAATTGTTTATAAAAAGAACGCTCAAATGCACAGTGCAGACTGGTCAAGAAAATGCGTATCAAAAGTTAAGTAATGTATCAGATAACATTATAGTAGATGAATATTACAATGTTTTTGTTGTTAACAGTCATTGCATCCATATTACTCCTGTACACTTTATCCTTATTTACACTGTTTTAAAAAAAATTATTTCAATAATTTCGTTAACTAATATCCTTTTCTGATTTCAGCGAATAGAATTGCCCATACAATATACATTTTGTTAATCGGACTAGCCGGCAATCAATGATGCCTCTTTGATCTCAAATTGGTAGGCAGAAGCGTCTGACGGGATGCTTTTAGTGTTATTCAGCGGTCTGTGAGACACAGAAATTATTCCCGCTATGCCCATGTCTATTTTCCCTGTAATATCGGATTATAACATGTGACCCTTATTGGTTTAAACAAGAATGCGATTTTCATTGTGAAGTCGAATGAGAACTATAATATAGATATAGCCAATGAAACGAGTTTACAATTTATTTAACAAGCTTAGTATGTTTAGCAATTCGTTATTTTATCGACAACATTCATTTCGGAGGTCAATTTATTAGACATAGAACCACAAGCACATCATACTTGAACCAAACGGTTATATTGAAATGTCCAAAAACATTTATTTGTTATTTGTTAACCTCAATCGACGATGATGACGCTTCTCTCGAACACAGTGTTTAGAACAATATATTCACAGATGATAGGTTTGTAAAAGTAACAAATTGTTTACTAGCGTATATCAATTCTTTTAAATATTCAGTTAAATGAGGGAGTTATTATTTTCCTGAGTCAATTTCGGATTATTAAATGATATCAAATGTATGAAAACTTTCATCAAAAATACTTAGACTCTACGATGTGCTAACAGTAAACTTAGTTAATGTTTGGATCATCCAACAACAGATTTCATAACATTTTCAAAGATATTTTATATTTCTTTTAATAAGTCATCATTCCTTTTTCTTTCCGCTGTCGCATCCCATGGTTATAGGTGACTGTCAGACATTCATAAAGGTTTCATCACATTTGAAAGGGTCTTATATATATAATCTAATATTACAGCTTACCTTTTCGTTGAGGTCTTACCGAGAAGCTTTCCAGGTCTCTGTTTGAACTGTTAGAAAGCAGGTGCACATTTATGCTCCATGGTAATTAACAGTTCGTTAACTAGTCTAGCCGACAATCAAGGATGTCTCTCTGATCTCAACTTGACAATAAACTTGTTGGGCAGGATACGGGTGCGTGTGAGAGGGAGTCACCAATAGAATTGACAGGCGCTAAGCAGACGTGCCTGACACACAAAAATTAACGACATTAAAATCATAAGTTAAATATACAAAGAGCATCTTTTCCCCACCATAGTATGCCAATGATTTCATTAAAAATGAAGAACGTTGTGAGAATGAAAGTATTAATTAGTCTGTATACTATACCACCTAAAGAAACTGATGTTACCAAGTCACTCTAGGAATCAATATTGAATAATCGTGAATATTAAAAAGGTAGCTTATTTCAATGAATGTGCTCATTAAAAAATTGATGCATCGGGTCATTACATTACATTGTTTCGTCCATACAATTCAAACATAAGAAATGAAGTTTATAGATTCAGATTCAGATTTGTTTATTCAGTATTTCAGGCCTAATTAAAGGCCTATAGTACAAGTACAGTTGAAGTATTAAGTGGTACATGTGGTGGTGACATTTCTTACAAGAAATACATCTTTTAATTAGACTGCGAGAGATTTAATAACATCAGTATTTTTAGAATTTAGCAGATGGGACAAAAGTTGTTTATCTCTAACTGGTAGTGATACAAAAGATAAATATCTGCTTCTTAAATGGGAATACATTGAACATCAAACAATACATGAAATTCATCTTCAATATGGCCCGAGCTACAATTTCTGCAAACATTTAACTTATTATCTATCAATACACCATTTTTTGTCGTAGGGAATTGATTCTAAAATCATGTAAACTAATTCTAAATTTAGATAGGCCCGTCTTAAAGATTTATCTTCTAAATTCATGATATAAAACTCGGGGTCTAACAAAGATTTTTGACAAGAGTAGTGTTCTAGATATCTTGAATCATTAATTGACATGGACCATTCCTGGTAGCAAATATCTTGAAGAAGTTTACATTTACTAAGAATTTTCAATTGTCTCTTGTATCGGACTTACATCAAATTAAAACTCATTGCACGCAAATAATTCATTTCGTTGGATTTTTTCCCTTGCTATCTGATTATATTTATGTCAATGATATATGTATTGAATACATAACTGGAAAGGTATTGATATAACACTTCTATATCAATCGATAGTCAGTTTGTTGAATAAAAATAAGTTTGCATGAAATCATATCAAAGATCATTCTAAGGCAACAATATTAGCTTGCTTGCTTGAGTTGAGAGTTTAAAAGGCAGTATTTTTTCTTTTAGTAATAATAATGATTAAAGTCAATCGGAAAGCGACACTTTTTGACTGAAAAGATTGTTAAATCTGTTCATTTATATTTTACCCTTACTAAACGTTTTTCTGTTTAATCTATAATTATGTATCTTAAAGTCTGCTAACTTCAATGACGATGAATTAAGATGCTGCTAGCCTGTTTACCAATCCCTTTCTCTTTTCTGAAATAAATATTGTTTAAACCATATAATCAGCGCTATTCATTTTGCTTTAGTTTTAGATACGGGCCCGTGTAAAAATCACAACACAATATACCACATCTTCCCCC
The DNA here is from genome assembly GCA_921293015.1 of Phorcus lineatus. Classification (NCBI taxonomy): domain Eukaryota; kingdom Metazoa; phylum Mollusca; class Gastropoda; order Trochida; family Trochidae; genus Phorcus; species Phorcus lineatus. The sequence goes on from OV121090.1 coordinate 11,184,238, forward strand.
CCCCCCCCCCCCCCCCCTTCTCCCTCCCCTCTCAACTCCCTTAACCTAGGCATACCAAACATTCCAAATTTCTAATAATTTAAAAAAGTATCCCCACCCCCCCAGCTTTTAGGCTTCCAAAAATACCCCCACTTTTTTTATCAAAACTTTAGGCTCTTTTGTAAAGGCTGCGGCCCGAGCGTGACATCAGCTATCGCTTGAAAAAGCTCGTAACAACTCTCAACTTAAGTAAGTAAGATTTTGCTTTACCAAGAGATCGGAAATATTCGGTGACATTTTGACTATTTACATCCCTTTGGTTATTTAACTCCTTTTCTAAATTGACTTTCCCATTCACATAAAGATTAACATAACAACGTCAGCACAATTACCTCATTGTGTAAGCAGTTAAGAAACACAGATTATTCGATTTGGTTTAAACATTTATTGTTTTATAAATTGAACAGAAAACAACGTCTTTGTAATCAAATGCAAGAGCGATATCAACGTTATCATAAAGTTGTAGGGGATGCCTAATGACTGGCTGATGCTTAAAGTTAATTGATGTGAGTTGTGCTTTGGAACGATGTTACTTTTACTTGTTAACTGGTGTAAAAAGTTTATTCTTTGTAAATAGTAACTGCAAATTGAATAATTCATTGAACATTACAACATATTCTGCGAAAAACAATAAACAAATTATCAAGTTTAAAATTCCACTATCTTATCCACAGTGTGTTCCTTTTGTCTAAAAGAGTGGGGTATATGGAAAGGAAGAAGTATGTAGTATATATTTCATTTAAATGTAGATGCCCATAAGAAAAAAATAATATGTGTGATCTACAGAGAAGCATATAATTAAAAAATCTTTAAAACAACAACCTGAGAAGGACGTTTGTAAAACTGTCCCAGTATTTAACATTTCCTGTTGTTTGACGATGGAGATTTGAGGATTAAGGTTAACGAGCCCACTCATGATAATAGTTATGAAAACAATTAAACATATTAAAATCCTTCACTCACCTTGAATATCATCGTGACCACATGCTGTTTTGATGTGTACCGTATACCACTGTTCACTAGTTTTGCTCCAAGAAATAATACAAAGATGAAAGCTGTCTTCTACGCCTCAGATAGGTTCGGTAAGAGTAATTATATATCAATCTTCAATGCTCTTTTGGCCTCTATTTGTTTATGCCAAGTTTCAAAATTTAATCCAAAAAAATGTCATGTGACATGCTTTTTTCAAAATATAGACATATTTCTGGCAACCTATTCTCATGATATCGTATAACATGAAATATATCTTCTATCTATATTTTGGACAATAATAAGTAAGGGATATTTAACTTTTGATAAGTTTTTTTTATCAATATGTAAATAATTGAAATTATCATAATTCATGTTATAAACAATTACATTTGAATCACATCCCTAACTTTATTATCTAATTTATTATGCATTGTTATTTTGAATGGGAAAATGTGTTGCTAATTAAGATTTTCATTAGGCACCAAACTTTGACAGATGATTATAGAAGCGGTAGATATTATCTATGAATTGTTATTATGGAATCATTGTCGCTATACATATCAATTTCTTATAGGTAGTGAATTCGATGCTAGCCGTGAAAGACACATTTCAAGAGTTAAGAAGCATCCGTAGTAAGAAATTTTGATTTTCTGTATAGAGATGTAATGACGTATTTCCCCTACACTTTTGATAGAATTGGGTCTAAACACAGAGCACAATTGTCTTTAAAATTCTACATTAATCCCTTCTTACTGATGGTTATGAAATGGTGCTTTAATTTGCTTTAAATAAACTGTCTGTGATATATTATCTAAATTCCAGATAGATATCAATTTTTACTAGCAAAAGTAGTAATTGATTGATCTTTGAATCTCTTGCGTCTTACAATGAAAGCGACATTTGTCATTACAGTCAAAACCCTTTGAAGTTTCACCGAAGGTAACTTACGTTGTTTTAATGGATTAAAACGTTTGGTTATAATGCAGAAATTAATATATACGAATTTTCGCTCACCCTGACTGAAGGCACTGACTACTCACTGATTGACTTTTCGATTTTAACTCACCAATTACCTCTATTGTTCGCAAGATGCAGTTGGCCAGTATAATCCCCTGGTCTGTTAGTTTAAACATCAGAAATGTTGCTTTCCCGGTAATGAACCGAATCACTTTAGGAATCTGTACAAGATTCACAAAGAGTGAAATATACTTAGGTATACATTTTCACGATAACTGTCACCTTGTTTCTTCGCCTCATTACTTGATTATTGTAAGGGTGATTATTGCTTTATTTATTTCGCGTAAACGATAAACTGTTTACATCTAAACTTTGTTCGTTCTTGTTGGGTTGGGGTTCAAGCGTCTTCTTGTTTAAAACAAGCTTTACCAATTATTTGTATAGGTTCCTGCAAACCGGAAAACACCAGTCATGCCGACAAAAATGAAGACATGCACAGACGCAGACCCTATTAAATCAGCGCCAAAACCCCTTTCTTTCACTGATAGGTGATTCAAAAGAATATCAATGATAGCAATGATACATGGATCATAGGTAAAATGTAATAGTCTGTACAAAATTAAACTGCAAACAAATGTCGTTGAAAACAATTATACATCTATGAACTGTAAATATTAATTTTATTTTCACTACATATGTATGTATGGTGGACCCCTAACCTCTCTAATATGTGGAATGCCATGTGCATTGCAGAGCGAGACTGGTGTAGGAGTCGAGGTCCTAGGAAAAGAAATCTGAAAGCTGTATATACCCAAAAACGGACCCTGTTTGATAAAGCGGTAAAAAATGCAAAGAGGCTTCATAAACAGAAAATATTGCAGGATTTGGAAAATCTGTGTGACTCTGGGTCAAGCGAGTTTTGGAGGAAAATAGGTAAAATTGGTGTTGAATATGAAAGGAAAAAGCAAGTTCCGATGGAAGTCCGACTAGAGGATGGTAGTATCTCAAGAGATAGAGATGTTGTTCTTAATACTTGGAAATGTGCCTACGAGACTCTTTTAAATTGTAATGAAGAAACTATAAGTGATAATGATTGTACTGATTCCCAAGGAGACAGTTGTTATCTTAACAGGGAAATAACTTTACAAGAAGTTCAGTACTCTCTTTTTAAAGCCAAATCGGGAAAGGCTCCGGGGTGTGACGGGATCCCAGTTGAGGTGATAAAGAATGAAGAATCACTCAAGTTTTTACACAGTCTCTTCAATGAATGTTTTAGAAAAGGAATGATTCCGAATGAGTGGTCTAAAGGTATTATCAACCCTATACCGAAGTCAGGAACTGAAGACCCGTGTAATCCCCTGTCATACCGAGGCATCACATTGGCATGCTCGACATATAAACTGTATTTTGGTATACTGAACAGTCAAAGTACAAAGTAATCGGAGGTATGCGATTTGTTACTTTCAGCAAGCTATACGATACCATGGTTTGGGCCACCATAGATTATGGAGCTGCTATTTGGGGAACTTTTAATATACCTGCAATCAATACAGTCCACAACCGTGCGATGAAGTTTTTCATGGGAGTGAAGAAACACACATCAAACAGTGCAGTTGCGGGAGATATGGGATGGGTGCCACCGGTTGTCCGACAATGGAAGACTGTCTCCCGTTTCTATAAAGTTGCAAGTAATAGATGTCCAGATAGACTGTTCTCGGTTGTGTTTAAGTGGGCAAACAGGGAGGCGTTAGCTAACAAGCGTAACTGGAACTTTCGTATCCATAAGAAGTATAGAAGTTTGGAGTTGGACCACTTCATCCCCATAGACAACACTTTCTTCGTTAAATTTATTACTACGGAAGTTACAGGAAAAATTGAACAAAGATTTTGTACAGATTGGAAAGCTTCATTAGATTCTCCTAACAGCAAGCGCGGACAAGGTGGGAACAAGTTACGACTTTATCGACTTCATAAGAGTACATACGGTACAGAGGAGTATTTGCAGAGTTCTCTGCCTTCTACATATAGATCGGCGTTGGCGCAATTCAGATGCGGGGTGGCTCCAATACGAGTCGAAACGGGACGTTATAGCAATATTCCTTTAGCTGAGAGAGTATGTTTTAATTGTTCTAACACTGTTGAAGATGAGTGTCATGTTTTATTTTATTGTCCACACTATACGGACCTTAGACGAGAGCTTTTATCCAAGAGTGTGGAAATATGTCAAGATTTTAGTACTTTTGATGATTACGAAAAGTTTAGCTTCGTAATGTCCAGTCCTGATGTTGTATTTATTGTTGCCAAAACCTGCAGACTTATTTTAGAACGACGAAAAATTGTTTTATATAAAGTTTAATATATGGTTCCTTTTAACATGTTTTACACTTTATCGTATGTAGCCCATGATTATTTTTTGTTTGTTTTAGTCTCTCATAACCCTCAATGGGTGGCTCTTAACCTGTGTTTTTTACCTGTATATATGTTTGTAATGACAAGAGGTGAGACTTAAATAAAATATTTGTCTGTCTGTCTGTCTGTCTGTATACAGAAATAAAGCATTGCTTTCACAGAGACGGTATTTGTTTCGTTAGTGTCTGTTTCCATTCAGACAAGTCACTCAGACCAATTACGTGCCATACGGTGACCACTCGTTAGGTAGATGTCAAGGACGCTGTATAAACACATGCAGGTGCAGAGAGGTGACCCCCTCTAAATCTCTATGTCATGCGCGTCACGTGACTGCTTTATAAAAACAAAAAGTAACTCAACATTAACAAGTTGTCCAATGAGATCTCAGGGGCTAAATAATAACCAATGAACTTTAGTAAGCATTAGACAGTCATAGAATTTGTTCATGATTTGTCATAATGTGAAAAAACTTTGGTCGTGGTAGGTTAAACTTTCTGCCGTCAACTTGTGCTATCAATGATCAGTCATAATAGTTGAATTTGTGTTCTTACCTATAACAGGATTTGGATATTTGTGTTTGTATGGATACATTCTCTGAAAAAGGTACGTTTCATATGTTTGTTTTGCAGCTGAACTATCAGTATACTTGCTTTGATAGTATAAATTATGTATATACGGTTTATTTGCATTTCATTTGTAGAACATATTTTGAATGTAGTCTTCAGTCACAGCCATGAGCATTTACTTAGCTTTGTCACCGCACTACGCAATGTCTCCAATAACGATCAGATCAATGAATTGAACTAAAAACTAAAATCATATTTCTATGTTGTAACGTATAAATAATGCATATGAATGAAAGGTACCATTTATCCCTTTAATACACCAGTACAAACCCTTTAATTTTTATTAATGTCCATTTCACTTAGTAGAGCATATGATTAGAATATAAAATTCAATTAATGCTTCTTATCACTATCTATGTAATTTAATAAACATGTTTATATATAAATATTTATTCAGAGTGTTTAAGTTTTGTTTTTTTTTCATTTGTACAACAAAGATACACCAAAATTCTCTAACAGGACATAACTTATTATTTCATATTATCTCTACTAAACATTTCTTCAACACATAATCAATGCAAATAATAATTTTCAACTTGATACAAACACAAACATTTCCTGCAGTTTCCTCTAGTTTAATTAAGTTTCATGGCATTTCCTTCGCTGAGGAAATTCCCTGGTTAATGCTGATGAAATGTCATTAAACGCCTAGGGTTTCCTCCAGAGGAAATTGCATTAAACTCTAAGGGTTTAATGCCGTATAATGCATGAGGAAACCCCACCTTTTCTTGCAGTGACAGACATGGTCTCACAGTCAGTTATCAGGATGTTCCCTTGTCTTGTTGTACAGAGGAAGGATGGTATCTGTATGATCTTCTCTCCGTTGTGTATTGGACTGATAGAGCGCATCACGTTCCCACTCATATCTATGATATCTACACAGGGAGGAGAGAAAGAACCTGCTGCCAGTGTTGTTGGTGTTAGGGCAGTCAGACCAGTGTACTCCTTCTGTGTTGTTATGGTCGAGTCGAGGTTCAGGTCAGGGGTCACTGACACTACTGCTATTTGTTTAGAGCCATGAATGGTGACAGCTATCTTATTGTCATCTAGCTTAGTAATCCTGTTTGGGATATTGTTCATACTAAGTCCACTGTGATGCTGTTGATTGTTTCTCTTGAAGAAAGATTTGATACACTTGTTATTGTAGTCAGCGACAATGATTGTATCTGAACCTTTTACTTCCATGCTCACAGTATCAAAAACTAGTGGTTTTTCTTTATCCTCTTTGGTTCTGTAGTTTACAGTGTGGCTGAGTACTGGTGAAGATACAGTGTCCAGATCAAATACATCAAGGACCTGAATCTTCCCCAGGGACAATTCGGTCAATGCTCTTTCTAGTCTGTCCACATCCTGTGAGACCTCTATCTTAGTCCTCGTTCCTCTTTTCTTCACGTCTCCTACAGACTCTGCAGACTCAGACTCACTTGACTGGTACACATCATACATGTCCATCTCTCCCTCAGAGTTCAGAGCCTGATCTATCAACTCGGCCTGTTGCCTGTAAATGTTACTAGCCATATCTCCTGTTTTGATATCTATTTTCAGTTGATCCATCTCTTTATCTGTGACTTCAGTCAGTTTATCCAGTAGATCCTTCTCCTTCTTCTTTACAGCGTCAATAACTCTGTGTGCTGTAGATCGAATCTGAGACTCGACAGCTAATTTGTTCTCCTCAAGTTCCCTGGATCTGGCTTTAAATGACTTTAGTTGTTCGTCCTCTACTCTGGACTTTTTCATTAATGTTTTCTTTCTTGTCTCCAAGGAGCTTCTCATTTCCGGCAACATTGACTCCAGAGACAGAACTGACTCACATTTCCGGTGGTAGAGGATGCAACAGGACTGGCACAAGGCCCTCCTGCAATCTCTGCAGAAAAACTTGACTAACTCTTCCTTATGTTCCTGGCATGTAACCTTTGTCCGCCTCCTTGGTTTGACCTCATCAGTCACATCAGACACGTCGTGATATTTAGTGGAAGGACTCCGTTGATGTGCCTTGATACAAATGGAACACAGAGAGACATCACAAACTGGACACCAACTGACTGCTGGAGTTGTCTCCCCTTCGTCACGACACCAATTACAGTTTGTTGTGTCTGCAAAATAAAACATGGTCAAATGAATTCAACACATCTACAAGAATGTATTTATATTTGAATAGGTGTTAAACATGACAATGTCCCATGCTGCTAATCATGATACGAATGAAATTAATTTATTAATTTGCATTACATGGTTCGAATCATGCCTTTTCAACAACGATAAGTTAAAACAATTGTGATGATCATGGAAATCTTTGCGTACACACATGGAAAAACTTTAAAGATTTCTGACAAGTAGAAAAAAAAAAATTCGAAATGTTGTCTCAGTTACCGTAGTACCTCCTATGTAGGTTGTTACCTTATTTGAAGGCATTTGTTACAAAAGTTTTATTTAAAAAATGTGAATGGAAAGTCTGAAGAGTGTCGCGGTGATTTAGAAAATTAGTTAAAGTTCACCTTTATAGGATGTTGTTGGAAACACCCAAAGTAACATTTTACCAAATTTGACAGAGAGGCGATTAATGTGAAGTGAAACCAATACCTATCAATAAGAATCAATCAGTCTACTTAAGCACCAGGACCAATAGTATCGAGGAGACCTAGAATTAGTTAATTTCAAACATATTGTAGACGAAAGGACATGAACCAAATTAATATTAATGACGTTTAGGAGTGCATGAATTAGCCTACCTTTAGCGCCAGGACCAATAGTGTCGAGGAGACCCTTGAGTAAGAGGGTTGGTCTCATCTGCCCCGCCCACTCCTCCACAGGTCGGGATGGATCTGGTACTCTCGTCAGTCTCCGGCAGAACGGACATGGAATCGACTGGGACCTGATTGCATCAGCTCTGGTTTTGGTGTAACCAACAATACACTGACCACAGAAGGAGTGACCACAAGTCAGAGTGGACGGGTCAGTGAAGATATCATGACAGATGGTGCATGTCAGGAAATGATCCGTCAGTTTCTTGGCTGTCGCCATCTGAAATTATAATATATGCAAATAAATGTTTTGACTTCAATATACCTACATTTGTGTAATTACAATTTAGAATTATAAGAAATTATGAACAGAGTTTTTTAAACTAGCACGATTTCTTAATGTATATAACATGCATAAATATATATAGCGGGTCAAAGAATGGACTCAAACTCGAGCGAGAAAGACAGACAGACGGTTACAGTGACAGACTTATGACAAAATAATATACAAACACCAGACCATATGGCCAATGAGACCCGCTTAACAATGTGTATACAGATCATATGTTATAGAATTGAAAATACAATGGAAGTAGAAGATTTAGAATACGACAAAAGTTTGACACGAAAGCTTACGCCCATACGGCTAACTTAAGTGGCTAGTGGATTGACAATGTTTTTTAAATGGTAACAAGAGTAAAGACTTTTTCATACCTTATAACTGGATAAAACTTGGGTATGATAACTATCCTTTTAAAATAGATCATGCTGAATAGGAATAAACAAGTATAATTAACTAAGAAGTTAACTTCATCTTCCATGGCCTGATGACATCATTGGCAAATCCTATCTTCACAGGATGAGAACATTTACCACGTTCTACTTCTAATGAGAGTGTACCGCACCGTAGTTTACCTACAACACGTGGGTGCCATCTGGGCAATATAGACGTTACATATGGTTCTGGGGAAATAGTTTTCTTAAATTGTCTATATATTCGCAACCTTTTGCCATTTGGATCTAATAACACAAGGACTCCTGATGATCTTATAGCTGCATAAACTGGCCTGATAAAGTAAGTTCACAACTAGATATATGTAGCAGATCTCGCACTGTAGTGAAGAACACACTATATTATCCCATAGATTGCCGTGATCAACTAGAAATAACAGAAGGTCATCTATCAGATGTCATATGGGGCCGCCTATTGCAGAATCACAGTATTTCTAGCTTTTGTATCAAATCATCACGCCTTTACTCTGTCGACCTTCCTTCTTGCAGGAGGGGCATCGAGCGAGTATAGATTGCATGCACTAGGGTTGTTCGATTAAAAAATCCATAACACTTTTTCGAAACTAGCGCAGTCAATGGCAAGGTGCAGGGCTTGATGGGATATCGTACCGGTACCGACGTAAATAAGTACGAATCTACGTGACGATGTAAAGAGCTGACTACTATGAGTACAATGTATTTAATAAACAGGGACATTTATTGACAAAACTAAATGTCAGGTTATAAAGTTAAAGCTGGTCCACAATTTGAAACTTGATTATCAAAGGATGGTTATAAAAAAGATGTTTAATTGATTTGAATTTATATTTTGGATCCGGGATTGGCTTTCGAAAAATGGCTGAGCTTACTGACTGGTGTGACAGGGGTTGTTGACTCCTTACACCCTTTACTTTTGTTTAAACTAATGAGGTGCTTGATCCCCGACTACAACTGTTTTAGAGACGTTTTTTTCGACAATACATATCTCTGTGCTTTTATTAATGTGCAAAAATCAATTAAGCTCACTTCAGAAGAATGTCCTTTCTTTGAAAGATCAGATATTAATAATGATATTTTGTTTCAAATTGCTTCCCCGCAGTTCAGCTGCCTAATAGAAGTTTTTGTGCTGGATATTTAGAACAATGCTTATCAGTTCAGGGACGGTAATCTATAATATCTATACAATATAAACACAATAGTTCAAAATACAAGACATTGTTGAAAATGATTCATTTGAATTTAAATAAACCATTTAGCAAGTGACTTTAGTCAGAAGCTAGATATATCTAATCGCAGGCTTGAAAAAATAGTAAAAAAGAAGAATTTGATATGAAAAAACACAAGTTTTATATTTGGTTACGTAATTTGTTTTACTTTAGTCCTTTCAGAATACCACCAATGTCTGTTTTTCTCACCATATAAGAAACTAAATAGGAAAAAAAGGAATTTTTTTATTTCAAAATTGTAAAAAATCAAATTAGTGTAACAGTGTTAAAATCTGAACTGTTAAATCAACAGTACGTTTTGCTAGATTTGTTATTGCTGGTATTGTATGACGGATTTCAATACAGAAGAAACAGTCTACTTCCCATCTTTGAATAAAAATAATACATACATTTAGTAAAACAGTTATGAGTGAAATAATTGTAGCGTAGTAATTAATTCAAGTATGTATATTAGTTCATTCATTAACGAAATATACATGCCTTTTCAAATTGATTCCAGCTAGACCTAAAATCCGTTTAGACAAAGAGGATAATTATAAATAACGAAGGTGATTTGATTTACTGAAGTCCGGGTACATGTATGTGCATGTCTTCTTAAACAACTAAACTCAAACCCGATTGCACATCATGTGATCATGATACAGGATTCTCATTGGCACAAAATATAACTACCTGTTATCTAACCGTACATATATTGATTTTTTACATATCGTAGCTTTAAGTGACCTACGCTTAAAGTGTGTAATGTTTGAGATTACTGTATCATTCTTGTCTTAAAAGACAGATAATAAGAGTAAATGCAGGTAAATAACACTATTGTTTTCAAAATATAATGCAACACAAAATCTGAAAGAGAAAATAAGAATGTTAAGAACACGTTAATCGATGTTGAAGGCAGCTGAATAACAGTTTATGTTTATATATTCAATCAAAGCCATAGCACGAGACAAAACTAGCTATATTATGTAACAAAAGGAATCGCTGTTGTCACTGTTTACACCTACCTTGATTCCCACCTGTCTGTTTTAGCGGGAGCCTATAGACCTGTCCTACTTCCGCGTGCAAGTTTAGGCACTATAGACGGTGAAAGGGGAAACTGTTCCTCGTGTCATAAAGTCCAACTCATATCTTGTTTAGCAATGAGATATACATAGCATAAACATAACTGCCACTTGATGGTGCAAATTTCTTATAGCTTAGTTTAACTTTATTTTCATGTGAAACACCATGCTTGAAATGATACATGTAGTTTCATAAGCTTTTGATAATAGGTTAAGATAGCAAAATTCTCGTGACCAAATACACGTTGCTTTTATACACACTTTAAATTGATGTTATTGACGAAAATCCCAGTAAATATACTTCACTGTTTAAGGAATTCTTGCACAATATATCATGCAGATACCTCAAATAGATCACAAGGGCGTTGTCGCTTCTCTTTTGTTTCTATAAGCTGCTACTGAGCTACAGTGTATATAAATTGTGATTCCAAACTGACAATGAAACTTTAAACATGATTTCATATTTCTAGGGCTTTTGGTTCTGGAGAAGAAGACAGTTTTTGAGTTGTTATCCTCAATGTAGTTATATTGTGTCGCATTGTCATAAGATTTCAGAAATTTTGAGGCAAGGGTTATTTACACATATATACGATTTTATCATTTCAGTGCTTAATATGTAATTCTCTTTTTCGTGGTCAAATTGTGATATGGTTCATATGATTTTATAGTATGAAATATGAATAAAGACGAATGTGCAAATGTTCAAAATGAAGGATAAGAATTATAAGTTTCTTCAAAGGAATACTTTTCAAGATTTGAGGCTGATTGCTCTAATTCTTTTGGAAGAAAAAGAATAATAAATCTAAATTGTTCATGCCAATGAGCTAACAATTTTACAAAGGATTGTCAACTCTCCTTAATCTGTTCTTTTCGAGACGATAACGTCACAACAGGGGCGGATTCAGGAGTAGGGTTGGGAGGTAATGGTTGGGGTTATGTATACCGACAACTATACAAGTTTAGTCCATGAACTGTACTAATGTTTTATTGATTGAACTGACAGAGATTAAACAGTAAAATAGAACGTGCTCATTTTCCCGTTATTGGTCAAGTACTGTAATATTCGCTTGTACACATTAAAACAATTTGTTATCAAATAGTATATGTTTGCTAAAGGTTTTCTTTTCATATGTTGATTAAACAGGTTATTTCTAATGCATAATTTGGAAAGGTTATATCAAACAATCGTTATGTATTAACATACATACGAGGGGAAGTCAATAAGTTCACAATGTGTGTGATATTGATTTTATATTTCAATGTTATATCCCTGCACCTTGATGCACTTTGAGCACTTGTCGTTGCGGTTGAAGTCTTTTGACTGGACCCTCAGCCACGCCTCAGTAGCTGCCTTGAGTTACTCATCTTCTCTAAATCTTGTGCCACGCAAGAGTGATTTCAAATTGAGAAACAGATAGAAGTCGCTTGAGCCATATCTTGAGTGTAGGGGGTTGGTGAATTTGTTCAAAGCCACATTGTTGAAGTTCCGTCTGTGCAATACGTCTCTTGTACACTGGAGCGTGAAGAAGCATAACTCTAGTAGTCAACATGCCGCGCCTCTTCTTCTTGCTCGTCGCTCTCTATTGCTTCAACAAGTCAGCATAGTAGAATCCTGTTATTTTAGTTTTAAAGTCTAAAATAATGAAGCCCCTTGTATCGATGGATACGTAGAAACAAATTTCGTATACATTGAAAAGAAGTATTTCTGCATTTTAATCAACGCAAAACTATCGTCTGTTGCTAAAGTCGTCATTCGATTGTTCTAACTTATTTTCCTATTTCAGTTCACGTGACTAGCGCTGAAAAGTAAATAAGCATTTCTAGCAACTGCTATATGATCATTAGGTTTACTTTGTATAGATTTATAGTATTTTTTGTACATTATTTAACTCCATTTGTGAGAGTGTACAAGGTTTACTCAACAGAGTAACATATCAAGTCGTTTCAAAGAAATAGTCATGTGAGGAAATAAAGCCAATTATCATATTTAACGAAAGAATTATATTTTAATTTTTATATTTCATGATTCTATCAAAATAAATATAAATTGACCTCTATGTACAAATAACTCAGTGACCATTATTGTGTTAAAATGGGCAATCTTACAGTGTTACAAATTACAAACCCCAGTATAACATAATATCTATAATGCAACATGTGCAGGGTAAATGTTCAGCGTTTTGACACTCTGTCCTTCATACTGTTTTCAATTTGATATTGATACCAGGCAGATGAATTATCATTTTGCACTAATTCACCTGTCACGTCATGGGCTGTACACTTCTCACGTCCAGGAACTTTCTTCTGTTGATAAACATCTAAAACTTTCAGTTGACTTCTACAATAGATGAACACATTGTGACCTGGAGGACTGGGGGATAAAAATCAACATACTATATTGAGGATGAAAAAATATATAAGAAATTAATGGAACATAGTTCAGTTTAAAATTTCAGCCTTTATCAATAAATACTCTGACATTCTTTTCACGTGCAAGAGCACTCGTCTTTCATAATTAAAACGCTCATCACAGTTTACATGTCTAATTGAGTGAGTGAGTGAGTTGGGGTTTAACGTGTTTTAAACAAGATTTCAGTTATAAAACACGTGGATGACAAGCATGCAAAAGAGAGTGGACAGATCAGGGAGAAAGGGATCGAAAGGATGAGGGAAAAGACGAAAAGAAAGGCATAGTGAGAGACAGAAAGCAGATATTAGAAGGACTCAAATTTAGTCTGGCTTCTACCCGTCGACCTGTCCAGCTTGGGTGCCCCTACCAGGAGCATATAAGCTCCGGCTGGCATAGCTTTTAGGGTCTCTGAAGCACACACAACACCACACCACGATAAGGTATTGAGTCTAGTGGTGGCATATCTAATTGAATCGTGACCATCATTATGGTGGAAATTTATTTAATGAATATCTATCTTAAAATTTATCATTTTTATAAGGCCTGATAATGATAATGCATTTATTCTGATATGTTTGGCAACATTCAGCTAAACTTGATGTTTGCATGCAAACATAATGACAGATACTTTGTCACTTGGAGTAGTTTTGAATATGTTAAATTCTGAATAACATACATAGGAATAGAATATATATTATAAGGGAAATTTGTGTAATTTCTTTCTTCAAAAACTTCTTCAAACATTTAACAATTATGATAATGATAATAATCAATAAACATGTGATAAATGGAAATTCTTATTCCACAACTAAGGAAATCAATTGTAAATATTCTTCTCAAGCCTGTTCATTTTATTTGACATGCATATGGTAAGTTTGGGAATAGCAAGTGTACATACCAAAAAAGGATTATCCATTGAGCAGTTTATTTATCACAAACATAAAATTTCATGATTTTATCCTTAGATTCACAAGTTGATGAACGTATTTTTGTACTGAAGCTTTACATATTCATGTTCAATTGACCAATATACTTTATCTTGAATAATGGCATTTGATTATATAAATATCTTTAGTTAAATGATTTGATTGATTTCAAAGGCAACACAGTTTAACGGCTTTGAAATGTAGGTCAATACAAACAATTATGTATTTATATAAATAAACAATCGTTCTGCAAGTAAAGGAAACATGACAAATTTAATTTTTTTCACCTATTTAAATTGTGCTGTGTTTCAGTGTGTATAATAATTGTGTCGACTTGAGACATTACTCAAAAGTATACACTTGAACAGAGCCAACAGCATCTGCAATATGGTGTGCGACGGATATTTGTCCTCTCTCATCCCAGTCTATACCAGAGGGACCACAAATCCCCTCCTGTGATGTCAGTAGGTCTCTCAGAAAGTCTCCAGACTCATTCAGCATTATCACCTTGTCTCCTTCACAGTCCGTCACGAGTATGTGTCCTGTAGCAGTGCTGGTGATGCTTGCTGGAAACAGTAGTGCTCTGTCTCCTGTAGGGGAGTAGTTAAACACCACCTCTCTCTGGGGAGTCACACATACAACAGACTTGGCCCCAAAGTCAGATATCAGGATGTTCCCTTGTCTTGTGGTGCAGAGGTAGCCTGGTTTCTGTATGATCTTCTCTCCATTGTGTATAGGACTGATAGAGCGCATCACGTTCCCTCTCCTATCTATGAAATCTACACAGGGAGGAGATTCAGAACCTGCTACTAGTGTTGTTGGTGTCAGGGCAGTCAGACCAGTGTACTCCTTCTGTGTTGTTATGGTCGAGTCGAGGTTCAGGTCAGGGGTCACTGACAGTACTGCTATTTGTTTAGAGTCGGGAAGGGTGACAGCTATCTTGTCATCTAGCTGAGTAATACTGGCTGGCTCACTTTTGATACTCAACCGACTGTGATGCTGTTGATTGTTTATTTTGAAGAAAGATTTGATACACTTGTTTTTGTAATCAGCAACAATGATTGTATGTGAACCGTTTACTTCCATGCTCACAATATCAAGAACCTGTGGTTTCTCTTTATCCTTTTTCGTTCTGCAGTCTACAGTGTGGCTGAGTACAGGTGAAGATACAGTGTCCAGATCAAATACATCAAGGACTTGAATCTTCCCCAGTGGCCATTCGCTCAATGATCTTTCCAGTCTGTCCACATCCTGTGAGAACTCTATCCTTGTCCTCGTTCCTCTCTTCTTCACGTCTCCTACAGACTCTGCAACTTCAGACTCACTTGATTGGTACAGATCATACATGTCCATCTCTCCCTCAGAGTTCAGAGCCCGATCTATCAACTCGGCCTGTTGTCTGTATATGTTACTAGCCATATCTCCTGTTTTGATATCTGCTTTCAGTTGATCCGTCTCTTTATCCGTGACTTCGGTCAGTTTATCCAGTAGTTCCTTCTCCTTCTTCTTAACAGCATCAATAACTCTCTGTGCTGTAGATCGAATATGAGACTGGAGAGATGATTTGTTCTCCTCAAGTTCCCTACATCTGGATTTGAAAGATTTCAGTTGTTCCTCCTCTACTCTGGATTTGTTCATCAATGTTTCCTTTCTCGCCTCCAAAGAGCTTCTCATTTCTGGCAACATGGACTCCAGAGACACGACTGAATCACACTTCCGATGGTAGAGGATGCAACAGGACTGGCACAAGGCCCTCCTGCAATCTTTGCAGAAGAACTTGACAAACTCCTCCTTATGTTCCTGGCATATGACTTTTGTCCTCCTCTTGACCTTGACCTCTTCAGTCATATCAGACACGTCATGATGTTTAGAGGAAGGACTTCGTTGGTGTGCCTTGAGACAATTAGAACAGAGAGAGACATCACATACAGGACACCAACTTACTGCTGGAGTTGTCTCCCCTTCGTCATGACACCACTTACAGTTGGTTGTGTCTGGAAAACAAAGCATGTCCGTATATAACCAACTGCTTCTGAGGAACATCTTGAATTGAGTGTTAATTTTATTTGAGTTTAATTAAATGAATAAAACTTCAAACAAATTAAAGACGAAAAGACTCAATCAAAATATTAATGATATGTAAGAGTGCATCCACCAACCTACCTTTGGCGTCAGGACCAATAGTATCGAGCAGACCTTTGAGTAGGAGGGTTGGTCTCATCTGCCCCGCCCACTCCTCCACAGGTCGGGAGGGATCAGGTACTCTCGTCAGTCTCCGGCAGAACGGACATGGAATCGACTTGGACGTGATGGCATCGGCTCTTGTTTTGATAAAACCAACAATACACTGACCACAGAAGGAATGACCACAAGTCAGAGTGGACGGGTCATTGAAGATCTCGTGGCAGACTGCGCACGTCAGGAAATGATCGGTCAGTTTCTTGGCGGTCGCCATCTGGTGGAGTGAAAAAGGAAATAAAATAAAGACTTGAATGTTTTGGAGCAGATTATTTATAATTTTTCACTAGCTACTTCCCATTGAACGAAAGATCGCATAAGTGTCTGTATGGACTTTGTAAGTTCTATCATTAACTTTATAGATGGGATCAATGATACAATCAATACTAAATGTTGAATTTTCAATATGTGTAAAACGCAAATATGTTTATTAAAAAGGCATTTAGGGTCATGAAATAAACTATGTAATGAATATTATATAAGAATAATCAGATGCGTTTTTCCTATCTAACAACATCATGAACAACATTGTAAAATCAAAGGAAATAACCAATGTTTTTTTAAATTGAAAGCCGTTTTGCACTACTCACCCACGCAGAAACCTTTATAAGCAATCTAAATATAACTGTATATGGAATGAAGATGCATAAAATCTGGTCCTGTATTTGACCCGATTCGAAATGTATCAGATATGTATACCCAGTTTATCATATTTCTTCATTGCTGAGATAACTCCTTTTTTTCGATTTATTAGTGCTATGATATTTTCAGTAACGCAATGACATGCTGGTTTGATGAAGAATAGACATTTGGATTTATTTTCATACGTTGCTTGATTAAATACCGAATACACTGATCAAGTAGCTTATAAGACTTTTATCAACCAATTAGACATATCACAACAACATCTTCACAGCCGGAATTAGGGCATTTGAAACTACATTTACGCCTGAAAAAACGAACACTCTTCCACAGAACTACACAGCCTATGACCTATGAACTATCTAGAAAATAATCAACCAATAGCATTGCTTGATATGCGAGTCAGAAATATCAAGATTGCACCGCCTTGTTCGCAGGTTTCCGCCTGCGTGCTATTTGGTGGATCAATGCAGAACTGTTAAAAACAGTGTTTTCAAACATTTACAACACCTTCTTTGAATTAATGCTAATAGCTTTTGATTTAATCTCGCTCATGTAAGGTGAGGTGAGTTGGTGTTTAGCGCCGCTTTCAAGATTATTTCATTACTATTATTGCAGGGAGAAAGCCCGCAACACCATTGTGGCTATGCATTGCGGTGAAACCTGCGAGCATCGGCTGGAACCAGCGAACCATGTGTGGTACTGCGCTGAATTTCAGTGTAGCATTGCACCCAAACCCGACTGCGTGTAGAACAGTTCTCTACTGCAGACAAAGTTGCCGAGCCCCTGGCGCGATTCGAACCAGGGACGTCCTGGTCCGACGCCGAACGCGCTAACCACTGTGCCACCCCCCTCCCCCCCCGCGCTTCCCTCTCCCCCGCTCCCCTCTCCCCCCCCCCCCCCCCCCCCCCCCAACCCCGCTCATGTAAGGACTTCGCCATGTTGCAGAAGAGCGAAAGCTAACTGTGCTATTGGAGGCTCTCTGTTGGCTGAAATTTTATCGTGAACCACTGCAAACAAAACCTGTATGATTGGCTTGATCATAGGTTAGAGTACGTCAGTTTTAGTGGAGTTTTATATAAGCCATTCGAATGGTTACTATTGAAACGGTGACGCTGGTTGAACAACTAACTTTGATTGCATGTGTCACACTTGCCTTAATTATGAATTCATTAGCAGCAACATATCAATCCGCAATATTTCTTCTCACAGTCAAGTGAAGTCAAAAGAGTCTATTTGTAATGAGGCCAAAGGCCCATTTACAAAAGTACATAAGCAAAAAAAAAATTAGAAGTGAATTTCATATTGTTTCTATATACACATTTCTTTTGGCAAAGGCATGGTAAATGAAATATTGAAAACGTTTGATTATATTATCCTGAAATGTACATAACAGGCTTCTAAATTTATGCATAGACGGTGATACAGAAAAATATTCTGGAAGAAATTTTCTTCGAAGATCCTTACACAAGTGACACACACGAGAGCGAAATGGTACTCAGTCTACACAGTTGCCTTCGTCAGATTAGCATATTTTCAGCCAATAAAATCAATTACTTCTCACACACTACAAAATATTTAATTGAAGTCCATTGACCGAATTTACAGTGTATATTTATTGAGATCAGTGTGCTTATGATATGATTTTGTTGAATTTTGACGAAGCAAAATGCTTTTTGCAATTTGGAAATATTTGAAGAAGAGTTATCATTAATTTCATTAACAGTCAATCGCAAAACTGTATTCTGCCTTGAATAAGAGAACGTTTTTGATATGTCTCGTTTTGATTGACGTTATCGGCAAACTGATTGCATGCAAGGTGATTTAGAAGTATTGATTGATGTCACAAAGTTAATGGCAGCAAAGGGAAGTAACAGAATAATCAGTTTGAGTCTACTGTGGTCCCAGGGTATAGTGGATTATTATTGGAACATTTACCCCGGGTTACCGAGGATGAACTGAACATTTAAGTTGATAGTAGAATTAGTTAATTTAAAAAGATTCAAGAAATCGAGTGAGGTCAAGAGAGAGGTAAAGAGGTCAAGACGTCAAGAGATAGGTCAAGAGAGATCAAGAGATATTGAATATTATAGTGGTCCGTAATCTTTGAATCGAGTATTGCTAACGGACCAAACAGAGAAGACCTGGTCTGAGGTTTGCATTAACATGTTGATAAATTTGAGCATTTATCATGTACGGTTAATTGACCATGGAAAAAGTTTCTGACAGATACATACCTGTTCTTGGTACGTTTTCACCTGTGTGAGGTTCTGACAGAATGGGTCCAGGTGGGAGTGTTGGTTGATATTGAACCTTGTTATACAATGTACATCACATCATGTTGACACGTGATATTTTAGCTGGAGATACCTTGATGCAGATAAGATAAAAATCGGCTTGTAGTCCGTTGATTTCCTTTGTTCACATACTTTAAAACACAATGTTTTAGAAATTAAAAGGTATAAATGTTTTGTAACTCATACAAGTTAAAATCATATTCTTCTATTATGAGGCCTCAATGAATCACCAATGGTATATTATTCTCATATAGCTAGTCGTCAATAGATTGAAGAATGATATTTTGAACTCGTCAATAGTCTCATAGCAATGACGCTCGTGTTGCACATTCAGATAGAAGTATTCGCGGCTAAGCATTCTGGACATGTAGCAGGTTGTTGTTGCAAAGTTACAGCAACGGAGAGAAGGCATTATGCAGACTTTATTGAGCTACTCAATGATTTTATAGTATTATATTTTTGGTTTTCATAAGTGTCACTGGCGATTAATGAAGATAATCATTCAAATATATTACACCACATCAACCTAAAATGTCAAATACATGATAATTATTAGATTTCAATGAATTTCAATCAACAACATAAATACAAAAGCGTGTGCTGAAACTGAAATTACAGGTAACATTTATAAGAATATCAGTTATATGGTATTTTAACATGTTTTGAATAGTTTTCAAAATGACGTTTAACACGCTACAACTTCCTGTATTCGATTAAAATCTCGACTTTGTACCTTACTGTAATGAGCCCATAACTATAGAACGAAAACTTTTATCAATAGTCAGTATTTCTTGAAAAAATGACACCGTTGATGAAATTTAGGCATGTGTCACTCTTACAACTCACAGAGTGCTTCCCTAAGGTATAACCATTTGATTTCAATCTGGAGAGCAAATTCTCTCGTCTGATTAACTTCAGCGTTGAAGCAATTTTACATAGAAACAAATGAAACATCAATAAGTAAATCTAAAAAGATCTGACAGCTTTGTTTACATACGAACTCGAGGTCACATTTTATAATAATAATGAAGAAAATTCAAAATGCATTTCTAAATTTTCCAGTTTGGATGTCTTGTTCAACAGTTTTTCATGATTCTATGAAACCATATTTAGTGAGTGGTCGTTATAACCATAGTTGTTTGATTAGATAGATGAATCTTTTTGGATGTATTGTGAAGAAGTCTTGTGATTGGTTTGAATATTTTCTCTCTCTTTTATATATAAAAGTTGTAAATTTGAAGATATGGTTTGTAATATTTGTGAACATGGTTTGACTGAAGATGTGCTGTATTCTTTGTTAGAATTCAATAATTACACTTTTATAAGAGTTCTTGAAAGAAGCCAGTATAATAGTAATTGTAGATACGGCTGGATAAACAAATTAAATCAGAGAAGCAAATGCTTATAGGAAATATTTTACTTCATGTGCAATATAGTTAATTTGAATTTAACAAATTTAATCTTCAACACAACTTTTTTATTTATAGCACATGGACAATGGCCAACAATGAAGATACAGATAACATGTATCTGTGTAAGGGTAACTTTCTCGTCTCTGACTCCTACCAGTCTGTGCACCTCAGTAAGTTGTAAACAGACTAGAGATAGATAAGATAAGATAACAGTTGGCCTTTAGGCTTTAACTGCATCCAGCAAGAGTAAAATAATAAGATGTTCAGTATGGCATAGCATTGAACGTAGGATCTTTATAAATCCACTGCCCATTAAAACTGATATGATATAGTATTTTGGCGTTAAGTCAAACATAGTTGTTAAAATATCAAAACAATCCTGTTGTTCCAACTGTTTTTTGTGGTCAAATCTATCAATGACAAACTGTTTACATTGATCGATCTCTCTATCTCCCTACCTCTGTAAGTTATGAAATAATAATTCGATACTAAAAGCATAAGGAATCATTGGGTAACTCTGAAGTGTATCTCACTGAAGCATTCCGTTTAAACATTACTGAAGGCAGAACTGTTCTATATTGCGCAGATTCAATTGCTGCGTTGGATTCGGGCCCATAACAATGTAGTGAGGAACTCTTTGTTGTGTTATGCCATGACAAGATATCAAATCCATCTCGCGGTTTCAGAAAAAGAATGTCGTGACCAAGTACGGTAAGAGGAATTCAACTATCTGCGTTGATTATCCGTTGTCACTATGTCTGATTGCAATTGATGTCAAAACGATATCTTGATATCGTGATATTTGTACTTTAAAAAAAAAATATACAGGTAGATGAACAAACTTTTGGGATGAAGTCTTGTCTGCTAATCTGTCCGTAAATTGCAGAATTTTAATGTTTAACCAAATGCATGGTCGGGCTCGTTTTCTGAAACTAAAAATTTATTCCAGCCAATAACGTATTTCTCGTCCTATTTCTTATATAGGTTAAGTGATAAATATGTATTCAGAGAACATTATTATGGCAATCAAGGATACTACTGCACTTCAGACATTTCGAGTTATCAATGCGTATTTGATGCATGCTGCTTGATGAAAAGCATCTGCAGAGGAAAGATCATCAATTTGCAAAGTATATATAAGCAATCATATAAAATTATAATTATATTATATAAGTTTTGAAGTAGCAAAAGAGAGGAATGATAAATCGTATGCTTGTTTATTTTACCGTAAGTGGTGAAATACCGCATTCTAACAGTGGAATCAATCCGGCATCAGGTCAAAGTAGTGGTTAAATGGTCAATGGTTAAAGCCCTAGAGTCATGAATCGATGGCCTCAAGAAACAAATTCTCTTATGAGGTCACACTGTTACCTATAGGACAGATCTTTTAATTGTAAATCCTGAACATTGAAAGCATAAATTTTATTAACTAAAATTTATTGTGTATATATAATTGTCACGCGACAAACTTAAATAAACTATTTTATGAAGATGCAATGCTCCTTTCTCAAGCAGAGCTATCTATAAGTACGGTTTTAATCGCAGATGTATCTGTTATCAATACAGACTTAAGTACAGTATAGGTGAACAATCCAGATACTGTCATTTCATTCTCAGGTCAGCTGCATAGCATCAACCACAAAATAACGCTTTTAATATGACAACACTTTATGTAGTTCTTACCTTATCGTGGTGTGGTGGTTTGCGTGCTTCAGAGACAGTGAGAGCTATGCCAGCCGGAGCTTACATGCTCCTGGTAGGAACACCCAAGCTGGACAGGTCGACGGGTAGAAGCCAGACTAAATTTGAGTCGTTCTTAAACCTGTTGTCTGTCTCTCACTATGCCTTTCTTTCCGTCTTTTCTCTCATCCTTTTAATCCCTTTCTCCCTTGTCTGTCCACTCTCTTTTGGATGCTTGTCATCCACGTGTTTAATAACTGAAATATTGTTCAAAGCACGTTAAACCCCAACTCACTCACTCACTCACTGCATAGCTTCAACCACAAAATAACGCTTTTAATATGACAACACTTTATGAACCTAGTATTTTGAAAAGAGTTAACTCATATACTCAGATACTCAACGTTCTTTTGGATCAGTGATGTATCATCGAATGCGTGTGGCAATGTGGATAGTATTTGGAACTTCTATTGAACAAATACATTGTTTAACAGTTAAAGGTTGTCCTTCATGCTCATTTGATTTGTTGATGACTTAAATCTCGTAAATTTGTCACAAATTTAACTAATGTGAATCAGAAAAAGTGATTTTGAAATATAGTGGACAGTAATATATCATAGTACCATATTATACTATTTTTAAAATATGTTTTGTACCTATACACAAAGTAGCCTCAATTGCACTGCGCATCGATTTTTAATTGGTTATCTGCTTAGCGGAGTTACCTCCCTTGTTTGACTCGAGGTGTAAGCGTTTGCACACACTTGGTAGTTAGCAGCAGGCAGCACACATACGCATGTCTTTAGCGCCACACCCACCATCCAAGTAGTATTATTGTCATGAGGTGGTTATCTAAAGATGCAGCTATAACCCCTTTTTATTATGAATAAGCTTTTGGGAGTTTGTTTAAAGTTCACTTTGTGTAAGGTCACCGCAATTTGATCAGTAGGAATTGTGTAGTTTCCGATCTAAATAAACGGTTTTTTCCGGTTTTCCCATGGCCTCTTTCATTTATGTTCTATGGCTCAAAGCTTAGTAAAAATTGTAAGAATGAATGCAACTAGGGCACGTGTCCATTGTTATTATAATAGAAAATGTGTCCCTTTTGGATGCACCCTTTATATTGATGAAAGACATCATCTTGCCTTTATACATCAAAATGTCAATCCCAGCAAACAGGAGGAATCATTCATGGAAATGATAAACTTATAAGCTTCTATGTAAGTTGAACATTGCAGGGGCCACAGGTTGGAAAGATGTTTTCATCAGCTTAAGAATATTCGAATATGTTTGATGATAACTAAGAAAACGAGTTTAGATAAGTCGTTTTAAGCACTTTAGATTAAATAAATCGTTTGAATCAACTTTTATGCTATACTCTTGCAAAAACAGGTTACAAATATATTAATAGTTAATATAAAAAACAAACTTAACTAACCCAACCGTCACAAAAAGGTGGTATTTAGATAGAGGTTTAACTATTAACAAGCACATCTTGGGATCATGGGTGACAAGTGTAGCAAGTTTGGTGGAACTACCATGTATAGTTTCGCTTGCATTGAATATTAATTTCAAATAATTTTGATACAACGCCAAAAAATTCAGATATGGAAAAAATTAGCAAATGAGAGAAACCTGCACATCACAGGTTTCAAAATTATAAAATTTCATCATATTTCAACATCAAGTGTCAGTGTTAAGGATGGAACACAATGTGATGTAAAAAAAATGCTTACAGACGAACATGTACTACAAATATAACGTTTTTAATGTAATAATGATAGAACGGTTTAAACAATTGGTGTCTGAATTATGAGCGGAACAAAACCAAAAATTAAGTAAATGTAAAGATTTGCATTATGATGGAAAGGAGGTAGAAAAAATTACTGAAGCATAGAATAAGGATTACATTTGTCACGCTCAGTTAAATCCTGACAGTGTCCAGGATTTGAACGGAGAGAAAGTTTTACAGAGAGATATATGATTTTTGGTTTGAAAAAACAAGAAAGGTTAGAATGCACCATGACATGTAGTAAATATGTCATTTTATCCTACCTCATACAGGAATCTCGATCACTGATTGGTCAGTGTGACCATTGATAAACACTCTTGAGTGAGTGATACATATCTATACCACTCCATGACAAAAGCATGCAATATAAAAGGCGTGAAGAGTAATCGTTTTGAATCTATATCACATTGCACACATCACGGTTATCAAACGTTATGTGCCTGTTTTCCATCTTGCGATCCAGCTAAATGACCCGACCTTTAAAATGACCTCTAACCTTTTAACCACTGACATTGGCAATGCTTGATTCGTTTAAGTGGCGTATATGCCGGACTTGACTTCTTCCTTGCCAGAGCACGAGGAGTAAGTGAGAGTGTTGGTTAATCTATTGAATGAAACCTCTACAACTGTTTTACGAAAAAAAACCCCAATTCATACAGTTATCACCATTAATTTTTGGTATTCATTGTTAGACAATAAAACAAATTAATAATGATTTAATTTTCCAGTTTTTTAAATCTACATAATATTCAAGTATCTTAAACATGTTTTGTAAGATTATTACTTGGATGCAAAATGATTTTATCAACTTGACAATACGGCGCAGATGTTTGGTCTGAGACACGCGAAAGACGCTAATGCAACACAACTAAATATAAACAATTTTTGACATTTCTATAAACAATAAACGAGTCATCATCTTGTTGGACATGATCGATTTCCGCGAAGAAATGTGCGGTTTGACGCCTGTCACCAGCAATATTATAGACAATTTTTATTCAAGAAACGTAAATATCAAATAATGAGTACATCCAGGCTACATGATGTTTTTACTTTCTTTATGCTTTTATTGAATTTGCCCGCCCCGTCAGTTGTCGCCACTTTGCATCGACTGCACGCTTTTCACGTAGCTATATATCTTTCCTTCTTCAGCTACTAAGACTGCTATATAGAGGTCATCATGCGAGAATGATAACCTCTTTATCATACAATGTCATTCTGCATTCATATTGTCAAAAAAGGCCTGCCGTCATTATTGAAGCTGTAAAAGTTCATCTTCAAATGTGCGCATTGATATATGCAAATGAACAGCGTAATGATATCAACGTTAAATTGACATTAAATTTATCCTCCATTCTTTGCCTTTGAGGCAACAGAGCTGTTGTGTTGGCATGATCTAAATGTTCCAGTTGGTCTTAGAATTTGTTTCTAAATAAAAAAGATGGAAACGAAAATAAATTTCCGTTTCGAAAGTACGTGTAGATTTGAAACCAAAAGCTTTTGCCTTTGCATTCACACGTACTCAGGCGGCGAGCGTATCTCACTTATAATGAGAGTTCCTTCCCTTTTCCAAATGCAAACGACAGCTTGTGTATACGCAGCGTTACGGATAGATATCATTAACTAATACTTACTCTACTTAATTTCCAAAACCCAATAAATGATGAAAACATGTATGATAGATCGAAGCTAAATATGAGGTCATTGAAAATGTATTTCAATCTGCCTTCGGTTCCCGTGAGTAAAAGATTACCCAGTCCATTCATTGAAATAGCTAGGCCTTTATATTTCGGTAGATTTCAACCAGCGATGTAATTAAGTTATTTTGCACTGCTTAATCATGAACTTCACGAAACAGCTGCACAAAGTCCGTTTGTCATTTCTTCAACTTAATTTTGATGCATTAGATAACGAATAATTTGCTGAACCCATCTGTTACGTGTTGCATGTCAACAACACTTGACACAACTTCATAAAACAACAGAGAGGTTGTTTATACAGACGACTTCTTTAATGGCGACTCACTCATAAGTACATGACGTAGTACACATATAGTTAAGGGGAGGTAACTCTGATGTACATAGTGATTTTATATTGCGATAGCGATTCACGTAACATCCCCCCTCTTTAAGAGAAGTTGTACATCTACTTATCTCATTGAAGACCTCACTGGAAATAAAGATAAGAGATGGCAGGTTACAAATGAATACAAGTCAAACATACAAGATCATATACCAGAAGTCTAGTAAATCAATTATAAAATATTTAATGATTTTCAAACAATAAATGGTTATTTAAAGTCAATGTGATTCTTTACTCTGGATCTTGATCTCAAAGAATTTCACAATTCCTTATGACTGAAGTGGGTTTTCACACTCCTAGATATCATGAGTATTACACATCACATTTACACTAAACACACTTCACTTCTCCAAATCCACACTGAAATGGGTTTTCACATTTCAGAGTGATGTTATACACTTCACACTTACATGTCATGGATTGGGATCGACATGTGATTACACTACAGGTCAAGTTTCTTCACAGGTTTGATGTTTCGGCCTGATCTTGATGTTTGCTGAACTGATGACTGTTCTGTAGGTATCCTTACAGGTGACTTGACCGGTGTCTTCACAGTTGACTTGACGGATGACTTGACAGATGACTTGACAGATGACTTGACAGGAGTACTGTCCTTTGCTTTTGATTTGTAGCTTGCCACGACAGGTGTCAAGACTGGACGTTCAGTCATAGAAATCTCATTGGGACGAGACTTAGGGGTGAGACGTAGTTGCTGACGATTACGACGTAGCGTCCTTCCAGCAGGTGTTTTGACAGTGTAGGTTCTAGCTTTGATTTGACGTTCAACAGTTGCTTCAGTCCACTCCTTCTTCCCTGTTTGAATAGGTTGAAGACGGACTGTATCACCAGGTTGTAGCGGTTTGAGAGGGTGGCCCGCATACTTCCTGTTATGACGTTCGAGGATATTGTGACGTTTACTTTCCAGTTGTTCCTTCTCATCCTCATACGGTTTAAGAACACTGTGAGTTGAAGGAATCAATGTTCGAGTGCGACGACCAAACAGGCGTTGAGTAGGACTTGACTTCAGGCCTTCTGTTGGCGTATTACGTACATTCAGAAGTCCAATGTATGGATCTTGATGTGACGCTCTGCACTTTTTCATCACCCGTTTAGCAATCTTCACTGCAGCCTCGGCAGCTCCATTTGCCTTGCTGTTGCCTGGGCTGGAAAACTGATGAACAAAGTCCCACTGATTGCTGAAATTCTTGAATTTGTCACTGGTGAATTGAGGTCCACCATCGCTTACCACAGTTTCTGGAATCCCATGGCGGGCAAAGTGGTGTTTCAGTTTTGTGACAACATTTGCAGAAGTTGTATCATGCAGGTAGTCAACCTCAAAGAAGTTGCTATAGAAGTCCACAGTGATCAGGTATTCACGATTTTCGAATGTGAACAGATCAGTTCCCACCTTTTCCCATGGATAGTTTGGAATATCATGCATGAACAGTGGTTCAGGCGCTTGCTTATCACTGTAACATGCACATGTTTCACAGGATTCGACATATTGCCGAATGTCACACGACATTGCAGGCCAGAACACAAGACTTCGGGCGCGTCGAATGCATGAGTTAATTCCCATATGTCCAACATGCAGTTTCTCAATCATTCCTCTCCTCAAGGACATAGGAACTACAAGTCTCTCACCACGTAGTATGAGACCATCATGTACCGTTAACTCATCACGGTAACTGAAGTACGGCGTTAACTCAGGGCACAGCTGACTTCTATGGGTGGGCCATCCTTCCATTATAGTCTTACCGAGTAACGTCATCGACGAATCTGCTAGTGTTGCCTGCCGGATCTCTTTCCAACGCTTTTCATTGATAGGTAGATGAGAAATGTTGTTGACTTGCACAACTTCAGATTCAGGTTTTTCAGGCAAAGGTGACCTAGACAGAGTATCAGCCATGGGAATATCCTTTCCTGGCTTGTATACAAGGTCATAGTTGTACTTCTGTGTTCGGAGTAGAAGAGACTGCAGTCGTTTGGGAGCTCTTGATAGTGGCTTCTTCGATATAGCAACAAGAGGCTTATGGTCGGTAACGACAGTTACCTTCCTACCATAGGTAAAGTGGTGAAACTTCTCGAGTGCAAAAGTTGCTGCAAGCATTTCTTTCTCGATTTGCGCATAATTCCGCTCACAGTCTGTAAGTGAACGACTAGCGTATGCGACAGGTTTTCCTTCCTGCATCATGACAGAACCAATTCCATACTCACACGCATCATTTTCCAGAGTCAGTTCTTTCCCAGGATCATAAAATGATAGAAGAGGAGTTTCTGATGCCAATTTCTTCACTTGAGCAAATGCCTTTTGTTGAGACGAAGACCATGTCCAAAGGACATCTTTCTTAGTGAGATTACGTAAGGGCTGAGTAACCTCTGTAAGGTTGGGTAAGAACTTCGAGAGATAGTTGCTCAATCCAAGGAATCTTCTGAGTTCCTCAAGGTTTGATGGAGGCGACATGTCACAAATAGCACGCACCTTTTCAGGATCAGATTGTAACCCATCCTTTGTGACGCGGTGTCCCATAAAGGTTATTTCAGACAATCTTTTCTGAAATTTCTTCTTGTTCAGTTGAATGTTCCTCTCCTTACACCTTGTGAGAAACAAGTCGAGATTTGCATCATGAGATTCATTGTTCTTACCATGTATGACCACATCATCTGCAATACACACTACTCCTGGAAGACCTTCAAGTTGCTGGTTCAGTTTCTTCTGAAATATTTCTGAGGATGCAGAGAGTCCAAACGGCAATCGCTTGTATCGGTATCTACCAAAGGGTGTTTGGAATGTCGTCAACAGGCTAGATTCCTCGTCCAGTTCAACATGCAGATAGCCTGATGCCAAGTCAGCCTTAGTGAACACTGTTGATTGCCCTAACTCGTGTAGGGTATCTTCCAGTACTGGTAGAGTGTAGTGCTCTCTCTGAAGGGCCTTATTCAGCTCAGGAGGGTCCAAGCAGATTCTGAGTTCTCCCGAACTCTTCTGTGTAATAGTAATTTGACTTACCCACGGAGTGGGCTCACTCACAGGAGTGATGACTCCCAATTGTTCAAGCCTGAACAATTCATCTTTCACCTTTGGTCTCAAGGCAATTGGAATACGTCTATTTGGCATGACCACAGGCTTTACAGACGGATCAACAGTTAGGTGAGCTTTACCATCAAAGGTACCAAGTTTGTCACTGAAGATTTCAGCACTATCATCACGAACATCAATCTTCGCAACACGCTCAATATTTTCTTCATGTATCGTGACCAGTTTCATTCGTGTTGCTGTTTCAATTCCAAGGATTGGAATAAAGTTGTCCTTGACTACCACAAATTGGACGTTATACCCCTTGCCATTCGCTGGATTGTTCACATACAGTTTGAGTGTACCCAATGGAGTTACCTTGGTTTCATTCCACATGGACAGATGTTTTGAAGTAGGTTTAAGTACATCCAACTTTTCACTGACTAGATGGCTGGGTATAATGTTCACAGACGCACCAGGATCTATAGTGAAGACGACACGTTGTTTGGCAATGTCCATCGAACACTTGACTGGTTTGTCAATATCAGAAGCTTTGACTATGTTAACAAATTCATCATCGTCGGATACTTCAGAGATCTGGTTTACCTGCCTTTGCCTTCGGTTTGGACACCTTGCTGCATAGTGATTTCTCTCTTTGCAGCGTGAGCACGTTTTCCCCCATGCAGGGCATTTCTCACGAGACATAACGTGAAGGTTTCCACAGAATTTACATTCCTTAGTGTTCAGTTTCCTAGCACTGTCAATAGGTTTATTGAAAGTTTTCTTCTTAGTTTTCACTCTATGTCTTACATCATTGTTAGTAGCTGCATGTACCTTGTTCACAGATTCTGAACGAAATACTTTTGAATGTGACTCTGCATTCTCAGCTGCTTTGCATATGTCAATGCATCGCTGAAGTGTCAACCCACGTTCACGCAGTAACGTTTGCTGAGTATTTGTCTCACGAATTCCTAGTACCAATCTATCCCTGATAATGGAATCAACACAATTGTCACAATAGTTACACGTTCTCGCAAGAGAGCGGATAGCACCATGAAATGTCTCAAATGTTTCTTCTGGACCTTGAACACGTTTGTTGAATACATATCTCTCGTATGTCTCATTTATTTCTCCTATCGCAAATTCATCAAACTTTGCAATGATTTGTGCTACTGTCCTTTGATTTTCCTCAGTGTCAAAGTTAAACCCATTATATATTTTTAAAGCTTGATCTCCTAATGTGTTTTGCAGTAAAGCCACTTGATAATCCCTTCCGTAATCAGCTAGGTTGATGAGAATGGCATAATTAGACCAGTTCCGTTTAAAAGCTTTCCAACTTTCAGTGATACTTCCCTGAACTATTAGATTTGACGGAGGTTTGATGCCAGCTACTGGCCTACGAGCCGGAACATGTGCATTGTCCTCACCTTCGGCCATGTTTATACATCATTTCGCAACATGAAGAATGTCAAATTTTCTAATCTGAGAAGTAGGCAAATATTACTTTGGTGTAGTACTCACTGTATCTCAGTTACATGTTTGTGTAACAATTCATCAAAAGTTAGTCACTTATAGGTAGCACACATATGTCATACACCACGTGTTGTCAAGCACGCCAGACATAAAACGCACGAGGTCGGCGAAATTGAGACGATTAACGGTCAACTTCTCGTCGAGCAGGGTATAAACAATACCAAACACTGATAAATCAATCAGAGACAGAGTTCGTGTGCCGCTGCCACCATGTTACGTGTTGCATGTCAACAACACTTGACACAACTTCATAAAACAACAGAGAGGTTGTTTATACAGACGACTTCTTTAATGGCGACTCACTCATAAGTACATGACGTAGTACATAGTTAAGGGGAGGTAACTCTGATGTACATAGTGATTTTATATTGCGATAGCGATTCACGTAACACCATCCGTTTGTGGAGGCATTCCAAATGATAAAGCGTGTGACGTCATAGTAGTTTTCAGAAAAAGTTCCATCACTTGACCGCTGTAATTTGCATCGGTATCTGCATATGACCCCAACGGATATCGAATATATCCGTTGACTTTATTATGCAACAGTATCCATTGTATGATAAATAGGGAGTCTCACCCAAGTGTCTTATGATATCAAATATATCAACACAAGTTGAGAAAACTTACAAATATAAGAGGCTTGTCGAGGATATTTCTACTTTTATAAACGATAATATATTTGATATCAGAGGACACGAGGGTCAGTTTCTATTTATCATCAAACATCATTTCCATTTGATTCCGTGAAAAATTTATATTTCTGAACCCTTCACTACTACAAGACTCTCACAGCACTGTGACGATGTCATGTTTATGACGTCATATCATTGTGATGTCATTACTTAATGATGTCAAACAATAGTGGTGTCATGAACATGACTGTAACAGGGCATTGTTCAAAATCTACTGTTAAAACGATATCTTTCACTAGCGATATCTCACCTGGAAAGATTGCTTTGAAAGGTCCTAAATAACTGCCTTATACGCATTATTAGTAACTGGGTAAAAAGCTTAAAAAAACTACTTAGAATGAAAGACCAGACCAAGCTCAAAAGACAAAAGGGTTGAATAAAAGGAGTTTTTAGAAGGAATTTGCATCCAGCTTTTTTGGTGTATATTTTATGCGAGCTGACTACAAAAAAATTTAAACCAAGCTGAAGAAAGTGGATTTAATCCGTATAATTTAAAAGCAAAATAGCCACTCCAAATTTTCTACAAATGATCAAAATTATTCCTCCTTATCATTTTGTTTCTCATGTTCAAGTTTTGGAAAATTGTGGGATATCATAGGCTGATGAAGTTGGTACAAAGCTGAAGTTTATTTTTTTGAAAATCAAAATGGCTGTCGTATTGGCTTAAACAGGAGTTCACAATAGATGATCAACTGTAAACTTTGATAGATGGTAAATAAACGTGACTGCCTTAGACATTCAAAAGGTGTTGATAATACCTATAGGGGATTTTAAGTTGATAAAAATGTTTTGATCAAGGAAGTTAAAAATCAACAACAAAAGGTGTGCATAATGTTTCATCAACTGGGACTATCGTTATCAATGAAATTGTTAAACATGACATTTTTAGCGTTAAAAGTGTATTCATCCTGGATATATTTTCACGAAATCTTTTAACCCTCAAAAAAAGAAAGGCTGTCATATGCATCTCGACTGGTGGTGAGTTTGTCCCGAATACAATTTTTTTCCGTAGTAATAAAGATCAAACATCATCAAAACATTCAATAAAAGTGTTTTCAAAATACCCTGAAATATGCCCAGCTAAGATGTCTCTTACTTTGATTATATTCACAAATGATCCTTGTCCATAATAAAATTCACAAACAAAAGAAGCCCCATAGCTCTTTGAATCCTATGAGCCCAATATATTTATTTGCTCCTTATTGAATTCCTGCAGAAACATATGGAGATATCGGTTTGCCCCTGGCTTACCTGTCATCCTATACATATTTATTGATTGAAGCGACAGTAAAATATTTATGTACCAAGGTATGCCAGAGACTGTAGGAAAACATTATCTCACTGTGACTTGAGGGCGGACACATTATATATAACGGTCAGGTCCCACATATTTTTGAAGATGTTTTCAATCAAGTACAAAGCACATTGGTTTGACCATATTTTACAGAAATGGGCGTCGTTCATAATCAACGAACAAAGTGATTGTACTTAGTATGGATAATTGCTTTTTGTAGAGAAGATTTAAACTATTGGCTTATTTCAATGTTAAAAACATTTCTTTCATAAACGTTAAATCGCAAATTAGTAGAAAACAAAGAAGGTAGGTCGAATTGTTGATTATCGAGGTTATTACGTTAATTGTTCCTGTTATATTCTAGTAAATACACATATTTTTCAATCAATTTCACATAATACTTTTTTGACAATATTTTATTGCATAATGAGTGCGAAAGTTTGTCATTTCAGAATATTGTTCTAGTTTTAACACACATTTATTGTTACTGATTAATAGCAAACAAACGATGAAATGTAACGGTTTCAATATCATACATGATATCTCAAAATTAATTCCGGTTTCCAAACCCACGTAAATATCATGAAGATCAATTGACACTTTTTATTGACAACTCATCAATCACGACTAAGCACGGGTTACATGCTTTTCACGTGCAGGAGTTCTATTCTGTTGATAAACAACTAAACCTTTAATCTCACTTTACTTCACAAATAAATCAGTCATGCGTTTGTAAATGTTATGTGTAAATAAGTAAACCCTAAAATGTCTCCACCTCGAAAATGTTTGATTTCATAAAGGCCTAATGTCGATGTTTAATTAACTTTTAAAGTCGAAATCCAACTAAAGTCAATTGTAATGAAAAAAGCTTGATGAAGTGGAATCTTTAGGTAGCTTGTTCATGTAATTCTGCATTCCGAACAACGTGAAATAAGAAATTGTTAACATCTTTGCAAATTCTCAATTATGTTACCCTTTTTTAAAAACATTTTTCATTGATCAATCATTCATTTTCGTTTAGAGAAGATACTGAAAATATTACCAACAAATTAAGGAAAATGAGATTTAATTTTTTTATTAACATCATTTATTTTATTTTATTAAACATTCTAAAGAAAAGATTGAAAATGAATAATTTACACACTCAGAAAAGATTATTCAACGTCAGCAGAGTTAAGTTTTAAAAACAAACAATTATCATTATCATTTCACTGAGATACACAATCAGGTGAAGGGATCAATAGGATTGAGCTTTTTATATATTTAAAGTTATATACACATATACATTCTTGTATACACACATATTTTATATAAATGTTTGTTAAAGTTCAAATAAAGGATAGGGACGTTAGAGTATTTATAATACTGAATCATGTGAGAATCAATCAGAAAATAATGATTTGGTAAAATAAACTTAATTTCCCAAAAATAATTGAGGTTACAAATAAATGCAGCTTTGAATTGTGATTCTTTAGAATGAAAAGAAAATACATTCGTTTGGCTAGTAAAGGTATGTGAACTTAAGACCTTTCAGTTTTCATCTGTTTATATTGTGCTTTATTTTACTTTCTTTACTATTTGTGTTAACATATTACATATTACTCGTATGAAAACACTTGTACAGATCCAGTGATATCTTTATCATAGTGTGTGACGAATATTAATCCCCTCTCATCCAAGTCTATACCAAAAGGAACACAGATCCCCTCCTGTGATGTCAGTATGTCTCTCACATACTCTCCAGACTCATTCAGCACTATCACCTTGTGTCTATAAACATCCGCCACTAGTATGTGTCCTGTAGCAGTGCTAGTGATTCCTGCTGGCCACCTCAGGGCTCTGTCTCCTGTAGGGGAGTAGTTGAACACAACCTCTCCCTGGGGAGTCACACACACCACAGAATTGGTCCTTAAGTCAGATATCAGGATGTTCCCTTGTCTTGTGGTGCAGAGGAAGGATGGTTTCTGTATGATCTTCTCTCCATTGTGCATTGGACTGATAGAGCGCATCACGTTCCCATTCATATCTATGATATCTACACAGGGAGGATAGCGAGAACCTGCTGCCAGTGTGGTTGGTGTCAGCGCAGTCAGACAACCATACTCTTTATGTGTTGTTATGGTGGAGTCGAGGGTCAGGTCAGGGGTCACTGACACTACTGCTATTTGTTTAGAACCAGGAAGGGTGACAGCTATCTTGTCATCTAGCTGAGTAATACTGCTTGGTTCACTGTTCATACTCAGTCGACTGTGATGCTGTTTGCTGTTTCTCGTGAAGAAAGATTTGATACACTTGTTTTTGCAATCAGCGACAATGATTGTATCTGAACCTTTAACTTCCATGCTCACAATATCACAAAGTTGTGGTTTGTCTTGATCCTCTTTGGTTCTGCAGTCTACGGTGTGGCTGAGTACTGGTGAAGACACAGTGTCCAGATCAAATACATCGAGGACTTCTATCTTCCCCAGTGACCATTCGCTTAATGCTCTTTTTAGTCTGTCCATATCATGTGAGAACTCTATCCTAGTCCTCGTTCCTCTCTTCTTCACGCCTCCTACAGATTCTGCAGCTTCAGACTCACTTGACTGATACAGATCATACATGTCCATCTAGCCCTCAGAGTTCAGAGCCTCATCTATCAACTCGGCCTGTTGTCTGTAGATGTTACTAGCCATATCTCCTGTTTTGATATCTGCTTTTAGCTGATTCATCTGTTTATCTGTGACTTCAGTCAGTTTATCCAGTAGTTCCTTCTCCTTCTTCTTTACATCGTCAATAACTCTTTGTGCTGTAGATCGAATCTGAGACTGAACAGATGATTTGTTCTCCTCAAGTTTCCTGCATTTGGATTTGAGCGACTCCAGTTGTTCCTCCTCTACTCTTGATTTGTTCATCAATGTTTCCTTTCTCGTCTCCAAGGAGCTTCTCATTTCCGGCAACATTGACTCCAGAGACACGACTGACTCACACTTCCGGTGGTAGAGGATGCAACAGGACTGACACAGGGTCCTCCTGCAATCTCTGCAGAAGAACTTGACAAACTCTTCCTCATGTTCCTTGCATGTAACCTTTGTCCGCCTCCTGACCTTGACCTCATCAGACATATCAGACACGTCATGATGTTTAGTGGAAGGACTCCTTCTGTGTGCGTTGATACAATTAGAACAGAGAGAGACATCACATACTGGACACCAACTTATTGCTGGAGTCGTCTCCCCTTCGTCATGACACCAATTACAGTTGGTAGTGTCTGGAAAACAAAGCATGTCCACATATTACCAACTATTTCTGAGCAACATCCTAATTGGGTGTTAAGTTAGATTTAGTAAACTTCAAACAAATTAAAAACGAAAAGACTCAAATAAAAAAATTAATGATATTTAAGAGTGCATCCACCAACCTACCTTTGGCGCCAGGACCCATAGTATCGAGAAGACCTCTGAGTAGGAGGGTTGGTCTCATCTGCCCCGCCCACTCCTCCACAGGTCGGCAGGGATCTGGTACTCTCGTCAGTCTCCGGCAGAACGGACATGGAATCGACTTGGACGTGATGGCATCAGCTCTGGTTTTGGTGTAACTAACAATACACTGACCACAGAAGGAATGACCACAAGTCAGAGTGGACGGGTCATTGAAGATCTCATGACAGATGGTGCACGTCAGGAAATGATCAGTCAGTTTCTGGGCTGTCGCCATCTGGAATTATTTAACATAGTTTCAGGGTAAAAAGGACAGTATTTTATCTTTATTAGGTATAAGGATATACAAATACAATATTAGATGTCATACTTTACCACAAGAGACTTTTTTGTAACCACGTAGTACAGGAAATAGTCGGCAAAATTTTTTATGTCCGATGTGAGACTGGGTTCTGTCATATGCTTTCGATAGTTTTCAGTAACCCAATTAAACTGTTTGATATGATATGTGGCAGTGTGTGCATGGCATTGATGAGTTAAATCTTTCCCTGTTAGGACATGCTAAGAAATTTGGATTTGAAATTCTTTAAGACTCATTTCTTTTGGTTGACTGTGGATACGAAAGTTTCTTTCAATCAAAAAATAAAGCATGTTGTAACACATATTTCGAGATGCTGAAGGCGGGCATAATTTCAGGTCAGGTTTTCTTGATGAAAAGACTTTTGGATGATAATAAAAAGAATGGGAACAAACATGACAAGCTCGTTTGAACGTAGCATTGCTCATTTTTAATTGCAAACACACAAACTAACATTCAAATGTTAAGTAAAAGCTGTTTGTATACAAATTACAAAATCATTTTAACAAGAACAGACCCTTGCAGAACCACGCAGGCTATGGTAAAGGAATTGATTCTAGTTGATCAAATTCTGATTTGTTTCTCCCACACAGATCGGATTTTAACAGACAACAAGTTGTGGCTCTTTACTTTGCAAGCAGGAGCTTGCAGTAGTTCGTCGAGGTCACCAGTGTCAAACGCCGAAACCTGGCGATTAAGGACGTTTACCACTGTCAGTCTAAGAATCCTAAGTATTCAACAAAACTGTTATAACTTTGCTGAGTTTTTGGCAGGATATCATTCAGCAATTCACCAGAATGAGTCTTCAACCTGCTGTTCACTGCTCGTTCAATGAATAAAAGTTAATGTTATGAACGAATGTATAGTTCAAAATGATTGACTATTTCCAAAGCACTGTAGAAGTTGAAGAGTTTACGGGAAACCAATATCAATAATAGTCAACTTTTTCATTGAAAAGAATGCTATGATTATGCAAATAACAACACCGTTATCAAGCAATCAAGCAAGTTGGTTGATCAACAAGATAAATATATACATTGGTTTACTTAGCGAGCAAATACAACTAACAATTCTAATGTTCACTAGACGTTGACAATTCTGAATGCAAGACTTATCTTCACTGGATGTAAATAGTGCTGGATAATGATTTTAGGAGAGTATGTAGATGAACAATGTTGTTATTTCTATATTGATAGACAAACATTATGCTACCATATGAAAGATACAAAACAATTTTAGGTTTTGTTATTGCTCAGTTCTACGATCATAATTTTATCAAACAGTCTGTAACCAGCCACTTTGTTTATTTATTCAAGGTTATTATTCATGTCAATTTATAAACAAAACGTTCTTGTCTTTTCTATAAAATTTACTCATTCGAATTAAAAATATTTTTCCGTTTTTAGGTCACAGGCCTTCATAAACAGGAGGCTCAAATTCGTGCAGTCCGGCAAGTGCATGTATTCATCAGAAACTCCAAGTCAACCCGATTACACATCACGTGATTATGATACAGGATTCCCATTGGTCCAAACTAAGTACCCAACCCTTAACCCTTAACACAAAGCGTTATGACTTCGAAAGGATATACGAAGCGTAGGGGTCAGTGTATATAAGTTTATGTTTGGTAGTATTTGTGATAACTGTTCCTTTCTATTCTATAAAGGCAATTTCTCTTTAGTAAACGAAATTACATTATATCGTTGCTTTACAGAATACTGCACCCATTGCTAATTCGAAAGCGAAACTAAGAATATATCTTAGCCAAATAGAACACGTAGCCCTTTTTGGATATCTATTGAATATATTGCTAGTTGACATAATAAATCAAAGTCATATCGTTAAGCAAACGCTATAAACAATTATATGTTATGAAATACCAGATTTTAAGACAGTCCTCCCTGTTTAACCATTTTACCTCAGTGTTTCAGCGAGAGATCAAGCGACTGTCCGACTTCCGCGTTGCTTATGTTGACGGTGTCGGGAGAAACTGCTCCCTGTGTTAAAAGTTCCCTTCATGTCTCGTGGAGCAAAAAATATTCCATTGTTGGCTGAACACTATCCGGATAAGATCCAAAGATAATCAACGTCATCATCGAATTTGTTAGAATTGTGGAGTCGAGGAGTATATTTTATATATTATTATATGGAGAAATAAATGTGATATGGTTACGTGAAGATGGCGATTCCGGTTTTAGAAAATATCTGTTTTAAGACGCTTCTACTAAATCCCTCTTAAAGAGTAGTCTGTTTACCGAACATTCACTTTGAATACAACTTTCGATATCGTACAAATGCCATTACTCCCTTGATACGTAAAAGTTTTTAATGAGTCTTACTAAAGCTTGTTGGGACCTTTTGTCTACATGAGAAAAAAACCCCGACATTACTTCCCGGGTGCTCTGGTGTAATAAAAACTTTTTAATCGATAGAAATCCATTGGAAATATGCCGAACTTTAAGTTCATGTACAAAAGAACCTTGCATATATGATATTATGATTTAACCAACTATGTAGCACTCTCCTCAAAATGATCTAAAATATATTATTAACATGTCCCGCTAGATTGCTCTTTTTATATCTCAGACATCTAGCTTGAAACATATGCCCAGGCGACCTGGACTGTGGCTTGAAATGACCCGAAATTACTGCGCACAGTGACAAACCATGCGACTGCACAGCGTTAGAGTTTTAGGAATCCGATTGGGGTCATGTAGCGAGCTATTTGATTCGTCAGATGTCTCTAGAACAAGCAGCTTTTTACAAGTGTTAAAAGAGATCGGATACAAACGGTATTCAGAAATTGCTTGTTTTTTTCTTATTTTTTAAGATCATTTCATGTCATGAAAACACCATGTAACCAGAATATTTGATCAATAACTTTCCTACCCTTAGTGCACCAGGTGATGAAAATCTCACATTATTCAAATTATCTTTTTAAAGTAAACTTTTGAATACCATTGTTACCTTCTCTCAAAAGTGTCGCCGTAAAGTCTAAGAAAATTCTTTAAGAAATTTGGTATATTGTTAGACCCAGTTTGTAATTGAATCTTTTCCATATATGGGGAAGGGACTGCTATTTATATCAAGCTATATTCTTTTACGATACTTGTTAGGTGATAAAGTATAGTGATAGATTGGTGCCTATTGTTACTTTGGTTATTCTGGTTATGCTTATTTGGTTTCAATAGAAGGAATTTTAATTTAGCGCATCTTTGGGTAAGGACCTTTTCCGCCCTTGTCTCAAAAATCTATTCAGTAATATTTAATGATACTTGGTAAGTGATATAAGACCTAGTGATAGAGTGGTGAATTTTGTTACTTCGGTTGTTCTGGGTATCGTTATTTGGCTTAAATGGAAATAATAATAGGGGTAAGGAACTTTTGCGCCTCTGTCTCAAAAATCTATTCAGTATCAATTTATGAGATTGGGTATGTGATTAAACCTAGTGATGGAAAGTAGCCATGTTCAACGTTAGTTATTTTGAAAGATTTATTTCTTCTTTTGTCCATGGAAATATTTGAACTTGTTGATGTGCGTTTTGCTCCTTTAACTGTCCTGAAATTGTTCTTGTTTCTCATATCTATTGAAAAAATTAACATAGTGTGTGAGTGGTGAATACGGGTATGATGATATGGTTGAATTGAAAGTTTGGACGCGGACATTACAGTGCATAAAATGTATCTATTTCTAGTTCTGTATATGATTTTTCCATTAAGGTATTGCAGTGTTGATGCAGAGAAAATCAGCACATCATTTGGGAAAGAAATTTCTAGGCCACATTACATTGATTTGATTTTTATAAAGATGGAGCGGTTTCCGACTTATTCATGATATTATACATGGGGAAACATCTTCAAAGATGTAATATTTCACTTCCACAGAAGAAGACTAAAATAGGTTTTGAGGAGGGGGGGGGGATCTGGAGAATCGAAATCAAAAGATCTACAGCTTATTATCCTCTTGAGCAAAAGAATAAACAGAACAAGCAAATTGTATACGAAAAGGCTACCTAATCAACAGGCTATAGTAATTTGAGATGCTTCATATTATGAAGATAAAGCATTTACTTGGAAATTAATTGCAGTATCATGCTG
Organism: Phorcus lineatus; assembly: GCA_921293015.1. Classification (NCBI taxonomy): domain Eukaryota; kingdom Metazoa; phylum Mollusca; class Gastropoda; order Trochida; family Trochidae; genus Phorcus; species Phorcus lineatus. Next base: position 11,224,929 of record OV121090.1, read on the forward strand.
TGAAACATTAATCATTTACTTTCAAACCTTAATCTTATATGTTTACAGAAACAAAAACTATTTCACTATTGTTTGTATATTTTAGAGAGTGATTTCTATGAAATAAGATGTTTCAATGGTTTGGGGATTATTTCATTCAATCATGTGAATAGCAAATAAATATATACCTATTCAAATGATGAATGCCTCCACGTCCATTTCCAAAAATCTCCTTTTACTTTGAATCTATTATGACATGTTTTTTGCTATACTATAATTAATCTTTACGTTTCTTATTTTTTTGTGTGTATAGGGGTAGTGATGATATGTTAGGACGTGACGTCCTAGGATAAAGTAAGTATGAGTCTGTTGACTGAAAAGACCTAATTTTCGCGGAGCAGATTTTTAATTTGCAGGGACTTTAAATGTAAATTATGTAATATCTCAATTGGCATGAATTAAAAAATATAACCCTTATTCATTCGTCATCCATCCGTCCATTTATTGATTCATTGATTCATGCATTAGTGCGTTCATTCTTTCGTTCATTAATCATTTATTCATTCATTCATCCATTCATATATCCATCCATCCATATCTATTTATCTATCGGCATGGGGTGCTATATTCATATGGGCAACAAGTAAAGATTATGCATCTGGAAATTGTGGTAGAATTGTCAACACGAGCTAGGTTTGCAGCTTATCATGGTTGGCCAGAAACAATAATATCGGACAACGGGACATCCTTTGAGCTGAAAACTATTGTTCAGAATGGCGGAAGACAACTGGAAGATTATGTAGTGTTGCATGAAGAGAACTTGAGGTTAATTACACCGCATAGTCCACAACAAGGCGGACTGTATGAGAGTTTAATCAAACAGGAAAAGAAAGTGATTTAAAATGGCATGTCAGTATAAAAGTCCAGCGTTTTGACACTGTCATTCATAGTGCTTGATTTTTAATATAAATATCAGGCAGATGAATTGACATTTGGCACCAATTCACCTGCCATTTCATTGGTTGCACACTTTTCACGTGCAGCAGCTCTCTTCTGTTGTTAAACAATTAAAACTCTCAGTGACTTCTACAAGATATCCTCCATGAGGGACACATCTCAATCTGGAAGACTGGGGCATTGGCAAAAATCAACATTCGATATGGAGGTTAAGAAATATTTGATTAATTAATGTAATATTAATCAGTTAAAAGTTCAGCCTTTATTAAAACAACACTCTGACAATCGTTCTGGATCAAATCCAATGTACATATCACAAAAAAGTAAAGACACTTTGCACCGATTCATAGGCCTCTTCAGTTGTCTCAAATTTACATGGGCTGCACGCTTTTCACGTGCAAGAGCTTTCTTCTTTAATAACTAAAACTCTCCTCACAGTTTACATGTCTAATTGAATGGTGACCATCATCTTGGTGTAAATTGATGAATGAACAAAAAAACCATTGTTTATTTCTCTTAAAATAGATTATAGAAATATATTTAGTAAAATGTTCTGATTACAAAGGCAAAAGAGTTGAAATAACTTAGAAATGTAAGTCAATATAACCAAGTATGTATCTATATAAACATACAACGTTCGGCAAGTATAGGTATGGAAACACGACACATTTCAGTTTCACCTATATAATCTGTGCTGTATTTCAGTGTCTATGATATTTGTGTGGATTGAAGATGAAACATAACTGATATGAAAACACTTGAACAGTGTAACCACTCACTGCACTATAGTGTGTGACGTATATTTGTCCTCTCTCATCCCAGTCTATACAAGAAGGACGAAAGATCCCCTCCTGTGATGTCAGTATGTCTCTCACAAACTCGCCCGTCTCATTCAGCAGTGTCACCTTGTGACCTAAAAGATCCGCCACTAGTATGTGTCCTGTAGCAGTGCTGGTGATTCCTGCTGGCCACCTCAGTGCTTTGTCTCCTGTAGGGGAGTAGATGAACACCACCTCTCCCTGGGGAGTCACACACACCACAGACGTCGTCTTTTTGTCAGATATCAGGATGTTCCCTTGTCTTGTGGTACAGAGGAAGAATGAATCATGTATTATGTTCTCTCCCGTGTGTATTGAACTGATAGAGCGCATCACGTTCCCACTCATATCTATGATATCTACACAGGGAGGGGATTCAGTACTTGCTGCCAGTGTTGTTGGTGCCAGCGCAGTCAAACCAACATACTCCTTCTGTGCTGTTATGGTCGAGTCGAGGGTCAGGTCAGGGGTCACTGCAACTACTGCTATTTGTTCAGAGAAGGGAAGGGTTACAGCAATCTTATTGTCATCTAGTTTGGTAATCCGGTATGGGTCACTGTTCACAATCAGTCGACTGTGATGCTGTTGATTGTTTCTTGTGAAGAAAGATTTGATACACTTGTTATTGAGGTCAGTGACAATAAGTGTATCTGAACCTTTTACTTTAATGTTTAAAATATCACCAATACCTGGATTATCTTTATCATTTTCGATTCCACATTGAACAGTGTTGCTAAATACTAATGAAGACACAGTGCTCAGATCAACATAATCAACGACGTGAATCATCCGCAGTGACATTTCATTCAGGGCTCTGTCCAGTCGGTCAACATCCTGTGAGAATTCTATCCTAGTCCTCGTTCCACTCTTGTTCACGTCTCCTACAGACTCTGCAGTCTCAGACTCACTTGACTGGTACAGATCATACATGTCCATCTCGCCCTCAGAGTTCAGAGCCTGATCTATCAACTCGGCTTGTTGTCTGTAGATGTTACTAGCCATGTCTCCTGCTTTGATATATGCTTTCAGTTGATCCATCTGTTTTTCTGTTACTTCAGTCAGTTTGTCCAGTAGTTCCCTCTCCTTCTTCTTCATAGCGTCAACGGCTCTCTGTACTGTAGTTTTTATCTGAGACTGGACAGATGATTTGTTCTCCTCAAGTTCCTTGGATCGGGATTTGAGTAACCCCAGTTGCTTCTCCTCAATTCTAGATTTTTGCATCAATGTTTCCTTTCTCGGCTCCAAAGAGCTTTTCATTTCCGGTAACATGGACTCCAGAGACACAACAGACTCACACTTCCGGTGGTAGAGGATGCAACAGGACTTGCAAAAGGTTCTACTGCAATCTCTGCAGAATAACTTGACAGACTCTTCCTTATGTTCCTGGCATGTAACCTTTGTCTGTCTCCGGACCTTGACATCATCAGATACGTCATGATGTTTAGTGACAGGACTCCGTCTGTGTGCCTTAAGACAAATAGAACAAAGAGGGACTTCACATACTGTACACCATATTACTGCTGGAGTTGTTTCCCCTTCGTCATGACACCAATTACAGTTGATTGTGTCTGTAAAAAATCATGTTGAGATAAAGTAACGCATTTTCCAGAATATATATGAATCTTAACAAATGTTATCGACTTCCCTGGCATCATAATCATAACGGAATCCGAATTTCGTTCAGATATAACCAATCACTTCTGAGGAACATATTTAAGATGGATGTTAAAATGAATTTATCCCAATGTAACATATTACCAAATTTGAAAACAGTGAGACGATTTTTGTGGTGAAACGAACAATACACTGACCACAGAAGGAGTGACCACAATCCAGAGTGGACGGATCAGTGAAGACCTCGAGACAAACGGTGCACGTAAGGACATGATCTGTTTCTGTCTTGGTAGTCGACATCTGGTAGATTTAAACATGCAAATAAAGATATTTGAGTTCATAAGAGTGTTTATTGTTACCTTCAAGTATTTTATGACGAAGATGAGAAATAGGAAAAGACTGAAAGATATGAACCAAGCACAAACAAAGTTTTATCAAACTGATGTGTCGACAGGAATACCATTCAAGACTAGCCTACCTTACTGTGCTTATTAAAATGATTTTGTTAACCTGATAAACCCGATGAAACTGTTAACACTGATTACACTACATTTTATTTGATCCAAAGAAAATGACCACAATGTTTTATTTATCATTTTCAAATTTAAGTTTCAATCCTATAAGATTTCGTTCGGTCAAATCTCTTCTCCTGATCCTGAAAGAATAAATGACACAATAATCATTATCGGTTTGCTAAAATGTTCTCTGTAAGCATGATTTTGATAATATTGATATGTAGATAAGATAAGATATATACTTACATTTGACTTTATTTATAGAAAAACCGCCTAGTCAAACAGGCGATCGCTTTGACAATATCATCACAGTGTTACTTGATTGCTTTGACAATATCATCACAGTGTTATTCGATCGCTTTGACAATATCATCACAGTGTTACTCGATCGCTTTGACAATATCATCACAGTGGTACTCGATCGCTTTGACAATATCATCACAGTGGTACTCGATCGCTTTGACAATATCATCACAGTGTTACTTGCCTATGCGCAGCCTGAAAAAGTCAATTGGGCTTTTACCTATAAAAAGTCAATTGGGCTTTTACCTTTAAAGTCATTGGGCTTTAAGTTTGATCCATGTGGTGTATTGACAAGGCCAAGTTGGGGAAACTTAAGATATTCCACATCAAAATGAACTACATATGCAAGTCGTTAAATAAAAATAAAAAACATTTTTTTATTTACATTTCCATGATTACAATAAGTAGCTGTATATAGCCAAAAAATCGACCATGTGAGTAAGAACCATGGATCAAAACAGAGATGTACAGTTACCCCGTCTTAATAAATGAAAAAAGTCCACCAGTCTTACCCTCTCCCCCGCTTACAAATGAGAGACTGTGACCCCCGGCCCTCCCCCAACTTTTAAAGTTTTTACGCCTTGGTAAGTGTTTATAAGACAAACTAGTCAATGGTTTTGAACCATGTACTGCTTAATGAGAACCAAAATACCAAATGTCCTCAGTTCAAACCTCTTTCTAAGTAACATGTTTATTTTAAAAATAACAAACTTATGATGTTTTCTTATTTTCAATTGTTATAAAAAACACGGCAATATGAATTATAAAAAATTGAAATTCTGCATCCCATTTACATTTTTATTAGTTAAATGACCTACAGAACCCTTACAAAATTCCCAAATAACGTTTAAGTCACCGGCCCGCGCCATTGTCAGGTTTTCGATCACTTATCTCTACTTTAACTTGTCTTTTAAGTGAAATGATATGCATTCTGTAAAAAAAACTACTTCTCGATGAAATAACACCATTTCTGAAGTTGTCATTTTTGACCCCAACCGACGGATAAACAGCTAGATTTACGGTTGGCTTGTGTGATTTACATAACGAAACGGCGTCTCTTATGTCAGGCGGTAGGACCAGAGGTTTCTCTCAATTCTGCTTGCTGGGTCTAATTAGGCTTTAACCGCTGATTCAAGAAATTAAAAGTCTAGTCAATGTAAAATTGAAATTAAATGTAATCCCATGTCCCGAGTCCCGATTCCACTCGATCTTTAAATATTATTCCTATTGTTCTTAACGTGCTTTAAACAATGTTGACTGGTGTTTAGATAAAACTCCGACAATCCTTAAGTTTCTTACCTTTTATCGCAATTGGGTGAAGACTATTTGCTTATATCATTAAAACTTTTCCAATAATAATTCATATTATAAGAAGATTTTTAAGAAACATAAGTAGTGTAAAGGAGTCAGGAATGCATATAATGAAACTTTTGTTGCATTAATTCATTTGTGAAAAGTATGTTCTTTGTGGAAGTAGGCATAAATTAATCCCTACTCTTAGATGTATTATTGCGTTTCTTCGTTCACATTAGTTATTCATATTTTGTTGTTTATAAATGACCTTAGTTAGAAATCTATATTAAGATATTAGGAGACATGATCATGCCTTGTGTAACATTGAAAAACAAATCTTACAAATATTCAAAATCAAGAGCTCCGGTATTAAATTATATAGATTAAAACGAGATTTTTTAAAAAGAAAATACAGAATAAAATGCATCTTCAAAATTCTCAATCAACAACAATGAGCGCGAGGGTAGAGTTATTATCAGTATGAGTAATGTTACCCTCTAAGTATGTTTGTTCTTTTGATAAATCATCCAATTTATATATTTTGTGACATGGGACGTGTTATATCTAAGCCTATTAAATACAGTCATTTGCTGTTTCGAGGAACTAAAAGCATTTGATTCTTCTTGAGGGTTGTGCAAACAGATAAGAAGTTTGTTAAAGTTGAACATCAGCCAACAACATTAAAAAGCTTTTGAGCGACTTGCATTCCTACAATGACTTGCTGTTTTTGTTGTGATAACAATTCACACTGCCATAATCATAACTACTTTGCAACATACATTATATTATCACATTTTTATGTTATTTATATATAACGTTTATTGTTTGATAAAAAAGCTAGTTTTTCTGAGTAATTATTTCAATATTGTAAAAATACATAAGGTTTGATAGTAAATTCTTACTCTATCATCAGAAGGAATGCCACATTATACCCATTGAGGGAATAGAACATATACTATTAAAAGACCAACCAACACATAAGCCATTTTATCCAAGCCAAGATATCATTGCATAACGTTAAAAGCCAAAATATAGTTAAATTTCAATGGAAGGAAGGTGAGAAGTCATATTTCCATGGACAAAAAATCTAACTAACGTGACTGCAGCCGATTCTGATCACAACAATTAACTATGTATCTATTTTAGTTTATATTTATTTATTTTTTATTTTAATGTATTTCTAGGGGGTCTTTGTATTCTGTAATTATTTAAATTAAAAGTGCTGTTAGGACCGGCTTCGTAAAACATATTTCACTCACAATGTTTGATTTCATACACTTGTTTTCCATTTTCTTTGTCTTGTTTCTAAGATCTTAAAAGAAAACATTTCATTTCTACCATTGTTAACCCTTAGTTACATTTTTCACATTTGGTATAATTGGTTTATGTATATTAAACATAACAATATCAAGATCGTCTCCCTTAACCTTAGAAGCCCGGCAGAAAAAACTTTCAAGTCCAATGGTTGAGGTTTTGCCAGTCTGTTCAACAACAACTTGGAAATTCAGATTCATATATTTAAGAAAGATGAACAGGGTAATTCTATCGTAACTGACACGACGCTTCATAGTATTGATAGTATAACATTAAGGAAAATTAAGTTCTATACATCGTTTTTGACAATAAATGAATACTTGGGATTTGGTTTTTAAAAAAACCTCTTTTTGAAACTAAGTTAGAATATGCTAAAATGACTATGGTTTAGAATATATTTCTGAAAATCCAAGATTTGGAACTTACTTTTAGTGACCAGCTGATTTTTAGAAATATCCCTTAAGAAAGTTTGGGGTAAAACCATGTCTTAGGCAACTGGTCATAAAAAGAAAATAACTCATGATATTGCTGATTTAGAACATAAAACCAAAGAAAAGGGAGAGGAAATAAGAAATGATGTTCAAATTATTAGTGAAGACCTCCCTGCAGATTTATTTGCTGATCTTGAATATCTTAAACAAGAACATCTCATAGGACCATGATTTCCGAAACAGATTCCTATGCAACCCCTTTAGTGTTTTTGTCACCTGGAAAATCGCAACAATACCAGTAAATTGATAGATTCTTTGGTTAAAGATAGCAGAGAAGAACGTTATGATGGCAGAGAAATTTTAAATGAGCAAAACGCATTATATGAAAACCTCTTTAAATCTCATGATGCTGCTTCTGTTGATACCCAAGTTATACTTAATAATGTTACAGTGACAGTGCTTGTTGCGAACATGAATAGATCTTTGGAAAAAAGCTAAGCTGTTATAGACATTTAATGGAAGGTATTAAAATATTAATCATGAGACACATAATTGCAGTTTTTGCAATAGTTATTTTAACAATGACAATGAATAGAGGTGTAATTACTTTTATTCCTAAAACCATAAAAAATCAAAAACTGCAGTTATGTATCTTAAGATCAATATTTTGATACCTTGTTTATTCAGAGATTACTGTGTGTTATTGTACATTGTACATGGTTATAAAATCCATGGACATGATCACATGACCACAACTTCGAAAATGTTAGGATGGGATTTGCCGGCCTTCTTCCTCAGACGTGTGCGATATCCCTCCACGTGGTTGTTGGTTCTGGGACCATCATACTTGAAAAAGCTCCACTTGTCTATCGGATACTGTCCTTTCATCCAGGTACACTCAAAATAACTACCTGGACACCGTCAAGGGATGGGGCTTTACTGAGGATGCATTATAAGGCCTGGCTAACCTGAGACACAGGGATGAATGGTAGAGCAAGCATCATTCTAAATCACTGTCTAACATGAGAGTTCGTTGTGTAATCAACAGCACCTTCTGTAATGGAAAAAACTTCCCTTAACAGTCACTTCGCTTCCGAAGACAGCAGCACCAGCTCTCATCAAACTTATTTTAAAATTGTATATTGGGATTGGGATTTGATCGACGATGTGTTTGTAAAGGCTGGTAATAATAATGTTGAATTGTTCATAGGTGATTTCAGTGCCAATATGATCAGTTCGTTTACAATAGAGATGCATTTAAGTGGGTCATCTATGAAGATAACCAGGCAGATTTTGAGGGGCTAAAAGATAGTATATTAAATACCGATTAGGACTCTATGCTATGAATAAGTCTGCCAACACGTTCCTCAAATGCTTAGTAGTTTGCTAAATTTTCATATTTCAATTATGAGGTTCTTTAAATATCACGAAATTGTATATGAATGAAATGAATACGGAAATCGATGAGGAAAAGAATTCGCCTGCTTAATTTTGCTGAAAGGAAACTAATTTGGATTGCTCTAGTTAAATGATTTGATTGATTTCAAAGGCAACATAGTTACATGACATTGATTTGTAGGTCAATACAAGGAAATAAGTACACAGACAATCGTTTGGCAAGTATAGGTATGGAAACATGACACATTGGGACATAAGTCAAACGTAAACACTTGAACAGAGGCACCATCATCTCCACCATCAGAGTCACACACACCACAGACTTGGTCTCATAGTCAGTTATCAGGATGTTCCCTTGTCTTGTAGTACAGAGGAAGCATGGTATATGAATGATATTTTCTCCATTGTGTATTGGACTGATAGAGCGTATCACGTTCCCACTCCTATCTATGATATCTACACAGGGAGGAGAGAAAGAACCTGCTGCCAGTGTTGTTGGTGTCAGGGCAGTCAGACCACGATACTCCTTCTGTGTTGTTATGGTCGAGTGCTCTGTCTCCTGTAGGGGAGTAGTTGAACATCACCTCTCCCTCGGGAGTCACACACACCACGGATTTGGTCACATGGTCAGATATCAGGATATTTCCTTGTCTTGTCGTACAGAGGTAGCATGGTTTCTGCATGATCTTCTCTCCGTTGTGTATTGGACTGATAGAGCGCATCACGTTTCCTCTCCTATCTATGATATCTACACAGGGAGGAGATACGAAACCTGCTGCAAGTGTTGTTGGTGTCAGGGCAGTCAGACCGATGTACTCCTTTCGTGTTGTGATGGTCCTATCGAGGGTCAGGTCAGGGGTCAATGACACGCTATTTGTTTAGAGACTGGAAGGGTTCCAGCAATCATCTAGCTGGGTAATCCGGATGGGGTTACTATTCATACTCAGTCGACTGTGATGCTGTTGATTGTTTCTCTTGAAGAAAGATTTTTATACATTTATACATTTTTCTTCCATGCTCACAGATGTGTTTCTTCTCGATCTTCTTTTGTTCTGCAGTCTACCGTGTGGCTGAGTACAGGTGAAGATACAGTGTCCAGATCAAATACATCAAGGATTTGAATCTCCCCCAGTGATAATTCGCTCAGGGCTTTGTGAAATTTGTCACCGTCCTGTGAGAGCTCTATCTTAGTCCTCGTTCCTCTCTTCTTCACGTCTTCTACAGACTCTGCAGTCTCAGACTCACTTGACTGGTACAGATCATACATGTCCATCTCGCCCTAAGAGTTCAAAGCCAAATCTACCAACCCAGCCTGTTGTCTGTAGATGTTACTAGCCATATCTCCTGTTTTGATATCTGCTTTCAGCTGATCCGTCTCTTTATCTGTGACTTCAGTCAGTTTGTCCAGTAGTTCCTTTTCCTTCTTCTTCACAGCGTCAATAACTCTCTGTGCTGTAAACAGAATCTGAGACTGGACGGATGATTTGTTCTCCTCAAGTTCCCTGCATATGGATTTTAGACACTCCAGTTGTTTCTCCTCGATTACGGTTTGTTTTATCAATGTTTCCTTTCTTGTCTCCAAAGTGTTTCTCATTTCTGGTAACATCGACTCCAGAGTCACGACTAACTCACACTTCCGGTGGTAGAGGAGGCAACAGGACTGGCACAAGCCCCTCCTGCAATCTCTGCAGAAAAATTCGATAAACGTCTTCTTATGCTCATGACATATGACATGTGTTCTCCTTCTGACCTTGACCTCATCAGTTATATCAGACACGTCATGATGTTTAGTGGAAGGACTCCGTCGGTGTGCCTTGAGACAAATAGAACAGAGAGAGACATCACATACTGGACACCAGCTTTCTGCTTGAGTTGTCTCCCCTTCGTCATGACACCAATTACAGTTGGTTGTGTCTGCAAAACCAAACATGTTCAGATAAAATCAACACATTTACCCGAATAGATATTACTAGGCACAAGTGTTAACGCCATACATGGTAATGTACCCAGCTGCTTATTATGATACGACTCAGATAGATTTATTAGTTTTTATATGATGGTAGGAAATATGCCTTTACATCGATGATATGTAATAATAATAATGATAAATAGTACTTATAGAGCGCATTTCTTCATGATACAGACTCAATGCGCTAAAGTAAATGTAAAATGAGTTGTGTTTATCATGAAAGTGTCTGAGTGAGTACAATGCAAGTTTCTTGAGAAGTTACAAAATCCAAATTTGAAAAGTGTCGTAGTGATCTAGAAAATTAGGGAAAATTCACCATAGATGCTGCTGTTTGAAGGATCGACCAATGTAAGATGCTGCTAAATTTGAAAACAGTAAGGCTTTTATTGTGAACTGAACCAATATGATTAATTAAGGTAAAACAAACAGCCTACCTTTAGAGTCAGGACCAACAGTGTCGAGAAGACCCTTGAGTAGGAGGGTTGGTCTCATCTGCCCCGCCCACTCCTCCACAGGTCGGGAGGGATCAGGTACTCTCGTCAGTCGTCTGCAGAACGGACATGGCATCGACTTTGATCTGATGGCATCAGCTCTGGTTTTGGTGTAACTAACAATACACGGACAACAGAATGAGTGACCACAAGCCAGAGTGGACGGATCAGTGAAGATCTCATGACAGACTGTGCACGTCAGGATATGATCGGTCAGTTTCTTGGCTGTCGCCATCTGGAATTATAACATATTCAGATAAAGGTATCTTCAAGGACTTCAATATTTGTGATTTTGTTTAATGATGAATAAGAAACATACGAAATTGAGAACATAAGTTTTCAAACTAGCAATATTTCTAAATGAATTAATTATTTATAAACATATCTTAGAACAGTGTTCTTTATTGTCTTTAAGTACGCAACGTATTGCCGTTGGGATTTTTCTAGTCATTCCATAGTTCATGTAACCACTCCTGGTGAGCTAAAAGCTGTATACGCTTGACTGATTCATTTAGTTCACCACTAGATATAGGTAGTAATGTAATGTAACGATTGTAATACAGAAGACACTATGTTATCCCATGGATTGGCTAGACGCCGTGATTAACTAGAAATAACAGAAGGTAAACTATCAGCCTGTTCCAGATTCATAGAATTTCAAGCTTCTGTTTCGACAAAGTACTTATCAATCCCGTATCACCCCTTACTAAAAAAGTTCGGAGTTTAAGGTTGCAATAAGTAAGGTATTGAATAGCGTATTTTAAACGCTGTAGGCGATGCCACAAACGGATTTAAACTTAGTTATTGTGGAGTGCCACAGATTTTAACTTACACATCACCATCCAAGTGCTCGGTAAGGTTTAGATACATGTATGTTCTCAGCAGTATATATTCAAACCAGATTTTCCTCCAGCAAAAGTCCCAAGTATTTGTAGGCGCTTGTATAGTCAGCATAATCACCATCAAAAGTTAACACAAACAAATTTCTTTAAATCTGTCTTTGGCGATAATGAAGAACTTTCGTTTTCAGGATATCAACAAGAATCTGCCAGCAAGAACACCAGTCAGTTACTACTAAAACATCTTTTGCAGATAAACCTCGTCGGGAGCAATAAAATCTATGTCTTCTGCATATAGAAACACACTTAAAAATCACCATCAATTCCAATTCCTCAACTTTAACTATTTATATCATGAGCAAAGATATCCACAAACATTGGGAACAATGTTGGCTCCAACACAAATACTTGACGAACAACGAGAGTACAGAGAACTGTTAACAAGTCATTAAAGCGTACCTGGGCTGGTACTCAGTCTGTCATCCATAGACTGAATTGCGTTTAAAAACGTCCTGTCAATAACAAGCTGAGGTAGCTTGTAATATAAACTATTTCTACTTACCTGTTCTAATAGTATTATCTTCCAGTCAAAGACTCAGTCTAGACATAAGAATATTAGCATAAATTTAACAATGTACTGATTACAAAGAAACACCACTATAACCCAAAGCATCATGGGGATCTGAGTCCGGTTTTCTAAAAGGGTTAAGGAAGAAATAGAGTTGATAAAACTATGAAATCATGCCTTGGACATAACTAAGCCTGTTGGTAAGCACTTTTGGCTTCGGAACAAGATTTCGGAGTTAAAATCCAACAAGGGGCTTGGCAACTTTGTTAAAAATAGCTTTCGCTAACCAGCTGTAATATAGGTTTATTTGTTTTTGAAACAGGTCGATTTTAAGCTGTAGAAAACACAAACATCAATGTTATCTAACTACAACAAGACCAAGTATTTGGTATCAAACATTAAAACATAAAGAAACAAAAAGTTCCATTCTAAACATTTTTAAACAATGGTCAAAGAATTGTAGTGATCTGGAAAATCAAGTCAAGGTCAACCAAATCAACCAGCGTCTAGGTTCTCCTCCATCAAAGTCGAATGACAGCTCAGGAATGTGTACACAAGTTTTTAGCTTCATTGCTGATAAAAGTGTAATGAACTTTTATATCACCAATGAACGATTCACACAATTTCAAAATATGGATTTTGAAGAGAGAAAGAAAGGAATTTTGAAGATGGGTATGGGAGAGGGGTGATATGTTTATGAACAAATATGACACACTCAAACGGACACATATAACTAGAATATACTTTGTGAATGTTGTGACACATTTGAATAAGCCATTATTCACATTCTTTCATATTCTCACGAAGTCAACAGCACTGCTCTTTGTTGTCAAAAAGCACGTTTCCTAAAAGGATAACCTTGCAAAAACAAATTAATTCAAAAACATTTATTAAAAATTAAACGATCAATTAATAAATAATCAGTGAAACAAAAAATAAATAGATAACAATATTTTTATTATATAACATATTTATCTCAAATTGGTTTCGTTCACTGTAGCTGAAACTAATTGGAATAAAGATATTATTTTCAAAGTTAGTTGCTCCGGTTTTTAAAATGAATTTCATTGCATTATGTGTCAATGAATAGAAATCACATCCACTGTGTATATTTACAAATGTAGAAATCAAAAACAATATGTTTCAGTACCTGAGAGAACAATGGAATGTAACCTGCATCTATACAATGCAAACTGATTAGCATAAATACTGCTATGAAATAATTTAATCAATTTCTTTTTTTAAATTTGTGAAGCAGGAAGCTGATAACAAAATAACAAAACAGAAACAAATGTTTATGATTTAAAATTTGTAAATTACTAAAAGGTATATCGAGCATTTTGATTTATTTATCAAATGCTAAAGTTAATAAATTTAAGTTCGTGCACAATCGTGTAATGACAATGATAGAAACTTGGTCACGTGGAGCTTTGGAAGCTTTCCCAATCAGTCCTGAGTTTAAGTGAAATTTGAATAGTGTCAAAGTCAAACACATGTAAATTAGTGTTATCCTTTCTTTGAAATTGAATTCCAATATGAGACCAGCAGCTTCAGACACTTATCATGTATTTTCTTTTATGATGATTCATTTTACATTCATTAAATTTTACTTCGTATGTCGTTACCAACAATATTATTCCAAAACTAAGGGAATCAGAACTTGTAAATCTCTGGTCAAGTAAATTAATTTTATATGATATATTAGATGAGTTTGAGAATAACTAATGTACCTATCGGCAAAGGAGATCCATAGAAAGCTGTTCTTGTTACTTTATTTTCTGATAAAATGAAAATCCTTTTAGAACCGGAAATTTAAAAACCATCGCTGAAGCATTCTCTTACTTTTACTTTCGTTTCAATTCAGAACGAGTTATTTATCGGTCACGGCAGAAAAGTTTTGGCAGTCTATCATAGAAAACTAGCAGAATCCCTAAACTGATTTAAAATACATCTCTTCTTATGAATAAGTAACAATCGGATCTCATGAAAAACGAAAATAAATGTTTCCGATGTAAAAAAAGCAGTTTTAAAACGATAATGCCATGTTCAGTTAGAGAGGCTGGCCTACTGTCAACGGTCTGCCATGTTGTTTATTTACACAAAAATGAATAACTTGACTTCTCATTCTTTTTTTTATTTTACTGAGTGTGCGCTCTCTTTTATCTAGTTGTAAAACTCAAATCAACCTAATCAACCTCAGCAAGGTGTTTCAACTGGGACATTTAACATTTAAGGATTATTGAAGGTTGACAAGGAATTGCTGTTTGAAAGGATCGAACGGAAGATGGATTTGCTTTTTTTCAAACTATATAAAAGTATCTAATAAAAGTGTTCTTACCCTGAACTGTAAATGTAAACATGACCTTGAATATGATACCCTATTTTCCAGTGAAATACAACATCGAATTGTCAAGACATGAGACAAAGATTACTTAAAACTTTATTTGAAAATCGATAAAACCATATCACGATACAACATGGAAAACAACATTCCTATAAAAATAAATTTGTTAGGGAGTAACTACATTTTCAGATCCACGTGCACACTCTTAATATATTGCTATCTTATCTAATGTCCAAATTAAGAACCCCTTTGTACTGACTAACTCAAACCTTCAACAAGTTCAATTCAATACATGGACTACTGGTTACTGAGGGTCTGGTCCAGCGCACCTGTTCTCATTCATGATCTCACTCAACGACAGCATTGCTGATCAATTGAACTTACTCACATTTTGCTTAATAATGTGGCTACGACACGAATAGGTTTTTAAAAAAATCCTCATTGCACATCGATATGATTAATTTCAACATTTTATAAATCTTTAAAAACAATTTAGCCTCTGTTATTTGCATCTCTTCAACATCATATAAAACCTATACCATGTCATTATGTTTGGGAGAAGGACAATGGAATTTACAAATCCTATTTTCAATCCTACAAAGATGACAACATTTTTTTAATTTCTGAAAAAAGATAACGTAATTTTTGTGAATATATGCCTTGCCACGACCATACTGGACTCAAGGGAATGCCATAGGGAATGAAGACCTGATTTAGAAAACTTTCGTTTCCACTTCTTATCCCTTTTAGTTTTGGTCATGTCCAATGTGTTAGGGAAATTTACACATCAACTCTCCATTCAACAAATAACATTTATTTAATTTGAGATACCTAGCATATTTTTTGTAAATAGACGAACGAAAATTGGAGGGTGGACACCCTGTTACCCCATGTTTGAAGGGTTATAACCAAATTTACAAGTTTGAGTCACCTTGTCAGAAAGGTGTTTCTCTTAAAATTTCAGCCTCTCTAGCCAATTCGTTACGGAGAAAAAGGTTTTAAAAATGATTACATTTTATTTGCCTGCAACCCCTATATTTGAGTGGGAAGGGGATCAGTCTCAAGTTTCAAATTCGGATCGCCTAGGAGCAAGGTACATCCCAACATAAGTTCAGCTTTCGGGGTGAAGTCAAAATTGTTAAAAGTTTATGGCCATGCTTTTAAATTTGTGTTGACATCAACTATATGTTGAAACATTCACCATTGGGGAGCTAAATGTATATGGTTGAATTTACAATGGATCCCGGAGACACAAGAGTTCGCAAATATTATGTCATTTTTTTAAAGATGGTTATGCATTGGCTTCCAATTGAATGCGATAATGAACACTTTATTACGATTTAGTTTTAAAAGGGATACATTTCTATGAAAACAATATCCATAATTAAAAATACTGATGTCTCTACCATTCTATTTTTACTACCATTTCATGTGTACGTTAATCATAAAAATTAAACAAACTCTACAGTAAATATCGATCGACTACACACTTAATAGATTAGTGTTTCCCCTAGTCATTTTTAGCAGGGCCCTGCCCTTTTTCCTGAGCGCCCTGCCTTGTTGCTAGCCTAAATCTTAATGTAGGCCTTTTACAGAATTACATGTACATTTGAACTTATCTATAACGTCGCAATTATATTTTACATAAGATACTTATCCTAATGCATGAAGAGCTCATCGTTGTTTTGATATTAGAACTACAAACATTTGACAAAAGAAACAGTGAATAAACCTAAAGAAGAGAATGATTAAACAAACTAATGATCCTTCCTTTGTTTCCCTGGGACACACCTGCTTACCACATGTTTAGCTAGATACAGAAACAATAGGGGGATTACTGACGAACACAGCATAATAATCTCACTTGATGTAACGAGTGGAAGGCACATGTTTGAAATCCGTAAGTCATTTAAATTGGTTAAAATAAATGTGATGTTTTTCTGAATTTATTCAAAAGATTCATAAAGTTGTCAGATATAAGTCATATTGCTGGAATTGACACAAGTGTCAAGAAAAAAGTAGCGCCGTTTTTGTTCGAACAAAATTTCAATTGAAATTGTATGTAAGTGCCCCTTTGAAAGGAGTTGTGCCCTTTTTAAGTCAACTTGCCCTGCCCTTTTTGCAACCTAGGGGAAACACTATAGATATACCGTTTGTCCAACTAAGTATATGCTTAAATACACTTGAAAATATCATTTTTAATAATCGGTCTTTCTTTAGTAGGGGGTAACGTATCGCGATGGGTCACTGCAGCCATCTTTGTCGTTGCAAACTATCTTCTGATTTGCTATTCAGAAAGACCTGCAGTAGTCTAAACAATCTTATCACAGAAAACGTGGACTTTAAATATCGAGTGCGGAGCGGAAAGAGTTGAAAGTATTTTTGCAGATGCTTTCGAATCAAACCGCCCTGTCAGTTGTCACGTTTTTCTAACGTGTTATACGGGAGCTCGCTACCTTTCTTAAACAACTAAGACTCTTATCATAGTTTATGTTTATGTTAAGTTTGATGTAGATAAATAAGTAAAATAGACATCGTTTTATTATAAGTAATGATCCTCATTTATGTTTTAACATGAGATTCTATATCTGACTGATGTTCATGATTTTAGGTACATACTTTATGATATGCTAGAAGTGACGACATGTGTTCAACAAATACATTTTTATTTTCCAAAATCTGATGAACAACTATATACACAATTTCACAAATTTAAAAGTCATTCAATTTTACTTGTGGCTATTTGTTTTATCTATCTAGTTTAGCACAATATATACATTTTTTAAAATCAATTACAAAGAAATGAATAGAATTTTTTTTAAATTCAACTCTTTGAATTTTTTTTAAAATCATCAAACAACTTTTACTTCAAAACGACTGGTTTAGGATAGAATGTCAATATTCATTAACTGATGATTTGATATCTAAACATAGTATCACGACTTTGTAATGTTATTGAATAGAAAACTGAACAAGATGTTGGCCAGTTGCGGTTATGGAAACATATTTTAATTAGTAAATTGCCTGTTTACGGATTGTTTTTCACTGTCTATAGTCTGTTGTTCCATGAATATTTGAATTGTTACTCAAATGTAAACACCTGGACAGTGTCACTATCACCTTCACCATAATGTATGACGTAAATTCGTCCTCTCTCATCCCAGTCTACACCAGAAGGACCAGAGATCCCCTCCTGTGCTGTCAGTATGTCTCTCACAAACTCTCCACACTCATTTAGCAGTGTCATCTTGTGTCCTTAACAATCTGCCACGATTATGTGTCCTGCATCAGTGCTGATGATTCCTGTAGGATACCTCAGTGCTTTGTATCCTGTAGGGGAGAAGTTGAACACCACCTCTCCCTGGGGAGTCACACACACCACAGACTTGGTCTCACTGTCAGATATCAGGATGTTCCCATGTCTTGTGGTACAGAGAAAGTATGGTTTCTGTATGATCTTCTCTCCACTTTGTATTGGACTGATAGATTGAATCACCATCCCACTGCTATCTATGATATCTACACAGGGAGGAGAAACAGAACCTGCTGCAAGTGTTGTAGGTGTCAGGACAGTTAGACCAACATACTGCTTTTGTGTTGTTATAGATGAGTCGGGCGACAAGTTTTGGGTAACTGACACAACTGCTATGTGTTTAGATAGAGAAAGGATGACAGCAATATTATTGTCATCTAGCTTTGTAACCCGGCATGGGGGACTGTTCAAAGTCAGTCGACTGTGATGCTGTCAATGACAATGATTGAATCTGAACCTTGTACGTCCACGCTCATGATATCAACAAGACGTGTTATTTCTTTATCTTCTATGGTTCTGTAGTCTACAGTTTGGCTGAGTACAAATTTAGACACATTTTCAAGATCAGTTTTGTTACGCACTTGAATCTTTCAAAGTGACATTTCTGTCACTGCTCTGTCCATTCTATCGACATCTTGTGAAAACTCTATCCTAGTCCTCCTCATCCCTCTCTTCTTCGCGTCTCCTACAGACTCTTCTGCTTCAGATTCACTTGACTGGTACAGATCACACATGTCCATTTCGCCCTCGGAGTTCAGGGCCTGATCTATCAACTCGGACTGTTGTCTGTAGATGTTACTAGCCATGGCTCCTGTTTTGATATCTGCTTTCAGTTGATCCATCTCTTTATCTGTGACTTCAGTCAGAGGGTCCAGTAGTTCCTTCTCCTTCTTCTTCACAGCTTTTATAGCTTTCTGTGCTAAAGATCGAATCTGAGACTGGAGAAATGAGACGTTTTCCTCAAGTTCTTTGCATCTGGATTTAACTGACTCCAGTTGTTTCTCTTCAACTATAGATGTGTTCATCATCATCATCATCATAATTTTATTCTCATAAAACCACATAGGTGGTACACGAGCATATATACAAGTAATTCATACAAAAAATAATTAACAATATACAAAATATATAAGATATATATACAAAATACATTACAAGATGGCTGTAATAAACTAACTGTTTTTAG
Source organism: Phorcus lineatus (assembly GCA_921293015.1). NCBI lineage: Eukaryota > Metazoa > Mollusca > Gastropoda > Trochida > Trochidae > Phorcus > Phorcus lineatus. The sequence goes on from OV121090.1 coordinate 11,244,261, forward strand.
TAATAGATGTTATTTTTTATACAAATTTTGATAATTCTGTTATCTGCTTAATGTCCTTTGTCGAGAAAAGTTTAACATAATTATGTAGACTTGGATACATTGAATCGATGGATAAAATATATTTTTTCCTCTCATTACAAAATCTTTTACATTAAAAAATATAATGACATTCATCAGCATCAATGTTTCCTTTCTCGTCTCCGAAGCTCTTCTCATTCCCGGCAACCTGGACTCCAGCGGCACGACTGACTCACACTTCCGGTGGTAAAGAATACAACAGGACTTGCACAAGGTCCTCCTGCAATCTCCGCAGAAGAGCTCCACACACTCCTCCTTGTGTTCCTGGCATGCGACCTTTGTCCTCCTTCTGACCTTGCCCTCCTCAGTTATATCAGACACGTTGTGATGTTTAGTGGACGGACTTCGTCTACGGGCATTGAGCCACTTAGAACTAGTTTTATTAAACGAGTTAATGATTTCGTATAAAACGAGCAAAAGCGAGGTTGATATCAAATTATTCACGAGTTTCATGAAAATAAATCTTTCCAATTTCAGTAACAATTTAATAAAAAGAATTTCGTTTGATCAAGTCTGTTCTCCGTCATTTTGAAATAAATGACACAAACAATTGGTATCGCTATGCTAAAATGTTTTCTAAAAACTTGATGTTTATAGTGTTGATATTTGGGAAAGAACATATATATAAGAAAACACTTTCATTCGACTTTTAAAACACATTTTAAAGCCCAGTTTGAGAAGACCACTTAGTCAGACTGGCGATCGCTTTGAATAGGTCATCTTAGAATTGCTCGCCCACGTCCAGCGTGTGCATTAAAATCGGGCAGGTGGAACCTCCAGCTTTAAATTTTCATCTGTCGTAGTAAGGTAATACAAAAGCCAAATAAGAACCGTCGCCATACTAAAGATGAACACGAGATATCACCATGTCATGAAATTAACGTTCTCTCTCAGTTGTCAAAACGACTTATTTTTGAACGTGAACTTTTCTGTGCACCTTTTACTCTGATGAGTTTAAATTGTTCCAGCGGCATTCTAGAAGTTACTGGTATAAAGTATGACAATGATATTCTATGGATGTACAACTTCTTTATTTTTACAATGGCGACGTTTCGGTATTGATACTTTTATCGTTATTAAGCATATAGGAAATGATGGGTACAGTAATTTATACATGACATACATATAGGTAAGTTAATGAAATAACAATACAAGAGGATGATATACAAATGACATATAAGGACCATTAAATAACAACTTAGAAAAGGTGTGGGTAACTATATTGAGTGGTACGTTAATTAGGCTAATAGGCAGAGGATATAGCTTTGACATCGTTCATTTTCCATTGCAAACACGCAACCTGTGATTCAATTCTTATAATTTCGCATCATATTACGAATTTAACAACGGAGTACTACACATTCTGTCTTAGGGTCTGAACGAGAAATATTGTGGAACGAGAAAAATTCCCATTAAAAATTTACCGCTCGTTTATTCCAGGAAATGTATAATAAAGCAACCTCAATACATAATGAATGAAGCGTACAGAAATAAAATCCAAGAAGGACACGAGTTATTTGCCTTATGATTGTCTGCCTTATGCTTCGCTACGAGCCGCCATTTGTTCGTGTCTTTTCTTCAAAATGTGTAAACAACAGTTTGGCCCGAATTAATGAAAGGGGTTTATACCACGTTTATGCCTAAACTTGGTCTAAATCATACATGAATCCCGATTTGCTATTACTGAAGCAAGTTTGTATAAAACCCAGGTTTAATCCTTTGCATGTAGACTGAGTCTCAAATTTGTCACATTTTCGAAGCAAGTTTAAACATGAAGCAGTGAATAAAAACCTTCCACATCTCGACAATCGCCAGATATTCGTATTCAATACGATTGATTGATATTAAACTACGATTTCCCAAAAAACTGGTCAAATACAATCACGAAGAAATTTTGAGATATGTATTTTTGTATATGTATATCTTTTGTTTCTGACGTACTTATTATCTCAATACATCAACGTCAGCAAGAACACTGAGCACGCAAAATGCTGCCCAAAAATATTTTATATTTAACTCATTAACGCCGAGAGCCGCATATATGCGTCCAAATAATGAGATCCTCACAGCAAGAGCCGCATATAAGCGTCCGTTAATTAGAAGTTTCTCACAGCGAGAGACGCTTGTGTGCGTTAATTGAAAGCACCTCTTATTCTGCGAGAGCCGCATATGTGCGTCTGTCCTATATTATTACAATAAATCAAATTGGTGCAATCAGCTAATTATCACTCAGCGAAGATGAGCGTATCTTAAATGAAAAGCTTCCCTCTGTCTTCATGACAAGATTAATTTTTAGTGTTTTCATATTTACTAGAAAATATATCACCTTTGGTAGATGAAGACCATACGTTTATGAAGAGGATTTTGTAATTCTTCATTGGAAGTTGATAACAGATACTTTTAACACATGATGTAATAATTGTAGTCTTGTGAAGATTGAGTTATCACTTTTCTAACACTCTGAGATATATTTGACCTGAAAAACGCATTGAAATCAAATAACTAAGATTAAACGTCAGGAAGCGTTATTATTGAAATTTATCCGTAAATCATTAGTGAATTAGTGATTTGACCTTTTACTCTTCAACGTATTACTTTACATGAACAATCGATTTGACAATATGCTTCGTGCTTGGGTAACTCTGATGACCATGAAATATAAATCATGTAGGATAGAACCTGTATATGTATCATCCCAACTGCGGATCCGCCCGATCTTAAGATGGGACGCGTCCCAACTTGGGATTCCAAGTTGGGACGTCCCATCTTGAGATGGGTCGGGGGATACTAAAACATGTTAATAATATTCATATTTTATAATGAATTGTGTCAGTAAAACATGTTTTTAGATAATTTTGTTCTATTCTTTTCATATCTACGAAGAAAATTTGATTTGATGTTCATTTACTTCACTTTCTGACTCGGTTTCATCTGTTATCGAGTACGAACGATTTAACACTACTCAAACAATTATTCAAAGTCCCATTTGATAACTGATTGAATAATATTTCTTAAGCGACATTACAAAATCAGATCAATATATAGATTTATATTTAGATAATAGTTTTTTAGTTGTTTCTTAGTTTCTTTACAAAAAGGTGGTATAAACTTTTAACAAAGATATGAAGTTATTCTAATACAGATCCAAGTTTTACAACACTAGTGATAAATTGCTTTTTTAAAAATATATATTTAAAAAACGTACCTGATACAAAGAAATGAATAATCCATGCAAAATCCTTCTATAAGCAGAAATTAAGGTACTCTCCATCGTTAGAATCCAGCACTGAATACACTGAATGTGCTAATGTGACAGCTTGGTATGACAGAGGACGAATGACTGGGCACTAATTTGCCCAGCGTAGGTTTTGTTAGGCTAAAACAACATATGGAGACACCATAAGCCCATGTTGTTTTAACAAATTATTATCTTGTTTATCTACTTGGCGACTTGGTTGATTGTATCAAATGTAAAAAAAATTAAAAGTTCCTATTATCAAAGTCTGGTTCCCCAACATTTTAGATATTTTCCACTAGTGCCAACTTAGGGCTTAAATATTCCCTAGTAAATCATATCAATATAATAAAATCTATCTTAACGGCGAAAAATCTTTGTCACAGAGTGTTGACGAATTCCTAATAATATCTGTTTATCATTTCATAAATGATACCAAACGATTTTTAAAGCTCTTTCCTAAAATTTGTACCAAATGTAAGGTAGACAAAGCTTAATATAAATTTGAGTTTAGTAAGAATAATTGCAAATGTATATTTCCATCAATGTACTTGATATCTTAATCATTTCATTTTTTGTTTTTGTATATATATTCTGAATTTTGTGTAACACATGTTTTATGGAAGTAAAATACTGTTTAAATAATAGTATTATACTTACTAACCATCATATGATTACACATACATGTATTGCATATTCCCATACAATGAAATATGATAATATTTTACAATAAGAATGACAGTTTTTATATCAAATTTGTATAAGAAATGACAGTTTCTATATCAAATTTGTATAAGCAATAACAATATGAATCATTTAGTCCTCTGAAGATAACACATTAGAACATGTATGTCAGCACAAAATAACTCGATAAATGTTAGTATATCAATGAAACTTCGTTGATGTGTATTTAGAAACATAATGCCTTTTTTCGGGGGGACATGTTAAGCAGCATATCTAAGATAACAAAACGATTAGTTAAGTAAACTTTCAGCTGTAAAACAACAATATTACACTGAAATGTATTTCTTCCCTCTCACCTACTCATCTTATTTGACTTAGTTGATCAGTTGATTAACTTATTAGCAGTAACAACACATAACAATTCTCTCAATTCAACGCTTCTAACAAGCCTAGATAGACGCTTGTACATATAAAAACAACCTTTTCATACTGATCGAAATCATATGTTACCTCGGGTTAAGTAGAAAAAAATAATTTTACTCAACTCTGTACCCTGGTTTGTGTCAAAAAATCTTGTGAAGGTCAACAAAGTTTATTAATGAACTCAAAGTCAACAAACTCCGTTTATAATCTTCTTGTAGTATTGATAAGAAATGAATTGAAATATTGTATTTCTAATGATGTTAGATTTCATTTTGGTTACTTTACATGATAATCGGTCTGTTTATGAAAAAAATATTTTGAATATATTCAGTTTGGCCAAAAATCTTTCATCGAATAACAATACAATAACAATAAACATAAACATTCGATCACGTCTGCTTCCTATCAGTGATATTGCCGATAGGGGGCAATGCCTTGATAAATAAGAATGATAATCATTGACTAAAACAACAAACGCTTGGCGTGTACCTTTGTAGTGTTACAAGCATGCTCATGTACAAGTGGTACCCATTCTTGTCACTAATTGGAAGGTGACACACAGGTATTAGTGTCATAACCGAACCGGATGTTTACCAAAATACCTTCTTTTGGACCCCCTCTCCCCCCTCCACCCACCCCACACCCTTCTCTGAACTACCAAGCAGGTATGTTTGCCATTTTGCACCACGACACTGATCAGATCAGGTTCGATCGGAAATAGGAGGAGGCATAACTGGATTTATTTACTGGACATCTTTTAAGCATTGACGGAACACCACTTATAGGTTAGTGTTTATGAATTATGTTTAAGAAACATAAAGTCTTACAATCGACTTTCAAACACAATGAGTACATTGAAATCATGCTTATGTGTAAGAATTTGAACTGATTAGAAGGCATTAGCATTCTTGGTATTCACTAAGAGTAGGTTTTGAGTGTATATATATATATTTTTTGTGTGCTTAACATGCTGTCACAATTATAGAAATTTAAGAATATAATGAAATAATTTATAAAATTTTGTATAAGAATTACTTTTGCTATCCTATTGTACTATGATGAAAGACTCGTATGCGATGAGAGATAGATATAGCCAATACGTCATGAAAATCAACATAAAATCAAAATATCTTTCGAGGACCTTAAAGCGCTTATCTAAATGATACATGTTATCATTTTATTACTAAATTCAACATTAGAATAAGAATATTATGAACATGTTAAAGTATTCGCTGTCCCATCTCAAGATGGGACGTCCCAACTTGGAATCCCAAGTTGGGATGATACATATATACCTTTACAAATATATATTGTGTTCATATCTAAAGTTTATATTACATGTTTTTTATCATATTAGTAGACAAACAAGTATATGAACTGAAGATGTTGTTATTGCGACCCTTTTTTAGAGGTCACTTACATATCGAATAAGACCCCTCAGCTGAGGAGTATGAACACGAGAATTTTGTTTTTGCCGGATAAGACGGATAAGGTTGACACAAGGTCAAATGGTGTAATGAGTATTAAAGTTTTGATGCCAAGTCAATATACGAAGATAAACTGATCTGGAGTTCATGAAACTGTAAAATTGATCATAAGTGCCTAGAGTGATCGAACGTAATCCAAAACTAAAAAATGAAGTCAATGTAAGAAAAGGTTGGCCCAATATTACACTTAATGAATTTGAGTTGCAATCTAAGGAATCAAAAGCAATATAAGCAATTTAAAACTGATAAAGATAGTCAAAAATATGCTTCCACATTATATTCAACGTTAAGAAAACCGAAATAATCATATTTAAGCTATCTCTACATTGACTGTCAACGAAAGGTACCTCTTTGTAGTAAGTGAACTTTAGCATATTCTCGTAGCCCTGCTTGATGCAAAACCCTGAAGAAAGTGATCACTTATGAATTTGAACAATATTAACAATTAAGTCAAATCGAAACGTAACAGAAGTGTTATATTACTATCTCTATCACGTATTCCTACCTCGATTTTCTTGAGATTATAAAGCTGTCATGCCTCTCTGCTAAAACTAATCTTCATAATGCCTTTAGCTCTTGTCAGTAAATCCAAACTCTGTTTCGTTTCTATTCGTAAGAGGACTGTCGTCAAGACAGTTCCCAGGGTTATACAGTGACCCTTTTGAAACTCTCTCACACAACTAACTTTAACTTTATCTTTTGTCCGACTTGAGTCGACTTCTGAATGACATTTAAAAACGCATTCAGAATCTACAGGCTAGTATAGCATTCCGACCGTGTGTATTGCATACAACTACATTCATACAATCAAATGGGTGACTATTGAATGCGTTCATGCCTAATCAAAAGGGTTCTACCTTCTTTCAGTCTGCTATCTTGCACATTTGAATTACCTTTTGAAGATACAAAAAGGATTGACAGATGTTTATGATAATTCATGATTCAGCAATGTTTTGTCATGCCATAACATATCTCTCCACACTCGTAGCGCCATAAATATTTGTATATGAATGTATCAGCAGGAATGGCCATGGAATTTCGTTTCAATACCATGATGAATATGGTTAAGAGTAAAAATGCAATATCTTTTTTATGCATGTAATTATAGATTTAATGAATAGGTCGAGAATCACAATAGCTGAGATGACATGTATACACACGTTATTGTTTCGAGTGAAGTTGCCTTGTATATAGTAGTTAGTGCTGTCCTGTTAAGATTCAAGTCCTTGATGTATTTCATCTGGATACTGTGTCCTCACCTGTACTCAGCCACACTGTAGACTGTAGAACAAAGAAGATCAAGGCAAACCAAAAGCGGCTGATATTTTGATCATGTAAGTAATAAGTTCAGATATAATCATTGTCACTGACTTAAAAAATATCTAATCTTTCTTCAAGAGAAACAATAGACAGCATCACAGTCGACTGAGTTTGGACATTCCGGATTACACAACAAGATGACAATAAGATTTCTGTAACCCTTCCTCTCTCTAAACATTTAGGAGCAGTGTCAGTTGCCCCTGACCTTGACCCTTGAATATGGTTTTTTTACTGCACTGACACCAACAACACTGGCAGCAAGTTCCGAATCTCCTCCCTGTGTAGATATCATAGATAGGAGTGGGAACGTGATACGCTCTATCAGTCCAATACACAACGGAGAGAATATCATACAGGAACCATCCTTCCTCTGTACGACAAGACAAGTGTACATCCTGATATCTGACTCTGGGACCCAGTCTGTAGTGTGTGTAACTCCCCAGGGAGAGGTGGTGTTCAACTACTCCCCTACAGGAGACAGAGCACTGAGACGGCCTGCAGGCATCACCAGCACTGATACAGGACACATACGCGTTACGGATTGTGAAAGAAACAAGGTGATAGTACTGAATGAGTCTTGAGAGTTTGTGAGAGACATACTGACATCACAGGAGGGGATTTGTAGTCCTTTTGGTATAGACTGGGATGTGGGAGGAAGAATATTCGTCACATATATTCATAAACTATACTACAGTTTCCTGCAGAACGGACATTGAATCGACTTGGACCTGATGGCATCAGCTCTGGTTTTGGTGTAACTAACAATACACTGACCATAGAAGGAGTGACCACAATGCAGAGTGGACGGGTCAGTGAAGACCTCGTGACAGACTGTGCACGTTAGGAAATGGTCCGTCAGTTTCTGGGCTGTCGCCATCTGGAATTATAACATATGCAGATAAAGGTATTATCTGATTCATTCAGTTCATAACTAGATACATGTAGCAAAGTGCACGCGGAGATGTAGCGATTGTAATAGAGAAGACACTTTATTATCCCATGACGTCGTGATAAACTAGAAATATCAGAAGGCAATCTATCAGATGTCATGCGGTGAAGCCTTTTCCTGCATCGTAGAATTTCAAGCTCTTTTTCGAAAGAGTACTTCTCAATGCAATGTCATCTGCATATAGCTCTCATGTCTGTCATCCATAGACTGAATTGCGTTTAAGAACGTCCTGTCAATAACAAACTGATGTACCTTGTAAAAGAAACTACTTCTACATACCTGATCTAAAATTAATATCGATTATTATGTCTAGAAGTAAGAATATAAGCATGAATCCGGTTTTCTAAAAGTGTTTATGGAACAACAGGGTTAATAAAACTATGAAATCATTCCTGGGACATAACAAAGTCTGTTGGTGAGCACGTTTGGCTTCGGATCAAGGGGTTCAAATCCAACATGAGGCGTGGCAACTTTAAAAGATATAGCTTTGGCTATCCAGCTGTAAAATAGCTTTACTTGTTTTGGAAATATGTCGTTAAAAAGCTGTAGATTACATATTTACATCAGTGTTATGTAACTACATTAAGAACAAGTAAATATTTTCTGATAAAATTTGGTACCAAAGAAGAAAACATAAAGAAACAGTTCCATTCTAAACATTTTAAACATTCTAAACACTGGTCAAAGTATCGATGTGATCTGGAAAATGAAGTTGAGGTCAACCGAATCAACTAGCGGTTAGGTTCTTCTCCAACAAAGTGTATTAGCAAATTGGAAGACCTTAGGTTCATTGGTACATCAGATATCAACATTTAAACATCTGATCAAAGTCTCGTCGTCATCGTCGTCGTCTTGGTGTCATTTTTCAAGGTTTCATAAATCGATTCCTGTCTGTTTTTCCCCATAAAAGGGACTTGTACCAAATAAAAAGATTAAATTCCCGATAGGTAGATGAGATACCATGCTCATATGAACAGGATTTATGTACGTACATACTGAGGGTTCAACTTGAATACTATGCCCCCTGCTCAAAGAGAAGTATCTATTAAAGCATTTTGTTTTAACAACCAGTGTATATAGTTGGGTTGAACCTAATTATATTATTTATTAGTCTCTTCAAATTAATTGAAAACTGTTTTATATCTGGTGACGATTAGCAATTATGTTATGAGAGTTGAGAACCTCCATATTATATTTTCAGTATATTTTCCCTTTAAATAAATGGAGTTTTTATGAGATTTGTTCAGTCGGATATACTCCTATACGATATGTTATGCTAAGAAACCTTTCCCAATGACTAAATTAAAGCTACTTACCTAATTCTAAGTAAGATGGGAATTCAGAAGTGTTATAGGAATCTAATTCGCGGCCTCATATTCAATTTCAAATATAATTTGTTCCGTGTTCAAATGGCAAATATATTATGTTAAGTTTGTGTGCTCAAACTTTCAAACTTACCCACGCACAGAACCTGAGAGTCGATTAATGGGCCACAGAGTATGTTGTTGGTGACAAATATGTCAAACATCATAAATGGTGTTATTGTATCGATAAGTAATGGTTGTGTCTGAAATCAGTATTTTAGTGCTCATAAGTTCAGTATTGTGACAATAAACATGTTAATTAAAGTCGTGATTTGTGATCACAGTGGCGAGCGTCAATGACTCAAACGTAATTTTGGAAACTAATTTAGTTAGTGTTTAGTATGTCATTTTACTACATGTAAATTGGACGGGGATGTCGACTTCCAAACGTTTAGAAGGCTGTTTTATCGTTTATTTTTCATTTATCACTGAAAAGAAGAAAATATTGTAATTTTAGAAATATTTTAAAAATAAAGATGCAAGTTTAGAGGGGCAAAGGACATGCGGTATTTCAACTCTTATCTAAGCCACACATAAAATCTTTAGATATACTCTGTGTCTCTTTATGTAAGCTTTGTTAAAGCTAGGACCTAACTTTGCGTAGCCCGGATAAGTTTGTATATTCATTATAAACCCCATCAAACACCCGGTTCTACATCATGTGACTATGGTACAGTACACCCTTGGTCCGAAATACCTACCCGAGTCCTAACCGACTATGCCTAGATTGACAACAGGATACACATGTCTTAAAGTAAAATCTTAAATTAAACTAGGTAGTATTTGTGATATCTGTGTAATTCTTGTCTTTAAAGACAGGTCCCGTGAGTTACTGCAGATAAATAAGAATATAAGGAAACACATATTCCGAAAGTGAAACAAAGATTTCACGAACACGTAAATCCACGTGAATACAGATTAATCATTCTCAATCAACTTTATACCACGAGATATCTTGTTATAAAAGGACAAGCTGTTGATAATATTTACACTTACCTGTAATTACCTGTCTGCTTAGCGGGAGCTTATACACCTAACTAACTTCCGCGAACGTGTAGGCACGGCTGCCGGTGTCGGAGGAAACTGTTTCCTGTGTCAAAAGGTTCTACTCAAATATATTTTTAAAAAGACATATTATACATCCTTGCAAAGATACATATCAGTACTTAAGTTGACATTTTGTAACCATAGAAAAAAAAATAGTTCTTAGATATGTTTACAGAGCAATTATCCTCGTGACTATTTAAGGAACAGTTGTATACGTAATCTTCAAAATTAAATTTCTACCATTCATGTTCAACTGCTTAAGGATTTTTTTCACAATATATCATGCACGTACCTAAATAGATCTTTAGCGCGTTTTCGCTTTTAAATTGTTACTTCAAGTTGCTACAGGATCAGTCCAAACTGCAATGGAAATCGTAAACATGATTTCATATTTCTAGAGCCTTTGATTCTAGAGAAGGAGACTTCTTTAGCCGTTATCATAATGTTTATATCATGGGTCACATTGTCATAAAATATAAACCATTGACTTTCGAAGTCAAAGGTTAACGAAGATTTTAGCTTTTTATGACTAAAAGTGTAATTTTAAACTTTCGTGGCCGTATGCTGAATGAACGGCTCATACGAGTTCAAATAACATAATGACGAATGTTAAGATGTTCATGATGGGTTAGAATGATTATTTGCTTCTAGAGACATTGGCTTGAATTTAGTTTTGAGTGTGTTGATTATATTTCTCTTTGGAGCAAGGGAATAATAAATCTAAATGTTTCATGCCAATGAGCTTACTCTTCATAATCAGTTCTACTGGAAACTATAATGTCTGAACAGTGGCAGGCATTTTTAAGGGGTGAGGTATGTTTGAGGACAAATATGCAAGTTGAGTACTATTCATTCTGTAACAGAAATGATTGTGAGATCACCTCCTGCGGGATTCGAACCCGAGACCTCCGGGTGAGAGTCCTACTCTCTACCGTTTCAGCCAAAGATAAATCCCTCTGACAAAAGCCAGTATGAATGCTTTACTTTCATCCTGCCACAATTCCATAAATCTTACTAATTAAATATGGAATGAATAGACAGAGATAAAACATTTAACGAGAATATGTTTTTTTCTTGTCCCTGACCTCATACTCAAATATTCGCATATCAACATCAATACTCTTTGTTTAAAAATAGCTTATGTTTACCAAAAGAGCATCTTTCTTTGTATATGTTGATTAAAAAGGCAAGTTTTATGGTATATTATGGTTGAAAATAATCTGGGTTTATCAAGCAATTATCATATATCATCATATATATTTACCACGTCGTATTCTTACTGCTTTCTTGCAATTTTGTTCGCATTTAACATGAAACATTTTTCATATGGATTTTAGAAAAAACACCTTGCAGTTTCTTTACATGCTAAAACAGATTAGCAAACAAATGCGAATTAAATAATTATTTTCAAAGTTAGTTATTTAGATTTATCAATAGAAATTCATGGCATCATGTATTAGTCTATAAAAATAATAATGTCCATATCGTATTTTTAATTAATTTCAGAAGATAACCATTGTATCATAAATAACATAACTTTCAGGCTCCTACAAAGAAGAAAAGGAAATAACCTGCATCTGACTGATGAGTAAAATATTGCTGAGAACGATTTTGATAGATTTCTTCTTTGTATTAATGTATGCATTAAGATTTGGATAAAAAAAAAATTCAAAATTCCATTTGGTTTGATATAATAGTATGTAGTTTCTTTAGATCATATTCCCTAATAGAACGTTTTAGTTCCTGTTATGCTACAGAAACATAAGGAACTCGACTTTGAAGAAAGAAGTGTCTGTAAAATGTCTGCAAAATGGCTCCTTATTCATTGAAAAGAAATGATTCTGTATTTTGATTCATGCAGAACTAAAATATTGTGTGTTGCTAAAGTAGTATTTTCGATTTGTGTAATTCATTTTCCCCATTTCAGTTAATTCTACTAGCGCTAAGAGGTAAATTATTCATTACTTGCAACTGGTTTTTGATCATTAGGTTTAGGGCCATTGAGTATGTTAGTGTTTCTAATACAACATTTTTGCGAAAACGCCTACAAATTACATCAATTGGTAGATAATTGTTTCAGCTACAACATGATATGTGACAAATACTTAGCTAAGATACATAGCCCCGCTGCTAGCGGGGCTATGAATCACCTCCATAGACGACAGTGGAGGAAATCCTTTGTCGCACTTTCGCGCATCTGTTACGACTTTCGCGCACGAAAAAACTACATAAATGCTTTCTTTATAATTATATCTTTATGTTGGCACCTTTTTTAAAATTAAAAAAAATCAGAGATATGTATTTATGAGCAGTCAAACAACTCAGTCGATCTCTCGCGATCGGTCGCCGCCATTTTGAATCACGTGACCAATGACACATCGGGGATTCCCTCCCCAAAATAGATCTACTAGCGAGTTTTCAATGCTCTCCAGGTCAGTTCTATATAATAGATCACTGTATGTCTCCTTTTACCGTTTCTGTAAATAGTAATATAGATTGTAAATTTTAAACATAATTGATCAGGTTGATAAGTTAACGAGATTTATATTTATAATCTTTTTATTTCACCCTCACAAGAAAATGTAAATTGTTGTGTTCAGGAACATGAGGTTTGAATAAATTTCAAACACCAACTCCCAATTAACCCAACACATAGCAATTAGAACTAATAACTGTTTATATTGAAATTGCCTATGAATTTTAGAATTGTATTGCTTTCTCAAAATAAAAATTACAATTATTTTTTGGGAACGATGTCACTAATACTAATTTTTTTTACAAATATAACATCATTCTTATTGCCTGGAAGCAGAAGGTAATAGCAAGACTTGAAAAAAATCTATCAGTCATTGATAGCAATGAAAGTCTGGCAAACAAGTTTGTTTCTTGTTTTTTAATGATAAATAATATTTATGTTTAAGTCAAACATCACAACATTAGTAAGTTGTTTAGTCATTCTTATTACAAATTTAAAGGAATTTTAAACCATCTTAAATTGCAGATAGAATGGACAAGGTTAAACTTCTATTTCTGTTTGAAGAAGTCAAATTTCAGTATGATATGGAATTTGATTTAAAAGATGAACAATGCTCAAACAAGTACTCCATGGGCATTCTTGTCACGAATTTTATTGGATATGGTAGATATTCCAAATAAATTATCATTCATTCTTGGCCTAGTAAAATATAGTTTTTACATGTTCTTAAGACAATTATGTATGACTTTACACAAGCTCTTGCAAATTTTACCTCTTATATGTCTTATCAGCTTTGAAGAAATATGAAAATATTGACATAATGTACAACAAATTGATCATTTTATAGGAATGAATAGTTATCTTACATATGTTGTATCTGGTCTAGGATAAGATATCTCATGTGTCTTTCGAACTGGACATTGTTCAATGGCAATATCTGATAATATCTTCCTAGCAAAATATATTAATAATATGTGCATAAAAGGAAGACTTGTTTGTTTCAAAACAAACAAATCTCTAGCATTTTGATTAAAGTTTATTTGAATGAAAAGACCATTATAAAAATTAAAAGAATGAAAATATTTTTCATAAAAACAAAAATAATTTGTTTGGATATTTGAGATTGATTTGCTTGACACTAATATTCAACTTTACCATAACAATATTTGAGGCAGTTTGATAAACAAGAAAATTAAATGAAATATTATTTAGCTTGTTACATAATTCATAAATTTACATGTGATACAAATTCACGCTTGAATACTATTAAAATAAATATTTAGGTATTATACAAAATGATAATATACAGTGATCTATTACATAGAGCTGACCTGGAGAGCATTGAAAACTCACCTGTTTTTCCTTTGAAATCGTGATTGGAATGAGCAGGGGTTGTCACTCAGTCAATTTCGGATTGAAATCTCGCCATATCACTGCGTTTGTTGGCTGAGAGTGTTTGCACCCATGAAAACTAAACTGAACAACCAGGGAAACAATTTGTAAACAAGCATCGGAGCCATCGCACGTGTGTCACTATTTTGGAGAGGGAATCCCCGATGTGTCATAGGTCACGTGATTCAAAATGGCTGGGAACCGATCGCGAGAGATCGACTGAGTTGTTTGACTGCTAATAAATACTTTTCTCTGAACTTTTTTGTTACAAAAAAGGTGCGAACATTTAGGTATAAGTGTAAAGAAAGCGTCGATGTAGTTTTTCCGTGCGCGAAAATCGTAACAGATGCGCGAAAGTGCGACAAAGGATTTCCTCCACTGCCGTCTATAGGGGTGCGTCTTAGCTCTGATGTAGTGGAAACGACTAGAGAGAACGTAATCAAGCTAAGTTTACTCAGCTAACAAATACTATATGTACAAAGACAAGTCGGTGTAATTATATTTCACCCGTATGAGGAGCGCGCGCTACTGAATTATGATGTCATTACGCGGATTTTCCTTTCCTGTGTACTACGTTGCTCGGGTTTTAGTGATGAGAAATAAACAAATACAATTTCTTTTCTCAAAATATTAGAAACACTTGAAATTCGTGAAAACAAATAACAATAATTTTGTTTACACAAAAAGATGACAAATACTTGCAAAACAAAAAAGGATGATGTTGTTGCTAATTTAATATTAAACATATTCACAGTACATATGCAAATTAAAAAGATTCTTGTTCCGTCAAGACTGAGAAATGATAATAGATTCAGTTGTTATAAGATGGGTATATGCTAATTACCTCGCCTTGCTGTATGGAAATCAAAAAGTTATTAAGAGTTACTTCGCTATCATCTTGATCATGATGTATGTAAATGAAAACAACGAAACATGGGCGCGCTCAATATGAATAGTCAAGTAACCTGCCCATGCTAAAACGAATCAAACTCAAAGTAAAGCCAGTTTGACTTTAAAATAAATCAAATATTTGTTTCGCCGTTTTGACTTTCCTTTTGTCGACCAACTTGTCTCCCTTCTGGTCTATCGTCGTTTTAACTGTATCCTACTTCTCTTTTCCGTCCCCACGTGGTTATCTTTGTTTAAAGGATGGGAGCCAACTACGACCACAATGCTTTGCGCAATAAAATAATAAAGCAGATCTATTTATAGACACGGGAAACACCATCACTAATTAGTTAGATTTCTCGGCTTATTTGGGGTCGAAACAATTGGCGAAAAATTATGTAAAGATCTTTCAACCAGATGGATTTTTGACACTATTTTCTCATTTGTATCAACATACTTTGTGGCCCTTTAACAAGTACATCACAGTTTTTACAGTATTTTTGTCATCGTGTACACTGTGTACAAAGGATTCTGTTACCATCACTGTGTTAAAATGGGCAATCTTTCAGTGTTGTAAAGTACAAAACCTAGTGTAACATAACATATATAATGCAAAACATGTCAGTATAAAAGTTCAGGGTTTTGACACCTTGTCCTTCATACCGTTTGGAATTTAATATAAATACCAGGCAGATGAATTGAAAATTTGCACCGATTCAACCGCTACGTCCCGGGTTGCACACTTTGCACGAGCAGGACCTCTCTGCTGTTGATAAACAACTGTTGATAAACACTTTCAGTTGACTTTTATGATAGATAATTCATAATGGAGACATCTCGAGCTGGAAGACTCACACAAGTGAATAACAACATTCGATACTGAGGTTAAAAAGATATTGTACAAATTCATATAGCATACTTGAGTTTAAAAGTTCAGCCTTTATTAATAAACACTGACATTCTTTCTTGTTCAAATCCGATGTACATATCACAAAGAAGTAATGGCACTTTCACGGTCCTCGTCAGTTGTTCCGACTCTAAATGGGCTGCAGGCTTTTCACGAGCAAGAGCTCTCTTCCTTGATAATTAAAACTCTCATCGCAGTTAACATGTCTAAATGAATCATGACAATAATCTTTGTTAAATTTGTTGAATAAATAAATAAAACCACTGTATATCTCTCTTGAAATATGAAAATTGTTATTCCACCTCTAAAGGAACCAATATCAAATATTCTTCTCAATCCTGTTGATTTTATTTGACCTAAGTTTGGGAATACCAAGTGTACTTATCAACAAAGGATGATCCATTGTCACTGCAGTTTCTTTATCGCAAATAAGAAATTTCGCGATTTTATTCTTAGATGAACAAGTTTATGAACGTAGGTTTGTGATAAAGCTACAAAACATTTATGATATATTGTCCAATATACTTTATCTTGAATAATAGCATTTGATAATAAAAAGATATCTTTACTAAAATGATCTTTATTTCAAAGGCAATATAGTTCAACGGCTTTGAAATGTAAAAGAATACAAACAAATATGTATAAATGTAAAAAAACAATCGTTCGGCAAGTATAGGTATGGAAACATGACACATTTCAGTTTTTCACCTATTCAAATTGTGCTGTATTTCAGTGTCTATACTATTTGTGTCTACTTGAAAATGAAACATTACTCAAATGTAAACACTTGAACAGTGCAACAATCATCTTCACCATAGTGTGTGATGAATATTTGTCCTCTCTCATCCCAGTCTATACCAAAAGGACCACAGATCCCCTCCTCTGACGTAAGTATGTCTCTCACAAACTCTCCAGACTCATTCAGCACTATCACCTTGTCTCTATCACACTCCGCCACGAGAATGTGTCCTGTAGCAGTGCTAGTGATGCCTGCTGGACGTTCCAGTGATCTGTCACCTGTAGGGGAGTAGTTGAACACCACCTCTCCCTGGGGAGTCACACACACCACAGACTTGGTCCCACAGTCAGATATCAGGATGTTCCTTGGTCTTGTGGTACAGAGGAAGTATGGTGTCTGTATGATATTCTCTCCATTGTGTATTGGGTTGATAGAGCGCATCACGTTTCCACTCATATCTATGATATCTACACAGGGAGGAGAGTCAGAACCTGCTGCCAGTGTTGTTGGTGTCAGCGCAGTCAAACCACCATATTCCATCCGTGTTGTTATGGTGGAGTCAAGGGTCAGGTCAGGGCTCACCGACACTACTGCTATTTGTTTAGAGCCGGGGAGGCTTACAGCGATCTTATTGTCATCTAGCTGGGTAATCTGGATAGGGTTACTGTTCATTCTCAGTCGACTGTGATGCTGTTGATTGTTTCTTTTGAAGAAAGATTTTATACACTTGTTATCAAAGTAAGTGACGATGATTGTATTTGAACCTTTTACTTTCATTCTCACAATATCTGAGACTAGTGTGCTTTCTTGATCCTCTTTGGTTCCGCAGTCTACAGTGTGGCTGAATACTGGTGAAGATACAGTGTCAAGATCAAATACATCAAGGACTCGAATCTTCCCCAGGAACAATTCGCTCAATGATCGTTCTAGTCTATCAACGTCCTGTGAGAACTCTATCCTAGTCCTCGTTCCTCTCTTCTTCGCGTCTCCTACAGACTCTGCAGTCTCAGACTCACTTGACTGGAACAGATCATAGATGTCCATCTCGCCCTCAGAGTTCAGAGCCTGATCTATCAACTCGGTCTGTTGCCTGTAGATGTTACTAGCCATATCTCCTGTTTTGATATCTGCTTTCAGCTGATCCATCTCTTTATCTGTGACTTCAGTCAGTTTATCCAGTAGTTCCTTCTCCTTCTTCTTCACAACGTCAATAACTCTCTGTGCTGTAGATCGAATGTGAGACTGGATAGATGATTTGTTCTCCTCAAGTGCCCTACATCTGGATTTGTAAGATTTCAGTTGTTCCTCCTCTACTCTGGATTTGTTCATCAATGTTTCCTTTCTTGTCTCCAAGGAGCTTCTCATTTCCGGCAACATTGACTCCAGAGACACGACTGACTCACACTTCCGGTGGTAGAGGATGCAACAGGACTGGCACAAGGTCTTCCTGCAATCTCTGCAGAAGAACTTGACGAACTCTTCCTTATGTTCCTGACATGTATTCTTTGTCCGCCTCCTGGGTTTGACCTCATCAGTCATATCAGATACCTTGTGGTGTTTAGTGGAAGGACTCCGTTCGTGTGCCTTGAGGCAAATAGAACAGAGAGAGACATCACATACAGGACACCAACTTATTGCTGGAGTTGTCTCCCCTTCGTCAATACACCAACTACAGTTGGTAGTGTCTGAAAAACAAAGCATGTCCGCATATTACCAACTGCTTCTGAGCAACATCTTATATAGGGAGTGTTAAGTTTAATTCTTCAAACAAATTAAAAACGAAAGGACTCAAATCAAGATATTAATGATATTTAAGAGTGCATCCACCAACCTACCTTTAGCGCCAGGGCCAATAGTGTCGAGGAGACCCTTGAGTAGGAGGGTTGGTCTCATCTGCCCCGCCCACTCCTCCACAGGTCGGGAGGGTTTCGGTACTCTCGTCAGTCTCCGGCAGAACGGACATGGAATCGACTTGGACCTGATGGCATCAGCTCTGGTTTTGGTGTAACTAACAATACACTGACCACAGAAGGAATGACCACAAGCCAGAGTGGACGGGTCAGTGAAGATCTCATGACAGATGGTGCACGTCAGGAAATGATCGGTCGATTTCTGGGCTGTCGCCATCTGGAATTATTTAACGTAGTTTCAGGGTAAAAAGGACAGTATTTTATCTGAATTAGGTATAAAGAATATACAAATAAACTATTACATGTCATACTTTACCACAAGAGACTTTTTTTATAAACACATAGTAAAGGAAATAGTCGGCAAATTAATGGCTCCAAAAGAAATATATTTGGTGTCCAATGTGAGACTGGGTTCTATCTTATGCTTTCGATAGCTTTCAGTAACCCAATTAAACTGTTTGATATAATTACTGCAATGTGTGCATGGCATCGATAGTAAAATCAGTCCCTGTTAGGGCATGCTAAGAAATTTGGATTTGAAATTCTAAAAGACTCATTTCTTCTGGTTGACTGTGGATACGAAAGTTTCTTTCAATCAAAAATTAAGCATGTTGTAACACATATTTCGAGAGGTTGTAGGCGGGTATAATTTCGAAACAGGTTTTCTTAAAGAAAAGTCTTTTGGATGATAATAAAAAGAGCATGGGAACAAACATGACAAGCTCGTTTGAACGTAGCATCGTTCATTTTCAATTACAAACATACAAACTGACATTCAATTGTTAAGTAAAAGCTGTTGGTATACAAATTACAAAATAATTTTTACAAGAACAGACCCTATAGACTATAGTAATGGAAGTGACTCTAGGTTACCAAATTCTGATTGGTATTTCCCACACAGATCAGATTTAAACAGACAACAAGGAGATTGCAGCAGTTCGTCGAGGTCAACAGTGTCAAACGCCGAAACCTGGTGATTAATGACGTTTACCTATGTCAATCTTAAATTCCTAAGTATTCAACAACACTGTTTTTAACTTTGCTGAGTTTTTGGCAGGACATCATTCAGCAATTCACCGAAAGGGTCTTCAACTTGGTGTTCACTGTTCGTTCAATGAAATAAAGGTTTATGTTATGAATGAATGTATAAATCAAAATCATTGATTATTTGCGAAGCACTGTATAAGTTGAAGAGTTTACAGAAAACCAATATTGATAATAGTCAATTTCTTTTTTGAAATGAATGCTATGACTATGCAAATAACAACACCGTTATCAAGCAGGTTGCTTGACCAACAAGATAAATATATACATTGGTTTACTTAGCGAGCAAATACAAGTAACAATGCTAATGTTCACTAGATGTTTACAATTCTGAATGCAAGACTTATCTTCACTGGATGTTAATAAAGCTGGATAATGAATTTAGGAGAGTATGTTGATGGACAATGTTGTTATTTCTATATTGATAGACAAACCTTATGCTACCGTATGAAAGATACAAGACCTTTTTAGGTTTTGTCACTGCTCAGTTCTACGATTATAATTTTATCAAACAGTCTGTAAACCAGCCACTTTGTTTATTTATTAAAGGTTATTATTCATGTCATTTTAAAAAAACAAAATGTTCTTGTCTCTTATATAAAATTTACTCATTCGAATTATAAATATTTTTCCGTTTTTAGGTCACAGGCCTCCATAAACAGGAGGCTAAAATTCGTGCAGTCCCGGCAAGTGCATGTATTCATTAGAAACCCCACGTCTGCCCGATTACACATCACGTGATTATGATACAGGATTCTCATTGGTCCAAACTAAGTACCCCACCCTTAGTATATATAGTTCAGAAGTTAGGGGACAGATGTTTTAATCCTACAATTACTGTTCTTCGTGATCTTTTTCACGGTTCTACAGAAGATGTAAAATGCAAGTTTAAAAATGTCGAGTATCGGAAATTGGAACATACGACTAGCAATTGATTGCTGCAATTTAGTTGATTGTTGTTGTGACCTGTCATAGTTTAAAACACTGCACGAAGCCTTCCACTATATTGTTTATATTTCCAGGTGGGCGGGGCTATCGCTCCGCTGCAAACATGATCATGTTTAGCAATATCCCTTTGCAACAAAAGATATATGTGACGATATTCCGAGTTCTAATTTTATTTGCATTCTAGGTAGATGCTTGTCTTCAATATGTCGTGGCTATAAAGCGAGAATGAAGTGAATTTGTGATTGCTATGCATAGAATTGCCTTGTCCTCCATCTTGGATCGCTGCTCTTCGCAGCGCCATTATACAGCCAGGGAACCAGGGAGGCCAGGGAACCAGGTTGGATTTTACCTCACTGTTCAGCGGGAGATCAAGCGACTGTCCGACTCCCGCTTTGCTTATGTTGACGGTGTTAGGAGTAACTGCTCCCTGTGTTAAAAGTTCTTTTCATGTCTCTTGGAGCAAAATATATTCCATGGTTGGCTAAACACTATCCGGATAAGGACTGAAGATAATCATCGTTATCAACGATTTTGTTAGAATTGTTGTACATATGTGGAGTCGAGGAGTATATTTTATATGTTATTATCATAATATGGAGAAATAAATGTGATATGAATACATAAAGACAACAGCATTCAAGAGGAAACAACATCCGTATAATGGGTATTCCTGATTTAGAGGGGGAGAATTCAAACCATCTTGTGGTCGATCTCGCCAAGTCTATTGGGGTAGATTTATCAGAAGATGACATCGATATCAGTCACAGGGTACCCCGGTACCCCCCGACACCCCAAACAAGAGCAAGGCCTATAATAGTGAGATTCTTGTCCAACTCTAAGAAAATGGGACTAATCAAAAATCGGTCCAGACTGAAACAAGTGAAAACACATTACAGAGTATTCGTCAACGAGGACCTCACCAAAAAGCGTGCAATTCTTGCACGCAGAGCTAGAATATGGCCAAAGAAAATAGAATTGACTCTACTTGGGTTACTGGAGGTGTTGTGATTGTTAAACTCAAGGATGGATCACTGAAAAAAGTATCAACAAACTCGCACTTAGATGATGTGTTTTAGAGTACTAGGCTGAAATCTGTATTAAGATCCAGCCAATGATCATTTGCATTCACTTGTACACAAATTATAAGTTGATCCTTGTGAATACTTCATATGAATATGTATGTATGTATGTATGCATGTGGGTGTGTGTGTGTGTGTGTGGGTGTGTGTGTGTGAGAGAGAGTATATATATGTGTATATATGTCTATGTATATGTATATGTAGATATATGTATGTGTGTATATGTATATATATGTATGCATATGTATATCATGTCTTGTATTTCACATGTCCAAATCAGCAATCTTTTCACCTGTGGGTTTTCTTGATTGTGTGTAATATGTAAGTATACTGCGTGTACTTAATGTGTAGTTGCATTGCTTGGCAGTGTATCTTATCACTTAGCAAAGATCAAATCGTGCACAAGATAAGCAAAATATGCTTCTTAGAATACAAGTGTATTATACACATGTAGGTGCTTGGTATATGTAATAAAATCAAGCACATGTGATCACTGGATGACTTAGATCCATAAGATCAGTTAATGATTAGTACAGACAATATCTTGTATCCATATTAGTAGTGTATGCAACTTTAAAGTTTTTCAGGAAATGAAATCACTGGGCATCTTATGATATGAGATACATTTTGTACCTAAATAATTACCTATAAAAGCAGTGCACTGATTTTAAATTTCTGTTTAAATCAATTAAATTATTTACATCTTTCCTACAAAAGTAGTGCACTGATTTTAAATCTCTGATTTTAAATTGTATACAACCTCACATTATTTAATGTAATATATTCATTTAAAATGTTAGATATTGTTTATTTACTAGCAAATTAGGATCAGATAATTTCTTTGCATACAAATACTATTATCTAAAGAAAGAATGTTTCTAAATCTTACATTTAAGTCCATGCACTTCATCCATTTACAAGTATGTGGTTATTGTACATGTTTGGTACATGTTGGTAACAGTAAGTATATTTGTTCAGAACACAAAGAACATACCTTGTATGTCTACATTTCAACAGAAAGCAATTACCTGCTTTGGTACTATATAGTAAACTCATTTAGAATAGGGGATTATCATCATTAGAACAGTTACATAAGCTGCTCTAGATGTATGCAATTATAGTGAGCTGCATACAGGGGTGTGGTTCAAATACAGTTTGTCCATGTAACTACATTAACCAGTATCACAAATTGATGCAGCACCTCAGATAACAACAGCAACTACATGTCCTATCTTATTTAACACTAAGAATAGTAAATGATATTATTATTTAACCTCATTTTGTTAAACAATGCTATCCACATGTCTTATTTCTGCCATACATACTACCTAAAAATGTCTCTTCTAGAAAACTTTGATTATTCTTGAAAATAAACATTTAAAACAAGCCTCAATTTAAAACATAACACCTGATATCTTAGATCAATATCCAACTGTTTCTGGGACACACATAGCGGCAGTCCCAAAACTAGGACAGCAAATGACAACGTGCACGTGCACCTCGTGATAATGTTTCACTTCTGAAAGGAGTCCCTGTCCACACACACGCGGACACAGACACACGCGCACATATCATATCTTTCACCATCTAAATACATGTACAGTGGTTTTTGATACACATCTTGTTTATTTGTTTGTAAATATTTGTACTTAGTACGTTATGCTGTATACATGTTTATGTTCTGTTTGCTTCTCCGAGCGGCATGCTCTTCTTTTTTCTCCTTTTTCTTTCTTCCAATGTCCTTTGTGGGAAAATTGATCCTTTTAATTCTTCTCTATTTTGCTTTCAATCATGTTTCTCTTTCGCAAATATTCAAAGCAAGGTTTAAACAATCCAACAGGAATGAATGTACATATGATTATTTATCAATGAATATAGGGTATACAAGCTTTCTTTTAGCAATCTATGTGGCTTATTCTTCATCAATTACATGCATGCTAGTCCCAATCCAATGTGTACTCTTCTTCGAATCTTTATTTTTCACACCATGGGAGTTGACATAACGATGTATAGACAGAGGATTGGGACCTTCTGTACAATTTGTTATAACAATCGTACGCAGAGATTAGATATCAACTCGTGCTTCCTAATAATTTCTCTCTATTTTCTTGGCATTTCATGCTTACGCATAACTCTTCTAATAATCTTATGTTGTGGCGATGTACACCCAAATCCTGGTCCTGATAATGCTGACATATCTATTGTACACGTAAACGTATGCAGTTTACTTGAAAAAGTAGATTTAATATATGCAGAACTAAAAGACTTCGATGTAATCTGCATTTCCGAAACATGGCTTCATCCAGGTATAATGAATGAGGAAATAGTTTTACCCGGCTATCATATGCCTTTCCGTAGGGATCGTCCAACTAGGGGAAGGGGTGTAGCAGTATATGTCAGGGATAACTTGCACGTTAAGCATAGGTCTGACCTTGAAATTCCTGGACTTGAGGTTGTATTGGTAGATATTAACTGTAGAAACAAGAATTTTACAATAGGTACTTTTTATAGAGCTAACTATACAGTTAGTTATTGGGATTTGATTGACGAATCAATAGCCCTAGCAAATGATAACCAGTCAACTCTTATTGTTCTTGGTGATTTTAACGTGAATATATACAAATCTACTAACAACAACATTACTAATCTTGAAAGACTTTACGGTTTGAAACAGATTATTAATGAACCTACACGTATAACATCTACCTCAAAGACATTAATTGATCTTATTCTTATCTCGTGTCCAAATCAAACATCCTCTTTTGGGACAATAGCTAATTTTTGTAGTGATCATTGTCCTGTCTTTGTTAAACTGAGATATAAAAAGCCACCAGAACAGAGTTATTTGAGAAGAATATATGATTTTAATAGTATAGATGCAAATGGGCTAACTGAAGCAGCTTCATTATTTGATTGGAATGCAGGGTTGAATGATAATGTTAATATAAGCACTCAAAACACAATCGAAGCAATAACTCAACTAACAGATTCTTTTGTACCTAATAAATTGGTGAGAATTCGTCCACGTGACGAACCTTGGACGACAACGTAATAGAGTACATAAAAAAGCCAAAAAATTAAATTCTCCTGTACTTTGGGAAAAATTCAGACAAAAGCGTAACTTTGTAATTTCAGAAGTTAGAAAATGTAAAAAAGAATATAATGACAATATTGACAACAGCTTAAACTCTGAACACGGTAGTAAAACTTGGTGGAAATTAGTTAAAGATTATCGAAGAAAATCCTCAAAATCACAAGCATTTCCAAGTCTAGAACACGAGGGGCAAATGATTACTTCGTTAACAATACAAAGATTCCTGACCACGACGACAGTATTATTGACAATACAACAAATCCCAAAATTGCCCTGCAACAATTCCTTATTACAGAAAAAGAAATTGAGGACATTTTAAAATCCCTGGACTCAACCAAATCAATCGGCCCCGATAAAATTAGTAACCGAATCTTAAAAATCCTGTCTAGCGTCCTATCTAAACCTCTCTGTCACTTATTCAATTTATCCCTACCCCAGTCAATTTTTCCTGATATCTGGAAAGTCGCATCAGTTATCCCACTCCATAAAAAGGAAAGTAAGCACTTATGCTCCAACTACAGACCTATTTAATTGACAAGTTGTCTCTCAAAGGTTTTTGAAAAATGTGTTCATAAACATGTACATAATTTCTTTTTAAGTAATGGAATTATTACTCAGTTGCAGTCTGGTTTCACACCTGGAGACTCTACGGTATACCAGCTTACCCATCTTTGTCATTTTATAAGTAAATCATTAGATGAAGGTAAAGAAGTCAAAGCAATTTTCTGTGACATAAGTAAGGCTTTTGAAAGAGTATGGCATAAGGGTTTTTTTATTCAAATTGAAAAAATATGGCATTCGGGGAACATTATTGAATTGGTTTGAAAGTTATCTTTCTGATAGAAACCACTACACAGTTATTAACGGACAAAAGTCGGACACCAGATCAGTATTAGCAGGCGTACCTAAGGGTTCTGTTTTGGGCCCATTGTTATTTCTAGTTTTTATCAATGATATAGCTGACGACACTTCCCTGTACGTTATTATTGGTGACCCAAATGAAACATCATGCTTCATTAATAATGATTTACTTAGAATTTCTGAGTGGGCCGTCAATTTTAATACTGAAAAGACTCAGAGCATAACATTCTCAAGGAAACGAGTACCTACGCAAGTACTGAATTTAGAAATGAAAGGTAGAATAATAAACGATTTCAGTACTCATAAACATCTAGGGTTGATTTTCCAATCAGACGATAATTGGGACTCCCACATTGAAAATAATATTTCAAAGGTAAGTCCGATGATAAACTGTTTGCGGAGCTACAAATACCGCCTGAGTAGACCTACTTTGTATGTACTTTATAATTCCTACATCCTTCCTCTTTTTGACTATTGTGATCATATATTTGATAACTGTACAAAATATCATGAAGTATTACTTGAAAAACTACATTTGGATGCACTAAGGACAATATGTGGTGCAGTTAGAGGTACCAGCCACAAAAAAAACTGTACGAAGAAACAGGTTTTACATCGCTAGCTGTAAGACGACAACGTCACAAATTATGTCTTTTTTACAAAATGAAGTTTAACTTGACACCAGAATAGTTATCGTCATTAGTTCCACCAACAGTGTCCGAGATCTCAAACCGTATTACCCGAACATCAAATAACTTAGTAAATCCTGTATGTCATACTGAATTCTACAAACGTTCCTTCCTACCATCGGCCATTGCTGCGTGGAATGATCTCTATGTGTCTCTTAAAGACTCTCAATCGTATGCTATCTTCAAAAAAGGCTTATCTAAAATTGATTGTAATGTTCATAAAATATTTAGAGATTTTGGAACTAGACAAAAACAGGTAACACTTTGTCGTTTAAGATTAGGCTGTAGTGAACTTAAAAGCACTATAGCACACCCTTTTTTCGTTTTATAGACTTACGCGTAGATTACGGTCATCTTTTGATGATAGAATCTATCAGCCTCAAAGTACTCTTTCATATGGTTCATTTGGAACAAATGTGCGTATTCAAATTTTAAATATATTTAATAAAACTCAAAACAATAATATGGACCGTAACACTAATTCGACTCCCGCGCCGTCTGTCGGACAACCAGGAACTAAAGCGAAACCTATGGATTTCTCTCCCTTGGCATTGCTCGGGGTCGGCACTACAAAAGTCGCTGCAGACAAAACTCGGTCTGGACCAAAATGGCGGTTAATGTTTATGTTTATGGTCGAGGTACGCATCCCTGCAAAATATTCGCCGAATACAAATGCCTTGGGACCAGATGCTGCTCAATAAGGACGAGGTAAACAACGGTGTATTTAGGAAGACGGCAATGCAACGCTGGATCGAAGCGAGAGGCACGATGTCGATGATGACAGACGAAATGTTAGCCCTGACAGGTGAGCAAAACTTCAATGTTTCAGTCAATCGTTCATTCACTAAATCTTCCTTGTATGTCATCGCATCAATGAATTAATTTCGTTCTCATGATGAAAAATATTTTCATTATTTTTTTCTGAAATACGAGATCCACGAAGATGAAACACTTCGTCATACTTATTTATTATGAGCAATGTATATCAGAAAATAAACATTGTTTTTAGAAAATCAGGCTTGATTTGTGTACACGAAGCCTATGACCTTAAAAGGCACACTATCTTTGCTCTGATGTCCGTATCCATATACATATATACTTTATAGATTTTCTATATATTGGGATATATTACCTACAACTAAACAAATTACTGTTTATATTATTTATTACTGTAGATCTATCTATCATTGTTCTTTCAGTGCCAAATAGTCAATACTGCTATTTTCACTACAAATATGAATTATTCCGAATGCTCGTAATTGCAATAAGTCAATTTTATTGATCGATTTGCTTATACTGTTTCCCCCGGAATAAGCATCCCTCTGTCTTTTTTTTTCAGACAACCTTCAGCCCCGGGATACAATCAAGACTCCTAGTCGATTCAAAACAAGACTCTTTTCATATTTTGGGAGATAAATCATACAGGACTACAAAACAGTAGGTTTGGAACTCTTAGAAACTGATTTGTTATGCAGGGATTGGGAAAGACACATTTGACAATGGGCCATTTCAGGGCTTTGAGTATTTCTCAGAATTTTGAATGGGCCATTCGGTCGATTCCCCTCAGTATAATGGTAAAATTTATAATTTGAATGGGCAATATGTTCATCCAATGTGCAAAATGGCCCATGGCCCCTGCCTTTCCCTATCCCTGGTTATGGGTTGTGGATTGATTGGCTTAGGGCATGGCATTTTATCTGGCGTCTGTTCATCTGTTCATGAACTCTTTACTTTTTAATTTTCTTCAACGGAACATTTGACTCTGGAAATCTGAAATCTGGTTATAACGACTCCTAATTAGGTCCTTTAGGTTCTTGATTTATAGATTTCTTTATCCCTTGACTCCTTACAATGGCCACAACCTAAAAGCCTATTTCCATCCTCATCTACCCTATTTTCATCATATTCTTCTGACTTCAGAAGAAAGATATCTTAGAATCTTGAAACATTGTGTGCAGATTCCTTGGATAATTTTTGTTCATAGATTTGGTGACCATGTGACCTTAATAAGCGTCGCTGAGAACACACCCCCAAAACTACATTTTGCTCTTTTTAAAAAGGCCTAGGAAGGTCAAATCCTGTGTACCCACTCCCAAGCTCAAATAATTGATTTGGTGGGCCTATTGCAGCTCGTATGGTGATCCCGTGACCATTATTGAAACAAATTGAAGATAGCTTTATGAGCTATAGCGCTGATTGCATTACCTTAACTCCTTAAAAGACTCTCCACATGTTTCAATTCTCAATTTTACTTATTTTTATGAATATAAGTTTCTTTTAAAAACTATGCGCAACCGAAGTCCTACCCTCAGAAATATGATTTCAAGATTATCAATGGCAATACATAGGATTTCTTCCTTTAATCTCAGAAATGAAAAGCAACAAAGGGCCAGTTTTTTAAAACTTAAGTTATGTTAAAGGTGCTATCAACAATTTCAGTAACAGCATCCAAAGAAAATTGTTTTCTGTAAAGAGTCTTAAATTGATACATTTTTATCTGACATTAGATCTTGTTTTGTTGACAGGAATGATGCCTTTCTGAGACATGACTAGTCTCAGTGCACATCATAGAAATAATAAATTGAACACGAAGCAATGGACGTAGTGTCAGAAGTGTCACTTTGGGTATGTTAAATCATAAATTTTTTCAACATTGTTGAGGTTGTGTATTAGTAGCTTGTGTGGAATTTCATTTTTGTCTTTCTATGTCAGATACAATTGCCAAATGTAAGAAATTAATTTCTGTGGGCCATTCAGGCATTGTACAAAAATGTTACTACTTGGCTAGTAAAAGAAATGTCAAATAAATTTTATAATAACTGAATAAGTTAATATGAGATGCAAATGTTTAAACTCTGAATGCATGTAAAGTTTAATGACAAGTTCCTTTTTCTCTATGCACAGAACTGATTGAAAAGAATTGGACCTGGACAACCATTGCTCAATTTCGTCTACTATGTTATCAACTTCAGAGCTTTAGTAAGTTAACAATTGCAGAAAGAGTATTGATTCATTCTATTATTGTCAAATGGATTTAATTATAATGAAGTAACAATACTAAGTCAATTCTGAATAATACTGACTTGTACTACTGTATATTCCCCAGCTTTTATTTACTCAGAGGTATCTAGATTTCAATGATTCTGTCAGTCTGAAATAGTTTCCTGATTGTAATTCAAAATGTATTTGATATGAATTTTGTTATCAGTGACAACTACCTGATGACATTTATTCTTTTAGGAGTTGCAACTTGCAACTTTGATGGGTAATGGCCAAAAAGCTATACATTAATTTTAAATTCCCTTTAGCTGTTGAAATTACCAATATGAAGTAGCTTTTAGGTAAAAAAAACCCCCCAGAATTTGAAATTAAAGCTATCTGCCCTCTTCATTGCTTACAAAAGGTTCATAACAATGCATGTCATGTAAAAGTGATCAAACTCAAGGGAGTTTATATAACTGTGCTCACTATCACCTTAATTGCCAGATCACATTTCCATATTAAAATTCTAAATGCATTATTTGTATTATACAGGTTAACAGCATAATCTTTTCCCGAAGAAGGATGAGCACGCCAAGCACCATATGATAACGCAGACAAAACCTTTTATGTGAAAGATGCAGAATATATATGTTCATTGATATTAGTATTCTTAATCATGAATCTTCTTTTTATCAAATCTGGCTGGCCGGTTGGGCTCATGGCATGGCATGGCAACTGGTGTCTGTTTGTCCGTCCGTACATTAGTCCGTAAATATTTCGCTCTTTGTACTTCTCATGAACCCCTGCCTTTCAAGAGCTGAAAATGTGTAAACATGTACCTTGGCCTATGGGAATATAAATTGTAGAGTTTGTGTTTCTGTGGTCCCAAATAAAGAGCCCAAATAGGGCCATATTAACCACAAAACCTATTTTCATCTTCTTTACCAGGAGCATTTATCCTATAAAGCAAAAGATGGTTTACAGACCTCTTGCTTATTGAAATAATTGCTCTTGCCACACCTTGACATTTATAAGAACCACATCAACCACATTATTTACCTGTTGAAATTGGGTCTTTTCTTTTTTAGGTAATGGAATTTAATATTTCAGGTTTTGATGACCCTATGACCCTACAAATAGTGCCTCTTTTCCGCCTTATTATATAAATTGTGTGAATTCTAATGTACTAAAGAGCCAATGGATCTATTTTTGAGTTCTTCCAAAGAACTGCTTGGTTTTCAGAGCTTAAATCATCTGTACAGGGTTTGCTTTGTTGTCATTAAGGAATACAAAGGATTTTTATGAATAATAACGATAATGAATATACATGTGATATGCTATCTCCCTTTAAAATCATTGATAGCAAAATGTAACATTTTCAAGTTTTATTGCCTCCAAATGTAAGAATGTAATATGTTTTCATTTTATTTTTTCATAAACCTATTGATCCATTGGCACTAGGCAACCCAAATCTTGTGTACAGGTCCTTTAGCCAATTGGGAGATATATTGAAGATTTGGTGATTCTTTCGCCCTAATGAGGGTCTTGGGAGTCATCTCCTCAATATCCAAAAGCCTATAAAGACAGAAAACTTGTGCAAAGGTACCCTGGCCAAGGGTGAATATGATTTGTGGATTTTGGTGACTCTATGGCCCCAATGAGGGTCATAGAAAAGTATTGCATATTCTCCAGACCCAAAAGCCCTTGAAGGTTGAAATCTTGTGCACATGTTCATTGCATTGTAAACTTTATGACCCACCTGAGGGCCATGGGGCATGCCCTTCATTTCCTATTTCTATTATTTCATTCTTGTGCTCTGGAAATAAGAGTGTGGCAGGGGCACTAGTTAAGAGTGTTTAACCCTCAGGGCTGTGATAAAATACTGAATGTAAACAAGTAGGATGGCACATGAAATTTCAGATGAGGTAAATAACACGTCTGTGTAGCATAAATGATAAATTTTTTTACAAGACTCTGAAATTCTTATACAGGACCTGGAGGGGCAGAAGAGAGGAAGGGGCTGGAGAGGTATAAAGAGGAAGTGACTAGGAAAAACACCAATTAACTAGTATAAGTATTTAAACACATTTGATATGCAAGAGAAAAGTAATTGTTTTTCCTTTCTCTTACATTAACTTACATTATACATTATCAAAGGTCTTGTTTTGAACCATGCTATGTCTGTTAATAAATATTTTCACAAGAGAGACATTTATTGTTTTGTTTGTCTTACTTCAATTTAGTTAAAGATTACTCTCAATGTCATTTGCAATCTGGCATGTATAGTGATCAATAAGTTTATTATGATAAAGTAAATAGTGTTTATGTTTTAAGATATTCATTTCAAATGGCAGGAAGGGAGGAGGGGTGGCCTTATATATATTAGGTTTGAAAAGAAAACCAAGTACAAGTTTTGACATCCAGCAGTGGTGTTCTGATGTCGGTTATGATATGCTTTTAAAAAATGCAGGAAATGATAGTGTGCAACTGAGTCAACTTTGTACGTTATGTCCTGATTTCCCCACAAGTTTGGTCTGGTCGAGCATTGTCAACAAAGGATTTCTTCACCAAAGCCAATTGCCACATGAGCTCAATGTCCTGACTATCTCTCATATATGATGAGAGTAATTTATAAAGGATTTGGTATTCACCCTTGTTCAAATTCAGGCCATTGGTCAAAACATAAGCCACCCTTTGACCTCTCTCAAGTAAACCAGTCATACAGGAAATTGATGGACGCTACAAATTGTATACAATTCACATAAATATGAACTAGAATTGTCTGTTTGTCTCAAACAAATAGCCTTTTTCGAGAAATTTAAAATAACATCCAAAACTGATGTCTGCATTATTTATTTCGCTCAGCCAATTAGTAAGCATTCTCAGCGTATTACTCGAATACATGCTAAATTTATGTTCTCGATTTATTGAGAACGTTAAGTGCCAGTGTGGGAAAGTCAAGTCACCTTGGTTGGTGAATAAAAAAGGAGGAAAATATGATACACCCCTCCAGGAACACTACTACTTTAGAATGCTGAAATCGTATGTAGGCGTATTTTGAGAAGCAAGTTCTCAGTGCATGTTTTGTGATGGCTCATTGGATATCATTCTTTAAGTCTTCAATCCAAGATAAAAGCAAAAATCATGAAAAAACTGATGAACTACAAAGACGGTAGCTATATATAACCTCTTCCACCAGTATCATCGAGTTTAGAAGGCGACGTCAGGGTATCAAAGAGCCTATTTTGGTGAAGCAACTGTAGCTACAAAGACAGCAGCTATATTAAAACATTTCTCAGTTTGCATTATCAATAATTTGGAGAATACATCATCTCAAGATTGTCATTGCCAACAAATAATCAGCTAATTTAGAGTGCCGTTATGAATTCACAACTTAAATACATACAGGACATCAGATATACTTTCAAACGAAGGGCGCCTTCATCTTACGTATTGCTGATTGTAACATCAATTAGCCTATAACATGCACTATTAGGTTTATATTTCGACATCACGTAGGTTTTTCATTACTATTCCATCTTCTGTGAAAACCTATTGCAATGTTCGAGATGGTAACGGTCAGACCAGTTTATATATCTTTGGAAATGTAATATAACAACGAAATACTTCATGGGGATTTAAAAGCACATCATTCACATATAGATTTTACAAATTTTAGGCCTTGTGATTTTTACTAGCCTATTGGCAGTTCCAAAATGAGAAAGGATTTGTAATAATAAGCAATTAAAAAATCATGTTTCAGTTTCGGTAGGGCATCGTGTTGCATATTTCATCGAAACTATAACATCAATTATAAGATGAATTTCTTGTAAACAGCGATTCAACAAGTGTCGACGATCAACTGATTTACACAAAACCGTATGCGCAATGATTGCAAACCAGTTTGGTAATCATCACAACACCGCGTGCGACACTTTCCGATGTGCGGAGCAATTGTTTACATTCCATATATGGCAAATGTAGGCGTATTCCGAGCAATCCGCTACGACGGTTTCATTAACGAATGCAGGTTCATTCTAACGAATAATAAGTATTTTATTTCATCAATAGGAAGCTTAAATGACTATACATACCCTCGTAAGACTTAAATTAGCTAGTTTGAGCCCGAAAAACGTGCACTAGTGCCTTTAAGGGTCACAAATTTGACAGGTTTATAGAAAACTCTGCTACCTGCTCTTGTAACTACCATTACGAAGATGCTATGCATTACTTATTTTGTTGCCAAAACTATTCATGTATAAGATCAAACAGCTATTATTATGTTAATGGTTTCGATTTAAAAACTGTTCATTTTGGTAATAACAAACTATCCGATGACACTAACTTGAAAATTGTTGATTCTGTTTGTACATTTATAGACCTAAGCAAACGATTATAGTGATTTATAAAGCACTAACATTCTTTG
Organism: Phorcus lineatus; assembly: GCA_921293015.1. Taxonomy (NCBI): domain Eukaryota; kingdom Metazoa; phylum Mollusca; class Gastropoda; order Trochida; family Trochidae; genus Phorcus; species Phorcus lineatus. Next base: position 11,278,283 of record OV121090.1, read on the forward strand.
TTGTTGTAAAGTTTCTCTTTTGATTGCACATGCCCATAGATTGTGTTGATCATTGTATTTAGATATTCCGTAAGTAATCATGAATTTCTTTCTTGTTTTAAATGTATATTACATGTTACTTTGTATAAATCCTGTCCACGTCACGGGGAACGATATTTATATAGGGGCAACCCTGTTTGTCAATCCCCTTTCCTGTACCATCTGGAAATAAATACAGTTTAAATCATACGTAAAGATGGCGGTCTGAACGCATCAAAGAGACGATTCCGTTTTTAGAAAATATCTGTTTAAGACGCTTCTACTAAACCCCTCTAACAGAGCAGTCTGTTTACCGAAAATTCACTTTTAATACAACTGACGACATCGTACAAATGCTATAACTCCCTTGATACGTAAAAGATTTTACTGAGTCTTACTAAAGCTTGTTGGGACCTTTTGTCTATATGAAAAAATAAACTTTGGACCCGACATTATTTCCCAAGTGCTCTGGTGTAATAAAAACTTTTTAATAGAAATCAATTGGAAATATGCCGAACTTTAAAGATAGACTGAAATGACCCATGGCAACTTTCGTGATTCATAAAATACGTATTCTAATTTGCCAGTAACTTGAGTTTAAATTTTTGAAAAGGGCCTATAAACAACTTAAATACGGCTTTTTCCATTCAACAGCTAATTAGCACCAGTGAACAGAAATGAACTGGCCCGTGGTCACTGAGGCGTGTCCATTCGCGTGTCCTGCCGTGTGACGTGCTAGTGGGCGGAAGCATAACCTCCTAACTGAAAAAAACAACAGGAAATCTCACTTTCTCAACAACTGTTTAGACATATCTACAGTCATCCAAGCAACTCAAACCTCCGATGAATTGATGTTAAATATATCTTTAATTAATTGTATTGTTCCAAGCGAAAGACAGTGTTTAAATGTGATGCTATGCGCACTATCCCATAGCATGTGTACATCAATTACGACGTCTGCCAAATGTTGTCACAACAATCAGACTTGTTTAAATAGTATTATTTTTTATGACACACAGGTGGCCGTTATATAATCCTATCGCATTCAATTTCAATTCTTGATTTAATGGTCTCTAATTATACCTTTTGAATTTTAACGCCTTGGACCCACCAAGCGGAATATATTTCCTGTCATAATGGCGCAATCTTGGCATTCGACTGCTACTTAGTTTATTGTCACGGCGTCCAGTCATTTTGAACCAATGAACATGTAGAATATATATTCAACCAATAAATTAAGAGAAGGAGATTTGGCTCATGCACTTCTACGGACGATGACACACAACGGGGACCAACGTTCTTTAGGATTACATAGGATGTTTCTTACTGTTGCGCCAGGTATGTTTTCATGTCATTGATTGTTAAATTCGAAGACAGAGATATTGCAACACGGTGTGAGAGGTTATACTAGCTAACAATATAATATACGTTAGTTAAATACAAACGAATCATCCACTAAGTTGTCATTAAGTGTAGTGAAACACATTTTTTTCACAGTAAACATTAAAACGTTTTTACATTATCTCCCGTTTATTAAAAAAACCTTCATTTTTTCGAGAAAATTTTCGTAATACTACGTGATATTCCATAGTAATGGATCTCTCACCGACCAAGTTCTTAACCTTTTTTTATAAACCCACCCAAGAAAACCGCGTCCAAGGATTGTCACATTACAATCAAAATGGATTTTACGACTAAAATGGAAAGTTGATATCATGAAGCAGTTACATATCGTATTTTGGAATTCTTTCGGTCATGCTATTGCCTCTATTCTGCTGTTGAATAGCTTAAAAATACAGAGAAAATCAAAGGGCTGGACTTTCAGCTGACCACTAGCACGTCACACACTGGGCGTGGATTCGAGTCATGCTTCGGTGATTTTGTCTAAGCGTTCGCCAGGCTCATTAGGCGTTTATCCAAAACAGGGGTATATAAGGTCTCCTAGTAGTCGAATTAAAGCGTACATTTTCTCATTTTTTTGCTCTATTGGTTCATTTAAGTGAAGCCACTACAGATAATAATTTGTTATAATCACAATTATGCGTTACGTCTCCTCTTTAAGTTTATGCACAAAAGAACCTTGCATATATTATGACTTAACCAAATATGTAGCACTCTCCTCACAATGATCTAAAATATTACATAAACATGTCCCGCTAGATTGCTCTTCTAATATCTCAGACATCTAGCTTGAAACGTATGTCCAGGCGACCTGGGCTGTGGCTTGTTAATTATCCAAAATTACAGTGCACAGTGACAAACCATGCGAATGCACAGCGTAAGAGTTTTAGGAGTGAAATTAGGGTCATGTAGCGAGGTATTTGATTCATTAGATGTCTCTAGAACAAGAAGCTTTTTAGAAGTGTTTAAGGAGATCGGATACAAAAGGTATTCAGTTACTTTGGTCATTCTGGGTATGCTTATTTGGTTTCAATAGAAAGAATTTTAACTTAGCGCATCTTGGGGTAAGAACCTTTTCCACCCCTGTATCAATTATCTATTCAGTTTTATTTAATGATACTTGGTAAGTGATATAAGAGCTAATGAGAGAGTGGTGCATTTTGTTACTTTGGTTATTCTGGGTATGGTTATTTGGTTTCAATGGAAACAATAATAAGGGTAGGAACTTTTCCGCCTCTGTCTCAAAAACCTATTCAGTATTATTTCATAAGACTTGGTATACCTATTGATAGAAAGTAGCCATGTTCAACTTTAGTTATTTTGGAAGTTTTATTTCATCTGGTGTCCATGGAAACTATTTGAACTTGTTGAAGTGGTGCCTTTTTCTCCTTTAACTCTCCTGGAATTGTTCATGTTTCTCGTATGCATGACATTCTAACATATTGTGTGAGGGGTAAAAAAGGGTATGATGATTAAGATGAATTGAACGGGGGACATCACAGAGCATTAAATATGTACATACATTTATGTCTAGTTCAGTATATGATTTTTCTATTTAGGTATTGCAGTATTTATGCAGAGAAAAGCAGCACATCATTTAACTGTTTAGGGGAAGAATTCATAACATTGAATTGATGTTTTTAAAGATGGAGCGATTTCCTACTCATTAATGATTAAACATGGAGACACATGCTAAAAGAATAACCTAAGTTTCCTCTGATTTATCATTACATGTTTTTGCCATACTATAATCAATCTTTACGTTTCGTAATTAATTTTTGTTGTAAAGGGGCAGCAATTATATGTTAAAGCATGACGTCAGTATAATCTAAGTAAAGTATGACTTTGTCGTCTGAAAAGACCAAATTTTGGAGTAGCAAATTTTATTGTGTTAATCTAAATTAAATAATATTTTCATCGGCATCATTCAAACAAATTATAACCTTTATTCATTCGTAATCCTTCCACCCATTTGATTCATTGATTCATGCATCAGTCCATTCATTCATTCATTCATTCGTTTGTTTGATTGCTTATTTACTAATGTATAATCTATTCATTATCTATCAATTCATGAATTCATGAATATATATATGAAACATGATAACATCAAAATCGAAATGTAAGTGACAGAATTTGTTTAATTTTAATACTTACCCCACTTCTTATATTGCATATTACCTATACTTTCGATCAAAAGATTGGAAAACGTGTTGGTAGTAGTCATCATGTCTTCGTTCTGCAAGACGGGGAATATGACGATGACAACACGGCCTCGTAACCGGAAGGTGACGATCCAATCCGTCACGTGACCACGTCGACAAAATCACATTCCATATTAATCGCTTCGTGATTGGACGTGTTTTGTTACTAATTTTGTTATAATTTTTTTCTAATTTGTGATTTGAAACTTATCTTTGCTGCACGGTATGTTATCTTTGTTATCCCTATTTTGTGCGTGATGTAAATAATGCAGTGGTTACCTACCTCGCTTTGCTTCGCTTGGAATTCTATTTGGGCCGTGCTCGACACGTCTCGCATGTTTTTCCCTTCCTTAATAGGTTGTGGTTCACTGAATGGTATCCAATATCCATGTTTTACCTTTACCGAAATGTCTCCGTTCTGTCTACGTGTCACCAAACAAAATGGCGGTCTGTTTGGTGTCATATTCGCACTTGGTTGTGCGTGATTTGAAATTTGTTGTTTCAAAATGTTTTGATAAAATTAATTACATTCTTTAGCACTGGGAAATGGTTTTTCACTGTTGCTATCGTTATTATATTTTTTGTTATTGTTCGTGATACCGTTTTCTCGGCAACGAGTTTTTGTGCGAGATTTGCTGCGGTACTACACTTGTTTATTCACATTACGGAGGCCCGTATGGGTCATTTTGAGTATGCATTAAATTCTAACGTTTTTTCGCATATCTTTTTCATACTTTGTATGCGTAATGTGTTTCAATCTTCTCTTTTGAGTATCTTTATTACGGTAAAGTAATTTATATATTTATTTAATTACTTTTTCTCGTATTGCTTGCGTTGTTTTCATGTTTTCGGTCACATGATATGTTTTCTTCGCTGGTTTAATATGTGTAATACATATTATTCTACATTTTAATAATAAGCATAATTTTTGCTTACCTTTGATGTGTTGCTTTCATATGCTTATTATTACGTTGGGTGTTCTTCTAACCTACACTAGGGTGTTTTGCACGTCGTGCAGATCTCTGAAGTCATTGAAGGATCCCACCGCGGTCACCTTGGCGCCCCTCGCCTCGACTGACACCTCTCTCTCCTCGGTGTTCACCCCGACGCTCTCCTAGGCGCTCCTCTAGGCGCTCCCCTCGGCGCCCCTCGCCTCGGCGCCCCTCGCCTCGGCGCTCACCTCGGCACCCCTCGTCGCGACGCTCACCTCGGCGCCCCTCGCCGCGATGCTCACGTTCCCCTGTCAGACGTCCGCTGTCTTCAAACACCTCTTCACAGGTCAGGTCCGACTCTCCGACCTTTAGAGAAGAATAGGATTTAGTGCCGGATTACGATATGGTTCTTGAGTACGCTTCGGAGGAAGAAGAAACTCATCTTGAATTCTCGGGAGTGTATGCATGGATAGCGGATAGGTTGATCTCGTGTCCTTCCCCAGGCCCCAACGTAGTCAGGAAGTTCGCTATTTGGGATGAGCCGTAGCTGCTGATACCCCCTCATCCTATAGTGAAGGACGCTTTGGACAACTTGGACGAGGATTTCTCTAGGTTGTCCCTCAACCCGTCCTTCCGGTTAGCCAAGAATACCACGTCAGGCTTTAAGGTGCATTCCTTGGAGGCTTTTGACACCGGAGCCAAGCAAGATGATTCGGTTCAGCGATTGTCGGATGCTTCAAGGTCGCTATACAAGGTTCAGGACGGCAAGCTTCAGAACATTGATACCGAGTTGCGCAGGACAATCAAGCATCTGTCGGCCCTGGAATCCTTGACAGAAGCTCTTTCACAGGACTTGTTGGAGTACAACCCGTCCCGCCTGGATAATCTAGCCAAGATGTTTCGGTGGCAGGCGGACACTCTGGCAGTAGTGGTGGACCATGTGCGGGCTGCCTTAGCGCACACGGCCCTTATCCGAAGGAATGGCCTCTTGGCAACATGTACCTGGCAGGATGAGTTCAAGAGGACTTTGATTCATGCTCCGTTGACCTCACCATCTCTCTTCGCGGACAGGATCCCGGATGTCCACAGGGAACAGTCGGCGGTGTCTCAAGCGGACTTTACGTTCCAAGATGGTGGTGGCCACACTTCCGGCTGTGTCTTCCTCAGGACGAGTTTACTCAGGACGCCGGAAGTCTGTTCGTGGAGCCCTCCGTGGCAGGGGGGGAAAAATCGGAGTTTCCGTGGAACGCCTTCCACCAATGACAACAGCGGAAACCAGTGCAGGCAGCACAAGCTTCCAAGGACACCTGGGAAGCCCAATAAGCCAGCGTACAAGCGACGTTGAACGTCGAGACAGTCAAGACTGGAACCTCCCGCCTCCAGTCGTCCCAATCTCAAATATCCCCGTTGGCGGGAGATTGGGGGTCTTCTGGCCCAACTGGACAATACTAAAAGATCCATTCGTTACAGAAATTTTGAAGACGGGCTACAAACTGCCAATAGCCAAGTCGCCGCCTCTGACCCACCTGCCCCGGCCACGCGTGTACCCGTTAGCCCAGCAAGAACAGCTAGCCTCAAACATCAAGGCACTGCTAGACAAGAGGGCGTTAGAGAAAGTGTTAGTTCCCGAAGACTCCCCAGGGTACTCTCCCCAAGAAAAACTCGGACAAGATGAGGATGATACACAACATGGCGGTGTTCAACGATATCTACCTCGCAGAGCCGCCTCACTTCCGCATGATTACCCTGGATCTGCTGCGTTCCAAACTTTCGCGCAACGATTGGTTGGTCAGTCTGGATCTTCAGGATGCGTACCTCCACGTGCCCATCTATGAACCGCACTGGAAGTTCCTCAGACTCATCTTTCAGGGAGCCCATTACCAGTGGAGGGTACTCCCGTTTGGAATTTCCACGGCTCCGTGGTTATTCACTCGCATCACGGCGCCCATTGTACGTTTTCTTCACCTTCGTGGGATCGAGTTCGAACCGTACATCGACGACTGTCTGATGAGCCACAGCGAGCGTCAGTTGCTTCTCATGATCAGACAGTCTCAGTTGGCCCTCGACCTTCTCAACCAACTAGGGTGGTAAGTCAACGAAGAGAAGTCGCAACTAGTACCGTCTCAGCAGTTGACTTTCATCGGTGGGCTGTTTCTCACAGACTAGGATCTCGTCAGGGTCCCTCCAGACAGGTGGACCAAGATCCTAGCGTTTGCTCACCGGGGATTGGCCAGCGCAATGTCTTTCAGGGAGTGGCAGTCCCTATTAGGCCTCCTTTCGTCAACACAGTATCTCACCGACAGGGGACGACTGATGATGCAACCTCTGCAGAGATTCCTGACCCCGTTTATTCAGACAGGCGTCTGTTTGACAGACTGGACCCCGGATCATCAGATGTTTGTGGACGTGTCTCTTCAGGGATTGGGCGCCCACATTGATGAGAAGTCAGCAGCCGGACTGTGGTCAGGGGTTCAGACGACATGGCACAGCAACAACCTAGAGCTGCAAGCAGTCATCCTGGCGGTTGCGCATTGGCTCCCGGTCCTTCGTGGATCTCGTTTGCTAGTGGCGTCGGACAACTCCACAGTCATGTGGTTGATCACGAACCAAGGGACGACGTCGTCGCAGAAGCTGTTGGACCAGACGTTCCAATTGTTCCAACTGTTGGACAGCAACAACATCAGAATCAGACCAGACACATCCCAGCTTGCAGGAACGTGTTGGCCGACGCTCTGTCAAGACCGTACAAGCCGTCACCAACTGAGTGGATGCTTCATGCCGAAGCGTTCAGCCTTCTGTGCCAGACTTATCATCGACCAATGATAGACCTATTCGCAACAAGGTTCAACACACAACTCCCAGCGTACGTCTCCCCGTTGCCAGACCCGGCGGCGTGGGCGGTGGACGCGCTGTCAATGTTGTGGGAGGGTCTAGACGCCTACGCCTTTCCTCCTCCCATTCTCCTGCCCAAGGTCGTGGCAAACACAGGAAGATCAGACTGCTTTTGGTCGCGCCTTATTGGCCAACGAGGAAGTGGTATCCAGAGTTACGCGGCCATGTCGCAGATGCACCAAGTCCGCTTCCTCCGTGGCCTCATTTCTTGGTTCATCCGCACAGTCTGTTCCCTCACCCAGACCCAGGACGGTTTCATCTGTCCGTATGGACCATCTTCAGAAGACCTTAAAGGCTAAGGGATACTTGTCCAGGGTGGCCAGCGCTATCTCCCGGGCCCATAGAGCATCTACGAGATCGCTCTATGACGACAAGTGGTGAGGATCGTTCGCAGGATCCGGTCAGAGCTTCCCCGCAGTCTGTGCTTGCCATCTACATCAATATATATACTCCGTCTTGGCAGTCAAACAGGATGTTAAGTTTTCGAAGACACCGGAACTCATCGCTATGCTGAAGTCCTTCAAGCTGGAGGATCAGAAGTTGAAGTTTCGCCCCCGGCTTGGGACTTGAACTTAGTTCTTCGTCACCTGCGTCACAGGTCGGAGATTGAGGAATTGTCCATGTGCCCAGTGAGGACGCTAAGGGAATACATTGAGCGGTCTGCGTCCAGGAGGAACTCGAGGTAGAGATTGTTTGTGCCGTTTTCAACGACAGCCAGGGGTGAAGTCAATCGGAACACCATCAGGTTGTCGTTGCGACAGACCATCCTGGCAGCGTATGATGATGATGCTAACAACCCCAATGAGATACGGGCTTTGGGTTCCACGATGGCGCTGCACCGCAACATCTCGGTTCCGGCCATCATGGAAGGGTGTTTTTGGAAGTCTACTTCAGTCTTCGCCAGCCACTATCTGCGAGACCTTGCAGTAGAGGATGTTTAGGGACTACAGTCCTTCGGGCCTTTAGTTGTTCCTCAACAACTAACACGGCCTACTTTGCACTAGGTAATACACTTTACCTCAGTCGCTTTCCGATCTTAGGGCTTTCCCACGGTCCGTCGTGGCGTTCCTCTAAGTTTCGATTTTTTATGTTATGTTCTCCCTTTGCAGGGGTTCTGACATGCTTGTGTGTTGTCCTGACGGTTTGGTCCTCTCAGCGGCCTTCCCACTATCCATTCTGTCGGATTAACATGCAATATAAGAAGTGGGGTAAGTATCAAAAATTTATTAAAATCTAAATATTTTAGATATTTAAAAATACTTACCCCACTTCTGGGATTAAGCCCACCCAGCGATGTCTCTTCCTCCCCTCAGGCGGCCTCCGTTGGACCCTTCACATGGAATGTGATTTTGTCGACGTGGTCACGTGACGGATTGGATCGTCACCTTCCGGTTACGAGGCCGTATTGTCATCGTCATATTCCCCGTCTTGCAGAACGAAGACAGGATGACTACTACCAACACGTTTTCCAATCTTTTGATCGAAAGTATAGGTAATATGCAATATAAGAAGTGGGGTCAGTATTTTTAAATATCTAAAATATTTAGATTTTAATAAGTTTATTTATTGTTTGTTTGTTTATATAACCATTCACAGAAGGGCTCGAGCCCGGAATCTTAAGCTTCTTCTTATCTTCTAATTCTTTCCTCCACTGTAAATCAGTGAGTCAGTTACTTCCCAAAATGATGGCCTCAGGGTTTTAGGTATTCAGTTTGGACTTGCTATTTCTAATACAACCATTCAAAATCAGATGCACGAGATGTAATGACTGTGATGAATGTGTCATTTACGTTATGTTGTACCACCCAAACAAAGCTGCTGGTATATAAAGTACAAATAATACTGGCCCAAGAATAACTCCCTGCTGGACCTTACAGGTCATGAAGGAGTGAGATCATCGACAACTGAATTGACTATCACAGACAGATTGTAACAAACTTATAGATGTGCCTTTTTATTTGACAAGCACGAGCTTGCAACGATTTTGACATCAAACCGAGATTCAAAAACAAAGAAAATGAGGGCGCCAGGTTTAGCAATATCGGCTTTAGAATCTTGAGCTTACAGCCACACCACTATTATTTTGCTCTGTGCGCTGGCAGAAATTCATTACGCATTTAACCTAAATGTGCTTTCAACCTGCTGTTTTCTGCTCATTCATGCAGATAACGGTTAAAGAAATGTATGAATGCATAGTTCAAAAGTATTTAGAATAATCATATTCAACTTGACTTGAAGTAATATTGTAAAGAGTCGAAGAGGGAAAACCAGGTTTATGAATAGTCGACTTCCTTATTGCAGTGAGCGCGAAGTTTCGGTGGTTTTAAGAAATGAAGCAGGTGTGTAAGGTAACAAGGTAAAGATATACATTGGTTAGTTAGCGAGAGTAAATACAATTAACAAGGCTGACGTTAACTAAATGTTGATAACAATGGATAAACGAATTAAGAGTATATGATGGTGAACAATTGTTTTATTGTCTGTTGAAAAATCTTATTTTAATGTGTGTAAGATCAAAGGTTTTAAGTAAGGTAAGGTTCTAAAGTAAGATCATTTGGTGTTGTCAATACTGCGGTTTTTAATTTTTTATATTCTAAAACTTTAACTTTGTAAATCAAACAATTTGTAAAACTTATGAGTTTTTTAAAACTATCATTTCAAAATTATTGTGCATTAATAAACGAAAGCTTCCTAACTTGCCTTACTTATTTGCAAGAGTAATCGTTATATCTTTCAGCTAGTAAGAACTGTGTGCAGACCTGGAAAGTGCATGTATTCTTTAAAACCCCACCATACAGGTTGTGCATCACGTGATCATGATACAGGACCCGCCTTGGTCCAAAATAACTACCCATGCACAACCAACAATGCATTGGTTTAAATGATATACATATCTATTTATATAGAATTTTAAGAATACTTTCATTAATGTGGAATGCAGCTGAATAAAAGTTTGCGTTTACATATTCAATCAATGTCGCACCACGAGATAAATCTTGCTATATTATGTAATAAAATGAATGACTGTTAACACCTACCTTGATTCTCGCCTGTCGCCTCTCTGTTTTAGCGGGAGTCTCTATCCCTGTCTTTCTTACCGTCTACGGGTAGTCACTGCTGACGGTGTCAGGGGAAACTGTTCCCCGTGTAGAAAAAGTCAAACTCATATCTCGTTAAGCAAGGACATATACATAGTATAAAAGTGCTTGCCACCTGATGTTGCAAATTTCTATAGCCTTAGTTTACCTATATTTTCTTTGAAAAACCATGATTGAAATGATACTTGCATAAAGCTATGAGCTTTTGAAAATAGGTTAAAACTAGCATTATTCTCATGACCAAATACACTTTGCCCTTTAAAAACTGTATATTGATTTTATTAATGTAATCAACAACATAAAAAATTCCATAAGATATATTCCACTGTTTAATGAATTGTTGCACAACATATCATGCAGATACACTATACCTGAAATAGATCACAAGGGCGTTGTCGCTTCTATTGCTACAGAGTTACCGTGTACATGAATTGTGATTCCAAACTGCCAAGGAAACTTTAAACAAGATTTCATATTTCTAGGGCTTTTGGTTCTAGAGAAGGAGACAGTTTTTGAGTTATTATCCTCAATGTAGTTAAAAGGTGTCACATTGTCATAATTTTTTTTAAATATTTGAGGCAAGGGTTATATACACAAGATTTTATCGTTTCAGTGCTAAATGTGTAATTCTCTTGTTCGTGGTCATATCATATGGTTCATATGAGTATGAAATATAAATAAAGACGAATGTTCAAATGTTCAAAATGATAGATTAGAATGATAAGTTTCTTCAAGAGAATACTTTTTAAGTTTTGAGGCTGCTGACTATATTTCTCTTGGAAGAAAATATAAATCTCAATTTTTCCTCCCAGTGAGGAATGAACAAATCTTTACAAAGGATTCTCAACTCTCCCTTTTCAGCTCTATTCGAGACGATAATGTCGCAACAGTGGCGGATTCAGGTGTTGGGGTTGGGGGTGGGGGTTGGGTATTTGTTCACCGACAACTATATGAATTGAGTGCTATTCATTCCATTTAATGTACTGATTTGATATTGATTGAATTGACAGATAAAACAGTTAAATAGAACGTGCTATTTTTTCTTTCTCTTCTTGTACACATTAATACCATTTGTAATCAAATAGTTAATGTTTGCCAAAATGGCATTTTGTCATATGTTGATTAAAAGGTTATTTCTAATGCATATTTTAGTTGAAAAATATCTGGTTTTATTATCCATATGGTTGATGATAAGCGAGTCAATATTTTCGATACGAGCACATGTGCACATATCACTTTTGACGTATCTGATTGGTTAAAATATGGCCTTGACCTCTATGAACGAGACGAGGGACTACTTTCTCCATTCATATACGTAGCGTAAACTTCATTCACTGTTTTCAATCTCGATGAGAACAGATTACAAGTCGGGAATCATAAAAACAATAAATGCTTTCTTTATGCATAAATTTTCACTAAATAAACCAACATCAACATATATTTAGTTTGTGTACGTTATTTTCCAGTTTTCCTGCACAATTTTGTGGTAAAATTTTCACAAGTCTACGTAGCACAGGCTGTAAATCTCAAATAAATGATCGGAACCGGTTGTTAATTATAAAGTCTGAAAACTGTCGTGGCCTACCTCAATAAGAACATCATCAAGGATCTTCAGCGGTGTATAAATACTAACTTAGTAATCTATAGTACCTATTGACTTCCCTCGTATTTACCAGGTCGTATGATAAATGCTTATGTGGATTATGGCATTAACCTGAAACAGTTTCTTATCTGGATAATAGCGATAATGATGAATATAGATGAATAGTCAATAAAAGAAACAATAAGATTTATAAACCATGGAATATATAATAATTTAACAAACGACCAAGGAAATAAACTATTCATTAGACGATTGAATAATTAACAATTGAATAAACAATAAAATATGTAGAGAAATAACTTTTTCTTTTTATCTATTATCACATTTATTTTAAAAATGTGTTATTTTTACCAAAGATGAAAATCATGCAAATCAAATCTTTTATTTCAAAGTTATTTTTTTACAAATCAATATCATTGCATTATATCTTAGCAAATAAAGATAATATTTATAGAGTCTATTTTAAACCAAACATAAAGCATTGTATCACAAGTAACATAACGTTTTGGTTGGGAACGTGATGGTAACTCTTATACATTGAAAACATATATTTCTGCATTTTAATTAAAGCAAAGGTTTACAAATGTCAGACAAATATATTGTCTGTTACTAAAGTTGAATTAAGTTCATGTGACTAGCGCTAAAAAGTAAAATAAGCATTTCTAGCAACTGTTATATGATCATTATATTTACTTAGTATGTCGCAGTTTTGAAGTATTTTTGTCATCATTTAACTCCATTTTTGAGAGACTAAAAGGGTTAATGCTAAAAAGTTACATATCAATATCAGTTACAAGTTAATTCAAAGAAATAGTCATGTGAGGAAACAAAGCCAATTATCGTGATCTTTAACGAAAGAATACCTTTTTAATTGTTTAATTTATGTTTTTATCAAAATATATGTAAAAGCGACCTCTTTGTACAAAGAATTCACTGACCAATACTGTACGTGTTAAATCTTACAGTGTTAAAAATTACAAAACCCAGTGTAACATAATATATACTATGCAAAACATGTAAGTATCTGACACTGTTCGAAATTCAATATAAATACCAGGCAGATGAATTGACATATTGCACTGATTCAACCGCCACGTCCCGGGTTGCACACTTTGCACGTGCAGGAACTCTCATCTGATGACAAACAACTAAAACTCTCAGGGACTTCTACAATAGTTTCTTCATGATGAACACGTCGCGAGCTGGAAGACTGAGGCATTGGTTAATAACAACCTTCTATATCGAGGTGAAAAAGATATTAAACAAATTAACGTAACGTAATTCAGCTGAAAAGTTCAGCCTATATTCATAAACACTGTGTCGTTCTTTCTTGTTCAAATCCGATGTACATATCACAAAGAAGTATGGATACTTTGCACCGATTCACGGGCGATTACATGGGCTGCACGCTTTTCACGTGCAGGAGCTCTCGTCTTTGATAATTAAAACTCTCATCACGGTTTACATGTCTTATTGAATCGTGACCATCGTTTTGGTGTAAAATTGTTGAATGATTAAACATCGTTTATCTCTCTTAACATGTATTATCTTTATAAGGCCTATTAATGATTATGCATTAATTTTGATATGTTGCATACAAACATGACAGAAACTTTGTCACTTTGAGAAATCGACACTTTTAAAAGTCATTTCATTTTCTGAATAACATGAAATAGGAATAGAGTATATCAAAAGTGTGAAATACGGAAATTTGTGTTATTTCTTTCTCTAAAAATCTCCAAACTGTGACTTCTAACATCTATCATTTATTATAATGATAAGAATTAATTAGTTTATGATAACATTTTACTCAGTAAGCTGATATGAAAATTATTTTGCCACAACTAAGGAAATCAATATTAATTATTCTTCTCAAGCCTGTTCACTTATTTGACGTGTACATTGTAAGTTTGGGAATACCAAATGTAAATATCAACAAAGGATGACCCATTGTCGGTACAGTTGATCTATCGCAAATAACAAATTTCACGATTTTTCTCTTAGATACACGAACTGATGAACGTATTTTTGTGATGAAGCTATGCATATTCATGATCAATTGTCCAATATACTATATCTTAAATAATGACATTTGATAATATTAAAGATCCATTTTCATCTTTGCATAATGTTCTAAGTAATTTTAACGTATTCATTGCAAAATTAGAAAACGTTTAATTCAAACAAAACGACAATCGGACCAAAATTCATTAAAATAATTACAATTAAACGAAAGGTCATTCCCGAATCGACGTGGTACTATAAATAGGAGGAGCGTATTATTTGCAAGATCGCGAAGGATTGTGGGACGTAAACAGAGGATGTAAACAAAGATGGCCGAATCAAGACGTTCGCGGTGACCGAGTCGAAAAATCTTAGAAAGTTTGGAGGTAAGGAAACGTTTTCATGTATTGGAACAGCATTTAGTTCGATAGAATATACGTTTATCTGCTCGAATAAATAATAAATAAATATCCATCATCGTGATCGGAAGCCGTAACCACGAGATCGCGATAAACAGGAAGTATGGTAAATCCTACACATAAAACTGTGACGTCACGGATTGTGGGTTCGTTTGTGGCTTCGGCAAGTTTTGGAGGGTGGTATACTTTGAAATTAAAATTAAATACCTTCTCGTTGATTATAAATTCTTTTTATGGTCTCAAAAAATTGTTGAAAGATTTTTCTTCAGAACTGTATAGTCGGATGTGCGATATATGAAAACGGAGTTATTACGAATGCAAAGTTGAAAATGGATCTTTAACATCTTTAGTAAAATAATCTTGATATTAAATGCAACATAGTTAAAATGGCTTTAAAAAGTAGGTCAATATATAGAGATTATTACCCGAGGAAGTGTGTCATATGACTTTTACGAAACGAGTGTAAATGTTTGTATTGCCCGAGCGAAAGCGAGGATAATACACTAATTAGCACGAGTTTCGTAAAAGTCATATGACACGCTTCCGAGGATAATAATTTCTTTATTACCGATTCTACTCCATTTCAAAAGCATGGAAATATTCAGAAAACGGCACCCTTCCCTTCCGCCGGCCCGCTACAGTGACGTCACGAACAGTGATTTTATGACATCACAGACGACGAAATACGGTAACTCGCGCGATGACAATCATTGCTAGGCAAAAGTGATATGTGCACATGTGCTCATATTGAAAATATGACACCGCTTATGAATAACCATATGGGTAATAAAAACAGATATGTATTTATATATGCAAACAATCACTCGGTAAGTACAGGTATGGAATCATAACATACATGTATTTAAGTATTTTACCTATTCAAATTGTGCTGCAATTTGTTTCACTGTCTATAATATTTGTGTCGACATTACACAAAAGTAAACACTTGGACAGAGTCAGTGTCATCTTCATTATGGCGTGTGACGTATATTAGTCCCCTCTCATCCCAGGCTATACCAAAAGGACCACAAATCCCCTCCTGTGATGTCAGTAGGTCTCTCACAAACTCTCCAGACTCATTCAGCACTATCACCTTGTGTTCATCAAAATCGGCCACGAGTATGTGTCCTGTAGCAAAGCTGGTGATGCCTGCTGGACCTTCCAGTACTCCGTCTTCTGTAGGGGAGTAGTTGAACACCACCTCTCCCTCGGGAGTCACACACACCACAGACTTGGTCTCATGGTCAGATATCAGGATGTTCCCTTGTCTTGTTGTACAGAGGAAGAAGGGTTTCTGTATGATCTTCTCTCCATTATGTATTGGACTGATAGAGTCCATCACGTTCCCACTCCTATCTATTATATCTACACAGGGAGGAGATTCAGAACCTGCTACTAGTGTTGTTGGTGTCAGGGCAGTCAGACCAACATACTGCTTTTGTGTTGTTATGGTGGAGTCGAGGGTCAGGTCAGGGGTCACTGACACTACTGCTATTTGTTTAGAGGCGGGAAGGGTTACAGCGACCTTATTGTCATCTAGCTGGGTGATACTGCCTGGTTTACTGTTCATTCTCAGTCGACTTTGATGCTGTTTAATGTTTCTCTTGAAGAAAGATTTGACACACTTGTTTTTGAAATCAGCGACAATGATTGTATCTGAACCTTTTACTTCCATGCTCACAATATCCAAAACTAGTGGGTTGTCTTGATCCTCTTTGGTTCTGCAGTCTACAGTGTGGCTGAGTACAGGTGAAGACACAGTGTCCAGATCAAATACATCAAGGACTTGAATCTTCCCCAGTGACAATTCGCTTAGTGCTCTTTCTAGTCCGTCAACATCATGTGAGAACTCTATCCTAGTCCTCTTTCCTCT
Source organism: Phorcus lineatus (assembly GCA_921293015.1). Lineage (NCBI taxonomy): Eukaryota > Metazoa > Mollusca > Gastropoda > Trochida > Trochidae > Phorcus > Phorcus lineatus. The sequence continues at coordinate 11,294,727 of OV121090.1, forward strand.
CTTCTTCACGTCTCCTACAGACTCTGCAGTCTCAGACTCACTTGACTGGTACAGTTCATACATGTCCATCTCGCCCTCAGAGTTCAGAGCCTGATCTATCAACTCGGACTGTTGTCTGTAGATGTTACTAGCCATATCTCCTGTTTTGATATCTGTTTTCAGTTGATCCATCTGTTTATCTGTGACCTCAGTCAGTTTGTCCATTAGTTCCTTCTCCTTCTTCTTCACAGCGTCAATAAATCTCTGTGCTGTAGATCGAATATGAGACTGGATAGATGATTTGTTCTCCTCAAGTGCCCTACATCTGGATTTGAAAGATTTAAGTTGTTCCTCCTCTACTCTGGATTTGTTCATCAATGTTTCCTTTCTTGTCTCTAAGGAGCTTCTCATTTCCGGCAACATTGACTCCAGAGACACGACTGACTCACACTTCCGGTGGTACAGGATGCAACAGGACGGGCACAAGGTACTACTGCAATCTCTGCAAAAGAACTTGACTAACTCTTCCTTATGTTCCGGGCATGTAACCTTTGTCCGCCTCCTGACCTTGACCTCCTCAGTCAAATCAGACACGTCATGATGTTTAGTGGAAGGACTCCGTCTGTGTGCCTTGAGACAAATAGAACAGAGAGAGACATCACATACAGGACACCAGCTTACTGCTTGAGTTGTCTCCCCTTCGTCATGACACCAATTACAGTTGGTTGTGTCTGGAAAACAAAGCATGTCCATAAATAACCAACTGCTTCTGAGGAACATCTTGAATTGAGTTTTAATTTAATTTGAGTTTAATTAAATGACTAAAACTTCAAACAAATTAAAGACGAAAAGACTCAATTAAAATATTAATGATATTTAAGAGTGCATCCACCAACCTACCTTTGGCGCCAGGACCAATAGTATCGAGCAGACCTTTGAGTAGGAGGGTTGGTCTCATCTGCCCCGCCCACTCCTCCACAGGTCGGGAGGGATCCGGTACTCTCGTCAGTCTCCGGCAGAACGGACATGGAATCGACTTGGACGTGATGGCATCAGCTCTGGTTTTGGTAAAACCGACAATACACTGACTACAAAAGGAATGACCACAAGTCAGAGTGGACGGGTCATTGAAGATCTCGTGGCAGACTGCGCACGTCAGGAAATGATCGGTCAGTTTCTTTGCAGTCGCCATCTGGTGGAGTGAAAAAGGAAAATAAAATAAAGACTTGGATGTTTTGGAGAAGATTATTTATAATTCTTCACTAGCTACTCCCCATTGAACGAAAGATCGCATAAGTAAAAGAAAACTATTTACCATAGCAAGTGTCCCACTGTGGAATTTATATGGACTATATAAGTTCTATTATTAACTTTATAGATAGGATCAATGATACAATCAATAGTAATTATTGAATTTTCAATATGTGTAAAACACAAATATGTTTATTAAAGAGGCATTTAGGGTCATGAAATAAACTATGTAAATGACTATTATATAAGAATAATCAGATGCGTTTTTCCTATATAACAACATCATGAAAAACTTTGTAAAATCAAAGGAAATAACTAATGTTTTTTTAAATTGAAAGCCGTTTTGCACTACTCACCCACGCAGAAACCTTTATAAGCAATCTAAATATAACTGTATATGGAATGGAGATGCATAAAATCTGGTCCTGTATTTGACCCGATTCGAAATGTATCAGATATGTATACCCAGTTTATCATATTTCTTCATTGCTGAGATAACTCTTTTTTTTCGATTTATTAGTGCTATGATATTTTCAGTAACGCAATGACATGCTGGTTTGATGAAGAATAGACATTTGGATTTATTTTCATACGTTGCTTGATTAAATACCGAATACACTGATCAAGTAGCTTATAAGACTTTTATCAACCAATTAGACATATCACAACAACCACTTCACAGCCGGAATTAGGGCATTTGAAACTATATTTACGCCTGAAAAAACGAACACTCTTCCACAGAACTACACAGCCTATGACCTATGAACTATCTAGAAAATAATCAACCAATAGCATTGCTTGATATGCGAGTCAGAAATATCAAGATTGCACCGCCTTGTTTGCAGGTTTCCGCCTGCGTGCTATTTGGTGGATCAATGCAGAACTGTTAAAAACAGTGTTTTCAAACATTTACAACACCTTCTTTGAATTAATGCTAATAGCTTTTGATTTAATCTCGCTCATGTAAGGTGAGGTGAGTTGGTGTTTAGCGCCGCTTTCAAGATTATTTCATTACTATTATTGCAGGGAGAAAGCCCGCAACACCATTGTGGCTTTGCATTGCGGTGAAACCTGCGAGCATCGGCTGGAACCAGCGAACCATGGGTGGTACTGCGCTGAATTTCAGTGTAGCATTGCACCCAAACCCGACTGCGTGTCGAACAGTTCTCTACTGCAGACAAAATTGCCAAGCGAACGCGCTAACCACTGTGCCACCCCCCCCCCCCCTCCCCCGCTTCCCTCTCCCCTCTCCCCCCAACCCCGCTCGTGTAAGGACTTCGCCATGTTGCAGAAGAGCGAAAGCTAACTGTGCTATTGGAGGCTCTCTGTTGGCTGAAATTTTATCGTGAACCACTCATATTTTCAGCCAATAAAATCAATTACTTCTCACACACTACAAAAGATTTAATTGAAGTCCATTGACCGAATTTACAGTGTATATTTATTGAGATCAGTGTGCTTATGATATGATTTTGTTGAATTTTGACGAAGCAAAATGCTTTTTGCAATTTGGAAATATTTGAAGAAGAGTTATCATTAATTTCATTAACAGTCAATCGCAAAACTGTATTCAGCCTTGAATAAGAGGACGTTTTTGATATGTCTCGTTTTGATTGACGTTATCGGCAAACTGATTGCATGCAAGGTGATTTAGAAGTATTGATTGATGTCACAAAGTTAATGGCAGCAAAGGGAAGTAACAGAATAATCAGTTTGAGTCTACTGTGGTCCCAGGGTATAGTGGATTATTATTTGAACGTTTACCCCGGGTTACCGAGGATGAACTGAACATTGAAGTTGATAGTAGAATTAGTTTATTTAAAAAGATTCAAGAAATCGAGTGAGGTCAAGATAGAGGTAAAGAGGTCAAGACGTCAAGAGATAGGTCAAGAGAGATCAAGAGATATTGAATATTATAGTGGTCCGTAATCTTTGAGTCGAGTATTGCTAACGGACCAAACAGAGAAGACCTGGTCTGAGGTTTGCATTAACATGTTGATAAATTTGAGCATTTATCATGTACGGTTAATTAACCATGGAAAAAGTTTCTGACAGATACATACCTGTTCTTGGTACGTTTTCACCTGTGTGAGGTTCTGACAGTATGGGTCCACGTGGGCGTGTTGGTTGATATTGAACCTTGTTATACAATGTACATCACATCATGTTGACACGTGATACTTGGACTGGAGATACCTCGATGCAGATAAGATAAAAATCGGCTTGTAGTCCGTTGATTTCTTTTCTTCACATACTTTAAATCACAATGTTTTAGAAATTTAAAAGGTATACATGTTTTGTAAATCCTACAATTTAAAATCATATTATTCGATAATGAGGGCTCAATCAATCACCAATAGTGGTATGTTATTCTCATATAGCTAGTCGTCAATGGATTGAAGAATGATTTTTTGAACTCGTCAATAGTCTCTTAGCAATAACATGTCATGTTGCTCGTGTTGCACATTCAGAAAAGTATTCGCGGCTAAGCATTCTGGACATGTAGCAGGTTGTTGTTGCAAAGTTACAGCAATGGAGAGAAGACTTTATGCAGACTTTATTGATCTACTCAATGATTTTATAGTATTATATTTTTGGTTTTCATAAGTGTCACTGGCGATTAATGAAGATAATCATTCAAATATATTACACCACATCAACCTAAAATGTCAAATACATGATAATTATTAGATTTCAATGAATTTCAATCAACAACATAAATACAAAAGCGTGTGCTGAAACTGAAATTACAGGTAACATTTATAAGAATATCAGTTACATGGTATTTTAACATGTTTTGAATAGTTTTCAAAATGACGTTTAACACGCTACAACTTCCTGTATTCGATTAAAATCTCGACTTTGTACCTTACTGTAATGAGCCCATAACTATAGAACGAAAACTTTTATCAATAGTCAGTATTTCTTGAAAAAATGACACCGTTGATGAAATTTAGGCATGTGTCACTCTTACAACTCACAGAGTGCTTCCATAAGGTATAACCATTTGATTTCAATCTGGAGAGCAAATTCTCTCGTCTGATTAACTTCAGCGTTGAAGCAATTTTACATAGAAACAAATGAAACATCAATAAGTAAATCTAAAAAGATCTGACAGCTTTGTTTACATACGAACTCGAGGTCACATTTTATAATAATAATGAAGAAAATTCAAAATGCATTTCTAAATTTTCCAGTTTGGATGTCTTGTTCAACAGTTTTTCATGATTCTATGAAACCATATTTAGTGAGTGGTCGTTATAACCATAGTTGTTTGATTAGATAGATGAATCTTTTTGGATGTATTGTAAAGAAGTCTTGTGATTGGTTTGAATATTTTCTCTCTCTTTTATATATAAAAGTTGTAAATTTGAAGATATGGTTTGTAATATTTGTGAACATGGTTTGACTGAAGATGTGCTGTATTCTTTGTTAGAATTCAATAATTACACTTTTATAAGAGTTCTTGAAAGAAGCCAGTATAATAGTAATTGTAGATAGGGCTGGATAAACAAATCAAATCAGAGAAGCAAATGCTTATAGGAAATACTTTACTTCATGTGCAATGTAGTTAATTTGAATTTAACAAATTTAATCTTCAACACAACTATTTTATGTATAGAACATGGACAATGGCCTACAATGAAGATACAGATAACATCTATCTGTGTAAGTGTAACTTTCTCGTCTCTGACTCCTACCAGTCTGTGCACCTCAGTAAGTTGTAAACAGCCTACAGATAGATAAGATAAGATAACAGTTGGCCTTTAGGCTTTAACTGCATCCAGCAAGAGTAAAATAATAAGATGTTCAGTATGGCATAGCATTGAACTTAGGATCTTTATAAATCCACTGCCCATTAAAACTGATATGATATAGTATTTTGGCGTTAAGTCAAACATAGTTGTTAAAATATCAAAACAATCCTGTTGTTCCAACTGTTTTTTTGTGGTCAAATCTATCAATGACAAACTATTTACATTGATCGATCTCTCTATCTCCGGATCCCTACCTCTGTAAGTTATGAAATAATAATTCGATACTAAAAGCATAAGGAATCATTGGGTAACTCTGAAGTGTTTCTCACTGAAGCATTGCGTTTAAACATTGCTGAAGGCAGAACTGTTCTATATTGCGCAGATTCAATTGCTGCGTTGGATTCGAGCCCATAACATGTATTGAGGAACTCTTTATTGTGTTATGCCATGACAAGATATCAAATCCATCTTGCGGTATCAGAAAAAAAATGTCGTGACCACATAGGATAAGAGGAAATCAACTATCTGCGTTGATTATACGTTGTCACTGTGGCTGATTGCAATTGATGTCAAAACGATATCTTGATATCGTGACATTTGTACCTGAAAATATATATATAGGTAAATGAAAAAACTTTTGGGATGAAGTCTTTTAACCGCTAATCTGTCCGTCAATTGCAGAATTTTAATTTTTAACCAAATGCATGGTCGGGTTCGATTTCTAAAACTAAAAATTAATTCCAGCCAATAACGTATTACTCGTCCTATTTCTTATAAAGGTTAAGTGATTAATATGTATTCAGAGAACATGTTGTTATAGCAATCAAGGATACTACTGCACTTCAGACATTTCCAGTTATCAATGCGTATTTGATGCATGCTGCTTGATGAAAAGGATTTGCAGAAGAAAGATAATTAATTTGCAGTATGTATAAGCATTCATATAAAAATATATAAGTTGTGAAGTAGCAAAAGAGAGGAATGATAAATCGTATGCTTGTTTATTTTACCATAAATGGTGAAATACCGAATTCTAACAGTGAAATCAATTCGGCATCAGGTCAAAGTAGTGGTTTAATGGTCAATGGTTAAAGTCCCAGAGTCATGAATCGATGGCCTCAAGAAACAAATTCTTTTATGAGGTTAACTGTTACCTAGGCGACAGCTCTTTGAAGTGTTAATCCTGAACATTGAAAGCATACATTTTACTAAGTTATTGTGGATACACAACCGTCACGCGACAAACTTAAAAAAAATATTGTATGAAGATGCAATGCTCCTTTTATCAAGTAGAGCTATTTATAAGCACGGTTTTAATCGCAGATGTATCTGTTATCAATACGGACTTAAGTACAGTATAGTTGAACATTCCAGATACTGCCATTTCATTCTCTTGGTAGTCAGCAGCAGGCAGCACACACACGCATGTCTTTAGCGCCACACCCACCGTCCAAGTAGTATTATTGTCATGAGGTGGTTATCTAAAGATGCAGCTATAACACCTTGTTATTATGAAAAAAACTTTTGGGAGTTTGTTAAAAGTTCACTTTTTGTAAGATCACCGCATTTTGAGCAGTAGGAATAACGTTTTCACATGGCCTCTTTGATTTATTTTCTATGGCTCAAAGCTTGGTAAAAATTGTAAGAATGAATGCAACTGGGGCACGTGTCCAATGTTATTATAATAGAAAATGTGTCCCTTTTGGATGCACCCTTTATATTGATGAAATGCCTTTATACATCAAAATGTCAATTCTCAGCACACAGGACGAATCATTCATGGAAATGATAAACTTTATAAGCTTCTATGTAAGTTGAACATTGTGGGGGCCATGTTGAGCCCTGAGAATTTCCACGGGCAGTAAAGATTTTTTCATCAGCTTAAGAATATTCGAATATGTTTGATGATAACTAAGAAAACGAGTTTAGATAAGTCGTTTTAAACACTTTAGATTAAACAAATTGTTTGTATCAACTTTTATGCTATACTCTTGCAAAGACAGATTACAAATATACTAATAGTTAATATAAAAAACAAACTTAACTAACCCAACCGTCACAAAAAGGTGCTATTTAGATAGAGGTTTAACTATTAACAAGCACATATTTGGATCATGGGTGACAAGTGTACCAAGTTTGGGGAGACTACCATGTATAGTTTCGCTTGCATTGAACATTAATTTCAAGTAAGATTGATACAACGCCAAAAAATTCAGATATGGATGAAATATTCAAATGAGAGAAACCTGCACATCACAGGTTTCAAAATTATAAAATTTCGTCATATTTCAACTTCAAGTTTCAGTGTTAAGGATGGAATAAAATGTGATAAAAAACAATGCTTACAGAGGAACATGTACTACAAATATAACGTTTTTAATGTAATAATGATAGAACGTTTTAAACAATTGGTGTCTGAATTATGAGCGGAACAAAACCTAAAATTAAGAAAATGTGAAGATTTGCATTATGATGGAAAGGAGGTAGAAAAAATTACTGAAGCATAGTATTATGATTACATTTGTCATGCTCAGTTAAATTCTGACAGTGTCCAAGATGTGAACGGAGAGAAAGTTTTACAGATAGATTTATGATTTTTGGTTTGAAAAAACAAGAAACGATAGAATGCACCATGACATGTAGTAAATATGTCATTTTATCCTTCCTCATACAGGAATCTCGACCACTGATTGGTCAATGTGACCATTGATAAACACTGATGAAACCCTCTTGAGTGAGTGATACATATCTATACCACTCCATGACAAAAGCATGCAATATAAAAGGCGTGAAGAGTAAGCGTTTTGAATGTATATCACATTGCACACATCACGGTTATCAAACGTTATGTGTCTGTTTTCAAAATATATTCATAAAAAATGGAAAATTGATAAATCTAAACAATACACATTACCAGATTGACGTTCTTGATCCTAGATTCGGTGTGTAATATGTCTACAGTCGAATATTTATTGTAATCAATCAAAACTGGTGACGTTATGACATTAATTCAGAATGTTAGAATTCACTCAATGTGTTTTAGCGTGTCCTTGGGGGTAGTTGTGAGATATCTAGATAATGTGACGTGAGTTCATTGCATGGTATTCAATCGGCTATGCAGTTGCAAATGATGATGTGTGATTTCAAAACAGGACGTCCATCTTGCGATCCAGCTAAATGACCTTTAAGGGCTGACCTTTAAAATGACCTCTAACCTTTTAACCCCTGACACTGGCAATGCTTGATTCGTTTAAGTTGCGTATACGCCGGACATGACACCAGTCAGGGCATACAAGTCGCCCCTTCTTCCTTGCCAGAGCACGAGGAGTAAGTGAGAGTGTTGGTTAATCTATTGAATGAAACCTCTACTGCTGTTTTACGAAAAAAGAAACAATTCATACAGTTATCACCATTAATTTTTGTATTCATTGTTAGACAATAAAACAAATTAATAATGATTTGATTTTCCAGTTTTTGAAATCTACATGATACTTAAGTATCTTAAACATGTTTTGTAAGTTTATTACTTGGATGCAAAATGATTTTATCAACTTGAAAATACGGCGCAGATGTTTGGTCTGAGACACGCGAAGGACGCTTATGCCACACAACTAAATGTAAACAATTTTTGACACTTCTATAAACAATAAACGAGTTATTATCTTGTTGGACATGATCGATTTCCGCGAAGAACTGTGCGGTTTGACGCCTGTCACCAGCAATATTATAGACAATTTTTATTCAAGAAACGTAGATATCAAATAATGAGTACATCCAGGCTACATGATGTTTTTACTTTCTTTATGCTTTTATTGAATTTGCCCGTCCCGTCAGTTGTCGCCACTTTGCATCGACTGCACGCTTTTCACGTAGCTATATATCTTTCCTTCTTCAGCTACTAAGACTGCTATATAGAGGTTATCATGCGAGAATGATAACCGCTTTATCATATAATGTCATTCTGCATTCATATTGTCAAAAAAGGCCTGCCGTCATTACTGAAGCTGTAAAAGTTCATCTTCAAATTAATCTTCCATTCTTTGCCTTTGAGGCAACAGAGCTGTTGTGTTGGCATGATCTAAATGTTCCATTTGGTCTTAGAATTTGTTTCTAAATAAAAAAGATGTAAACGAAAATAAATTTCCGTTTCGAAAGTACGTGTAGATTTGAAACCGAAAGCTTTTGCCTTTGCATTCACACGTACTCATGCAGGCGGCGAGCGTATCTCACTTAGAATGAGATTTCATTCCCTTTTCCAAATGCAAACGACAGCTTGTGTAAACGCAGCGTTACGGATAGATTCACTAATACTTACTCTACTTAATTTCCAAAACCCAATAAATGATGAAAACATGTATGATAGATCGAAGCTAAATATAAGATCATTGAAAATGTGATTCAATCTGCCTCGGGTTCCCGTGAGTAAAAGATAACTCAGTCCATTCATTGAAATAGCTAGGCCTTTATGTTTCGGTAGATTTCAACCAGCGATGTAATTAAGTTATTTTGCACTGCTTAATCATGAACTTCACGAAAAAGTCCGTTTGTCATTCCTTCAACTTAATTTTGATGCATTAGATGACGAATAATTTGCTGAAGCCATCCGTTTGTGGAGGCATTCCAAATGATAAAGCGTGTGGCGTCATAGTAGTTTTCAGAAAAAGTTCCATCACTTGACCGCTGTAATTTGCATCGGTATCCGCATATCGAATATATCCGTTGACTTTATTATGCCGAGAACACTATCCATTGTATGATAAATAGAGAGTCTCACCCAAGTGTCTTATGATATCAAATATATCAACACAAGTTGAGAAAACTTACAAATATCAGAGGCTTGTCGAGGATATTTCTACTTTTATAAACGATAATATATTTGATATCAGAGGACACGAGGGTCAGTTTCTATTTATCATCAAAAATCATTTCCATTTGATTCCGTGAAAAATGTATATATCTGAACCCTTCGCTACTACAAGACTCTCACATCACTGTGACGATGTCATGTTTATGACGTCATATCATTGTGATGTCATTACTTAATGATGTCAAACAATAGTGGTGTCATGAACATGACTGTAACAGGGCACTGTTCAAAATCTACTGTCAAAACCATATCTTTCACTAGCGATATCTCACCTGGAAAGATTGCTTTGAAAGGTCCTAAATAACTGCCTTATACGCATTATTAGTAACTGGGTAAAAAGCTTAAAAAAACTACTTAGAATGAAAGACCAGACCAAGCTCAAAAGACAAAAGGGTTGAATAAAAGGAGTTTTTAGAAGGAATTTGCATCAAGCTTTTTTGGTGTATATTTTATGCGAGCTGACTACAAAAAAATTTAAACCAAGCTGAAGAAAGTGGATTTAATCCGTATAATTAAAAAGCAAAATAGCCACCCAAAATTTTCTACAAATGATCAAAATTATTCCTCCTTATCATTTTGTTTCTCATGTTCAAGTTTTGGAAAATTGTGGGATATCATAGGCTGATGAAGTTGGTACAAAGCTGAAGTTTATTTTTTTGAGAATCAAAATGGCTGTCGTATTGGCTTAAACAGGAGTTCACAATAGATGATCAACTGTAAACTTTGATAGATGGTAAATAAACGTGACTGCCTTAGACATTCAAAAGGTGTTGATAATACCTATAGTGGATTTTAAGTTGATAAAAATGTTTTGATCAAGGAAGTTAAAAATCAACAACAAAAGGTGTGCATAATGTTTCATCAACTGGGACTATCGTTATCAATGAAATTGTTAAACATGACATTTTTAGCGTTAAAAGTGTATTCATCCTGGATACATTTTCACGAAATCTTTTAACCCTCAAAAAAAGAAAGGCTGTCATATGCATCTCGACTGGTGGTGAGTTTGTCCCGAATACAATTTTTTTCCGTAGTGATAAAGATCAAACATCATCAAAACATTCAATAAAAGTGTTTTCAAAATACCCTGAAATATGCCCAGCTAAGATGTCTCTTACTTTGATTATATTCACAAATGATCCTTGTCCATAATAAAATTCACAAACAAAAGAAGCCCCATAGCTCTTTGAATCCTATGAGCCCAATATATTTATTTGCTCCTGATTGAATTCCTGCAGAAACATATGGAGATATCGGTTTACCTGTCATCCTATACATATTTATTGATTGAAACGACAGTAAAATATTTATGTACCAAGGTATGCCAGAGACTGTAGGAAAACATTATCTCACTGTGACTTGAGGGCGGACACATTATGTATAACGGTCAGGTCCCACATATTTTTGAAGATGTTTTCAATCAAGTACAAAGCACATTGGTTTGACCGTATTTTACAGAAATGGGCGTCGTTCATAATCAACGAACAAAGTGATTGTACTTAGTATGGATAACTGCTCTGTGTAGAAGAATGAGAATATTTAAACTATTGGCTTATGTCAATGTTAAAAACATTTCTTTCATAAACGTTAAATCGCAAATTAGTAGAAAACAAAGAAGGTAGGTCGAATTGTAGATTATCCAGGTTATTACGTTAATTGTTCCTGTTATATTCAAGTTAATACACATATTATTTCATTGAATTTCACATCATATTTTTTGGTCAATATTTTATTGCATAATGAGTGCGAAAGTTTGTATATAACAGATCCAATTAAGGTCATTTCAGGATATTGTTCTAGTTTTAACACACATTTATTGTTACTGATTAGTAACAAACAAACGATGAAATGTAACGGTTTCAATATCATACATGATATCTCAAAATTATATCCGGTTTCCAAACCCACGTAAATATCATGAAGATCAATTGACACTTTTTATTGACAACTCATCAATCACGACTAAGCACGGGTTACACGCTTTTCACGTGCAGGAGTTCTATTCTGTTGATAAACAACTAAACCTCTAATCTCACTTTACTTCACAAATAAATCAGTCATGTAAATGTTATGTGTAAATAAGTCAACCCCAAAATGTCTCCATCTCGAAAATATTTGATTTCATAAAGGCCTAATATCGATGTTTAATTAACTTTTAAAGTCGAGAGCCAACTAAAGTTGTGTGTAATGAAAGAGTCTTGATGAAGAGGATTTTTTGTAGCTTGTTCATGTAATTCTGCATTCCGAACAACGTGGAAAAAGTAAACAAATGGAAATTGTTAACATCTTTGCAAAATCTTAATCATGTAAAAAGCATTTTAATATGTTTTCATTGATAAATCATTAATTTTCGTTTAGAGTAGATATTGAAAATATTACCAACAAACTAAGGAAACTGGGATTTAAAACTTTTGATCAATATCAATCATTTTATAAGACATTAAAAGAAATGTTTAAAAACAAATGATATACACACTCAGAAAAGATAACTCAACGCCAGCGCAGTTGATTTTAACTAAAAAACACAAGCAGGTGAAGGGGCCATTAAGATTGAGCTGCTTATATTCAAAGTTACATACACATATACGTTCTTATTTACATATATATTACATATATACGTGTTTGTTAAAGTTCATATAAAAGAATATTTATTAGAATATCTATAAATTAATGATGTCAGAATCAATCTAAAATAATGATTTAGTAAAATTAATATAATTTCTTTAAAATGATTAAGGTTAAGACAATGCTGCTTTGAAAGGTATACAAACATATGATGTCTCAGTTTTCATCTATCTAAATTATGCTGTATTTTACTTTCTACACTATTTGTGTCGTCTTGAAATATTACTCAAATGTAAACATCTGGACAGAGCCATTTCCATCTTTATTATGGTGTGCGACGGATATTTGTCCTCTCTCGTCCCAGTCTATACCAGTTAGACAACAGATTACCTCCTGTGATGTCAGTAGGTCTCTCACAAACTCTCCAGACTCATTCAGTACTATCACCTTGTTTTCTTGATAATCCGCCAAAAGTATGTGTCCTGTAGCAGTGCTGGTGATGCCTGCAGGCTTTCTCAGGGCTCTGTCTCCTGTAGGGGAGTAGTGGAATGATGAATGTACCTGTCTTTAGCGAGTAGTCTATTAATAGCTTAATATAGCGTCCCCTCCCCGCGACGGTAAGTAGGGGAGTCGAATGAGTCATCTTTTGGGGGATAGCGTCACCGATAGCGATTGTTTCCGGAGGGCGTGGCCAAGAGAGCGTAGGCGAATGTTATAATCGGTACATTTACTCCAAAGTACTGTATAGAGTTTATAGACGATTAACTTTTATGCGAAAAGCTATGACGTCACGGTATTCTTTGATTATAAAAGATTGGTTATAGTAGTACTGGAACATTTTTGCTACGACCATGGACGTGTGCGGAAGGGATTTGTGTACCGATTCCGTTGCGAGTAGGAGTTCCCCTTCTCCTCGTAAGTACAGTAAGTACGAGGATCAACTGTTATCTTTTGACAAGTGGCCGATACAGATGAAGCAGAAACCTTCGGAGATGGCGTGTGCGGGACTGGTGTATACCAATTGCGGGGATAGAGTGTATTGTTTTTCCTGTTACATTCGATTGAGAGATTGGAAACAGAACGATGATCCGTGGGAAGAGCACAAAAAATGGTCACCGTCCTGTAATTACATTAACATGGTGGGAATGCATCGTCAAAGGTCCGCGCATCGTATAGGTTCTTTTAACGGATCAACGCATTTCGCATTATGATGAAAGGGAGGCAGCGAAACAAAACTAAGGTTGAAAACGAAAGTGACGTCATCATTTTTTCGGTTATAAATGTAACCAATTGGGAAGAACATTACTTTTTCCGTTATAAATTTACCCAATGGGAAGGGACTTTTAGACTTTACGACCAATCGGCGACAGGTAACCATACCCTATATAGGCGAGTAAAGACTCGGAGCTCTTTATTCCGCAGATAGCTTCGACTAACGACGTCAAGACTCTTTACGCAAAACGATGGCTAACCAGGGGACAGAGACTAACGCGGTCATTGAAAAGTGTCGGCTAGATATCGGACAGAATGTATACGTCGTAGCCAAGGAGTGGCAGGGACAAACTTTAATACACGTCAGGGAGTACAACAACGGTACGGATGGGAAAGTCTATCCCACGCGCAAGGGTATTGCCTTGCAACTGAGGCAATGGATCGAGTTGCAATCGAAAAGAATCGTTGTTGACGAAACGATTCAACGATTGAAAGAGGGAAAAGAAGATAAGCTATGCGGACATTTGGGTGCCAACGTGTACGTTAGCGTCAGTAAGACCTTCGCCGGTGTGGATCTTCGCAAATGGTGGTGGTGTGAGGAGTCTTCGGAGACGAAACCGTCTAAGAAAGGTATCTTTCTCCGTTTACATCAGTGGGAGAAACTGAAATGGGCCCTGGACGTTATCGTTGACTTTGTTCCCGAATTAAAAGACACAATACCTTGCGCTATGCAGGGAGACCATCAAAACCAACTCGGCTTCTTAGCGTGTGTTTTCTGTAACCCCAACGGATGTCACTTTTGGCAATCTTATTGATGTTTCACTGATTGGTATGACGTGTTAATAAAATGTTGAATTCGATACTATGTTGGTTGTTTGTATTTAGCTTAAATAGTTTAAACGGCTGCTGTTAAACGTTAAATGACACTTATCGTTTTATCTCAAATCAATAACAAGAGTATACATTCTATCTATATATTTTATTACCTCCGTACATACAAGTGCACAAAGGTCGGGGGACCATTCTCGTACACCTTTACAGAACATATAGTCATAATATCTGGACATTGGAAGCTTTGACCCAAGAATTGAATTTCTTTGGCCAGTGAAGCCACTTAACATAATGCTGTTTTTTTAGGTCCTTTTCCTCAGGGCCTTCATTACTGTCTCTACTTTCCATACATCGCCGTCTCTTGCTTCTACCTTTTGAAGTTCTGATTGATAAAATGTTCCAACAATATCATCGCCATCGTAATCTTTGATTCTGTATAGAGGCAATCCACCGCGCAGAATTTTCTGTGAGATAGTGAATATTTCCCCTGTCCACTTCTCGTCGTATTCTCTACTAAATACGTAACTAAGATGACTCAATCTCACACGATCTCCCACTTTAAATCTGAAGGACTTCTAACTATTTTCTTGGTATGTGTCTTCTTAGGCCAATACGTGCGCCACCAGATATTAGTTTCCTTTTCTTTAGTCACTTTAGAGGGTGACATTCCAATCGTTCTATGATAAGTATCATTATAACTATTCGCAAAGCTTTGTAGTTGATTAACGTAGTCATAAGACTGTTTGTAGGTGAAATAGTGGTAGCGTCGGGTCTTGATGGTTTTCAACACTCGTTCAGCCACCGATGCTTTGGTTTCATTGTTAGTGAGTAGATGTTGAATATCCCGCTTCTTCATCGTCGTCATCATCGTCGTCATTATCATTAGTATCATCGTCGTCGTCATCCTCATCATCAGTATCGTCGTCATCCTCATCATTAGTATCATCATCGTCGTCATTATCATCATTAGTATCATCACCGTCGTCATCATCATCAGTATCATCATCAGTATCATCATCATCAGTATCATCATCATCATCATCATCAGTATCAGTATCATCATCATCATCATCATCATCATCATCGGATTCTAACATATCCAAATCCATGTGTGATAATAGTTTTGCCTTATAGGGTCTCACGAGCCGTTTCACTTCTGAATTTAGGTTTTCATAGAAATGAAGGGTAGGTTCACCCGATAGTCTCAGTAGCTCGATTATGGACATAACCATTGGGCTATTGTATAAATATAACGTTGTACAAATGCCTGCGTAAATCCTATTCAGGTATTCCGTTTGCATGATTTTTCCGAGTTTGTGCTTTATCCACGCTTGATCTTTCCCTTCGGATTCATACTTTTCTTTTTTTCTTTCAATAGCATCTTTCATCTGGTCAACTTTATGATCCCAACTCTTATCGAGATAAAAGTTTTGCCATTTAGCATCGTCAATTTTCTGTTTCTTGACTCGAATATCATCCTCGTCTTCCCATTCGTGTATTCTTTTTAGTTTCGGTTCATCTCTCTCTCGGCATCGGAGTTTAACATGTCTCTGTAAACAATACATATCTTGGAAGAGGAGACCGCAAAAAACGCACGATGGCATAGTAGAGAACTCTTCACACGTCTGTTCACTCCAAAGGTCTGGCTCACTATAAATATCCCACTCTTCTTCGTCACACGTCTGTTCACTCCTTAGGTCTGGCTCACCATGAATATCCCACTCTTCTTCGTCACACGTCTGTTCACTCCTTAGGTCTGGCTCACTATGAATATCCCACTCTTCATCTCCTTTATTTATAGTTGATTCAGCGAGACCATTAGGACAAAGTCGTTCAGAGCTCGGCGTGGAAGGTTTCAGATCCACTAAAAGATGTCCGTAGGGCTGAGAAACGGCTTCTTCATACTTTTGCATGAGTATTTGTGTTTGCCCAGGATACATTTGTCTCGCTAAGGTCATCACTTGTTGTTTGTCAACTGGGTTGTTGAACAGCACCAGATAATGACAATTCCTCCGTTGAGTAGGGTCTTTGTTATAGTACAAGTTTTGATTGATGGCAATGACAGACAGATTTCTATGGTGACTCCCCTCTGTAAATAGATCATTGACTCGTGGGTCCTTGCTCGATGTCGACATGAGATCATCCAACACGATAAGGTTTCTGATGTTAGGATCAATAAAATCATCTTTTTCCAAATCAGAAGGGATACCCTGTATAAATTCAACTCTTGGACATATTGTAGCTCTAATATCGTCATACAGAGGCTGCCAACGCCTGTACAGCCATAGAATGCGTTGAGGGGATGGCTGTATATTCTTAATAGATAATATTTGCATTACGAGGTAGCTTTTTCCACAAGATGTAGGTCCAGTCAAGTTCATGGTGAAAGGATGAATCAGAACTGAAGCATCAGCTTGATTTGTTGCAGCAGGAGCCAAAGTAGCAGGAGCCCGAGCCAAAGGAGCAGGAGCCCGAGCCAAAGGAGCAGGAGCCCGAGCCAAAGGAGCCATGGTCCGAGCCCGAGCGGGAGCCAAATGAGCAGGAGCAGGAGCAGGAGCCATAGGAGCAGGAGCCCGAGCCAAAGGAGCAGGAGCAGGAGCCAAAGGAGCCATGGTCCGAGCCCGAGCAGGAGCCAAATGAGCAGGAGCAGGAGCAGGAGCCATAGGAGCAGGAGCCCGAGCCAAAGGAGCAGGAGCGGGAGCCAAAGGAGCCGTGGCCCGAGCCCGAGCAGGAGCCATAGGAGCAGGAGCCCGAGCCAAAGGAGCAGGAGCGGGAGCCAAAGGAGCCGTGGCCCGAGCCCGAGCAGGAGCCAAAGGAGCAGGAGCGGGAGCCAAAGGAGCAGGAGCCCGAGCCAAATGAGCAGGAGGAGCCAAAGGAGCAGGAGAAGGAGCAGGAGCCAAAGGAGCCATGGTCCGAGCCCGAGCGGGAGCCAAATGAGCAGAAGTAGGAGCAAAAGCCAAAGGATAAGGAACACTAGTCATAGGAGCCGGTATTGAATAACTGGGAGCTGACAAAGGCTGCTTAATGCAATGTACTTCTCTCATATGGCGTTTCATATTGGATGGTTTTGAGAAACGTTTTTTACAGAGAGGGCACATCATCTCGTCCATAATGTAGTCACTTCGACTATCGGCTCATAAATGATGAAGATGACAAATTTGATCCTTTTATAGTGTGGGGATTCTCCAATGACCATAAGCCAAGCTAGCAATTCCATCGTTTAAAAGGTTTCGAAGTCGGCATAGATGATATAATCCTTGGGGAGTTCAATCTTTTGTTGGCCATACGTTTGAAAAAAAGGGAATATGGTCGTTGAGAAGCCTTCTTTGGTGAATCCGTGAAGACAATAGGGACAAAAATAATTTCTATGTCTGTCAGTCTTTTCATCAAATAGAAGACGATTTAAATCTTTGATCCAGTAGTAATTCTTGATACCATCGGAGACCATCAACGGATTGACATGCTGCTCCAGCCGTTGTTTGGTTATATGCAGGGGATATACGTGTCCTTTTTCGTATCCAAACACGTTGATGGAGGTTTGATTCATGGACTCGAACTTTGGAATGTCAACCAACTTCACTGGAAAGTTGATGTTTGTAAAGTCCAGATCGTTCATAAAGAATTTGTACTTGGTGACACTTTAGGCATCTCGTATTTGAAGATGGAGTGCAGAGAGTACAGACCACACGAAGCACTTCCTATCTTCATTCTTCACATTGAAAATGGCGTGTTTAGACCTAATCTTGATGGGAAGAGGGATGTAGCTCGAGGCTCTCAGTGGACGGTATTTTGCCATCACCTTGTCAACAGTCCAGTTGCTCCCCTCTCGTTGATATTCGATGAAGAAGGTGTAGATTATTTTTCACAGATTCCTTTAAGCCCTCATCCAGATCTTCCCAACTGAGCGCTATTTGACATTTTCCCCTGTAAATAGGCTCAGCTGTGTTAGTAGTGTCTCCTTGACGACGAGTCATCTTCCTCTTGACGGCTAAGTACCATTTTAATCTCACTCTCTCTTTAATACTCGCCTTCAATATGGTATTCAACTCCTAGTAGTGGCTGTTTAAAATAACCATGGGGTCGAACTTGCCGAGACCTTCTCCTGGTATTGTATGGACTCGAACCGTTCCCCCTAACGCTCCTAGATCGCATTGTATCTCCACCAATAGTTTTCATATGTATTTTCATTATATCATTTCTGTTAAAATGACGTCCGCGGGTCGTACACGTATAGTTTCTACTCTCGTGGATAGACCGTTTATGTCGATGCAATTCTTGTCGGGATGAATACGACTTTCCACACTGGTTACATCTATGGAACCTATCCATCTGAAACACAATCAATTAATGTTAATGTTTTAAGATATACGTACATCGAAGAACTCAAATGCGCCCTTCGTGTTTTAAGCTCCCTGCTATTTTTTATTCAACGATAGATGCACATCAACTCGTCTTTTATTTCTTAAATATAAATAATATTATTTAATCCTTATTATATACAAATTCCTATCATCTAGTTCAGACTGCTACCCGTCGCAATCTAGCTGTCGTTATACACTAAACCGGCGAGTCAAAGCATATCATCGAATTGACAACCTAAAACCTAAACCTAGATGTATATATTTCTATCTAAAGAAAAAATGCATTACGAGATATAACAAATCAAGCACTAGTACTGTACTACATTAAGATATAAACCTTTAATCACTACATCATCAACACTTAGACGCCTTGAAAAATCAAGTGTTCTAAAATGAAACTTCAAAGGAATATGTCTAGAATCACTCATGTATGAATACTATTATGTCTTGATTCGTCATTTATTCTGTTTAGTTCTTGTACATTTATTTGTTAAGCATAATTTTACTTATTTGCCAAACCAGATTTTTCGGTACTAAAAAATATGTTAAAACCACATTAAAATCGAATATACACAGTCACAACGGATATACAAATAATACCTTATACAAGAATTAGTTTGATCTACAATAGTTACAACGAAACGCATACGTCGATACATTGTTATTATACGAGATTTAAAAAGTCTGTGTTACAGTCTAGGTTTATAACGATGCACGCTAATATTTCCGACATTTGCTAGATAGATTCGAATACTACCGACAGAGACGCAAAGTGTCGTTATTATTCCCGACATTAGCTAGATAAAAACTAAAGCTACGGGCAGAAAGACCGAGTTATGTAATTTGTCTAATCAATAGGTAGATCAGTCTTAATCAAAGCTTTCGAAAGGCTAAAGTGTCTTTGTGTCAATCAATCTCAAATATCTATGCTTATGCAATGCTTTCATCTTAGCAAACTGTTTTGTTTTTCTCAAAATCACGGCAGCCCCCGTCGATCACAGACCGCGTAACGATGCAAAATCTCATTCGGGGTTCCGACGCAGAGCGACTTATCGATTTTTTTATTCACTACGCTGAGACCGTCTTACGGGTATAGGGACAGGCGCGACTGTGTATTGTCTCGCGTACTCGCGTCGTATTTTTAGCCCCATTCATTGACAGCGTTTACAATGAGTAGCTAGCTACGGGTGTGGGACTCGCTACTCTCGTATCGGGTTTGTTCATTCATCGTTCGAATAAAACTCTTCATAAAGGAAATGAACTATCGCCTTTACGAGAAACGGATCAACCTTTTTATATTCATGATATATACTAAACGCAATTAAAAACTATTACTACTGTCTTACCTCCATTCACTAGTTACGAAATTGAATTTCACGCATTTGCTCGCTTGGAAATTCTGTCTGCGTATGACGCTCTACCCACGCTTTACCCCCTCTAACTAGGTTTTATATACGACCTGACGTCATACTCTATCGCACTCGTTCATCGATAAATATTTGTCACTACGCGATCGAATGATTTCTTTGAGTCTATTCCGACCATAAATATTCCTTCAACGATTGGATAAACTTAAATCAAAGGACTGCGATTGGTTCTCGTTCAAAAATGTAGACCGTTCGGTACCGTTTGACGATATATTCTCACATCCATATGTGGTATCATCACGTGATGACGCGATATTATCGATACGTGACTCATTTCCCGCTATAAAGTTTCTGTCTATACATCCACCGATTTTGAATGGCACAAATCGATCGAATAATCTCGATTACGTCACGTAGGGACGCTCAACGCGATGACGTCATTTCCCGCTATAAATTTTCTGTCTATACATCCACCGATTTTGATTGACACAAATCGATCTAATGTTCTCGATTCTGTCACGTGGGGACACTCGACGCGATAGACCGCACCCACCGTTTCCCTACTGATACTATTCGGTTATACAGAGGAGAGAAGAAGAAATATATTTTATTAACGTGTCACATGCTGAATATTACATTAAAGTTCCAATGAAGGTATAAAATCAAACGATATCACAATGTTTTAAAACAGCATCCGGACGTGTGGCCTACGAGACACGAAGTCACAATAAATCTATAAAAGAATACAAAAGGGCATACACTCAAGTACACCATCACAGTCACACACCCGCATGCAAACCCACACACACACACACATACATTCGTCGATTATAACATTCGCCGATGCTCTCTTGGCCACGCCCTCCGGAAACAATCGCTATCGGTGACGCTATCCCCCAAAAGATGACTCATTCGACTCCCCTACTTACCGTCGCGGGGAGGGGACGCTATATTAAGCTATTAATAGACTACTCGCTAAAGACAGGTACATTCATCAGTGGAACACAACCTCTCCCTGGGGAGTCACACACACCACAGATTTGGTCCCAAGGTCAGATATCAGGATGTTCCCTTGTCTTGTGGTACAGAGGTAGCGTGGTTTCTGTATGATATTCTCTCCGTTGTGTATTGGACTGATAGAGCGCATCACGTTCCCACTTCTATCTATTATATCTGCACAGGGAGGATAGACAGAACCTGCTACCAGTGTTGTTGGCGTCAGCGCAGTCAGACCAACATAGTGCTTTTGTGTTGTTATGGTGGAGTCGAGGGTCAGGTCAGGGGTCACTGACACTACTGCTATTTGTTTAGAGTCAAGGATGACAGCTATCTTATTGTCATCTAGCTTAGTAATCCTGTATGGGATATTGTTCATACTAAGTCGACTGTGATGCTGTTGATTGTTTCTCTTGAAGAAAGATTTGATACACTTGTTATTGTAGTCAGAGACAATGATTGTATCTGAACCTTTTACTTCCATGCTCACAATATCAAAAACTAGTAGTTTTTCTTTATCCTCTTTGGTTCTGCAGTTTACAGTGTGGCTGAGTACTGGTGAAGATACAGTGTCCAGATCAAATACATCAAGGACCTGAATCTTCCCCAGGGACAATTCGGTCAATGCTCTTTCTAGTCTGTCCACATCCTGTGAGACCTCTATCTTAGTCCTCGTTCCTCTTTTCTTCACGTCTCCTACAGACTCTGCAGACTCAGAATCACTTGACTGGTACAAATCATACATGTCCATCTCTCCCTCAGAGTTCAGAGCCTGATCTATCAACTCGGCCTGTTGCCTGTAAATGTTACTAGCCATATCTCCTGTTTTGATATCTATTTTCAATTGATCCATCTCTTTATCTGTGACTTCAGTCAGTTTATCCAGTAGTTCCTTCTCCTTCTTCTTTACAGCGTCAATAACTCTCTGTGCTGTAGATCGAATCTGAGACTCGACAGCTAATTTGTTCTCCTCAAGTTCCCTGGATCTGGCTTTAAATGACTTTAGTTGTTCGTCCTCTACTCTGGACTTTTTCATTAATGTTTTCTTTCTTGTCTCCAAGGAGCTTCTCATTTCCGGCAACATGGACTCCAGAGACACAACTGACTCACACTTCCGGTGGTAGAGGATGCAACAGGACTGGCACAAGGCCCTCCTGCAATCTCTGCAGAAGAACTTGACAAACTCTTCCTTATGTTCCTGGCATGTGACCTTTGTCCGCCTCCTTGGTTTGACCTCATCAGTCACATCAGACACGTCGTGATATTTAGTGGAAGGACTCCGTTGATGTGCCTTGATACAAATGGAACACAGAGAGACATCACAAACTGGACACCAACTGACTGCTGGAGTTGTCTCCCCTTCGTCATGACACCAATTACAGTTTGTTGTGTCTGCAAAATAAAACATGGTCAAATGAATTCAACACATCTACAAGAATGTATTTATATTTGAATAGGTGTTAAACATGACAATGTCCCATGCTGCTAATCATGATACGAATGAAATTAATTTATTAATTTGCATTAGATGGTTCGAAGCATGCTTTTTCAACAACGATAAGTTAAAACAATTGTGTTAATCATTGAAATGTTTGCGTACACACATGGAAAAACTTTAAAGATTTCTGACAAGTAGAAAAAAAAAATTTCGAAATGTAGTCTCAGTTACCGTAGTACCTCCTATGTAGGTTGTTACCTTATTTGAAGGCATTTGTTACAAAAGTTTTATTTAAAAAATGTGAATGGAAAGTCTGAAGAGTGTCGCGGTGATTTAGAAAATTAGTTAAAGTTCACCTTTATAGGATGTTGTTGGAAACACCCAAAGTAACATTTTACCAAATTTGACAGAGAGGCGATTAATGTGAAGTGAAACCAATACCTATCAATAAGAATCAATCAGTCTACTTAAGCACCAGGACCAATAGTATCGAGGAGACCTAGAATTAGTTAATTTCAAACATATTGTAGACGAAAGGACATGAACCAAATTAATATTAATGACATTTAGGAGTGCATGAATTAGCCTACCTTTAGCGCCAGGACCAATAGTGTCGAGGAGACCCTTGAGTAAGAGGGTTGGTCTCATCTGCCCCGCCCACTCCTCCACTGGTCGGGATGGATCTGGTACTCTCGTCAGTCTCCGGCAGAATGGACATGGAATCGACTGGGACCTGATGGCATCAGCTCTGGTTTTGGTGTAACCAACAATACACTGACCACAGAAGGAATGACCACAAGTCAGAGTGGACGGGTCAGTGAAGATTTCATGACAGATGGTGCATGTCAGGAAATGATCCGTCAGTTTCTTGGCTGTCGCCATCTGAAATTATAATATATGCAAATAAATGTTTTGACTTCAATATACCTACATTTGTGTAATTACAATTTAGAATTATAAGAAATTATGAACAGAGGTTTTTAAACTAGCACGATTTCTTAATGTATATAACATGCATAAATATATATAGCGGGTCAAAGAATGGACTCAAACTCGAGCGAGAAAGACAGACAGACGGTTACAGTGACAGACTTATGACAAAATAATATACAAACACCAGACCATATGGCCAATGAGACCCGCTTAACAATGTGTATACAGATCATATGTTAGAGAATTGAAAATACAATGGAAGTAGAAGATTTAGAATACGACAAAAGTTTGACACGAAAGCTTACGCCCATACGGTTAACTTAAGTGGCTAGTGGATTGACAATGTTTTTTAAATGGTAACAAGAGTAAAGACTTTTTCATACCTTATAACTGGATAAAACTTGGGTATGATAACTATCCTTTTAAAATAGATCATGCTGAATAGGAATAAACAAGTATAATTAACTAAGAAGTTAACTTCATCTTCCATGGCCTGATGACATCATTGGCAAATCCTATCTTCACAGGATGAGAACATTTACCACGTTCTACTTCTAATGAGAGTGTACCGCACCGTAGTTTACCTACAACACGTGGGTGCCATCTGGGCAATATAGAAGTTACATATGGTTCTGGGGAAATAGTTTTCTTAAATTGTCTATATATTCGCAACCTTTTGCCATTTGGATCTAATAACACAAGGACTCCTGATGATCTTATAGCTGCATAAACTGGCCTGATAAAGTAAGTTCACAACTAGATATATGTAGCAGATCTCGCACTGTAGTGAAGAACACACTATATTATCCCATAGATTGCCGTGATCAACTAGAAATAACAGAAGGTCATCTATCAGATGTCATATGGGGCCGCCTATTGCAGAATCACAGTATTTCTAGCTTTTGTATCAAATCATCACGCCTTTACTCTCTCGACCTTCCTCCTTGCAGGAGGGGCATCGAGCGAGTATAGATTGCATACACTAGGGTTGTTCGATTAAAAAATCCATAACACTTTTTCGAAACTAGCGCAGTCAATGGCAAGGTGCAGGGCTTGATGGGATATCGTACCGGTACCGACATAAATAAGTACGAATCTACGAAACGACGTAAAGAGCTGACTACTATGAGTACAATGTATTTAAACAGGGACATTTATTGTCAAAACTAAATGTCAGGTTATAAAGTGGAAGCTGGTCTACAATTTGAAATTTGATTATCAAAGGATGGTTATAAAAAAGATGTTTAATTGAATTGAATTTTTTTTTTGGGTCCGGGATGGGCTTTCGAAAAATTGCTGAGCTTACTGACTGGTGTGACAGGGGTTGTTGACTCCTTACACCCTTTACTTTTGTTTATACTAATGAGGTGCTTGATCCCCGACCACAACTGTTTTAGAGACGTTTATTTTCGACAATACATGTCTCTGTGCTATTATTAATGTGCAAATATCAATTAAGCTCACTTCAGAAGAGTGTCCTTTCTTTGAAAGATCAGATATTAATATATGATATTTTGTTCAAATTGCTTCACCGCAGTTCAGCTGCCTAATAGAAGTTTTTGTGCTGGATATTTAGAACAATGCTTATCAGTTCAGGGACGGTAATCTATAATATCTATACAATATAAACACAAAATACAAGACATTGTTGAAAATGTTTCATTTGAAGTTTAAATATATCATTTAGCAAGTAACATTAGTCAGAAGCTATATAAATCTAATTGCGGGCTTGAAAATAAAGTAAAAAAGAAGAACTTAAAACAAAAAACACAAGTTTTTTCTTTGAAGTTATGTAATTTGTTTACTTAAGTACTTTCAGAATACCACCAATGTCTATTTTTCTCACCATTTAAGAAACTAATTAGGAAATGAAGGAATTTTTTATTTCTTAATTGTAAAAAATAACATTAGTGTTACAGTATTAAGATCTGAACTGTTCAATCAAAAATACGTTTTGCTAGATTTGTTATTGCCGTTATTGTATGAGGGATTTCAATACAGTACAGTCTGTAAACCAGCCACTTTGTTTATTTATTAAAGGTAATTATTCATGTCCATTTATAAACAAAATGTTCTTGTCCTTTCTGAAAATTTACTCATTCGAATCATAAATATGTTTCCGTTTTAGGTCAAGGGCCTTCATAAACAGAAGGCTCAAATTCGTGCAGTCCCGGCAAGTGCGTGTATTCATCAGAAACCCCATGTCTACCCGATTATACATCACGTGATTATGATACAGGATTCCCATTGGTCCAAACCAAGTAACCCACTCTTAACACATAGCGTTATGACTTCGAAAGGAGATACAAAGCGTAGCGGTCTGTGTATATAAGTTTATGTTTGGTAGTATTGGTGATAACTGTTCCTTTCTATTCTATAAAAGCAATTTCTCTTTAGTAAACTCAGTTACATTATATCGTTGCTTTACAGAATACTGCACCCATTGCTAAATCGAAAGCGAAACTAAGAATATATCTAAGCCAAAAAGAACACGTAGTCCTTTTTGGATATCTATTGAATATAATGCAAGTTGACATAATCAATCAAAGTTATATCGTTAAACAAACACTATAAACAATTATATGTTATGAAATACCAGAATTTCAGACAGTCCTCCCTTTTTGACGATTTTACCTCACTGTTTCAGCAGGAGATCAAGCGACTGTCCGACTTCCGCGTTGCTTATGTTGACGGTGTTAGGAGTAACTGCTCCCTGTGTTAAGAGTTCTCTTTATGTCTCGTGGAGCAAAAAATATTCCATGGTTGGCTAAACACTATCCGGATAAGGACTAAAGATAATCATCGTTATCAACGATTTTGTTAGAATTGTGGTAGATTTGTGGAGTCGAGGAGTATATTTTATATATTATTATTATAATATTGATAAATAAATCTGATATGGTTACGTGAAAATGGCGTTCTGAACGCATCAAAGAGACGATTCCGGTTTTAGAAAATATTTGTATGAAGACGCCTCTATTAAACCCCTCTAACAGAGCAGTCTGTTTACCGAAAATTCACTATAATCACTGTCGACATCGTACAAATGCCATTAATCCCTTTATACGTAAAAGTTTTTAATGAGTCTTACTGAAGCTTGTTGAGACCTTTTGTCTACATGAGAAAATAAACTTGGGACCTGACATTACTTCCCAAGTGCTCTGGTGTAATAAAAACTTTTTAATCGATAGAAATCCATTGGAAATATGCCAAACTTTAAGTTCATGCACAAAAGAACCTTGCATATATTAGGATTTAACCAAATATGTAGCACTCTCCTCAAAATGATCTAAAATATGACATTAACATGTCCCGCTAGATTGCTCTTTTAATATCTCAGACATCTAGCTTGAAACGTATGCCCAGGCGACTTGGGCTGTGGCTTGAAAATGACCCGAAATTACAGCGCACAGTGACAAACCATGCGACTGCACAGCGTTAGAGTTTTAGGAGTGCGATTGGGGTCATGTAGCGAGCTATTTGATTCGTCAGATGTCTCTAGAACAAGCAGCTTTTTAGAAGTGTTAAAAGAGATCGGATACAAAAGGTATTCAGTAATTGCTTATTTTTCTTCTTCTTTAAAAAGACCATTTCATGTCATGTAAACACCATTTAACCAGGGTATATTCACTAACTTTCCTCCCCTCAGTGCACCAGGTGATGGAAATCTCACATTATTTAAATTCTCTTTTTAAAGTAAACTTTTGAATACCATTGTTACCTTCTCTCAAAAGCGTTGCGGGAACATAATGTTTTCGTAAAGTCGAAGAAAATTCTTTAAGAAATTTGGTATATTGTTAGAACCAGTGGTGGAATGGAATCTTTCCCATATAGGGAGAAGGGACTGCTATATATATCAAGGTTTAGCTGTATTCTTTTACGATACTTGTTAGGTGATAAAGTATAGTGATAGATTGGTGCCTATTGTTACTTTGGTTATTCTGGGTATGCTTATTTGGTTTCAATAGAAAGAATTTTAACTTAGCGCATCTTGGGGTAAGGACCTTTTCCGCCCCTGTCTCAAAAACCTATTCAGTATTATTTAATGATACTTGGTTAGTGATATAAGACCTAGTGGTATAAACTTCATCCAAGTCTTCCTGTCACCAAAAATGACCAAGTCGATTTTTTCTTCGAATCTCTGTATTCAATGTTATAATGAATACAACAATCTGTTCGTACAACTCTCTAGAAACAGTTTCCACTCTCTAGACTAATAACTTGTACATCTCTTCTCAGATTGCATATATTTTTGTATTCTGAAACAAATAAAACCTAAGGTAAGTATAAAGAAATTATTATACACGGATCTAACTACAAATCTAAACTCTTCTAAAGTCTAACACATAGCACTTTGAACTACTCTGATAAATGAAGCGCTATTAAATGAAGCTATCGTAAAATGTTCTCCTTCTCAGGGTTAGTGAAGTCTTGAAAAGACAGTCACTTAAACACTACACTAATTAAATCAGTCCTACAGAATAACATCCACATTATATCCCATTTGATTACATTATTGGATATATATTAACCACACACATTTATGCTCTCTGTGGTTTAACACATTTAATGCATGTCTCTTTGAATTCAGCAGTAATATGCCTATGTCTCTATTGCAAACGATCATACACAAAATACTCAACTACAGAAATAAAGTATGGAAAATGAATGAACTTATTTCCATAATCACAACAAATACACTGACTAATGTAAAAATATGAATTCCAGCAATGCACCGAAAACACGCGTCTTATTCTGCCACTACAGTAATGCGTACGTGCTAACTTACACGCGCCCATAGAAAATTGCCTTTTTAATAACATTTAACATCTAAAACATGTATAAAAACATTGAGGAAGCAATGTACCTGAAGATTTTGGTTAAATGACTTGGCTTTTAGCCTTTTTTCCCTCTTTTCGACAGCTCTGACAACGCTCTCTCACATGAGGCGACCATTCCTGTAACGTCTCCTAACAGCTAATGCCAGTAAATATCATAATGTTTGCTACACGACTATTAATGCTATTAATTAAGAAGAATACTCTGCTGATTTAACTAAAATCATGATGCATTTCTGGTGGTTCAAAATCCCCTAAAATGAAAATATATAAAACAAGAAGCGTCAATAATTTCTCAGTCCTCTGTAAATTAATTCAAACCACCTAGTGATAGAGTGGTGCATTTTGTTACTTTGGTTATTCTGGGTATGGTTATTTGGTTTCAATGGAATTAATAATAGGGGTAAAGAACTTTTCCGCCTCTGTCTCAAAAACCTATTCAGTATTATTTTATGAGACTGGGAATGTGATTAAACCTAGTGATGGAAAGTAGCCATGTTCAACTTTTTTAATTTTAATGTTTTATTTCTTCTGGTGTCCATGGAAACTATTTGAATTTGTTGGAGTAGTGCCCTTTGCTCCTTTAACTCTTCTGAAATTGTTCTTGTTTCTCGTATGCATGACATTTTAACATATTGTGTGAGGGGTAAATAAGGGTATGATGATATGGTTGAATCAAAAGTTTGGACGGGGAACATCACAGTGTATCACATGTACATATTTCTAGTTCAGTTTATGTTTTTTTCTATTTAGGTAGTGCAGTATTTATGCAGAGAAAAGTAGCACATCATTTACCTGTTTAGGGGAAAAAATTTCCACTGGCCGCTGACCCACAAGTCATTACATTGAATTTATATTATTAAAGATGGAGCGATTTCCTACTTATTCATGATATCAAACATGGAGACACATGTTAAAAGAATAACCTAAGTTTCCTTATTTTATTATTACATGTTTTTGCCATACTATAATCAATCTTTACGTTTCGTAAAAAAATTTTGTTGTAAAGGGGCACCGATTATATGTTAAAACATGACGTCCGAGGATAATCTAAGTAAAGTATGACTTTGTCGCCTGAAAAGAACGAATTTTGGAGTAGCAAATTTTATTGTGTTAATCTGAATTAAATAATATTTTCATCGGCATTAGTCAAACAAAATATAACCTTTATTCATTCGTCATCCTTCCATCAATTGATTGATTCATTGATTCATGCATTAGTCCATTCATTCATTCATTCATTCATTCCTCCGTTCGTTCGTTTGTTTGATTGCTTATTTACTTATCTATCTATTCATTATCTATCTATCTTTTTATTCGTTTCAAAAATTAATTCATGAAAATATATATGAAACATGATAACATCAAAATCAAAATGTAAGTGACAGAATTTCGTTGTCAGCAATGATTGTCTCAGTAATCACCATTATTTATTATCTTCATTTACTTCTTTAAACCTTTCACTGTAGCCTAAGTATTGCAAGAGTATTGTTAATTGATACAGGTCCCGTTCTCCACACGACCATGTAGTGCTTGATCCATAGATATACCATCGGTTTGCTCCTCTTTAGCCTCAAAAGCTTCATGATTTTTTTTTTGTCAAAGGAGCTAATCACTCATCAGAATACCATCTTATAAAAGAAATTGTAAACTGTTTGAATTGCATTTTTATCGTAAAAGCCTTTTCATACCAAAACAAAATAGGTTTCATCCATGATTCAATGTAACTAAGCCTGCAATATTTCCATAGTTTACTGTATTTTCGACAAATGATGCTACGCTTATAATCAAAACCTAACAAAAATGGAATTTCTTGTAAAAATTGGTTGACTAATTACATCTTAAATTTTATTACAGTTTGTAATGATATATATTTTATTTTATATATTGTATATTAAGTATTGCTTTAATAAAAAGGTACACTGAACAGAAAAACAAATTAGGGATTTTGAATTTTGATAAATCGACAGATACTCAATTTAATGTAATATATATATATATATATATATATATATATATATATAGTAATAATATATATAGTAAAGAAAGGCTGTTTATAAGAAAGAGTAAACATCGGATGGTTCTCACTGAATCAATCTTCATCTTGACCAATGTATCGGTGATTTCAAGTACCTTACATACTTGTTTATATCAATTGTCACACCAATTTTTGTAATACATCTTTTGATAATCTATAGATTAAACTAGACAAATTTTAACAGTATAACCCAAAATAACATTAAAATTCTTCACCCTTGTCACTTTGGGGAGGAGTAAAAATCAGGCACTAGTACAAGTAGGCACGATGATTTTGGAAATAGCGATAGTATGGTATGGATAATTTTGTCAAAAGACATGCATTCCTTGTAAGGTAGACATTCATTTAAAAAAGCATCATGTAGACATGTCTACACAAAATTCAATCTATATGTAGTTACCTCCCTTTGCTCGCCCAGACGCACGATCAATAGAGAGATTTACGATTTCTCATCACGGTAAGTTGCATTTGAACGTATTATTCAGATTTTCATTATTTTTCTTTTGTTCTTCATATATTGACTCATATTAAGAAATTTTCTTCAAAACGATATGTAATAGTTTAATGAGGAAGCGTCGGGGATGTTATATAAGGCCGTTCAGTAATGATCCATTTTTTCTTCAAGGAAACGTCTGGGGCAAAAGGCGATGGTTTAGTTATCATAATATATTCTTTGTGTGTTGCCATGGAAATAAGACCACTTACATCATGCTTATGCAGAGACCGGGAGTCATGGTGACACAATGATGTAATACGGATAATAAGAGATTAGCCCTAAATGTGCACATTCGGTGCTTCTCGGGCAGATGTGTCTGTTCATATTTATCAATAACCATGCAATGCAATATTCTTTTTTACCGTAATTCGTTGATATTCAAAAAATTTCATTTTTGTCATTAACCATTGTGATATTACCTTTCTGATACATTTTTTTGCCATAATATATGTGTCGGCACATCCTGAAAAGGCCTTATGATTACATACATTGCAGTCATTCAATTATCTCAAATTTACCACATAATATCATATGAAAATATAAGAATAGACCCCAGAAACCAAATTCTTAATGATTAACTTACAGCGGGTGGGTGAGAGTGGTTTTGAAATTCCTTTCTTGAGGGGGGAGGGTGGGGTATGGTTTTGGTGTATTAGTTTTTACATCTACTTTAAGAATACCTTGAAAATACGTTAACCTCCGAATTATTTCACCTACAATAAAGAAGGGCATACTTTTTCATGTAGAAACATATTGCTTCATTTTGTTCAATGAAGATACAGAATAAACAAAAACGCAAAATGGAGCATTTTCTCAAATGGGTACGTTTCAATTGATAACGACAATTACAAGAAAGAAGTACACTATACATACAGGTAACATATTCTTACATATCAAAATTACTTTTAGATAAATAAATATTTATAAACATTATCACTTTTAAAAGTATTGATAAATAATGTATGAGTTGAAAAGGTGAAAGCTATATACTTGTCAAAAATGGTACAATAAACTATAACAAGTTATTTCCACAATTTTATAATATGCTTTCGTTAAGATATAAATATGAAATAAAATAACGATCTAATTTTAGAATTTGTTCAAAACTTTTTGTATCTACTGTAGGAGGTATGGAATATAATAATGATTCAACGTTAACATCATTTCAAATTATTGTCTATAAATTACATACCTGTTAAAAAATTAACATGGCAAACAAATCATGATCAACATTAACATTTGCGAAATTTTGGTCTCTATATTGAATACCAGTTAAGAATAAAACATTAAAAAATTCAAGTTCCAATTTGCTAAAAAGTATTTCCATATGTTTCATTTATGTCCAATTTTCCTGTTTCGTTAAGCGCTTAATTACTTACTTTCAACATTGGAGGAAGATTATAGTTATACTAAATTGGGACAATATGTTCACATGTTGGTCACTTTACCTCACATGCTTATGAAGGATTTTAACTAAAAACAGACAGTACCTGTAAAGTACATGACCAGCATGTTACGTTGGAATATCTTAGTATATGATAGTATATATCCAGGTGTAACGGGAATCGTTCTGGTAAACCAAACATACTCCTCCCTCGTTATAAAGCGATTGCATTCATTCGATGCGATAACCCTGGGGTGGAATAAATTCAGATATATGTTGATATTATATTTTACCATCTATTTGGCTACACTAATGTTGTCAAATTATGAAACTACAACATTGTTTTTATTTTTCTACGTATAAGGTCATATTATTTTACATTAAGCTTCTGGTCAAATATTTACTTCCATCATATAGTGTGGATTTTACTAATACGGCATTTATTTTAATTTATTATTGAAATTCAAACATTTCTAAACTCTATTAAAAGCCAATGATTAACGCCTCACATAAAGACTAACAAATGAACCGAATGAAATGTTTTCATTTTAACCCCCTTTATTTTGTTTTTTCATAAAATTTAACTATTAATCATATTTTATCATAATTAAACACGTTGTAAAATAGCATATGAGTGTGCGTGTACCCCCACGGCGATGTTATATCGTTATTATTATAATTTGTTTTGTTTGTATTTTTGTTAAATT
Source organism: Phorcus lineatus (assembly GCA_921293015.1). Classification (NCBI taxonomy): domain Eukaryota; kingdom Metazoa; phylum Mollusca; class Gastropoda; order Trochida; family Trochidae; genus Phorcus; species Phorcus lineatus. The sequence continues at coordinate 11,327,748 of OV121090.1, forward strand.
TGAGAAAATTATTTATATAAATCTATTGAACACGTTTAATTTTGAGAAAAAATATCTATCGGAATCCACCTTACTTTTAATAAATATAATTTGTGATACACATTTAATTAATATTCCTTGGAAAAAATCAACCTAAACTTATCTTCATTCACATAACTAAAACTTGTATGCGAGAACATACTATATGTTTTTTTATATCAAAATGGCCTATTCGAGGTTGGTATTTACAAAGAAAATATATATTCAGAAGTTTTGCTTTTTACTAAAGGCCTATTAATTATCAAAATGGCCTTTATTAGGTCTATGTTTTTCCAGATAAAAGTATTGCTATGATTCTTTAACAATTGTTTTTTTAAAAATTCATTTAAGTGAAATTGTTCATAAACGAGGTTTATGATTTGCTAAAAATTTGGAAAGGGATTATATATTTGATAGCATACGTCAAGAAATATAAATGTGTTTTAGATTTATTATCATTTTTATGCAAAATAATTGATTCAATACGTTGAATTAATATTACTTTTATTTCAAACGTCATATCTTATCTTATCTAAATAATTGTTTGTTTTGTTTGATATAAATACACATTATATGCATGACATTTTATCTCTGCTCTTTTATTATATTGGCGTTTTAATCTATATGAGTCGTCAATCTTTTCAGTGTGCAAGTAGGTATGCTGTTGATGTTTTATCCATTACACAGTTTATTGTTTTGTCCGCTGTACAAATTTGTTGTATGTGAAGTGTTTTCCAGGTCTGCTGTAAAATATATATTGCAGTGTTTAAAGATTAAATTATCAAAACAGTTCAGTCTGGGATTAAAGAAGTTTGAAATACATTCAATGACAAGAATGGTGTCGCAGTTTTGCCTGTTTTGTTTGAAACTGTTTTATGATCGTGTTGTCTATTGTTATTTTGTTTTTTTGATGTTCTGTCATTTAAAACATAGTTTTATATGATATATCATATCTTCTGTATTGTGACGATATGTTTTGCTATTTCCTTATTTTGTCCTGGTATTCTAAAATCAAGATATTATATATTATAGATTAAAACAAATAAAGATAAACATTATTTGAATAAACATTATTTGAAAAAACAAAAACATTATTTGAATAAACACTATTTTTTCTCTTTAGAAATAAGATATGTAAAATATTTGTAAAAATTGATCCGTGTCTCCCCAACTCATACAAAGTCTAAACTTCAAGAATGTGATGTGAGAACTCCGAGTTCGAACCCTTGATGTTTTAGGACTACTTTGATCTGATTATGAAAAATGACTTACAGACAAAGGTCGCGGTTTCTTTTCCTCAGATCATAACTGCTGCGTTAATTAATTGTCCCCTCAACAAAGGCCTTCCAAGTTGGTGATTAACAGACCGATTGATGTTCACTTACACATTACTAATCGTAAAGAGCTGATCGTTCCGTGTGATGTGATGTAATGATTGATCGAAAGTCCCGAATTTTCATTTGTCTTGTTTAATTGATTTTCTTTTCCTTTAAAGTGCAAATTGGTTTATTTTGTGAAGCCATGTATATTGCTAGCGTTTGAATAACAGCAATGCATGATGAGATACATGCCTGTGGCAAAGACGCATATAGACATATCTTTGAATGCGGCTATGTGTAACATCTACCTCGTTGAGAAAGGATTCTTTTTGATATGCCAAATATAAAAAACACGCCAAATCCATCGTCAAATATCTATTTAAACTACCCAATTTGTACAAAACGTGAATTCGTATCTAAACAACCTACAACACTTTATCGAACCCAAAATGGGCCCCTTCTACCTGGCTTACAGTGAATGAGCAGTCGGTGACGATGAATCGCTTTTCTCCTCAAATAGCCATTCATAAAATGTAATACGATCTTGTCAGATCGGGAAGCGTTGTACTATCTTGGCAACAGTCCTACGGTGGAATTTCACAACTGGGCCGCGCACATGCATGCGCCAGGCAAGCGCGGGAAATCATTCGTGGTACTGCTGTTCGCCCCTTCAGTGCACATGAACCTAAGTTTGAAGCTTGAGACTTCTAAGATGGTTTCTAAAGTAACGCGGGGTCGGGGTGTACATCGCTACAAACAAAATATAATTCAATAATTCATTTATTTATCAATATGAACTTCATAATCGATTATTTATGCAGAAACGCATTTCAATTGAAGTGATATATTATAAAACAGTTAATTATCGAATATATCAGACATTTTGAAATATTTAACACGGATGTGCGAGTTTTTCACATGCTTACGCATGGAAAATGCACAATATGAATTTATTATTATTATATATTTCTTTTGAAGAATTCGTCAGGTAGTAAAACAAAAAACCACAGTCTTCAAATCAATTTCTTATTTTTAATCATAAATGATGAATAGATCAAAGGAACAGTCCTATCGGGGTATTTTTGTTTATTCATTTATGTTATTATTACATGTAGGCTAATATTTTGGTTGGTATAGATTTGATAAGTTGATAAAAAGAGCGCACCCTCGGTAAAAAAAACACGCTATAATGACAAGTGATGCCATTCATCGGCGCTCCATACGAGTGTGAAAAGCCTTTCTACAGCTTACAATGTATTGTTCATTACCCTTGTCATAAATCATTTATAAAGGTGTGGATACTCTTACCATACATTTAGTTTAGTTTCTATAAGGCTGTCATTCTCTCCCCACAGAGGTAGCTCCCTCATAAAGTCCTATATAACCTCTGTCTCAATACGAGGGTTTCTATGGCACGAAATGTATAACGTTGATTGGATGCAATCGAAGTTAGTTGTGCAATCAGCAACGCCGTTTCAAAATTTATCAACCAAATCGCCAAAGTTATTTCCGTAAGTTTTCCAAAAGCTTAACTTTATTCGAATATGCACCTTGCACTTTGAGTCGTCTTTACATAACACATACGCCATTATTTTACAACTGCATAATTGCATAGGCCTGTGAGACAACAAATATGTTATTCATGTATTCTGTGTTTTCATTGCCTGAAATAATGCCAGGTAGTTGAAGTTGCTATATTTCGCCGGTAAGGGGAACTGCCTGATGCCCGAGAAACCTTCGAATAAAGACAGAGGTTATATAGAAATTTATGACGGAGCAATCTGATTAAAATCAGAGCGAATTCCGCTTGTTTAATTTCGTTTCGTTTTATTTCCGTTTCGTTTCGTTTCGTTTCAGTTTAACAAGCTATATTCCGTGATGGACAAATGTTAAGCGCGCGATACTTCATCTGATTTTAATCAGATTGATGACGGAGTAACCTCTGTTGGGAGAGAATGTTAGGTCATAAAAGTAGTGATAATACAGCGCTTTTTTTCATGTCATTCTCTGAAACAAAAATGACGGACCAACTGCCGATAGGACGGGGTTTATAAAGAATTCATGAGTTATCTCCCTTGTTAACCGGTAACTTTTAATGTAAATTTCTTTATTGATTCATAGTCACTTCAAAGGGTATGTAAAAGTTCCGAAATTGTTTTTGCTTGAGAAAGGTTAACCTGTTGAAGAACTGAAGTCGCTTTTTTGAATTTTCAAGCTTAGAGTATTCGCTCATTAACCCGTTTCTTGCTGTTGAGTTGTGCTCTATCATATTTGTCAAACTCCATTAGATTTCCATGTTTTTGAGGCATTCAAGACCCGGATGATATCCAATCAACCAATCACAGCTTTGTGCTGTCCAACGCTTCATCGAAATCGTGAAGAATCTAAAACCACGGCGTCTTTAATTTAACGCACATAAAAATTGATTTTTATTTCAGTTTTCCAGAAAAGCCATTTTAATGTGGATGTTTTGAGCTTTGAAGACGCTAATCGGTTTGTTTGGGAAAATTTTGTCAAGGGCATTGCACTTTTCTTATTTTCTCGCTGTTAAAATAGCTTGAGCTGTTCATTTCAATTATATTGGATAATGATTTAAGTATTTATTATAAAACTGGATACTTCAATAAAAAGTCTTAATTTTATCATTGTCTTTCTTCATAAGTTTTTAAACATCAAATTGAGCAATCATCAAATTTGCAAACGAATACACGTTAAACGGTATCTTTGGTCTAGATATGTCAATATACGTCATAATTACCAACTTACAATATCCGTGAAAATATTGTTATTCTCGAGTTACGTAATGAAGAGAACATAATGGTAAAATATAATATAATGATTAAATATGACATTACAATGCTTATTATCCACATTATGGGGAAAAGCATCAATACGCTCACGAATGCAAGCGTAACTTCGCATCCGAGTAACGGATTATTGATTGGTCTATGTCGAGCAGGTAAAACATTTCAACGACTGCATGAGCGGCACGTGCGATTTTTGCTTGACCATACACGAGTCTCCGAATCTGCACGAGGTGCACGTGCGTTTGAATTGTTTACATTCCGAAACGACTTGAGTGCACGATTTTCACGTGTGAAATAGTCTGTTAAATTCGTTACAAATTGATTATCGCCGATAGATCAACTTGTTAGTCTTAGAAGGCTAGCAGTGTTTATTGCTTGCCAAATCTCAGAATTAAAAGATGAATTATGATTTTTTATACTCAGATGTTGGTGAAACGACTCAAACAAATTGTTCTTAATGGGCCAATGACCCTTGTACATTCGAAAAATAAAACAGATCACACTTCTATCGCTTATCTTCATAGACAGTGATAATATTTTCGCTTGCTACTTGATTATCTGTATCTTCTACAAAAAAAGGATGATTGGATTGAGTACATTATTGAGATGTTTTGCACCTCTAAATACACTGAAATTGGCATTAAGTAATGTAAATTGGGAACAAATTGAAGAAGGAAATCTTTCAAAAAGGTTTATACTGTCCCTTTAACAACTTGGGAACCTTTTTAAAGAGAGACATGTCGCTTTTCCATCCGCCATTTTTTCTTTGACAACACGTGAAAATAAAACTTATTGTACTGTCACTTATATTACTATAAAATAGTTGCAAGATATGTGTATCGATGATAAGATTATCTAGCAAAATCTTTTATTCCATGCTTGTAGCAGAGATAAATGGCTTCGTTTCTCGACGTTTTCCATGTTGAGTGTCCAATTGTAAAAATCTTTTAAGCAAAAAGTATAACAATCAATAACATTATTTGTATTAGTTGTAAAATAATAAGATGAATACACTTATGACATATAGGTTTAATCAGAGGTTTCTTTTAATTTTTTGTTTCAAACTAAAAGAAAACACCGATAGGATCTTTATATAGTACCGCACCCTCCTGACACAATCGTATTCCACCGTGCCTTGTTTGAGCATCGTTATTGATAAAGCTTAATTGCATCATTGCAACTGACCTACTTTCGAATTCCTTTCAAGGTATTGTTTAGATTGACACATCTTCCCTTTTTTAAATTCCATTTCATTTTCCTAAAACACATTGGTTATTGATTTTACTTTCATCTAATAAGCCACAGTTCTCGTTTTGACATTACACAACGCGAAGCCGTAAAGGGCAATAAACTTAGTTTTTGTATAGAGACAGTGCGAAAATTAAGCTCAACTGGAGGAAAAATCAACTATCTACTTATAAATTTCTTAATATGAATATGATATAGATTCGGTGTCGAATAGATTTGACGTCAATGTGACGGTAATAATAGATAATATTATTTGAAAAACAATTCTTCACACTTTTACAGAAAAGCTGAGACATGGAATTAGAAATAAAGGATTTATTGCAACATATTGTCGTGTCAATTACATTGTTAAATTTGATCATGTTTTGAATATGAAGACCTGTATTGAACTATAGAAAAAATAATATTACAATTTTTCTTGTTTATGGAAGATCACCGAGTACATATCTAAAAATGAAAACATAATTACCCGTTCTTACAAAATAAAACTGTATTATTAGTTCGTTAACAACACCTAATGTCATTAAAGGTTAAACCAGAAAGGACCTATATATGGACTTAATTGGATGATGTAATTGACCAAGAAAGCGATAACTTACACACATGTCGAAGAGCTATGCAAAATGTTTATAGATTGTTTAATACTTAAAAAAAATTTACTAATATGCATGTGGGCCCTTTTTTTTGTAGATATACCCCCCCCCCCCCCCCCCCCCCCCCAATACTAACCACTCGTTTCGTCGCTCTTGGCGTTGATTTGTTTCTTTATAAAGGGTGCCCACGAAAAAGCAGGACATGTCAGTCTTCAACTGTTGTAGCGTCTAGGAACTTAACTGCCACTTGCGCCCAAACTGGTTTTTTTACCACCAAACTGATACCAATTAAAACATAAATTGACATGGATTTTGCAGCCAAAAATTATTGAAAAGCGTACAATTCGTATCAAACAATTAATTAGCCAATCACAAAAATTTAGAGTGATGTCACTAAAGCAGGAGCTAGAAAATGCGGAGGTTAGCGATGAGACTATATGGAAATTAAATTTAACTGATAATTAAGAACCAAAAGCGTTGCTCTCGTTTGGATATATCAAAATCTCGTGTAATTCATGTGTTCATATGCCACATTTGCTCCGGTGATAGTGTCTATTTATGGTGAAATATATTTTACCACAAAATGAAAATGAATATTTCCGTTGTGAATTACTAATTATCTGAAATCGCTAATTACATTTGCTGTTTATGATCTACTTGAAGTGAAATATTCTTCAAATTTTATGTAATTTATTTTATCAGCTCAATAAACAGTGTAAGCTATTATCGATCCCAATGTTTGTCACACGTATCAAAATGGGGTGATGCATTCAAACGTACCTAAACCGTTCTTGAATGCATCTTTACCCATTTGGTAACACGTAACGGATAATTCGACATTCAATTTGTGCCAACAGCCAAAACATATTTAACGGAGCGATAAAAGCGAACCGGCACAAAACTAGGTCACTAGCACGCGATGTATAAATGATTGCGTACTCAAAAACTAGTCAAGAAACGTAATTGAAAACGTGACCTACAAACACTTTTAGTCTTGGATTGACGTGGTGTGCGATTGAAATCACGAGTGTTGTCGTCATATATACAATAAATACATTAACATATGCAAGCTTTAGGGGAAATTTCCCCAGTTCCAGGCTCGGTCGTCCGTTGTCGCAGCGCAGCACGGTAAGAAAACCCTGTCCGGTTATCATCTGTGATACGATCTAATTGTGTCATTTGGTTTATTACATTGACAGTTTCACTAATTCAGAATTAATTCTATTCCCATTGTGTGTTTCTATTTGGCGACCGTTTCAAATGCCTGAAATACGCCAACATTTTTTTAAAATAGTAACAGCTGGTAACCGATTTCTCGATATATTTGCTAACCGGAACGGTCAAAAGAAACTGCATCAAAGGCAATATTTGAGCGTAATTGTAAATAATATAAAATTTAAAAGAGGCATTTCAGCCCGTTTTGTATTTTTTAAAAGCGGTGCAGTAATTTCTTGGCCCGAAGCGACGCTCAATTCGATTCGTTGATGTGTATGGAACATTTTCAGGACATTCACCTTTAAGTTTGCAAAAACTTTGCTTTTCCTCTTAAATCAATACTGAACGTGAGCTGTTACGGCATCGCTTGAGCTTCGTTGCTGGCGAAATAATCAAATTGGGTGATCTGCGGTCGTGCAGTTGTAATGGACATATAGTTTCTTCTGAAATTAATATAGAATGAAACTATGTTCCCCAAATATCTCATTTATAGGACCAAATTACACGTTTGTAAATATTGATTCCAAATTTCTATTAAACACACAATTTATAATCATTTCCATTTTCAAATTCGAATTTCAAATTTTCCTGTGTTATGATGTTAGATGTTTACCACCGTCAACAGGCTAGTCCATTACCTTTTGTCATTGTGTCTATTGTTGTGTTAGATCCACACGGTGATATTTTAAAGTGACAGCATGTTTTTTGAAAGATTCATTTCTTAATATTTTCCCAAATAAGTATTAGTTTATGCCAAACATATTATCTTCAGAGTTTCTTAACATCTCATTTCTCAACCCGATCATCCCAAGTCTTGGAGGAAATAATCAAGTAGCGAGCAAACACCACTGGCGGCCATTTTTGTGTGAACACCCTTTAATACTTTACCTATCATGGTACGTTCGTTTTAGACTGCTTCTTTTGATTAGAAAATCATTGTCTTGCAATTAGAAACATAATATTCGTTTTCATGAGATCAGTTTATATATTTTTAAAAACGTGCTACTGCCACTTTAAGATTCCTTTAGGGTTTTTGTACAGGCAGCGTATTGAATTTGATCTCATTTGCAGCATTATCATTTCATACCCAATAGACAAAATAGTCTTAAAGGCATTGGCGCATGCGAAATAATGTGTAAATATAAAATTCGGCACTGATAATGCATTTCTCTCGATATTACTAACGAATCATGATCTGAACTTTTATATCATCTGTGCTCAGCTCATACCAGTTCTTTACACATTTATCTGTAAAGTTACTTAAAGGCACTAGCGCACACAAGTTTTCACAGATATAACTAATGCACAGACACTACACATCTCTCGATGTTACTAACGATACGAGTATGCACTAAGGAATGTAAGTTATTTCGAAAGTATGTTCGTTTTCAGGTGATATATATAGTTCATTCTGAAAGACAGCGGCTGCCGTTTAACAATGCAACACCAATGCTTATACTGTGTATAAACAATCGGGGGAGTAAAAGATAAAACAAAATTTCAACCCCTCGTTTTGATTTTATTGTCAGAGGCATAAAAAAGAGGAAACATTTCTAGCTCAGCCATTTTCAACAATCCATCTTTCCCATTTTGTGCAAACCGACTCTTGTGATTTTATCACCTCAGTTACTTGGACCTTCTTACCTTAATTATGACTGATTGCAAATCAACAGTAAAGAACAATAAGTATTGTATTTCATCGATAGAAACTTCATTTGAGTGCATATGTTCTCATACTTTAGAATGACACATTTTATCGTTCGTGGTAATACGCGACATAGTGCCTTTAATGACCAGTTTAAAATACATTCCATCTCTCAAAGAATCCCTTTAATTTCAGTGGTTGTATTTCGATGTCCAAAAATTTAATACAGTACATTGTCTCGCAGTAATAAGACATATATCTACATCGATTTCTATCCACGTTATCTCTTGAATGTCAATTTATTGCATCTAAGTAAAACGTCTGTGTTATTCTATATTTCTTACAATAAAGACATAAACATAATATAATATTAATTGACAAGACACTGTAATGATAGGCAACAGGACAAACATGCACTCTTGCATCGTTCTATTAATACTTAAGATAAACTTCAATTGTGCTAAAATTACAGTTTGAGACATGGCTTAACATTTCAAACCTCAGGCATCTCCAAGGCAGCGATAAACCAGACCACGTGATCACAACGAACTACGTCACGCACAAACTCGCTGTAGTCACGTCTTATGTACATGGCCATAAACGCATTGTGTAGTTAACAGCTAGGGCTGCTGTTTTGATGTTTATAACAAGAGGGCGGTTTCATGAGTCCATTTTCGCTAAAAAAAAAAAAAACACTACGAGGACCGCAGTTCAAAATTATGAAACATGAAATTTAATTGTTTCTTGTTGTAACTATGTATACTGTGAATCGAAAATCAAAAGGATGACGTCACTAGAGGCACTTTGGACTACCGGTCCAGAGTAATATTTTCAACTAAGTTATCTGTCTAAGTTGATGCTTTCAAAGCAAAACGAATATGGTCGAATTCGAAGCAAAAACAAAGCGATCCTTACACCGTTAATTAACATGACAACGGGACATCTCTCAATAAACTTATTCCGAAAAGTCGTTAAAATGTTTTCTGTCCATTTACACTTGTTATATTTGTTGATAATAATTCTCGACCTATATATAAACTATTAGATAGTCCTGTATCGTTTTAAAAATTACTTTGGTTTCAATTCAGTTAGTTGGGATTTATTTCGCGTATAAGACCAATGCATGAACCTATTAGGTATTCGTTTACATCTTTGAGTGGAAATTTTTTTCATAAAAGGTTTTCCAAGAATATGTTTTTTCCGTTACCATGACAACAAATTCATGTTTGACTCTGTTCCTGTAGGTGTATTTATGTGAGATTACCAGATAAACAATTGTTTTATTATTCTAGGATTTTACTAAACTAGACATTTAAACAATGAGATAATTAGTTTTAAAGTTGTATAAAGGAGAGGGGTCATTTCTAAGGATATACTATGAGTATTATATTGCATCTTAAAAGAATTATTAAATGAACAATTTTGACGTTGTTTTAATTCTGAAACTTATACACTGGATATTATATATGCTATAACTGCTAAATCCTCTAAGGGCACATCTAAGGGATCAACCAAAATAGCTTATATTGGTTTTACCCATTTATTTTCCCTATTTCCCCTTTGTATCATTTTAGAGAAAGCTTTTCCGATTAGAAAAGCCAATGATATGATCGCGTTACACGGAACACGTGACGTTTTAAATTGCACGATTGAAAATGGTCCAACACGAGAAAAGCATGCATATTGATTTGTAAACAATCTTTCTGGTCGATATCTGTCACGTCCGTTCAAGTCCGCTTTGCACGAAATTCATAACGCAAACACACATTTGATGCAAAGAGTATGATTGAGGTGTATCAGTCTAGACATAATAAATATGAAGTATTTCGCGACAAATATAGGTCACTCATTTACATCGTTGAAAAATAACGCTTTTATGAAAGTATGAATTTATAACTTCGCAAAATATCATATGCATTATAAAGTCTCTTTTTTCATAGAAACTTAAATGTTGCGATTTATTGTACAACTTTGGTATAGCCCCGTCTCTTAAAGGTTTAACCGCAATGCTATGGAAAAATGGTAGGAGTGTATTAGTATGATTGTTGTCATCATTTGTGGTGGTTGAAGATGTTAAAAAAGCAATAGCTATGGGAAAAAGAGTTGTAGTAGTAGTAGTGGTAGTAGTAGTAGTAGAAGTAGTGGTAGTAGTAGTAGTAGTAGTGGTAGAAGTAGTAGTAGTAGTGGTAGTAGTAGTAGTGGTAGTAGCAGTAGTAGTAGTAGTGGTGGTAGTAGTAGTAGTAGTAGTAGTAGTAGTAGTAGTAGTGGTAGTAATAGTAGTAGTAGTAGTAGTGGTAGTAGTAGTAGTGGTAGTAGTAGTGGTAGTACTAGTAGTAGTAGTGGCAGTAGTGGTAGTAGTAGTAGTAGTAGTAGTAGTAGTAGTAGTAGTAGTAGTAGTAGTAGTAGTAGTAGTAGTAGTAGTAGTGGTGGCATCTTCCTACGCAAAGCTTAACTATTGCCAGTCTCGAACTGTCCAAGTTAACCCTTGCTGCCGAGATAAGACTTTCCTGTGCTAGCTCTCTAGCTCACTGCAAAGGAGTTAGATAGTCCAATCAGAAAGCTCCTAGCAAAAAGCTACATCCGGGGACTCGAACAAACATGGCTGCGCCCATGTCGCAGTCCGTCGACTGAAAGATTTGTAAAGAGAAAGTGCAGCCTCCAAAGTCATGAACAATATATTCAAGTTCATTTATGTTTATAGTCAATTTGCGTCATTATTTTTCTACAACCCTATAGCGGACAGCGGCCTGTCAAAGAATTTATTCTTAAATTGCTTGGGTAAACTAATCAAGCTCGATAAAATTGACCATGATTTGAAGCACCGACTCGATGCACTACGCCCGGCAAGACTTTATTTCCTGTCATCGTACAATTGTTTTATCTTTTGTGCTTGCAAAAACTTTAACCCGTTGAACCGAAACATTGATTAAATTTTACATAAATTAACCGATAAAATTTGAACATCTCGCGATGTCATAACACTCGAAATGTAGTAGCCTGCGACCTCGTTGTATCGCGGTAGTAAACGTTACTCTCAACAAACTTTACTTCTTGCAGTCAAAAACCAGGTATGTTGACGTGTACCATTTAAATATCATGTCGTCAATAAAAAAAAAATTTAAAAGCAAAACAATTGTTATATTTACTTCCATTTTCACTGATTTCACAGGGTCATTTTCATTTTTGAAAATATTACTTTGGTACTTGGTATGTGCTTTGATATAAAAAGTATTCTCTGTCCGTGAAATATTTCCCGTTTGGCTTGTACGTGTGTTTGTGAACAGTTGGATAATAAAAAATGAGACTTGTGCACATGATAAGGATAGACAATTGTTATGTTCTTGATATGGTGTCAAAGCTTACCAACTAAAAAGGTGTGCCCGGTAAAACTAAGACAAGTTAAGTCCATTTTTGTAGTAATTGTACTAGAATATTTTTCGTAGTTTTGCAAATGCTTTTATCTAATTTTAATATCAACTAACATTAAATTAAATTTATTGTAATGATAATATTACTTTGTTTCGCTCACAGATATTAATTTATCAATTAAATCATAATTGCCCTGAAAATAGGGCACCTCTGTTAATATACATTGCATAGACAATATATACTATTCATTGTATGTCTAAAAATATTTTCTTCCCTATAAATTTGATTTTCACATATTTTCCAGGATAATTTTTCAGCTATTTAAAAAATAAACAATGTGTAAACTGTACTTATTTGATGATAAAATACAATTATATGATGGTAACGACCACGATAAATGGGCCTACATACTTCCCTTTGAAAAATATAAAGGGCGCAGTCATATGTTATTTTTTTTACCAAAACCGGTCCTAATAACAACAAAAACATCTTTTCCGTCCATCAATACATTTATAAACTGAATCTTCTTGTTTGAAAGGTTTGCAATGCCAACTTCTTTGTAACCTGATCAAACAGGTCACTTTCAATGGGCGCGGCCATTTTAATTATATCGCAAATGACACGGCGTCGCTGATTGGCCATAGTAAGGGAGGTAACTGGAGATAACTAAAACTCGCCAGTGAGGGCGCTAGTTTCAAGCCAGAAAAGTCTTATCTCGGCAGCAAGGGTTAACTTGGACAGTTCGAGACTGGCAATAGTTAAGCTTTGCGTAGGAAGATGTAGTGGTGGTGGTGGTGGTGGTAGTAATAGTAGTAGTAGTAGTAGTAGTAGTGGTAGTGGTAGTAGTAGTAGTGGTAGTAGTAGTAGTGGTGGTAGTAGTAGTAGTAGTAGTAGTGGTGGTGGTGGTAGTAGTAGTGGTGGTAGTAGTAGTAGTAGTGGTAGTAGTAGTAGTAGTAGTAGTAGTAGTAGTGGTAGTAGTAGTAATAGTAGTAGTAGTAGTAGTAGTGGTGGTGGTGGTGGTGGTAGTAGTAGTAGTAGTAGTGGTAGTAGTAGTAGTAGTGGTGGTAGTAGTGGTAGTGGTAGTAGTAGTGGTAGTAGTTGTATTAGTGGTGGTGGTAGTAGTAGTAGTAGTAGTAGTAGTAGTGGTAGTAGTAGTAGTAGTAGTAGTAGTAGTAGTAGTAGTAGTAGTGGTAGTAGTAGTAGTAGTAGTAGTAGTGGTAGTAGTAGTAGTAGTAGTAGTAGTAGTAGTAGTAGTAGTAGTAGTAGTAGTAGTAGTAGTAGTAGTAGTGGTAGTGGTAGTAGTAGTAGTAGTAGTAGTAGTAGTAGTGGTAGTAATTTATCGAGAGGTGATACATTGAATTATGACCTAAACAGATGTGTCGAGTGACGTTTATGCAAAGATTGTTAATAAGTGTACATTTAGTGAAGTAGAGCATAAAATTTTGAACGAGTTAACTATTTGGCGTATTATGAATGATATAGGAATTTACTCTTATATATCATTGATATTTTGTTAAAATAGATAATAAAGGACCCAGGCGCCTTTGTTAGTCTTCTTAGTAAAGTTGGCTGTCTTTAAAAAAGTCCTTAAAGACGATTCCCATACAAAGACAATGGTTTAAACTTACAGAATCATATGCACATATAATGTATATGACCCTGCTAATGTTTAACATGTCGATAACAAAGTTGTACGTTTGAAATCTTTGATGAACTGATGGAGCAGGGGCATTGAACTTTCCGATAATTTTAAACTCATTCTTTGCCTTCCAAATTTAAATCAGTATTAGTTATTTGAGTGTCATCACTCTAAAACATCATTCTCAGAGATAAGCCACATGATACCTTTGAAAATGGTGAAAATCATTTATATTGGGAATATAAATCTTGATAATACCTTTGAACATTTAAAGCAGATAGTGGACATTGAGGCAATTTCAGGCTGAAATCCCTTTAATTTCTGTAAGATCTCATGTTTTGTTTGCTGAGATATTTAAGCGACCTGATGCCCCGAGGTTTGTCGCAAAGACTCTTACACAAACTACTAATAGCTACCGCCCTTGGTTTCGGGGGACGTCAGCAACGGCTAAAAAGTCGCAAATGTTCAGAGGGGACTTAGCCAGATAATGGTGAGAAAATGGCCCAATGGCAAAGACCTTTTGACATTTGTTGGCTTCAGATTACGTATAGGCCATAGTTTTCGTCAATTCGTCCCTTAAATAAGGAAAGCCAGCTTGATTAGAGCAAAATACGTCCGCAAGATAGGCTCATCCATACCTTGACCTTTGACCTTTGTGTCTTAAATCCAATACGAGGCTTCCGCCTCGTTAACGTCATTTCCGGTTCAATGAGCAAGACATTCGATCCGTCATTTTAAGTGATTTCAAGTGTATTACGTTTAGTTTTTATCTTGAGTAATATGTTAGACTGTGACTGAATAGATAAATTGACTCTTTATTTATAAAAGTTCTGCAAATGGATTTCTGAAATACTTGATGAACGGGTAATGTTTCTGTTGATTTATGACCTGGACCAACTCTTATAAAGATTTCTAATCGATCTATCAACATTCACGTTTACTTCGCCGAATTAGATAAAGGTATGTCCTAGTAAATAACCTTAGTAATATCTTATTGGTTTTTACAAAATGTTTGTGTACTTCAGTGCCTGTAAGGATCTATTAAAAAGGATCCCGATATGTACATTCCACCACCAGGCACCGTTCATTATTATCCCTGACAGTAAATTATCCTCTTTAATTCTATGTTTTGAAGTTAAATTTTAAACTTTACCAAATTGAAATTTGTATTTTATTAAAGATATTCATTTAAATATGTAGTTTTGGAACAATAATCATCTGACGTTTAGACTTTTTGATGATGGCTTCAAATATTCAAATGACAATCAGAAGGGCCACTGGACATGGACTATTGTTTTACGTTTGTTTTTATCGACCTTTCGGTGAAATACAGGAATAAAAGTGAATATCCTATCTAAATGATGTACTAGGGTCCGTAGATGAATACCAAAACCTAAAAAACGCTCTCAAAGACATATGAAAAATACATTAGCGAGCATTTTGTTTAGCTTCCTTTTTCAGCATTCTTTCCCAACAGAGGTAGCTTCGTCATAAATTCAATTCCATTTTTGTGTGAACACCTTTTATTCATTTGAGGTAGGGAAATGGATCTACATAGCTTAAATGAATACGGTATGTTCGTTTTAGAATTGCTTCTTGTGATCAAAAACAGTGTCTTTCAATTGGTAGGATATTTTTGTTTTCGTGAGATCACTTTAGTTATCTAAATAAATATGCTTCGACCCTTTTCAAAGTGTTCACTGTTGCATGATTGATGCTTTCTCGTAGATTTTCGTTGCGCATCGCCAAATTGTGATGCTATTTCGTCTGTAAATGTGTGCTTTTCGTTGCTATTCGATTTTTTATGAAAGGCCTGTTTAACTACCAGATTTGCAAGGGTAAAGAATTAAAAGTGTTCAAATACTTTTTTGTCGATATTAATGTTTGACCAAGGGCAAGTGTGCTATCTAATGTACGATTTTTTTAGATAAATGTTATGAATAAAACATCTAGAAAACTTCATTAAATGACATAGAGTATCTTTCTCTAAATTGTATTTGACTTTGAAGTACTGAATAAAGTTCAAATTAATTCAATTTTTAATTAATCTCTTAATTTGTATAGTCATATTAAACGCGAAATAAAAAAATGTTCATGTTCGAGCAAGTTCTGACAGGGCAAATTCTACATACAATTAACATGTATACTCATTCTGTCACACTACAAACCTATTGATCTTTTTTCTTCTTAATAGTTACGCAGTTGAATTAATAACTAGACAGTTTTCGACTGGTTACCTTAATTTTCAGTCAGAAATCGTAAACAGAGGAAAGTTTCCAAAAAGATAACCATTCCTGAAAAATGGAAAATAATTAACATTCAAGTAATTGAGATAATGAACACGTGTAATATTGTTAAAAATGAGTATACACTAAACATAAAATATACATACATACATACAAAAAATAGTGTAGGGCGTTTTCAGATTTATATGCACAAGAGCATCTTGGATTGTCCAAAACATGTCTGTTGTATTCATCAGAGTTGAAATGGGAGCAGGACAATTGCCACCCGGACAAATGCCACCCGGACATAACCCACCCGGACAATTGCCACCAGGACAAATGCCACCTAGGACAAATGCCACCTAGGACAAATGCCACCTAGGACAAATGCCACCTAGTTTTTTTAATATTACAAGACAAAAAATAAAGTTATGTTTTTAATATTACATGAAGCAATATATACCTTTAACTACAATATTAAAAAATATTTAAAATATTGAAAAATCACAACAATATTCCACTATTATTATCATATTCAACTAAATCATATAAAACGGACAATCATATAAAACTAAAATGATGAAACAATAGTTTCTTCATATAAACACTATGTTTAAGGAGACGTTGTCAATCAATCAATCAATCAATTTTATTCCCGAAAAACCACCATCGGCGGTACATGAGAAAATAACATAGAACATACATGGTAAATATATATAGATAGTCAAGATGGACAGTAGCAAGGGTTAACATTCTTTCGTTACCTGAAGTATAACATTGATATATTTAGCCAGATTTTTTATGTCACTGGTTTGAGATGAAGTGAATAGTCTTTTTATTTTGAAAGAGTTGATGTGCTGTATGTAAGCAGGTAGATATAGTTTTCTGTATGATGTTAGCATTTCACATACAAACAAGTAGTGGAGTTCATCTCCGACAACACATGAGTTACATATATTACACATACGGTTTTCTCTTGGAACATTTGACCAACGACCAACTTCCACAGGCAGGTAATGATTACTTGTTCTAAATCTTAAAACGGGGATGTACATATTTTTTGGTAAGAGAAGGTATCTTTCAAAGTCAAGATTTTTCTTCACAATACGATAGATTTAGGGCTTTGTAAAACTGTTGTATTCCATTTTTAGTAGAAATTGGTCTTTGAGGTTTTGTTCGATCTTAAACGAGAGGTTGGTCGTTGTACATAGGAACGGGTTGTGGAAAATCTCAGATATTCCACAGCCGTTTAGAGTTGAGTTAACAAATTCAATCCAAGGACATGAGTAATGTTTTTCATTCCGTTCCAATAACACAGGGGACAACTCCTGAAAAATGTAAGCGCAAACACCCCACAAGAACTGTTAGCCAATACCAAAAATTACCAGTACCTTTCAGGAACAGACAACAAATTGACTACCTGAGGAGTGTTGCACACAACATCCGACTTTGAACTGACAGTGAACTGACATACATATGTGAAATGCAATGATTTGCCTAGTGGTAATGTCAAATGTAGTGCTGAATACATTACAGTGCTGAAAACAAGAACATGATCACTTATTTTTACAGAATATACTTAATCATAAATCAAATATCGTCTTTACTCTTGAGTATCCATTGAAACTATGTACAGATCTTTCATAATACCTATTTTTGACTACTGTGATACCATATGGGACAATTGTACCAAAGAACAGGCTTATATGATAGAAAAACTACATTTACATGCTCTGAGGACCATTTCAGGCGCAGTGAGGGGTACAAGTCATGACAAACTCTATTCTGAGACAGGCTATTCCTCGTTAGCTGAAAGACGACAATTTCACAAATTATGCATGTTTTATAAAATGGTACATGGTTTAACTCCACAATACCTCTCAATATGGGTACCGCTTAATGTTTCAAATCTAAGCAGCTATAATTTAAGAAATTCCGAGAATCTACGTTTTACTGCTGGGCGATTGTCTCTTTTTAATAACTCTTTTCTTCCATCTACTGTTAACGCTTGGAACTCGCTGGATATAAGAATCAGAAATGCAGAGTCGCTGACGCAATTTAAGAATTTGATTTCATGCGATAAAACTTTATCACCAATATTCAAAAAGTATATATCTTACGGTCCAAGGGGAACTCAAATTCTTCTTTGTCGCATACGCCTGGGATGCAGTGATCTTAAGTCCCATCTGTTTGATAGAGGGTTATCAGTAAATCGTGCCTGTTCCTGCGGAAACAGGCGGGAGGACCCTTTTCATTACTTTTATCAGTGTCCTTTATATGATGCTCTCAGATCAAATGCATACTATTTCTATAACGATATAAACCTACAAACTATTCTTAGCGGCGATGAATCGTTGTCACAGAGCGATAACGAAACTATAATAAAATCTGTTTATCATTTCATATCTCATACCAACCGTTTTTGACAGTCTTTTGTTTCAAGTGCGGTACCGAATGCATGATAAATGACCAACTAATGAATTAGATTTACATTAGTACATTTCCATCAATGTAACTATAAACTTAATTGTTCTAACCCTTATTGTTTTAGGAGAAGCATTTATATAGGCTGATTTAGCCTGTTTGCTTATCCTTTTTCCGTTGCGTAATTTTATTGTTTTGCACAATCTGTTGTATCTTTATTGGAAATAAAATATTGTTTAAATCAATATCGTCTTTTGTTGTTTTTTTAAATATTGGGTGGCATTTGTCCTAGGTGGCTTTTGTCTGGGTGGCATTTGTCCTAGGTGGCATTTGTCCTAGGTGGCATTTGTCCTAGACCCGTTGAAATCACTACAGTCGAGTATGAGATGACAAAGAGGGATTTAACAAAATCTAATGCCATAATTAGAGTCAAAATAAAGTATATTTTCAGTTATAACGATAAGGGTTTTAGATTTAGACAGAGTACGTGGTTCCTCGGAATATGAAAGAGCATTCCATAACTTTATTGCGTCAGGTAAGAAGGAATTGACATAAGCTGTTCGACAGTAGAACCCCTTGTGATTTAGAGCTGTTTCTTAGACTGTACCTTACAGAAGTTTAAAAGTTGACACTACAGTTTCACTCCCTTGATTACAATGAAACAAATAGGGTGCTAGACAAACCCAAGTTTAATTTATCCGAACTGGAAAATGCTCTTGTCTATTTAATTGTTGTAGACATATTGATGTTGTCTCACTCAAGTCATATGGTATCATATGATGTTTTGAAGCGGTGATTATGTAAGCTGAAAAGCTCGTTTACCAATCCTTTTTTACCATGAATAAGATTTGTTTGAAACACATATAGATATAGATATAGATATAGATATACATTATACAAATACATATACACATACACAAATACATATATTCACATATATATAAACATACATATGCACATACATATACATATTCACATACATATGTACATACACATACATATACATGTACATTCACAACCATGAGCAATTTGATTTAGAGTTTAGACAAATAAAGCAATGTATATTATTATGATATATACGTATTATTTCTCATTTTCTATGTTTGCGCGAAAAAAACACCCCGCGAAAATAAAAGATTTTACAGTATTTCATTTCTTTGAATTGTAAGTGTTGGTTATTCAATCAACCACAA
The DNA here is from genome assembly GCA_921293015.1 of Phorcus lineatus. Lineage (NCBI taxonomy): Eukaryota > Metazoa > Mollusca > Gastropoda > Trochida > Trochidae > Phorcus > Phorcus lineatus. Next base: position 11,347,443 of record OV121090.1, read on the forward strand.
CATTGTAAACAAATACCCTATCTCTCAATGGACTGTAAATCAACACTGATACACTCAATGCGGTTTATCAAGCTTGCTAATATAAGGCGACGTTCCTTCAGCTACGTCAATAAAATTGCATAATATCGACAAGGTCACAGCAGTGTCCGTCTGACGTTGATTAGCTCGCCCTCTGACAGGCAGTCATCCGGGGTCTTTGTGACGTAACTTCCGCTCAGGTGACGCAACAAATGCAGACTCAAGATGTCTGACAGACAGTTCATAGCGGGAGTAATTAGGTTACGGTCAGAGAGTAATTGGGGAAGTGATAATGTCCATATGTGCTCGGCAGCTCCCTGAAACTAGATCTTTACTTTACACAAGTTATTGGAGAGTCTTTTGTCTTTGATGTGAGATAATCCTGGAAGATAACGTATAGATTTTTAACCCGCAAGGACGTGAATGTCTTAGAATCAACCATTTGGTATTACCTTTCATCTTTATAAAGGTTGGCTCTCAAACGAATTATCTAAAAAAAATATACTTAAAATCAATTAATGTTAAAGCAAATCTCCTCAGTGCTGCTCAGGTATTTTACTTTCTATATTTGCAATGATGTTTTGAAATTATTTTTTAAACTTTACCAAATTGAAATATCAGAAAAAGGGCCTCTAAAAATACACGCACGTACCTGTGCTGTACATAAATATCTTCACGCGTGACATCCTGAGAGTTTCATTCATGAGCCTCCTTTAAATACTCAATAATTAAATATTTGCAAAAACATAAGTCTCTTTATCCAAAAAGAACAAACTCTAAGGTCTGTTTGGAGACTTAGAACTAAATATCTAACTTACAAGCCAGTCAGACAAACATTTTTCGATAGTTTCTAAATACAAAATTTATAAGATAACAATCTATTCAACATACTTGTATATCGAAAATGTATTAATTAAAGATGGTCATGAGAATATATATGTTTTAGAAAAATAATCATCTGAATTTTAGACTTTTTAGACATATTCAAATGACATTCAAAAGGCCACTGGACATGGACTATTGTTTTACGTTTGTTTTTTTTATCTACCTTTCGGTGAAATGCAGGAAGAAAAGTGATTAAATAAATTACATGGCACTTCGAATCGCACTTTGGAATGGCATAAACTTTATGAACAACATTTCTGAAAAAACAACGTCGTTGTGAAAACAGCATTTCGGAGAATATGTTAACTCAGGCACAAAAGAAGAAAAGTTCAATTCTTTCTTATCATTCAATTTGATATTTTAGATAACATTCTCGAATATCCTTTAATGACATTAAAATGCTGAAACTTTCTTTAACTTTAAAGTTTATTTCATTACTTGCATTTAAAAATATTAAATCATACTTTATATGCGTATTAAGTATATTTGTTTTGTATATAATCGCTTAGTATTTATCTATTACTCTAAGTATACCATGCTTTCTGCTTTCTTATTTACGTATTCATAAATTTCTGGGTATTCAACTTCATTGGTGCTTTGAAGTGTCTCTACAAAGACTTCAAAGCGAAGGCAAATCTCACATAAAGCATTTTGAAATAGCATTTGTATTGATTTAAAAAAGTTCTAAAGGGTAAAAGAAATTTAGAAAATGTTCAAAGGAGTAAAAGAGCATTTATATACATGCTTCGTCTAGACCGCCTCGAATCAATACGATGAGATAAGATAACGAAAATGGCTACAAATTTGTGGTTATAAATCCATTGAACCATAAAAAATGTTAGAGGCTAAATATTATTTTGCACTAGCACGTTAAACTTTACATTTGTTACAGCTGTCTCGCGATCAGACATAAAAATACCCCTATTCAGTTTATAAAGCGTTGAACTTAAAGATACCGTCTGTGTTAATGTTTATTACTTTGGCTTTTCATAAAGTAAGTTTTTGAAGCACAATGACCGGATTATTGGAATTAACACCAGATACACAATGCAGTGAATTTTTATACGAACACGATTTTTAAAAATCAATTCACGAATGAAGGTTTTTGGTTGAAAACAATGACTGAGTTATGATCGTTAATGTCATATACACAATGTAAAAAGTATTGATAAAAACAAGATTTTTTAAGAATTAGTTTGTTTAAAGTTTTCGAAAGTTTAATTTCAGAGCTAAACGAACAACCGTCTGAAAAGGTTGTGGCCGATTGTTCTTTGGGTTGTAGGTGCCAAACCTTTGTCGACTTGGGATGTTTATTTACATTTGTATGATGAAAGCATTACATAGCTAGGGAGTTAAAGAAATTATAATCTTTTTACTGCTACCAGTTTACTGAATAATCTTAGATGAAGTATCGGAGGTTTTAAACCGAATTTGAAACATGTAAGGGATATAGCACGCGTCATATTGGCAATTTTAATTTTTTATTAGGACATAGGCACTCTCTTAAGCTGTCTATCGATGAAATCAAAATTTTATTGATTGTTTTTTTACAATTTACCTTCAGTCAATTATGAAAAGGTTAAGAAGGCTTCGAGATATGAAAAAATCAACCGTTAGCTGTGTTTAAAAAAGGATGAAATGTGGACTGTTGAAAACGGCAGTGTAGTGTCTGCAGCTTTTGAATTAACCTTTGTCTCTTGAATAAGAACAAAGGGTAATAGAATGTTTATTATTGCAATCCTGAAAATTAACCGATTTTAGCACAATTTGCTGATTAACCATATTGGTTATTAACCATGGCGGGGGCTTTTTTCTGTCTGGAAGCAAAATTTAAATATTTCCGATATGGTTTAAACATATTCTTATTCAAGAAGGCTCGCTCTGGTTCGGCAAACAAACAAATTTCTGCTTATGTAAATATCTCACAAGCACATACATGTACATCAGATAGATAAATGCACAAGAACTTGACACAACAAACGACAATATAAAGCACAATCAAATTAAAGTGATTGTACAAGACATGCTTATGGACATGTTCTTTGCAGTTTCACTTCATTTATAATAACAGTATGATTACAACTTTTCAAAATAAAGCGTTTAGTCTTAATGATGTATTCTTTATTAACATATTGAAATCATCATAAACATTAACGTTTTAGTCATTCCAGAACTTAAATAATCAACCACAGACACAAAGATAAACATGGATTGGTAGTGTTCAGTAGGTCATATTACTAGTATATCTGTAACTGATGCAAATAATTTCGATTTCTTAACATGCTTATAGCCGTTTTCGAATTTAACTGTAAACAAACGGATTTCATTTTAGGTATGAAAGTGCAAGCTGGATGATTTGTTCTTAATTAAGAAAATATGGTATTTTGCTCTTATTTAAGCAACATAACTTATAAAAAATACTCTTTTTCACTTAAATTTACATTAATATTCAGATGTCATTCTCGCTGACTATCAAACCACAATGCATTGTCAAAATACTGTTTCGAGACTTCCATTATCAATTTCTAAAATCTATTCAAAAAAGCAATTATGGTATCCATACGATCATTTAATCATTTATTTAATAATTAAATGTTCTTATTCGCAAGATTACGAGTGAAATATTTCAAATCATCCCATCTGACCTGAAATGATCTATTTCAAGAAGCCTGTAGAAATAAAGACAGGATAATGCTTTTCTTTTCGACAAAAATGAAGAGATTATCGCTCAAGCATTTACCTCATCGAGACGACTAGCCAACATTATAGCATCCCACACAAAAAAACGATATTCCTAATTTGACTCAACTATGTTTCAAATGAAGACATACTTTGAGCTATTAATTTTTTTATAATTAAGATATTGGTTTATCATTTGTTTTGACAGTTTAATCTAACTGAGGTCGACGAGATTTTTAGACTTTTTGTATTTTCTTTAGAGAAACGTATAGTGATGCACATAAAGTTCTCCATCAAATAATCCCCGATTGATTTTCCTCAAATAACGACTTTGTTTATATTACATGTAATTCAGATCGAAAGCACACAAAAAAATTTTAAGATGCTTTTGAAAAGTAGGACTTATTAAATATATTAAACCGAAGAAAACATTAATCTACCCTCTTGAGAAAGTCTGGGGAAATTGCTTTGTACCCTTTTAAGAATTGTTTTTTAAAGAAACTAAAGGCAATAAATAACTTTTCAGCACTTTTTTTTCCATTTGTACTCTACAGACATGTGTTTATGCATAATGCTATATCTCAAACCCGATAATCTGTAGTTGTAGACAAAATAACCACGTATCAAGCAAACTGCTTGCGGCCATTTCAGTGTGAACACCTTTTAATCATTGCATTTAGGAAAGGGATTCGCGTAGCCGAACATGGAAGTGATTGTCTTGAAAATAGTAACAATTGTTTTTATCTACACACGTTCACTAAATTTGCACCAGTTCCCTTTTAACGAAGTAGTTATCGTTGTTCCAGACAGGAATTGAGACCAAATCAGTTGGGTAATTATCCATTTGTGAAATGAATTGAAGATGTAATGGTGTTTTTCCAAAAATAGGCCGAAGACTATTGAAACTTTATTGAATTAGGAATCAATTCACAAAATGGTTAACATTAATAACCTTTGAAGGTACCAAGGTTGTATAACTGTTGAGTTTAAAATTGTATGCCACATACCCTCGTGTAATATCCTCAATACGAAAAGCTATTTGGCATTTATTGTTATTTATTTACAAAACAGAATAACTCAAGCTAGGCTTTGAAAAGAAAGAGCACAATCCTGTCTGTCGACTGGAATGCCCCTGCATATTTTGTAAACTCTTTTCACGAATTATTTCATGACGTCAAAACGTACTAAAATGTCCCCCAGACACACACATATTGATTATTTTGCGGTTTGAAGTGATATTCAAATGCTTTTGTTAATTGTGTCATTAAGAACATATTAAGCAATTCCCCGTGAACTAAATTACATATTTCAAATTTAAATAACAGTCTTGCACTAAGATGCCTTACTATATCTAATAATAGATGAATAAGTAACTGATTATAAACGTATTTACATTCTTTAAGGAATTATATTCAGAGAAAAGTTGTAATTACATTTTGAGCATTATTTGGTTGAATTTCGATTTCCATAACACGAATGAATTTCAATGCTTTTGGACTCAAACCTTTCTCGGGGACAAAACTCTTGTTTGTCATTAAATGGTAAAACCGCTCCAGGCTTACAATTGCAGTGTTCAATAACCATTCAATTGAACCAGACGACAAGTTCTTGCGTTGCAGACGTGTAAACCTTTGCACAAAAAGTTCGTGTTTTTAAAAAAGAATTCCTTATAATGCAGAAGAATTCTTTTTACTTGCCTTGAAAAAATGGATATCCAGAGTTGGAATTTATTTCTGGTTGGATTCACAGGCTCGACCAAAAAAATCGAATCTGGCTGACGCCAGACGTTTTAAAGGGACGGTTGTGGAGTGATTTTTCACGACGCCATTCTAAATGATCCTTTGGTATTTTCTATTGAAATGTTTGACATTAAAATATATTTTAGCACTTTGAAAATGATAGCATGAATCGTATTAAATAATTAACAGATTCTGTGAATGTAGCTTAGGTAGTCTGACGTTTTATGATCATTAGTCTACACCTTAAAGCCACTATAGTACGGTTTTTTAAAGATTGTTATTCCTTCATATTTTCTCCAATAAATATTAGTTGATGCCAAATTACTTTCAAGGGGTCAAACTCAGCCAACCAAATTATCGGTGTCGTATTCTTACTTATCAAGCGAAACTGCATGCGGCCATTTTAGTGTGAACACCTTTTAATTTTTTCCTTATGGGTTAGGATTATATAAGAAAACGAGCTACAGTGGCTTTATATCTTGATTGCATAAACATTAGTCTGTGCATAGACTTTAAAAAGTCTCCACTTTTTCTCAGTAATATAAATGAATGTAAATGTTATTGTGTGTCTGTCTGTTGGCTTGGGGTTGGTAAATGAAACTTTAAAGTAATCAATTTTACCCATTGTAGACTGCTGTTTACTTGTAATAATCTTTAATTATTAAAATGAATATTATCAGAAGCTCCGTGAATGTGCAATTTTGCTTAAATATAAGATTTGATACGTTGTACCATCGTATAACGATCGCTTAAGAAGATACAAGTGAGTTGATTCCTTCTTTAATTAGGACATTCTAAGAGATTGTTGACAAGACAGTGAATGGTAGTATTCTCCTTAGTGTATCTTAAAGCATTGGGCAATTTCATTAAAGATTGTCGTAACAAAGGATACTGTTAAATTGGTTATTTTTATTCAAAGAGTCTTCATAACGGTATCTTCTCCGCCATCTTGTTTGGGGGGGGGGGGGGGGGGGGAGGGAAGGGGGGGGGGGGGATAATGCTGTAATTTTACTAGTTTACAAGAATGAAAAAATAACTGAATGTATGGATAGAATATTATCCAAACATTTATAAATGAGGAAGACAATGACATATGGATATACAACTTCTTTATTACACAATGGCGACGTTTCGGTATAGATCTTTATACAAGTTTCAAGTTTCAACGTTTTATAATCATTTACTAATAACCTATATGAATAAACTGGAATGTTCCCTTGAATTTTTTTCCTCACAAATACAAATAGGTCTGTCATATAAAAATATTTTTTTATAAAGACAGATATATAGATACCATAATCAAATTAAAATTTTGTTGAAGTATAAAATCTTAAGATAATTTTATTGATTTAAGACTGTTTAGTATTTGAATTGGGCATCGTCATATAATGTAGGTAAATTATCATTTCAGCTAATTTTAATTAAATTAGCCTATAACTTGCCATACATTGAAATCTTAAAATTCAAATCATGTCACCAATCTTTTAACGGAGTTTGTATTGGTTATTATCTTTTTACCGAATCCCCATCGATGTATTTTTTGATTGCTTTTTCAAAGTTTAACGTTGCTTTTTTCCTCTTTTCACAATCTCATTAACCTTTAAAAGAGCTAAATTTTAAAAACACATAGGTTAAACATGGATGTATTGGTGTAACGGTTACATAAATGAATATGTAAGCTAAATAAGTCTAGAAAACTCCGTAGTCTCACCTCAGACAAACCTTTACTGTTTTTAAATCCTGTTTGGCTTCGTCGAAAATCCTGTCTTCCTTTAAAAAGGATAGCTGAAAAACCCTGTTCACTCGGATTTCTTGGTCCTGCATTTAACTTTGTAATTAATTCAACTGCACCATTGTTCTCCACTATCTTATCAATATAATGCAACTATTAGCGAATGTTATATATTGCTTTCTTATTAATTGTGACTCAGTTGATATTGTATTTCTTATTTCAGTTATTTGTATAATAATTGCTACTTTTTACTCTTGTGTTTCTTAAAATAAATTGTAACGATTATATCTAATTGTTTGTCATATTTTACCGGTCTGAAAGGGAACATTTGCTCATTCTAAATTTACAAGTATCATTATTGGGAATACATAAAAAACAACAGAATAAGCTTTTTGACAAACAGAAATTGTGCAGTCACAATCTGTTTGATATCTCTTTGTATTGACTTCTATACATTTTATTAAGTGGACTGATGACGTTGTTCATAATAAAACCTTATTGACTGAATTGGATTTGAATTGACATTAAACCGAATTTATCAAGGGGAACATTGAAAACTATTCCCTGTTGTATATACCATGAATTGATGAAAGACTTGTGTTATGATGTCCTATCAAAAGGCTGCATGCTTGCCGAATTATACTTAACATTATTAATATATAACGTCTATAGAAAAACATGTTTATGTTTTTAACATAACTTGGTTGACATTCATTTTCTTTGCCACATGTATATTTCAATGCTTCCTGACTCAATTACACGTAAAATTACTTATTCTACTACGTGAGTACATATTCAATAATTAAGGACAATTTATCGTGATTGTTTTTGGATTTTTCTTATTTATACTTTTGAGATGCAACTGAGTACATTAAAACGTATTTCCATTCATCAAGGATTTACGCTTCACAAATGAATAAAGGGTGTTATTATATTATTGGCATTATTTGGCTGAAATTCAATTCGTTGCAACAATTGTCTTTCAATGCTAATCTCCAACTTTCTTCGAGGACAAAACACATGTTTGTTATCAAATGGTGAAACCTCCCCAGGCTTGACACTGCAGTGCTCAATAACCATTTAAATGATTCAGACAAAGGTTATCATGCTCCCAGACGAAATTCAACTTTCCATCAGCCATTGCAGTCTACGTTCAATCTTTGGGAACGATCTTAAATTTCTTATATTGAAAATAGCGGGACACAGTCTCATAAAAATCCATTTCAAACTTTGGAATTTATATCATGCTGATATCACACTTTCCAGCAGATTAATCGAGTCATTCTGACGCCAGACGTTTTAAATGGACAGACTGCGATTCTCTACAAACGCAGAAAGTTTAGAATTCAATAGTTGAAATATTCGCAATGAAAAAGAATTTTGAGTAGCTTTGGAATGGAAACGTCGATCCTGGTCAATGATTAACTGATTCTCTGCGAGGAATCGAAGAAGTAATTTCCTTATTACAATGTTGATTAATATGACAGAAGATGTCCTATTTTTCATCCAAAATTAATATCATTCTGACGTAAGCTGTGAACAAGCTTACCTCAGAATTTCAATGAAGTGATGTCATATCTTTGTGACGTCATTGCATAATGATGTAAGGAATGTACTTGACATGGGCAGGACACTGTTCAAAATTTACTGTCAAAATTTTATCTCCTAGTTGAAAGCGTTTGATCACCTTCAAGCAATATATCCTTTGGGACTTACTTTATATGATAACACATGTTATCAAACATGGCCATTGTTTGGTATCCCTTACTCAATATGTTCAATTTCATAACATATTATCATGATATAATATATAACATAATAACTGACTTGCTGTGATGGCAGTTTACATAAAAATGATAACTAAGTTTCGTATTTCATATCTTGATGTAACACTTACGAAGCGTTGAATGGATGGAAATATTGTAAAATAGAAGTAAAATTAGTGTTTTAAAGAGGGAAAGAATTAAGCTTTGCAGAGGAATAATCATTCAGAAAGAATTCAAGCAAATGTCTATCAATGCTTTCAGACTCAAACTTTCTTGAGGACAAAACACTTTTTTTGTAAATGAATGGTTAAACAGCCCCAGGCTTGACACTGCAGATTTCAAAAACCATTTAAATGATACAGACGAAAATAATCGTACTTTCTTGATGATCCAATTTATATCAAATTTATTTTTAAAAGTTTCTTAATGATGTTATTGTCCTTTTTTGTGAATTTAATCTATATATCTACATCTAAAGCTAATTATATATCAGCCGGAATAACACGCTTGGCTAACAAATGGAAAAAATATTATTATTATTAAGCTGACATCAGCCAATTCATTAGAAGAAATTTTGAAATTCAATCTAAATGATTTACATGAAAAAAATTGTTTTATCAGTTTTTAAATAAAACCATTAACCCTATTAGTGATCAACGGATTCGCCTCGGGGTATTATTGTAGTTGTGCGTTTTGTTCATCACACTTGAAAACTGCGACAAATTCTAAAAGTAGTTTGTGTATAGACTAAGTTAAGCCTTAAAATTCAAAACTATGGAATACGTTTTAAGATCTTACATTAAATGACTACCACTCTCGTTTTTGATGATCGGTAGCGGATGGAAGGAGTATGTAGAGGAGTTTGGATTGTGTTTTAGGACAACATTTACCAACTTCTATATATAACAACTATCTATTGAGAGTAAAATCAGTGAAAGATTAGATGAAATGATATTTATTTAAGCGTTTGTTTTTTTACTGGAAAACCCGAATGTCAGTCAAAAATATGAATTTTGTTTGCTGTATGTCTAGTTTTTGGTGTATACATCTTTAATAGTTTATGCTATAAATATCAACGAAATTAATGTGTAGCTCATGCTCACCATTGAGAAAACAATAGATGTAATGTTCTCTGATTAATCTCTGTATTTTAAGTTTGTACATTCGGTATTCATAATCCGTATGATAGATTGTAACTACCTCTGCATTCTTAATGAGATTATCTTGCATCAAAATGTAGGTATAAATGTCCATAGTAGTGTTGTCTTATCTTTGTAAACCCTTGCTGGGGAGGGTTAAAACAAATAAAGCTCCCTGGATAAAATTTCAAAATAATGAAAAAAAGATGACGAAATATTCTCCATTGATAAGAAATAAAAATAATTTTATATGTAACTTTTTAGGCAGTGAATATATGTATTATGTTTAAGTTGTTTCTTTTGGTTTTGAACATATTAATATATGAATAATTTTCGTGATATTTTCCCTTATCTACAGTTTGTATTTATGTGGGTATTTGAACATTGAGTCGTATATCCTCCTATTAAGACATTTCTCTCAATAATTAACTCTCTACATGTGCCCATTAAGTAATAATTAAATTCAAATTGAAATCCTAAACCATAAGAAAATGAATTCAATTTATATTCTGGCGAGACTGAAAAAGGATGTTAATCAATAATCAATGATAATCACGGCCATTTTATGGTAATTAAGCCAAAGAAAATGTCCCTGAGGATGATGCTGCGTGGGTCAACTTCGTGATCATTTAATTATTTTTAAATCAATAGATAATTGAGGAAACAGACAATTCCTGCATGTGTATGTACTATCATAATACGAAATTCGATTTTGTGTATATTGTTGAAATTGGCCATGGAAGAATTGATAAAGATGTTGTCTCGTGTTCAAATAATTTCCTAAAATGAATGACGATAACTGGAAATAACAAGCCAAGACAGTGCAAATAGGCAAAGAGTGTATTTTCAAGATAAAGTGAAAATGAATAGAATAAATCCCATTTGTGTACATATATAGATCAAAGATGTCATGTCCATTCATATATATAGTAAACATCCTTCTTTCTCTCCAAAGTTGTCTCAATTTCGACCGTCTGTTTTCCCTGATTATTGTGAAAAAGTATCTAAAAACAAAATAATTACCGTCATCCACTTGCGTGAAACCAGAAATGAATCATTTGAGACATGTTTAGGATCTGGAGTTTCGTCAAAAGTGTAGGAGTTGCTTTGCGTCAAGAGTGGGGCAGGGCCAGCCTTGGGAATGAATTCATAGACTGCAGGAGCAGACTGAATTGTCAGAAGAGTCGAAGTTGTCATTGGGCATCTTGGTACACTCGTTACTGTCACTTTTTTGGAGGAATTTGTTATCTAAAAACCTCAATCGATTGTTTCTAAACAGGATTATTTATCTGGCCATAGTCAGCAACTGTAAAAATTCGCTGTTGGCAATTTCGGTCAATTCTTTTTAAATTTCACCTTTTTTTAAGGGAACATTTTAAGACTCAACCTTACTCGGGAGAAACTTCATCATTCGGTCAAAATTCTCTAGTCTTATGATGAAAGGGGCTGAAGAAATTTTTTGAAATATTTATTTCTTCAGATTTTCTCTTATAACCATTAATTCATGCACAATTGTACTATCTTTAATGGGTCAAACATCTCATGACTTACCCTGTTCATTCATAGCCATAACGGAAATGTGTACAATAATTTAGTTACCCAAAAGACACACTTTAAAGCTTATTGGTTTTTTACAGTGACAATATGAAGGTATAACGTCGAAATTATGATCGAAAACCGGACAATGGCGCGTGTCAAATAGTCAAACGTAATTTTGGAGACTTATCTTAAACAGCCAGGAGGGCAGTTAGGAGTTGATAGCGTTTGTTAGGTTATATAACTAGTATCCATGTATAGTGGCTGTGATATCTACACCTCTGTGCATTTATAAGGCTGTTTTTAGATTTTCATGGAAAACCAGTATTTGTCACGGAGTGGCTCTTTAACCGATCATGGTATGTCCTTTTAAAACAGCTCATTTTGGTTGAAAAATAAAATTATTTTGTAAATGGAAATCTTTATTTACGTGTTTGTGATATTACCAAGAGGAAAAGGTTAAGCTTTGCAGGGATATAAACATAGCACACAAAATTCAAACATATGAAAACTTACATTATACATATAGAAAAAAGGTTACAAACTGTAGCACATTGCAAGTGTTTTTGGAACGTATGTCTTTCAAAGCTAAAGAAAATTTACATTAAAGAAAACTGTGACTAAATGTACATTTTTAAAAAAAATTACAAATGTCTTTTTATGCTTTAATGATATTGTAAAGTTTCATTTACTTATTTTACTACGTCATTACAAGCAAGTACTGGATGTCGATACAGTAACTTCAGCAAAAGTGACAGCGGATCTTCTGTTGTACATGTTAAATAGCCAATCTTGAACTTATTTTGGGGTCATGTTATCTCTCGTGTAAAAACTCGAATTTTTGCATGTTGAAAATGACAGAAGGGGTAATATTTTCTAAATTCTGATTTCTTGAAATTTCAGTTAAAATAGTCCAGTTCCAATTCTTGAGAAAAAGATAAACACATCCAGAATGACTTAGTGCAAATGAACAAACGTGTTTAAAGCTGAAAATGACCTCAAATGGAATTTGTCGCGAAAATTTAAAAGAGTGCTTTTGGAATTTTGACCATAGTCACTTAAATGACCTGCCAAAACTGGTTAACTGTTGGTTATGATATGCTAGTACGTTCGGGTACAACGGATCTTCACTTCTGTACCGAAAATTCAACATTTTCCGTTTCTTTTTCGTAATGATATGATGACTCAAATTTACATGATATTTGCACTAGGGTACGCAGGGATGTAAACAAACTTTCGGTATGCCGCTATATTTTAAGTATTGATGGCAGCCATACACATAGATGCCTTATCATTACTGATAACAGATGCATTTCCCATTGATTATGTAGAAATGTATTAGTATTTACATTTGATTTATACTTCACAAAAATCGGATATCAACCAAATAATGTCCAGAATGTAATTACACCCTATGCAATTACATTCTGGACATTATTTGGTTGATATCCGATTTTCTTGCCACAAATGTCTTTCAATGCTTTCAGACTCAAACTTTCTTCAGGAACAAATCACTTTTTTTGTAAATTAATGGTTAAACAGCTCCAGGCTTGACACTGCAGACTTCAATAACCATTTCAATGATCCCCATGAAGGGTCATGCTTTCTAGACGATCTAAATTTTGAGTTTACATTAATATTTGCAAAAACAGTTATAGTTTCATAATGATGTTATTTTCCTATTTTTTAATTTCGAAATTTCTACATCTAAAGCTAGAATTTTTATCTAACTTCATCAACACGCTAGATTAGTAAATGGAATCAAAAGAAATACAGATTGAATATGAAACTCTAAAAATGCACTTTCAAATCGAATCATCAAATGACACGATTGCCATGAACAAAATACTTTTGCAGTTTTTTAATGAAACCATAGGGGTGGAGTGTTTTTCAGGACAACATGCACAAACGTTGTTCCCTAACCACTATCCATTTAGGGCAAAATTAGTGCAGATTTAATGAATAAGATTATCTTTTTTTGAAAGATCCCTTTACCATTCTCGAAAAAAATTCAGAATACTAACCTTGTGAATGTTTCCAAATGTATGTAATGTAATTCAGTTGTTAATAATTGATAAATGATATTTGATGTGGCTCTGAAACATTAACATTAAGTTTGTGGATGTTTCAAAATGTTCAAAATCTAGTTTCAATCGGAAAGCAATTTGACTCTCAATAAAATTAGGATGCAATGAGAATCAAATTGTTAATAATTTTTCGCTTTTTGTGATATTAAAAAAATATTTGTTTCATTTACCGAGTTTTTGTTATAAAGATCTATAATTTATAATCTAAAATTAATGTTATCAATATCAATAATTTGTAAAGCAGTGTATCAGGGTCTTGTTGCACAATAAGCTAAGGTGTCGCCTTAGTGCAATATTAAAATACTTAAGATTAACCTTAGTTTCAGGTTGTTTTGTCGACCAACCTCTAGCTCTTACTCGCGTTATTGAAGTATGTATTTGGTATTCATAAACTGCTTGATACAAATCTCCATTTGTTAATATCTACATTATCACCTAAGGAATTATGCCGTATCGAAATGTAGGTTTTAATTTCACTTTGAGGTTTCTCTTATAAAACAATTTGTTTCTTCTTTGCCATAATTCTTTCAATGTTTTCTTAACAAAACCTTCATCGGGAAAATACTTAACAAATACGTTATTAAACAATAAAATCGCATTAGATGTTCAACTGCTGTGTTCAATAACCTTTTCAATGATCGGAACAAATATAAATAATAATTTCGGGACTGTCTAAAATATCAATCACTGCAGACACAGTTGAAGCTTTAAGAAAGATTCTTAATTCTTTGAAATGAAGAAAACTGATGCAAGCGTTAACGATTTTAAAAAATCCTCATCCAAAGTGAAATTTGTGTCTGGTTTGATTTACATGCTCGACTGTATAAATCGAGTGGTAATGACTCCAGACGTTTAAAAGAGAGGGAATGTGAAGTGGTTCTCTATAACGCACGGTGAAATGAGTGGACATTTTCATCTATTGAAAAGGATGCAATGAAAAAGAGATTTCAGCAGTTTTGAAATGAAAGCAACGGTCTGGATCAATAATTAACAGATTCTCTGCTTTGAATCAAAGTAGCCTGGCGTTTCTTCATCACAATTGGCAGCGCAGTTTAAATGTCTACCTAAACATTAATCTGTGCACAGGCGAACATTAAATTTCAAAAATAGGTTTTAATTGTAATTAAAGAATTGTTGAAGAATGTTGAAGAATGTTGAAAGTATCTCTAAGATAATAACACAACATTCTTCAACATGATTGAAAAAAAAATTTAAACTTAAAAAATGACACTTTTCCTTTTTTTATCAGATCCACAATGGGATGACCTTACATGTGATTCATGCGTGAAATACTAATGTCCTGTCCTCTTGTTTTACGGATATTTAATTCTCGAGATAAAGGATTGAGTACAAGTTATACAAATAAGACCATCCTCTCCCTAGTATGAGCATGAAATATTTATTACAATCTTTACACAAGATAGACAGAAGATAACAGAAAGAAGAATGTTATTACCATCGTTATTATCGTTATTGTTGGTGTGTATCACAGGTAATGTTCGTGAAAACTTGACATTATGACAAAGTTTTTTTAAATTGAATATTTTAATCAAAAATCGTATGCATGCAATTCCTCTTTATCTTATCCAAAATTTTGCATTGTCTTATCCCAAATGTTCCTATAGGACCGATTTTCTTTCTTACAAAACAATTGTTTACGTTGCTTAGTCAGTTAAACCAGGGTGGTGCGCCCCTACATTGAGGAACCAAAAGGAACCCTGTCCCCGTTGCCTTGAACAGTGATGAGAAAACGTCTAAGACAAAAGCTAGAACATTGAAATCTTTACTTATACATATCAGGTCGAAAATAGTCAACAAGGTCAACAACACTGGAAAAAAACATTGCTTCCCATTTTCAAAAGGCATGTTGGTTATGATACCCTGAAATCACACACCAAATGTACATATCCTATCTTAAACGAAAAGGTGTCCCCCTTCGGTGAATTGTGTGAGATATATGCATGTTGTCCATTCGTGTCGTAAAATGCATGTGACACCATGTGTAATACATGTGTGTCTAATCCAAGATGTACAGGAGATAACAGAAATAAGAAAAACAATGGTAGAGTAATTAGAATAAAATTTATTGCCATCGTCGATTTTTCCATCATCTATATCTTAAGAACCTACCCCTGAATGCGACGTTTACAATAAAAACGTTGTTATCCAGAAACGTTGTGTTATCTTATCAAAGGTCAAGAACTTTTTGGCACTACCAAAGCATCGACAGATTTGGAAATACTGAACAGTTTCACTATTATCCATTACCAATGATAGAATTGTTACTGTCATAAATGATATGAAGTTACAGATTCTCTTTTCTAGATTATATGTCCAAATTTTCCCCGCTTCCCTCCTCAGGTTAAGAACGCAATTTCTATTTAACCTTACATGAATTTCGATCAAAACGCTGCCAAAAGACTGGAATCACATCAAAGGCCTTGAGTGCCGTTTTAATGGCCGAACCAAAAGGGACAATTCTTTACACTCAGTCTCGTCCATCGACTCTGACTTTTTCATCTGACGTCTATAAAGGATATTCTTCCCTCACATTAAAAAATTACCGAATTACCAAACAAGTTGAAGTTTGAATGGGAACGATAAAACATGAAACAAAGCTTCAAGCGAAAACAGGTTTACTCATGGCATTAAGGCCTCTTTCTAATCTTCTTAAAAGTATTAGTCTTCTGAAGTAAGGCTTCAAGCAAATTAGCAAAACACTTGCCATCACTTTTTGTCAATCTTCTGAAAAAAAACACTCTATATAGGTCAGTAACTTAAAATAGGATATGAGTAATTTATTTTGATAAAAGTGTCTCATATGATGACAAAAAAAATTCAAAAGCTTCATTCCGACCATAGCTAAGGTAATTCAATTCAAATGTATAAAACGATATAACCAACACCAATAATGACATATGAAATAATGAAATATTGATAATGATAATAAGTAGATTGATAAGAATGATATTGATGATGATAATTATGATGATGATGTTATGATAACGACGATGATGATGATGATCACATTTATCATTGCCTACTTATTTGCATACTTTACTTGCTTTTTTCACCTCATTCTTTCATTTCTGTTGTATTAATAATCAAAATACTTATATCACTCGATATTCCCTCGTCAAAGAAATGACATTGGTGTGCTAACCTATCCATCTCTTTTCTTCATCTAACTTAATTTGTAACACTCCTTATGTTCTCTTTAAACGCAACTATTTTTTCAAATAATTTCCCATAAAGGACTCAAATGTGAACAAATTGCCATAAAAATGTACACAGAAATAAGTTTGCGACGTCACTATGGTTGTTTATATTCTATGATGAATTAGAATAAATGATAAATGATGTTCTATGTCATAATACTATTGAATACATATTAAAAAATATATAAATTAGTCTATTTGTATATTGTTTGCACTATAACAAATTGTCTATTTGCACCGAAATGAGAATAGGGAAAGAGATAAGTCAACAAGTATAACTAAGCCACTTAACCGATTTAGACCTTCATGACGTGATCATCTCGTTTGTTAAAACTTTGTTGTCATACAAGTATTTGAAAGCAAAGTGGGAAAGTTCTTATACATAACTGGTGAGGGGCACATTTTGAAAAAAAACAATTTCCAAGGCTTTCATTACGAGTTTTTCAATTCTTATCTCGCTGACACGCAGTGAATCATCCTTCTAATTCTAGTTTTATTCAGCCAGGAGGTCCCCCATCCCTCCGACGGGCCATGTCACATGTTGCTCAACTTTACTGGCAGCAGTTTACTGAGCTTCGGACAGGACCACGTGCCACAATCTGGCATATCAATACATTTAGATTTACATTGTTTCTTTTGGTTTCTGACCATATTGACATATGATTGCTTTTCTTAATATACGAAAGTGAAGTATTTAGCTGAACACAGAGTTTTATATTCCCGATTAAGACATGTCTATAAATAACTGTCTGTCCGCATATGCTCATTCAGTAATAAGCAAATTGAAAATCTTTAAGCATAAGAAAACGAATCCAATTTATATTCTGGCGAGACTGAAAATGATGTACATCGATAATCAACGATAATCACGTCCATTTTCTATCGTAATCAAGCTGAACTAAATGTCCTGTTGTAAGACCCGGCGTAAGTTGGCATCATGATTCTTTAATAAATCTTTAATCAATAGATAATTGAGAAAACAGACTATATTATATGCATGTTTATGTAGCATATTAATGTGAAGTTCGATTTTCAATATACTGTTGAAATTGGCCGTGGAAAAATTGAAGACGGTTACTCTAAGTAGCATGGCAAGTTTAATGAAAACAATGCAAAAAGGCACAATATTTAAACTATTTAATAATTTTATATTTAAATCAATAGTATAAACAATTATGAGGAAATTTGAAGGATATACTATATCTTTTTAGCTGGAAAATATTTTTGGATTATAAGAAATATGTGGATATTTTAAAAGATGAATCCATAGATAGATCGAGGATGCCATGTTCATTTGATATTATAAAGACAATTGTGAAGAAGTATCTAAGAATTTTTTTTTACCGTCATCCTCTTGCTTGAAATCAGAATTGAATCCTTTGAGAATTGAATGTTTTGAACATCCTTGAACGAATCTAAATACTTGTACCCAATCCTTTCTCTTGAATAGATATGTTTATATCAAACAAATCTACATACTGGAATTTCGGAAAAAAATTATGGAGTTACTTTGCGAGAAGTGAGGGGCGGGACCAGCCATATGAGCGAATTCAGTTTATGCATGAACAGATTGAATGGGAATAACTTTCAACGTCATTTGGGCTCGTGGCAGGTAAACTAGCTACTGTTGGTGATTTGTCATTGTGAAACCTCGATCGACAGTTTATAAAGAAAATTACTGTTCCAGACCATAGTCGATATCAGCGACTGTAAAGGTTTACTGTTGACATTTTCGTTCAAAACTTCCTTCTTTTCCAAATTTGCTAATAAAATGTTTTCAGGCTCAACCTTACTCGGTTACAAACTTCTCCAGCTTTACAATTTTTTTTTGAAAGGTTAACTTCTTCAAAACTTTCCTAAATAATTATTAGTTCATGTCAATTGTATTATCTTCAAAGGGTCAAACATCTCATTACTCAACCTGATCATATGTAGTCGTAAAGGAAGCAATCAAGTATCAATAAAAATACTGGCGGCTATTTTGTGTGAATAACTGTTACTCATTTAAATGGTTAAACTGATCATGATTTGTTCTTCTAAAACTTTTTTTTTTTATTAAAAACATTATCTTGTAATTAAAAACCTTTATTTACTTTTTCATGATATAATTCCATCTATCTTTAAAAACTTGCTATTTTGTTGAAGATTTTCAGACCTATACTCATTGCAGACAAAATCCTAGTTAAATGAAACTCGCATTAAAGAAAACTGTGAAAAACTGTGCATGGTATTGCATTCTTAGAAATAGCTATACTTTAATTATATTGTTAAGTTTAATTTACCTATTTTATAACGTCATTACAAGTACAATAACCAATAGGGAAGACACATATTGATTTTTTAAAGATTTTCAATTGAACTGTTTTGTAGATTGAATCATTGATAACATATGCAGCTATCCATTGTGAAAAAAATACATATTCTGTGGCTTGATAAGAGCTTTGCACATAGATGTCTTATTAATACTAATAGATTAATAGATGCATTTAAATGCATTTATATTCATATTGGATATACACTTCACAAATGCTAAGGGTGAAATTACATTCTGGGCATTATTTGGTTGATATATTTGGTATATATTTGCAATAAAAGTCTGCCAATGCTTTCAGACTCAAACTTTCTTCGAGTACAAAAGACTTGCTTGTAAATGAATGGTAAAACAGCTCCAGACTTGACACTGCAGAGTTCAATAACCATTTAAATGATCCAGACGAAAGGGTCATGCTTTCTAGACGATCCAAACTTCGACTTTTCAATAACCGTTGCAAAGGATTACACAATACTGTATATGATCGAAATTTCTTTAAAGTCAAGAAAACAGAGAAGGGAGACTTTTAAAAAATCCACATCTAAAGCTAGAATATATATCTAACTGGATTAACAAGCTAGACTATAAGCTGACATCAAACGATTGAAAGATTGACTATGAAACTATCGATTCCAGAAATTTTAAAATTATCAAATGACACGATTGCCATGAACAAATACTTTTGCAGTTTTTAAAATGAAACCATTGGATTGGAGTGTGTTTCAGGGCAACATGTACAAACTTTGATCCCCAACTACTATCTATTTAGGGTAAAATAAGTGAAGATTTGATATAAAGAATATAATTTAAAATCTAATTTTGATGACCCCGTTACCATTGCTCGGAAACAAAGTTTAATAATACGAAGTATGTGGATGTTTCAAAATGTTAGATATGGTCATCGACCTAGAAGCAGAAGACTGAGGGTGACAACTCCTGCAGAAGACCGATATCTGCGCACACTATATCTGCATAGCAGATTCGTCACCATAACGTCAAGAGCATCGTCGGCGTTAGCGCACCATATCAGCAGGAACACTGTCGTGAAATTTCTTCGATCTATCGGTATTTGGGCGTATCGACCTTTCCGCGGCATGACTTTGACCCCGAACATCGCCTCAACCGTCCACGTTGTGCAAGGACAGTGAGTCGCTGGCAACGTCTTGGTTGGGCAAGAGTGATCTTCTGCGATGACAGTCCATTCAACCAGTTACAAGTAGACGGCAGAGTGAGAGTATACAGACATAGAGGCGATAGACAGGTAGTCTGTAGGTCTGACCCTGAAAAAAAATATTGTTTATTTCCTTTAGGTACATGTAGGCCATCGGCCCATGGTACATATCATTGGTCCAAGAAAGTCTATAAAAAAACTTTAGAGCTTGATTTGAGTCTCCTTTTCATTTCATTTTTTAAAAAATTTAATTTTTCGATTGACTGATGCATTTTTCATTTCAGAGTCTAATTGTTAGACTAAGTGACAGGCTGCTGTGTGTGTCCAAGATGTTGTTCCCGAAGGCGATGGCAGAGTCATGGTCTGGAGCTGGATCTTAGGCGACCAGAGGACAGATTTAGAGACAATTTGTCAGACCCTAACATCTCAGAGATACAGGGATCAAGAGTTACAGCCTGTGGTGATTCCTTTCAATTCAAACAGATGCAGCAGCAAGGGATAATTTTTCAATAGGACTGACCCCTTTTTCTAACTCGGGTAATTGAAGTATTTACATTCGGTATTTATAAACTGCATGATACACATATCCATGTAAAGATATCTTGTACTTATACCACATTTACTCTAGTAGAAAATTTACTTCGAGGTTTTGTAATAAAAACAATTGCTTTCTTCTTTGCCATAATCTTTTTAATGCTTTAAGACTCAAGCGTTCATCGAGAAAATACTTAACAAATACGTAATTAAATAATAAAATCGCTTTAGCTTTTCAACTGCTGTGTTCAATAACCTTTTCAATGATCGGAACAAATATAAATAATACTTTCAAGACTATCTCAAATGTCAGTCACTGCAGACAAAGTTGAAGCTTTAAGAAAGATCCGTAATTCTTTGAAAATGAAGAAAACTGATGCAAGCGTTAATGATTTTAAAAAATCCTCATCCAAAGTGAAATTTGTGTCTGGTTTGATTTACATGCTCGACTGTATAAATCGAGTGGTAACGACTCCAGACGTTTAAAAGAGAGGGAATGTGAAGTGGTTCTCTACAACGCACGGTGAAATGAGTGGACATTTTCATCTATTGAAAAGGGTGCAATGAAAAAGAGATTTCAGCAGTTTTGAAATGAAAGCAACGGTCTGGATCAATAATTAACAGATTCTCTGCTTTGACTCATAGTAGCCTGGCGTTTCTTCATCATAGTTAGCACTTCAGTATGAATTTTTACCTAGACATTAATCTTCCCACTAACATAAAATATCAAAATCCTTTTTGAAATGTCATTAAAGCATTGGATGTCATAGAAGTTGTCTTCATTTTCAAACGGCAAATAGGTTATAACGCCATGAAGCTACAAACCAAATTCAAATCCTATTTAGAATGGTTCCTGAGAAAAGATGTACCTTTTGTAGATACATCTAACCTGTAACATCTATATGCACGTGGTCCATTTGTGTCGTGTATCCCATGTGTGATACATGTGTGTCTGGTCCAACATGCCGTAGCTATACACGTGGTCCAGTCGTGTAATAATTATACTTCACTGATTAGCATTGAGACGGAGAATATCAGAAACAATTAGTACCTCTCGATTAAAAAACACTGTGTTTGACGTTTGATATGATTAAATCCAACAACCTACTGGTGCTCATTTAAGCACCTATTGTGGAACATGGTGTTTGTTTACAATGAAAACGTTGTTACCCATAAACCACGTGTTCGTATTCAAAGGTAAAGTTCAATTAAGTTCAATCTTCGGGTTGAAATATAAGATTGCTACAGATCCGTAAGCATACCATCGTCAAATTGTTAAATAGTTAATAGTTTCACAAAAACTCATTACCAATTTTACAGTGAAAACGTGGTTACCCATAAACCACGTTTTCGTGTTCAAAGGTAAAGTTCAATTAAGTTCAGTCATCAGGTTAAAATAGGATTTGTATATGATGCGGAACCTTAGCATCATCAGAATGCGAAATACTTAGTTTCACAAATACTCATTACCAGTTACAGAATTTAACTATCATTGAAATGCTTTGAAGTTACAGGGTCGTCTTTCTCAATTCTATGTCCACATTTCCCCTTTTCCTTCCAAGGTTAAGAATGCTATCTCTATTGACCGTTCCTCAAATTCAGATCAAAATCGCTGCCAAAAGACTGGAATCACACCAAAGGCCTTGAGTACCGTTTTAATGGCCGAACCAACAGGGACAATTCTTTACACTCAGTCTCATCCATCGACTCTGACTTTTTCATCTGACGTCCATAAAGGATATTTCTCCCTTGCATTAAAAATTTACGGAATTATCAAACAAGGTGAAGTTTGAATGGTTTGATAACAACATGAAACAAAGCTTCAAGCGAAAACAGGTTTACTCATGGCATGTTGGTCCCTTTCTAATCTTCTTAAAAGCTTTAGTCTTCTGAAGTAAGGCTTCAGGCAAATTAGCAAAACACTTGCCATGATTTTTTGTCAATCTTTCGAAATAACTACTCTATATAGGTCAAACGTTTAAAATAGAATCTGAATAATTGAATTTGATATAAGTGTTTTGTATCAACCAAACGGACGTTGACATGGTGACAAAATTTGTTCAATAGCTTCAAGCCGACCGAAGCTGCTGTAATTCAAGTGTTTTAAACAACACCAATAATTATAACAACGACAACCAGCGATAGGAAATATGATATTGATGATAATGATGATGATAATGATAATGATGATATAACAATGATGGTGATAATGATGATGATCATGATCAACATTTTTTATGTCCATTTGTATGTATACTTCACCTTCTTCTCACCTCCAGTTTTCACCTTTTTTTATTTATCCAAATACTTGTATTCACTATATCACCCCCTCGTCAAAGAATTGACATTCGTGTGCTAAAAGTCCGCCTCTTTTTATTCATCTAACTCAATATGAAACACTCTTTACCCTAACTTTAAACGCAAATCGTTTTTCAAATAATTCCCATAAATTAGCCATAACCTTTATACAGCGCCTAATCTCAGCTAATCTCACTCATAGCGCTCCAAGCTCCATTACATATAGTCCCTCTAGGGTCACCTTCAACACAACTTTTACCAGGTACCCATTTGCACCGCTGGATCAACAGGGGCACATTTAGAATAAAGTCAGTTACCCAGGGTAACACCACAAGTCTTTTATCTCGTGTCTCGGTGCAGTACATGCAATCATCCTTCTAAATGTCTGTTTATTCAGCCTCCCATCCACCGAGCCACGTTCAGCGTTGCTGAATCTCACTAGAACTGAGCTTTGAACCGGACCACGTGCCACTTTAGGACAATTGATATAATTTAAATATGAATTGTTCATTCTAGTTCTGACCACTTTGGCATATGAATAATTTGATAATAATCAGATAGATTTAGATATACAGTATCTAGATATCATAAGTATTTCGTGAACACATAAATACACACGTCTATCCTCCCATTAAGAAATGTCTCATATTAATTAACTCTCCCCATGTTCCCATTTAGTAATAGTTAAACGCAAATTGAAAATCCGTAACCATAAGAAAACGAATTTAAGTTATATTCTGGCGAGATTGAAAAAGGACGTAAATCGATAATCAACGATAATCATGGCCATTTTCTGGTAATGAAGCCAAACAAAATGCCCCAGCGTGCGTCATTGCGTGATCATTTAATAAATCTTTAATCAATAGATAATTGAGCAAACAGACTATATATGCAAGTTTATGTAGCATCTTAAAGTGAAGTTCGATTTTAAATATTCTGTTGAAATTTGCCATGGTATAGTTGATAACTATTGTCTCGTGTTAAAATTACCCATGTTAATTAATCTATGAATTAATACGATTACTTAAGAAACACGCCCAGAAAAAAGAGAAACTGGAAAAATGCTTCGTTTTTACATGAAGTAAAGATGGTAAATAAATAGACTAACGAATACTGAAATATGTTTCACAGAATATTTTTACAATATTTTTTAGGGAATTTATATTGTAAGTATTTCCAAGAAAAAAACGTCTTGAATTTTTTTTGAGGAATCGTTGTCTCTTGTTTGAATAAATAAGGTGAATATTAAAAGGGATAAATCGAAAATGTGGCCATACAAACATGAAAAACTCATAGTTCATTAAACAGTCAAGTAAATTCTCCAATTCTTTCTTTCTTTAAAGTGAAAAATCGTCTCTCATTTTCGACGTTTTGTCTGTATTGTGACCAATTGGGCATGGCGCTAGTGACGTTGCTTAAGTATCGATACAAAAGAAGTTAAGGTCCACCCTGAATCTATACTTGATATATTCAAGTTTATATGACGGTCCATATGACTAGATATTTAAATTTCGACTATCCCTTAATGTTTTCGCTGAATATATATCCGACGGATATTGGCTTTGTTTTAATTCTTAGTTTAAAACATGGCGGCTGGCTGAACAAGTACTCTAAAACCTTTTCGGATTTGTTAAGCGCTGATAACAACATGACGCATAAGAACACACGTTTTTCAAGGAAAACATGACTCTCATAACATCTTTTTAAAGAATGATAGTACATTACGAAGAAGGTACATGCTGTATGATATGAATTAAGTATGAAATTATAAAGTATTATGAGTATGAAACTTATATTAAATTAAGTTTATATTGCAATTTCGGTTTAGCAATTAAGATATGTAATACCTGTTAGAATTAATCAAAATATTGAATTATCTTCCATGCAATATTATTCTGTCAAACGCAGGAATGATTTCTTTACATATTCTCTGTCGGCAGATATATTATTCTTGTTAATATTAATTGAAAACTTATTTTGCCATTTATTTGGCATTTTTGCTTGACTTTTTAAGCTGTTTGAATGAATACTGTCATAATTGGTATTTTGAGACATGTGAAAGCCAATAAAATACTTGAAAACCACCGAGTGTCTTATTAATCTCTTTTTCTCTGAGCTATAATGTAGCCAATAAAATACTTGAAAACCACCGAGTGTCTTATTAATCTCTTTTTCTCTGAGCTATAATGAGTCAAATAGCTACATCGGGGAAGCCATTAATGTTTGACCTACTGACCTTTAACGAACTATAAAAAAATAAAACTATTATTGCGTCTAGTCAACGAATCGATAGTTTCAAATTGTTCTGAGGTGTTATTCTTTAACATATTGTCAAGTTTGAAAAACGAGTGTAATGTACTTTAACTAAATAAATATGATTTGACTAAGGATGTCCAAAGTCGCAATAAAGCGCGACCTTTTTTGTGAGAGAGAAATATGGCGTTTTATGGCTTATGGTATAGCCGATGGCCAAAGTCCGGTGACGTTGGCCGTCGTCCGTAAACTCAGGCATATATGTCTTTCTAAAGCTGTGTTGTAAATTCTTATACAACCTCTGTCGAAGGTTTCTTGATCTAGAAATGTAGAAAGATGATTGGATGCAATCAAAGTTAGTTATGCAATCAGCTAAGCCGTTTCAAAAGTTATCATTCAAAACGCCTAAGTAATTTCCGTAAGCTTTCCAAAAGCTAAACTTTATTCCACCTTGCATTTTGAGTCTTCTTTACGGAACACATACGCCTCATTTTGCAACTGCATCATTGCATAGGCCTATATGACAACAAACATGTTAATCATGCATTCGCAATATTGCGCCGGTAGGGAAAACTGTCGGAAGCCCGAGAAACCTTCGCATTAAGACAGAGGTTTCATAGAAATTTATGACGGATCTACTTCTGTTGGGACGGATTGAGTACGGTAGGGTCTATAGGCATATGTGTCTTTCTAAAGCTATTTCTAAGCATTAAGTCTTCTCTCTCGTACAAAAATTCGAACATTATACGTTTCTTTTACGCAATTCTACGATACCTCAAAGGCATTCCAAATTACATGATATTTGCACTAGTATAATACCCAGGTATGTGAACAAAGTATTGGTATGCAGCTGAATAGCCAAATATGTCTTTCTAAAGCCATTTCTAAGTTATAAGTAGGGTAGGGTTTATAGGCATATATGTCCTTCTAAAGCAATTTCTCGTCGATACTGGTCCCTGTGATGAGCAGTTCGCGTATGCTCGCACAGTTTACGCAGATCATTTAGCACATTGAATTCATGTAGCACGTGATGCTCGTGCACTTCCTGTAAATATTCAGCACGACCAATAACTTGGTTCGTGATGCTCGTGCATTTTTCGGTAGATGTACAGCACGTGGAATTCGCTTAATTCGTGTTGCTCTTGCATTTCTGTAGTTATTCTGACACGTGCAAATTATGCTATATTATTTCAGGAGCACTCTTGTTGAATGCTCATCAACTCGGTCGCATGGATGTGTTGTATAAACAACGCTTGCGATAGATGCGGCGAGGTAATGTGATTCCAAGGGTTTTAACACCGCTTTCAAGTGTATTTCACTTTTATCACGGCTGTTAGTATATTTGCAGAGAGAAAGCCCGCAACACCATTGTGGCTATGCATTGCGTTTGAACCTGCGAGCATCGGCTTGAACTAGCGAACCATGAAACGTTTGAAATTCAGTGAAGCACTTCACTCAAATCTTACTGCATGGAGAACAGGTTTGCAAACAAAGTTGCCGAGCCCTTGGCAAGATTCGAACCCCGGACCTCATGATCCGAAGCCGTAAGAGCTAGCCCGCCCTTGTGATGTATGAAGGGGCATTTTTAAGCCTCAACAACAGTTTAGGTTTTATTAATTTTAAAAAGTAAACGCTGGTGTGAAATTTGCTATAAAGCAGCAATCTAAATTGTATTACTTATTTCATGAAAGGGAGAAAGCCCGCAACACAATCTAGGAAATGCATGACAGTGAAACTTTGAGAGGATATCTTTAAATTTAATGAGGAAATGCACCATAACGTTAGTGTAAATAACACTGTTCCCTTTCACATTTAAATCAACATAATGCGATTTTAACCCCCTATATTGACCACTTCATATCAAAGGCATTATTTTGATATTTATGTTAGTCATATATGATTTCGAAAATTCAGATTTGCTATAAACAATTCATGAATAATATTCATTTAGGCCATTGTCCTCGTAAATCTCAATTCATTATGATAGTATAAAATAATGTGATAAATTTACGAGGACGTTCACCGACTTCTACAAGATTAAACTATGGCCTATTTAGCAAACTTAATTTTGAAGAAATGTAGACATTTCTGGTGAAACTATAGATAATGGGAAAGATCTCTTACAAAAATGAAGCGAGGAAACAATGTAAGTAAACAAGAAATTCTAACAATATTTTTTACACTTTGCTATTTAAAAATTCAAAATAAATCTGTAAAGGTCAGTGGAGATGAAAGCGTCACTAACTCTTTAATGCCATCATGATCATATTTTATATTTACCCTAGGATTCTACTTTGCCAAAATGTAAATCATAGCTGTGGTCAAAACTGTATGTGAGGCTTTTATGTAACAGTGGACCGCGGCTCCCCCCGGGTTAATACAGATTACTATAAATACGTTTTTACCAAAGCTTCCTATTGCAAATGTCATCGCCTCCCTTTGGAAAACAAATCTGATCCCAACAAACGAAATCCTTCTTGTTTGTGTCAGAACAATTTACCTTAAAGGGACAGTGGCACGTTTTTTGGAGGATCTATTTCTTCAAATTGTCTCCAATACACATCAGTTAATGCCAAATGTATTTTCTTCTGAGAGTCAAAACACGTCATTACTCACCCCAATCATCTGTAGTTGTAGAGGAAATAATCAAATATGAATAAAAAAAACAAACACTGGTGGCTATTTTAGCGTGTACACCTATTAATAATTTAAGGTAGTAAAATGCAATCAGTAGCTTTCTACGTTTGTTAAATGATAGCCGCGATTATTTCACTTTTTTAATAGAGATGGGTATGGTTAATAAACTTTATCATATACCAGTTTATTCTATGTTATTTAATGGTATGTTATCGGAATGAACTATAGTTATTGTTAAATGTTATTATTATTAAATGTTACTATATTCATTGGTATGTTTGGGGATGGGTACAGTGGTTATCAATTATTTCGTTAAATAATTTGAAATATGGTTATTTGTTTTTATGGTAAAGGAAAAGGTACTTATGGTGTTAAATTGTCAAAAGATTGATAGTTTAATTTATAGGTTTGTTGAAGAGTGTGTGAAAATAGTTATCTCAGATTAGGGAAAGAGAATATTGTTATTTAAGCAGATTGATGGCAAATTTCCAGAAGGTTGATAATATGTATCTGTCATAGAAGGGAAGTTGCCAAATTAACGTAACTAATTTTTCTGACACTGTTTACATTTTTGTCTCTTGGTACTGATATACTAAACCATATCCTTTTGAAAAATAATTCTTGAGAAATTTTATAAAATTTTATTGCAGTGCCTAAGATACCTAAACTGAAAGAAATGACACAAAGATAGTGTTCCTAATATTTTTAGTTCTTGAAAATGGAGTTAGTAACCAAAATTTATTACCAAGCTTGTATTATAGTTGCATTTCGTAATTACCATTTGATCAATAGTGGTAAAGAGAGCAATATAAGCCTGGCCCTTATTTACCATTTCACAACAACAACAAAATCGTAAAATTGACAGGAACTCCATCCTGTCTAAGGGTCAAACGTATACACTCTCGCTCCACTTACATACCCTGGGTTATAACCCCACTAAATGTTACGCACTATGACCTATGATCCAGCCAATCAGTTTTATCGCGATTGTTCACGATAAGATTTAGCCAACTATAGAGAGCCTCCTATACACAGTTGGCTTTCGCTCTTCCGCAACATGGCGACGTCCTTACATGAGCAAGCTTAAATCAAATGATATCGCCATAAATTGAAGTAGGCGTGGTAAATGTTTGAAAACACTGTTTTGAGAACCTGTAGGCGTTTCGCAATGATCCACCTAAAAGAACGCAGGCAGAAACCCGTGAACAAGGCGATGCAATCTTGATGTTGCCGATTCGTATATCAAGCGCTGCTGTTGGTTGGCGATTATTAGAGAGTTCATATAGTTCAAAACTGTTTGATTGGCTGGATTATAGGTCACAGCGCGTAATGTTTATTTGGATTCTAACCCAGGGTATTTAAGTGGAGCGAGAGTGTATACGTATTACTCTGAGACAAGGTGCAGGACGTCTTAATGCTAAAATAGACATAAGAATCACAACTTTACCTTGCCTAGCCATTATATGAGAGAAATGATATCAATTCTTTTATTTTACAGGATTGGTCTATCAAGGGATTCAAACAATACCATCGAGTCAGTGACCCAACAGCAGCACTGAAAGTCCCATCAGCTTAACAACTCAGTCGCTGCATCTTCGCATATAAACTGATTCTACCTTTTTAGCCCATTGGCTGCATAATGTCATGTTTATATTCTGTGCCATGAAGTATTTAAGAAGACAAAGCATCACCAAATCTAAAGGTTATATTCTCCAATGGAATAAAAAAAAATCTTTATACAACATGAAAGCTTTAAAGGCATATTCCTTACGAAGAAGATGAAAATAGGTTGAAAGGGCATGGTTCCTGTGGCTTTCATTATTGGCAACTTCGACCCCCCAATTTGTCTACAACTTTCTAGGCCTACCCTCATGTAGAAGATAAAAATACTTGTTTAGGAATAGCCACTGTAGCCAATATATGGCCTATAAAATAATGGGTATAACAATCATTGAAAATTGCAAGTATTGATAGTTAAAATACAGCTTTTTTGCAAAACCATGCTTCAGTCGTGACCTTGACCTTCAATAGATTGGTGTAGTGAGGTGCTGTGATTAGTTGTATTTAATGCCGCTCTCAAGTGTATTTCACTTATAGCATGGCTGCTAGTATTATTGCAGGGAGAAAGCCCACACCATTTTGGCTATCTAACCTGCGAGCATCGGCTGGAACTGGAGAACCATGGGTGGTACTACGTTGAAATTCCGTTTTGCATTGCACCAAAACCTTATATTGTGTGGAGAACAGTTCTCTACTGCACACAAAGTTGCCCCTGTCGGGATAAATTAAAGTATCAACCTTTTCAAATCTCCATAGTTCTCCCTAGTTGATACCAAAAAACTCAGAAAATGTTCAAACTATCATGTTAACAAGGACTGTTTTTAGCGTTGTCATTAAAATTTGACATTGAATTGTGAAAAAACATTCCCAGGGGTCATAAGTAAGAAGTTTTGCAAGAAGCCCGCAACACCATTGTGATTCTGCATTGCAGTGAAACCTGTGAGCGTGGACTGGAACTAGCAAACCATGGGTGGTACTGCTCTGAAATTCAGTGTAGCATTGCACCCAAACCTGACTGGATGTAGAACAGATCTCTACCGTGGACAAAGTTGCGGAGCCCCTTGAAGGATTCAAACCATAGACCTCTTCATCTCAATAGTAAAAAAAACCAGGCGGTGCTGGTGGAAACTGGACAAAAACTCAATTCTCATAAGAGATTAAATTCCTCTTGTCAAGACAAGATTTAAGCTTTCAAGGCTTTTTCCATCTGGAGATTAAAAAAGATTTTTTGGGCCTGGCACCTGCGAGTCCATAAATGGACCAAAAAGTCCCCATATCTATACGACAGAACCTCCTTGCTTGATAATTCTGTACACAAGATCTCACCTTTTTTCAGAGTTTTTCCGAGCATTCAGATTAAAATCAACAAAACTTCAAGGAAGAAAAGTTTAAGACTATTGACTTTATCAAGATTCGAACTCGTTCTGTCTAGGGCTTTCATCTTAACTCGGTTTGACCGCAGTCACACTTAGGGTATGTTCTGACTTGTCTCCTGCAAAAGCTTAACATATCAGTAGCCAGAGACAGGTAACTTCCGTAAATGACTTGTTACATTTGATTGCCGCTATTCTTCTATTAAATGTGATGCGATTGGTCGACTAATGACTGGGTTAATTCTGCACTAGACTGGTGTCAGAAAATTTACTACAAGTGACTGCAGTCAAATAAAGCAAAAGGGAAATCCCTCAACAGAATGAGTTCAAATCTTGATTAAATCAGTATTTTCAAACTTATATTCCTCGGAACACATTTAATTCTAACAAGACTGGTTTTCAGAGCATGGCCTCTGAGGCCTTTAGTCAGGGCCACAGCATCACCATATCCTGTACCTGTATACAAGATATAAAAAATGAAAAGATTACGAGGTTCTGGAGAAAGTCGAAAAAGCCAAAGGTTTATGACAGACCCCATACCATAAGCCCATCGGGCCTTTTAAGCCAGATGAGCTAGGAAACACAACAAAACAAGATCAATACACTGCTTAGCAATTCTTTATTTATCATGCGATAATCATTAGAAAACATTGCCAAACTGCACATAGTGTGCACCATTTGCAAAAAGCTTGTGATTCTAGATTTAAACACGGCGCAGAGGCAAATCTAACCAATCGCCTGAAGGCGTTTCTACACTATTCACAGAGATAGCTGCACATATACATATATTTGGAAACATCGCATCACATACGCTTTCCCCCTGAGTATAGTTGGCGGGGCGGCAATCGGAATTCCCACTTGGCTGAAATATGGTTCAATTCGTTCATTCATCAGAGAAATAAATGTATTAAAAAATTGAAATAACAGAAAGTAAACAACTAAACCAATCAATATTTTGGAGTAAAAAAAAAATCTTAATTTATATTTCTAGAAAGAAATCCACATCAATTCATAAAATTCTGATAAATTTGAAAAACATCTGAGCAGACTCAATATTAGATATAGCCTGATCTAAATGCAAATATATTTAGAATAATTATTTTACTAACCTGAAAGTAAATCTTACTAATACTGTTAAAAAAAACATTTTTTAAAGAAACAATGTTGACATCAATTTGCCAAGTATGAATTCTGACCACAGCCCGGAACCAATAACAATGTAGTCCAGAGCGTATATGATATAACGATAGAAGTCACAGCAGAGACTACAGTCACCTAGAGAAGACAGGAATACACATCAAATGCAACACTCTTACAGGGCTGAAAGGTTACCAGTACTTAAATATTGTATGACATTACCGAGTACTTACATGACATTACTAAATACTTGTTTGACATTACAGAGTACTTGCATGATATTAGAGGGTATTTGCATGGCATTAGTGAGTACTTTCATGACATTACAGGGTATTTGCATGACATTACTGAGTACTTGCTTGACATTACTGAGTACTTGCTTGAAATTACTGACTACTTGTTTGACATTACTGAGTACTTGTATGACACATCTGATTACTTGTATGACAAGTACTTGAATGACACAGCTGAGTACTTGTTTGACATTCCTAACTACTTGCATGACTATATAGAGTACTTGTTTGATGTCACAGGAATACATGTTTAGGTCATTCAGGAGTACAATCCTGATGCACTCAATGATGTTACAGGAAAACTGACATAACTTGCGTTCTTGTATGACATTATCGAGTACTCATATGACGTGTTTACATGACAAAATAAGAGTTAACAAATGTTCGCGGAGCATGCTCTGCATGAACCTGCATTGCACTGACTTGGGCAAATCTCCATCACTGGTAATTTTAGCACCAACTGCCAAAATATGTGTTTTCGGCAAAAGGTGGCAATTACAAGAAGATTTCTCTATGGCCTATCGCACATTGTCACAGTAGCTTGGAGATCAAACCAATTAAAGGTGAGGAAATGCTGCAAATCTTAAATTAGCCAATCATTGCTTCTGGCACAAGCTATGCCTTACAAAGGAAGTTGAAAAACCATACAATGTCAAAGGAATATGGAATATGCTACATGATTACTCATATTACATAACTCGCGTCTACAGGAGACGTTCCAGGAATATTTGTGCGAGTTTACAATGTTCATTCTGATAATACTCCAGGAGTCCTTTAGTCATTGCTATGAATTCCCACAATGAAGGGGTTTTTGTAGGACATTTCTGTTGTTCTCACCTTTTCATGACATCAAAAGAGAATTGATATGACTACTATGATGTGGGTACTCACACATTGTCAAACAAGTATTTGTATAAAACTTCAATACACACTGATTATTATTTCAATACACACTGACAATAATTTCAATACACACTGAAAATAATTTTCATGCTTGCATGAAATCATTAAGTTGTGGTAAAAAAAGAAGTTACAAATCAAAATGATGGAATATTCTTCAAATATCTAGTTCATCTTGACATGTTACCTTTCAGCCCAACGGATAACAGTACAAATGCATAACAGTTATCAAGATGACAAGTTCCTTTTACAATCATAGTCACTCCCTGAAAGAACCTGTCATCCTAGATTTTTCAGAAAACATTTCTACAGAAACAGACTACGCTGAGAAGATATGTTAGAGAAAAGCTTGGCAAGTACCTGGTTAATGGTAACTTAACTTGATCACTTGCTCAACATTTCTGAACTGTTACCATTAACCTCCTGTAAGCTAAGGGCAGCTAAAGTTGCCAGTTTATTGGCCATCAAATTCAATTACATTCTTTGAATAAAAATCATTGCAGAAAATGTTTTTGCTTTTTTCATGGCAACTGACTGGTTTGTTTCCATGGTAACCGGACAGAATGCTGAGCATTGTTCAAGGGAAATTCAACTTTCCATACAAACTGGCTATAGCACAAAGTTCAAACCGACAATCACCCATTTTTTTTTTTGCGTTCTCCTGAGCAAATCATGATTGATTATGACGATAATAATCATTATTTCATTCCAAAACGGAATAAAGGCAAGTCTTCAGACCACCTCACCGATACCCATTCTCATTTTTAGCCATCTACTGTGGCAACCGGGTGTAAAACGTCACACGCAACAAAATATAACATCCCATTTTCATCTGTCATAGTTGTCATATCATTGACTAAAATTTAAATATCAAGAAAATAGCATTGGAATCTAAAAATAGCACATGCTTTCAATAACACAATTAAAGCTGGGCTTCACTCAAGCTAGTTTGGGAACTATGATATCCAACTAACATTGGTTTATATGTCCAGACTTACTCTTTTGTAAGTTTATGAAAATCTTGACTGCCTTTGACAACCTCTAGTTCTTTGCAATCTAAGCATAATTGTTAAAAAATTTGCATTGAAAGCACTGCTCATCAAGTTATACATTCTGACCAGCTTTGATAAAACACCCAGCTTTAACATTAAAGATACTCTGATGAAAATGGGCTCACAATCTTTAATGTGATTCGAAATTAACAAATATTGACGTTGATAAATAAGACATCGAAGTCCCTTGCCTTTCATTTTACACAGCAGTGTGCTGATGTCAAAACCAAATCAGTATCATATTTATCATTATAAGCACCCTACCCTTTCCTGAAATACATCCGTAGAACTGAAGGAGTTCATTTAGGTGTCTTAACAAAATATGCTCCCATGGTCTTAATGGGGGAGAAGCATGTTTTCTGACAGATTTATTTCTCCAAATTTTCCTCAAAAACATTGGTTTATACCAAATGTATTATCTTCGGAGGGTCAAAATCACATCACTCAACCTGATTATCAGTGGTCGTTGAGGAAATAACCTATCAAGCCAAAACCACTGGCGGCCATTTTAACCTTTTAATCCTTGGAGGAAGGGAAATGGATTGACTTAGCTTAACCAATCATGGTATGTGTGTTTTAAAACTGCTGTTTTGGTAATAAAACATTGTCTTGCAATAAGAAACTTTTTTTTTTCCGATTTGGTGAGATAACTTTATTCATGCAAAAAACGTGCTACTGCATCTTTAAATTATGTGATGATACCAGATATGAATATCATTAATTAGGGGAGGGGTGCCTAAATACAGAAGTTGCTTTGCAGCTGGAATTTGATGAGATATCGTCCAAGACTTCCACCTTGAAATTCTATATTTTAAGTTCTGAAGCACTTTGCTAAAATTTAGAGAGAATATTACTCTTAGCTTATTCTCTGGGGACCATTTTTGCTGCCAGCTAAAGGAACCAAAATATATTATGATATATCAATCAACTACCAGCATACATGTCAATCAAATGCTAAGAATCTGGCTAGGCCAAATTGTCTCGAATACAATGGTTTTGTTGACAGACCAGATATAAAAGCTAAGTTGTGGAAAGCCAGTGTATATTGAAAAATAGCAAAATCGTGATTCACAATAATAAAAAAAGTGCTTGAAAAAAACATGATAATAGAATTATCATTATACTGGCCAAAGTGATTTCACAAATGGAAAAGTAAATAACAACGTTCACATCACAAAAATAATAGGCTGTAGATGTGTTTAAAAATCTGGACAATGTTTTTCTTATCAAATGAAAACACAATTTTATGGGAAAAAATATTCGATCTATGATTAGAGAAATCAGAAATCCAGATCAGTGAAATTGACACAAAAGATCAGTTAACAAACTTCACAAAAATCACTAATTTGTCAGTTATTGTTGTTTAGTTACTTATACAATAATTACAATTCTCTTTCAAGCAACAATCAGAAAATCTTCAAATTTCATTATAAAGGATAATCAAGTTTACAATAAAACAAATTTTGATAATCAAGTTAACATCATTCATAAATGTTTGAAACTTAAAATACACACCTCAACCACATCATGTATTGAACAGTCAAGAAATTTTATGATTTTTATTCTTAAACTAAAAATGCATCAATGTTTTGAGAATGAAAAACGTTTTGAAAACAGACGCCAGCTACCTATTAGATAACTAACTGAAAACATCAAATTAAATCGTACCTGCTGCCAAAATGAGCAAAAACTTTAATTACAAATTTTATGAAAACAACTCGTCTGATTAGAAATGCAAAATATTATTTCTTACTTTCCGTCCTTCTCAAAACATTAATTTAATTTTTTAATCTTTTCCAAATAAATAGTTTATAATTTCAAGCCAAATATCTGCCATCTTTGAATAATTTATTTCACTTCAAAGAATTACCAACAAAAAAATCAACAATGCCATTTCAGATTGTTTACACGTGAAGGAACAATTAACAATGTTGATTTCATTCCTCGCCTTATGACTGCCTTTTATAAAACCTGATTTTTTAAATAGTTCATTGTCGCCTCTGCTGCCGTTTAAGATTAATCGTCTTGAAATAATTCTCGAACTCAAATATCAGTTTTCTTTCATGATGGAGTTGAGTACAATAGAACAAACATCACAAAAAATTTCAAAACTTTTTCGTAAAAAGATAACCTTTTATGTTAGGATACATCTATGAGGGAGGTTTACTCTAAACAACAGTTTTACCTCGCTGAACATAAAAGTTGACAAAAAATGTGAAATAATGAGGTTTTCGTTCTAACATCGGCAATTACCTAACTTGTTAACATTGAGCAGGACAGGAGTATCACAACAACGATTTTGTAAACCAAACTGCTAATTAGCTATCTTATCTAATCTCTATAACCACACAGACACATATTTTCACAAGACTAAAGTGTCAAATTTTGCCAAATATTTTGTTCTTAAAGAACGGGGAGAGATTATTTATAACACAATTATTTATAACACAAATACTTCCACATTCCTGCGTCATTCAGATAAACATCAATTTACCATCATATTTACTTTTGTTGAATGATGTAAACCCTTGCTCTACTGACTAACAGTCATGGCACCAAAGGGGTTAAAGTTAACCCTGTCAGTATTTTGAAACTGGTAAATGCTAAGTATTGTATCAAACAGAGCTACTGGTTCAAACAACATCCCTAATGCTATTTCTTGGCATCAAAGGGTTTAACAGACTACATAAAGGAACCGATCACGGGTCAATGTGTGGTGTCCAAACATCTGTGTTGGAATTGACCACAGTGACCATTTAGCTGACAGTGTAATTGAAAATTCAGAGGTGATGTCACAAATTGTACATATAAGGCTCCAGTTTTGGAGAACACACATCAACGCAGAGGTAGCAAAAACAGTTACTTTTAGGACCGAGACGATAAAATGTCAAGATATATCGTAATGCATTAACATGTGTATTGCAATACATCAAAGATCGGACTCACAATTCAAGATAGAACTTTGGGTTGAATCATGAATCATGAATCATGAATCGCAATACACAATCATGGTATGTGTTATCATACATAACCAAATGTGTATCATGATACATAATGGTACTCATGAACTTTGATGCACTGATCATATTTTATCACATCACGTCAGGACATTTATGTATCAAATAACATGATACACTAACATGTGTTGGAATACATTGACACTTTAGGGTCCAAATGACGTGAGCGCAATTACATTACATCATCTCAGTCGAATTCATTACGGGTTGGTTGAGCTGTAGTTGAGGCACATATAAGCATAACAGCAGCTTGACCTACAGGACTACCATTGCAACATGGACTATTAACCACCAGCCTACTGCTTTACTTCACCGATAACGTTATTTGACACTGTTGTGCTATGGCATAGAAAGGGTTAATATTTGAACAAGTCCAGCATAGGAATAGTGAAAGAAACGACTCTACATAATCAGATAAATGGTTGCTTCTAAAATAAGATAAAATAATTTATACTAAAACATACTGAAGAAATTTCAAGCAACAAATCTTCAATACTCCCATCTTTGAATTTAAGTTTTAAACTTTTTTCAACAAAACTTAAGTGTTTTCTCTTTGTAAGAGAGTAATAATAGTATAAAACATATTTTTTACATTCGGATTATATGGGGCAGACAAAATTTGAACTTTCAGTTTTTGATAAAAATGAATAAGAATGGATAGTTTGTTTAAGATATAACTGAACAGCTTGCTCTTTAAATGGTTGTTACTGATAAATTGATAGAAGTTTACACATAACAGAGTTGACAATACAAATACATTTACATCTTTTAAAATATTCTTTTACTATTTTGTTCCGTAAATTGAACTTTATTAAACTAAATCTGTTTATAAATGAAGGAAAAGCAACTATCATTTCGACTAATCTATTAAATGAAAAAATACTCTTAGTGAAACTATCAATGTTAAATTTTTTCAACTAAGAGAATGAAGGAAACAAAAGGTTACACCGAGAGAATACATATATATAATATATATGTGAATATATATCCATATATCAAAGTGACAATTTTGTGACTTATTGAGGGCAAAAGTGGTTTATATTTTAAATATACAAATATGCTAGCAAAATCCATATAGCAAGGCTAGAAAAACCCTTTGAGGTAACAAGGTTAGGTCAACAAACGCAGTCACATATTCACCAAAAATTCCTTTTAGGTCTTTGGGTGAAATGCTGAGGTAACCATAGCAACAGGTTTCAGATATTGAGGTAACTATGGTGAAAAGGTAAACAAGCATATCTCTATGAGATCTGTTCCACAGCGGCAGAACATTATCTACATTGAATATATATTCACAAACAAGACCCGCCCAAAATGCTCATCAAAATCACTACAAAAGAGCGTAATACCAAAGCCCAAATAAGCCAACCAATATATTTGCATAGTGACACAAGAAACAATGCGTTGACTACTAGCGGTAATGCCCCACCCCTCTCTAAGCCCCAGCCCCATCTAAGCTCCGCCCCCTTTTAGGCATATCCTCTCCACTCTTCTGCAACTGAGGTAGTTTATGGTATCGAGGCAAAAGCCAATAATATAAAGCGCATAATCTTCATCGTTCTGACGACGATATTATCAACAATTCCAGCTAGTACCCGCGAACAATTAGAATCAACCTAGCTAAAGCGCTATTGGAACTATATACACACTTTTGCCAAACTCGACGGCAGATGCCAAGATAATGAGGTAAACTGTCGAAAAACTGTGAAGACGTGTAGCGTTACTACAACCTGGCTTGCTCTCACATGTTTCACATGTGTTTATACACAGGACAGGACCAGACAAATGAGAAAACAAGCATATAAAGCCCTGAATACAACTAGCTGATTTCAAAACACGCGTTTCACACCCAGCCACTTGGAGGAAAGTGCACAAAGACAGCTATTTTGTTCATAACAAATATAGCAGTCACAGTCAGCTCGTACTATAAATGAATTAAACCTAATAAGGACCTTGGCTTTAATAAAAAGAAAAAAATTAATTCAATCTGTTAATTTTTACAAGAATTTCCAGAGTATTTTATTAGTTCCTGGCAATAAAGTAGGACATCTTCAACTGGGGCAGAAACTCTCTTGGTGTACAAAAATGAGATTTTTCAAACTGACTTTGCAAGCACATACTCAAATGTTATTAGCTCAAACTAGTCATGATTAAAGCATACTTTTTCAAATCAAATGGATTTGCAACCACTGATGCTTGAAGAGACTTTAATGGAACAAAAATTCAGGTTTGCTTTCAAAATAATTTCTATGAAAAAGATGCAATTCCATAGGCCAACAACAACATCGAACTAACCTAAATTTTAACGTGTGTCCTTATTAGGTCGAATTTTAAACACTTTGTGCCGCGAATTCTGACTATAAAACCAAAATATTGACTTTCAACTGAGGTAGTATTGAAAAGTAACAGTCAAATCTAAGTGATTTTTTTTACATTTTTTGCTTTTTTTGCACAGATAGTAACTCACAATCTACAGGAATCACAGAATTCTTACGATCGCAATTCTTTTGGAGAACTTAGTTCCTGCCACGTTTGTGACCCACAGACAAGTTCGACTAGGTTACTGGTAGAAATATC
Source organism: Phorcus lineatus (assembly GCA_921293015.1). Lineage (NCBI taxonomy): Eukaryota > Metazoa > Mollusca > Gastropoda > Trochida > Trochidae > Phorcus > Phorcus lineatus. The sequence goes on from OV121090.1 coordinate 11,387,355, forward strand.
GTGTGAAAATAATGTCCTTTGTTTTTAGCCTTCTTAAGGCGCATCAAAACATGGTATATCAAAATTATTCAAGCAATGCCTTCACACAATACAATCAAGCTATGTATATATATATATCGTATATATGTGTGTATACATGTATATGTATCAATATCATATGTGCACATAGGCAAATTTCTCTTGTAGAGATGACTGGCATCATTGCATCTCTGTGACGAGACTGGCTGCTCAAGATTGATAATGCACAAAGTACCAGGATTTATTTCAAATATAAAGTTTGAAAAATAATTACCTCGGAGAAATTTGTAGATTTTTATCTGTTAGATTACTTTGTGCCAATATTTCCCTGAAGCCATTTTAAAGGATCACAACTCGTAACTAATGAAAGAACCTTTGATTGATCACCTGTTGAAATAACATAAAATATTCTTGGATTCACAGGAAAGGGCTTAACTTATTTTGTTTATTTTAAAATTTGTCAATTAAATATCTATTTTGATTCTAATTTTTTTTAAACTATTATTTATTTAGTATTTAGTTTGAATACTTTCTGTTTTTACTTAACTTTCCTTAAATCAAGAAATTGATTTAGTTTCTATGAATTTTGTAACATTCCTCATTTTCTACCAAACCAAAAATATATCGAGCTATCCTTCTTACATACTACATAAAAATTAACCATAGATCTTAATCCCTAACTATCATCATATATCAAAATATTCTCAAAATTTGGATTAATAAAGAATCAAAATGGAATGACATAAATATCCTTAATCAACCGTTGATTAAATTCAGAGTCAAAATATGAAAATATGACAGCATCAAAAACACTATCAAGCTAATTCAAAATATCTAAAATCATCAAAAAAAGTTTTTTTTAAAACTGTTTGAACTGGCGAGTAATTTTTCAGAAGGCAATGCCTCCGATTCAAATCCTAATGTTACAAGTGATAAAAAACCAGCTAATTCGAATTATAGGGCTAGACTAAAGGCAGGAAAAAGTATAATTTCCATGTATAGAATGCTAATGAATACAACAGAGGTTTAACTTGCGAAAGAGAAAAATGCTCTTTTGATCCTCAACTAGCTACCTGACAACATCAGATACAAAGAGACTGCTTTTCTTTAATTACAAAGTGAAGACGGATAGCCTCTGGGCATTCTGACCACAGGGGGCTTCAAGCCCAACATTGATACATTACCCCTTGTTACGTAACCTCCAGGCACCTCTCCTCATAACTAATACACTTGCACTTCTAGATTCCTCACCCTCCAATGAACCCTTCGACTAAAATATCCCCAATTTCCTGATTTCATATTCCTTGCTTTAGACATTACCCTAAAAATTTATTCCCCCCTTCCATACTTGCAATTCTAACCCCTCCAATGATATCCCCAAACTCGCCATAAAATCCCCCTTCCCTTTGACATTTCAATTGGCCGGCATGGAAGGAAGTCTGGGCCTAATCAAATCAAACTGAAAGCTCTTCAGCTCAATTAGCCAGGCTTAGATAGCGTAATGTTGCTGATGTTACAAACATGCATCTGAGATCAAAGGCACAGCGATAAAATTCCCTTCACTTTCAGACTGGGCGCTTTTACATGTCAAATTTGTGATCTGATGTTTTGGATTACAAGTGAAGATATTCTTCACCCAGATGTTAAAGGCGAACGATGTCATATTTCACGAGTTGATTGCCATTGTGATAAATATTCAAATTCATTAAGCAGGGATTAAGTTTTTGTGTTGTTGAAATTGACAACGGATAAAAGACGTGGGGTTTCGGTTGCAGACAAGAAGAGCCGTGTTAAAAAGGAAATACTTGATTTCTTTCAGATTTTTTGCATTGAATGGCATCAGGAAAATATTGAAATTCACACTAATTTCTAAGGCTTTTAATCATGTTATCAATGACAAAAAAAAATTAGTTTTGATTTTGAATGGATTAATTTTTTAATTATTTATTATATTTTCCATAATTTTATGATTTTCACTTTTGATAGAAAATGAAAGCATTTTAAGATAAACATTATCTTGAACAGCCAGTGCTTTAACACACTGAATATGCAATTTTTGTTTGAGGTAAATGATTTGAAAACAGCAATAACCAAAATCAGCCATAAGGACCAAAAATATAAATGAAAGCATCAAGCCTAACGAATACTTCCAGATAAGGTCAACATTTAATCAGTCAAATTAGAAATATTGTTAACGGATTTGATTTAAGGGTCAAATTGATAATGGATCAATATTTCTTTCAGTCTGACAATGAGTTTAATCAATTAACAGTTCATTTAAGTAGATAAGTTGATGATTCTGTTTGTGTGCATTATCTAAGAATGCTGAAAGTTTGTAACCATAGTTACAATGACTGATCTGAGGTAGTACCAAAATAACCACATGAGTGCTATTTTGGCTTGGTTGACCTACGGAATGAAGTAACAAGAGGAGGAATTGTCGACATTGGGCAAGAATCACTATTGCCATTGTAATGTCCAAACACAACAAGCATTTAACGTCGTTTTTTAAAAATTGCTTGAAACAAAATAATGCAAAATTAAATTACAATTTGAATGTTAAAACCAAATTTTTTTATCAATCTATTCTTTGAGGACTGGATACTCAAAATTTAAATGATTAAAATTTTGATATGTAACAACTGAAATGAATATAGCTTTAGCTAATATAAGCCTCACTTGAGGTTAACAAAGGGAGGTAACCCTGTCAAATCCATAAAACAGTTAAGAAATCAACTGAAGTGAAAAGACATTTTTTACTGAATTAAAGTTACCTAATTTTTTACTGAGGTTTATGGAACTGAGAATAATTTTTGCTGCCTTGAAAATGAGATCAGATGAATATGTCGTATATAGACATCAAAGAAACTCAATGGTCGTTTACACTGCCTATTGCTTCAAGCTATCGTCATGCAGCCGAGGTAGGGTAACGCTATGAAAACAAGAATTCTTGCACAATATCGACGAAACCTCCGGGTAAAGTTATAACGCAAGACTTCCGATCAGCTTAGCGATTCAAGCCAAAAGGACAGTTAAACTTGGCAACAATTCTATATAAGAATAACATTAACAGGCAAATTTTTATGTCTTATAAAACAGACATTGCGGGGGGATTAAAGTCACGTTGTGACATAATTGATGCCATACTAGGCCTGACACATGTACATACATTCTTTGCTAATAAATATTGTCGCTTTACCGATAAACCTGGCATCCTTTGTTCAGTGAGGTTGAGGTAGTTTTTCAAACTAGGCAATTTTGACATTTTTGGCATCACAGAACATATCAAAATTTTGTCTACGAATTTGACGACACGCCAAAAACTTACGGCAAAGGATACCGGGTATGTCCGCAAAGATGACGCAAGCACAAAGACAGATACCTTGTAACTAAGTATATATAGAAATTCCCTGAGCTGTCGACGCCTTTGGCTTCACAATTCGGTCACCTGAGAAGCATGCCTGAGCTAAGTGAATAATAGAGGACCGTTTGGTCCGTCATATGAAGCAAACTCTCAAAATACCTGAACACGATTATTTCCAAAGTCGACAATGATCAAGTACCCGTCTGGAGACACACACAGACCGGAGGGACGATCCATTTGACTCGGTCCCGGGCCCTGGTTCCCGAACTTGCACAGGAAATTGCCGTTTGGTTGAAATACTTGAATCCTGTGATTCCTTGAATCAGCAACGATGATGTTACCCTCCTGATCCACCGCAACTCCTTGTGGTCTCAGAAACTGTCCGTTCCCGCTTCCCTCTGTTCCAAGGAATCTGGCCGACTGGAAATCCGAATGGATGACGAGTAGACGATGGTTGTTGAAGTCAGTGACAACAACATGTCCGTCGTTGTTGAAACATACTCCCCGAGGCGAATCAAAATGCTTCCATAGCGGACCCTCAAAACCATACTTGTTGAGAAACTGGCCATCTGCCGTGAACAGCTGCACGCGGTGATTGCGTGTGTCTGACACAAGAATTTTCCCCTCTGAATTAACAGCAACGTCCCATGGGTAGTTAAACTGCCCATTCTTGTTTCCCTTCTCACCAAACTTCAACACAAAGATGCCTTCAAACGTAAAGAGCTGCACACGATGGTTATCTTTATCCGCTACGATTATTCGACCCTGGCTATCGATGCAAACGCCAGCAGGGCGATCGAACTGGCCGTTTCTGGAGCCCGGAGATCCGAACTTGTGGTGGAAGGTTCCATCAGGGTTGAACACTTGTACTCTGTTGTTACTGCGATCAGCAACAATGATGTAACCGTCCCTGTCACAACAAACTCCCCAAGGACGACACAGCTTACCGTCTCCGTCACCTTCACCACCGAAATGGAAAATAGCTCTTCCAATCGCTGAGTAGTTGCGTCCGCTTCGCACGTTGACCTTGAAAGGACTTTCCCTGATGTGCTTGCCACGTATTGTAACGGAGATAATGTGCTGCCCTTCAGTTTGTGGTCGATAAGTGACAGCATAGGTACCATTCTGTCTGTCGATAATTTCTGTTCTGTACAAAGCTCCTTCTGGACTCTGGATGATGATCTCGAGAGGGTCACCTCCCATGACACGACCTTCTCCGTGGTGATCTTTGGTGTGAACCATAAACAAAGCTAGCTTCCCTTTTAAAGCTCGTTTCAAGCCATCGCCGGTTGCACAAGAATTGGGTGCAAAAGCACTACTACTGATAAAGCCCATTTTACTGATAGCATTATACAAAGCTGCATCTGGTGGAGTAAAAAGAATGTTGTCGTCTTCATGTGGCTGCATGTGGCCCCTGAGTCGTCGCATGTTCTGTATTTCAGATACCATACGATCCTTCGTATTCAAAATGTCAATGTCTGTACCCGTATTCAAAAGGACTTCAACTTCATCCACAGTTTGACTGAGAGATGAAAGCCCAAGTTTCAAGTCGTCCACTTGTAAATGGAGAGACTTGGCCTTGACTTGGCGTATTTTTTCAACCCTTCTTATCAAGTCCCTTTCTCTTTCTTCCAGCGCCGTCATATGTCGACGCGTTGTCGTTCTTACCTCGGTTGCCACTGCTTGAGCACGAACTTCCACCCGTTCCGCCATTCCCTGGGTTAGATGGATGCTTTCTTCTAAAGCCTTAATCCCTGCTTTAGCATCCGCCAAAAGTTTCAATGTGATTGTCTTGGAATTATCTATAGCATCCTGAAGATAGATGAAACTGTGACCGATGTGTTCCACCATGGTACATTCCCTGCAGATTGCCTGTGAACATGAATCACAGAAAAGTCGTAAAATCTCATGTTCATGATTTTCACAACATTCCAAGGGGCGGCCACTATCGGAGAAATGGGTGGGTGATGGATCTGTTTGGGATAGAGACGGTGGAGAGAACTTCAAATTCCGTAGCCTCTCAATGTAATGATCTTTAGTCAGCCTTACACGCTGGTGAGCTTTCACACAATTATCACAAAGATATTCATTACAGTTCTTGCACAAGGATGAAGCTTGGCTTCCCTCATCACAAGAGCTGCACCATCTTGTCAGGCCCCTATCCCGCTCCTGCTCCCCGTTTTCGAACTCGTCCTCGTGTGATACCATTACATCGATGATGTTGTTGATGAAGAAGTTGGATGGTAGGCTTTCCAAGCCTGCTGAATTCAGCGACACCATTTGTTGACATGTTGGGCAGCGGAAGTTGATACCAGGGCCACCTCCCACACCGCAATCCCTCAACTCCGTCTCCAAACATTTTTTGCAAAAGGTGTGGAGGCATGGTAACACCCGAGGATCGTCGAACCTGCTCAAACAAAGGGGACAGGATAGCTGCTGCTCACCGAACGAGTCGGAAAATGCAGCGGCCATGAGCGAAGCATGAGGTAGTAGTAAGTCACCCGTTTTGCTCTCTTACTTGGGCCAAGGAAATTTCACATCGTAGTATGTTTCTCGGTGATCACTTCGCCTTATATCGTGCTCTCAACATGGCGGCCTAGCTCACTTCCCTGAAGTGCTAGAGATTTAGAATCTCTAGCACACATAGCAACTTGCGAGGTAGATACGGTTAAAAGCTGGCTCACCCTGTTTTTACTCAGATATCCATCGAATCGTGTGGCAGCCTAAGGAAGGTAGAGGGGGGCGCCATCTTCCAACACTTGAGAGGCGTGGTTAACCCAATTTCTATCGTCAATCAAGCTCCAACCAATCACAACCGCTGTTGCAAGACACATTATGGGGATCACCTATAGAGCTGACTGACAACTTATCACAATTTTCCCGTTTTTCTTACAATTTTTTTTTATCTTTCTACCATCAAGTGTTATGTTTTATTCGTTATTATTATTTAAGAGTAAATTGCTATGTTAAGTAAACTTTAAAAAATACAATTTTATCAAGTGATGTTAATTGAAAAGGAGGATGTTTGTTTCGACCAAGAAGCGAATCAATATGCCAACACGATAGCAGTATCTAAAATTGGAACTTTGCCGGCAGATTTCTAGGTCAAGAGAAAAATCCGGCCACTGCGCCACAAGGTGCGAAATAAACTGAATTTTTAAGTAAGGAGCTATCATCGATAATAGATTTTGAATGATTGCTAACTTCTCTATATTTGTTTACTGAAAAAAACCCACTCTCACCTAGATCTAAATGCATAGCGATCATATTAAATGCAACATGCTCGTTGCATGTGGTGCATTGGGCATTACGTAACAACACATCCGTGCCGATATGCCTGGCATTTATCCATTTGGTGGGGCCCATTTAGGGTGGTCCGAATTTTGGTTGGTTTACTTCAATTGTTGAAATTTTAAGAAAATACAACTTAATCATACGACAATGGACAACAGCTTGATTATTATACTCTGTATCAAATACAAGGGTAATGTCATTATCAGTACAAACACGCCGACGTCAAGTCACAGCTTGCTCAAAGATGTTTATGAAGATAATGCTATGCTCGCTCTCAGTCAAATGACATTCGGCCTCGACATTCGGTTATCAAGGAGTTTTTTTTAATGTCATTAGCAATCATTACAAATCATATAACTTGTACAGTCATTATAAAATAAAATTAGCATTCTTTTTCCATATTCTTATATTATGACTGTCCTTTAAAATATTTTGTCAATTTTTAGATAATTTAATAATTTGATTAAATATTTAAAAAATGACGTTAGAAAACCGCTAGGACATCGAATAAGGTTTCCCCTATATACATCTACAATGGATTGTTTTTATGTTAACTCTCTGGTTTTCATACAGTGTTTATGATGCTGTAATACCTATATATATTATATATGTTCTGTGCGCCTTTACAAATATTGTACTGTTTATATAAGCTTTCATTATTTCTAAACGCGATCGGTTTGGACATATCTTATTAAGTGTTAATTGTAATTGGGGTCAAATTATTCAACAATTAAAAGCCCGAAATAACATTTATAACAAAATGCATGAATGGGTAAAATAATAAAAACCTTTCACATAGGGCATCTTCATGGTAATGTGACATGGCAAGGTTTTATTCAAGATAAGTTGACTCGAAAAGTCAGCACTTTTCTTGATACCATATAAAATGGTTGTTTCGTAATTTGAATATTTCTAGAAATTTAAAATCAACTTAAAGATTTTGTTCATCGATATCTAGATCTGTTATTCTTGGTTTTGATTTTTGAAACATTGAGACCCTATAAATCATATACTTTGTAAACAAAATTCCTCACAATAAAAAGGCAAAAGGGGTACCTCCTTTTAATAAGTGTTTTACAAATATACTGCCATCATTTTTAAAATGTTATTTTTATATATGAAAATTTTCCCTTTCAGTTGGCTAATCTTTTATCATAAATCGTTTTATAAAAAACGTGTGGTCTTTCAAGGTAAGAATGTAATAATGTCCTTCAATCGTTGATGAATAATTCATTTGATATTTTATCAAAACTTCCTTTTCCGATTAATGGTTAAGTCGTATAAAACTTAAGTACCTCTAATATATTTTTATAGAAAGGAAAATCGTTTTGGATCAACTAGATGAAAAAAACAACTTCTTCATGATTATCAAAAACAGCAAATGCTATTCTATGTTCCTATTGAAATCTCTCTGTATTCTTTCATAGTTATCTGCGATTATCCCTTAAATCGAGATAGAATATATGAACAGGCAGACCGGCCCATTTGGCCGAATTCCCCTATCGAAAGGACATGTCTTTGTTAGGGCACATTGGACAGTGGACCAAGATCCCTCCACTTCATCTCGTCTCTTTGTACAAGGCATGCCAATTAGCGCTTCTCATGGGAAAGTTGTTTGTCGTTACGGTACGTGATTCCACGAGCTTAGACTTTCGTTAAGTCGCCATAAGAATCGTGAATTGGGGAGATCGGGGCTAGAAGGAACTTCCTGAGTGTTATGCATTCATTTTTAACTACCTTAATGTCTAATACCATGATACATTTAAAGCCAAAATTTCCCATATATCTTTATATGTCAGGATACAATGTCATACTTTACCTAAATTTGATCTAGCGTTTGGTGTACAAAAAGTTACAACCTGCCCCGTCATCGGGTTGGTTGTAAAACGAATTAAGGTAATTTGAAACAGATATAGAAACTGATATTTACAAGGAGTATTGTTTTATTTGTGATTTGCATCGAAAATTGAGATTTCTAGACATTTCTGTTCTAAATATGTGGTTATTCAATCAGTAGCCATAGTGTAACGGTGGATGATGGGCGAATTTAGGAAATATCGATTTGTGAACAGCGCTATTTGCTCCATATGGCATCAGACATGCAGGCTCCTTAATTCAGCGAGTCTACATACCTCTCTATCTATGATAGCATTGAAATAAGCCTTACAACAGTGCTGCATAATTCATAATAAATGAAGTGAAAAATGTATCTTTACACTTAAAACAGAACTTGTATGGATATTTTATGCAGTCTAGAAAATCTCTTTAGTCAGTCTTTTTTTAAAAAACGAATCTACATGACCCGAAAATAAAGGAAACAGTTTTTTCCAACATTTAGGTCATAATGATAATAAGAATTGGAAATGTTTGTGTCGAGTGTCAGGAAATATAAAAGAAAGCAACTAATGATTATTTGACAAAAGTGTAAGCAAAAATATCCTTTGTGTAAGATTTCGAAAAGAAATATTTGATTAATTGAAACTTAGTTGATTAGTATTACCAATTGATAAGAGCACAAGAAAATAGACTAACTGGATTTATAGTTGAGTTCTTTTGGACTTTTATATCTTGAATTCTTCGACTTTATTTTTAAATATTTGTTTATCAAAATAAAAGATTTAAACAAGTTGAAAACCTAAAATCCATATATCCATTCCCTAAAGGACAATTTTTCATTTAAAAAAAAGGTTTTGCCATCGCAATAGGCAACCTTTTCTTTTTTTTTAAATTGTCGCTTTAAGTGTACATTATATTCTCGCTCTGAACCATGACTCAAGACTGGTTGTATTTTTTTAAAAATTGTTCTACAATAACACAGAAAAAAAGTTTGAATAACTAGGTCTCAATCTCATTCTCTGCGTTTCTGAGTAATGCTCAATAAGGGCTTTCTCTCCCCGCAAAGGTAGCTCCGTCACAAATTCATCTACTAACCTCTGTCATAATACCAGTTTTTATCGGGCTCATGCAGGTTCCCCCAGCGGCAAAATATTACAACATAAACTATCTTGTGATATTTCAGTCAATTAAAACACTGCATGCATGTCGAGGCTTTTGCAATCACGCAATCGCCAACTTATGGAAACTGAGTTCTGTAAAGAAGACTAAACGTGGAAAGTCCTAAGTCGCATTAAGTTCATCGAAGCATACGGAAATGACGGAGGCTTTTCAAATGACAATTTTAAAACGGAGTCGTTGATTGCACAACTTACTTTGATTGCATCAAATCAATCTTCTACATTTCTAGACCAAGAAACGCTCCTAGTTAGTTAGAGATTAGTAAAGTCTATTTCAATAATATTACGTGGTGACCAATGGCAACCTGCAGTCTAAGTGGGTACCTGGCTTCAGTTCTATCTCCCGACCCTTATTTAATAATTCACACAAATCATTTAATTGTCTCGATCATGCCCTTCTTCCAAAGTGTCACGTCTAACTAATAACAATAACACACATCGCATCTAATGGTATATATATTTGTTGAAAACGCTATCGAATTTGGATTCAAAAGCAAATTATGATAACAAATATAGTATGAATTTGATGTCAAATATGATATCAAGCTGTATTTTACTATATCAAGGTACGATAATAATGTTATATCAAATTGCGATATTAAATACTTTTATATCAACATATTAATTCTGAAATCAATATCAATATATCATATCTATAATATTAATTTGATATGTGTTTGATGAAAACAAATGATTTCGGAATGTGACATCAGTATGACTTAAGATGATGTTGAGGGTATTATTTATCACGTGTTCATCTTCGGTGCATATATTACAATTTACAACGCTAAGAAAGTAAATAATAAGCGAATAAAAACATCCTATTATTATCATAAAAACATTTCACAAAAACTTCAAAAGAGATAGAAATTCCCATATCTATATACAATAAATCTGAATTAAGAGGATAAACCTTTTCAAGACTTTTTAAAACGCGGAACACTTCGTGTGTGTTACTTTTACCGTGTGTGGAAGTTAACGCCACTTTAATCACCAGAAACGTCCACAACCTGCTATTTTGATGACACTGTACATGTCTATTAGTTTGAGTGTAAACGACCGTGACTGGAATTGCCATTCGCAAGCTCCACACATCACGTTTGTATGTCGGCCGCCTAATGAACGCAGTTCGCAGAAGTCAGCTATAAATAACACTTACATCCATGGCCGAAAGACCGTAATTAGACCTGCTTTGAAGCAACACTAAAGGGTATTCGGCATTTAAGATAGAACTTTATCTTTTCCATGCCTCCTTTGAAAAGCATAACCATTAATAACGGTTATCTGAATAGTCCACAATCGTTTCCATGGAAACTTCCCATTTTGGATTTCAGGTTTAAGCGATTTTTGAAGATATGGTAAACATTGGAATATAAACATTTAGAAATTTTAAACCTTCCTCCAAAAGCTTTTAAGAGATCATGTTGTCGAATATCTATAAGCATAATTGAAAACGTTTCTTAAGGTCTTTGCCTTTGAAGAATTGACGAGAATAGATTGAATTCCTTAACGCCAATGACAGTGAATAATAAATACGTGAACATCTATTTATATAACAAGACAATTATTATTATTGAATGTATAGGTAATTGTTGGTATATATACGTGCGAAAATGTAATATAAGTGCACGATATAGGGGTTGTATATGAAACATGGTATATAATTGTATGGTATGGTGGTGCAATACTTGAACGAGACATAAGTGTCTTCAACTAATAGTATATTATTTGAAGATGGTAAATAAATGTATGTTATGGTGAATTATTATGTGAACGGTGGTATATACTCGTATAGTAAGTTGTTAATAATTTAAAGGATGGTATATAAGTGCATGATATATATAAATTGAACAATTGTATATAAATGCATAGAATGGTGGTGTATTGCTTGGACGATGGTATTTGCGCGTATTGTATGGTTGATATATGTATTCCTTGAACGTTGGTGAACAACCGCGTTGAATTGGGATATATTGCTTGAACGATGGTACATAAGTGTATGGTATTGTGGTATATTTCTTTAACTTTGCTATATAAACGTATTGTATTGTGGTATATCTTAAACGATGGTATACAAGTGTATGGTATTGTGGTATATTGCTTGAACGTTGCTAGTGTATGGTATAGTGGTCTATTACTTGAACGATGGCATATAATTGATATGGTGGTATATTAATGTATATAAATGTTTGATATAGATTATAATACCATGACAATGGTATATAAGTGTTTGGTAAGGTGATTTATGAATATCAAATTATTAATTTAATAAACTGTAAATTTTAGCAATATCAAAATATTAACTATTCGGAATAGTGGAATAACAAAATAAAATGAATGAATTAAACAAAATCAGTCACTTATTCACATATTGGAAGACTGACAACTCTTCAGCGACGCCGTCTCATTTTCGGTGCAGATTGGTTACTTTTCTTTGTTAAGCAATTATCTTGCGTTAAAGATTTTCTTGTGTTATGATGTCGGCGTCTTTATATACACACTCACGAACCCACACATGAAAAATAACACAAGTCTACTTAAATATGGTAACTATGAATTTCATGACAACATATTTGTGTTCCCTTCGTGACACTGTTAACAGTTTTTAGATGGACATACCAATCAACGAAGAAATAAAATTAAGGGAACAAGGTGTTTGAAAATTAGCGGAAAACATTATTTCAATTATAGAACCATTTTGAGTTGGCGTGCAGATTTCCCCAGTCTAAGCAACTGAAGATTGCTTCCCTGGAAGAAAGAGATTGTGAAATATTTCTTTAAAAAATCTTAATTTGTCCTTCAATGTTTTTATGTATAGTGAGTTTTTGTATTGATTGGTGGCATGATTAACGCAAGGTTAACGCGTTCGGTTTAAGGTCAACGAGTGCGTTTAGACACTCACGGAACGAAACATGGATCTTACAGTTACATACCATTTCTTAACGAAAGTGATAATTATGTGTGATAATTTCAGTATCTAAATTCAAATTATACCAACTTAAAAAACAATTTCGAGATAATTATTTCTTTATGATACATTCGATCTTTCATGTGAATCATTCAGAAAACTGGAGTGCGTAGTCATTTATATTTAAACCTAGAACAGCAATTTTATACCCATATATATCGGTTATTGGGATTGCTATTGATGTTAATCGAGCACGTGTGGAATACGATTTGAAAAAGATAAAACAAGTATGACTTTATGCTTAGACTAGATTAGATCTCGTTATGCCTTAGCAAGACTTTTCAAACTCGTAGCACCTATGAATGGCTTCGCTTCTCATTCTTGTTTTATTTTACCGAGTGTCCGCTCTTATTTATCTAGTTGTAAAATCTAAATCATCTAAAATCGTTACACCAAGTAACATGTTTCAACTGGTTTATGTTATAATCATGTACTTATAGTTTACTTGTGTCAATTTCCCCTTGAATTCGTTTCCACACAAAAAATACTCCTTTCAAATTGACAAGAAAACAACGGCTCCTCTCCGTCAGTAAAGTAAAGGCGACAGATCAACAGTTTTAGATTGTTTGACTCACTGACTATCTAGTAATGATTCTATGAGTGTCACAGTCGAAATCAATTCGATTAAAGCACGGTTCGATAGCAATAATAAAGATTCATGCATCCCGAAATTTTTTTATAGAGGTTGACATCTATGAAAGTCGATCTTATCTGATTTCCAGCTCCTTCAATGCCATCAAAGAAGTTTCCAATATCGATATACGAATGGTTAGCTTGTCAGTCTGTTGTTACACCATGTTATTACATAAACACCGAAGCAAGGCAACAACATATCCTGTAACTTCATCCGGTATAATAATAATAATAATAATAATAATAATAATAATAATAATAATAATAAAGAAAATCAAAATGAGATATATCTCTGTGGCTTCATTTTGTTTTTCTGTTATAGTTTCCATATTTTTCATTTTAGAAAGATAAATTTCATAATTAACATAACATATTCATACAAAGTTCATTTAAAATAAGCGTATTGCATTGTGGTATATTGCTTGAACGATGGTATATAAGTGAATGGTATGGTGGTATATTTCTTTAACTTTGCTATATAAGCGTATTGTATTGTGGTATATTTTAAACGATGGTACATAAGTGTATGGTATGGTGGTATATTGCTTGAACGTTGCTAGTGTATGGTATTGTGGTCTATTACTTGAACGATGGCATATAATTGATATGGTGGTACATTAATGTATATAAATGTTTGATATAGATTATAAAACCATGACAATTTCATATTTCATAATTAACATAACATATTCATACAAAGTTCATTTAAAATATGTAGAAACTTTCTAATCTTGAAAATTTGGAAATAATTGTGAGAAAAGGAATAAGTTCGCAAAATGTCACTTAGGACTCTAGCACTTAGCACTGGTCTTTTGAACATGTACTTAAAACGATGATAATGCTGAAAGCACGTAAAGTTAACATAGCCCAACCATATAAGATCACAGAAAGACATAAAGTTGTCTCCCTTTGTTATGTCAGGAACGTCGCAGATAGACAAGATGTACTGAGAAAAATAACTCTAAACATAACTTTCAACAAATTTATCATGTCGAGGGCTATTTAAGCAGAATAAACAACGACCTGTGTCATGGTTAAACGACATGTTGTTAAATAATCCCTGCCCATAAGATGTCCATGTTTACTTTGCTTGTTTACTTATGTCAACTCGTGTTCTGAAAATGTCGTGAAGTCGCCTTTTCATTACCTCTGTAGTGCACTGTTTTAAATGTTTATCAACTGTCCAAATTTAAACATGGATTTCCATGAAAAATATGCAAAAATCTTGATAAGTGGATCATCTTATCTTTTTAATCCTTTCTTTACAATTGTTCTCGCAAAATGCCGTTTGTAGCATTACATATCAATCAGCGAAGTTGGACAGTGGACGTTTTTTTAGATGAATAAAGTGAGCTCACGAAATCTGATGTAAATCTTCCCAATTGCAAGGCAATGATTTATTAATCAAAAGATGTAGTTTTGAAACGAACGTACTATCAAAGGTAAGCTATGTGAATCCAATTCCATATCTGAAATGATTGAAAGGTGTACACACAAAAATGGCCGACAGTGGTTTTGCTTCATACTTGATTATTTCCTATACGATTACGGATGATCGGGTTGGGTAATCAGATGTTTTGATTCTCTGAAGATTTAACTTTTGAATTTGGCATAAACTTAAGTTTATTACAGAAAATTTGATAACTCAACTCAAGTCAAGTGTGTTTATTCATGTTTGTAGGTCATTGGCCCATATACATGTGCAGTTCAATACATAATAAATTTTATACATAATAAATTTTCAGTATTAACAAATATCACAATTCAAGCAATCTTTGCCTTCTGTTTAGGCGATGAAACACATATTTACATGTACTTAGCATTTGGGCTTCATTCTACGTCCTCATGAGGCGCTTAAATTTAAACATGTTTGGAGAAAAACACAGAAAAGTTGGAAAATATAGTTTTATTAAGTCATTATAGTGTTCACATACAAGTAAAAAATGATATTCATTTTCTACATCATATTAACAATGGACAAATTCACCAGGTAGAATTCCATGGTGGTATTATTCAACTTTTCATGTACGAGTGACAATAAAATATTGTCAATTGTTATGAACTGAGTAATATCCCATTTGCAGTAAAATATTCACAAGCGCACGTTTAAATCATGTATGAATTAATTTGTATACAAAAACAACATGTATTTGATATACGTTTACGTATATTAAACATAGAATGTTGTTGAATTTGTGTAATAGAATTCGATAGTGTTTACAGACGCTTTTATTTAATCGTTGTATTTAGAACGATTGTTAAAAATATTACTTGACACTTGCGCAAACGGAAATATAAATATAGTCGCAAGCGACGACAAAAGGATTCAGCGCATAAAAAGCACATTCAGTACAAAGATAGTGATGTTAGCTACCTGCCCTGAAAATTTCATGAAGATTGGTGCATGCATTAACAGTTTTATCTGAAAATTGCGATTATTGGAAAGAAGTTGATAATGTGGAAAAAGTATGCTAATTAGGAATTCGCCGTGATTTGCTTTTTTCCTCGTGATGTAATTGCCTATCGTTTAAAACAGGTTTCAGGTCTCTAAGTGCATTTTGAAAAAAATTCCCATGTTAATTTTTCAAAATTTCGATCCTACTGTGCCTTTAACGCTTATGCCGATTAAGCCCAAAAGCTTATTGTTGCATCGTCACATGAAGCTCTATCAGGCTGGCAAGTTTGGCTGTAATAGCTTTAGCGGTTTGGGCTGAATCGTGTCCACAAGAATCGTCGAATCATGACAAGCAATTTCTGGAACAAATAAGTTGATAATGTGCAAAAACTATAATAGTTAGGAAATCGTCATGATTGACTTTTTTGTTTGAATTGATATTACGCTTCTTTCAAAACAAGTTTCAAGTCTCTAAGTGCATTTTGAAAAATTAGCCCATGTTAATTTTGAAAAAGGTATTTTTCCCGATTTTGATCGATTATTGTGAACGGAAATGACTGTTCGCGACCAATGTTTTTATTGATTTGTAAAGTTCTCATAGTGGTTTCAGATTCCTGAGAAAATAGTGCAGTTGTGAGTCTAACTTTTTGAGTTATCGCCCCTTGAACATGCTCACATGTGCTAAGTCGCCCGACTTCGAAGGGTTGCTGAGTAAAAAGTATTAAAGTTTGAGGAACAATTTAGAGTATCCTTTTCTCCTCAGTACTTCAGCTACAACATATGTAACTTTCAGCTCTGAGATGCTAGTATCTTCGGAGGAGAAGATTCTCAAAGGTGCGTGGGGTCCGAAAATTTCAAAAAGTCAAAAAAAGTAATATGGCGGCGTAAGTATGCATGCTACGAAGTCGCCATGATTTACTTTTTTGCTCCAAATGTAATTGCCTATCATTTGAAAAAAGTTTCAGGCCTCTAAGTACATTTTGAAAAATAATCCCATGTTAATTTTTGAAAATTTGATTGGTACTGTGCCTTTAACGCTTAATCCGATTAAGCCCAAAAGCTTATTAGAACCCCTTCTCATGAAGTTCTACCAGACTGCGAAGTTTGGCTGTTGTAGCTTTAGCGGTTTGGGCTAAATCGGGTCCACAAAATCGGTGGAAAAAAAAAAAAATAAAAAAAAATAAAAAAAAAAAAATAAAACACGCCAATAACAATAAGGATTCAGCAAAATTGCTGAATCCTTAAATATCTAGTAACCTTAGTTAAACAAGGTATACATTTGAAAATTCAATTCTTAGTAAAACAAAACTTTGATTTGAGATATATTTCAAAATTTAATCTGAATTTTCAGTAATTTTAGCAAATCTCACTCTCAACGCACACATTAAAAATTGCACCTAGATAAGAAGAAACTACATGTTTAATGTGTTTTATGTCGTTGTTAAATCTGCTCATTGTCAGGGAATTAATGTCAACGTTGGTTATTCAAAGACGTGATGGAAAGATATTTCAGGTCACAAAACAAAGATATTTCAGGTCACAAAACAAAGATATTTCAGGTCACAAAACAATGTAGAAGTACTAGTAAGATCTTTCAGTCAGGTCCGGAAATTTATTTCCCCCCAACGCGCAAGTAAATCCCCTTTTCCTCGATGCAAATCAAGAGGCTAAGCTGTCGTTTATTTCACTTGAAGATCTCGGAGCTGCGACACTATTTTCAGCCAAAATATCTTACAATGATCATAGTGCTGGAACACCTAACAACCTCTCGTCCCATATCAATCACATAAGTTTTATCTTTCCACCTGAACTACCCGTATGGTGTATTATGCAAAAAGAATTTATGTTGTTGAACAAGATCATCTGGTTTATTGACAGAATTAGTTTGCATAGAAATATCCACTTGAAGAATAATGGTAAATACGAATGACAATGATGCGTCAAAAATCGTGTAAAAGAATTTCTTGATTTGCATGAAAAGCACGTGCATATGATCAGTGCTATCGACAACTGTTTGATAATTATAGCCTCTCTGCATACTTTCCACGCATTTAACCTGTGCTGCACGCTTTTGTCGTGTTTATCGAGGACCAACGTTCGAGTTAATTTCAAGACCTAGGATATTTCAACGGCTTCGGTGACTGGTGGCATATTTATTGGTGTCACAAAGTATCAACATTGCAATTGAAAGAAGTTAATAGATTGTGACATGGCCTAACTGACGCCTAAATTTTAAACATTCCGCAATTTAAAGAGAATATATAGGGTTGAAAAAAAATTGCCTTGAAAAAAAAAGGATTCCAATGTTTAAAGTTATGGCTTTAAGTTTAGCTAATCAGTAACAATTTGAAAATTTTTTGTTCAAGTACGTTTGATAAGTTCACTGATGACTTAATATGGCCAACATTTTCAATATCAATGCTAAAGGTTATATAACAATCTACATCCACAACAAATATCATGTTTATGGTTCAAAATGGAATTAGAAAAAATGATTATGGTATGTTTTTCATACAGATTTTGACAGTTTATAGCAATGGACCACATCTCGTTTCAAGCGCACCAACATCCTTTATAACAAAAACTTCCAAGTTGGGATTCAGAACTATCACATAAAGTTCATACCAAAAAAGCTTTGAACAGTAATAGTGATTAATTGAAAAAAAATCCATCTATTCGAGAAAGGCTTTGGCATAGGATTTTCAGCTTTAAAGGGATGTTTTCACATTTCCCTCAATAAATATATCTTTATTTCAAAAACCTTATCATCGGGGTTGGGGGTTATAGGTTGAAATAGTCATGTTTCAAGCAAAAAACAATGGCGGCCCTTTTAGGAGGTAGGAAAATGGATACCGGTAGCTTAACCGAATATGTTACGACCGTTTGCGAACTCCTTCTTTTTATTAAAAAGGATTGCCTTTCATTTGGAAACATTCGTGACATGACTTTGTTCACTTAAAAAGCGTGTTACTGTCTCTTTAATAAGCCGTGATGCAGAATTCCTTGCGATATTGTATGATAAGTGACGGACGAGTGAGTGATAGGGTATTCTAGAGAAGTCAGCGAAAGCGTTTATTTTGTGAGACATAGAAGTGTATACATGTATTTTGATAAACATTCTGATTCCAACATATAGAAAGACCTGAAATAATCCTTATAAGGAAATCAGTTATGAAATGTACATTACAGATCATTTTCTTACATTTTCAGAGACTATGGGTTAGACAAGTTATTCAACATCATTCTATGATACTTCGCTACAAAAGAGCGAGGATTGATTTTCAGACATTATAGATGATTTTTTTTAAACAAACTCATCAGAATTAAAAATACATTTAAGTCATATTACAATATAACATTAAATTTATCTGACCTCATTATTTACTATAATGATAGATATCATTATTAATATTTATACTATAAATTGAAGTCAATCTTGAAGTCAAATCACAATATAAATTATATTCTCTTACCTCTTTATCTAATTGCCGAAATAAAATTTATGATATTAATCTATTTTAACAAACAACCATTGTAAAAGTCACTCTCTCTCGAATCGATCCCACACTTTTGTGTCATGAAATAATATCACACAATAAATCCAATTGTCAATTCTCAAAACCCTTAAGAGTATACATCCAAACTGAAACTCACATTTAAAGAGTGACCTTTATGTAAAAACATGATAAAAAATGTAAATGCCACAATATTTGTCTGACTGCATCAATACCCATGAGCATATAGTATCCCAGATACGTATACTGACGTGTTGCCACGCCTGTTAAACAACTATCATGGTTTCATAATGACTGAAAATCGTATTCTCAAGACACAAAAAACTTGTTTTTATAAACAAAACTCACGGCGTTAATCGAGAAACAATTCTCCAAACATATTTATGTTTATGTTTATGAAGACTTAGCGTAGTCGAATCATGCAACATGACAGGGAAGAACGGAATCGGTGGTTAACCCTTTTTGTGCCAGGTATAGCGTGTCCGCGTAAATGGACATGTACTTAGGAAATTATCGATACACTTTGATAGGATTTCTACGCCTTTTGAATGGATCATTAGGGGTAAGCTCGCTCTCAAGTATAGTCTGTTTACAGCAAAAAGACTAGTCAAAAGTATAACAGTTATTTCCTTAGAATTGCTTATATTTATCACAACAAGGTTTTGACACAGAAAATAAAAAAATAATAGATAACAGTATGTAAAACATGTATAATAATATCCCCTCCGCTATATCAAAAGACTGACAGATGTCAATTTGTGACAAATAGTGGCATTTACATTTTGGAATTATTTTCAATTTCATGTGGGCCTTGAGATTCGTACACTTTTTTAAAAACGTTAACCATATGGGTTTTTTTAATTAATTTTGAATCTTGAAACACATCTTATACTTATAGGTTATATATTAGTCAGAAGTTCTGGGAAATATTCAGTTATAAGTTGAAGATGAAATGTATTCTAAATTGAGAGAATTTTTTTTTTCTGGGAGCATAGTAATTATAAACGGAAATAATTTGTATGTGTTTGTTTTTCAGGAATTGCTTTTTTGTTATACACTGATACATATCATAACTTATGTTTACAAAAACGAAATATTCTATAGTCCATCCAAGCAATTAATATGGTGTCAATCCAATAGATCAATGCTGCAGGATGCTGCGGAGCCTGCGACTTGCTTGACTCTTCCCTGTAGAAACGTCCCTTCAGAATAAAGATGTTGGATATCCAAAAAATAGTCTTCATTCATTATGGTACTCACTTGCACAAAAACAATGAATTATTTCTAAAGATATCGATTCTTGTATTTGCTAAATTGTATAAAAGAAGTTAATGATTACATCGAAAGTAGTGAATATTTTCCTGAGAAAATTATATACAAAGAAACGTGAAACACTGTTGGCACTTACATGCCCTGCGGCATATGAACGTTCAGACCTGATTGCACGATTTTCATGAAATGCACGCTCAAATTCTCCGTGCTATATACAACTGTTGACAAATCAAATGTCACGCTTTCCGTGCGGCTGCAGGCTCTTTGATGAAATAAAAGTATTAGAAAGCCAAACGCATTTCAGAACGTCGAGCAACATTAAATGGAAAAGACATCGGTTTTTCAATGTATTTCAAATATTGATAATTTGTTCATCTTGCCTCAAAAGGTTCATTCTAGGGACCGAATGTTGAACTAATTCAGCCTATGCCATGCTTTTCTCGGGTTTATCGAGTAATTTGAAATTGAAGGGTTAAACTATAGTCAAAGTCTAACTGCCTTGGAGAGAAAACATTTCTTCGTTAATTCATTCCCAGGGAGGTTTTCTCATGGAAAATTCATGAGAGAATGTCTGCGGTTTAAAAAAATACACCGACGCGTCAGTTTTGCTGGCAATTTCGAGTTATTTGTATATCGGAAGGGTCATTTGCAGGCAAAGTTGCCAATTGATTAATTTCGTCAGGAGGAAATCGACTCGTTTTGTGTGAAACTTTCACAAACAGAAATGAAAGAAACCGTTTTAACCAAATTCGCTGCTATGGTGTACGAGCAGCCGTGTTTGATGGGAAAATTTAATATATTTTCCAATACTTTACGGCGTGATTTATTTTGTTCTGCCAATTTCCCCTCAGTTTTCTTCGTTTGAAGCCTATCCCAAAGAGCACGCTGTTTTCCCGACAATTGCATTCTGAAAAAGGAAAGTGACGTATAGAAGAATCGCCCAAGTGGAAATTGTGTATTCATTCTCGAAGAGGGAATTGACCTGACTTTGTAAGTTTTATTCATTGCCAAGCATTAAAAGTTTTCTCGCTTAAGAAACGTCATGAAGTAACATAGATCGTCTCCTGCTTCATATAATCACTTCATCCTGAGCTGAAGCATGGCGAGTGCTTCAATTCATATTGATCTGAAACATGACACTTTCCTTCAGTTCAAGTCTAGCTGAAACATGACACTTTCCTTCAGTTCAAGTCTAGCTGAAACATGACACTTTCCTTCAGTTCAAGTCTAGCTGAAACATGACACTTTCACGTCCTGGAAGTTGAGCTGAACGTGACAATTTGAATTCCAGTTGAAATGGAACATATAAAATTCCTTTAATTTAAATTGGGCCGAAACATTACAATTTTCTTCAGATCAAGTTGGGTGAAACATGACACTTCCCTTCAGATAAATTTGAGTGAAACATGATAATTTCCTTTCCGTGAAGGTGAGCTGAAACGTGACAAATCTTTTCAGATCAAGTATAGCTGGTACATGACGATTGTCCTCACTTCAAGTTGAGTTTGAACATATCAATTTCTTTCAATCCAGGTTGAGTTGAAAATTGTCAATTTCCTTAAGATGAGCTGATAGAGGAGAATTTCTCTGATTTGAATATATTATTAAACTTGACAATTCCCATCAGATTAAGTTAGTTTAAAACATGACAATTTCCTTCAACATCAATTTGAGTTGAAAATGATGTTGTTTTAACAGTCCGTTACAATTATCTTAGGTTAAGGCAGCCCATTGAAGTCGGATTCTTGCTAGAATTTGGAAGCTTTCGTAGTATCATATTGTTGCAAGGAAGTATGTAGATTAACTTATTTATGGAATGTCTGTTCTCTTATGCAAAAGATAGAATTTTGACTTAATTTTCGATTAGAATATTCAATATCGACTCTATGAGAGAGAAAAAATCAGCAGAATCACGGTGACTTAATGCACGGGAACAAACATGACTTGTGTTTGAAGCTGTTGGTCACTTACTATCGCATAGTTTTTAACGTTTCATTTAATTGGAATACGATCAATTCCTTCCTTAATCAATGGTAAGGGGAGAGAAAATCTTAATTTGATTATCAATTATTGGAGGTTTACCGTCGAGGATTCACATAACGGAAGATAAAATCATACGATAGTTTAACTAGTGCAATTCGGTTATTTACTATCGAGTGATCAATCCCTTAGTAATACGAAGCCTAACGAATGATGAAGGTTACTGTACCATTGATATTTACTTATGCGCACAAGTTGACTTGAAAAGGATATAACGATTGTTAACTATCGAAATGATTTTAATATTATTTTGATAACATTATTTACATTATTATAAGATACTTAATAGCTATCACACCAGTGTCTGTCTGTCTCACCCCCCCCCCCCCCCCCACCCCCCTATCTTTGTATTTGTGCATCTCTCTCTCTCTCTCTCTCTCTCTCTCTCTCTCTCTCTCTCTCTCTCTCTCTCTCTCTCTCTCTCTCTCTCTCTCCAAAATCTATTAAAGGTACACACGTAATTTCAATACTAATAAAATTTAGAATCGAAGCATTTTCAAAATCCAGACGAAGTTTGAACAATTGTTGAGACAAGTTTGGAAGGAAATTAACTCAGGACCAGTTGGGATTCAATTACTTTTTTCGAAAAAAATCATCTGTCTGGCTTTAATTTCTTAATAATAAAAAAGATAAAAATGTCTAAAGCTGCAAAAATGCACGGGGGAGACAAGCTGGTGATTGCAAACCGAAGCTTGCCTGTTTGCAACCAGAGGGAATAGTTTGAAATAATGAATTTGAAAAGAAAATATTGCGCCGAGAATTCGAGCGGAGTAATTATACTTTTATTGCCGATTATCTGGATCAAAGGGAATAATTGAACACAACAACTGCACTGAGCAATGACGGTTAATTTTCAACGAACACTTTCAAGCGATAATTGGCAATGTTGCGCTAAAACCTTTTTCTAAGTCCCTGTTCGTTTCATCACATTGTTGGGGATTTGAAAAAAAGTCTCTACACTGTGGCTGCAGCCAATCCTAAGAACACGAAGAGCAGTGGAAGACATGTAATGCTTTGAAGTCGGCGAATTTCCCTGAAATTCAATTGATTATTTTCACAGCTTCATGTTAAGCGCTTTGAGACGAATGCGGGTCTCTTTGTCGAAATGTCAAAAAATAAATGTTACAAAACATATGATAGATTATGCTTAATTATAGCGATAATTGTGCTCCCAATTTGAGTGATTAAATGGTATGACGTCATTTGGCTTCTATCTTCGTTTAAACGCCTTTAGTAGTGATTATGGTTTATACAACAGGGATTTGCACCCCGGAAAAATACATCTTAGGTATAATTATTCGTTCACTGGCTATTATAGTTTTCAATGAACGATGTTTTAACAACGTTTTTTAATAATTGATAGTCAATGAATGAACTTTTTACCTAGGATAATAGTTGTCTGTGAACGAACTTTTTACCTAGGATAATGATTGTCAGTGAACGAACTTTTTACGTAGGATAAAATGATTGTCAGTGAACGATTTTTTTTACCTAGGAGAATAGTTGTCAGTGAACGAACCTTTTACCTAGGAAACACAGTGATTTTGTGCTGAAAAATAGATATAGATATTTTTAAAACTCCGTTCGATGACAAAGAATGTTTTACCAAGGACAAAGCAAGGTTAAAGCAATACAAATCCCTGTTTTTCAAAACAACAACTGAATTGTAAGTAGAGCTATACAGATACAGATTACTATATGAATTATTCATACTCGCGAATTTGCATGATTTAATAATGTATCCACCATATTCAATGTATAAACCACAGGCATTTAAACCTCTCAATTGTCCAGGGAAAACATTCGTTCACTGACAAGTATTAACCATATAGATGAGTAATAGTTGACAGCTAACGATTTCTTTTTCAATCTTGGACGTATTTTCCCCCAGGAAATTCCCCTGTATAGAAAATGTTATTGTATAAGTAATTAACCTACCCATTATGAATTTAAGATTTTGACACAAAAAATGAGTCATATGTATATTTCGATCGTGACTCAGGCATCGTTAGTGTCAGCATAACAGCTAATCTTTGTGTTGGAACAGGCTTGTCTGCTTGAATGCAATCGCAGGTCTCACCTGTAATTAATCGACGCTTCTCACCTGTATTGCGGGACGTGTCAATTTCACATTGCAGGTACAATTCGTATGTGTGTAAATTAATCAACGATACGGTGATTGAGGTGACGATAACAACGTTCTATTCTGAAATAAATCAATTAACCTGTAACTAGCCTAAGGTGTACCCTTTGACTCTCACCTGCGATACGTAATATGTCGATTTACCCTTTTTACCTGTTAAAATAGTATTGAGTGCAATAATATATATGCTTATATTCACGTCGAAATACCTGTCCACTGAGCCTGAGACCTGAAACTACCAAAAGGGGGAGGGGGTTGAACCACCTGAACCACAGTCCTTGGTCCTGGAATTATTATCCTTCAATTATGATTTCTTTCAAGTATGAAATTCTACAAATGGTCGTCATTATCATCATGTTTCAACTCACGTCATCAATATCACCATCATTAACGTCGTTATCATCATTATCACAATCACATCTCAACTCATCATCATCAATATCACCATTATTAACGTCGTTATCATCATTATCACAATCACATCTCAACTCATATTCATCATAATCACCATCACCCTCAGCATCATCATCATCCCCAAATACACTTGCACAGCAGTTAGTATAAACGTTCAAAGATAAAGGACCTCAAATTCAGCGTTATGCAGATTATTGCAGGCGCATTATCTATCAATACAAATACAGCGGAAATTAAAGTGATCTATATATAGCATCTTTCCTAAAGCTTAAGAAGACTTTCCGCGTGACTAAGAAGAAAGATTCCGTGTCATGGCATATGTCCAGAACAGCGATATTTAAAGTCAAGTCTCTCTTTTATGTGAAGTTCTCTCTGTATAGTTTGCAATAATCGTCCGATTTGATATGGAAATGTATGTCGTGAGAGATGATTTCCTATGAGCTTGGTGTAGATCAAAGACCACTGTCAATCCCTTTGACACAGCCTCCACAAGGATATCATATTTGACTTAGAGTGGATGGTGACTTGTAGAATATGTTAGAGACATTGAGAATTGATATCGGGCTTCATTTTCTTGTCTGCCGAAACCTCAAGTTTCATTAACTACTTAAAGGCACTAGTGCACGCTTTTACGGTTTAAATTGGCTATTTTAAAGTCATTGTCTCATTTTTGCAAGGCAAATTGTAATCCATGCCGGACAAATAGTTCACCTCTCACAGAAATCTATCCCCTGACGTTTGCAACAATTTTCAGAACTCTGCAGGCATTCTAGCCCTCAATAATTAAGTTCAAACTACCCTACCCTAATATCACGTGTTTGGCGAGCGTTAGTCCTTACCACGTCATTTCGCTAAGGCTGTGACGAAGAACACATAAAATTTCCCAGCTGAATATCCAATTTAAATAGCTAATAGCTTACCCTTTTTCAAATACTGAAATAACAAAAAGGTGGTAAACTCAATGAAGAATGCGTCTGTCATAAGTATCGGCGCTGCAATTACTAGATTTCCGGTGTTTCGCACTAGCGATGGGATTGCACTTGATTCGGTACCTCATCGGTCTGAAACGGCTTACGCCAATAAGCTACTTCATCAAAAACTGTAAAACGGGCATAACAATGAAAATCTTTGTAAACGCGACAGGAAATATTTGTGTTAGTGATCAGATTTTGTTCGTGAAGAATAATTAGTTCATTTTAGTTGCCTTACAAAAATGAGACTATGACTTTAAGGTTTACGGGGACTTATGCATTCCTTTAAACTTTCTATCGATGCAATGAAATACTGAACATTATTTACAATTTACCTGCAATCAACATTGAAACGTTAAGACAGCCGCTGTCGGCTTGGACATCTATAGTTAACTGTGCAAAAAACGGATAAATTATTGACACTTGGAAACGGCTGAACTAGTATTGTGTGCAACTATTGAATTTACCTAAATTCTGAACTGAAAACAAATCTCAATATGAGATGAAATATGTTTTATGAAAGCAATGTTGTAAGATAACCGATTTAATAACACAGTTTTAACATTTTAGATTGACCATAGCGGCTGCCGTTTCCGCTTTTCTGGTTATGAGCAAAATTTTAATAATTCCGATAACGTAGTTCATGCGGATTTAATGTAACGTGACATTAAATACTTCCGCCCTTTAAAAATCCACTTTACTTCCTGAATACGTAAATATTTGTTTAATGACTTACGAGGTAGATTACTTGAGTGAGGATAGTGAATAATATCGAGAGATATGCAGTATCTGTGCATTCGTTGTGTTTGCGAAATATTGGCGTGCACTGGTGCGTTTAAAGCGCTTTCTTACGTGTTATGTGGTGTTTTCGAGTCAGATTCGGTCATTGTTAACTTGAAAAGCGTTATAGATGACAATTCATAATCAAATAAAGAACAAATATGGGTTTTTTTCAGATCGAGAGGTGTCTATATTGAATCTGTATATTAGATGAAATTATAATCTCATTTCCACGTCTGTTTAATGCAATGTAAAAACACTCGGTGATGAATGTACGTAGCCTCATCAAGCAAGGGAAATTTGTAACTTTTTACGTTAACAAAAAATGCAAAATGAGCATAAATTACCGAATTACAGATGAAATGCTCGGCGTGAATCGATGGAAACAAATAACTTGTTTTCTTTAAGGTGTCAGAAACTTTTAAAGCACGAATAACTCCGAGTTGTTTATGTGATTTGTGAGGACAGAGAATTTCTTTTGTAAACGTTTTCTTTGAAGTTTTCAAACCTATCAACTTAAAAAATTAGGAAAATGGCCACTCATGGTTCGAACAAATACTTATGCAAAATTTATCTAAAATCAATTAATAGCTATGTCATGCTTGTGAGCAAAACATTTCTACTTTCTACGAGACAAGAAGTCTAAGAAGCAAAAAATTCAACTTTATCAAAAGATGTGGCCTGTTTTGAAGTCACATTCAAATCAAGAAAATGAAAAGGAAAAGAATGAGACTTGTGTGAATATATCATTTATCTATATAATTTTAAAAGATCCATTTCAAATTCAAATTTAATCAGTCAATTGAAATGCAAGCTAAGATGTGAGGTGATATGGGGTATTTTACTTATATCGCGGCTGTTAGTATTGTTGCAGAGGGAAAGCCGGCAACACCATTGTGGCTTTGTATTGCGGTGAAACCTGCGAGCATCGGCTGTAACTACCGAACCATTGGAAGTATTGCGCTGAAATTCAGTGTTGCATTGCACCCAAAGCTAACTGTGTGTAAAACAGTTCTCCACTGCAGACAAAGTTGCAGAGCCCTTGGCGGAATTCGAACTCCGGACCTCTTGATCCGAAGCCAAACGCTATGTAAGCTAAGAAATTAATCAGTTAAATCAAAGGTAGAATCTAATGTTGGCAATATACAAAATCCACATTTCGATTAAATTTTAAATGAATTGCAAATCCCTATAACTATGGTAATATTCTGAATTATAGGTAAAACAATTCTTTTGAAAAAGAATTCAATTTCTTTCCTGTTAGTTTTTGAAAAATGGAGCTCTTCGATTACTTTCTACAAAACAATAAATTTTCCAAATTTATCAACTCTGTTCTTAGAAGGAACAAAATATACAGGGGAGCGCATGAGTGAATTATCATTTAGCAACGCTTGGAAAATATAAATTTTCAGCCATTGGCGGCGTGCAAAATAGAGGCCTACGAAATACGTAAATAAGTAGTACGTATGTCGCTTACGTGTTTAAAAAAGTAAACGGTTAACAGTACATTAGTGTGATATTTTAGCAAGTTTTAATTTGTCTGAATATTAGGGATATTGTCTTGTCATTTCTAAGTCACTTTCTCTCAGTCATTAGAAACTTCTATAAAGTTTAGATTACTTCGTCAATTAAATTCGCAGTTTCAATTTTGGGAATTGTAAGTTTAGAGTAACTGAGTAGTTGCCAAGAAGCTGGGTCAACATGACCTTGAAATGCTCCTAGGAGAATTATTCCAATCTACGACCCCCTGCGATGTAATCCACTCTGACAATTCGATAACGTAATCCAGCTTCTGTAGGGAGCTATAAAATCACAGGGCTGTACCAGACGCGTAGAGATAAGTATACAATAAGCGTACATGTCCGAAAGAAGCTTATCCAGCGTCGTAATGGATAGATCGGGAATTGCACACTGCCAAATATCAATGAGCTAAGTCCAATGATCTTATATTCAGATCAGATGAAAGTCTACACACTGATTGCCTGTATAGCAGAATTCCAAACATATTGGACGCATTCAGATTGTATGGGATAAAATACTACACCGTAGTTATGCTTGTGGTTAAAAGACCCTCGTGGTTGAAAGACCCGGGTAAAGATAAAGATTAAGCGAGTATAAAGTAAAACCGAACATTATCATGATTATTTATCAAGTTCTAACAGTCCAAAACATCCAGCAGTTAATGGTAGTTTAGATGAAAATAGAAACATTTAACACATAATAACTTAATGCCACAATTCTTTCATAGCATACGTTGTTATAACAAAAACTTAAAAGAAATAAATGGCATTCACACAACTCAAAACAACCTTACAAGTCGTCTGGAAGGCAGGGATTCTCGATAATTGGATGTTGATTCAGTAGAAATCTAGACGCGTGGTTCGAAATCAAGGGAAACTGAATATATATAATTGAAGACAATATAGTGAGTGAGTGAGTGAGTGAGTCGGGGTTTAACGCGGCTTTCAAGATTGTTAAACTTATATCGTGGCTGCTAGTATTATTGCAGGGAGAAAGCCCGCAACACCATTGGGGCTATGCATTGCGGTGAAAACTGCGAGCACCGGCTGGAACTAGCGAACCATGGGTGGTACTGCGCTGAAACTGGGTGTAGCATTGCACCCAAACCTGATTGCATGTAGAACAGTTCTCTACTGCAGACAAAGTTGCTGTACCCCTGGCGGGATTCGAACCACGGACCTCCTGATCCGATAAGACAATATACTAGGTTTGGTTAAATGTTCCATTATATGGGTATTTCTGTTTGTGTTGTGGGAAGATACCCCCTTCTAATATCAAAAATTCTTGCACAGAGTTCCATAATGTCATGCCTCGACTATTGTAACCTCCTCCTCAGTGGAACAGCAGCTCTAAGCAGAGTGTAAAGGGAACAGAACATTGCTGCAGGGCTTATCACAAAGACAAAAAGGACAGACCACATCACTCCTGTTCTGAGGGACCAACACTGTCTCCCAATCAAGAAAAGTGTCCAGTTATAAATTCTACCTTCCCTCAACAACACTTTCCAAAATACCTCCAAAAACTTCTTTAAAACCTACAAACCCTCTCAGTCGGCTCAGATCATTTGACTCTGTGCCCCTCTCAGTGCCAAAAACTAAGCTTACAGCCAGGTCATTCTCTGTCCTTACACCGAACTGTGGAACTCTCTCCCTCCTAGCACAGACTCCTTATGCAAGGGACTAAGGAAGCCTATTAACACTAAACTCTTCCTGCTACAGCGAGGTGAAAAGCTCAGAAGTTGGATACCAAAGCGCTATACAAATTCAGTAATATTATTGTTATCATTATTATTAAAACCCTCTGATGGTTGGAAGCTCTGCTCATTGAATTCAATACACATAGACCTTGTAGCTCTTTAAGCAATGCACTTCAAATTGGGTGTGTGGAGAGGTGTCAATGTAGTTTACCGGTAGGTAAATGAATGATGTTTCAAATTGAATATAAGGACATATAGTGGGCTTATACAAAGGCACTCTGTTATGAGTATGCCATTGTTTATAGTTTAACATTGTATAACATTGTTGTATTGTTTAGTGGGTCACACTTACACTTGTTTTGATAGTCTTAGCTGGCAGTGTCTAGAATCATCTATTCTAGAATGTTCTATCTATTTCATGATTGCTTGAGTTGGCTACTTCTGACTGAAGTTTGTCAAAGAACTTTAAAGAACATTCTGGAAGGTATCTAACCTATATATAGGCCGGCATTACAACTCTTACTCATCTTGCTTCTTACAATCAACTTTGCGATCATCTACCGTGCCACTGTTTTTGGATACCATTACAAGCCGGTTTCATCTATCTCCTGTTTTCTACATTCATCAACTGTGTGATTCATAAGGACTGGTGAATATATTTATTTAGCTAATTAGTGTGACTCATTTGATATTGTATTATTATTTGTATTAGCTTGATATTGTAATCTGAAACACTTTGTTTATTATTTGATTGATTAAATTGTAATTAATATACAATTGTCTTGTTATATTTTGCTGGTTTGACTGGGGACATTTTACTATTCCAAATTATTTCGTAACAACTCTTATAAAAGAAAACCATCCCCCCTCCCACAAATTCTCAAATGTGTTTTAGAATGATGCTCCAAAATAAATCCTTTATTAAAGAGACAAAGTCCAAATTATTGCCATGAAAACAACAACAAAAACTGAAAAAGGTTAACCCCTAAAAGGCACATCTACGTTTTAAGGAGAGGCAGTATGTCAATTTTGGTGATGATTGGTCAAAAGTTTTAGAGTTATGCTCTGGAAATGAACACTAGACTTTTTTTCTGTTTCCATGACAACAATTTTGACTTTGTTTCATGACCATAACTCTGAAACTACTAGACAAATCTATGCGAATTTGGGCTGGTTTTCAGAGGGAGGTTTTTAATATTCAAAATATACAAAAAAAAGGACTCAAGTTATATGTGTCACACTTTAATTAATTTATCAACAAAGATATTTTCAAGCAGACATATCAAGGAAGGCACACTAGAGTCTATAATAATCCGTTATTAGGAAAAGAAAGTTTCTTTTATTTGATGTTCACAATTACTTTTACTCCCTCAAAACTGTATAAGACCCATGAAATAAACATCACTGAAATAGACGACATCATTAGAACACTTAAAGTGTCATGGTTCATTTCATAAAAAAACAACAGAAAGTCACAAGCATTACTTGTTAATTCATTTGCTTCTAATTATGTTTGTATTAACATAAAGCTCACTTTACAAACTCTAATCCCATAGGAGTAAGGTACCTCCCTACAAAATTGTAGGTTCAATTTAGTTCAGGGATGCATTTGTAGTTTTTAAGAAGTAGTAGTTTATCCAAAACGGTAACAAAAATGAATTTATATTTCTTGTTTCTTAACAATTATGAGTTAATCAGAGCACATTATCTAGTTCTATTTCAAGGGGCAGAAGCAGTTTTTTTTTTAAGATAGGTAAAACATTTACAGGAAAACAAAAAATAATGTTTCCAATTGAAAGACAATGTCTTCTAATATAATGAGGCAGGTTAAAAGCAAATTCGATTGTCTTGATTAGTTATGGTAAGGAGATCCATTTCTTTACCCCAAATGATTAAATGGCGTTCACACAAAAATGGCTGCCAATGGGTTTTGCTTGATACTTAATTATTTCCTCTACAACTACCGGTACTAATGATCAAGTTGAGATGTTTCACACAACTGAAGATGAAATATAGAGCATAAACTAAGGCTTCTTGGAGAAAATTTGAATACATATTTCTTCAAAAAACGTGCTACTGCCCCTGTAAGATGCAAACAAATCAATGCCCTTTGTAAATCTGTACAAAACATGATAAATTGCACTTAACAAAGTTGCCATAACCAAAATTAATGCGAGAAAAACTTGTAAATGTTAATGACATTGTAGAAAATCTAAATTCTATTGAGTGTATAATGACACAAACATTCTGTTTCTATCTGTCCGTCGTTGTTCTACTGATGATACAAATTTGATCATAAATACACAATTCTCAATTTATGTCCACATAAATGCCATACACGAGTTGATAAATGAATTGAATTGAGCTGCTTTTGACAAGAAATCATCTGATTTACAAAATATAGAAGTATCAGGATTGAAGTGTTAACAACAGAATATAGCAAGATGGTGAATTTATGACTCTTCACAGATTCCTCAATAGCAAGGTTTTAGTGTGTAAAACAATTTCTTCAACATAAAGATTTATTGGGGTTTTGCTTTAATCATGGAAGCCTTAAATACCAGAAGCCATTTAAAAAAACTAGTTAATGGTAGCAAGAAATCTTAAGGACCACTGAAACTATCTATAAAATTTGAATTCTTTTCACATTTTTAATTGTTAGATATTATTTTGTAAAAGTCATACATTTTGTTCAAAGGGACTTTAACCAGGGTTATCGAATTCAGTTATTAGATTCTATTTTTTCTAACCTTCCACAAGATAATTCGAAAACACTATGACATACCATATTTCCTGGAATAGATGCCGGGGGTATGGCTGTTTTAAGTAAATACACGCCCGGTCTCGAACATACGCCTGGTGATAAGTTGATTACTTAATGCTCCCGTAGTTGACCTGCACGAAATTTCCTACTAACAAATGAATAGACGCCGGCCTCGATTAGACGCCGGGTCTCGAATACACACCGGGGGTAAAGGGGGTCTGAAAAAATAGACGCCAGGGGCTTCTAATCGAGGAAATACTGTAAGTTTATACAATGAAAATCTGGCAATGACTCGGCAAAATTCTACATGATGGCAGTTGTTTTGGTTCACTCAATAACTGATTTTTGATTGTTTTTTGTTGGCGAGATTGAAATTATGTCAATGATTTCCTTATAAAATGCAATCATAAGTTAGATAATGTTGGAGGAACACAATCATTCAAGAAATTCAAATGCAATGTTTATATCTACATTGTTGCAAGATGTAATGTGACTGGGGTGTTTGGGTTATCCTAGATGTAAGAGATGTTATAGAAATGAATCTGGGATATGACATTTATATAAGAATAATATGATCACCAAAGGGTAATTCACATGAAATTGTAACATTGTTTTCTGTTCTTTCAGGATGTTATAAAATCAAAGGGTAATTCACATGAAAATATAACATTGTTTTCTGTTCTTTCAGGATGTTATAAAATCAAAGGGTAATTCACATGAAAAAATAACATTTTCTGCTCTTTCAGGATGTTATAAACTCAAAGGGTAATTCACATGAAAAAATAACATCATTTTCTGTTCTTTCAGGATGTTATAAACTCAAAGGGTAATTCACATGAAAAAATAACATCATTTTCTGTTCTTTCAGGATGTTATAAAATCAAAGGTTAATTCACATGAAAATATAACATTGTTTTCTGTTCTTTCAGGATGTTATAAAATCAAAGGGTAATTCACATGAAAATATAACATCATTTTCTGTTCTTTCAGGATGTTATAAACTCAAAGGGTAATTCACATGAAAATATAACATCATTTTCTGCTCTTTCAGGATTTTGTACACTCATAGTGTAATTCACAGGAAAATGTAAATCATCCTATTTCTGAATGTTGTATGACTAAATTCAAACTAAAAAAATCTGATCAATTTTGAAGATGTTACAGCAATAAAACTGTAAAAAGAATCCTTTTAATCAACAACCAGACAAAACCCAAAATTTCCCCACAGAATCTAATGATGAGTTGTTGAAATTTTATAAATATCCCTTTTTTTACATGAATGGTTGTTAAAGATATCAGAATACTACTAAGTTATCCGAAAGCAGTAGTGCCTAATTATCATATTACAAAATACTCTGACCAAGTGAGACAAAAATGAAGTATGTTTGATGGCTTGAAGGTGTTTCAGTAACAAAACCTACTGCAAGTGTAATCCAGGCTAGGGATTTCATATCATTTTTTGTATTCTTTTAGTATCTAGATGTTGTTAGAGTGAGATTTATCCAAGGTTTTAGTTAACATGGTGTGAGATGACAAGTCTAAGTACCCATTTGTAACCAAATATGAAAACTTAATGCCAATGATGATGTTTGTGAAACTGAAGATGTTCAAATCCTTTCTTTCTTGACCAAATGTGAAATGAGAGGTGCCTCTGAAAAGTCCTATACGTCGCCATATATGTTGCTGGACCACACGTGTGAGTGAGATGGCGAGTTTCTGCTAGACTCTGTTTGGAGTGACGTGTCCGAAGTGATCCTTGATGACGCATTGAGCAATCTTCCTTCTCCCCTCCATTAGGTCCAGGTAGAGCTTCAGGAAGTACATGTGCGCTGGCAGCGGCGTTCCGATGTTACGTGAACTCTGTGGGAAAGTTAAAATTCATTTACAATCAAAACAAAAAACACCATTTCTTAAATTCAGATATTTAAAGGAATTTTTAGATACAGTTATACTTTTTAAAAATCTATGCAAAATAATATGGTTTTTGAAGTTATTATTTATAAAAAAAGACCTTCACATAGCCATGTTTGATTTTTCCTGATACCTTTTTTAGATCTAAAGATCACTTAAGTCAAGATGAGAAATAAACATCTAAATCAAGGGTCTAACACTGCAGACAGAATAAAATTGATGAAAAGTTTCAAATTAAAATTTCCCCATATTGATTGGAAAGGAATACATAACTTTCTGCACTGAAATGTTTAAATCTAAGACTTACAAATCACTTTACACAAGACAAATGAACCAAAATAAAGGTAACTCTCAACACTTTATCATTGCAAGGTACAGCATGTAACAGAGAGCCTCACATACATTCTCATCTCATTTCTATGAAGTTGATGTCTTCTGATAGGTTTCTGTTCAATTGTATTTATTTCATAAGGCTTTTACTTTCTACTTTTAAAATTGTACATTAAGCTTAACTTGATGTTAGTCAGTTGATAATTCACTATATTTAATCTTTCAGAATTTTCATACAATAATATTATAAGTGTTCTAATAACACGCACATTTCAAACTGCAAAGATACGGCTCAAATGGCAACATATTATTACCCTGGCTTTTGTACTTTTACGGACACAAAAGCCACATGAAGTCATGTAAACCAGTTGTATCAGGTGACGGTTGACACACCTGGTCGGACTGAGTCTAACGTGGATAAAGTGCCTTACTCAGGGACACAACAAAATAAGAGACCCAGGTCACAAATTTTCAAACCCGGGCTTCTGGTGTGAGGCCAGCACGTTAACCACTACACCACTGTGCTAATCATTTGGTGTGCCATAAAAAAAATTTGGATGTCTTCTCTTGACCAATATACTTTTGATGAATTATATTGTTCTTACCTCTGTGAGATGCGTCATAGCCTTGTCATACTCCCCTCTCAAGGCGTGGGCTGTAGCCAGGTTGTACTGCATCATTGCCTTAGCTCTTGACAGATCCTTGGGGACCCAGGGGTACAGCGCACCTGAATCAAAGCAATAACAGCTACTGAAAGTTCTTATCACATACAATGATATCATTATCATGTGAAATGCAAGAAAGTGTCAATTACTTTTTAACACAGCTGAACACCCATACTCAAAAGAACCTCATGATATTAATTAGTCCATCACTTAATTTTGGAGTTATCTCTGTATAGGAAAATAAAAGGATTACAGGCTTTTTCTGAATGTAGGCATATTTCCCAAGAACTCTGAAAGACTGTAGGTTCTCCTTGAAGGGCAATATATATGAATTTTCCATCCTATATGAAAGATACTTTATCAACATCATTTCAATTGGGTGGGGAAATACCGCCCATGGAGAACATAAAGAACACACTTTAACAAATCTGATATGCAAAATGCCTGACAGTGAATATCTACACTGTTGAGAGAAACGACACCTACTTTTAGCCTCGGTGCTGTCAGCAAGCAAGTCCTTCTCTCCTTTCTCTCCTTTGTCTGGCTTATCTAGTAACAATTAAAGTGTTTACTTAACGAGTGTCAGATGTTGTACTTCCAGCATATAGTCTGCAATTGCTCTTTCAAATAATATCAATACCTGTTGGTCAAACATTTTTTTCAAAACATGAGCAAATTAAAAAAAAATCCTAATCTTTGACATCGAGCATTTGAAAATATTCCAGATGCCTTTTTGTTAAACCATGAGGCTTATTAAATAATTACTTAATCCTTTCACTGCTGAAATAAATTGGTGAGGTGAGGTGATATGGCAAAAGAACAAACAAGTCACTAGTAATCCTTTTGATCACTTACTTTCCTTTCAATCAGGTCAATTTTTTAAAAATACCCACAAGCGTTTGCCACTGACATTGCAACACCCTATACAACGGGGTAGATATATTAACTAGTTTTTATAATTTATTTAGAAATTACTTAGCAAAAGGCTCAAGGGGGGCTTATTGGTAACATTTTGGAAAATGTGATTTAAACACTGTTGTGGATACTATACTAAGCCCTCAAGAATGACATGTATAGATCATGACCC
The DNA here is from genome assembly GCA_921293015.1 of Phorcus lineatus. Classification (NCBI taxonomy): domain Eukaryota; kingdom Metazoa; phylum Mollusca; class Gastropoda; order Trochida; family Trochidae; genus Phorcus; species Phorcus lineatus. The sequence continues at coordinate 11,424,150 of OV121090.1, forward strand.
ACAACATCAATTTCGCAGCATGAACGGAAGGTCATCATGACACCTTCAATCTTATAGGATTACTGCAATTGGACTATATCAAATGCAGTGATACTAAATTTCTAACTAACAATTTCAGTAACTACATTTACAACTTCCTTGCCTAGTATTCTTGAAGTAGACATGGGCTAGCAGACTTGAGCTATTTGCCAAATTTCCTCGACTTATTGCACTATCTAATCTCATGTTTGATGAAGAAAGTCCATAGTTAATACCTTGATCTTGGAATTTGTTTTCTGGCGGACAAACACTGATATCGCTGACCAGATCTGGGTTGAGATGACTGATGGAGTCGGCTATCCTGTCCAGTTCAACTAAAGCCTCAGCCATGTACAAATTTCCAACATATCTGCAAAACAGGACAGAAACAATATATTACCAACATTCGCATGGAAAACTGACTAACCCTTGATGAATTCATAGAAAAAAATTCAAGGCTTGCTGAGAATATGTTTAGTTGAATAAACAAATGTCTCTACTTATATGATTTAAGAAGACGCAAGCTTGAGTTTCTATGGCATCTAAAATCATTCTCGATCAAGTTTAAAAGTAAAATGTACATTTTTGTCAAAGCATTGTCTTGAGACTCCCAAAGCAGTGATTCCATATCATTGTGACATCATCATGGCTATGTAAAGGCATTATGCAAAATCTAGTGAATACTTTATCACTGAGAAAACATGGTTTGATCCCACAAAAGCAGTATCTCCTTTGAACCAGTTTTGGCAATAAACTGAAAAGGCTCACCTCTGTGCCCCAGAGATGTGAGTCTGTTTGAGGAGGCTCTCGGCATGATGTAGGGCGGTCAGGTGATCGTTGAGACACAGCGAGACGTAGGATGATGCAGCTAGGATAGAACAACGTAGGTGGGCGACCTCCACCGCTTTCATCGGGTTACCAGGTGGAGCAGCTAACATCGCAGTCTCTGGCGTCACCCTACTGGTAAAGATATGACTCCAACTGAGATATATTCATTCTTATGTCAGCAAGCGAACATGTTCAAATGATTATATCTAACCTTAAAAATCTATCAAAATATTTTTACTCTTATTTACCAAAAGTGTATTGTAAAATTAGTGAAAATGCATCAAGTATTCACAATGCAGGTACAGCACAATTTACCTCCCTTAGAAAATAGCAATATCTTTGGCAGTCCCTTAAGCAGAAACCCGAAATGAATTATTTTCCTACCTGCCGTCAGCATTATCATCAGAAGTGGTTGAGGTTTTCTCAGCGACCAGGGGGTCATCCGGCAACAAGAGGAGGGCGTTTCGAAGACACAGCGAGGCAAACTCCATCGTGGCCGACGGCATAGATGGTGTGGTGGTGCTGAATATGGAAATTACATTGTTATCTCTTTAACCTGCAAGTCCTGTAAGATTTCTGAAAAGCCATTCTCAGCTGGCCGTTATCTCTTATCACTCATTAATTCGGCAGTTATTGTGTGTATTCTGAGAGAAAATTTGTCAAAGATAGTCTCATCATGAATAATTCAAAAGGTAATTAGACAAAATGATAACTGATGAATAAAATATTTAGTAAGAATGGAATAATTGTTTGGTGAATTTTGTCATTCTAAAATTATTTCTACTGTGGAATTGCATGAAAAATTACATCCTGTAGAAAAAAGGAAGTTAAGGACTGTATATTGATAACTTTAGATAAAAATTTTGAAACAGAAATATTATAATTGAAGCAATTCAAATATTTCAACACAGCCACCTATCATCAGTTATCATTTTCATTATCTAAAGCTTCTCTCGTGTATTAATACCTAACATTGGAGTCAGCTGAAAAATGAGCCAGTCATTACATGGTACATAGTGAAACTAGTACCTGACAACATGTTCAATTGTTATTTTTAAAAGGGACAGATAACAAAGTTAGTTCCACTGATAGAAGTCGGCAGGGTTGCAGAAATTGGTCTATTTGCCGGACATGTCCGATTGGAAATGCAGTCTGACCGATTTGAAAATCGACCCATCGGACATTTGAAAAGTCATATGACCAATTGAAGAAAAATCATAGGAAAACTTAACAAATAATCAAACTTACTTAGTTATCTAACAAGCAAGGAATAAAGGCAACTGCCCTGCTTGCGTCGGTCATATTAATTGGTTATATAAACACGATCCGGTCAACAAAGAAATCACAACTCTTGTTTTCACACGGCACTATTACCTTGTTAATTGAACAATTTAAGCGTTTGCACTGTCTACCTTTCGATCTTTAATAAGAGATATTCTCAAATATAGAGTGAAAGGTATCAAATTCATTACAATAACTTGCCGAGATGGACCTTTTTTAATCTCACAATGACAATGTTACGACACGTCACAACAGACAAAAAAGGCAACGAGATGAAGATGAGGTGCTATCTGACCCAAAACCGACAAAGCCCAGTCGGTCATACAACAATACTTGGCAGCAAATGTTTGACTGGCTAAATTTTGACGAAAACCTAGCGTATATGTCATTTTTTGTCAGGCATGTAATTAATCTTATAGATCGTCGCCATTTTTAATGTTAGCGATGAAAAGTACTGTCGTAGTTGATCATTAACTAAGGCTTACTGCCCTAATCTAACATTACAAAGTGTTATATCTATCATAACAATTAATTATGAAAATAGATTAATGAAAAGAGTAATTATAATTAAAACAAATTGTTACATGACCTTGTTTTCTAAGAAATAATAATCTTGAACCAAAGCACAATTTGTCACATGTTAAACTGAAGTGTAGTCACATGACCTGATTTTCTTGGAAACTTTAATCTCAATTTGCAATTTGTCATATGTTGATTTGTTACCTAAGAAACATGGCCAGAAAGGATCGTTCATTAAAGGATCGACACACTTTTGGAAATCTCCACTAGTAGATAATGCTTTAATTATTATTTCTTTATCATTATTTTTTAAAGAAAAACAACTATATGGGTCGTTTTCAAAATTGGTGACATTTTCCGTCCAATCAAGATTTTTTTTTAATTACTTGTTTTAAAAGGGCTTTTAGTTTCTCGGAAGAATATTTAGATGTAAATGGTCAGTTTTAGTAATAAAGATTCATTCATGTCATTTTGAAAGTTTTGATAAAATCACATTTTAGGGTCAAAATTGACAGGTTTACTCTGTCCTGAGGTGACGGTCGTGGTATATATGTTCACAAAAACTGTATAAATAAACCTTATCAAACAAATATTATCATATCATGCTTATCATTAGTGATAATTTATTTCATCAGTGCAGTTGATTTTTCATTATCTTGAAAAACAAAAAATCTACAATGTGTAACATGTCTGTCCGTAAATTTTGTGTCCTGACCGTTACAGCAACATAAAATTCCTACAATAATTTCCCCATTGAGCTTCACTGCATCTGTACTTGCTGTTTCTGAATGTTCTAAATCCTGTGCTAGTGTTAGGATATGAAATAAAGAGATTCAGCATATTTTGCAGAAATAAGACAGCATCAAGTAGGTAGGAATTTAATTCGTCAACCTTAATTGTCCAAACCGTTACGTCTGTTTTTTGTATAAAATCAATTTCCTTTTTTTTCACAGAACACAATAGTTTGTTGCCCAGAAATGGGAGAGTTGGATGGTGTGTCACTTGTTATCTTTTAGGGATCATTCTTTATTTTATTTCAGATTATTAGAAAATTGTCCTAACCGTTACCTGTCCAAACCGTTACTATTATGTATCGTAACGGTTCGGACAGTTTTAGTAACGGTCAGGACAAAATTGTTTGAAAATTCAAGAACTAATGAAGTTATTCAAAAATTTTTTTAAAACGTTTAAAATCATCATTCTTTTAAAAGTGATAATTGTATGAGTATATAAATTTACTGTTCAAAATGGTTGTGATGTAGTTGCTTTAAGATGAATGATTTGGTGTAACGGTATGGACAAAAAACGGTAACGGTTTGGACATTCATAGAATATATTTTTATTCAAAGAATAATTTGGAAGGTGAAATATTGCCTATTGCATAAAAGTATCATTTCGATACTATTTTTCAAAAGACAAAACATATTTTCTTATATTAGTTCATATTTTCTATAAGATCAATGATAAGAAAATGGTGTAACGGTTTGGACAATTTAAGGTAACGGTTTGGAATTTTTTCTTCAGAATTTTGTACTACTATTTCTAATTACATCTCAAAGTAGTATAAATCTGTGTCGATATTGGTGTTGATAAAAGGAAATGATTATTTGAATGCTTTATGTAATTTTTAAAATTTTAACCCTATTTGAATCTATCTTCAAGATTGTACAGTAATGGTCTTGAACTTTTCATGTCTCTGTATCCCAATACATTATGAACACATGATAATATTTTCTTTCTTTTTTTATTCAAGTTAGCAGTTTTGGTATGAAATTAGATTGCTACCTATCAATGTCTCATTTTCAACATGTATTACTTATTTTATTACAAAATGGTTTTGAAATGCTGACGAAAAACTTAAAATGACATCAGTTGAATAGCTTACTGTATCCACAAAAAGAACCAATCATTAAGAGAAAGAAAAACTAAGGAGTGTCAAAAGAAAGTCAAAGACCTAACACTGTTCAGGAAAAACAAATGCATTTGATATGTAACCAATTTATGTCATATACTTTGAGAATGAGTTGTTACGAACTCACACATAAATAATTTGCAAACCAACCTGATTGTATTCAGCCTTTTAGGATTTTGTTTTGATTTTAAATGTGATCATGACCATAAAATTTATTGAAACTTTTCCTAGTTTCTTTTATGTGTTGCTAAAACTTGTGCATTTTTGTAAATGTATGTTACAATTTCCCTTTTACTACTCAACTGACAAATACAAAAGGTATCGAAATGACTGAAAGAATCATATGTCATTGAAACTGACATTGTACGATATCTACTGAAAGTAATTAATAGCTATGCAGTTGCTGGTGAAGTGTGACCATTTGTGCATTATTATGGTTCTTTCATTGTCTTTCAGAATTCCTTTATTTAAACTTTTTAAGACAAAAAGGTTTATTCCTTACGCTTTGTCCTAACTGTTACCAAAAATGTCACGACCGTTACAATTCATTTCATTTTTTATCTACAACGGCACATTTCATTCAGCTATCAGTAATTCCTTTATCATGAAAGTGTTATTTAATTTTTCTTATAAGTTGTTTCAGTATATCTTGTTAAGACCAAAATCTTCATTAGTTTCATATTGAAATTCTGAGAAATGTCCAAGCCGTTACCTCGGCATTGAAGAAAATATGTCAAGTTTTTTAAATGTCACCATTTGTAATTCAAATTTCACTGTCTGTCCAAATTTGGGTAAGCATTTAAGCTAAATGATATTAATTTGTTATTTAAAAGTTCATGAAATCCAAGTTAATTTGGAATGATATCATTTATGTCCAACCCGTTACAAATCCTGTCCATACCGTTACCTTTGTTGTCCAAACAGTTACTGGTCTTAATTGACTGCTCTCATTAATCCATAAGGATCTATGAAACAATCTTCTTAATATAGATGTCATTAAAACAAGTTATGGGTTAAGCAGCAGATGTTTATTTTAGTTAAAATTTCCTTTTAAAGAGTATAAACACAAAACTATTTCTGAAAATGCTGTTATTTTCTGTTAAGCTACTGAAAGGTACAAATCTATATTCTAATGATTAATGTTGACAATTTTTACCATCAAGTTATAACTAAAGAGTGTAGAAGATGTGAATGGCACTGTAAAAAGATTTTTCTGAATCATATTTTAAAATCTTTGCTCTAGTTATGAATCCGTAACGGTCAGGACATTTTCCATACCTTTAATTACTTATAAATCAATTAAAAGGTAAGTAAGTACATTTAAGCCTGATTGTTACTATTTTGTAATAATCTGGTGGTTGCTAATCTCTATTGATGTAAAGTTTACCATTTTTGAGGAGTTTGTTTTTACCTCTTTTAGCAAATGAAAATGCTACCAATTTTGAAAATGACCCATATATATTTTATTTTCATTTATATGTATGTTATATATATGTTATTCATGTCATTATCATAATAAACCAATATCTAAGTTCACTTCCGATCGATTTCAAAATGAAATGTCCGACTGGCAAAATTTTGAATCTGCAACCCTGGAAGTCGGTATCACATCATGTAATAATGATGCTAGTTGCAGCTGACCATTTTGGTTGAACATTATATTTACAGATTATTAACAATTGAAGAGCATTTAATTTTCATGAAACAAAAGTGTATAACGTCAGCAAGAGCAAGCATTGTAAAAAAAATTTAATAATTTCTTTACTTCCAATGATTAGAATAGAACCTGCTTTTCTTGCAATGGCCTGCTTCAAGGTCAGATGTCCATTTATCCTGGAACAGGCTTTTCTAGGAAAACATTATTTATGCACATGGGCATATTGAAACTAAGACATTTCTTATGTTTCACCAAATGGGTAAAGATACAAATTCATCAAATCATGTCTGACCTTGGTTTCATCTTGGAGACCCCTGACCCCAGGATGAGTTTCCGATGGATGCCACTCCCCACGGAGCCCTGGATCACCTCCAGTCGCTTCTCCAGACTCCGGTCCTCGTCATTGTTCTACACAAGAACAATTCCAACATGGTCAACTCGGTTTATATTGGGCACAGGCCCTTTTAGATATATATTTTCATGCACATTCCAAGCACCTCATTAGGCTGAGTCACAGAATGTTATGTAAAATTGAAGTTATTTTCTCTGTTACCAATCAGTCAACCATGATCTCTTATGTAATGTCTATCTCTTTCATGTAAAAGAAAATAGAGCCATTGGCTACATAATTCATCACAACATTAAATTTTATTTTACAAATATCACTGGGTCAGGTCACTACTTAATCAATGACAATCAATTCTATCACTTAAAATACTTTCAATCAAGTCACTGCTTAAATTCAATCACTGACAATTGATTTTATCATCAACAAAACTTTCAATCAGTTATAATCCTTCAATATCAGACAATCTTTTCCCTCCTCCTCCAGTTACTAAGAATCATTCGAATCAATCATTTTCATACTAATCACTAAAAATCTGTCCTATCACTGACTAGTCATCTTATAAGTAACAATCTTCTTAATCATCACTGACAAGCATACCAATCACCAACGAACATACCAATCAATAACAATCTTCCTAATGATCACTAAAAATCATACCAATCACTTACAAGCATACCAACTAACAAGCATACCAATCACCAACAAGCATACCAATCACTAAAAATCATACCAATCACTAAAAATCATACCAATCACTAAAAATCATACCAATCACTAAAAATCATACCAATCACTTAAAATCATACCAATCACTTACAATGATACCAATCACTAACAATCATTTCAATCACTAACAAGCATACCAATCACCAACAAGCATTTCAATCACTAACAAGCATACCAATCACTAACAATCCTTTTAACACTCCTCCCCAACACTTCTATTCTTTGCAATCACTATAAATAATTTCAAGTTTCCAGCCCTCTTCCATCACCCTATCATGAGACACACCAGTATTGTACCCACATCTCTGTTGGCCTGTATGCAGCACTCTGCGAGTCTGAGCCAGAGCCGAGGGTTGACCTGATACACCTGTACAGCCTCAACCAGACAGTCAAAGGCAGCTTGAGGCTGGCCGCAGTGCAGCAGCTGTATCCCCATGTTGTACAGGAGCTCGTAGTGGCGGCTCATCCCTCGCTTGTCTAGCGGCTTGTCTGAAAGTTGGAGGTAACTCTGTAACTTTACAACTGAGGAGAATGGGCACCATTAAATCCAAATACCTGAGGGGATTTGAAAAACACAAACAAAAACATTATATTGAATGTTATTCATCCAAATAAAATATCATAAGGGAAAAGTAATTTTTTAAAAGCATAAGAGACAAATCATGTTGTCAATGTATAACATGGCACAACAAGAAAACAATTACAAGTATTATTGTTAACTGCAGTGTTTGAGAGGTTAACAAATTTCAGTTTCTTGGTAAGTGTAATGAGATAACCAGAATAAAAAACTTTTGTCCTTGCTTGGGAATGAGTTCTCTGCCTGTGGTCTGGACACATCAACTGTATGTTGTCAAATCGAATTAAGAAATTAGCCGAGAAGCTGATTTACATGATAGTAATCAATTTGAGGTTGATGTTAACTCTTTATTCTTTACCATATCAAATCTGGTTTGAGGAATGTCAATTGGCTAAGCAGCTTCGAAATGAAGAAAAAACCTATCAATTTGAGGTTAACTTGCTTTTTGTTTGAGTTAAAAAAATATGTTTCCCATAGGAGAAGATTTAAACTTACTAGGACCCCCTGCTGCCGCCTCCTTCAGAGCGTTTTCGTTTTCCTGAACAGCCCTGCGGAAGTAGAAGGCCCCCAGGTGGTGTTTGCGCAGGTGGAAATGGATACAGCCCATGTTGTTAAAGTACATCATCGGGAGGCACTCGGATGAGTTGGTGAACACCTGCGCTTGTGGATCCGTCCCCAACATCTTCATTGCTTTTCTCAGGTTTCCTCGCAGGTACTCAAAATTACTCTTCAGGTAGACAACTGAGGTGTTCTGGGAAATACAGTCAATTATATCACTATGGTAGAGTTGTCTTGAGACTTGTCTTTGAAAAACAACATATCACTTCTAAAACCGTGACATCCCTTGCAAAATGGAGATACTGAGCTTATCCTAATTTCAACACGTTGCGTAGTCCTGCTCAGTGCTGTTCCTAGGGGGTCAATTTGGCCCTTTCTGTGCAGAGGGGAGCCTTTGTGATGGTAGAGGTATCACAATCATTCAATTTTTAAGGGAAACCAAGTTCAAAGGGTGGGCAAAATTCCCCAGGACCCCCTCTAAGAACAACACATCCTGCTAGCTAATTATACAACTTTTGCAACCTGGCATCATCTTTGATTAACCAGTGGTCAGCTAATTTAAACACAACAATATGGATCAAAATTAACATTGAATAGGCCACTACATTAATCTAATGAGTGTGACCAATGGAAAAATTTTCAGAAGCTGTGGAGTGTTAAAAAAAATCACAACCTTGAGACCAGTGGTCAATTTGTTTATTTTAAGAGCTAAAATGCAGTTTCTGGAAATACCACTGATTACTTTATACTGGAGATAATTCATTTACAACACTGTCTTAATGACAGAGTACAATGGTAAACCATTAAAGAGAGCCAAACCAAAATCAAAGACGCAATAATTCAACTAAAAAGTCTGTTGTGGATTATAATTGTTTCCTTGTATGTAGCTACATATATTGCTTGTTACCTCAGAAATTGGATTAAGATAACATTGTTACTTTATGAAAGACACTGAAGAACATTGATAATAACATAATTTATCATCCAAAACTGTGTTCCACGGGAGATATCGCTTGTGGAAGATCAAGCGATATCTCCTAGGAGATATCTTTTGACAGTAGATTTTGAACAATGCCCCTCTGACGTCAAGTATATGACATCACAGTTGTTTTATACATCAAGTAATGACATCACAATGCTATGACGTCATAAACACTACGACGTCACAATGCCATGACATCACCGCACTTGGAGTCTTAGGGCAGCACAGTGTTCAGTAATGTTCATTTGACATTCTAATGTAATGAAAAATTATTTTGGATGATAAATAAAATCTCACCCTCGTGTCTTCTGATATCAAATACATCAACACTCCTTGATAAAAGTAAAAATATCTTCGGCAAGCCTAGGATATTTGTAACTTTCATCAACTCGTGTTGATATAATTGATATCAGAAGACACTTGGGTGAGATTCTCTATCTATTATGATTAAAGATCCAGATAATTACCATTCCTTGAGCACTGAGAACTGACTTGAGTTCACGTTTACATAGCTTCATCGACTTCAACATTATCAGGCAGCGGATCTTGTACTGTGAAATAAACCTCAACATTAAAAATCCATATTTTCAAAGAACAATAAATATCAAAAGATAAAAATCCAGTACACTGCAAATTCTCATGCCAACATTAAAGGAAAAATAAAAACAATTTCAATGTTCTAACAAAGAGGCAATATATCCTCTTGCACATTGCCTGACAGGAAATACTTATTTTGAAAGATAATTAATGATGGGATAATGACCAAAATTTTGACCGACCAAGCTTATTCTTGATCTCCACATCTCTGCAGTTTGCTCAGTCATCTCCTTGTTTTCCTTTTCCCCCTTGTCTGGGGTGTTTCCCGTAGAGTGTTTCCCGTTGAAGTAGGTTTTCTCCATGTAGTTCAACATGCCCATTGCTTTCTCTGGCTAGAGGAGAAAAAAATGTCAACATCAGTAAACATTGTAAAGTTAAAAATACTAGCATACATTTAGATAGCGAACAAATCAATGAAACATTGCATCATATGCAACATACCAGCAATATATATATATATATATATACATATGTCACATTATCTGTAAGAGGTACTAATGCTTGTAAGTTTTCGGGTCGATGTCCTTATAGGATTTGAAATCACATTATGAGAGTCAATCAACACAACCAGCATTGACTATCAATAGCTAACCAACTTGCCCACCAGACCTTGACAAGGAAATGAAAGATTCCCAGTGGGTAAGTTAGAAGGCTGTTCGTACACACAGTGCTGGCGCAGTAACCTGACTATGGAGTTTAAAACTTCATCGTGTTTAAAAGAGCAACATATATGATAAAACAAATAGGAAATTTCTGTCCTGTGAAAAGCAAGACAATAGCAAAATTGTCTTTACAAACAAGATGAAATAATCAGGGATTGGATAATAACAGATAAATGACATAGTAGCAAATTTCCTTATCTCAGAAATTTAATTTGAATTAGCAAAAAAACGGAAAAACCATGTTTGAAGAAAAATATTTGAGGATTCTAACATTAAAATCATTCAAATTACCCTGAAAACTTTTAAAGGGACAGTAGCATTTTTTTTCAAAATTTTATCTCTTCAAATTTCTCCCAATAAATATATGTTTATACCAAATGCATTATCTTAAGAGCGTTAAACGCCTAAAAAACCAACCCGACTATACAAAGTCTTTGAAGAACACAGGAAATATCAATAAAAAAAACTACTCACAGCCATTTTAGTATGAACACCTTTTAATCAGTTAAGGTAAGGAAATAGATTTCGTAGATTATCTGAACATGTTATTTGTTTGATAAAAAACAAATGGGTTGCTAGTGAATGATAACATTTATTCTTGTTAAAGAGAGATCACTTTGTTTACTGAATACGATGTGCTTAAAACCCTTTAATATCCGAAGAAATAAGAAATTGATATTTAATTTTTCGTGTCTTACCTGATAAGTGCACAGGTACAATTCCACTAACAAACTCAAAACCTTTCGTGCTAGACCCTCATCTGAAAAAACACAATTTTTATCATAAGATGACATTAACTCAATCAACATAACCAAGTAAAAAATAGCTGTGACGACCTGTCATCTGATCTAGGGAGTTACTGCATGAAGTCATGTTCAATTGAACATTGACAAGCTTTGAACCGACCAATAAAATGAGTGAACATAAGTTTTTAACCAAACGAAAGCTGGATTCTTTTGCGTCTTGGCTACCTTCACATGCTCATGTTAGGCTATTGTTTGCCTAAAGTTTCCCTTTTGGTGATTGTCTGTACTTGTTTCTTTGTTTTCTCCTGAACAATGAATAAATACACAGCAGACACAGTCATTCAACAATATCTACATAGAGCTAATACTACAATAATAATTTCGAGGTAAATAATCATGAAACATTTTGTTAATGATATGCACAGGAACAGTTAAACAATTGCATTGCTCACTTGGAACAGTTACTGAACTGGTTAGGATGATAAACAAATATCAAAATCACTATCGCAAATAAGAAGCACAGCTCACCTAGGGGTTCAATACACTGGAAGAGTTTGTCGAGGAGAGATAAAGCGGCTCGGTATTGGCGCAGGTGATACAGTAGCACTGATTGGTTGTAGTAGATGTAGGCATGATCCATATCTTCCAGGTTATCAAATGCTTCAGGGTTAATCGGGAACTGTAAGAAATATGTATCTCTGATAATAAATGTGTCTCTCTCCAAACTATATTGTGTGAAATGAAATTTTCAGGATGCTCTTGTGCACTTTCAGTATATAAACAAAGGGATCAGGAACATTTTCTAACGGTTTCCCACTTGTAATCTGTCAACAGATATCCATATCACTAGAAACTATTTGCCACACACAGTGTTATATTCTGGAAACACAAATTTGGGTTCAGATTTGGAATCAGCTAGTTTTCGGAAATTGAGTCATCATTCACCTCCACAATAAGTGCATTTTGTACATTGAAATGACGAATGTTAAATATGATATTAAACCTTCCGTTTTCATGAGAATTATGAATTTTGACATGCATTGGAAAACCAGAAATTCTTTTGCTCATTCCATTTCAACCATTTCTTTCAGGGAGATACATTTAGATGGTTTAAACTTTTAATTTCACAAATAAAAATACTAACACTATTCAATTTCTTTCTAAGTTCATCAACATTTCGACATCCACTGTTGAAAAAATCTGCTACAGCTTTGTTGTGAGCAACCTTGACGTCAGATGACCGTTGAGATACCAGTTTGTTCAAAGCTGACATGCACTGAGCATAATGTTTATTTTCAAATTCTTTAAATGCTGTGCTTCCTAGTTCTCTTTGCTGTTCTGTAACACTGGGCAATGACGGTGTGCTGTCTGGCACCTCAACATGATCGTCACCCTTTATGTCTGCCATCCTTCGTATCAATTACTGACAACCTGAAAAAGGCTCATAAAATGTTAACATAATGATTCTTTTAAACATTATGTTTCATAATTTGCTTTCTTATCTATTTGTAGAAAAAAAATTAATTTTCAATTTGATCATCATTGATACACATTTTGTTGTGTTAGAATTGTTTTTTAACAGGCGACCTCAATATGATTGATAGTGCTTTTGACCGTAACAATTTGCAATAAAAGAGACTCCAGTCACTGCGCAAATATTGTGTGAAACATCACTTACAGGTTATTTTCAGAAATATAAATATGCAGACGACTTTTGGCTGGTTGTTGGAATAAACTGAGAGAAGTGAGTTATAAATGATCTTAACAGTGGTGAGGTGAGGTGATATGGGGTTTAACGACGCTTTCAAGAGTATTTCACTTATATCGCGGCTGCAAGTATTATTGCAGGGAGAAAGCCGGCAACACCATTTTGGCTATGCATTGCGGTGAAACCTGCGAGTATCGGCTGGAACTAGCGAACCATGGGTGGTACTGCACTGAAATTCAGTGTAGAATTGCACCCAAACCTGACTGCGTGTAGAACAGTTCTCTACTGCAGACAAAGTTGCCGAGCCCCTGGCGGGATTCGAACCACGGATCTTTTGATCCGAAGCCGAACGCGCTAACCACTGCATTATCCCGCCCCCCTTAACAGTGGTAGGGGTCCTACTTTTTTCGAAGAAAAGGCTACCTTAGTAACAAGTTTATTGGACTACACATATAATCAGACATTACAGTGAATTTTTTTTCCCGTCAGGCCATTGACAGTTGTTGTCATTAATTGCATAAGTAAAGAGTGAATTCGGGTCGCGGTATTTCGCGGTATTTCAGCATTTCCAAAATATTCGGGTGCTGTGATAATAGAGAGTCCGAGAATACCCCTCAATTTCTCTTAGGCCAACCATCTACTACTATCATAGCCGTTAAAGGGGGTCAACAACTTTAATTTTTAACTTCCAGTGTTTTATTAGCGAGGCCCCGCGAGAGTCGTAAAACTCAATCAGCGCGCTCTCTACTCAGCGGTGTTTTTTCTGCGCTGCATCCTACACGCGCGGTTTCCTTACCCGCGCGAATTACCCAACCGGATACGCGTTTGAGAATGTCGTTTTAAACAAATCGTTCTACAACTGAACTGCCATATGAGATATGAGATATGAGAAAAAATATATAAATCTTTGTAAAGTGAAATCTTTTTTAGTTTTTATTTCCCTCACCTTTTACAAAATTAGATAAACAATTCTGGTGCTCTGGTATTATGCAGTTGTTTACATTTAACTTGTAAGCTTGGACACTACAAACTTCACAATATTTCTGTCGATATTTTTAAAAGTTAGGTTTTGACTTGTGTGGATATTTTTTGAATTTTCGTCACTATTACTCAATTCCTAACTATTTGAAATTTCTTATCTATGGCAGATAGGGGTTTGAGGGTTGTTTTTTTAATATTTGGCAGTAAATTGAACCTGGATTAAACAACTGTAAAATCAATGCACTTTTAATATTGATACAATTCACATATAGTTATCCAACTTTTTAAGAGCATAATTGAACACCAAGTTGACATTTAACAAAGACACAATCATTTTTCAGAAATTTAAGACACGTTTGCCATAATTTTAAAATATCACTGATAGTTATAAAAAGGGAATACATGAAGGATATACTGGTCACTAGTTATAAAGTTTAACTAAAAGGGTTACCTTGATGATAGGGTGTTTTAAACTGTTTTTTTGGGGTCCGGTTTAGTATGTCTCGTATTTGAGTTGACTATTCATCAGTAAAATTTTAAGGTATAATCTCATGATGATACAATCGAAAATTGATTTAATATTTTCATTATTTCAAAGTCATCGACAAGGTGTTCACCTCGTACATCATGCGTCCCGATAGTTCCGATATGGGATTTCTAATTACGAATGGATAAGAATAAGAATGACTTGAAAAATGATGTATACAAACCTGGCAGTAATTGTTAACGTACATGTATTTACCAGTCTTACAGAGAAAAGGGCACCAACAATCTGCGCCATAATTAATGATAGATTCACTTTAGTAAATGACAATAAAAATTATCTCGTCCTAATCCCGGATTGACAAATAGTTACTTTGTTTTGATTTTTTTCGCCAATTATTCACAGTAGATGAACACATGCTTTTGACATTAAAAAAGATAGTGAAAAATATAAAATATAGTTGGATTAATCTTGAACATAAGCAAAACCGCATAATCTACATTTTGTTATAGATATATCTTATTCCACGTAGTCTCTCAGACATTATACAATGCATGAACGGTAAAGCTGAAATCAACAATGATGTTATCTAATTTATCAGCCCACCAGTCAGGCATAAAGCAATAAAGCACAGCTGTCCTCGGAACAGGAAATGATAATAAGGATATTATGTAAGAGATCGATCACATACGTTGTTTATAACACTTCAAGGAAGTTATATAGCAGTGTTTCCGCTGGCATTTTTGACAGCCGGTCATCATGTCCGACGGCTTTGAAAAATACCGGACATTTACATTTTTTACCGGTCAGATAAATGTAGCTAATAAATGTTTCATTTGCTGATTTTTTGCTAGTAATAATATTACCTGCGTCATCTTCTGATTTTCTCTTTCGTTCGTTTAATTTTGCCACCAAAGTAGGAAGAAAGATTCGTCTGCTTTTTCATTGTCGAAAAAACGTGTTTACATTTATAAATGATCGGAATAAGTCGATAATTTCCGTATACATTTCACGCATACATTGAAACTGAGGTCAATAAATTCAGCTGCAGTTATTCGAATGATTATGTCATGCGCACTTCGTTGTGTTCTTTTTCAAGCTACAGAAGCGAGTGGGATTTCCAGACAAATATGATCGGGGTATCGCATCACTAGATGTTACGAGTGTTTTTTTCAAATAAAGGTTTATGAAATGAGTTTGACAGCTTGTTATTTAATCGGACATCATGTCCGACAGGTTTTTTAAATACCGGACAATCATATTTTTTATCGGACTATGACCGGTATTTACCGGACAACGGAAACACTGATATATAGTACTTGGAAAGTCTGGTCTAAACAGTCACTGTAATCTCGCTCTACTCCCATGTTTTCAGTTGACGAGCTGGAATAAACATTGTCAATTTACTTCCTCTCTAATTCTGTTTTATTTGTTTATGATTGTATGTGGGCGTAAGGCAGCTTACTGAAATTAAAGAATTGATATATTTCGAAATAATTGCATTTTCATCACTTAAATGCCAAAATCATGATATTTACTTATTTTCAATAATCATCGACAAAAGGCCAACGGCTGTACGGCAAGGACATGCTCCCCCTATAGTCGACCGATTGCAGGTGTTCTCACAGCGACATGTGATAGTAGAGAAGCTATAGCCATTTTCCATTTTGGACTGCAGGCATCGTGTTGTTGGGTTGAAGTTGAACGTCTGCTTCCACCATTGTGTTATGTCGCCGACGTGGGGCCTATGCCTTAGTTATTTGCAATGAATGGGGGAATAAGATTTAGAATATGTCATAGACACCCAAATTAAGTTAATAAAAGTTCTAAAGTGGTAAAAAAAATAAAATCAATTTGGAATTTGGAATTCAGGCATCGTGTCAGGAAAGAAAATGAATAAGCCAATCAACGATTGTATGTAATAAAGGGGATTCCCCTGTCACAATGACCGCTTGGCCGGCGCCCAGTCCGTGTCACGTGACCTCTTTCCCGGCTATGGCAATTACGTAACTGCTGGTCAATTAGGTCTGAAAGGCTAGGGTTGTTGTTCCCCTTTAAGTTTCAGGGCCGTTTAGTGGCTACAACTATCAGTAAGTAGGTATGTCAGGGTTTGAGGAATTATATACAACTCATTGTGCAGAATTATTGGTTCTTTTGATATGTGCAAACATGATTTTTTATTTTGCAAATATGCTGCTTTTACATGTGTCACACCTGTCTTAGGAAAAAAATTATTCATCTGTGCCAAAATTTATGTATGTCAGGGTGTAAGCAATTGAATAGAAGGGTATCAACATTGAATGACACAATTTGTGCATTGTTATTCGGTCTTCAAATATGTACACACACGATTTGTCCCATTTGGTACAAAAGTTAAACTAAAGGGGAACAAAAAAAACATGCATGGGATCTGCATCATAACTGACTGTCCTTTGTTGAATTTTGTCATCCAAACAAAAAGAGCTTTTTTGATGACAGTAAATTTGAAATTGATGTTATGCAAAGTGAAAAAAATATCTGCCATGAATCATTGGTACTGATACCTTTTTTAAATTACTGCAAGTTTAGTTTGTGTGAGTCCATCCTTTCGGAAGCGTTCTTCGCGTGGTTCAAGGGAGGTCACTCTTGATGAAGATTTCAAAACAAAAGTTAGAGCTTTGAAACATAACGAAAATAGAATCTAAAACTGTAAAATATATCCTACTACATTTTGTCGCTTCTATTAGTAATAAATTATGCTAGTACACATTCGTATAATGATAAAAAAAATATGATCTCTTAAAAATACTAACGAATATATTTGATACATGATGACAAATTCGTTTTTACAATACATCTTTTCCCTTAATGGTTGACTTCCGGTTAGCGTGAAACAAGCGGTGAACGTTGTTGATGTCCACAAGTCGTTTTTATTGTATATAAAGTCACTCTTCCAATTTCCCCCGGGATATTTCAGCGGGTACACACTTAAACATGTCGTCTCCAGAAGTAGAACGTTTTGAGATAACTGACAGGGATTTGGACGATGCATACAACCCTAAAATGTTTCGACAATCTAAGAACCAAGCCATCTATGGAATCTGGGCTGATAAAGAAGATTCTGACGATGGGGAGGTTCGACCAAGTTTTGGGGGTGGTAGGAAGAAAAAAGACTATACTGCTCCAGTGAGTTTCATTAGTGGAGGATTTAAGAAAGAATTAAAGAAAGATGATATGACAGGGACGGAATCAAAAGCAGCACCAGTTGTCCAAGAAAAGGTTTTCAGTCAAGGTAATAAAATCAAGAAAGGGGCGATGGGCGCAACGCCACATTACATGAAAGGCCATCATGAGACAAGAGAGTTTGGTAACTGGGAAAAACACACTAGAGGAATTGGCCAAAAGCTGTTGCAGAAAATGGGTTACAAACCTGGTGAAGGTTTAGGAACTTCTGGCCAGGGTATCACGACTCCAGTTGAGGCTGTGAAACGTAGAGGTAAAGGAACTATTGGATTCCATGGGTCAGAGCGGTCAGCTCGATCTTTAGTAGACTTCCCAGTTCAAGATCCTGATGAGGAAGAAGAGAAAAAGTTCCAGAAAGATTTGCAACAGTGGAAGCGATCTGAGCAAAAAGTTCAAAAGCCAAAGTATGTTTATAAAACTGCTCAACAAGTTATAAGTTCTGGTCCAGTTCGTAAAAAGAAGACTGTTGATGTGAAATCAAGCAAGGTCAAGGTTATTGATATGACAGGAAAAGAACAACGTGTCTTGACGGGATATCACTCAATTTCAAATCGACATGATAAACCTGATGAAGAGGAGCCAATTATCGTGGATGGACGACAAAATCAAGTATTTGATATGCCTGAACTCTTGCATAATTTAAATTTGCTAGTCGATATGTCAGAAGAGGATATTATCCTCAATGATCGGAAATTGAAACATGAGAAAGACTCCATAGTCAACATGGAACATGAAAAGAAAAGGCTTGATGCTATTTGTACTGAGGAAGAAAAACATCTCAACAAATTGGCCAAATTACTTGACATGATTGAAAATTGTGAGAAAAGGACTCAAATCACGTGTGAAAATCCACTGACCTTAGATGAATGTGTGGATATCTTTAAAGTAATGCAGAAAGATTTCTATGAAGAGTATAAGATGTATGATATGGATTCACTTGCCATTGCATTAGTTTTTCCACTCATGAAGGCTTTCTTTGCTCCTTGGGAGCCCTTGAACGAGCCAGGTAAGAAAAGCAAAATAATCTCATAAATTCAACTAAGACAATGTTTTCACTAAATGCTGGCATTTGCATATTTTCTTTATTACTTCATAAATAGTGGGTTACTTGAATAGTTTAAAAATCTTATATAGTCATGATAGTGAATATATCTTTGATTAAATGCTTATGGCTGAAATATTGCATACAATAACTCACTTACTCACAGAATATTATTATCACATATACAGGATAGCCAGTGATCAGTCACTGAGTGTACCCTTTATAGAAAAATTATCATTTCTAGTTTACTTGCTACTCAGAATTGTATGGCATTAACGCCACAGCTTTTATGTCTTTCGAAAAATGGATTTATTTGAAGCAATTTTATCTTTCATTAATGCATGCAAAATGTATCAGTCATTGGCAAAAGAAAAGAAATTTTAATTCCAAAATCCTTTCCTGACTGCAATGTAAAATCTGATTTTTGTCATTTTGCAGGCTATGGGGTCAACACAGTCAAGGAATGGCGAGTGTTGTTGGAAGAACCAACCGGACAACATCATGATATCAACGACATGGACACATACCAGCGACTTCTCTGGGACACATGGTTGCCGCCTGTCCGCAGTGGAATCCTCCGATGGAATGTCCGAGATTGCGACCCCCTCATCTGTCTCCTAGAAACCTGGCAACCAGCCTTACCTCGATGGATCATGGAAAATATCCTGGATCAGCTTGTCTTACCAAAGTTACTCCAAGAAATAGAAACTTGGAACCCTCTGACCGACACCATGCCTGTTCATGCTTGGATCCATCCCTGGTTGCCCTTGATGAAAGATAAGCTTGAACCATTGTATGCACCAATCAGACACAAGCTTGCAAATGCTCTTGTTAGCTGGCATCCGTCAGATATCTCGGCAAAAATCATCCTTCAGCATTGGGTAGGAGTGTTTAAACCAGGTCACATGGATGCATTCTTAGTGAAGAACATTCTGCCCAAGCTGACTCAGGCAGTTGGGGAGATGATCATCAACCCGCATCAGCAGATCCTTGATCCCTGGAGATGGTTCATGTCTTGGCATGGAATCATTTCAACTCAGCATCTCATCGTTGTCCTTGACAAAGCCTTCTTTCCAAGATGGCTACAGGTCCTCTGTGGCTGGCTGAGCAACATGCCAAACTTCGATGAAATAACCAAGTGGTACATGGGCTGGAAGTCTCAGTTTCCAGAGGACATGAGAAACCACCCAGTTATCAAGGAAAACTTCAACAAAGCCCTTGAGATCATGAATAATGCAGTGTCAGGACACTTCCAGCCTGGTGTGCGTGAAAACATGGCATACTTCACTCACACTGAACGGAGACAAATGGACGTTCAGCCTCCTGTTCAGCCTGCTCAGCAGCAGACGCCCCTGCAGACGGAAACAATGCATGCAGCCAGGGCTGTCAACCCTTCAGTTCCGACCAGCTTTAAGGATCTCATTGAAAGAAAAGCCAACGAGAACAATATTTTGTTCATGCCGGTCCCAGGAAAATCTCGTGAAGGTCACCAAGTCCATAGATTCGGGAACCTCCAGATCTACCTTGATCGTAATGTCGTGTTCATGTATACAGGCAGCACACAGAGCTGGGTTCCAGTCTCCCTTCAACATCTTATTGATAATGCTGTTAGGTAAAGGAACTCTATTAGTTTGAAAGAGTCAATGAAAGTGCTCCTAAAATCTTGGAATTAACTCTTTACCTTCAGGTGCCAAATATTCCAGGATTATCTATGGTGGCTAACTCTGGGTTATTGACTTTATTAATGAGTAGTTATTCCTGTAAATTGGTCTCAGAATGTTTAGCTCTATGCTATTAAGCAGTGTTGATAATGTCTATGGAAGTCAATAGGGCATACGAATGTGCTTCTTGTCTCTTAATGAAAATGTACAATAAAACATTCAACTGTACCAATATGATCTCAGGCAACAAAGGATTATATTGTGGACAACAAACGGATAAAACTGATACACAGCTGAAGGATACTGGAGTTTTACTCTTATGAATGGAGCTTAGATTTATTTGACATCAATTCAAGGACTTGACAACACGCAAATTCAGTACTGAAACATTCTTTTTGGAAATAGATGTATTATAAAGTAACCTTCCTTTATAGAAATATGACGTATTTGAAAAGTAACTGCACTTTTTCTAGCCATTTGGACCATTTCAAGCTTTAAAATAGGTGAAAGTTTTGGAGAGCTGTCATTACAGTATATGTTAAGTGACATGATTCTTGAAATGGGCATTGACTATTCTCAGAATATGAAACGTTGATATACTCTTCAAATTGAAAGAGTTTATAAAAATACATTCTTGAAGACATTTTTTATATGGAAGATATTTGTTATTCTTGACTAAGACTTGCAGTTGAATACATGAGATGATGCTTCATCAATATTATGAATTGTTGGTTAGAATACTTGAATATAATCTCCAAAGACCTAAGAATATATGTAAGTTGTTATCAATATGTATGTTACACTGTTCATCAATGTAAAACAGTTGTTGGATTTAGTTGTTAATCAATATGTAAGAAAGTCTTTGTGACAGTTTTCAATATTTTGCAAGCCTTGCTCGTGTGGTAGTGTGATTTCAGAACAGAAAAGTGTCTTGAGAGAATAAAAATTGTTACTATGTTCAAGTTATTTTTCTTATTTATTATCCAAATTGTATTTTCCTTGGAATAAGATGTCTTGTTTGTCGTCAAGAAAGGAACATAAAAAGCAGATGGCTAAACTGTTGACCTAGTTTAAACTTGAATGATGATTGATCAATATTTCAAATATGGCTAAATAAAAGTCAGAAGCTAAAAAACAAAAAGGCACTACTATAAATGATGATTTCTCCATATTTCATTTTTTTAATGGCAGTTTTATTTTCAAATTTTTGTCCTTTAACAAAATGCTAAGATGTCTTCAAATAGAGCCATTGGCTCTGTCAGTCATCTTTCTTTTATGATTTGATACATAAGGTCCATTTTACATGATGATTGTTCTTCATACCAAGTTTCATTAAAATAGGCCTAATGGTTTTGAGTTTAAGGAGAGAAGAGAAAGGTTATTTAGATATTCCCAAACTTCCCATTCTCAATAATCTAGGGAAGATGCAATCTAGTTTAAACTAGATGTAATGATCCGTCATTAGATTTGGGAAAACTTTCCAACTATCCCCACTTTACCCTGGAACAAAGGAAGGCTCATTGAAATAATTCCTCCCTTTGATGTCCTCTTTATCCAATGAGTTGTTTACACTGGTATGTCCAGTGTACAAATCAAATGGCTATGAGCATGACACATAACTTCCTCGATAAACAGTAAAAGCGTCAGGAACTATGGACCGACTTGTGCATGTTAGTGTTTAAGCGATGAAAAGTCGACCTGTTCAAAAAAAATATTGAAACAAATTCTGTATCATATTTAATGTCATGGGTCTCTTGGCCCTGTAGTCTAGGTTGCTCACAGTTTCAGGGACTGTTAAGTGGCTAGGGGTTTCTTGACTAAGCCCCTGCTTGTTAAATATTTTCTTATATTTTAAATAGATTTCAGAAGCTTGTTAATTTCATGCATGGCTATCCTGTATAAATGATCAAAACTGGATATCTGTGCAATAGAAAACAGCTGGAGAGAAAAGATGTAAAACCCTGAAAAGGCACATCTAGATGTTATGGAGAGGCAGAATACCTGATTTGGTGATGATTGGTCAAATAGTTTTAGACTTGTGCTACGGAAACAATATTTGAACGATCATGCCGACAGAAACTCAACCAAAAACAATGTCTCCTGACCTTTCAGGAAGAGACATGATTAGTGACTGATTGCATGGCAGAGGATAGTCAATGTCGAACTCTATTTCAATCAAACGATTAAGCTATAACCTGATTGGTTCCTGTGAGAAGGTAGGGCAAGCAAAGGGAGGTAAGAATTATCGGATTGAGCCATCCTTGTTTCCAGGGTAAAGTGGAGAACTATGGAACATTTACCCTGGACTATTGAGGATGCAAACTTTGTTGTGGTGATTATAAAAACAAAACACAGTATTAACAGTTGTGAGATATGTTTAATACAGTAAATATAACAACAATGCACCAAAGGTATACACTCTAGGAAACTAAAAACCATTAAATATGACAAGGGAGTGCATTATACCAAATAAAAGTTTTTAAGATTAGCATCAAGGTGCCGGGAATATATAAAACTGGATTCAGTTGGTCTGCCACAGACGACATCCACTGTAGCAACAGACAACAGCAAAAAAGAACAACATTACCCTTAAACAACTTGAGCCACACGCACAAAGCGGTCTTAGTGCTAAGCTTTGCACATGACAGTTTCAGAACTTGAGTTGTCACTGCATAAATGATTATCTAATTGACATACAAGTGACTAGGTACATTTATTGCGAGCAGAAAGCCTGAATCACAACAATAGTTTTGAAATGTGATGGAACCTGCAAGCATAATTTAGACTTAGAAAATCATTTTCCTATTTTGAAAAAATGAGATTTTAACAGTGAAAATTGTCCCAAACATACAAAACAACATGAATTAATTTTAACCTTTTCAGGTCTCGTCAAAACTATTACTGACTCTTCAAATAACAAACTAAATTCTCACATGTAACTTAGAAATGGTATTTCATACATCCAGTCTCTGTATAAGAGTGCTTTGTGCATATGGCTTGGTGATTTCAGATCATGCTTCAGTGAACAAATAATTGACAACTTGTCAAAGAATTGGTTTAGTCCAAGATCTTTTGCCCTATTCTGATCAAATCAAAATTTATTTTCATAAATGATTCAAAGGAATGTCATGGGAATTTTGTGAGGGTTCATTTATAACATGAATGAACTTTTTCCTATCATACTATTAACAGTTCTCACTTCTCTAATTTCTTATTCTAAAAAAAGGAAATTTTGGAACTTAAAATGTACAGATAACAAAATGAAAAAATTGAACAATACTAAGATTCCTTATAGATACCAAACGTTTCTTGGTCATACGATCTATGAAACAAAGGTGGTTTTGTACTAAACCTGGTTTAAAGAAAGGGACTGTTGGTCCATGTATGCAAACATTCTTCAACCCTGAGTCAATATTCCATACAAAAAAGACAATATTGTGCTTATTGCTTCCAATGAATTCCGCAAATTTGATCAATGCAAATTCTCTAATACACACTATGTTCTTAACTCGAAATAATAATGCTCATAAAAATACATTTGGTTTAAATAAATGTTAAATAAAAGTTCATCAATTGTATTCATTGAGTCATCAACTTAAAACTAGAGAATCTAGGAGTCTTGTCTTAGCAACAATTTCTCCCACGAGACAAACAATAAGTCTATCTCTATCGTCTCATTTTTGCAAGGCAAATTGTAATAAATGCAGGAAAAATAGTTCATCACTCACAGAAATCTTTCACCTGACGTTTGCAACAATTTTCAGAACTCTGCAGGCATTCTGGCCCTCAATAATGAAGTTCAAACTACCCTACCATACCCTAATATTATGTCTTTTGCGAGCGTTAGTCCTTACCACGTCATTTCGCTAAGGCTGTGACGAAGAACACATAAAATTTCCCAGCTGAATATCCAATGAAAATAGCAAATATCTTAGGCTTTTTCAAATACAGAAATAACAAAAAGGTGGTAAACTCAATGAAGAATGCATCTGTCATAAGTATCGGCGCGGCGATTACTAGATTTCCGGTGTTTTGTACTCGCGATGGGATTGCACTCATTGGTCTGAAACGGCATACGCCAATAAGCTGCTTCATCCAAAACTGTAAAACAGGCATAAAAATGAAAATCTTTGCAAATGCGACAGGAAATATTTGTGTTAGTGGTCAGATTTTGTTCGTGAAGAATAATTAGTTCAGTTTAGTTGCCTTATAAAAATGAGACTATGACTTTAAGTTCAGCTGCTGTTGATAAAATGCAGGCTAAATTAGCTAGCTATAGAGGAAAAGACAAGTTTTGCCTGTTTTTGTATTCAGAAGTGTCAAATGATTTTTAGAGGTAAAACAGATACAATATTTAAGCCTTGGAATTATGTTTCAAGCCGAAAAACACTAAATTGGATTAGGTTTCTTGTAAAAAGATCATTCTTACATACTAATTCTCCAAATCAGATCATTTCTCTGCAACATAGTTTCATAAGGTTAAGAAAGATGATTTCAATATTTTCATATTATGTTTATCATATTTAACGGGATTTTAATATTCTCTATATTCTTATGTTGAAATTCTACTCAAATGACGACTTTATGAATATTTTCATATTATAAGGTAAACTACATCAAAAACTTAAAAAATAAATGTAAATATAAATATTCTAATAATTTCTATTAATAATTTTTTTAAATGTACATTGATTGTATATACTGCATGTAAATAGCATGCTATCACTAAGATAATATTCTATGAAATATCGTAATTGACATAATTACCCTTAGTGTTATTCAAACAGATATTCTATGAAGACAGCAAATAGAAGACCCCTTCCCTCAACAAATTTCTTTTTACTTACTTCAAGTGGAAGAGTCCATTATCAAAAATAGGTTGGAGGTACCCGATACACAAACCACTCAAGCATGGATTTGTTTTGATAGCATCGAGGCAAACTGGGCTGTAGGAAAATTGGGAACATACCTCCTTTGTGGCCTAAATTAGGAATGATTCTCCGACATTATGAGTGTTTGCTGTAATATAGCTTTTTTCATTTTGACAGACATGTATAGATATGTTAACCTTTTTTGCAGTATAAAAGTATGGGCTAGAGTTGTGACGATAATTATATCGTAATGTCTAGAATCATGATAATCTGTCATTATACAAATCATACTATACTTTCTGTATCAAGATACATACTGTTGATTTTAAAATTGTTTATTTTGCCTATATCTACAAAAAAAAAAATTGTCAGAAGTCTGGGGTTTTTTTTTATCAAATAACCTAGAAAATAGGGTAGCATATAGAATGTATTTGTTATGAGATAAGGTGATACATCTTGTATCACGATATTATATCTGTCTCATCATAACTCTAGGATAGACACTGACAGA
The DNA here is from genome assembly GCA_921293015.1 of Phorcus lineatus. Taxonomy (NCBI): domain Eukaryota; kingdom Metazoa; phylum Mollusca; class Gastropoda; order Trochida; family Trochidae; genus Phorcus; species Phorcus lineatus. Next base: position 11,450,042 of record OV121090.1, read on the forward strand.
CACTGATAGATTTTCATTCATAAATACTATAGATTAACAGGAGGGGCCCTCTACTTGCAACATATTGTAACTTGCGAATGAGTGGGTATGTCAATTACGGTATTTTTTTCAACACTGCCAAATTTGACTTGCCCTATAGATGTTAATGTGTTGAAAATTCATTTGTTACATTTTTACAATCTAAGTTACATTGATAGGTTGTTTCCATGACTTGAATATCAATGCCTCTTTGTGAAAATTGTTGTCAAATATCTGACTGTCATGAAGAAAGGGAAATTGAAACATTTCAGATCTTTAAAAACTGTGGAAAAATCATCTTAAGCAAAATATTGTTTACCAAAATTCAACATAGTAATCCCAATTTTCTGTTAAATTCAAAATCGGCAAATATTCGGACCAGTTTGCGATCCCTTCTGTTGTCCTATGTATCACCATAAATGAATGCCAATTATGTCAAAATATAACACAATCTCTTCTATCTATTACTCGAGAAAAGATCATGCTAAGGAAATTATTTTGGGAAACAAAGACCCTGTATCAAATTTTCTAATAAACTGAACATTTTTTACCATTTCTGGATAAAGGTCATCAAAGAAAATGATAAAGAAAATAAGGATAAAGATTATCAACCCTGCAGTCATGGCCATGAAATAAAAGGAACACAATTCAGTCATACACAGAACAAAATAAAACAATAAGAAATTTATAGATTGTTTTTCTCGTAAATTTTCGAAAAAAAAATAGAATCTCATTAAAATCAGATCATACCTCAGACATAAGATTTGTTGAATTAAGATCTTACAAACTTTGGCAAGGTTATGCCTTGAACCCCTTTATGTCGCCTTCATCGTCTATATATTTGACCAATCATAGGCCTGCATTAATAACAAGTCTTAACTGATAATTTGTAGCCTTGTCACTGAATGCAATACTCGAGCTGTTATCCGACACGAATGTGCAGTTTGTGTCTGAGGTAGATGATTTTAATGAGATTGCAAAGAATATTGCATTACAATCACAGATCAACAAAAGAAATCTCCATCAATATAGACTATAATAAAGTTTGATTGTCAAGGATAATCACAAATATAAACTAAATTGATATAATTTGATAAACAAAATAATTTTATTTTAAATAAAATGCTACTCATTTTCAAACACCTAATTCCACTATAAATGTGTTATATGGAATAAATGATTTTCATATTGGTCATCAATTACTGTTTTAGTAGCTAATTTGTAAAATCTTATAAAAATATAATGATTATTTATAATATAATTAGTAATTGATTATTAGTATGTTTACATTTTGGCTCCAATCCAATTCATATGCAAAAAGTTCCTGGTGACTTAAATATAAACATAAACATAAAATGTGATGTTTTAAACAAACATTATTTTATGTAAAAAATTTTTTTTAATTTCCTCCAAGGAAGGTGCCTTTTTTGCTGTTATATAACACAAATATGATGCCTTAAAAATAATTTAATAAACTTCAAGTCTAATGCTACAATGAATACCCCTCTGTTTCTCGTAATGTTTGGCCATACAATGACATAATCATCAGCTGATTCAGCATTCAGTAATTCTTGACCCCTAATTTTTATGCGTCAATGACGGTTTAAAAAGGCTTTTGCTTATTCAGAAGATTAAAATTTAGAAATCTATCTCAATAGTTTTTTAATTTGATAACCAGACTGGCATATTGTTTTCAATATAAATTTTGTTTTCCTTTCATTTACAATTCATTGAAATTGTTCATTGATATGGAGATTGAGAGAAAAATTATTACATAACCCCAATGAAAAGATATTTCATTAATGTCATTCTGACAATTACAACTCCGTAACTGGTTAACAACAGAAATAAAGCAAGACTACAAAAGCTTGAATTGCTTTTCTGGAATATTCTCGTTAGATAAAAGTATTATTAAGTCTGGCAAACTGTGTCTACTTCAGTGCGGTAATATTCAATTTTCTCATGACATCATGAACAGTGAAGAAAACATTGACCAGTAAAAGACAATCATGGTTGCTTAGCAAATTTGATGTTTGCACATATGATAATGATATGGCTTTCCTTTTCCCTTTTAGGATAAACATCATATTTCCAGAGTGATACTTAAACTTTTGACACTTCTAATTCATATTTCATATCAGGTCTTTATCTAAGATTTTGGGTGTATCTATAGCGCATGCTAGAGATAAAATGAACAATTTCGACTGAAACATATTCATAATTTTTCAAATCCATAACATAAACAATATTAACACTCGAACAAGTTTGACACTTATCAATCACAACATGAAAAGAGTTAACCATATCACAATATACATCTGGATATACTCAAACACAATAGTAACGCAACACTGTAGCACTGCAAGTTGCATGTTTCCTTACACTAATATTTCATAACATAAATATGCCTTGAGATAACAAATACTGGCTAATGCAAAATCTATATTTAAAATTCTTTTTTCATATTAACTATGATTGAAAATAAAGAGCATTCCCATAAACCTGAATTCATAAGATCTCCACACCTAGCCAGTGTGACTGTTTAAATTTTTTTGCAAAAATGTTCTGCATTTGCAAACTGAAAAATATTTTCAAATGAAATTGTAATTGTTTCAGGCTTCATTGACATATCCTGCTACATCAGCCTATTCATATCTGTGTAGATCCTACATGCCCTGATATCTCTCAAAGCAAATGCCTCATAGTGGTGACAGATGGTTATTTAAGGCTATTAATGGCAGACACGTTTTTCAGCCAATTAAATTTAATTATTTAAGGTGCCTGAAGCCAAATATCTCTAACACCTTTCATCCCAGAATTAACACTGTGATCAAAAAACCTTGATAAATAATTCTATGCACCAAAATATTTAGTATTTGTTTTGGCTTCAAGGAATTTAAATTTTGCTGACAAGATATCAGGATTGTTTAAAATCAGTAATCATAAAAGCAATACAAAGGTTGGAACTATCTAACTGGTTACCTGAAAGTCCCTGAACATTTCATATAGAAATCTTATTATGTCAAACCAGAAGTCAAACACTTGTATACCAAATATTATGAAAATTTACATTTTTCTCAGTAATTTCCCACAACTAATATATCATGTTATTCTTATTCATCTTTATTGTTGTATTCAAGTTATATTTTTGAAATCCATTCTTCATCATGATTCCCAGGAATATATATAATATCATTCTCTCCCAACAGAGGTAGCTCCGTCATAAATTCCTATACAACCTCTGTCTTAATTCGAAGGTTTCTGTGCACGAAAAGTAGAACGCTGATTGGATGCAATCAAAGTTAGTTGTGCAATCAGCAACGCTGTTTCAAAAGTTATCATTCAAATCGCCTCCGTTACTTCCGGATGCTTTACAAAAGCTAAACTTTATATGAATTTGCACCTTGCACTTCGAGTCGTCTTTACTGAACACATACACCTCATTTTGCGACTGCATCATTGCACAGGCCTATTTGACAACAAATATGTTATTCACGCATTCCGCAGCATTCGGTGTTTTCATTGGCTGAAATTTTGCCAGGTAGTTTAAGTTGCAATATGTCGCCGGTAGGGGAAACTGCCTGATGCCCGAGAAACCTTCGAATTAAGACAGAGGTTGTATAGGAATTTATGACGGAGCTACCTCTGTTTGGAGAGTATGATATAATATATGTAAATTTTTCTTTACGGAAATGATTGCACTTTATAAAACCTAGAACTGAAATAAAACCTTTGAAATAGTTCAATGTCTCAATGAAATAATAATGGTAAGATAAATTTAGATCCTGTCTTCTGTTTTTAGATTACTTTGCCTATCCATATCCATAAATATATCCATACCCTTGTTTGTGTATGTTGACGCAACATTGCATTTATTCATTAAAACTTTTCAACTGTGACTTAGGTTTGTTGATAATGTCATAGTTAGAAATAAATGAAATTGTCCATTTTAACTTTCCCGAAAAGGTCATTTCGAGCATGACAACTTTATAACAGTCATTAATTTTTTCAGCTCTTATGCACAAACCATTCAATACCCTCAGTCACATACATCAAGTTTTTTCTTAATACAAAGAAAATTAAATATGGTAGATTTTTCCATTGAGAAATTTCTCTACATCACTAATCAATTCAGAAATCAGAACTAATCAATCTTTGTTCTGGAGCATATTGCACAAAACAAGAACATTCAATCTAAATCTGATAAATAGTTTTGCAGATCTATGGCATGATTTTCTCTGGCATCATTAAGACTAGAAATAACACTTAGTGTAATCTTCAAGCTTTGAAACATTTGGCTCTATAGAAATGAGATTCCAGATATATCTGAAAACATGAACTGTCAAGATTTTATTAAATTGAATAATTTGAATAAGTTTTACTCATCATAATACTTAATTATTTACTTAATTAGTGAGTTTGTAAATTGAGAAAGATACTCTAAAATTATACTAAGCAAACTTACAATTTTTGCAATTTTTTGATTCAAGGATATACTTGATATAACAATATTTGGAGTTTTTCAGGATTTTGTAACTTTTTAAGAAAAGGAAATCATTCTAGCAAATTCCATTTAAAAGTATCTTAAATAAAACTCCCTGTTACAAGATACTGTTGTAAAATTATCAAAGAGCGACTAAATATTTGAAATCTTGTTAAGTAAAACATCTGAAGTTCCCAAAACAAATAGGGATTTCAACTTAGTCAAGTGAGGATGTTTCTTGATATTCCACGGATGAGTGAATCTGATTTGTGCTAATCACTGAAGAGAAAATGTGCTTCGCCTCATTGCTGTGTTAAGATACGTAGCAGGTTCCGGATCTTCAATCATCATAACAATCTTTACCCATTCCTTCAGCTTGCTAGATCTACGAATAGCATCTATCACTGTTTGGATATAAAAAGAGTCCTCGAACGTTGCTGCCAACTGGAGAGGCTCAGTGCACCAGCTTTGACGTTCCTCTTCACGGTCGAATGCATCCTTGACCCCTTCAATGAGTCGGATCATTCCTTTAAGATAAGGACCTGGTATTTCTTTTTTGGTCTGATCTGATATGCTGAACCTGTTCTCTTCCTTGATATTTCCTCGATCAAAATGAAGAAGATCCTCTTTAATTTTGTCATGTTTTTGTCCAAAGAGATCGGCTCCTCTCGCTACAAGACGTCCTTTAGTTCCTATGACGATAATCTCCTGGGTGAACTGGCCAGGCATGTGAGAGTTTATCGTTACGGTTGTACTAGCACCCATGTCCATTTCCATTTGAAACGAACAGAAATCGTCACTAGTTATTTCTCGTATACCTTTTATCTTCTCGGTTTGTTTGGTATATGTTTTGAGCATTCCATGAACTTTCACAGCTTTTTGTGAAGTGAGAAATGTGATGATGTCAATGATGTTGCTACCCATTGCATTCAATACTCCACCACCCATCAATTCATCACAGCGCCAATCAAACTTCTCTCTTGGGTAGGCTCCATAATGAACTTTGACCTCACAAATGGTAACGTCACCAACATACCCATCTTCAATCAAAGTTTTCATTTTGGATAAAACAGGAAGAAATCTCAATCCATGACACATGAGAGACATTAATCTTGGATAATACCTTGCTGCATTCACCATGTGAAGCGCCTCTCGTTCTCCAGGGCCGGAAGGCGATCCACATAGAACATGTTTCCCAATTCTCAATGCTTTTACAACAACAGGAGCTTGCAGGTGAGGTGAGCAACTTATGACAACCAAATGAACATCCTTGTGAAGTAAAACCTCGTCGACTTTGTTTGTGCTGTGAGGTATTCCTAATTCTTTGGCCAGGACATCGGCTTCTTCAACTGTGCTGCCCCAAAGCGAAACAACATTGAATCCACATGTCTTCAAAATTGGAACGACACATCGGATGACAGCTGTTGTTCCAAACACTCCTACACCTGGCAGCATCTTTCTCATCTCGTGTTAATGCAGAATGAAGTCTATAAACTATAAGTGTAGAGTTTCAAAGAGGTTAATCCATCATAGTAAAGTTGCTGATCATAGACTATGATATAATTTGACATCTGTCATAATTTGAAAACAGCATTTTTCCTCATTGGTGAAATTGTTGTATTTTTTCATAAAGATATTTCATGAATATCAAAATACGTTTCCGTCAAGCAGTGAAGCTGTGAGAAACGCTGTTAAAAACTGTTGTTAGGAATTTTGGAAGTTAAGCTACAAATGTGTCAAAATGTTTTTCAAGCTTTTCAGGAAATAAAAACGATATTCCCCTGCTACATACATCTTGAATGGTATTTATGGTGACACGATTAATGTGGGGAAAGCTTACATCTTGAAAAAATCTCTCCTGGAAGACAAAATTCAATCATTGCAGACGATTAACAGTGTCATTTTCAGTCCTAAAAAAATGGTTCATGTCCTGATGCTACTTCTCAAAAACTAATTAACATCTGAATTTTACATTTTTATCACTTGTAAAATTTTGGTCCAAATATTGACTAAACCAATAAATAAATAAAGAAAATAACTTCGTTGACATATAACTTTATATGAGACCTTTAAAATAACGTAGTTTTTATTGTTTTGAACATACCAATATAAAAATATAACATTTGTTCTCACGCTAGTAGTAAACATATTTTAGTTTACAACAGTCGTAACTTATTATTATCTTTATATGCCGTGAAAATGTAATATAATAGAAATGTAACTAACTGCGCAGATTTCAAGATAAGATTTGATATGCCTACTGTATATGTATGAGTTTGACTTACTTGATAATATATTTACGACTTTCACCGATGCTCCACACAGCGACATTTGCATAACGTACAGGAGTCAAGGTACTAGACATGCGGTGTTTGGAGCTGAGGTTCATAACACAGCTGCTTTTCTTTACATAACATCTGACTTCTTTTCGAGCAAAAACTGTTAAATTAAGCTTTGTTTATTTTGTAAGTATCATTCACGATTCAGAGACCTTTAAAATATTTTTTCGTCTTCTATGATTTTAATTGATTGAATGTATTGTAGTTAATTACACTTAATAATTTAATGATATACAATGCATATAGTTCATTGCCAAATCATTTCTTAATATGATATGAATTGGAAAGTTTATTCATTATTTTATCATCCAAAACTCTGTTCCACAGGAGATATCGCTTGTGGAAGATCAAGCGATATCTCCTAGGAGATATCTTTTTGGCAGTAGATTTTGAACAATGCCCCTCTGACGTCAAGTATATGACATCACAGTTGTTTTACATCATCAAGTAATGACATCACAATGCTATGACGTCACAAACACTACGACGTCACAATGCTATGACATCACCGCAATTGGAGTCTTAGGGCAGCAGGGTGTTCAGTAATGTTAATTTATCAATCAAATGTAATGAAAAATGATTTTGGATGATAAATAGAATCTCACCCTCGTGTCTTCTGATATCAAATATATCAACACTCGTTGATAAAAGTAAAATATCCTCGGCAAGCCTCGTATATTTGTACCTTTTATCAACTCGTGTTGATATATTTGATATCAGAAGACACTTGGGTGAGATTCTCTATGTGTTTTTTATGTCTCATCTCACGAAATGGAAAGTAAAACTTGTTTTTTAAGCTGTATTATTTTTGTTTCGTGAAATATGCTTTAAAAAATGAATAAGATTATATATATAGAAAATAATAGTTCAGATAATCCAAACTTGAGTTCCTGTGCGATCACTACCCACCCAATTTTAGATTCCGAAGCCTATTTCATCTGTAGCAGTTTCCCGATGAATTAGATGGGAAAGGATTTTGCTTTCGAAATCCAGAAAAAACAAAACATTATGATACACATACACAACACATGGATGGAAAGAAGAACCCTTTGACTACAATATCCAACCAGTTCGTCAAGTTATGAAATTGTCTTTTTTATTAAGTGGCATCGAATGCATAACTAACCTATACCAAGGACATATCTAATACACGTCCTTTGCCTATACCTAAGATGGTGTCTGTCAATGTTATAAAGAGGGGCTTAGCGCTGAATCAATGTTGCTGAATAAAAAGGAAAATTTTTGCTAAGATGATGTTGTTAAATGTAATAGCCAAAGGGTTTATCTTTCCATCTGTGTATTGATTGAAGGTAGGTGATTCACTTCTATTGACTTAGACTTGAAAATCCCGATCAAATTCGTCGGGAAGCTGCTACAGATAAAATAGCTTATAAGCTTCAGATTGTGGACGTCAACAACGGAAGTTGTATAGCATGCTGGACTTCAAATATTAAGCAAAGATAGGAGAGTGTGTGGCATCATCCCATGACTGATGAGCTACAGAGCCATTGACTGCTTTTGTCCTTTTTTCTCTTTTCACATTTACAATGAATTGTATTTAAGTTTACACTGAGGAAATGAGGAAGAACGTGGCGACCTTTGCGATGAGCTGATTCTGGTTCCCCGAGGCGCTGTTCGGCAGTGCCCCGGGGGTGGTCCGCACTAGGGTTGGCTTTACAGGAGGAACGACTCAGCACCCCACGTACAGAACCATGTATGTGTATACTCTCTTTGTTTGTGCATATTCATAGATTGTATTACAAATTTTGTGCCTCTATCGATGAAGAAAAGCAACAAGTTGTATAAAATCGTGTAACGCAGCACTCGTTCACTCTGACTTAATTGAGTAAGTGTAACAAAATTGTTTGATAATTGTTTTTGATTATTTAAGGTAGATTTTTATTAAAGATATAACATTACTGTATTTCCTCTAATGAGCGTTGTGGTGCTGATATTTTGAGCACCCCTTGACCCCCTTCGGTAATTAAAGGCCAAGTGGTTAGTGGAGATCTTTCATGTAATGTTTTGGACTCAGCGCTTATCTCAGCTACCCTTGACCCCCCAGCTTGCATATTCATCCCCAAAAGTTGAAAAGATTTATTAATATTTTCTTGTTTTTAAGGATAATCAAGCATAAGCCTCACCTATGTTCAAAAGCTCACTGTCTATGTCCTATTTACATGTATAATTACTTTTTTGACACCACCTAACATCATTTCATTTTTTGTTTGCAAGAATAATTTTAAGACCATCCTATATATGCTTGTTCAAATCAAATTAGATACATTATCTTTTTTAATTATGTTTTGGTTTTTCCTTTCATCTAGTGGGGACCATACAGAAAGTGTGGAAATTGAATTTGATCCAGATAAAACAAGTTTCCGTAAACTTCTTGAACTATTTTGGAAAAATCACAACTCCACATCACAGAGAGGAACACAATACATGTCGGCCATCTTTTATCACAACGAGGAACAGCGAGAGCTGGCTGAACTCACGAAAGAAGAGCGACAGAGTCAAACTCCACGACCCATTGTCACGTTGATAACCAAGGCAAAAATGTTCTTCAATGCAGAAGAGTAAGTTGTTTATTGAGTTCACACCATTCCTATTGATTATGTGTCTCTCATTTTATATAAAGCCTCTCATAGGTGCCAAAAAATGTTTTGAAAATAGTTGGGTTTAAAAGATAGTTTAGAAAAGTCAGAGGTAAAAACAAAAGGAAAGAACTGTCTTAACTCATTTCTGAACTATAATCTTAGTTGATGTCAAATCAACATAGTTTCACACAACTCCAGACGTTTAGATTACAGAATTGGGGTCACCAAGGGACATCACTCTGTTTTTATTTTTGCTATTTAGTTCTTCGAAAATAGATTTAATAAAACTATTTGAATCTTCTCATATTTGCATATTTGAGGAAACTCATCTAAAGTTGTACTACGCAAAAAAATTTTAAATTAAGATAACCATCTCATATTATTTTTACATTGTGTATCAATGAGGGGTTTGTTGTCCAAGCTAATTGTAGCATTTCAAAATAACTATTTAGTTGAAGAAATAGGAAATTTTTGGATTAACAACTTCTTTATTGCAAAGATATGCGACGACTTGCTTGATAATGGTTTTAGTATCTACACCGAAACGTCAGATGCAATAAAGAAGTTGTTAATCCATAAATTTCCTATTTCTTCATCATACCAACTTCTAAAATGCCACTCAAAGAAGTCATACTATTTAGTTGTACGACTTGTGGAAAAGAAGGTACATTATGAAGATAAAACGTCCAACTTCTTAGAACTCAGTCCTCCTTCATTTCCATGGAATCTTCATGTTCGGTAAAAACGACCCTAATGCACACTGACACATACAATTTTTATTACTGGTACATGTATCTTTGAGGTATAAATAAGTTGGGAAAATACCCTGTTTAAGTATCTTGTCTCTGTTTCAGTTACCACCAGAAATACATGTTGAGACACTACCCGGACATTATTGAGTCTCTCGACTTGACAGACGAAGAACTCATCACCTCAACAGTTGCTGCCAGACTTAATGGATATCTCGGTGGAAATGGATCAGTGGCACAGTTTGATAAAGTGAGATCATATTAATCTTTACTTGGCCCATGTCTCTTTTTCTAATTCTTCTTTAATGGAATACTTAAATCGTTTTTTTTGGTCTATTACTTTTTAAGAGTGAGAATATGGAGAGTTAAATTTCACCTATCAACTGCTGGTACCAGAGTATTTCTAGATGGATTATCTTTAGCCACTGGATGATTTTAGCTTACTGTAAAATCATTTATTTTTGCGGGGTGTTAATTTCGCGCAAACAATAAAAAAACCAACTGATTTGCTGGGTTTCATTTTTGTGCATATTGACTATGCAATAGCAAAAATTAGGTGAGCAAAACTGAATGCACCGTGCAGAAAAGATTACAGTGATACTAGTAGTAATTACCTGTCGGATCTCATGTAATTGCTACGTCCATGTTAAGTTTTGTTGACAAAGTCATTGACCCGTATTTGACCTCGACACGTGACAAGCTTGGCCTATCAGATGACCAGAAAGCTGTGTGCATTTTTGATGTTGACAAAGTCCATCGAACCGAGAGAGTGTGACTTGTGATGACTGTGTTTGCACAACAAACAACGTGCATATCGGCGTACACACTTGTGAGAGCTCTAATTAGTGTCTCGGCATTAATGAACGTACCAAACATTCCTGTGAGTAATAAAATGTGTCATCCAATTTATTTGTCTGTTATTGGTTTTCTTCATGTTCATAACCATAATATTTCACGATGTTTTATCATTCGCGCATTATGGCTTTGCACAAAAAGCGTGAAAAAATTAAACCCCCGCAAAATATAATGATTTTACAGTATTACCTTTTGACAAGAAGTTGTGTTGAGCTGACCAAAAATGAATTTGCATTATAAATTGATCAACTTTTGTAGCGTTTTTGCAAAACTTTTCATCCACGATTTTGTTGAATCAAGTTAAACCAAATAATTCTTACCAAATAGAATGTTTTTAAAACTTTTGACTTTTTTCTTCACAGGAATGTTCAACATTTGGTCTGAGTGAATCCCATCTGGATAGAATACGACGGAAGATTAAAAGTCATTATTAAAAAATATGCACCAATGCAAAAAGCAACTATTCACCGGTTTGATCTTTTATATATATATTTTGTGTTAAATTCAGGAATTACCCTATTACAAACGAAAAAGCTGTTAAAATTGACAATATCAATATTGTCTCAAAATAATCCCGGTTATGATTTGTGAAAAATGATGGACAATGAGCCCAGCTGACCAAGGATGCATGTACCAGTGTTTTTAGTTTCAACCAGTTTAGTAGGCATTGAGGATGGGAATCGCTTCTCATTTCCGTATTGCGATTTATTGCGATACAGAAAAGCGTATTGCAATATGCATTGCGGTATATTGGTAGTTTTCAAAGTTTAGATTTGAATAAATAGCAGCGACCAGAGCAGCAATCAATGCTCGACTGTCCTCCTCTTTGGAAAGGGAGATATTTCAATGCCTGGCTATTCAGAAGTTTGTACCGGTACGTATCATTTTCTTTCCATATTACAATATACCGATATATCGATAATACCGCGCATCCTTAGTAGGCAAGGACAAAAACGGCACAAGGATGTGCAAGAATGGCCCTGAAGAAAAGTTTACTAGATATCAATCTCTTGGCCATGTTGATGTGAGCAGTGTTGTTAGTTTGTTATCTTCATGATTGATAGGCTGGTAGTTTTGCTAATTTTAGGCATATTTTAAGTCATTTTCAAGGTATTCGACACAAATTGTCGATTATTCATGTTGTGGAGAGCATGTCACTATTTAGAATGATAAAGCAAGCATACAATGAAGAGCTTAATGGGGACACAGAGTATGTTGTTGACATTCATAAATGGTGTTTTTTTATTGAGAAATTGTGGTTGTTTTGAAAATAAAAATCTTAATGCTTATCGGTTCACAATAGTGACAATCAACAGAGTATAGTTGTATTTTATATTAAAAAACTGGACAATGGCGTGTGACAATGCCTGAAACTTAATTTGGAATCTTATTTACAGCAGATATCAAGACAAAAAGGGAATGATAGGGTTCAGTAAGTCATATATTAAACCCTAAACATTTAAATGGGACACAGAATATTGAATTCTTGACATTTATATGGCTGTTTTTCAGTTATTATTGATAACATAAAAATATCACTATTATTTTTATTCAATTATCTGTGAAAACATGAAAATATCTTTATTTTGACATTTTAGAGGTAAAAATGGAACTTTAGAAAGGCAATTTGAACTAATCTCTGCACAAATAGTATTTCGGCTAATATTTGAGTAACATATAATATCTATCAAACATACTCTCTGTCACCTCAAGAGTATTTGCTCTATCTTACTGTTGCTTGCTGGTCAGATATTTGAAGAGGTTAGAGAGTGATAAATAACAACAAAATTCAGGAAAACGATTAAAAATATTTTATTGCATTAGTAACACCCTCTGTCATTATGATATGGAAAGACTTAAAAATATAATTTCTTAAACATGAAAAAGCTTTTCAAAGGTACATGTGGATTCCTGGACCGTCAGTTGAAAAGGGTGAGAAAACGTTTAAAAATATTTTATTGCAATAGCTACATCTACTGTCATTATCAAATATGGAAAGACTGAAAACATATAAAAATAAAATCGAAATAGTTCTCCAAAGTATATTTGGCCCAAGAAGAATGTGCAAGGAATAATGATTGTCATTTGATACGAATATGACCACATCATGAAGCCAAAATTTGCATAGTCACCAAAGTGAATGAAAGAGAAATGTACAAATAATAATTGATGTTTTAAAGGACATGGCTCCCTTAAAATATGTCATGCAATTATTTTATTTGTAAATAATGTATGTCTATGGATTAAAACCTTCTTATTTAATGATTAAAAAGATTCTTTTGTCATGGAATGTTCAACTTTAGCATTAATTTGAACTGTAATAATTATCATTTAAAAAAACAAGTAAGTCAGTAAATTATTAACCACAAACATTACCTGCCCATGTAAGATACTGCAGTGTCATATATATATTGTTATATTTAGCTAGTAACACTCATGGATGAACTATGTCACGGTTGTTTGCAATTGTGATGTCACAATGGTACCGGTCTTCCGGGCAAACGATACACCAAATAACTCTCAAGAAGTGAATGCAATATTCAAAAAACAAAATCCAAATTGTTGCCATAGAAAACAAAAAAAATAAAATTTGAAAATGCTCAAAACCCTGAAAACTCTTAAAACAATATGTCTACCAAACCTCCAGGGAGAGACACCTGAATAACTAGCAAACAAATCAACAAACTTTATCTTAAGAACATATACTTACATCAACAACTCAACTTTGGTAAAGTCGCAACGCTATGACCAGTCATAACAAACAGCAGAAAGTTAATGAGTGAATATATTCAAGCAATTTCAAACATGTTGCCATGGTAACAATATTCCAACGTTATCAGAGCAGAGACATGGATTAATAGTACTAATACTGATAATCATACTATAATGCGTTGTAGGGAAGTCAATAAACAGTGCTTATTACCTATACTGGGGTTCAAAGGGCAAAATATCACTTTCTCATTGTGATGTCATGTCATAAACAATACTTTGATGTCACAGTTCGCCAAAAGTTCCAAATGTGATGAAGTAGGGTTAACCACATGCTTTAAGGTTGATTTTGATAATTTCCTTTGACTTTGCCACTTTGGTAATACACAGAATAATATATTCGTGCCCTTGGTAACTAAAGGTTGGAAGGGAAAATCTTGTACCATATATATATCTATATTGTACCTTATATGAAATCAATTAGAATCAGCCTTCTAAACAATAACAATAGACCCATGCGCTCTATAAGTATGTAAGTACATGTGTTTGAAAGCAGCATACAAAATTTATGTATGCAAAAACTAATCTCATAAAAGTAATTGAGTATAATATAGTGAGACTTGTTTTCAATGTTATTGATTTCAAAATGAGGTTTTAACAAAACATTTCAGTTTATTTAAGCAGAAACACACAAGATATTGATTTTGTAAAAGTTCTCTTATAAGCCGTATAATTTAAAAAATGTATTAGTTGGTGCTGTAACTTTTCACAGTTCAACCAAAATTTTAACAAAACTTACAATACATCAATAGATGATAACAAAACATGTCAACAAGAATTAAATAAGTATTATTTGAAAAGTAACCCCACGATTCAACTTTTTGACATCAATGGACTCCTTGCTACAAATGTCTGTCTGTGCGTCCATCCTGTCAGTGAGTCCACGTACACAGCGTGGGTTTGGATGGTGGAGCCTTCAAACATTTGTTGAGTTTTTCGCATCCTGGGGGTGACCAGTTCTACAAACAAAGTTCAGAATTGTGTGAATGTCGTGTTACTGTCGTACACAAAATATTTGACAAACAGGTGCACATAAAAATCACCTGGCAGATAATGCAGATGCAAACCCATCATTTGCTACACATGCATGACTCTTCCCACAGGGAGGCAAGGGAGTGGGATGGTCAGTCTGATTAAAACTTGTTATGTCTAGGGCTTTTGTTTTTACTAGGATGGCCACAGCCACATGTAGGGCACATTCTGACATAAATCCAATCACAATACCTTAGACAAAACCATTCGTTACCAGTAGTTAGGGGCAAGTAACCCTTGAGAAATTTTTCGTTAACTTCATCGCCGCCATCCTCCTTTTCAACGCGATGATGTGATTGGCCCACTAATGACTAGGTTTTGACTGCACCAAACTGGTTTCAGAATGTGAGTTATGTGTGGCTGCGGTCTTACCGAGTTAAAGAGGAAGTGAGGTGATTTGGGCCCCTTCCAAGAGTATTTCACTTATATCACAGGATTGTTTTCCAGCAAGATAACTTGAATATTCATAACTTACACAATGTTTTACAAAGTGTCCCAATAGTTGTATTATAGGATTTGTTACAGGAATATAATAGGAGAGAATTTGGACAATTCTTGCTGAGCCACTGTAAACCTCATCTTGTGTTAATGGAATTATATGTTGATATGATGAGATCAAAAAGGTATTCAACAACATATGCTCTCATTTGTAGTATCATTACGTATGAGAGTAGTCAGATCTCGATGGCTGAGTAAATAAGCTTCTAGGACAATCAGTGCTTACACTTGCTGTCAGACTGAGAGTTCAAATTTTAAATGAGGTGTTCGTGACCAAGTAAAAAAATTCAAACTAGTGCAGATAGTGAAAAGTAAAACTGTTTACATTTGAGATGTTACTATCTAAATAGCACTAATTCTACTAAAGTGTCTTCTGTAACCATAAGAAATTAATAAAAACGCACCATGACGGAAGGATCGCAGTAGTTGAGCTGAGGTTTGCCAGGCGTGAGCGCTGCTTGATGGTTGGAGATTATCTGCATTATGTTCGGCATTACCGATTTGTACTCTGGGCTATGTGGTCTGAAATCGGGACTCAGAAGTGAATCATGAAAGAAATTCAAAAGCTATTTCAAAAATTGACAAATATTTTCGAAAAAGCATTTGAGTTTTATTTTATCAAGTGTATTTATGTTTTAAGTTTTGCAAATATATTCATATATAAGGAATATCAGATTCTGGAATAATTTTTTAAAATGTTCGATTATCCATGAAGAAGATATCATGCAAACAAAACACTGATACTATTAAATTGAACAAAAGAGGAAAAATTAAGAAGTTATTGGCTAAAGAGTTTTACTTGATGACATATTTTTCTCCAGGATCCCGGCCTAGATGGAACAACAGGGGTTCACTGGAGTGGTTGGTCTGATCATGGGTTGTCACGTTAGTGATTATCTCCCCTGGGCAGAAGTCAACACCCTGAAAAAAAGGGAAAGACAACTCTACCAAATACTAGTAGTTCCAATGAAGATGATGAACTTCCCATCATCCTTAATTAAAAATCAGACCAAATTACAGTTTACAAAAAAAATTTAAAAAATTACAGTTCATGACTGAAGTTTCTTGTTGTCCTATTGTTTGTATCAGCACAAAGCAAATCAATTATAATTGCGTGGAGAATTCATTCAATACCTGTTTTAATGGACCTGAGCATCACAATATGACCTATGTTCTCTATTGGTATTGTTTTATGCGGGCCATAAAATCTCACCACCAGTCTATAATTGCATAATTTTACAGTCAGTTTTTTAATACACACAACTTGATATGCAAAGGCCTCAACCAAAAAGTGTCCTGATAAGAGATTCAAACACAACTGAAAACCACCATCCCCATGCATCCCTTACTTTAAACAAGAACATTAAAGCAATTTATTGATTTGCTTTAGATACCCCTTGAACATTACTTCAAAACAGATTCAGAGCACGTATTACATTTATCATTTTACTACTCAATTATAACATCCCTATTAAAGATATAATTTATAAATTTGCAACTTTATTATAGATTGTGTGTTGCTGATATAGAGGATATTATGATGGTTAAGATTATAGCAGTCATTTGATTTTTTATACAAATTGAGTTTCCTATCAGCAATAATTAACCATTTAAGTATATTTTAATATATAGTTATTAATAAATACTAAACCAGATCTTGCGTAATACCGTGTGTATAAACTAGTGAACGGTATTCGTATCTCAACCAGTTTTGCTCTCATGCTAATTAGCCATGCTCTAATTTTGAAAGATAAGGTTTTAAGTGTTAAGTATTTTAATTCATCATACATTTTTTTTATAAGCAAATGACCTTACATGGTTGAACTCATTTATATTGTTGGTCCACGTCCACCGATGAGCCTTATACATGCCGACTCTAACCGCCATCAGTTCATCGCCTCGGTAGTAGAAAATGGTCCTGTCATAAACACGATAAAATCTTTTTAATTTCCAAAAGTCATTGCAGGGCATCTGGCAGTGAAAAACATGAGAATAGAAAGATTTTTCTATAACATTTAATGTCTTCAGAATACATGGAGCATATATGGGTTTTTTTCTGGAAAAGAGGCTATCTTTCTTTTTTATCTTGAGGTTAAAAAGATGAATATTTTTACTCATGGCTGCGCCACTGGTGAAAATAATACTTTTTTATCTTATTCATTGAGATAAACAGTTTATTTATCAAGAATCGTCAAAGATTCAATTCATCATATTATCTTAACCTTGTAATTACCCGGTACTTGTGATTATAAAGCTGTTCCTAGGAATATCTTATCTTATGATTGAACAATTGCACTCAGCAACACTAGCTTTGAGACCAGGCACAGAAAAGTTGGAAAAATGCAAGGCTTGAATTAGCCAGTAATTAGGGCTGGTGAAAATTATTCTGTGCGCAGGAAGTTGTGTTCATATCATATAAAACTTACATAGTTAGCAAGAGAAGTTTATGTCCTCAGCCAAATGATGAACAAAGGTAAATAAAAAAAAAAAAGTAAAATATTTAGAAAATCACCTGTTGACTGGCTTATTGTGGAAGAGAGACTGTGTGAGGCTGATTCCATCGATGACTCGATCGGAAGGGGGGGCAACTCCTGCCAGTTCCAGCACCGTCGAATATAGATCCATCAATGTGCCAAGCTGATGGGACACCTTCACAGGAAAACATGTATCATTTGAGTCAGCCATATACATGTAGTACATAATGAATTTCATTTATGGAAATGTATGCAAATCTTTCTGATAAAAAAAAAGCGTCTTTTTTTTTTTGATAATGTCATTTGAAAATGTCAGTGAGAAATAGAAGAACTTCTTTTGACAATGCTTTGTCTATATTTTCATGATTTATTGTTTTTGGATATAAACATAGAAGATCTTGTTTGATTCTAGAGATGGATCTTACATCTGAACCTTAAATATGCATTTTGTAAGTTGTAAATAGATGTTTAAAACATTCATGTGCTAGAAAATGCAGGTTTGTGGGAAAGAATAATTAAAAACATTCTATCTATACGTATAGAAAATGAAAAGGCGTATTGATTGACAAAACCTTGTGAGTATTATTCATTCATGCCTTAAAGTAAAATACTGTTTCCTGGACCCTTTCAAACTAAAATCAGGCTTGTAAAAGTAAGTGTATCTTATTACTAAGGGATGAGAGGGTTAAAGCTGATGACATCCAAAAGATTACTGCTTCATTTCTTGGTCTGAATTTAAAAAAGACTTGCAAAATAAAAACAGTTTTAAATCTTCTGATGTTGATAGAAATAATCAGTAGTAACCAATTTAAGATTTGAAATTTGAATTTCATATTCATCATATTCAAGGATTTGGAACCTTTTGATCTTTTTTGGTCATATGTTATAATTTTGAACCAATTCAAGATTTGTTTTCATATCTAGAGTTGATCAGTTTGATGATGTAATGAATTTTGCATAAACTTTTTAAAAAATATTTTTACCTTGAATAGATTTTGGTTATTTTTTATTATCTTTAAATAGATATTTGATTAAGTTTATTGACTAAATTAGTAGTCATCAATGTTAGTACCGCTCCAGATTCAATTCTCCCCGGCCACATAGCTATAGTAGGTTCCCTCATTCCACCCTCGAATGTTGTCTCCTTCCCGCACAGAAAGGGGCCATTACTGCCACCTGGTGTCAGATTGAGGAAAATAGATTTGAGAAAGATGTTTACTCTGAGTTCCAAGGGCGTTCATTAATCATTAAGTTTGTTCAATGCCATATTGCTAACTTGCAGAAATGTAAGATAAACTCTTGGGTGAGACGTTTACCCTCTTCCTGTTGCAGAAACATCACCAAAGCATGCAAATATGGACAGTGATCTGTGAGGCAAAAAGTGCAAAAAAAAATTAGTTAGGGGGTCAATAACAAAAAAAAGTAAGAAGATAGTTCCTTCACTTTGATTAATTCTCATTCAGAGGTTTCCTTTCCACATGGTTTGTCAATGCTAAACAGAGTTTCATATTCTTCACCTAGTTAAGTACTGATAGTACTTAGGCATTAGCTGACCAACATTCCATAACTTTTGAAAAGATCCTCATTTTTCAACTTCTCTCAGCTTCCATAACTACTGTTGTGATTGGCTGAGTAGACCAGCCACAGAACATGTAACCGTGTGTACAGTTGTCAGACCATGTGGAGAGGAAAAGGATTATTTTTGACAAGAAACAAGAGACAAGACTAAGAGACAAGAGACAAGGCAAAGATGAATGTTCGTTTGTAACCTGTCCTGGTGATATTTTGCTTGGCCACATCGCTATTGTGGGCTCTCTCATTCCACCTTCAAATGTTGTCTGTTTGCCACACAGGAAGGGGCCATTATTGCCACCTGGTGGCAAAATATCAAAATTCTTTAACTTTGGTTGCTTAGTATCCAGCTCATACAACATTCAGTTCATGATCAAGATCTATCTAACAGTTTTCTGGTGATTTATGTATCGGAATCAACAACAGATATCCAATCAAAAGTCTTCTAAAAAACATCTTTGAAGAAAATACCATATTCATAAACTAACTTTTGGAAATTAAAAAATCAACTCAATAATTGTCTGAAGTTGTAATCAATGTGGGAAAATAGCTTTTAATTAATCTCAAAAACTCAAATTCATTTTTGGCAATGCAAAGGAACCTGAAAGCAAGGGTGAGGATCAATCTTTAAGTTCAGACTGTCCCATATTAATGTTACATTGATATACCAGAGGTGGAATCAGGGGTGGGGGACAGTCTGATTAAAATCGACCGTGTTCCGAGGAATAGTAGTTTCAAAATATTGGGTCTATCGAGATTCGAACTCTATCTGTCTAGGCTACCCTCTCATCGACCGTGTTCCGAGGAATAAAAGTTTCAAAATATTGGGTCTATCGAGATTCGAACTCTATCTGTCTAGGCTATCCTCTCCACTAGGTCTGACCGCACCCTACTGTAGCGCACGTTCTTGCGTAAACTAAGCTAACCAATCACAATGCGTGCGGCAAAAGAATTCGGTATCAGTAGCTAGGGGCAAGTAACTCCCATTTACCATTCGTTAACCTTGATCGCCGCTATCTTTATTTTAAACGTGATGATTGGTTTGCTATTGACTAGGTTTTGTCTGCGCTAAACTGGTGTCGGCACGTGCGAGCAGTGAGGCTGCCTTCAGACCGCTGTGGAGAGGATAGCCTAGACAGAAAGAGTTCGAATCTCGATAGAGTCAATATATTGAAACTTTTATTCCTCGGAACACGGTCGATTTTAATCAGACTGGGGTGGGGGATGTCAGGGGACTCTACCCCCCTCCCATTTCCTTGATACACCACTGTAAACACTTCTTCCTTTTAAAATGCAAGTATATATTTTCTGTCACTAGGGTAATTTGTGAGTATATTAGCCAATATAAGGTTAACTTTGTAAAGGATGTTTTATGGCATCAGTTTCTTAGCACTTTCAGCCTATAATGATAAGTCAATACCTGATTCCTTCGCATAGGTTGCTCCTCCATTGTCAGAAGAGAATATGGCGAGAGTGTTTGTGTCAATTTGCAGATCTTTTAACTTTTGCAGGATTTGTCCGACACCGAAGTCCAACTCACGAACAGCATCTCCATATCTGACAAGTATTGCATAACATTTAAGTATACAGGTGATATACATTTCTATTTTCATTCTTCAATGTTCAGGAACCATGTTATTTTTCTAACGTCAACAAATGGATTACCTGCTTCACAATCAAATTCACGATTTTTCCACTTGCAATGAAACAGAAGCCAAGGATACAGTTAAGTGTCAAATTTTAGAAAAAAATTTCCATCTAGCCTCATGTGACATTCTACGACTTACAGTCCCCTCTGACTAGTCCCGAGGAACTTGCGTGAGGCGTAGAGAGGTTCGTGAGTAGCATCAACTGCCCAGTAGAGAAGGAATGGCTGCTCTGCCTGTGCTTGCTTCTCAATGAAGGTCAAGGCCTCCTGGAAACAGGAAGTAGTCAAGAAATTAATTTCCATGAAGCAAGTAATCTTCAGGAGAAGATGAAGGGACTGTATATTATTTTTTTCCCATATAATTCTTAATATTGATTAATGGCACTTATGCTTTCATTGTCTCAGTGGGAAAATGTAACACTCTAATTTTATTTGAGATCACTTTATCTGTTAGTGTCAGTACAAATCATTGTGCTTTGGTTTGTACTCAAAGCCAGGCGGTCGATAGGGTAAGATCTTAGTAAGGTCAGTGCAGGTGTTGCTCGACTCTTAGGGTGTGGGTTAAATTGCTGGAAAGGACTCGACCATAGAAAAGTAGAAGGATTTGTACTTTTGTAGAAAGTGTGATCTCATATAAGGTGAGGTAAGGTGACTTTGGGTTTTACGCTGCCTTCAAGAGTATTTCACTTTTCTACGGCTGCTATTATTATTTCAGGGATTCCAACCCAGGAGCTCTCAATCTAAACTCGTTAAATAACTCAAGAAAAACTATTTCTTCATCCAACAGTTTTACTTATCCATTTACTTAATAAATTCAGCTACAAAAGTAATGACTCAAAAAGAGCCATTAAATATTTAGGTATTTTCACATAAGCAGTTTTAAAGAGCCACTCTGTGAGTTGTTTGAGTCAAATATATGCCAAACTTAATCAATGGTGTCATTTGATTGCGAAGTATCAACTGTTACCAAAAAGTCACATTTTAAAGCTTGTTGTTTTTTTACAGTGACAATATGAAGGTAGAACGTCGCAATTATGATCGAAAACCGGACAGTGGCACCTTTCAAATACTCAAGGTTTGATAACTAGGTAGTATCCATGTATATTGGATGTGATATCTATGCCTCTGTGCATTTATAAAGCTGTTTTTAGATTTTCATGGAAAACCAGTATTTGTCATATGTCTTTTGGACATAAAAAGTTAAGATATTTTGATTTTATATCCCCATATATGACATTTAGGTTCGTATCAAAGGTAAATAATACGTTATGAAAATCACGGAGTGGCTCTTTGACCAACAGGTTGCAACAGTACATAAATGCATCAATAATTATTAATAAATAATCTCACCTCAATATACATCAATGTCAAGTTTGATTCACCTGTCCTTTCAATCATAAATTCTTCATAATATCTACAAGAAGAAGAGAATATTACACAAAAACGTAAATGAGCTGACAAATTAATATGGTTATCTCTGTAATAACAAGAAAAGCATGGCTCATATATTCCTTCAGAATTTTGCAGTGGCAGATCAAGGGATTTTGGGGGTATACCCCCCATTATCAATTAAGTTGAAAGGTGTTGTCCCAGGGAAGGGAAAAAAGTTACTGTGTTTTTTAGAAAACTTACTGAAAGACCTAAGCTATTTCAGCATAACATCTATTTGCCAGCATCAAACATCATTAGAACATCAAAAGGTACTTTAAAGCTCTGTTATCAATCAATAGATAGAACCATTTGAAAAATATCTAAAAAGTTTCAAGGGAAACCCAAATGAAACTTCTTACCAATTCACTAAAAAGATATAATCTTACCTCCCCGCCATATTAGCATCCTTGTACACAGGTATGTTAGGTTGTGATTTGTCGTTAAATGGCCCAAAGTGACAATTTGGGGCCCCAAACCATTCATCAAAGCCATGCTTTAGAGGATGATAGTGAGGTTGCTGTCCTAAATGCCTGGGGAAAAAAAGGTAAAACGGTTAGAGACATAAAGAAAAATATCCCTTGTTCATATCTCCTGTACACAATCTCAAATTGATTGACCAAAATGCTTCGCAAGGGAAAATATACTGACTGTGACTGGGAAACACCTACATTTCAATATGATAAAGATTTCTTTTACTTACATTCTAAATTACTCTTAGGTACATGATAGCATTAATACCAAAATTGGAGTTTTACTGTTATTTATTGGATAGTAATAACAATAACATACAATGTGGACACCCATGAGCACAAATACACTTTACAATGTTAAAATATACATCCTGACCAATGTTTTTTTTTCTCTTTAATTCATGCGTTTTGCTTAAGATCATATGGCAATTATAACCTATCCGATACCTGAATTACAGGGTTTGAAATGATGAATTAATTAAAACAATAAATAAAATTTGATAAAAAATTCGAAAGAACTTGCATCTTTTTTGTACCATGTGACAATGCAAAAACAGCTATAAGATTGTACAAAAAAGTTAACTTTAGCTAATAAGAGAAATTTAAAATAAAATCTCCCTTCACTGAGAGATAAGATTTAATTTACTGAAAACAAAAAATATCCTGTTTATCTCACCACTTTCCGATAATTTTGTTCCGATATCCGGCTTTCTCCTTCAGTAACTCAGGAAAGAGAATTTCTTCATCCGGGATCCCTCCCACAATGTTCTGGGGGGTGTAAGCTGTGGGGAACAGGAATAATGGTATGAAACAGACCAGTCTGGATTAGTACAAGACTTTTTGCAATTTTTTAATTTAATTCATACATATTTATATACCTATGCCAATTTTCTCCCCACAGAGGTAGCTCCGCCATAGAGTCCTACACTAACCTCTGTTGTAATAAGATTCATCTAGCGGAAATATTGCATCATAAGCTCTCTGCAAAATTTCATCCAATGATAACACTGCATGCATAGATAACCTATTTGTTGTCACCAAGGATAAGTGCAAAGTGTACATCTGAATAAAATTTAGCTTTTCCTAAGCATACAGGAATGACTGAGACGTTTTAAAAGATAAGAAATGCTCTAGACCAAGAAAAGCTTGTATTAGGATAGAGGTTTGAATAGGAATTTGTGAATGGATAATGACCTTTGACCTATTTCTAGTGTCCATTTTCTTTCATGAACCCCTGTTGGCAAAAATATCCCTAATCTATTGTTCATGGAACCATATTATATCTGACCAATTACATACTTTGTTTATACATCCATTTGCTCATCAAGTCTTTCAAGGGAATTTAGATCTGATGAAGGGGAGCTAACGCTCCCCGAAACGTAACTAAACTTTGCCTTTGAAGCTCGTGCCTTCTGTCTTTTATATGTTTGGCTCTCACCTCCCCCCCCCCATCCCCCCCTTAACTTTATCTTTCTAATGTTAACCGCATTAGACGTGATTGCCCGCATCCTTTAGTGGATCCATGTAATTTACAGATAACCACCTTTTTCATTACCCCGTGGATAAGCGCCGCCCCAATCAGGGAATTTAGAAAAAAAGCAAGATTTTCTCTTATTTTTTTTGGTTTGAAATGGTGATATGTTCGGAACAATCTTGGATCCATATATACCATAATGGTAATAAAAGTTTTAGGTCATTTCATAAAGGAACTGTCAATATCAATTCAACATACTTACCATTTCTGGCGTGAGCATTGGTTGTGTAGAATCCATTACGAATTGGGAGTCTCCCGGAGAGCAAAGCAGCCCGAGCTGTTGACAGAACATGTTTATTATTATTCTTTTTCAAAATGATAAAAAACACTTGTACATTATCAGATGCTAGGTGGAGTTTGTTCTTTTTACTTATATCCAGGATGTCCTGTTAATCTAAGAATTTAACATCTTATTTTGTGGACCAATGTTGGGGAGCAACATTTCATACTGGTTTAAATTTGCTATTCTTACATGGAGAACAGAGCGGATTGGCAGAGTAGAAGTCTGGAAACAACATTCCTTCAGCGGCCATCTTGTCCAGGTTTGGTGTTTCTTTGCTAGGGTGACCAAATACCCCGAGATCGCCCCAACCCATCTGAAAGGAAAAATTAATTGTGATCTCTATACCATTCTCTCCTGACAGAGGTAGCTCCGTCATAAATTCCTATACAACCTCTCTTTTAATACGAAGGTTTCTCTGGCTTCCAGCAGATTCCCCTAGCGGGACAATATTCAACTTAAATTATCTGGCTATATTTCAGCCAATGAAAACAATGAATGCATGAATAACATATTTGTTGTCACACAGGCCTGTATGCGCAAAAATCAGTCGCAAAATAAGGTGTTTGCGTTCTGTAAAGATGACTCAAAGTCAATTTTCGAATAAAGTTTAGCTTTTGGAAAGCTTACGGAAATAACGTAGGTGATTTGAATGATAACTTTTAAAACAGTGTCGCTGATTGCACAACTAACTTCAATTGCATTCAATCAGCGTTCTACATTTTGTGAACAAGAAACTTTTGAATTATGACAGAGGTTGACCGTTGAATAGGAATTTATGACGGAGCTACCTTTGTTGGGAGAGAATGTCTCTATACATGAAAACTCTCATGCATTGCTTCCTTTGATGAATTCAAACTGTGACCCTTGGGTCACATCTTTACAATCTTTGACACTAGCATTCATTAGCTCATATCCATATTAGGTTCTGAAAAAAGATTATCTAGATAACATCTTCTTTATATACTTTCTTATCGTGAAAATATACAATGTAGTGGAGAAAGCATACACTGTACATAAAGATGATTTTGAATAAAGGAAACGCTGAATTAGTTTATGAATACAAACTGGTATCCCTCCTCATAATAAATTCAATTTTTTAAAACTTTGCCTTACAATGCATTACCGTATGGGTCAAATTTTAGCTTATCTTGGCATGGTGTCCGGCTGGTGGTTCGTTAAATTTTCACTATTTCAAATTCTATTCCAGAACCATTGACTCAAGAAATCTGAAATATTCTGTGCAGACTCTTTGACTTATGAGGCTTTTATTTATAGATTTGGTGGCCCTGTGGTTGCTCGTGAAGACCACAGGAGCCATGCCTTAAAAACCTATTTTCATCTTCTTCTCCAGAAGCAAAACTCCTAGAAAGCTGAAACATTATGTATAGACTCCTTAGCAGATTTGGTGACCCTGTGACCCCTCATAAGGGCCATAAGGGCCAATCCCTAAAAACCTATTTTCATCTTCTTTACCAGAAGCAAGAGACCTATAAAATCTGATGTCCGGATTCCTTAGCTCAGGGAGATTCTAATTCATGGATTTGGCGACTTTGTGTCCCCTAATTAGGTCCTCAGGGGCCAAACCCTAAAAACCTATTTTCATCTTGTTCTCCAGTTGCAAAAGACTTGAGAAAGCTGATACCTTCTGTACATACTCCTTTGCTAATGAGGATTATTAGTTTTAAATTAGGTATCCCTGTAAACAATAGCAACTCAAGGAACAAGGAGGTCACACTCTAAAAACTTTTTTTGGTCTCCTTTTCCAAAAACAAAATGAATAGAAAGCTAAATTCATAAACTCCTCAGCTGATGTAGATTATAATTAACAGATTTGATGATCCTGTTGGAGCTCATATGGTGAACTTGTAACAATTTATAAAATCAACTATATACAGCCAGATGAGCTACAAAGCCAATGGCTCTATCTTTCATTTATGATATCAAAATATTATTATTGGAGCAGAATCATGGTAAATTTTTTGGACATTACTGAATGACACATTGGAAACATTTAAGTGAAACAGGAGGATTTTTTTTATCAGGTTTAAGATAAAAAAAATTGTTTTCAGATCATATTTATGTTACCTAAATTGTGATATTACCACAAATGTTAAGTTTACAAGACTAAGACTGAATAACATGAAAACACCTCAAGATTCACAACAATGATAGAAATTGATAATTTTCCTTTGTCCTTGATCAATACAACAGTAACAGATGACCTCAAGTGCTTTAACACAAACTGTTACAAGAACAAACAATTGATTCATGAAATCTGTCGCTTTGTAGAGTGAGTCAGTTGTTGTTAAGCGCAATTTGGGAAATATCTAAGCTATAAGCTGTGTCTCTGTGTTAAGATTATTGACTTACAGGTTTCATCACACTATAAAATGCAAGGAAGATTTTTTACTAAACCTTTTTCCATTTTAAGGGTGTTCATTATTCACAAACAAAATGTTGCAAGGCAGATAATGAAGATTGAACATTTCCCTGAATTTCATATAAAATATAAAATTTCTCAATGTCAACAATCTTCTTGTATGAAGAGAAAAAATATACCCAAGTATGAAAATTCTCATTATTCATTTATTAATGAGGTAAATCCTTTTTTGACCTTTTTGTTTTTTTGACACATTTAATTTATGGGTTAGAATCAGTTGTAATCGACTTATAGGCGGTAATCTATTATCATAGTTTGTCGATTAAAACTAGTAAATAAATATGGTCCATTGAAGTCAACTCAAGAGTGCAGCTTTGTTACATAGATATTACTGGTGGCATAGTAAACATTTCTGGTGGCATAGTAAACATTTCTGGTGGCATAGTAAACATTTCTGGTGGCATGATAAACATTTCTGGTGGCATAGTAAACATTTCTGGTGGCATAGTAAACATTTCTGGTGGCATAGTAAACATTTCTGGTATAAGTATACTACTGAATCCCTTGTCTTAAACATCTTAAATTTACTCATTATACTATAATAATAATGATGATTATAATGATGATGATTATGATTGTTCTGATGAAGATAATGACAATGATGTAGTCCAGCATATAACTAGACGTCTACGCACATCTAAAGGTGTCGTTGTATGCCCTGACCTGAATTTGAGTTTATCTAGTTCACCTTAGTATGTGCGTAGACGTCTATAGTTATATATATGCTGGACTAGAGTTTATCTAGATGAACTAACGATGATAATAATGATTAGAGCTGCAATGATACATTCGTATATTCAGTGAATCGAACCGTGGCACGACGTCTATCGTATTCGTTATTTGTAACAAAGAAAACCGAATATTTTCGTCTTTTAAAATTTTAGTAATTGACTTTAACATAAATTTTGTGCACAAAATTTTTATTTAATCTGAATAAAAATACCTATTTATTTACATTCACAAAGTATGTTATGTGTTATATTTCACTGTTTCACATGGTCTCAACCTGTCAGCGGAAGTAATGCGAAATCTTTGTTCCATCTCGTTGTGATAAAAATCGATATTGCTAGTCAAAATAAACATCACAAGAGTCAAAAAGACTAAAAACATTATTCAAAACGGCAACACACAAGTGATATGTTTAATTTATCTGTTGATTAATGTTGTAAATTGTCTCTCAACGTAAATTTGTAGTCAGAGGTTAAAAAAAGCTTTACTCCCAGAAGAGCATAAATAAATGTAAACTCCATATTTGGATGTACCCATGATGGCTTAGCCCGTGAATCGCGGTCGTGGGAAAAACTGGCTCGGTCAATGAAAGATTTCTCGGGTATAAAAATTAACCCAGACTACCTGATTTTTGGGGTTTTCTATTTGTTTATTTTTGCAATCATATTCGTGAATAATTAGGCCTATTCGTATTGGCAACCCCATATTCGTGATACGTATGGTATTCGCCTGGTAGTGTATTCATTGCAGCTCAAATAATGATGATGAGTTAATTATTATCAGTTACAATCATGAAATAAATTCAAAACCATGATATGCTAAAGTACCTGCAATAGGAAGACTCAATAAACATCGAAACCAATCACGATCATACGATGTTTACAAAGTTCAACAAGAACTGAAGAAACAATACTCACATCGTCCATCAACATAATGACAAAGTTTGGCTTTTTAGCGGCATGACAGTAAGTAAATGCTGTCACAAATAGTAGAATGACCAAATTGGACATCATAGTATCTGCTTCACGTCAACA
The DNA here is from genome assembly GCA_921293015.1 of Phorcus lineatus. Classification (NCBI taxonomy): domain Eukaryota; kingdom Metazoa; phylum Mollusca; class Gastropoda; order Trochida; family Trochidae; genus Phorcus; species Phorcus lineatus. The sequence goes on from OV121090.1 coordinate 11,479,000, forward strand.
ACAATGTTCAAATCGTCCGCTTGTCGATTGTATCATGTGCATCACGACTCGTGACGCCCACCAAATCAAAGGTAGGCAACTCTCATGTAAGCGTCGTCGTTTGTAACACCCACTAAAAATAAAAATTCACTCTGTCTTCTCTTCATTCCCGCACACAGCCTAAATTTTAATCTAGTTAAAACTAATTGTTATATAATACGCCCCTAAGTCATTTTTTATTACATCTAGGTTTAACGTAAATAGATTGCTTACATCCCCACCATGTGACCGGCATACGCCAAATTATAAAACGATACGGAAAATATATGATCAGATATAACACTTTTTTGCAATACAAATATTTAATTAATTGTCATCAAAACACAATATGAAGGAATGTTTATGAAAATAAACATTTTCTATCATATAAGTTACATTGGAAAATATATATGTAGCCTTATCAATCTAAAGGTATACCCCCAGATATAATTGTAGAAGTCGTATTATCATAATTTATTCAGTATTTCTTCATTTAAGTAGTTAGTAGTTAGTTTAAAACACAACAGATTTGATTATATTTTCAATGATGAAATATGCCATTTATAGGTGAAAATAAAATCCGTATTTTCACTGAAACAATTGAATGACGTCATGCAACGAGCGCTCTAGCGAGACGATTTAGCTACTCCATTCATACAGTTCATGTCATGTACGAGGTTTTGGGAAACATAATAAATAGAACATTTGACATTACTCGTCAAATACCATCTACATCTCATCTCGGCCGAAAATTTTCTTTTTAGCTTGTTTAAATATGTGGTCAAATAATATAAAGAAAATTTGTGACAGGTTAATAAAATATTTTTCTTCATGTCAACGGGGGGTATGAAGCGTTTAGGAAAATTCTAAATCTATACATATTAATGGTTCAGTCGATTTCAACTGTTCAAAAAATTTTCGTTCTGTACCTAGCTTACCATAGATTTCTATATTCCTAATTCGAAAGCGGCTGTCCGAACATTTCCATTGTTGATTGAAGGTATTTCATTGCATCAGTAGACTTCTAAAATGACAGTCGGTCCTCATAGGCTTATAACAGCCATTTTGAACCAAAAAGGTGCGCTATAGTGGCTTAGAAAATGCAATTTAGGGCAATAGTTGTGTGCCAGTTACATTAAGCAAAATTGAAGGCGTTGCAGTTTATTAACAGATAATGACGGAGGGTTTGCGATTGTGCATTGTATAAAAGAAATCTCTTTTGATATTTGTTTAGCCCTGACAAGGGCTTTTGTAAAATGGTGAGACTGGTCGTCTTAGTACACCATGCTGTCTTCACCTTGGGAGTCAGATTGGGCTTCTTCAGATACATAGTACCTCAGCTCTGCAATCCTCTCTGCCTTTTCACAAGCGTATTCATAGTAGGCATTGCGTACGCCTTCAACAGATGCCATCTTCAGGCGGAGGTTGTAGCGAAATGAACGATTATTCTCCTGTCTTGCTTTGTCATATCGGCGTTGAAGACCTTCAAGCTTGTCATTGAGGAGTACTACTTGTTCACAGGCACGTTTGAAACGTGTCTCTGTCTCAGTCAATTCTGCGTACAGTTGAACTTTTTCCATGTTTGAATCGGCGCCAATCTATAAGTATTAGTTTGCACGAGAAAGCTGGGGTTGATAATGTCCTCCACAAAAATCGTCTCGGCTTTTATACATACGAATGACATGCTCTTCTCATTGTTCATGCCAGATATGTGGAGTGTATTGGAGATAATTGAATCCTGACAATAATCCAATCACTCAGTGATAAGCAAAATCGCCACGGCTGTGTTGTGATAACTACGTGATAGGAGATTGTAACACACTTGATAACTGACACTGATTGAAAACTGATGGGCATAAATGTTGATGTAAATGGTTCTGTTTTCACAAGAATATAGAATACCCAACCTAGCATTTTAGAACAGCGGCTTAAATTTATATCCGTTCACTTAGATCAATGTGGTAAAACTGTATGTATAATTGTTATTATTTGCATGAAGAAGGAATGCATTGACGAGGTGTAAATAAAATCATCTCAAGTCTGAAAATGCGGCAAATAAGCCCGAAACCGCGCGGGCGGCCTCTCCCCCAAATAGGTGAGTCTCCGGCGGCGCCACGCCGGAGACTGGCCACATCGTCTGTGACATCAACAGATAAATAACGTCGTGACCATAGCGACGTCACGCATGCGCGTACTAACGTCCTCCCTCTCGGGTCAATGCTGGCATACAAAGATTGCACTTTTGGAGCACTGTAGCAGCGCCGAGAGTGGCCCGATTTTTACAGAAAAAGTTGCATTATTCAGGATTTTTTCTACATAATTTTTCTTAACTCTGATTTTTGTTATAGATCAAATTGAGAATTGTTTTAATTGCAGCTTTGCAAATAGCATTTCTATTTTGAAGTGCTCGTCGGGATGTCTAATGTGCGCTCGAGTTTGAGTTGTGTGTTTGTGTGCACGTTTGCTATGTGCATATTTATACTTTTTTGGGCAATTGTTTGTGCCAGTTTAATGAAGCAAAATTGATGGAGTTTCAGTTTATTATCTTATAAAGACGGAGGGTTTGCGATTGTGCATTGTATAAAAGAAATCTCTTTTGATATTTGTTTAGCCCTGACAAGGGCTTTTGTAAAATGGTGGGACTGGTCGTCTTAGTACACCATGCTGTCTTCACCTTGGGAGTCAGATTGGGCTTCTTCAGATACATAGTACCTCAGCTCTGCAATCCTCTCTGCCTTTTCACAAGCGTATTCATAGTAGGCATTGCGTACGCCTTCAACAGATGCCATCTTCAGGCGGAGGTTGTAGCGAAATGAACGATGATTCTCCTGTCTTGCTTTGTCATATCGGCGTTGAAGACCTTCAAGCTTGTCATTGAGGAGTACTACTTGTTCACAGGCACGTTTGAAACGTGTCTCTGTCTCAGTCAATTCTGCGTACAGTTGAACTTTTCCCATGTTTGAATCGGCGCCAATCTATAAGTATTAGTTTGCTGGAGAAATCTAGGGTAGATAATGTCCTCCACAAAAATCGTCTCGGCTTTTATACATACGAATGACATGCTCTTCTCATTGTTCATGCCAGATATGTGGAGTGTATTGGAGATAATTGAATCCTGACAATAATCCAATCACTCAGTGATAAGCAAAATCGCCACGGCTGTGTTGTGATAACTACGTGATAGGAGATTGTAACACACTTGATAACTGACACTGATTGAAAACTGATGGGCATAAATGTTGATGTAAATGGTTATGTTCTCACAAGAATATAGAATACCCAACCTAGCATTTTAGAACAGCGGCTTAAATTTATATCCGTTCACTTAGATCAATGTGGTAAAACTGTATGTATAATTGTTATTATTTGCATGAAGAAGGAATGCATTGACGAGGTGTAAATAAAATCATCTCAAGTCTGAAAATGCGGCAAATAAGCCCGAAACCGCGCGGGCGGCCTCTCCCCCAAATAGGTGAGTCTCCGGCGGCGCCACGCCGGAGACTGGCCACATCGTCTGTGAAATAACGTCGTGACCATAGCGACGTCACGCATGCGCGTACTAACGTCCTCCCTCTCGGGTCAATGCTGGCATACAAAGATTGCACTTTTGGAGCACTGTAGCAGCGCCGAGAGTGGCCCGATTTTTACAGAAAAAGTTGCATTATTCAGGATTTTTTCTACATAATTTTTCTTAACTCTGATTTTTGTTATAGATCAAATTGAGAATTGTTTTAATTGCAGCTTTGCAAATAGCATTTCTATTTTGAAGTGCTCGTCGGGATGTCTAATGTGCGCTCGAGTTTGAGTTGTGTGTTTGTGTGCACGTTTGCTATGTGCATATTTATACTTTTTTGGGCAATAGTTTGTGCCAGTTTAATGAAGCAAAATTGATGGAGTTTCAGTTTATTAACATATAAAGACGGAGGGTTTGCGATTGTGCATTGTATAAAAGAAATCTCTTTTGATATTTGTTTAGCCATGACAAGGGCTTTTGTAAAATGGTGGGACTGGTCGTCTTAGTACACCATGCTGTCTTCACCTTGGGAGTCAGATTGGGCTTCTTCAGATACATAGTACCTCAGCTCTGCAATCCTCTCTGCCTTTTCACAAGCGTATTCATAGTAGGCATTGCGTACGCCTTCAACAGATGCCATCTTCAGGCGGAGGTTGTAGCGAAATGAACGATGATTCTCCTGTCTTGCTTTGTCATATCGGCGTTGAAGACCTTCAAGCTTGTCATTGAGGAGTACTACTTGTTCACAGGCACGTTTGAAACGTGTCTCTGTCTCAGTCAATTCTGCGTACAGTTGAACTTTTTCCATGTTTGAATCGGCGCCAATCTATAAGTATTAGTTTGCACGAGAAAGCTAGGGTAGATAATGTCCTCCACAAAAATCGTCTCGGCTTTTATACATACGAATGACATGCTCTTCTCATTGTTCATGCCAGATATGTGGAGTGTATTGGAGATAATTGAATCCTGACAATAATCCAATCACTCAGTGATAAGCAAAATCGCCACGGCTGTGTTGTGATAACTACGTGATAGGAGATTGTAACACACTTGATAACTGACACTGATTGAAAACTGATGGGCATAAATGTTGATGTAAATGGTTATGTTCTCACAAGAATATAGAATACCCAACCTAGCATTTTAGAACAGCGGCTTAAATTTATATCCGTTCACTTAGATCAATGTGGTAAAACTGTATGTATAATTGTTATTATTTGCATGAAGAAGGAATGCATTGACGAGGTGTAAATAAAATCATCTCAGGTCTGAAAATGCGGCAAATAAGCCCGAAACCGCGCGGGCGGCCTCTCCCCCAAATAGGTGAGTCTCCGGCGGCGCCACGCCGGAGACTGGCCACATCGTCTGTGACATCAACAGATAAATAACGTCGTGACCATAGCGACGTCACGCATGCGCGTACTAACGTCCTCCCTCTCGGGTCAATGCTGGCATACAAAGATTGCACTTTTGGAGCACTGTAGCAGCGCCGAGAGTGGCCCGATTTTTACAGAAAAAGTTGCATTATTCAGGATTTTTTCTACATAATTTTTCTTAACTCTGATTTTTGTTATAGATCAAATTGAGAATTGTTTTAATTGCAGCTTTGCAAATAGCATTTCTATTTTGAAGTGCTCGTCGGGATGTCTAATGTGCGCTCGAGTTTGAGTTGTGTGTTTGTGTGCACGTTTGCTATGTGCATATTTATACTTTTTTGGGCAATTGTTTGTGCCAGTTTAATGAAGCAAAATTGATGGAGTTTAAGTTTATTATCTTATAAAGACGGAGGGTTTGCGATTGTGCATTGTATAAAAGAAATCTCTTTTGATATTTGTTTAGCCCTGACAAGGGCTTTTGTAAAATGGTGGGACTGGTCGTCTTAGTACACCATGCTGTCTTCACCTTGGGAGTCAGATTGGGCTTCTTCAGATACATAGTACCTCAGCTCTGCAATCCTCTCTGCCTTTTCACAAGCGTATTCATAGTAGGCATTGCGTACGCCTTCAACAGATGCCATCTTCAGGCGGAGGTTGTAGCGAAATGAACGATGATTCTCCTGTCTTGCTTTGTCATATCGGCGTTGAAGACCTTCAAGCTCGTCATTGAGGAGTACTACTTGTTCACAGGCACGTTTGAAACGTGTCTCTGTCTCAGTCAATTCTGCGTACAGTTGAACTTTTTCCATGTTTGAATCGGCGCCAATCTATAAGTATTAGTTTGCACGAGAAAGCTAGGGTAGATAATGTCCTCCACAAAAATCGTCTCGGCTTTTATACATACGAATGACATGCTCTTCTCATTGTTCATGCCAGATATGTGGAGTGTATTGGAGATAATTGAATCCTGACAATAATCCAATCACTCAGTGATAAGCAAAATCGCCACGGCTGTGTTGTGATAACTACGTGATAGGAGATTGTAACACACTTGATAACTGACACTGATTGAAAACTGATGGGCATAAATGTTGATGTAAATGGTTATGTTCTCACAAGAATATAGAATACCCAACCTAGCATTTTAGAACAGCGGCTTAAATTTATATCCGTTCACTTAGATCAATGTGGTAAAACTGTATGTATAATTGTTATTATTTGCATGAAGAAGGAATGCATTGACGAGGTGTAAATAAAATCATCTCAGGTCTGAAAATGCGGCAAATAAGCCCGAAACCGCGCGGGCGGCCTCTCCCCCAAATAGGTGAGTCTCCGGCGGCGCCACGCCGGAGACTGGCCACATCGTCTGTGACATCAACAGATAAATAACGTCGTGACCATAGCGACGTCACGCATGCGCGTACTAACGTCCTCCCTCTCGGGTCAATGCTGGCATACAAAGATTGCACTTTTGGAGCACTGTAGCAGCGCCGAGAGTGGCCCGATTTTTACAGAAAAAGTTGCATTATTCAGGATTTTTTCTACATAATTTTTCTTAACTCTGATTTTTGTTATAGATCAAATTGAGAATTGTTTTAATTGCAGCTTTGCAAATAGCATTTCTATTTTGAAGTGCTCGTCGGGATGTCTAATGTGCGCTCGAGTTTGAGTTGTGTGTTTGTGTGCACGTTTGCTATGTGCATATTTATACTTTTTTGGGCAATTGTTTGTGCCAGTTTAATGAAGCAAAATTGATGGAGTTTAAGTTTATTATCTTATAAAGACGGAGGGTTTGCGATTGTGCATTGTATAAAAGAAATCTCTTTTGATATTTGTTTAGCCCTGACAAGGGCTTTTGTAAAATGGTGGGACTGGTCGTCTTAGTACACCATGCTGTCTTCACCTTGGGAGTCAGATTGGGCTTCTTCAGATACATAGTACCTCAGCTCTGCAATCCTCTCTGCCTTTTCACAAGCGTATTCATAGTAGGCATTGCGTACGCCTTCAACAGATGCCATCTTCAGGCGGAGGTTGTAGCGAAATGAACGATGATTCTCCTGTCTTGCTTTGTCATATCGGCGTTGAAGACCTTCAAGCTTGTCATTGAGGAGTACTACTTGTTCACAGGCACGTTTGAAACGTGTCTCTGTCTCAGTCAATTCTGCGTACAGTTGAACTTTTCCCATGTTTGAATCGGCGCCAATCTATAAGTATTAGTTTGCACGAGAAAGCTAGGGTAGATAATGTCCTCCACAAAAATCGTCTCGGCTTTTATACATACGAATGACATGCTCTTCTCATTGTTCATGCCAGATATGTGGAGTGTATTGGAGATAATTGAATCCTGACAATAATCCAATCACTCAGTGATAAGCAAAATCGCCAGGGCTGTGTTGTGATAACTACGTGATAGGAGATTGTAACACACTTGATAACTGACACTGATTGAAAACTGATGGGCATAAATGTTGATGTAAATGGTTCTGTTTTCACAAGAATATAGAATACCCAACCTAGCATTTTAGAACAGCGGCTTAAATTTATATCCGTTCACTTAGATCAATGTGGTAAAACTGTATGTATAATTGTTATTATTTGCATGAAGAAGGAATGCATTGACGAGGTGTAAATAAAATCATCTCAAGTCTGAAAATGCGGCAAATAAGCCCGAAACCGCGCGGGCGGCCTCTCCCCCAAATAGGTGAGTCTCCGGCGGCGCCACGCCGGAGACTGGCCACATCGTCTGTGACATCAACAGATAAATAACGTCGTGACCATAGCGACGTCACGCATGCGCGTACTAACGTCATCCCTCTCGGGTCAATGCTGGCATACAAAGATTGCACTTTTGGAGCACTGTAGCAGCGCCGAGAGTGGCCCGATTTTTACAGAAAAAGTTGCATTATTCAGGATTTTTTCTACATAATTTTTCTTAACTCTGATTTTTGTTATAGATCAAATTGAGAATTGTTTTAATTGCAGCTTTGCAAATAGCATTTCTATTTTGAAGTGCTCGTCGGGATGTCTAATGTGCGCTCGAGTTTGAGTTGTGTGTTTGTGTGCACGTTTGCTATGTGCATATTTATACTTTTTTGGGCAATTGTTTGTGCCAGTTTAATGAAGCAAAATTGATGGAGTTTAAGTTTATTATCTTATAAAGACGGAGGGTTTGCGATTGTGCATTGTATAAAAGAAATCTCTTTTGATATTTGTTTAGCCCTGACAAGGGCTTTTGTAAAATGGTGGGACTGGTCGTCTTAGTACACCATGCTGTCTTCACCTTGGGAGTCAGATTGGGCTTCTTCAGATACATAGTACCTCAGCTCTGCAATCCTCTCTGCCTTTTCACAAGCGTATTCATAGTAGGCATTGCGTACGCCTTCAACAGATGCCATCTTCAGGCGGAGGTTGTAGCGAAATGAACGATGATTCTCCTGTCTTGCTTTGTCATATCGGCGTTGAAGACCTTCAAGCTTGTCATTGAGGAGTACTACTTGTTCACAGGCACGTTTGAAACGTGTCTCTGTCTCAGTCAATTCTGCGTACAGTTGAACTTTTCCCATGTTTGAATCGGCGCCAATCTATAAGTATTAGTTTGCACGAGAAAACTGGGGTAGATAATGTCCTCCACAAAAATCGTCTCGGCTTTTATACATACGAATGACATGCTCTTCTCATTGTTCATGCCAGATATGTGGAGTGTATTGGAGATAATTGAATCCTGACAATAATCCAATCACTCAGTGATAAGCAAAATCGCCACGGCTGTGTTGTGATAACTACGTGATAGGAGATTGTAACACACTTGATAACTGACACTGATTGAAAACTGATGGGCATAAATGTTGATGTAAATGGTTATGTTCTCACAAGAATATAGAATACCCAACCTAGCATTTTAGAACAGCGGCTTAAATTTATATCCGTTCACTTAGATCAATGTGGTAAAACTGTATGTATAATTGTTATTATTTGCATGAAGAAGGAATGCATTGACGAGGTGTAAATAAAATCATCTCAGGTCTGAAAATGCGGCAAATAAGCCCGAAACCGCGCGGGCGGCCTCTCCCCCAAATAGGTGAGTCTCCGGCGGCGCCACGCCGGAGACTGGCCACATCGTCTGTGACATCAACAGATAAATAACGTCGTGACCATAGCGACGTCACGCATGCGCGTACTAACGTCCTCCCTCTCGGGTCAATGCTGGCATACAAAGATTGCACTTTTGGAGCACTGTAGCAGCGCCGAGAGTGGCCCGATTTTTACAGAAAAAGTTGCATTATTCAGGATTTTTTCTACATAATTTTTCTTAACTCTGATTTTTGTTATAGATCAAATTGAGAATTGTTTTAATTGCAGCTTTGCAAATAGCATTTCTATTTTGAAGTGCTCGTCGGGATGTCTAATGTGCGCTCGAGTTTGAGTTGTGTGTTTGTGTGCACGTTTGCTATGTGCATATTTATACTTTTTTGGGCAATTGTTTGTGCCAGTTTAATGAAGCAAAATTGATGGAGTTTAAGTTTATTATCTTATAAAGACGGAGGGTTTGCGATTGTGCATTGTATAAAAGAAATCTCTTTTGATATTTGTTTAGCCCTGACAAGGGCTTTTGGAAAATGGTGGGACTGGTCGTCTTAGTACACCATGCTGTCTTCACCTTGGGAGTCAGATTGGGCTTCTTCAGATACATAGTACCTCAGCTCTGCAATCCTCTCTGCCTTTTCACAAGCGTATTCATAGTAGGCATTGCGTACGCCTTCAACAGATGCCATCTTCAGGCGGAGGTTGTAGCGAAATGAACGATGATTCTCCTGTCTTGCTTTGTCATATCGGCGTTGAAGACCTTCAAGCTTGTCATTGAGGAGTACTACTTGTTCACAGGCACGTTTGAAACGTGTCTCTGTCTCAGTCAATTCTGCGTACAGTTGAACTTTTTCCATGTTTGAATCGGCGCCAATCTATAAGTATTAGTTTGCACGAGAAAGCTAGGGTAGATAATGTCCTCCACAAAAATCGTCTCGGCTTTTATACATACGAATGACATGCTCTTCTCATTGTTCATGCCAGATATGTGGAGTGTATTGGAGATAATTGAATCCTGACAATAATCCAATCACTCAGTGATAAGCAAAATCGCCACGGCTGTGTTGTGATAACTACGTGATAGGAGATTGTAACACACTTGATAACTGACACTGATTGAAAAGTGATGGGCATAAATGTTGATGTAAATGGTTCTGTTTTCACAAGTATATAGAATACCCAACCTAGCATTTTAGAACAGCGGCTTAAATTTATATCCGTTCACTTAGATCAATGTGGTAAAACTGTGTGTATAATTGTTATTATTTGCATGAAGAAGGAATGCATTGACGAGGTGTAAATAAAATCATCTCAAGTCTGAAAATGCGGCAAATAAGCCCGAAACCGCGCGGGCGGCCTCTCCCCCAAATAGGTGAGTCTCCGGCGGCGCCACGCCGGAGACTGGCCACATCGTCTGTGACATCAACAGATAAATAACGTCGTGACCATAGCGACGTCACGCATGCGCGTACTAACGTCCTCCCTCTCGGGTCAATGCTGGCATACAAAGATTGCACTTTTGGAGCACTGTAGCAGCGCCGAGAGTGGCCCGATTTTTACAGAAAAAGTTGCATTATTCAGGATTTTTTCTACATAATTTTTCTTAACTCTGATTTTTGTTATAGATCAAATTGAGAATTGTTTTAATTGCAGCTTTGCAAATAGCATTTCTATTTTGAAGTGCTCGTCGGGATGTCTAATGTGCGCTCGAGTTTGAGTTGTGTGTTTGTGTGCACGTTTGCTATGTGCATATTTATACTTTTTTGGGCAATAGTTTGTGCCAGTTTAATGAAGCAAAATTGATGGAGTTTCAGTTTATTAACATATAAAGACGGAGGGTTTGCGATTGTGCATTGTATAAAAGAAATCTCTTTTGATATTTGTTTAGCCCTGACAAGGGCTTTTGTAAAATGGTGGGACTGGTCGTCTTAGTACACCATGCTGTCTTCACCTTGGGAGTCAGATTGGGCTTCTTCAGATACATAGTACCTCAGCTCTGCAATCCTCTCTGCCTTTTCACAAGCGTATTCATAGTAGGCATTGCGTACGCCTTCAACAGATGCCATCTTCAGGCGGAGGTTGTAGCGAAATGAACGATGATTCTCCTGTCTTGCTTTGTCATATCGGCGTTGAAGACCTTCAAGCTTGTCATTGAGGAGTACTACTTGTTCACAGGCACGTTTGAAACGTGTCTCTGTCTCAGTCAATTCTGCGTACAGTTGAACTTTTCCCATGTTTGAATCGGCGCCAATCTATAAGTATTAGTTTGCACGAGAAAGCTAGGGTAGATAATGTCCTCCACAAAAATCGTCTCGGCTTTTATACATACGAATGACATGCTCTTCTCATTGTTCATGCCAGATATGTGGAGTGTATTGGAGATAATTGAATCCTGACAATAATCCAATCACTCAGTGATAAGCAAAATCGCCACGGCTGTGTTGTGATAACTACGTGATAGGAGATTGTAACACACTTGATAACTGACACTGATTGAAAACTGATGGGCATAAATGTTGATGTAAATGGTTCTGTTTTCACAAGAATATAGAATACCCAACCTAGCATTTTAGAACAGCGGCTTAAATTTATATCCGTTCACTTAGATCAATGTGGTAAAACTGTGTGTATAATTGTTATTATTTGCATGAAGAAGGAATGCATTGACGAGGTGTAAATAAAATCATCTCAAGTCTGAAAATGCGGCAAATAAGCCCGAAACCGCGCGGGCGGCCTCTCCCCCAAATAGGTGAGTCTCCGGCGGCGCCACGCCGGAGACTGGTCACATCGTCTGTGACATCAACAGATAAATAACGTCGTGACCATAGCGACGTCACGCATGCGCGTACTAACGTCCTCCCTCTCGGGTCAATGCTGGCATACAAAGATTGCACTTTTGGAGCACTGTAGCAGCGCCGAGAGTGGCCCGATTTTTACAGAAAAAGTTGCATTATTCAGGATTTTTTCTACATAATTTTTCTTAACTCTGATTTTTGTTATAGATCAAATTGAGAATTGTTTTAATTGCAGCTTTGCAAATAGCATTTCTATTTTGAAGTGCTCGTCGGGATGTCTAATGTGCGCTCGAGTTTGAGTTGTGTGTTTGTGTGCACGTTTGCTATGTGCATATTTATACTTTTTTGGGCAATTGTTTGTGCCAGTTTAATGAAGCAAAATTGATGGAGTTTCAGTTTATTAACATATAAAGACGGAGGGTTTGCGATTGTGCATTGTATAAAAGAAATCTCTTTTGATATTTGTTTAGCCCTGACAAGGGCTTTTGTAAAATGGTGGGACTGGTCGTCTTAGTACACCATGCTGTCTTCACCTTGGGAGTCAGATTGGGCTTCTTCAGATACATAGTACCTCAGCTCTGCAATCCTCTCTGCCTTTTCACAAGCGTATTCATAGTAGGCATTGCGTACGCCTTCAACAGATGCCATCTTCAGGCGGAGGTTGTAGCGAAATGAACGATGATTCTCCTGTCTTGCTTTGTCATATCGGCGTTGAAGACCTTCAAGCTTGTCATTGAGGAGTACTACTTGTTCACAGGCACGTTTGAAACGTGTCTCTGTCTCAGTCAATTCTGCGTACAGTTGAACTTTTCCCATGTTTGAATCGGCGCCAATCTATAAGTATTAGTTTGCACGAGAAAGCTAGGGTAGATAATGTCCTCCACAAAAATCGTCTCGGCTTTTATACATACGAATGACATGCTCTTCTCATTGTTCATGCCAGATATGTGGAGTGTATTGGAGATAATTGAATCCTGACAATAATCCAATCACTCAGTGATAAGCAAAATCGCCACGGCTGTGTTGTGATAACTACGTGATAGGAGATTGTAACACACTTGATAACTGACACTGATTGAAAACTGATGGGCATAAATGTTGATGTAAATGGTTCTGTTTTCACAAGAATATAGAATACCCAACCTAGCATTTTAGAACAGCGGCTTAAATTTATATCCGTTCACTTAGATCAATGTGGTAAAACTGTGTGTATAATTGTTATTATTTGCATGAAGAAGGAATGCATTGACGAGGTGTAAATAAAATCATCTCAAGTCTGAAAATGCGGCAAATAAGCCCGAAACCGCGCGGGCGGCCTCTCCCCCAAATAGGTGAGTCTCCGGCGGCGCCACGCCGGAGACTGGCCACATCGTCTGTGACATCAACAGATAAATAACGTCGTGACCATAGCGACGTCACGCATGCGCGTACTAACGTCCTCCCTCTCGGGTCAATGCTGGCATACAAAGATTGCACTTTTGGAGCACTGTAGCAGCGCCGAGAGTGGCCCGATTTTTACAGAAAAAGTTGCATTATTCAGGATTTTTTCTACATAATTTTTCTTAACTCTGATTTTTGTTATAGATCAAATTGAGAATTGTTTTAATTGCAGCTTTGCAAATAGCATTTCTATTTTGAAGTGCTCGTCGGGATGTCTAATGTGCGCTCGAGTTTGAGTTGTGTGTTTGTGTGCACGTTTGCTATGTGCATATTTATACTTTTTTGGGCAATTGTTTGTGCCAGTTTAATGAAGCAAAATTGATGGAGTTTCAGTTTATTAACATATAAAGACGGAGGGTTTGCGATTGTGCATTGTATAAAAGAAATCTCTTTTGATATTTGTTTAGCCCTGACAAGGGCTTTTGTAAAATGGTGGGACTGGTCGTCTTAGTACACCATGCTGTCTTCACCTTGGGAGTCAGATTGGGCTTCTTCAGATACATAGTACCTCAGCTCTGCAATCCTCTCTGCCTTTTCACAAGCGTATTCATAGTAGGCATTGCGTACGCCTTCAACAGATGCCATCTTCAGGCGGAGGTTGTAGCGAAATGAACGATGATTCTCCTGTCTTGCTTTGTCATATCGGCGTTGAAGACCTTCAAGCTTGTCATTGAGGAGTACTACTTGTTCACAGGCACGTTTGAAACGTGTCTCTGTCTCAGTCAATTCTGCGTACAGTTGAACTTTTCCCATGTTTGAATCGGCGCCAATCTATAAGTATTAGTTTGCACGAGAAAGCTAGGGTAGATAATGTCCTCCACAAAAATCGTCTCGGCTTTTATACATACGAATGACATGCTCTTCTCATTGTTCATGCCAGATATGTGGAGTGTATTGGAGATAATTGAATCCTGACAATAATCCAATCACTCAGTAAACACAAATCAACAACAGAGCTACCCGTAGTTGCAATAAAAGTAACATCATTTTTGTTTGTATTTCTCCCATTTAAAATGCAAAAGTTGGCATTGATACAAAAGTCCATTAAAATTCTACCATGGGCGTTGACAGTAAAGTCCACCACGTCTCTGTCAACAATAGTGTCTATACCTTTGATGTAGTCAGCCTCGGCCCCACATCTACTGTTGAAATCACCTCCAATAAAAGCAATGTTTTTATATTCATGTATTTGCGACAGTAACTTATCATAAAACTCCTGGGCATCAATGTTTCGAGTTGAGTTTTCTGGTGGCAAATAGCACACACATATGTACGTAAAAGTATTGTCTATTTTATTCTGTAAACTCAACCATAATATGCCTTCGTAAGATTTGTCCTTCACACAAATGTTAAAATCCTTTAAAATGTCATTGTTTATTAAGAAACCCACCCCACCGGAGCCTTTAGGTGCTCTCCTGTGGATATGATCTCGGTTATGGCCATACCATGTATAACCATCAACATGTAAATTATTATTGTCAATCAGATGAGTTTCAGTTAGCCCTAAAATGTCACAATTACTATAATTTACACAATTTTTACGTATCAATGCATTCTGCGAAGTAGAGTCAACTGCCCACGATTTCACGTTCCAAAACCCGGCTTTAACCTATCTTTGGCGCGTTGACTGTCGATTGGCTGGTCTTCTGTCTCCTCCTCTGTCATTGGACGACCTGTCACCTGACCTCAAGCGTGGCTCCGCCTCCCGCGTACCATTTAAGGACATCCTACTACGGCCATCTCGCGAATTCACAACACTAGCGTAGTCGCGCCTGCTTTCTCTGCTTCCCGAGTATCTGTCACTGTTGTAGTCAGCACAGTCTGTATGTGTAGATGTGTCTCTCCCTTGTGATCTGTTGTTATCGTAGTTACCTTCGCCGCGTACGTTGTGTCTCGATCTTCTAAAATCGGACGTCGTCCGGTCAGTTCTCTCCAAACGTGAACCGACTGCTCGTAGTCTACCATCACCCATGGTTTCCGCGATCGTGCGAAGGTTGGCTTCATACATCCGTTGATGTTTCGGCTTGTCTGCTCCAATGTAGATGTCCTTGAAATTTCTCTCCTTGCGAAGTGTAGATTTCTGATCCATAATCTGGTCTCTATCTTCCTGACTCCGGCATGTGGCGACGATGACTCCCGGGTATCGCCTGTTGGTTGACTCCTTTCTCACAGCGCTGACAACCTCCACATTTCTGATCTTCAAACCGTCACGTATGACAGCATTGACTTTATTAACCACATTCTCAGTCTCTGAATAGAGAACATTTCGTAAAATTATATTCAGATTACGATTGTCACTCATTGCCGAAACTGGGTCATTTCGAGCCGGCATGCTTTCTAATAGTTTTACACGATCGGCAAGTTCGTTCATGTCACTGACAAGACCCGATTTCATATCCACGATCTCCTTGCGTAGATCACTTTTCACACTACTGCTTATTCTAGTTTCCATTTCATGAAAACGATCGTTTAGTGAACTTTCTAGTGTCATCATTGCTTTTAAAATGAGTCTTGTTTGTAAGTCCGCGTCTTCGAACGATACTTCATGTAAAAGTTCACCGATACTCACAGGGTTATTCTTTATCTTCTTTGTTTCTGTAGTAGACTTCTGTGGACTAGGTGTTCGGGTCCGTTTGCTGGAGGCCTGTGTAGATTGCTGATCTTCCATATGGACAGCGGGGACGTGGACGTCAGCCATTACTGTCCTAACAAAATCGCTACTGTCTTCTTCAAAATCTTTCAAATATTCAAATTCATCAGTCTGGGCATTCATTCTTCTTCAACTGATTGTCAAAAGCAATGCATCAAACTTACTTTTGTTGAAATATTTCACCTTGTAGTGGTATAAAAACATCAAACAAAAACCAGATATGTGGAGTGTATTGGAGATAATTGAATCCTGACAATAATCCAATCACTCAGTGATAAGCAAAATCGCCACGGCTGTGTTGTGATAACTACGTGATAGGAGATTGTAACACACTTGATAACTGACACTGATTGAAAACTGATGGGCATAAATGTTGATGTAAATGGTTCTGTTTTCACAAGTATATAGAATACCCAACCTAGCATTTTAGAACAGCGGCTTAAATTTATATCCGTTCACTTAGATCAATGTGGTAAAACTGTGTGTATAATTGTTATTATTTGCATGAAGAAGGAATGCATTGACGAGGTGTAAATAAAATCATCTCAAGTCTGAAAATGCGGCAAATAAGCCCGAAACCGCGCGGGCGGCCTCTCCCCCAAATAGGTGAGTCTCCGGCGGCGCCACGCCGGAGACTGGCCACATCGTCTGTGACATCAACAGATAAATAACGTCGTGACCATAGCGACGTCACGCATGCGCGTACTAACGTCCTCCCTCTCGGGTCAATGCTGGCATACAAAGATTGCACTTTTGGAGCACTGTAGCAGCGCCGAGAGTGGCCCGATTTTTACAGAAAAAGTTGCATTATTCAGGATTTTTTCTACATAATTTTTCTTAACTCTGATTTTTGTTATAGATCAAATTGAGAATTGTTTTAATTGCAGCTTTGCAAATAGCATTTCTATTCTGAAGTGCTCGTCGGGATGTCTAATGTGCGCTCGAGTTTGAGTTGTGTGTTTGTGTGCACGTTTGCTATGTGCATATTTATACTTTTTTGGGCAATTGTTTGTGCCAGTTTAATGAAGCAAAATTGATGGAGTTTCAGTTTATTAACATATAAAGACGGAGGGTTTGCGATTGTGCATTGTATAAAAGAAATCTCTTTTGATATTTGTTTAGCCCTGACAAGGGCTTTTGTAAAATGGTGGGACTGGTCGTCTTAGTACACCATGCTGTCTTCACCTTGGGAGTCAGATTGGGCTTCTTCAGATACATAGTACCTCAGCTCTGCAATCCTCTCTGCCTTTTCACAAGCGTATTCATAGTAGGCATTGCGTACGCCTTCAACAGATGCCATCTTCAGGCGGAGGTTGTAGCGAAATGAACGATGATTCTCCTGTCTTGCTTTGTCATATCGGCGTTGAAGACCTTCAAGCTTGTCATTGAGGAGTACTACTTGTTCACAGGCACGTTTGAAACGTGTCTCTGTCTCAGTCAATTCTGCGTACAGTTGAACTTTTCCCATGTTTGAATCGGCGCCAATCTATAAGTATTAGTTTGCACGAGAAAGCTAGGGTAGATAATGTCCTCCACAAAAATCGTCTCGGCTTTTATACATACGAATGACATGCTCTTCTCATTGTTCATGCCAGATATGTGGAGTGTATTGGAGATAATTGAATCCTGACAATAATCCAATCACTCAGTGATAAGCAAAATCGCCACGGCTGTGTTGTGATAACTACGTGATAGGAGATTGTAACACACTTGATAACTGACACTGATTGAAAACTGATGGGCATAAATGTTGATGTAAATGGTTCTGTTTTCACAAGAATATAGAATACCCAACCTAGCATTTTAGAACAGCGGCTTAAATTTATATCCGTTCACTTAGATCAATGTGGTAAAACTGTGTGTATAATTGTTATTATTTGCATGAAGAAGGAATGCATTGACGAGGTGTAAATAAAATCATCTCAAGTCTGAAAATGCGGCAAATAAGCCCGAAACCGCGCGGGCGGCCTCTCCCCCAAATAGGTGAGTCTCCGGCGGCGCCACGCCGGAGACTGGCCACATCGTCTGTGACATCAACAGATAAATAACGTCGTGACCATAGCGACGTCACGCATGCGCGTACTAACGTCCTCCCTCTCGGGTCAATGCTGGCATACAAAGATTGCACTTTTGGAGCACTGTAGCAGCGCCGAGAGTGGCCCGATTTTTACAGAAAAAGTTGCATTATTCAGGATTTTTTCTACATAATTTTTCTTAACTCTGATTTTTGTTATAGATCAAATTGAGAATTGTTTTAATTGCAGCTTTGCAAATAGCATTTCTATTTTGAAGTGCTCGTCGGGATGTCTAATGTGCGCTCGAGTTTGAGTTGTGTGTTTGTGTGCACGTTTGCTATGTGCATATTTATACTTTTTTGGGCAATTGTTTGTGCCAGTTTAATGAAGCAAAATTGATGGAGTTTCAGTTTATTAACATATAAAGACGGAGGGTTTGCGATTGTGCATTGTATAAAAGAAATCTCTTTTGATATTTGTTTAGCCCTGACAAGGGCTTTTGTAAAATGGTGGGACTGGTCGTCTTAGTACACCATGCTGTCTTCACCTTGGGAGTCAGATTGGGCTTCTTCAGATACATAGTACCTCAGCTCTGCAATCCTCTCTGCCTTTTCACAAGCGTATTCATAGTAGGCATTGCGTACGCCTTCAACAGATGCCATCTTCAGGCGGAGGTTGTAGCGAAATGAACGATGATTCTCCTGTCTTGCTTTGTCATATCGGCGTTGAAGACCTTCAAGCTTGTCATTGAGGAGTACTACTTGTTCACAGGCACGTTTGAAACGTGTCTCTGTCTCAGTCAATTCTGCGTACAGTTGAACTTTTCCCATGTTTGAATCGGCGCCAATCTATAAGTATTAGTTTGCACGAGAAAGCTAGGGTAGATAATGTCCTCCACAAAAATCGTCTCGGCTTTTATACATACGAATGACATGCTCTTCTCATTGTTCATGCCAGATATGTGGAGTGTATTGGAGATAATTGAATCCTGACAATAATCCAATCACTCAGTGATAAGCAAAATCGCCACGGCTGTGTTGTGATAACTACGTGATAGGAGATTGTAACACACTTGATAACTGACACTGATTGAAAACTGATGGGCATAAATGTTGATGTAAATGGTTCTGTTTTCACAAGAATATAGAATACCCAACCTAGCATTTTAGAACAGCGGCTTAAATTTATATCCGTTCACTTAGATCAATGTGGTAAAACTGTGTGTATAATTGTTATTATTTGCATGAAGAAGGAATGCATTGACGAGGTGTAAATAAAATCATCTCAAGTCTGAAAATGCGGCAAATAAGCCCGAAACCGCGCGGGCGGCCTCTCCCCCAAATAGGTGAGTCTCCGGCGGCGCCACGCCGGAGACTGGCCACATCGTCTGTGACATCAACAGATAAATAACGTCGTGACCATAGCGACGTCACGCATGCGCGTACTAACGTCCTCCCTCTCGGGTCAATGCTGGCATACAAAGATTGCACTTTTGGAGCACTGTAGCAGCGCCGAGAGTGGCCCGATTTTTACAGAAAAAGTTGCATTATTCCGGATTTTTTCTACATAATTTTTCTTAACTCTGATTTATGTTATAGATCAAATTGAGAATTGTTTTAATTGCAGCTTTGCAAATAGCATTTCTATTTTGAAGTGCTCGTCGGGATGTCTAATGTGCGCTCGAGTTTGAGTTGTGTGTTTGTGTGCACGTTTGCTATGTGCATATTTATACTTTTTTGGGCAATTGTTTGTGCCACTTTAATGAAGCAAAATTGATGGAGTTTCAGTTTATTAACATATAAAGACGGAGGGTTTGCGATTGTGCATTGTATAAAAGAAATCTCTTTTGATATTTGTTTAGCCCTGACAAGGGCTTTTGTAAAATGGTGGGACTGGTCGTCTTAGTACACCATGCTGTCTTCACCTTGGGAGTCAGATTGGGCTTCTTCAGATACATAGTACCTCAGCTCTGCAATCCTCTCTGCCTTTTCACAAGCGTATTCATAGTAGGCATTGCGTACGCCTTCAACAGATGCCATCTTCAGGCGGAGGTTGTAGCGAAATGAACGATGATTCTCCTGTCTTGCTTTGTCATATCGGCGTTGAAGACCTTCAAGCTTGTCATTGAGGAGTACTACTTGTTCACAGGCACGTTTGAAACGTGTCTCTGTCTCAGTCAATTCTGCGTACAGTTGAACTTTTCCCATGTTTGAATCGGCGCCAATCTATAAGTATTAGTTTGCACGAGAAAGCTAGGGTAGATAATGTCCTCCACAAAAATCGTCTCGGCTTTTATACATACGAATGACATGCTCTTCTCATTGTTCATGCCAGATATGTGGAGTGTATTGGAGATAATTGAATCCTGACAATTATCCAATCACTCAGTGATAAGCAAAATCGCCACGGCTGTGTTGTGATAACTACGTGATAGGAGATTGTAACACACTTGATAACTGACACTGATTGAAAACTGATGGGCATAAATGTTGATGTAAATGGTTCTGTTTTCACAAGAATATAGAATACCCAACCTAGCATTTTAGAACAGCGGCTTAAATTTATATCCGTTCACTTAGATCAATGTGGTAAAACTGTATGTATAATTGTTATTATTTGCATGAAGAAGGAATGCATTGACGAGGTGTAAATAAAATCATCTCAAGTCTGAAAATGCGGCAAATAAGCCCGAAACCGCGCGGGCGGCCTCTCCCCCAAATAGGTGAGTCTCCGGCGGCGCCACGCCGGAGACTGGCCACATCGTCTGTGACATCAACAGATAAATAACGTCGTGACCATAGCGACGTCACGCATGCGCGTACTAACGTCCTCCCTCTCGGGTCAATGCTGGCATACAAAGATTGCACTTTTGGAGCACTGTAGCAGCGCCGAGAGTGGCCCGATTTTTACAGAAAAAGTTGCATTATTCAGGATTTTTTCTACATAATTTTTCTTAACTCTGATTTTTGTTATAGATGAAATTGAGAATTGTTTTAATTGCAGCTTTGCAAATAGCATTTCTATTTTGAAGTGCTCGTCGGGATGTCTAATGTGCGCTCGAGTTTGAGTTGTGTGTTTGTGTGCACGTTTGCTATGTGCATATTTATACTTTTTTGGGCAATTGTTTGTGCCAGTTTAATGAAGCAAAATTGATGGAGTTTCAGTTTATTAACATATAAAGACGGAGGGTTTGCGATTGTGCATTGTATAAAAGAAATCTCTTTTGATATTTGTTTAGCCCTGACAAGGGCTTTTGTAAAATGGTGGGACTGGTCGTCTTAGTACACCATGCTGTCTTCACCTTGGGAGTCAGATTGGGCTTCTTCAGATACATAGTACCTCAGCTCTGCAATCCTCTCTGCCTTTTCACAAGCGTATTCATAGTAGGCATTGCGTACGCCTTCAACAGATGCCATCTTCAGGCGGAGGTTGTAGCGAAATGAACGATGATTCTCCTGTCTTGCTTTGTCATATCGGCGTTGAAGACCTTCAAGCTTGTCATTGAGGAGTACTACTTGTTCACAGGCACGTTTGAAACGTGTCTCTGTCTCAGTCAATTCTGCGTACAGTTGAACTTTTTCCATGTTTGAATCGGCGCCAATCTATAAGTATTAGTTTGCACGAGAAAGCTAGGGTAGATAATGTCCTCCACAAAAATCGTCTCGGCTTTTATACATACGAATGACATGCTCTTCTCATTGTTCATGCCAGATATGTGGAGTGTATTGGAGATAACTGAATCCTGACAATAATCCAATCACTCAGTGATAAGCAAAATCGCCACGGCTGTGTTGTGATAACTACGTGATAGGAGATTGTAACACACTTGATAACTGACACTGATTGAAAACTGATGGGCATAAATGTTGATGTAAATGGTTCTGTTTTCACAAGAATATAGAATACCCAACCTAGCATTTTAGAACAGCGGCTTAAATTTATATCCGTTCACTTAGATCAATGTGGTAAAACTGTATGTATAATTGTTATTATTTGCATGAAGAAGGAATGCATTGACGAGGTGTAAATAAAATCATCTCAAGTCTGAAAATGCGGCAAATAAGCCCGAAACCGCGCGGGCGGCCTCTCCCCCAAATAGGTGAGTCTCCGGCGGCGCCACGCCGGAGACTGGCCACATCGTCTGTGACATCAACAGATAAATAACGTCGTGACCATAGCGACGTCACGCATGCGCGTACTAACGTCCTCCCTCTCGGGTCAATGCTGGCATACAAAGATTGCACTTTTGGAGCACTGTAGCAGCGCCGAGAGTGGCCCGATTTTTACAGAAAAAGTTGCATTATTCAGGATTTTTTCTACATAATTTTTCTTAACTCTGATTTTTGTTATAGATCAAATTGAGAATTGTTTTAATTGCAGCTTTGCAAATAGCATTTCTATTCTGAAGTGCTCGTCGGGATGTCTAATGTGCGCTCGAGTTTGAGTTGTGTGTTTGTGTGCACGTTTGCTATGTGCATATTTATACTTTTTTGGGCAATAGTTTGTGCCAGTTTTATGAAGCAAAATTGATGGAGTTTCAGTTTATTAACATATAAAGACGGAGGGTTTGCGATTGTGCATTGTATAAAAGGAATCTCTTTTGATATTTGTTTAGCCCTGACAAGGGCTTTTGTAAAATGGTGCGACTGGTCGTCTTAGTACACCATGCTGTCTTCACCTTGGGAGTCAGATTGGGCTTCTTCAGATACATAGTACCTCAGCTCTGCAATCCTCTCTGCCTTTTCACAAGCGTATTCATAGTAGGCATTGCGTACGCCTTCAACAGATGCCATCTTCAGGCGGAGGTTGTAGCGAAATGAACGATGATTCTCCTGTCTTGCTTTGTCATATCGGCGTTGAAGACCTTCAAGCTTGTCATTGAGGAGTACTACTTGTTCACAGGCACGTTTGAAACGTGTCTCTGTCTCAGTCAATTCTGCGTACAGTTGAACTTTTTCCATGTTTGAATCGGCGCCAATCTATAAGTATTAGTTTGCACGAGAAAGCTAGGGTAGATAATGTCCTCCACAAAAATCGTCTCGGCTTTTATACATACGAATGACATGCTCTTCTCATTGTTCATGCCAGATATGTGGAGTGTATTGGAGATAATTGAATCCTGACAATAATCCAATCACTCAGTGATAAGCAAAATCGCCACGGCTGTGTTGTGATAACTACGTGATAGGAGATTGTAACACACTTGATAACTGACACTGATTGAAAACTGATGGGCATAAATGTTGATGTAAATGGTTCTGTTTTCACAAGAATATAGAATACCCAACCTAGCATTTTAGAACAGCGGCTTAAATTTATATCCGTTCACTTAGATCAATGTGGTAAAACTGTATGTATAATTGTTATTATTTGCATGAAGAAGGAATGCATTGACGAGGTGTAAATAAAATCATCTCAAGTCTGAAAATGCGGCAAATAAGCCCGAAACCGCGCGGGCGGCCTCTCCCCCAAATAGGTGAGTCTCCGGCGGCGCCACGCCGGAGACTGGCCACATCGTCTGTGACATCAACAGATAAATAACGTCGTGACCATAGCGACGTCACGCATGCGCGTACTAACGTCCTCCCTCTCGGGTCAATGCTGGCATACAAAGATTGCACTTTTGGAGCACTGTAGCAGCGCCGAGAGTGGCCCGATTTTTACAGAAAAAGTTGCATTATTCAGGATTTTTTCTACATAATTTTTCTTAACTCTGATTTTTGTTATAGATCAAATTGAGAATTGTTTTAATTGCAGCTTTGCAAATAGCATTTCTATTCTGAAGTGCTCGTCGGGATGTCTAATGTGCGCTCGAGTTTGAGTTGTGTGTTTGTGTGCACGTTTGCTATGTGCATATTTATACTTTTTTGGGCAATAGTTTGTGCCAGT
This sequence comes from Phorcus lineatus, assembly GCA_921293015.1. Classification (NCBI taxonomy): domain Eukaryota; kingdom Metazoa; phylum Mollusca; class Gastropoda; order Trochida; family Trochidae; genus Phorcus; species Phorcus lineatus. The sequence goes on from OV121090.1 coordinate 11,502,780, forward strand.
TTTATGAAGCAAAATTGATGGAGTTTCAGTTTATTAACATATAAAGACGGAGGGTTTGCGATTGTGCATTGTATAAAAGGAATCTCTTTTGATATTTGTTTAGCCCTGACAAGGGCTTTTGTAAAATGGTGCGACTGGTCGTCTTAGTACACCATGCTGTCTTCACCTTGGGAGTCAGATTGGGCTTCTTCAGATACATAGTACCTCAGCTCTGCAATCCTCTCTGCCTTTTCACAAGCGTATTCATAGTAGGCATTGCGTACGCCTTCAACAGATGCCATCTTCAGGCGGAGGTTGTAGCGAAATGAACGATGATTCTCCTGTCTTGCTTTGTCATATCGGCGTTGAAGACCTTCAAGCTTGTCATTGAGGAGTACTACTTGTTCACAGGCACGTTTGAAACGTGTCTCTGTCTCAGTCAATTCTGCGTACAGTTGAACTTTTCCCATGTTTGAATCGGCGCCAATCTATAAGTATTAGTTTGCACGAGAAAGCTAGGGTAGATAATGTCCTCCACAAAAATCGTCTCGGCTTTTATACATACGAATGACATGCTCTTCTCATTGTTCATGCCAGATATGTGGAGTGTATTGGAGATAATTGAATCCTGACAATAATCCAATCACTCAGTGATAAGCAAAATCGCCACGGCTGTGTTGTGATAACTACGTGATAGGAGATTGTAACACACTTGATAACTGACACTGATTGAAAACTGATGGGCATAAATGTTGATGTAAATGGTTCTGTTTTCACAAGAATATAGAATACCCAACCTAGCATTTTAGAACAGCGGCTTAAATTTATATCCGTTCACTTAGATCAATGTGGTAAAACTGTATGTATAATTGTTATTATTTGCATGAAGAAGGAATGCATTGACGAGGTGTAAATAAAATCATCTCAAGTCTGAAAATGCGGCAAATAAGCCCGAAACCGCGCGGGCGGCCTCTCCCCCAAATAGGTGAGTCTCCGGCGGCGCCACGCCGGAGACTGGCCACATCGTCTGTGACATCAACAGATAAATAACGTCGTGACCATAGCGACGTCACGCATGCGCGTACTAACGTCCTCCCTCTCGGGTCAATGCTGGCATACAAAGATTGCACTTTTGGAGCACTGTAGCAGCGCCGAGAGTGGCCCGATTTTTACAGAAAAAGTTGCATTATTCAGGATTTTTTCTACATAATTTTTCTTAACTCTGATTTTTGTTATAGATCAAATTGAGAATTGTTTTAATTGCAGCTTTGCAAATAGCATTTCTATTCTGAAGTGCTCGTCGGGATGTCTAATGTGCGCTCGAGTTTGAGTTGTGTGTTTGTGTGCACGTTTGCTATGTGCATATTTATACTTTTTTGGGCAATTGTTTGTGCCAGTTTAATGAAGCAAAATTGATGGAGTTTCAGTTTATTAACATATAAAGACGGAGGGTTTGCGATTGTGCATTGTATAAAAGAAATCTCTTTTGATATTTGTTTAGCCCTGACAAGGGCTTTTGTAAAATGGTGGGACTGGTCGTCTTAGTACACCATGCTGTCTTCACCTTGGGAGTCAGATTGGGCTTCTTCAGATACATAGTACCTCAGCTCTGCAATCCTCTCTGCCTTTTCACAAGCGTATTCATAGTAGGCATTGCGTACGCCTTCAACAGATGCCATCTTCAGGCGGAGGTTGTAGCGAAATGAACGATGATTCTCCTGTCTTGCTTTGTCATATCGGCGTTGAAGACCTTCAAGCTTGTCATTGAGAAGTACTACTTGTTCACAGGCACGTTTGAAACGTGTCTCTGTCTCAGTCAATTCTGCGTACAGTTGAACTTTTCCCATGTTTGAATCGGCGCCAATCTATAAGTATTAGTTTGCACGAGAAAGCTAGGGTAGATAATGTCCTCCACAAAAATCGTCTCGGCTTTTATACATACGAATGACATGCTCTTCTCATTGTTCATGCCAGATATGTGGAGTGTATTGGAGATAATTGAATCCTGACAATAATCCAATCACTCAGTGATAAGCAAAATCGCCACGGCTGTGTTGTGATAACTACGTGATAGGAGATTGTAACACACTTGATAACTGACACTGATTGAAAACTGATGGGCATAAATGTTGATGTAAATGGTTCTGTTTTCACAAGAATATAGAATACCCAACCTAGCATTTTAGAACAGCGGCTTAAATTTATATCCGTTCACTTAGATCAATGTGGTAAAACTGTATGTATAATTGTTATTATTTGCATGAAGAAGGAATGCATTGACGAGGTGTAAATAAAATCATCTCAAGTCTGAAAATGCGGCAAATAAGCCCGAAACCGCGCGGGCGGCCTCTCCCCCAAATAGGTGAGTCTCCGGCGGCGCCACGCCGGAGACTGGCCACATCGTCTGTGACATCAACAGATAAATAACGTCGTGACCATAGCGACGTCACGCATGCGCGTACTAACGTCCTCCCTCTCGGGTCAATGCTGGCATACAAAGATTGCACTTTTGGAGCACTGTAGCAGCGCCGAGAGTGGCCCGATTTTTACAGAAAAAGTTGCATTATTCAGGATTTTTTCTACATAATTTTTCTTAACTCTGATTTTTGTTATAGATCAAATTGAGAATTGTTTTAATTGCAGCTTTGCAAATAGCATTTCTATTTTGAAGTGCTCGTCGGGATGTCTAATGTGCGCTCGAGTTTGAGTTGTGTGTTTGTGTGCACGTTTGCTATGTGCATATTTATACTTTTTTGGGCAATTGTTTGTGCCAGTTTAATGAAGCAAAATTGATGGAGTTTCAGTTTATTAACATATAAAGACGGAGGGTTTGCGATTGTGCATTGTATAAAAGGAATCTCTTTTGATATTTGTTTAGCCCTGACAAGGGCTTTTGTAAAATGGTGGGACTGGTCGTCTTAGTACACCATGCTGTCTTCACCTTGGGAGTCAGATTGGGCTTCTTCAGATACATAGTACCTCAGCTCTGCAATCCTCTCTGCCTTTTCACAAGCGTATTCATAGTAGGCATTGCGTACGCCTTCAACAGATGCCATCTTCAGGCGGAGGTTGTAGCGAAATGAACGATGATTCTCCTGTCTTGCTTTGTCATATCGGCGTTGAAGACCTTCAAGCTTGTCATTGAGGAGTACTACTTGTTCACGGGCACGTTTGAAACGTGTCTCTGTCTCAGTCAATTCTGCGTACAGTTGAACTTTTTCCATGTTTGAATCGGCGCCAATCTATAAGTATTAGTTTGCACGAGAAAGCTAGGGTAGATAATGTCCTCCACAAAAATCGTCTCGGCTTTTATACATACGAATGACATGCTCTTCTCATTGTTCATGCCAGATATGTGGAGTGTATTGGGGATAATTGAATCCTGACAATAATCCAATCACTCAGTGATAAGCAAAATCGCCACGGCTGTGTTGTGATAACTACGTGATAGGAGATTGTAACACACTTGATAACTGACACTGATTGAAAACTGATGGGCATAAATGTTGATGTAAATGGTTCTGTTTTCACAAGAATATAGAATACCCAACCTAGCATTTTAGAACAGCGGCTTAAATTTATATCCGTTCACTTAGATCAATGTGGTAAAACTGTATGTATAATTGTTATTATTTGCATGAAGAAGGAATGCATTGACGAGGTGTAAATAAAATCATCTCAAGTCTGAAAATGCGGCAAATAAGCCCGAAACCGCGCGGGCGGCCTCTCCCCCAAATAGGTGAGTCTCCGGCGGCGCCACGCCGGAGACTGGCCACATCGTCTGTGACATCAACAGATAAATAACGTCGTGACCATAGCGACGTCACGCATGCGCGTACTAACGTCCTCCCTCTCGGGTCAATGCTGGCATACAAAGATTGCACTTTTGGAGCACTGTAGCAGCGCCGAGAGTGGCCCGATTTTTACAGAAAAAGTTGCATTATTCAGGATTTTTTCTACATAATTTTTCTTAACTCTGATTTTTGTTATAGATCAAATTGAGAATTGTTTTAATTGCAGCTTTGCAAATAGCATTTCTATTCTGAAGTGCTCGTCGGGATGTCTAATGTGCGCTCGAGTTTGAGTTGTGTGTTTGTGTGCACGTTTGCTATGTGCATATTTATACTTTTTTGGGCAATTGTTTGTGCCAGTTTAATGAAGCAAAATTGATGGAGTTTCAGTTTATTAACATATAAAGACGGAGGGATTGCGATTGTGCATTGTATAAAAGAAATCTCTTTTGATATTTGTTTAGCCCTGACAAGGGCTTTTGTAAAATGGTGGGACTGGTCGTCTTAGTACACCATGCTGTCTTCACCTTGGGAGTCAGATTGGGCTTCTTCAGATACATAGTACCTCAGCTCTGCAATCCTCTCTGCCTTTTCACAAGCGTATTCATAGTAGGCATTGCGTACGCCTTCAACAGATGCCATCTTCAGGCGGAGGTTGTAGCGAAATGAACGATGATTCTCCTGTCTTGCTTTGTCATATCGGCGTTGAAGACCTTCAAGCTTGTCATTGAGGAGTACTACTTGTTCACGGGCACGTTTGAAACGTGTCTCTGTCTCAGTCAATTCTGCGTACAGTTGAACTTTTCCCATGTTTGAATCGGCGCCAATCTATAAGTATTAGTTTGCACGAGAAAGCTAGGGTAGATAATGTCCTCCACAAAAATCGTCTCGGCTTTTATACATACGAATGACATGCTCTTCTCATTGTTCATGCCAGATATGTGGAGTGTATTGGAGATAATTGAATCCTGACAATTATCCAATCACTCAGTGATAAGCAAAATCGCCACGGCTGTGTTGTGATAACTACGTGATAGGAGATTGTAACACACTTGATAACTGACACTGATTGAAAACTGATGGGCATAAATGTTGATGTAAATGGTTCTGTTTTCACAAGAATATAGAATACCCAACCTAGCATTTTAGAACAGCGGCTTAAATTTATATCCGTTCACTTAGATCAATGTGGTAAAACTGTATGTATAATTGTTATTATTTGCATGAAGAAGGAATGCATTGACGAGGTGTAAATAAAATCATCTCAAGTCTGAAAATGCGGCAAATAAGCCCGAAACCGCGCGGGCGGCCTCTCCCCCAAATAGGTGAGTCTCCGGCGGCGCCACGCCGGAGACTGGCCACATCGTCTGTGACATCAACAGATAAATAACGTCGTGACCATAGCGACGTCACGCATGCGCGTACTAACGTCCTCCCTCTCGGGTCAATGCTGGCATACAAAGATTGCACTTTTGGAGCACTGTAGCAGCGCCGAGAGTGGCCCGATTTTTACAGAAAAAGTTGCATTATTCAGGATTTTTTCTACATAATTTTTCTTAACTCTGATTTTTGTTATAGATCAAATTGAGAATTGTTTTAATTGCAGCTTTGCAAATAGCATTTCTATTCTGAAGTGCTCGTCGGGATGTCTAATGTGCGCTCGAGTTTGAGTTGTGTGTTTGTGTGCACGTTTGCTATGTGCATATTTATACTTTTTTAGGCAATAGTTTGTACCAGTTTTATGAAGCAAAATTGATGGAGTTTCAGTTTATTAACATATAAAGACGGAGGGTTTGCGATTGTGCATTGTATAAAAGGAATCTCTTTTGATATTTGTTTAGCCCTGACAAGGGCTTTTGTAAAATGGTGGGACTGGTCGTCTTAGTACACCATGCTGTCTTCACCTTGGGAGTCAGATTGGGCTTCTTCAGATACATAGTACCTCAGCTCTGCAATCCTCTCTGCCTTTTCACAAGCGTATTCATAGTAGGCATTGCGTACGCCTTCAACAGATGCCATCTTCAGGCGGAGGTTGTAGCGAAATGAACGATGATTCTCCTGTCTTGCTTTGTCATATCGGCGTTGAAGACCTTCAAGCTTGTCATTGAGGAGTACTACTTGTTCACGGGCACGTTTGAAACGTGTCTCTGTCTCAGTCAATTCTGCGTACAGTTGAACTTTTTCCATGTTTGAATCGGCGCCAATCTATAAGTATTAGTTTGCACGAGAAAGCTAGGGTAGATAATGTCCTCCACAAAAATCGTCTCGGCTTTTATACATACGAATGACATGCTCTTCTCATTGTTCATGCCAGATATGTGGAGTGTATTGGGGATAATTGAATCCTGACAATAATCCAATCACTCAGTGATAAGCAAAATCGCCACGGCTGTGTTGTGATAACTACGTGATAGGAGATTGTAACACACTTGATAACTGACACTGATTGAAAACTGATGGGCATAAATGTTGATGTAAATGGTTCTGTTTTCACAAGAATATAGAATACCCAACCTAGCATTTTAGAACAGCGGCTTAAATTTATATCCGTTCACTTAGATCAATGTGGTAAAACTGTGTGTATAATTGTTATTATTTGCATGAAGAAGGAATGCATTGACGAGGTGTAAATAAAATCATCTCAAGTCTGAAAATGCGGCAAATAAGCCCGAAACCGCGCGGGCGGCCTCTCCCCCAAATAGGTGAGTCTCCGGCGGCGCCACGCCGGAGACTGGCCACATCGTCTGTGACATCAACAGATAAATAACGTCGTGACCATAGCGACGTCACGCATGCGCGTACTAACGTCCTCCCTCTCGGGTCAATGCTGGCATACAAAGATTGCACTTTTGGAGCACTGTAGCAGCGCCGAGAGTGGCCCGATTTTTACAGAAAAAGTTGCATTATTCAGGATTTTTTCTACATAATTTTTCTTAACTCTGATTTTTGTTATAGATCAAATTGAGAATTGTTTTAATTGCAGCTTTGCAAATAGCATTTCTATTCTGAAGTGCTCGTCGGGATGTCTAATGTGCGCTCGAGTTTGAGTTGTGTGTTTGTGTGCACGTTTGCTATGTGCATATTTATACTTTTTTGGGCAATTGTTTGTGCCAGTTTAATGAAGCAAAATTGATGGAGTTTCAGTTTATTAACATATAAAGACGGAGGGATTGCGATTGTGCATTGTATAAAAGAAATCTCTTTTGATATTTGTTTAGCCCTGACAAGGGCTTTTGTAAAATGGTGGGACTGGTCGTCTTAGTACACCATGCTGTCTTCACCTTGGGAGTCAGATTGGGCTTCTTCAGATACATAGTACCTCAGCTCTGCAATCCTCTCTGCCTTTTCACAAGCGTATTCATAGTAGGCATTGCGTACGCCTTCAACAGATGCCATCTTCAGGCGGAGGTTGTAGCGAAATGAACGATGATTCTCCTGTCTTGCTTTGTCATATCGGCGTTGAAGACCTTCAAGCTTGTCATTGAGGAGTACTACTTGTTCACGGGCACGTTTGAAACGTGTCTCTGTCTCAGTCAATTCTGCGTACAGTTGAACTTTTCCCATGTTTGAATCGGCGCCAATCTATAAGTATTAGTTTGCACGAGAAAGCTAGGGTAGATAATGTCCTCCACAAAAATCGTCTCGGCTTTTATACATACGAATGACATGCTCTTCTCATTGTTCATGCCAGATATGTGGAGTGTATTGGAGATAATTGAATCCTGACAATTATCCAATCACTCAGTGATAAGCAAAATCGCCACGGCTGTGTTGTGATAACTACGTGATAGGAGATTGTAACACACTTGATAACTGACACTGATTGAAAACTGATGGGCATAAATGTTGATGTAAATGGTTCTGTTTTCACAAGAATATAGAATACCCAACCTAGCATTTTAGAACAGCGGCTTAAATTTATATCCGTTCACTTAGATCAATGTGGTAAAACTGTATGTATAATTGTTATTATTTGCATGAAGAAGGAATGCATTGACGAGGTGTAAATAAAATCATCTCAAGTCTGAAAATGCGGCAAATAAGCCCGAAACCGCGCGGGCGGCCTCTCCCCCAAATAGGTGAGTCTCCGGCGGCGCCACGCCGGAGACTGGCCACATCGTCTGTGACATCAACAGATAAATAACGTCGTGACCATAGCGACGTCACGCATGCGCGTACTAACGTCCTCCCTCTCGGGTCAATGCTGGCATACAAAGATTGCACTTTTGGAGCACTGTAGCAGCGCCGAGAGTGGCCCGATTTTTACAGAAAAAGTTGCATTATTCAGGATTTTTTCTACATAATTTTTCTTAACTCTGATTTTTGTTATAGATCAAATTGAGAATTGTTTTAATTGCAGCTTTGCAAATAGCATTTCTATTCTGAAGTGCTCGTCGGAATGTCTAATGTGCGCTCGAGTTTGAGTTGTGTGTTTGTGTGCACGTTTGCTATGTGCATATTTATACTTTTTTGGGCAATAGTTTGTGCCAGTTTTATGAAGCAAAATTGATGGAGTTTCAGTTTATTAACATATAAAGACGGAGGGTTTGCGATTGTGCATTGTATAAAAGGAATCTCTTTTGATATTTGTTTAGCCCTGACAAGGGCTTTTGTAAAATGGTGGGACTGGTCGTCTTAGTACACCATGCTGTCTTCACCTTGGGAGTCAGATTGGGCTTCTTCAGATACATAGTACCTCAGCTCTGCAATCCTCTCTGCCTTTTCACAAGCGTATTCATAGTAGGCATTGCGTACGCCTTCAACAGATGCCATCTTCAGGCGGAGGTTGTAGCGAAATGAACGATGATTCTCCTGTCTTGCTTTGTCATATCGGCGTTGAAGACCTTCAAGCTTGTCATTGAGGAGTACTACTTGTTCACAGGCACGTTTGAAACGTGTCTCTGTCTCAGTCAATTCTGCGTACAGTTGAACTTTTTCCATGTTTGAATCGGCGCCAATCTATAAGTATTAGTTTGCACGAGAAAGCTAGGGTAGATAATGTCCTCCACAAAAATCGTCTCGGCTTTTATACATACGAATGACATGCTCTTCTCATTGTTCATGCCAGATATGTGGAGTGTATTGGGGATAATTGAATCCTGACAATAATCCAATCACTCAGTGATAAGCAAAATCGCCACGGCTGTGTTGTGATAACTACGTGATAGGAGATTGTAACACACTTGATAACTGACACTGATTGAAAACTGATGGGCATAAATGTTGATGTAAATGGTTCTGTTTTCACAAGAATATAGAATACCCAACCTAGCATTTTAGAACAGCGGCTTAAATTTATATCCGTTCACTTAGATCAATGTGGTAAAACTGTGTGTATAATTGTTATTATTTGCATGAAGAAGGAATGCATTGACGAGGTGTAAATAAAATCATCTCAAGTCTGAAAATGCGGCAAATAAGCCCGAAACCGCGCGGGCGGCCTCTCCCCCAAATAGGTGAGTCTCCGGCGGCGCCACGCCGGAGACTGGCCACATCGTCTGTGACATCAACAGATAAATAACGTCGTGACCATAGCGACGTCACGCATGCGCGTACTAACGTCCTCCCTCTCGGGTCAATGCTGGCATACAAAGATTGCACTTTTGGAGCACTGTAGCAGCGCCGAGAGTGGCCCGATTTTTACAGAAAAAGTTGCATTATTCAGGATTTTTTCTACATAATTTTTCTTAACTCTGATTTTTGTTATAGATCAAATTGAGAATTGTTTTAATTGCAGCTTTGCAAATAGCATTTCTATTTTGAAGTGCTCGTCGGGATGTCTAATGTGCGCTCGAGTTTGAGTTGTGTGTTTGTGTGCACGTTTGCTATGTGCATATTTATACTTTTTTGGGCAATTGTTTGTGCCAGTTTAATGAAGCAAAATTGATGGAGTTTCAGTTTATTAACATATAAAGACGGAGGGTTTGCGATTGTGCATTGTATAAAAGAAATCTCTTTTGATATTTGTTTAGCCCTGACAAGGGCTTTTGTAAAATGGTGGGACTGGTCGTCTTAGTACACCATGCTGTCTTCACCTTGGGAGTCAGATTGGGCTTCTTCAGATACATAGTACCTCAGCTCTGCAATCCTCTCTGCCTTTTCACAAGCGTATTCATAGTAGGCATTGCGTACGCCTTCAACAGATGCCATCTTCAGGCGGAGGTTGTAGCGAAATGAACGATGATTCTCCTGTCTTGCTTTGTCATATCGGCGTTGAAGACCTTCAAGCTTGTCATTGAGGAGTACTACTTGTTCACAGGCACGTTTGAAACGTGTCTCTGTCTCAGTCAATTCTGCGTACAGTTGAACTTTTCCCATGTTTGAATCGGCGCCAATCTATAAGTATTAGTTTGCACGAGAAAGCTAGGGTAGATAATGTCCTCCACAAAAATCGTCTCGGCTTTTATACATACGAATGACATGCTCTTCTCATTGTTCATGCCAGATATGTGGAGTGTATTGGAGATAATTGAATCCTGACAATTATCCAAACACTCAGTGATAAGCAAAATCGCCACGGCTGTGTTGTGATAACTACGTGATAGGAGATTGTAACACACTTGATAACTGACACTGATTGAAAACTGATGGGCATAAATGTTGATGTAAATGGTTCTGTTTTCACAAGAATATAGAATACCCAACCTAGCATTTTAGAACAGCGGCTTAAATTTATATCCGTTCACTTAGATCAATGTGGTAAAACTGTATGTATAATTGTTATTATTTGCATGAAGAAGGAATGCATTGACGAGGTGTAAATAAAATCATCTCAAGTCTGAAAATGCGGCAAATAAGCCCGAAACCGCGCGGGCGGCCTCTCCCCCAAATAGGTGAGTCTCCGGCGGCGCCACGCCGGAGACTGGCCACATCGTCTGTGACATCAACAGATAAATAACGTCGTGACCATAGCGACGTCACGCATGCGCGTACTAACGTCCTCCCTCTCGGGTCAATGCTGGCATACAAAGATTGCACTTTTGGAGCACTGTAGCAGCGCCGAGAGTGGCCCGATTTTTACAGAAAAAGTTGCATTATTCAGGATTTTTTCTACATAATTTTTCTTAACTCTGATTTTTGTTATAGATCAAATTGAGAATTGTTTTAATTGCAGCTTTGCAAATAGCATTTCTATTTTGAAGTGCTCGTCGGGATGTCTAATGTGCGCTCGAGTTTGAGTTGTGTGTTTGTGTGCACGTTTGCTATGTGCATATTTATACTTTTTTGGGCAATTGTTTGTGCCAGTTTAATGAAGCAAAATTGATGGAGTTTCAGTTTATTAACATATAAAGACGGAGGGTTTGCGATTGTGCATTGTATAAAAGAAATCTCTTTTGATATTTGTTTAGCCCTGACAAGGGCTTTTGTAAAATGGTGGGACTGGTCGTCTTAGTACACCATGCTGTCTTCACCTTGGGAGTCAGATTGGGCTTCTTCAGATACATAGTACCTCAGCTCTGCAATCCTCTCTGCCTTTTCACAAGCGTATTCATAGTAGGCATTGCGTACGCCTTCAACAGATGCCATCTTCAGGCGGAGGTTGTAGCGAAATGAACGATGATTCTCCTGTCTTGCTTTGTCATATCGGCGTTGAAGACCTTCAAGCTTGTCATTGAGGAGTACTACTTGTTCACAGGCACGTTTGAAACGTGTCTCTGTCTCAGTCAATTCTGCGTACAGTTGAACTTTTTCCATGTTTGAATCGGCGCCAATCTATAAGTATTAGTTTGCACGAGAAAGCTAGGGTAGATAATGTCCTCCACAAAAATCGTCTCGGCTTTTATACATACGAATGACATGCTCTTCTCATTGTTCATGCCAGATATGTGGAGTGTATTGGAGATAATTGAATCCTGACAATAATCCAATCACTCAGTGATAAGCAAAATCGCCACGGCTGTGTTGTGATAACTACGTGATAGGAGATTGTAACACACTTGATAACTGACACTGATTGAAAACTGATGGGCATAAATGTTGATGTAAATGGTTCTGTTTTCACAAGAATATAGAATACCCAACCTAGCATTTTAGAACAGCGGCTTAAATTTATATCCGTTCACTTAGATCAATGTGGTAAAACTGTATGTATAATTGTTATTATTTGCATGAAGAAGGAATGCATTGACGAGGTGTAAATAAAATCATCTCAAGTCTGAAAATGCGGCAAATAAGCCCGAAACCGCGCGGGCGGCCTCCCCCCCAAATAGGTGAGTCTCCGGCGGCGCCACGCCGGAGACTGGCCACATCGTCTGTGACATCAACAGATAAATAACGTCGTGACCATAGCGACGTCACGCATGCGCGTACTAACGTCCTCCCTCTCGGGTCAATGCTGGCATACAAAGATTGCACTTTTGGAGCACTGTAGCAGCGCCGAGAGTGGCCCGATTTTTACAGAAAAAGTTGCATTATTCAGGATTTTTTCTACATAATTTTTCTTAACTCTGATTTTTGTTATAGATCAAATTGAGAATTGTTTTAATTGCAGCTTTGCAAATAGCATTTCTATTTTGAAGTGCTCGTCGGGATGTCTAATGTGCGCTCGAGTTTGAGTTGTGTGTTTGTGTGCACGTTTGCTATGTGCATATTTATACTTTTTTGGGCAATTGTTTGTGCCAGTTTAATGAAGCAAAATTGATGGAGTTTCAGTTTATTAACATATAAAGACGGAGGGTTTGCGATTGTGCATTGTATAAAAGAAATCTCTTTTGATATTTGTTTAGCCCTGACAAGGGCTTTTGTAAAATGGTGGGACTGGTCGTCTTAGTACACCATGCTGTCTTCACCTTGGGAGTCAGATTGGGCTTCTTCAGATACATAGTACCTCAGCTCTGCAATCCTCTCTGCCTTTTCACAAGCGTATTCATAGTAGGCATTGCGTACGCCTTCAACAGATGCCATCTTCAGGCGGAGGTTGTAGCGAAATGAACGATGATTCTCCTGTCTTGCTTTGTCATATCGGCGTTGAAGACCTTCAAGCTTGTCATTGAGGAGTACTACTTGTTCACAGGCACGTTTGAAACGTGTCTCTGTCTCAGTCAATTCTGCGTACAGTTGAACTTTTTCCATGTTTGAATCGGCGCCAATCTATAAGTATTAGTTTGCACGAGAAAGCTAGGGTAGATAATGTCCTCCACAAAAATCGTCTCGGCTTTTATACATACGAATGACATGCTCTTCTCATTGTTCATGCCAGATATGTGGAGTGTATTGGAGATAATTGAATCCTGACAATAATCCAATCACTCAGTGATAAGCAAAATCGCCACGGCTGTGTTGTGATAACTACGTGATAGGAGATTGTAACACACTTGATAACTGATTGAAAACTGATGGGCATAAATGTTGATGTAAATGGTTCTGTTTTCACAAGAATATAGAATACCCAACCTAGCATTTTAGAACAGCGGCTTAAATTTATATCCGTTCACTTAGATCAATGTGGTAAAACTGTATGTATAATTGTTATTATTTGCATGAAGAAGGAATGCATTGACGAGGTGTAAATAAAATCATCTCAAGTCTGAAAATGCGGCAAATAAGCCCGAAACCGCGCGGGCGGCCTCTCCCCCAAATAGGTGAGTCTCCGGCGGCGCCACGCCGGAGACTGGCCACATCGTCTGTGACATCAACAGATAAATAACGTCGTGACCATAGCGACGTCACGCATGCGCGTACTAACGTCCTCCCTCTCGGGTCAATGCTGGCATACAAAGATTGCACTTTTGGAGCACTGTAGCAGCGCCGAGAGTGGCCCGATTTTTACAGAAAAAGTTGCATTATTCAGGATTTTTTCTACATAATTTTTCTTAACTCTGATTTTTGTTATAGATCAAATTGAGAATTGTTTTAATTGCAGCTTTGCAAATAGCATTTCTATTTTGAAGTGCTCGTCGGGATGTCTAATGTGCGCTCGAGTTTGAGTTGTGTGTTTGTGTGCACGTTTGCTATGTGCATATTTATACTTTTTTGGGCAATTGTTTGTGCCAGTTTAATGAAGCAAAATTGATGGAGTTTCAGTTTATTAACATATAAAGACGGAGGGTTTGCGATTGTGCATTGTATAAAAGAAATCTCGTTTGATATTTGTTTAGCCCTGACAAGGGCTTTTGGAAAATGGTGGGACTGGTCGTCTTAGTACACCATGCTGTCTTCACCTTGGGAGTCAGATTGGGCTTCTTCAGATACATAGTACCTCAGCTCTGCAATCCTCTCTGCCTTTTCACAAGCGTATTCATAGTAGGCATTGCGTACGCCTTCAACAGATGCCATCTTCAGGCGGAGATTGTAGCGAAATGAACGATGATTCTCCTGTCTTGCTTTGTCATATCGGCGTTGAAGACCTTCAAGCTTGTCATTTAGGAGTACTACTTGTTCACAGGCACGTTTGAAACGTGTCTCTGTCTCAGTCAATTCTGCGTACAGTTGAACTTTTTCCATGTTTGAATCGGCGCCAATCTATAAGTATTAGTTTGCTGGAGAAAGCTAGGGTAGATAATGTCCTCCACAAAAATGGTCTCGGCTTTTATACATACGAATGACATGCTCTTCTCATTGTTCATGCCAGATATGTGGAGTGTATTGGAGATAATTGAATCCTGACAATAATCCAATCACTCAGTGATAAGCAAAATCGGTTACCTGCCAAAACGCAGAACTGCAAAACGCAGAACTGCTAAAACAACAACATTTATGGTTGGTTGCACACACCTGAACCCTCATAATATAATGGAACGGCCCGATAGGAAATGAAATGAAGACAAAAATACAATTTGTTGTGTAAACATGTATTGTGCATGTTTTTTAATCATATGTTTCCATTGTTGGATTCTTTCATCATCTTGGATATTGATTATTTTACAATTTTCAACATTGCTTATCATTGTTCATTGTTCAATCTGTGCTTTCATTCACATCTTCATCATCATGAGAGGTCCGACTGCATCCAGGAACTGCATTGGTGACTTCTCACCACGGCGAAGCTGATCTTTCAGACGAGACAGGCGCTGCTCCTTCTCTTTGTAGATTGCTTTCTTGGGTGGTGGAGCAGCTCCAAAGTTGATCTGGATGACCTTTTGATAGAGTATTTTCATATAAACACATGTACCTGGGAGGATTATACTGTTTAACAATGTTTTGATAGAGTGCTGAATATATTGTTACAGTGTGTTACTACTCAGTATTTTCATATAAACATATACCGGGAGGTTCATACTCTAAACAATGTTTTGATAGAGTATTTTCATATAAACACATGTACCTGGGAGGATTATACTGTTTAACAATGTTTTGATAGAGTGCTGAATATATTGTTACAGTGTGTTACTACTCAGTATTTTCATATAAACATATACCGGGAGGTTCATACTGTTGAACATTGACCTGTTGATTCAGTGATCTGCTAATTTGACTGTGTCGCTCTACTCACTGTCAGAGTGGACCAGTCCATTACTTAATTGAATAGGTGTGACCAGCCTGACAATGAACTTTTCATTTCTGCTAATTGGGATTCTGCGTTTTGCAGTTCTGCGTTTTGGCAGGATACCGCAAAATCGCCACGGCTGTGTTGTGATAACTACGTGATAGGAGATTGTAACACACTTGATAACTGACACTGATTGCAAAACTGATGGGCACAAATGTTGCTGTAAATGGTTCTGTTTTCACAAGAATATAGAATACCCAAACTAGCATTTTAGAACAGCGGCTTAAATTTATATCCGTTTACTTAGATCAATGTGGTAAAACTGTATGTATAATTGTTATTATTTGCATGAAGAAGGAATGCATTGACGAGGTGTAAATAAAATCATCTCAAGTCTGAAAATGCGGCAAATAAGCCCGAAACCGCGCGGGCGGCCTCTGCCCCAAATAGGTGTGTCTCCGGCGGCGCCACGCCGGAGACTGGTCACATCGTCTGTGACATCAACAGATAAATGACGTCGTGACCATAGCGACGTCACGCATGCGCGTACTAACGTCCGCCCTCTCGGGTCAATGCTGGCATACAAAGATTGCACTTTTGGAGCACTGTAGCAGCGCCGAGAGTGGCCCGATTTTTACAGAAAAAGTTGCATTATTCAGGATTTTTTCTACATAATTTTTCTTAACTCTGATTTTTGTTATAGATCACATTGAGAATTGTTTTAATTGCAGCTTTGCAAATAGCATTTCTATTTTGAAGTGCTCGTCGGGATGTCTAATGTGCGCTCGAGTTTGAGTTGTGTGTTTGTGTGCACGTTTGCCTTGTGCATATTTATACTTTTTTGGGCAATAGTTTGTGCCAGTTTAATGAAGCAAAATTGATGGAGTTTCAGTTTATTAACATATAAAGACGGAGGGTTTGCGATTGTGCATTGTATAAAAGAAATCTCTTTTGATATTTGTTTAGCCCTGACAAGGGCTTTTGTAAAATGGTGAGACTGGTCGTCTTAGCTAGTATCCCATGCTGTCTTCACCTTCGGAGTCAGATTGGGCTTCTTCAGATACATAGTACCTCAGCTCTGCAATCCTCTCTGCCGCCTTTTCACAAGCGTATTCATAGTAGGCATTGCGTACGCCTTCAACAGATGCCATCTTCAGGCGGAGGTTGTAGCGAAATGAACGATGATTCTCCTGTCTTGCTTTGTCATATCGGCGTTGAAGACCTTCAAGCTTGTCATTTAGGAGTACTACTTGTTCACAGGCACGTTTGAAACGTGTCTCTGTCTCAGTCAATTCTGCGTACAGTTGAACTTTTTCCATGCGCCAATCTATAAGTATTAGTTTGCTGGAGAAAGCTAGGGTAGATAATGTCCTCCACAAAAATGGTCTCGGCTTTTATACATACGAATGACATGCTCTTCTCATTGTTCATGCCAGATATGTGGAGTGTATTGGAGATAATTGAATCCTGACAATAATCCAATCACTCAGTGATAAGCAAAATCGCCACGGCTGTGTTGTGATAACTACGTGATAGGAGATTGTAACACACTTGATAACTGACACTGATTGCAAAACTGATGGGCACAAATGTTGTTGTAAATGGTTCTGTTTTCACAAGAATATAGAATACCCAAACTAGCATTTTAGAACAGCGGCTTAAATTTATATCCGTTCACTTAGATCAATGTGGTAAAACTGTATGTATAATTGTTATTGTTTGCATGAAGAAGGAATGCATTGACGAGGTGTAAATAAAATCATCTCAAGTCTGAAAATGCGGCAAATAAGCCCGAAACCGCGCGGGCGGCCTCTCCCCCAAATAGGTGTGTCTCCGGCGGCGCCACGCCGGAGACTGGCCACATCGTCTGTGACATCAACAGATAAATGACGTCGTGACCATAGCGACGTCACGCATGCGCGTACTAACGTCCGCCCTCTCGGGTCAATGCTGGCATACAAAGATTGCACTTTTGGAGCACTGTAGCAGCGCCGAGAGTGGCCCGATTTTTACAGAAAAAGTTGCATTATTCAGGATTTTTTCTACATAATTTTTCTTAACTCTGATTTTTGTTATAGATCACATTGAGAATTGTTTTAATTGCAGCTTTGCAAATAGCATTTCTATTTTAAAGTGCTTGTCGGGATGTCAAATGTGTGCTCGAGTTTGAGTTGTGTGTTTGTGTGCACGTTTGCTATGTGCATATTTATACTTTTTTGGGCAATAGTTTGTGCCAGTTTAATGAAGCAAAATTGATGGAGTTTCAGTTTATTAACATATAAAGACGGAGGGTTTGCGATTGTGCATTGTATAAAAGAAATCTCTTTTGATATTTGTTTAGCCCTGACAAGGGCTTTTGTAAAATGGTGAGACTGGTCGTCTTAGCTAGTATACCATGCTGTCTTCACCTTCGGAGTCAGATTGGGCTTCTTCAGATACATAGTACCTCAGCTCTGCAATCCTCTCTGCCTTTTCACAAGCGTATTCATAGTAGGCATTGCGTACGCCTTCAACAGATGCCATCTTCAGGCGGAGGTTGTAGCGAAATGAACGATGATTCTCCTGTCTTGCTTTGTCATATCGGCGTTGAAGACCTTCAAGCTTGTCATTGAGGAGTACTACTTGTTCACAGGCACGTTTGAAACGCGTCTCTGTCTCAGTCAATTCTGCGTACAGTTGAACATTTTCCATGTTTGAATCGGCGCCAATCTATAAGTATTAGTTTGCTGGAGAAAGCTAGGGTAGATAATGTCCTCCACAAAAATGGTCTCGGCTTTTATACATACGAATGACATGCTCTTCTCATTGTTCATGCCAGATATGTGGAGTGTATTGGAGATAATTGAATCCTGACAATAATCCAATCACTCAGTGATAAGCAAAATCGCCACGGCTGTGTTGTGATAACTACGTGATAGGAGATTGTAACACACTTGATAACTGACACTGATTGCAAAACTGATGGGCATAAATGTTGATGTAAATGGTTCTGTTTTCACAAGAATATAGAATACCCAAACTAGCATTTTAGAACAGCGGCTTAAATTTATATCCGTTCACTTAGATCAATGTGGTAAAGCTGTATGTATAATTGTTATTATTTGCATGAAGAAGGAATGCATTGACGAGGTGTAAATAAAATCATCTCAAGTCTGAAAATGAGGCAAATAAGCCCGAAACCGCGCGGGCGGCCTCTGCCCCAAATAGGTGTGTCTCCGGCGGCGCCACGCCGGAGACTGGCCACATCGTCAGTGACATCAACAGATAAATGACGTCGTGACCATAGCGACGTCACGCATGCGCGTACTAACGTCCGCCCTCTCGGGCCAATGCTGGCATACAAAGATTGCACTTTTGGAGCACTGTAGCAGCGCCGAGAGTGGCCCGATTTTTACAGAAAAAGTTGCATTATTCAGGATTTTTTCTACATAATTTTTCTTAACTCTGATTTTTGTTATAGATCACATTGAGAATTGTTTTAATTGCAGCTTTGCAAATAGCATTTCTATTTTAAAGTGCTTGTCGGGATGTCAAATGTGTGCTCGAGTTTGAGTTGTGTGTTTGTGTGCACGTTTGCTATGTGCATATTTATACTTTTTTGGGCAATAGTTTGTGCCAGTTTAATGAAGCAAAATTGATGGAGTTTCAGTTTATTAACATATAAAGACGGAGGGTTTGCGACTGTGCATTGTATAAAAGAAATCTCTTTTGATATTTGTTTAGCCCTGACAAGGGCTTTTGTAAAATGGTGAGACTGGTCGTCTTAGCTAGTATACCATGCTGTCTTCACCTTCGGAGTCAGATTGGGCTTCTTCAGATACATAGTACCTCAGCTCTGCAATCCTCTCTGCCTTTTCACAAGCGTATTCATAGTAGGCATTGCGTACGCCTTCAACAGATGCCATCTTCAGGCGGAGGTTGTAGCGAAATGAACGATGATTCTCCTGTCTTGCTTTGCCATATCGGCGTTGAAGACCTTCAAGCTTGTCATTGAGGAGTACTACTTGTTCACAGGCACGTTTGAAACGCGTCTCTGTCTCAGTCAATTCTGCGTACAGTTGAACATTTTCCATGTTTGAATCGGCGCCAATCTATAAGTATTAGTTTGCTGGAGAAAGCTAGGGTAGATAATGTCCTCCACAAAAATGGTCTCGGCTTTTATACATACGAATGACATGCTCTTCTCATTGTTCATGCCAGATATGTGGAGTGTATTGGAGATAATTGAATCCTGACAATAATCCAATCACTCAGTGATAAGCAAAATCGCCACGGCTGTGTTGTGATAACTACGTGATAGGAGATTGTAACACACTTGATAACTGACACTGATTGAAAACTGATGGGCACAAATGTTGCTGTAAATGGTTCTGTTTTCACAAGAATATAGAATACCCAAACTAGCATTTTAGAACAGCGGCTTAAATTTATATCCGTTCACTTAGATCAATGTGGTAAAGCTGTATGTATAATTGTTATTATTTGCATGAAGAAGGAATGCATTGACGAGGTGTAAATAAAATCATCTCAAGTCTGAAAATGAGGCAAATAAGCCCGAAACCGCGCGGGCGGCCTCTGCCCCAAATAGGTGTGTCTCCGGCGGCGCCACGCCGGAGACTGGCCACATCGTCTGTGACATCAACAGATAAATGACGTCGTGACCATAGCGACGTCACGCATGCGCGTACTAACGTCCGCCCTCTCGGGCCAATGCTGGCATACAAAGATTGCACTTTTGGAGCACTGTAGCAGCGCCGAGAGTGGCCCGATTTTTACAGAAAAAGTTGCATTATTCAGGATTTTTTCTACATAGTTTTTCTTAACTCTGATTTTTGTTATAGATCACATTGAGAATTGTTTTAATTGCAGCTTTGCAAATAGCATTTCTATTTTGAAGTGCTCGTCGGGATGTCTTGTGTGCGCTGGAGTTTGAGTTGTGTGTTTGTGTGCACGTTTGCTATGTGCATATTTATACTTTTTTGGGCAATAGTTTGTGCCAGTTTAATGAAGCAAAATTGATGGAGTTTCAGTTTATTAACATATAAAGACGGAGGGTTTGCGATTGTGCATTGTATAAAAGAAATCTCTTTTGATATTTGTTTAGCCCTGACAAGGGCTTTTGTAAAATGGTGGGACTGGTCGTCTTAGTACACCATGCTGTCTTCACCTTGGGAGTCAGATTGGGCTTCTTCAGATACATAGTACCTTAGCTCTGCAATCCTCTCTGCCTTTTCACAAGCGTATTCATAGTAGGCATTGCGTACGCCTTCAACAGATGCCATCTTCAGGCGGAGGTTGTAGCGAAATGAACGATGATTCTCCTGTCTTGCTTTGTCATATCGGCGTTGAAGACCTTCAAGCTTGTCATTGAGGAGTACTACTTGTTCACAGGCACGTTTGAAACGTGTCTCTGTCTCAGTCAATTCTGCGTACAGTTGAACTTTTTCCATGTTTGAATCGGCGCCAATCTATAAGTATTAGTTTGCTGGAGAAAGCTAGGGTAGATAATGTCCTCCACAAAAATCGTCTCGGCTTTTATACATACGAATGACATGCTCTTCTCATTGTTCATGCCAGATATGTGGAGTGTATTGGAGATAATTGAATCCTGACAATAATCCAATCACTCAGTGATAAGCAAAATCGCCACGGCTGTGTTGTGATAACTACGTGATAGGAGATTGTAACACACTTGATAACTGACACTGATTGCAAAACTGATGGGCACAAATGTTGTTGTAAATGGTTCTGTTTTCACAAGAATATAGAATACCCAAACTAGCATTTTAGAACAGCGGCTTAAATTTATATCCGTTCACTTAGATCAATGTGGTAAAACTGTATGTATAATTGTTATTATTTGCATGAAGAAGGAATGCATTGACGAGGTGTAAATAAAATCATCTCAAGTCTGAAAATGCGGCAAATAAGCCCGAAACCGCGCGGGCGGCCTCTGCCCCCAAATAGGTATGACTGGCCACATCGTCTGTGACATCAACAGATAAATGACGTCGTGACCATAGCGACGTCACGCATGCGCGTACTGACGTCCGCTCTCTTGGGTCAATGCTGGCATACAAAGATTGCACTTTTGGAGCACTGTAGCAGCGACGAGAGTGGCCCGATTTTTACAGAAAAAGTTGCATTATTCAGGATTTTTTCTACATAATTTTTCTTAACTCTGATTTTTGTTATAGATCACATTGAGAATTGTTTTAATTGCAGCTTTGCAAATAGCATTTCTATTTTGAAGTGCTCGTCGGGATGTCAAATGTTCGCCCGAGTTTGAGTTGTGTGTTTGTGTGCATGTTTGCTATGTGCACATTTATATTTTTTGGGCAATAGTTTGTGCCAGTTTAATGAAGCAAAATTGATGGAGTTTCAGTTTATTAACATATAAAGACGGAGGGTTTGCGATTGTGCATTGTATAAAAGAAATCTCTTTTGATATTTGTTTAACCCTGACAAGGGCTTTTGTAAAATGGTGGGACTGGTCGTCTTAGTACACCATGCTGTCTTCACCTTGGGAGTCAGATTGGGCTTCTTCAGATACATAGTACCTTAGCTCTGCAATCCTCTCTGCCTTTTCACAAGCGTATTCATAGTAGGCATTGCGTACGCCTTCAACAGATGCCATCTTCAGGCGGAGGTTGTAGCGAAATGAACGATGATTCTCCTGTCTTGCTTTGTCATATCGGCGTTGAAGACCTTCAAGCTTGTCATTGAGGAGTACTACTTGTTCACAGGCACGTTTGAAACGTGTCTCTGTCTCAGTCAATTCTGCGTACAGTTGAACTTTTTCCATGTTTGAATCGGCGCCAATCTATAAGTATTAGTTTGCTGGAGAAAGCTAGGGTAGATAATGTCCTCCACAAAAATCGTCTCGGCTTTTATACATACGAATGACATGCTCTTCTCATTGTTCATGCCAGATATGTGGAGTGTATTGGAGATAATTGAATCCTGACAATAATCCAATCACTCAGTGATAAGCAAAATCGCCACGGCTGTGTTGTGATAACTACGTGATAGGAGATTGTAACACACTTGATAACTGACACTGATTGCAAAACTGATGGGCACAAATGTTGTTGTAAATGGTTCTGTTTTCACAAGAATATAGAATACCAGAACTAGCATTTTAGAACAGCGGCTTAAATTTATATCCGTTCACTTAGATCAATGTGGTAAAACTGTATGTATAATTGTTATTATTTGCATGAAGAAGGAATGCATTGACGAGGTGTAATTAAAATCATCTCAAGTCTGAAAATGCGGCAAATAAGCCCGAAACCGCGCGGGCGGCCTCTCCCCCAAATAGGTGAGTCTCCGGCGGCGCCACGCCGGAGACTGGCCACATCGTCTGTGACATCAACAGATAAATGACGTCAATCAATCAATCAATAGTTTATTTACGTCTCACTTGTGTACATAGATATTAAAAGTACATTCATAAAAGAGAATAATAAAGATAAAAGTACACAACCAATCGTCCAGCGATTTATGAGAGACAATAAAATGTTTAAGAATATAGAATATAATAAGAGCATATATACAGCTTATGTACATCAAGAGTATAAAATACCTCTTCGTTTATATAAAATGTCATTGCAGGTTCTGCCTGTATCAAACATTAAAATAGGATTGGATAAGACATAGTAAAATTTCTGATAATCTTTTAAACTATTAAAATTGGGATAGACAGTCATGCATACATTTAACAATCTCTCTCTCTCTCACTTTCATACAACGGGCATTTCAGCAGTGTGTGGAGTTCGTCCTCGATTTCGTGAGCACAATTAAAACATTTTCTATCCATCAGTGGCAGGTTTTCATAGCGTCCGGTTTCTATCTTCAGTGGGGCAACTCCGAAACGAAATTTAGCCAGAGCACTCCTGTGGGCACGGGGCATAGGGCATTTAAGATATTCTTTTGTATCGTATTGTTTTTTAAAATGTCTATATTGACGTAACTTGTTCCTTCCATTTCGGGTGTTTTCAGACTGAACATGGTTTCCCCAGGATGTTACACACTCATCAAAAACAGCTTTCTGAACAGTTCTAGAGAGTAGGCATGCCTCGATATCATTATCCAGATCATAAATATGGGATAGATTTTTCTTATTCATAAACTCTGCAATCCTGTTGGTCCAGTTGCGTTTCCGTGTTGTGTGAGTCCATATGAAAATACGCCTGTTGATTCTATCACAGTGCATATTCTTGAGTCGTGCCCAGTGTCTCATAACTCCCGACCACTGGCGGGCCAATGGCGGAATCCAGCCGGAATCTCCATTTATAGCTAGATTCGGTGTATATTTGCCGATTCCAATAAAATATCTTATTGCACGATGGTGAACGGCGTTAACACATGAATAGTCTGTGGTTCCCCATATTGCAGCTCCATATCCAATCACCGGCCAAACCATGGTATCATATAGTTTCGTAAAAACTTTAAAGGGTAGTCCACCGAAACTCTTAGACCGGGCAATCAGCAGTCCTAGTGCGCGGCTGGCTGACTTTGATGCTGCTTGTGCCATATCTTTGAAGCTGAGATGTTCCGTTAGATATACACCTAGATATTGGTAGTTGCCCACAGTCTCTAGTAACTTGGTCCCACATGTGAAAGGAAACACCGTCTTGGGAACAGACTGGCCTCTGAAGTGCACCACCTTGGACTTATCCTGATTGACTGTCATCTTGTATGTAGAACACCAGTCATTTAATTTGCTCAGTAGGAAGTTAAGATCTGCTTCGTTTTCTGCAATGAGGACTATGTCATCTGCATAAGCTAAAATATTGATATACTCGTCTCCACATTTGACACCTATGCCAGTTTCATTCACCGTTCTTATAAGATCGTCTATGTATAAGTTGAACAGTAGAGGTGATAGGATACATCCCTGCTTAAGTCCCCTTGTGACGTTAAACCATGGAGTATATTGATGGTTAACTCGCACAGTACACTGGACATCACTGTATATAGCATTAATGGCTTTGAACATTCTGCCGTGTATACCACACTGGCGTAATCTGTCCCATAGGTTTGTTCTGTCAATTCCGTCATAGGCTTTTTTAAAATCGATAAATGCTGTGAATGTAGATTTTCTCGAAAGTTTTCGTGTCTCTATGATTGAGGTAAGCGTACCGATATGATCTGTTGTCGAACGACCTCGTCGGAATCCATTCTGTTGATCACTGATCATTCCATTGCGTTCTGTCCATGAATAGAGTCTCTCATTTAGTATACTGCAGTATATCTTGTATGCAGCAGGCGCCAGTGTTAGTCCCCGATATGCAAGAGGATCCCTAGGATCTGCCGATGACGACTTTGGTATTGGACATATAATACCTCTAGCCCACATCCGTGGAGTGAGTGACGAGCTAAAACATACATGAAATAGCCTATGCAATATCACCGCTATATTGTCACACTTCAGGATATGTACAGGTATCTCATCTAGTCCCGGGGCTTTACCCGACTTGGCTTTATGTAGAGCACGATGCATCTCCTCCAATGTTATATCGTCACTGAGGCCGGACGAGTCAGTATCTGTATCATGCACAGAGTCGTCACAGTTACGTGCAGAGTCGTCCTCGCCGTTAAGTAGTTTCTGGTAGTCACATTTCCATCTGTCTAGCACTATCTCATTATCTCTATGCACCTCGCCGTTATCTCCAACTATCTCCCATGGTATCCGTTTCTGTCTCTCATATCCAACACCTATCTTACCAATCTGTTTCCAAAACTGCTGTTGATTATCATCACATATAGTTTCAAGTTCAACATGTAACTTCCTCTTATGCTGTCGTTTAGCGTTTTGTACACACTTGTCGAAATCTTTTCTAAGTTGTATATACCGGTTCTTTAGGGTTCGTTTATTATTACCACTTGCTTTACACCACGTCCTCTCCGCTTGACACATAGCATTCCACTTCATAGAAAGTTCATCAGTCCACCATTGTTGCCTGCTTCGTCTTTTCTTATTGCCTTTACCACTGTCATTCAACACAATGCGCTTCCTTGGTAACCGAGAATTCATTTCCAGATGAACAACCTTCACAAACTCATCATAGCTGGCATCAATATCAGACTGTTGCTTATCAGATGATTCAAGTTTCTCAATAATATTCGATAGTTGAGCACTGACATGGTCCTGTTGTAGGAAGGTCGAAAAAATTGTTTTAGTGTTGAAATAGTCAATAAAATCTGCATCAGTTGTCACGTTCTCACATACACGATTACTAAGGTTCATATTCCACGAAAGCATAGAGTGGTCGACCTTCAGTAGGGCGTCACCCTCCACAGTACCCACACAGCCTGCCCTGCTGACTAGATCCGATGGGCGTGTCACTTCGAAGTTGCTACACTCATTCATACTTTCATACGTCACAAAACAATAATCTACAACAGACGTTCCAATTCCAGAAACAAATGTAAAATCATCATTTCCGTCACCACGGCCATTAAGCATACACATATTAGATCTCACTAAAAAATCAAGACAAAGTTTACCATTGTTATTCAGCGTGAAGTCTTTCACACACCTATGAGGTATAGTGTCCACTCCCTCAATAAAGTCCATTTCCTCACCGCATCTGCTATTGAAGTCACCACAGATAAAGGATACATTTACATATCCATACACCTGTGAAATTAAATTGTCATAAAAAGTTTCAGCACATATTCCCCGGGTAGAATGATCAGGGGGTAGGTAGGATACACATATATAACTGACAGTATGGTCTGACCTGTCACACAATGACAGCCATAATATGCCCTCGTATGTAATATCTTTAATTTTTAGCGACGTCACGCATGCGCGTACTAACGTCCGCCCTCTCGGGTCAATGCTGGCATACAAAGATTGCACTTTTGGAGCACTGTAGCAGCACCGAGAGTGGCCCGATTTTTACAGAAAAAGTTGCATTATTCAGGATTTTTTCTACATAATTTTTCTTAACTCTGATTTTTATTATAGATCAAATTGAGAATTGTTTTAATTGCAGCTTTGCAAATAGCATTTCTATTTTGAAGTGCTCGTCGGGATGTCTAATGTGCGCTCGAGTTTGAGTTGTGTGTTTGTGTGCACGTTTGCCTTGTGCATATTTATACTTTTTTGGGCAATAGTTTGTGCCAGTTTAATGAAGCAAAATTGATGGAGTTTCAGTTTATTAACATATAAAGACGGAGGGTTTGCGATTGTGCATTGTATAAAAGAAATCTCTTTTGATATTTGTTTAGCCCTGACAAGGGCTTTTGGAAAATGGTGGGACTGGTCGTCTTAGTACACCATGCTGTCTTCACCTTGGGAGTCAGATTGGGCTTCTTCAGATACATAGTACCTCAGCTCTGCAATCCTCTCTGCCTTTTCACAAGCGTATTCATAGTAGGCATTGCGTACGCCTTCAACAGATGCCATCTTCAGGCGGAGGTTGTAGCGAAATGAACGATGATTCTCCTGTTTTGCTTTGTCATATCGGCGTTGAAGACCTTCAAGCTTGTCATTGAGGAGTACTACTTGTTCACAGGCACGTTTGAAACGTGTCTCTGTCTCAGTCAATTCTGCGTACAGTTGAACTTTTTCCATGTTTGAATCGGCGCCAATCTATAAGTATTAGTTTGCTGGAGAAAGCTAGGGTAGATAATGTCCTCCACAAAAATCGTCTCGGCTTTTATACATACGAATGACATGCTCTTCTCATTGTTCATGCCAGATATGTGGAGTGTATTGGAGATAATTGAATCCTGACAATAATCCAATCACTCAGTGATAAGCAAAATCGCCACGGCTGTGTTGTGATAACTACGTGATAGGAGATTGTAACACACTTGATAACTGACACTGATCGCAAAACTGATGGGCACAAATGTTGTTGTAAATGGTTCTGTTTTCACAAGAATATAGAATACCCAAACTAGCATTTTAGAACAGCGGCTTAAATTTATATCCGTTCACTTAGATCAATGTGGTAAAACTGTATGTAAAATTGTTATTATTTGCATGAAGAAGGAATGCATTGACGAGGTGTAAATAAAATCATCTCAAGTCTGAAAATGCGGCAAATAAGCCCGAAACCGCGCGGGCGGCCTCTCCCCCAAAAAGGTGTGTCTCCGGCGGCGCCACGCCGGAGACTGGCCACATCGTCTGTGACATCAAAAGATAAATGACGTCGTGACCATAGCGACGTCACGCATGCGCGTACTAACGTCCGCCCTCTCGGGCCAATGCTGGCATACAAAGATTGCACTTTTGGAGCACTGTAGCAGCGCCGA
Organism: Phorcus lineatus; assembly: GCA_921293015.1. Classification (NCBI taxonomy): domain Eukaryota; kingdom Metazoa; phylum Mollusca; class Gastropoda; order Trochida; family Trochidae; genus Phorcus; species Phorcus lineatus. The sequence goes on from OV121090.1 coordinate 11,530,251, forward strand.
GAGTGGCCCGATATTTACAGAAAAAGTTGCATTATTCAGGATTTTTTCTACATAATTTCTCTTAACTCTGATTTTTGTTATAGATCAAATTGAGAATTGTTTTAATTGCAGCTTTGCAAATAGCATTTCTATTTTGAAGTGCTCGTCGGGATGTCTAATGTGCGCTCGAGTTTGAGTTGTGTGTTTGTGTGCACGTTTGCCTTGTGCATATTTATACTTTTTTGGGCAATAGTTTGTGCCAGTTTAATGAAGCAAAATTGATGGAGTTTCAGTTTATTAACATATAAAGACGAAGGGTTTGCGATTGTGCATTGTATAAAAGAAATCTCTTATGATATTTGTTTAGCCCTGACAAGGGCTTTAGTAAAATGGTGGGACTGGTCGTCTTAGTACACCATGCTGTCTTCACCTTGGGAGTCAGATTGGGCTTCTTCAGATACATAGTACCTCAGCTCTGCAATCCTCTCTGCCTTTTCACAAGCGTATTCATAGTAGGCATTGCGTACGCCTTCAACAGATGCCATCTTCAGGCGGAGGTTGTAGCGAAATGAACGATGATTCTCCTGTCTTGCTTTGTCATAACGGCGTTGGAGACCTTCAAGCTTGTCATTTAGGAGTACTACTTGTTCACAGCCACGTTTGAAACGTGTCTCTGTCTCAGTCAATTCTGCGTACAGTTGAACTTTTTCCATGTTTGAATCGGCGCCAATCTATAAGTATTAGTTTGCTGGAGAAAGCTAGGGTAGATAATGTCCTCCACAAAAATCGTCTCGGCTTTTATACATATGATTGACATGCTCTTCTCATTCTTACAAACGTATTCAACTAATCATACATAGTAGGCACTGCGTACACCTTCAACAGATGCCATCTTCAGGCGGAGGTGTGGCCTCATCGTCTGTATTTAGGATTTTTTCTACATAATTTTCCTTAACCCTTTTTTTTTGTTAGAGGTCAAATTGAGAAATATTTTAATTACAGCTTTTCAAATGTCATGTCTATTTTGAAGTGCTCGTCGGGTTCCTTTGTGTGTGTTCGATTTTAAGTTGTAATTAAGCTCTTCTCGAAAATTCGGCAGTTTACCCTCGCAGGAAAAAATATTTCGACATAAACTACCTTGCAATATTTCAGCCAATGAAAACACCGGATGCATTGATAGTATATTTGTCGTCACACAGGCGTATGCAAAGATGTTGTTGCTAATCAAGGCGAATATGCTGTGTAAAGATGATTTAAGGTGCAAAGTGCATATTAGAATAAAGTTTAGCGTCTCGAAAGCATACGGAAATATCTGAGGTGTTTTGAATGACTACTTTTGAAACGGCGTCGCTGACTGCACAGCTAACTTTGATCGCATCCAATCAGATTTCTACATTTCTGCAACGCGAAACGCACGAAAAAGGACAGATGTTGTAGAGGAACATATCATGGAGCTACTTCTGTTTTGAGAGAATTGTCTCAGGATAAACGTATACACTCTCGCTTCATTTAAGTACCCTGGGTTATACCGCCACTAAACGTTACACGCTGTGACCTAACGCATATCATCAAAATATATTCACACTAAAATGGCCGCCAGCCATTGATACTTGATCATTTCTTCATTATTTAGGAAAAATACATTTTATCCATTGATTCGATGTATCCAAGCCTACATAATTTTGTTAAACTTTTGTTTACAAAAGACATGAAGCAGAACAGAATTATCAATTTTTTTATCAAAAATAACATCCGTTACAAAAAATAGTTAACTTATTACAGCCATCTTGTAATGTATTTTGTATTTATATATCTTATATAGTTTGTATATTGTTGATTATTTTTGTATGAATTACTTGTATATAAGCTCGTGTACCATTCTAAGTGGTTTTATGAGAATAAATGATTGATTGATTGATTGATTGATTGACAATGGATAAATGTGTTGCGTAATAAGATGTTTGATCCTCTGAAGATCATGCATTTGGCATGAACTAATATTTATTTAGGAAAATTTAAAAAAATGAATAATCATTCTATTCACTTTTCAGGATAGACGGAAGGAAAGATGAACAAATACAAGGATAGAGTGAAGATAGGATCGATGTTTCATGAATGAGTAGATGTGTTCAAAGGTCATAGGGGTTAATTGATTCATAGGTCAATTTTAGCGATGCGCAACGGATTTAGAATAACCAGTTTCTATGTTCTCACACAGAGAAAAGTGATTATCAAAAACCCTTGTAAATTTTATATGTTATCACCATTTGTACATTGGATATATTTAGATCAGAATGTCTGTTCTGACATATTTTACGTTTTAAGATAACGAAATAGTATTAGTATTCCATTATAATATTGATTGAGAGATAATGGGAGATTGAATATTCATGTTGGACGATATTTTTCTTGTCAGCATGTCACATAATGCATAAAGTGATCAATAAAAATATATATATATATATATTGAAATAATAAATTCACTTTTTGTCTGGAGAAGGAAACATTTGAGAAACTCTTTTTCATTTTTCATTTTAAGATTCTGAGAATTTTAGTCAAACTTAGAAAACTGAAGACGTATCATAAAACCTTCATCAGGGATCTTAAAGGCACTAGTGCACGCTTTTACGGTTTAAATTGGCTATTTTAAGGTTTAAGAGGACTTTTGCATTCACTTAAGCTTTCTATCGATGCAATGAAATACTTAAAAGTCTTTAAATTGAACTGCAATAAAAAAAAAATGAAAAAATTTAGACAGCCGCTGTCGGCTTGGACATATAACACATCTAAGGTTAGCTGTGCCCAAAACGGATAAATTATAGACAGTTGAAAGCAGCTGAACTATTGTTATGTGCAGCTGTTGAATTTACCTAAACTCTGAACTGAGAACAAATAATGAATTATGTTTTATGAAATCAATGTTGTAAATAAACCGATTTAATTACACAGCATTGGCATTGCTATTAGATTGACCGAAGCGGCTGCCGTTTCCGCTTTTTTGGATATAAGCAAAATCTTAATATTTCCGATATCGTAGTTCATGCGGATTTATTGTAACGTAACATTAAATACTTCCGGTCTTTAAAAATCAACTTTACTACCTGAATACGTAAATATTTGTTAAATAACTTACGAGGTAGATTACTTGAGTGAGGATCTTAAATATTATCTAGATATATGCAGTATCTGTGCAGTCGTTGTGTTAACGAAATATTGGTGTGCACTAGTGCGTTTAAGAGTTACATCAAAACTATCAAATGAAAGTTTTAAGAAATAGAGAGACACAATGGTGACAATTTGATCAATGGGAACATTTAATCAAGAGGCACCGCCTAGCGCTGAAAATTGTCATTTTTAAGCTTATAACGATACGAAGACAGTATGAGGATAAAATCGTTATTACGAACGAAAGCCGGACAATAACTTGCCTTATTATGTTTCGAATGGTGAAATATGCCATTTATCGGTGAAAATAAAACCCGTATTTTCACTGAGTGAAATAAAAATGGTATTCTACTCTGTAAAATGATGCAACAATTATATGACGTCGTCTGTGACGTCATTAAACAATTGAATGACGTCATGCAACAGCCGCGCTAGCAAAGCGTTTTAGCTTCTCACTTCATATAGTTAGGGTCATTTACAGGGTTTTTGGAAACAAAATAAATAGAAAATTTGACACTTCTCGTCGAATACCATGAATATCTCATCGAGTGAAGTAGAAAATCATATATTTACACTCGTGGCTCCGCATCATATATTTACACTCGTGGCTCCGCCACTCGTGAAAATATAGATTTCTACTTCACTCGATGAGATATCCATGGTATACGACGAGAAATGTCAAATATCCTCTATTTATATATGTCGAACGTAATTTTGAAAACTTATGTAACAGCCAGGACAGCAGTTAAAAGTTTAAAGCGTTTGATATATGACCAGCGTTCAAGCATGGTGGACGAGTGATTTCGATAAAGGGCTGTTTTAGAATTTTATTGAAAACACGTGGTTATATGTCATATTTGTTTTCTGAGGATGAATATTTAAGATGTTTTGATAAAACATTTTCATGTCCCAAAAATTCACGATGTGAGGATTCGAAATTAATAATTCTTGTCTTTAATAAAAAAAAAGAGCATTCTATAGAAATTGCACAAAAAGAAAAACATGGAATTCAGGCAATTATTTCGTTTTATTAATACTTATATATTAATATAGAGCCTTTCGCTGATGAAGTTATGTTAGCCTCACGTTCTAGATGTTGTCTTCAAAACCGGCTTAATATTTAAGTGTTGTATTCGGATAAGTTGGTTTTAAGCATTAACCTTTACAAACTAATTTTGTTGTTTTAGGAAGGGAGATCCTTTAAAGGGACAGTTACACATCTTTTAGATAGATAAAGTGATCTCACGAAAACGAAAATAAATGTTTCTAAGTAAGGATGGGTATCGCTCTTCATGTTCGTATTGCAATATATTGCGATACAGAAAAGCGTATTGTAATACGTATTGCAATATATTGGTACTTTTCATTTTTTATTTTTTGCATGCTCTCTTGACTAAATAGCAGTAATTATATCAGTGATCAATGCTCCACTGGCCATTGTTTTGTAAATAAGATAACTCAGTGATTGGTTTCGGACTTTTAACATGTCTGTGCTATTTTCACCTGGCGAGTTCAAACATTGTTTACAACTTTCGGTAAAATCACATTTTTCTTGTCACGTTTCTCTGCAATTTTACATGGAAATTGTAAATTTTATGACTTCCCATATATTGGATGTTTTCAGATGAGTGTACCGGTACGTATCGTGTTGTTCCCGTATTGCAATATACCGATATACCGATTATACCGCGCACCCTTATTTCTAAGTGCAATACAATGTTTTATGTCAAAAGAAGCATTTTGAACTTACCATGATCGGTTAAGCTATGCGAATCCATTTAACAACCTCAAATGATTAATAGGTGTTCACACCAAAATGGCCGCCGGTGGTTTTTACTTGATTATTTTCTCTACGACTACGGATGATCGGGTTGAATAATTAGATGTTTTGACATTCTGAAGATAATGCATTTGGCATATACTAATCTTTAATGGGGAAATCTTAAGAAATAAATCTTTTGAAAAGCGTGCTACTGTCCCTTTAAATCTAATCTGTTGAAAGTTATTTAAAATGATAAGTGGTGGATAATACTTCAGACATTAAAAGTTTTAGATAACTAAGTAAAGGATAGAATACCTTTTTAATATTCTAGCAATGTCATCTGGCAGGAAGGCTTATTATCATCATTCAATAGAGAAAGGAACTTATTACGACCGGGCTTATGATCCCCGCCCAAAGTGGCGGATCGAGGGAGTTAGGATCAGGGGCTTAGATCACCTAGAGGACCCTTTTTGGATTTGAAAAAAACATCGATCCCCCTTTTTTCAATATCTGTTTGATTTCGCTTTGTGAGTTAGTGCCTTAGACATCTAAGAATGAATAGATTTTAGAATTCAAGTACTACTATGTTATCCGTGCAAATACAGAACACCTGGTTTAAATCGCGTCTGTCTCAATTAACTCTGCGTACAGTAGAACCTTTTCTATATGCATAAATCGAAATCTTTAACTAAGAATGGATATATTTGCGCGGACAATTCTCAGGTAAATAATGTACTCCAAATAAATCAAACGTCCAACACGATAATTTAATTATACATCTTTAAGGGATGACCTATAGGAAACCAATACTATTTTGTTATCTTTGGACATAAACAAGAAAGGTTTAGTCTCAAATTGATCCAGAACTATCCCAGATAGTATTAGCACACATAGTGTTTAAGTTGGCGGTAGATGCTATGAAGAAAACATTTTGAAGAGAAACAACAGCAGATGTCCAAATTGTGTTCTATGTTTATTCGTTTTGTATGAAGTTTTACAAAAGAAATAACATCAATACACAGAGATTATAGGCGGTCTTCTGGCTAAGAGGCAAGCGTACTGAACATAGTACAAAAACATGGACTTCCACATTTTTTTCTTTGTTTTAATTTTGTATGAAGTTTCGGATTCGACATACAGTCCGTATGGCATGAAAATGTGCCGAATACTCTGTCAACAGACCGGGGATTGCACAATGTTCGGCTTTTCCCAAGTCCACCAACTTTGTATCATTCGGAACCCAAAGGCAGATGGCAATGTTCGCCTTTACAACGTCTCAAGGGTATTCCATCCTTATCTTTCTATATCATATTTACCAAACCCCACTTATCTTTCAGTATTACTTTTATGGTTTTCAGAAACACATATATGACCATTGTGAAACCAAGCTGTGGACGTAGTAACAGTACTTTAATTGACATGACATATTTTATCATAGTAGTATTCGCATGGGCTTTCATTCGTAGGCTTTTATGATTTTTGATGATAATACGATTTTTTGTGTTTGTGAAGATGTGACCGTTTGTGTACTTATTCTATGATATTTTTCATGAGGACATGCCAGCACTTTGCGGAATAAAATCAAGGCATATTATGAGAAGAGATGGACGCCATGTCTGTATCAAGGGTAAGTTTAAGAAGAATTTAAAGAGGATGGCCTATAAGCTATGGTCCGCCATGTCGTTTTGAGGGAAAATGACATAAACAATGGCGGTGTATTTTCACTAAAAATTCAACATCAAAATTGAACTATAAGTTTGAATAAGATATCAACAGATTTTAAAATGGTTTATGATAAGACTAATCAACAATGCATTTTAATCCGTTGCATGGCTTTTCACGCTCGTAGCGCAGAGGATGTGTGCGCTCTCATTTATCTAGTTGTAAAATCTAACTCAACAAAAATGTTACCCTCAGTACCAAGTTTCCATTGGGTAATGTTAAAATCATGTACTGATAACATACTTGTATGAACGGGAAGATCCCCTTGAATTTCGTTTCCACAAAAAATAATTTGAAAGGAATGTCCTATTAAGAACTACTTCCCTAACCAGTCTTGCTCACTGAAACTCTGGATGTTGAGCTTGGCTTATAAGATCATAGAATTACTGTTAAAGACAGAGTAATGACGGCTTTCATATGTCATTTTGTTTTGGCATATCATTAACACTACAATGCTGTATTTTTATTAAGTTTTCCAACAGGTAAAACATGAAATAAATGTATTAATAGCATATCCAAAGATATCCAATTAATTGATAAAAAGGTTATCAGCATAACAAGGTTTTCCACAGTCGCATAGCCATTGAAAGGCTTATGGTCTCAATATTGTTTATATGCGTGATTGTGAACTATTTTTGGCCAAACTGTAATTTCTTAAGCCACCAAGTATTACACTCAGTAACATACTTCAAAAAAAGTGTCAAAACATGATCATTTATTAATGTCACATAAACATGTAGAAACAAAATTTTAATTTCCAGGCCAGCTGTCACTACGAGGGTAGCTTTGTTGTGAGGGTGTCAAAAAGTGTCAAAACTTTAATAATTTATCAAATCACAAAAAAGATAATCTTAAAAATGTATATTTATTTTCACTATTTTAGTAAAATGAGGTTGTACGATTGAAATTTTTTATTTTCAATACTTCCATCCTTCTATATCAGTGTAGTACCTTGACAAATTGGTCGGTTTTATGCCAAGATACAATGGACAAGTTACGTAATCGACATCTTATTTGATATATAGTTTTATATATATGCATTTGAAAGTGATGAAAGCAATGAAAATTAAAATCCTTAAGCACCGCATAAAACTTGGTGAATCTTAACCTAATTCAAATGATGTTAATTAAACCCAATACCTAATTACAGTATTGCACATGGTAAGGGTGCTTGCGTTCGGATAAGATAGATTCCGTCGTAGTTTAGATTTTATGTGAAATGGGAAGAGATTTTAATAGACTGATAATAAGAAATGTTTATAACCATGGGGATTTATGTTGCTAAAAAAGGATGTCCTAGGTGAAGAAAATCGTTCACTGACAACCATTATGCATTCAAATGCATGCATAAGGGTTGTCGGTGAACGATATTTTTAAACCTGAGAAGGAATTTTTTCAGCAACACAAATCCAAGTGTTTGAAACTACATATTTATAAATATGTGCAATCTAAAGTAAACGTGAGATATTTAAAGATGTTACATTTAAAATGAACATCCTTCTTAATGCCAACTATACGGTTTAGGTGTTACTTTGAGGATCTAATGCCCTTGCAAAACACTCTGTAAAGTTATTGCAGAGATTTAACATAACTCATAACTAAGTCAGTTTTCTTTTTTCTTTTAACAGAGCCAGTCATGAAGATATTGATAGTGCCCACACTCTCCAAAAAGAAAGATATCGCCATCCTTTGTCACGGTAACTATAAACGAGGTGCAATTTTTACAAATGTTCCAAGCGATGGCATCTATTCTATTGCCTACTTGTCGATTATTCGCAAACTTGTTGTATCAAGGAAGAAATCCCCTCCAGGTCAAAGAGATGTCATCGAGTTGCAGAGTCTGACATCCACTTCATCAGAAATTCTGGTAGAAGACCTCACACCAAGAGCTCTTGCCGTGGATGACAACCGGCAGCTTGTGTTTTTCATCAACGAGGGTCATATGAATTCTGTGTGTGGTGTAAACGCCGTCTCAAAGGCTAGCGTTGTTGTGAGGAAACAAAGGATTTATGGAACTGCATCTATCACAGCAGATACCAGGCGAAAACAATTGTACATAAGTCTATCAACTGTAATTATATCATTATTATACAATGGGACTAACGAACAAACTATCGCCCAGGGGCTTCTGGATGTTGTAACTACAAGTTTAAGCTACGATGCAGACCATTTGCTGTTTAGTGATGGAAGCAACGTCATGCAATTGTCAATAGAAACAAAGCGGCAAAAGATGGTACACCGCTATAACAAAAAAATATTTAAAATCATCAATTATAAAGGAAAATCATTTATAACTTTCTTTGCTTCTAAGTTCATGGTTGTTTTAGATCGGGCCACTGGTATATCAAAGTACACACGACACATAGAGGATCGTGGCCTTCAAATGTGTATCATTGAAATGCATCCAAAAGTTGAATAGAAAAGGAAAACAAGGTTTGAGTTGATTGGTTAAACACTTTTCAATTCAGAATTTGAAACATATTTAATATCCTTCCTTTTGATTGGAGTATGTGAGATCATGCGATCAATACACTTATTAATAGATTTTTTTGGATTTTGTAATGTGTTTGTTTATTGGCTTAAAAATTAAATATTTTTCAGAGCCAAAAACAAAACTTGTTTTTGAATGTCACAAATAATAACCTTTGCTATGTTAATAGGACTATTAAATTTTTATACCTTTTCAAACACACGAGGGGTGCAAAAAACGCTGTTTTAAGATGTTTGGTATTTAAGTTGAAATTTATGATATAAATAATCATTAAATAAAAGATGTTGTTGATATATTGCAACTTCTTGGACCTTAATTCGTTGACACGTCTTAGATGTAGAACAGTGGGACATCCTAAAACACACCAATCTCATTAAAATAAAATCTAACATCGCTGCACTACGTTTACGCAGATTTAAGATCTTACAAGGCTCCCTTACTCAAGCCGTCAGCTTAACCTTTGCAGTTTGACCTCTAACTTTCATTGGCTTGCCGCAGATACCATCAAGCATTCACAATCAAGCATTCACATTGAAAGCCTTTATACAGTTTGCAAGTAATTTCGCAAGGAGAAGTTGATATTCTTATAAATTGCTGATTTTACACAGAACAAGTTAACGTTATTTGCATATGTCTGTTAATATGCTTCAACCCAGCAGATTTACTTACCGGTATAACATTTCACTCTTTGATAAAAAAAACGGTCAGTCTCATTAGCATATCAACATCGCATACGACTAATATATATTATTATCAAGAAACCTACTATTGGTATTTGTACATGTTTTGGTTGTTTTTGTTTCTCAGCATGTTTATGGGTAATTTGTTTCACGAAATTAAAAATCATTCAATGATTACTACAAACTTAAAGACAAAATGTTTATTTAACGTATCTGTTTCCAGAATAAGCATTTGGATTGATACGGTCTACTAGAGGATAAAGTTGAGGAATGCAGATTTTGCTTTGTGAAAGATAACTCCATAGATTTGATTTGACTTGTTTTTCCAACAAACCGAGCTGCAGTAAATTGAATGTAAATAAAATACATTAATTCGGGTATTAAGGCAGTTCGACATTCGGAAGTTTTTGGTTTGCCTCTGTGTGTGCATGTGTGTGTGAACCCTCTTTTGTATATTTGAAGAGGGTGAACCATTGATTGTCTGTCTTATAGTAGATAATTTTAACAGACATACTGAAGAATAACAATTTATTCACAAAATAAATTTTAGTAATAAATTAGTGTCGTCTCCTCTTCTTTGAGCCACCTGCAAAACAGAAGAGTAAATCGACTAATTCTATATAGAGGACATGACCATACTCTCCGCAAAATATATCAAATAAGTAGTGCAACCATTGTGATGAAGTCTGGAATAATAGACTTTGATAACATGTTTTCATATATTTTATCAACAGCAGTAACCTTAAATGGAATGTTCTATGGACTTAAATGAAATAGATAAAAGATACAAAACATTCAAAAGATACAAAACATTCAAAAGATACAAAACATTCAAAAGATACAAAACATTCAAAAGCAAAGTTGATCGTGTACACATACATTGCATTCTTTTCTACATTGTATTTTATCATTTAGTCCTGTACACAATTACTGATGATTTCCTCTTTGGTCAATTGGACCATAACTCTGAACTCCAAAAACATATATCGATTTGTATGAATTCAGAAATTATCATTCCTATGGTGACAATCTCACATACATTTATAAAACATGTGTTTTTAAGAAAAACAGGAATTTTGTTCGGAGCTGAGTGTAAACAAGAACTTATATCATACCTTTCTTTTTTCCTTTATGACCCTGCAAAGATAAAATTATACCCTTTATTCACATAATGAATATTTCTAAAGATTACCTTCAAATCAACAAGACTATGAAAAGCATTAAACGTAAATATGTCTTGATATATGAATATGATATCTCTTTGTTTTCACATGATAAAGTTCATATCATTTAATGTATAAATATCATCTCTCTGTCATAAAATAGTAGGGTTAATATATGTTTATGTGTAAATAAAATATCTCTTTGTTTCCACATGAAAAGGTTAATTTTATAATATGTACAAATATCATATCTCTTGGTTTCACAACAGAGTCCTTACCTTTTGGGTCATCTTTCGTTTCTTGCCGCCCTGTAAGAAAAATACATAGACATAAGTCATATCAAATAATCTTGTTTAACATGTGTATTCTTGACATTTTATGATTAAACCAGGGATGTGCTGATTCTACACATACCGAAATATGCACATGTTGGAAATTTTTTGCGAAAATGAAAAGAAACAATAGTTCTTATTGATAGTTAAAACTTATCAATTGGAAAGTTAAAGATTATGGTTGTTGACTTAAGTGCTTTAAAATAACAGTTGAATCAATGATAACCATGTTTGCCACAAATATTGCAGTGTCATTCGTGAGATAGAGTTAAAAAGAATTCTAATCATTGTAGTACAACTGTGGTATTTAGTTGATGTGAAATTTGGGGATGTTTTTAAATTTGTTGCTAATGCTTTTGATGCATCATATAGAGAGACAGTCCACTTGAAATGTAGGATATTGATAAGGTAAGAATTAATAAATGAAATGTACAAGCTGAGGTATTTCATGAAATATTGTTCCACAATATGGGATTTTGATTGTTGTTTTTCAGTCATCTTCATTTCACATAATAACCCCAAAGGAGCTATAAATTGTGTAGTTGGCATCATATTCCAATGTACATGGGTCTTTCATTATTTCAAATGTAAGATCTTAACCCAAAAATGAATTAGAATTTCACAATTCTTGTCAAAAAATACCCACTTCAGAGCATCAGAAATTCCTAAATAATTGTTTCAAGGTTCTATAAAATTCCTAAATAATTGCTTCAAGGTTCTATAAAATTCCTAAATAATTGCTTCAAGCTTATATCAAATTCCTAAATAATTGTTTCAAGGTTATATCAAATTCCTAAATAATTGCTTCAAGGTTCTATAAAATTCCTAAATAATTGCTTCAAGGTTATATCAAATTCCTAAATAATTGCTTCAAGGTTCTATAAAATTCCTAAATAATTGTTTCAAGGTTCTATAAAATTCCTAAATAATTGCTTCAAGGTTATATCAAATTCCTAAATAATTGTTTCAAGGTTCTATAAAATTCCTAAATAATTGCTTCAAGGTTCTATAAAATTCCTAAATAATTGTTTCAAGGTTATATCAAATTCCTAAATAATTGTTTCAAGATTATATAAAATTCCTAAATAATTGTTTCAAGGTTATATCAAACCCATAACTCTCTGTATCATGCAAGCAAACAAGAAAGAAACCACAAAGAAAGCTTTGCTGAAGTAGCTCTTTTTGTCTAACTTACAAATTTTAGGCCTTACAATCCTGATCAAGACCCCTGACTTGCATTCTGTCCCAAACATTAATACCTTCATTGTACTGCTCTCCTCGAGTTTCCATTATTTCTAATATTTCTAAGAATAATCAGTAAATTATACAAACTGTTCTATCCTTTTTACCTGCGATTTTGAGCTTCCTGTTAATGCGCTAATATCATCGAAGTCTGTCAATCGATTCAATGTCGACATTGTCTGGACATTCCTCATAGCTGCCTGAAAGTGATATTTGAATCGTATAAATGACTGGCTTGAAAAAATCAACAACTTTTCATGTAACATCATTCTCATGCAAAATTTTTTCTAAATAACGAATAATTTCTTATCTATCAATTCTTAACTTTTTTAATATTTTAATATTTATTAAGAGGCACTTGCTTCATATTGCAGAGAACCATATAAAATTGTATATATATATAACTGATATAAAGTTAAGGCTCATTGAAAGCAGAACATGGATGAAATATTTTATCATAACGTGGTTCATTTTTCATACAATTATCTACACATAATACGATAGTATAGTCAAACTGTCAGATTTTATCGAGATCATTGAATGAGTGATGAAGCTTGATATATTTGCCCCAATAGGCTAAAAAGATAATAATAATGCAATAAGTTTGTATAAAACCCAAATAATATGATATTCATCAAGATTTTCAATCAATATAAAAAAATTCAAATAGGGCTTGAAAATTATTGCTGTTATAGATGTTCCTTTCGAATTTGGAAATTGATAATAATAACAAGTCTTGGATTTGGAACCTGTTTTCTTTACAAATAAGAGAATATTTGGCTATTTCGAAAGATCATAAAGTGAACAAACCTTTTCCTTCTTTGATAGGGATAGTCTAACAAAATTTGTTTCTTCATACCTGAAAAAGATATTAATATGTTTGAGACAATCATAAATACCAAAAAATAGAGCCATGGGCTCTGTAGCTCATCAGACTTTTGATAGAAATAGGTGTTTGGGTTTAGACCATGGGGTCATGGGCAGTGTAGGAAAGATAGCCTGTCCCAACGTCCGAGTTATTCACAATCAAATAAAAAAGGCCCATTGCCCATTTGGGGTCAAGGGGTCACCGAACCTACAATTCAGAATCCCCATTGTCCAAGGAGTCTACACACAACTATTAAGCTATCAAGACCTTTTGGAACTGGAGAAGAAGATGAAAGTAGGATTTTAAGGTTTCGACCCCTGTGACCCCATTTGGGGTCAAGTGGTCACCATACCTACAATTTAGAATCCCCAGTGTCCAAGGAGTCTTCACACAATTTTTCAGCTCTCTAGACCTTTTGGAACTAGGGAAAAAGATGAAATTAGGTTTTTTAGGTTTTGACCCCAGTGACCCCATTTGGGGTCATGGGGTCACCAAACCTACAATTTAGAATCCCCGTTGGCCAAGGAGTCTACACACACCTTTTCAGCTCTCTAGACCTTTTGGAACTAGAGAAAAAGATGAAATTAGGTTTTTTAGGTTTTGACCCCTGTGACCCCATTTGGAGTCATGGGGTCACCAAACCTACAATTTAGAATCCCCGTTGGCCAAGGAGTCTACACACACCTTTTCAGCTCTCTAGACCTTTTGGAACTGGAGAAGAAGATGAAAATAGGTTTTTCAGGTTTTGACCCCTGTGACCCCATTTGGGGTCATGGGGTCACCAAACCTACAATTTAGAATCTCCAGTGCCCAAGGAGTCTACACACAACTATTCAGCTCTCTGGACCTTTTGGAACTGGAAAAGAAGATAAAAATAGGTTTTTCATGTTTTGACCCTTGTGACCTCATTTGGGGTCATGGGGTCACAAAATCTACAATTTAGAATTCCCATTGGCCAAGAAGTCTACACACAACTTTTCAGCTCTCTGGACCTTTTGGAACTGGAGAAGAAGATTAAAATAGATTTTTAAGGTTTTGACCCTTGTGACCCCATTTGGGGTCATGGGGTCACGAAATCTTTAATTTAGAATCCCCATTTGCCAAGGAATATGCACATAAAATTTCAGCTCTCTAGAGTCATTGGTTCTGGAGAAGAAGTCGAAAAAGTGAAAAGTTTACGGATGGACGGACGGACGGACGGACGCCATGCCATGCCATAAGCCCATCGGGTCTTTCAGACCTGATGAGCTAATTATGAACAAAAATGATTTAAGAAATATTCATGATTAACAAATAAAGTGAAGAATAGAGCTATTGATATCATAGAGAACTAAACTTAGAAATAAAATGTTAAATATAACAATCTTGATAATGGTGTGATTTTACAGGTGATTCAAAAACATTCTTTGCTCTCTTGGGAAATGAATAGTTGTACACTTGTACAACTTCTGAAATTCATTGTTATTCAACATCCGGAAACTTAGTTTATAACCAACAGCCATTTAATCTTGAGTTGAGCCGAATCTAGTGAACATGAAGCATCAATTCATGGTTATTCACCTTAGGTAATTTGCTATTATTCATTGTCATTCAACACTGAAAATTTTCAAATCAACCAATCGAATCAAGAATAAAACAAATTCATGTTAGAATAACTCATATCTAAACTAAAAATCTAATCTAGATAATAAGATAATAGGTACTGATATGAGAATTAAGATTAAAATAAAAGTGTTGATAATTAAAGTGATTTGATAGAAGATTTATAAGAATTCTCTGTCGACAAGTTCATAAAGAAATATATATGAAGTTCTTACTCAGTTCGTTCCTTTGCTCTCTTATTTTCAGTCATTCGATGGACATCTCTTGATTCCTGTTGAAAGAGAAAAAAAAATTTTTTTATCAAAAACAAAACCTGAAAACCCAGATGTAAATGGTAAACCACCTTTCTATTTTTCATAATCTACTTTTATAAAACAGTTTGCAAGTTGCCATAGAAATGTTAAGGGTTATTGTAACTGTTACATTGAAATTGTAAATAAATTAACATCATGAACTATATTGGAAGTTTTATGATTGAATTTTTAAGTAAATAAGTTAATACACTAATATCTCTAACTTCAGAATATGCATATATCTTAAATCTATGATCACAATTATAATGATTATCATTTTTACGTATCTTTTAAGTGAATAACCATGCCTTGATTTCCTCTGTCACTGTTCAAATATACTCCAGAATACAACTATTATGATTATCATAATCAACAATTCCCTACACATACCTTGACCTCCTCTGGGCCATCGTAATACTGATCCTTGAGGTCGCGGAGCATACTACTACTGAGCGCACGCTTCGTGGCACGGTCAGCCTGTCGTTCCTGTCTCTCTACAGCTGTTTCGTCACCACCTAAACAGTCAGATAGTATATAAGATATCATGTGAAATAAGCTTTTTTAACATATTACCATAGGTAGACAGCTAAGAAACCTCCAATCATTAAGGGAACAGCTAACAAACCCTGAGTGGATACATTCATTTATGCATAAGGATCTTAATGATCGCAATTATGATCGAAAAACGGACAGTGGTGTGCGTCAAATAGTCAAACGTAATTTTGGAGACTTATCTAAAACAGCCAGGAAGGCTAACAAAATCTGGTATGTTCGTTTGAGGCTTCAGTATATTGATTATACTCGATTGTCAAGTAAATGGCAACATTTGTTTCTCTATTTGTGAAATCACTTTAATCAGCTAAGAAAACGTTTTACAGTGTTTTTAAACAGACAAGGAATAATTGGAGATATCATTCAATACAAAGTGGTCCAACTCAGATATTTCTTATTGACAATAAGTTGTGACTTCGGTGAATTTACCTGTCATTAGTTTGGCACTATTTATACATGTATAAGCAGTTCAGTTGCTTAAAATTAATTAAAACACTCAGGAAAAAAGAATATCTTAAATAGTTCTCCCCATCAAGAATGTTCTGAAGGTATCATGACAAATAAGATACCACTGCTAAGATTTGAATGGTAGACGATGAGCATAAGAATAGAATAATTTAAAGTGCTTATGTAACACTTTTAACATTTGTTGGAGATTTTGCATACATCAGACAGTTAAAAAATCTTACAATCTGAGTTGAAGTTTGACTCACCATAGTGGACAGCGGCCAGCTTGGGAGCCGTGTAAACCTTTGATTTGCTTGGTTTGTCTTCATCCTCGTCAGAATTACTCTCAGAATCTTCCTCGTCCATCTGAAATACAAGCCATGATATACATGAAGTCACTAAACCACTTAAAGGGATGGTCTTAATAGCTTTGAGGGGATCTGTTATTTCGTTTCAACAAAAAATCCAAAATAATATTGCCTCATAAGAAGGTAGTGCTGCATATGAAAACGTTTCTCAACCATATTTAATCAATGACACTGGCAGAGTTTTTTTGTTTGCTTTTTTATTGAAAACATATACATTTTGAAAAAAATACAGCTTGTAAGTACTTTACATGTTTGATAGAAGCCGAAGGAAGCGGAACAGGTTAAAAGCTTATGCAGCAGATTAAAATTTGTTTAATAAAATGCAATCAAAAAATTTATGTGAACAAATGATAATTGTGAAGTGATAGCAGAGAAACATTGAACTTATTCAACTTGATACATGCAGCTGAAGAGTGTCTTGGATCTGCTTTGCCTGGGTAAGACATTGTCAATGTATATTTCTTGTAATCTTAATGAGATTCATAAACTGCTGACTATTCAAAATGAAAAGTCAAAATAAGGTGAAAAAGCTTTTTAAATTCAGCCGCAGCTTGTCAAGAGTCAGTAGCAGTCGTAAAATACTCTTATCTATACATCCATTTTTTATACTGAAAAACTTCATGGTGTCATGCGTAAAAATAAAACAATTGTCTTTCAATGAGAATCTAAATATTATGTGCCCTTACCTTGCTAAGTAAATTTTGAGGATTTGCTTTAAATCGAAGAGGATCATTTGCATCTGAAATAAAAGTAATGAAATGAACAAAGAACTTCAAACTTAACCCTTAAGATGCGGGTCCCGGAATATTCCGGGATGAAATTAGCTTTGCCCGCAAGTCCTCTTAGCGGGATGCGAGTAGCACACTCTATTTTTCTCACGCTAACTAATTATGACCGCGGGTCTCGGTAGCGGGTCCCGGAAATTTATTGCCTAGCAGTAGTCTCAGTTCAACGCTTGTATTTTCGTTCCGGCTGCCGCTAACCTACCGTGTTTTGTTTCGTTGGTGGTCTAAATAATGCGCGAACATGCTCCGAAAGTTATGAGAATATTGATAATGTTTATCGTACCGAAAATAAGCGTTAAAATCACTCAATTTTCCCCCACTCCCCGCCGCACGTGCTAATAGCCTGTGGGCACTTTCTAGCCTCTCGCACGAGCTTACCGACCCGCGCGTGCTATCGTTTACTGAGACGCGTGCATTTTGACCCTATGCACGCCTTCCTATCGCACGCCCTATGTTCTGAACCCTTGGGCGGATTTCAATATAGGTGGGATCATTTGAAAAAGAAAAAAAATGTCTTTAATTCGATGTAAAAAACATATGTGCGCCTCGTGAAATAAAGATACCGCATGTGCCGCAAAAAAGGTGATTTTTATATATTTTTAGTTTTACACTGTTTTGTCACACCAATTTTCTCATGATGTGCTCAACATATTTTGACATTTTTTATATCACAAGATAGAGAAAAAGATTGTCTTTAATCCCATGTAAAATGTGTACATGCGCAACAATTCATAAAGATACAGCAAGCGCCGCACAAAAAGGTAATTTTGCCGACTTCCTTATCATGTGATCTGAAGCGCGATTTTCATGTGCCTTTCTTTCACAATGAATTTCTTTTACACCGTGAAAAAGATTTTGTTGAATTTTACATCACTATAAAGACAAATGAATTGTCTCTAATTCCCTATATCAATTATTATGCGCGCAAATAAATAAAGACTCAACAAGTGCCGTAAAAAGAACAACTTTCGCACTTCGCAATTCCGTTAGTGACGCAAATAGGGAAACTTTGGCACTTCATATCCCCGTGTACAAATGACACATTTCAAAACCATTTATATCATTATCAAGAGGAATAAATTGTCTACAAAGTGATATATAAAATGTACATGCGCTAAAACAAACGACGATGCAGCAAGCGCCGCACAAAGGGTTCTTTTCATGTGATCTGAAGTTCGATTTTCATGTACCTTTCATTGGCACTAGATATTTTCTATACCACTTGGCGGATTTTGATAAATATTACGTCTAAATAAAGACGGAACGTTGTTCTTCATTTCAATATATTGATCATACATGCGCACACAAAAATAAAGGCACAAGAAGTGCCGCAAATTTGGCAAGTTTCGCATTTCGTATTTCTGTAACAAAGTGGCGCGCTCAACAACGTTTGGTATCAGCGTAAAGAGCAGAAAATTCTCTTCAATTTGATATACAATTTGTTTATGCGCTCATAGAAATAAAGACTCAACAAGCGCCGCTAAAATGTTATAAATAAATGTAATAAGTAAAAAAAATTATGAAGGAAACCCTGTTTCTTTAGTGTTCAATTATAGAGTTTTATAAACCATGAAAGTTGAAGGAAAAAAAACTTTTGGATTTACATTCATAGCGTTATTGATGTCTTTTTTGAGTTAGGGGATTTTTGCGTCGGGCACCGCCATCAGTTCATGGGAAAATTGTCCAACGAAAATGTTGTGGTTGAGACACAGTATGTCGGGGATGCCGTCGGGAACCGCCATCAGGTCAAGGCAAAGTTGTCCAACGAAAATGTTTGTGGTTGAGACACAATATGTCGGGGATCTTTCGCCGGGCACCGCCATCAGGTCATGAGAAAATGTGTCCAACGAAAATGTTCGTGTTCGAGAAAAAAATTTTCAGCGGACTTTCGTCGGGCACCGCCAGCAGGTATGTGTTTTTTTCTGCCAAATTTTTGTTGGTCGAGGAAACTCATTTTTGAAAAAAAAGTTTGGTAGCATTCCGATGTGTTAAATAATTTGCTATATATGTCGGGATGGCATGAGTTCCTTCCAGTGAACTAAAGACAAGGGGCCGGGTGCTCGTTGACTACGGCCGTCCCGACGGATAGGCCCGTGGAACCTATCATTCTCGGAAGAGAAGTCAAAAGTTGAAAAACTTTTGTAATCCACAACTGACAATCAGAACTTTCCTGACGTAGAAGGCAGTTGTTCGCGACTCGCCGGCTCGTTGCATAGGAGTCAGAAGGCGGCATCAGGGTTGATAATGTTGATACAACGTCGGCGGCCGTCGGTGCCATCGGCACCTTCGGCGGGATTGTGAAAAGTCGTCCAAAAGTTAGAAAGTGTCCGGCGACATTAGAACTTGTTCGGCTGGATTGTGACAAGTTGTCCGAAAGTTAGAAATTGTCCAGCAATGTTAGAATTTGTCCTGATTTGTTATTTTTGCAAATCGTGAAACAAAATGTCCGGCTTTCGCCAGGACAATTAGAAAATGTCCGGATTATTGATGACCGCTGGCGCCAAAGGCGCGCAACGGCAAATTTGTTTCAAACACTTACAAAATGTGGCAATTGAATGTCCATGAAGCTCACATTGAATTTCTCTGTACAACAGGTCATGTGTTGATGTTATTATATCTTGCGTGTGCCTAAATTATTTTCAATCATTTACAGATTGATGTGAAAGATGCCTAAGGCCAGGAGGCCGCGAACCAGGAGTTGGGAAGGTCCGTCAACGTCTAGCGACGACGACTTCATCAACGAGGTCCATGCCGATGAAGCTTCTGATATGGAATCAACTGATGAGAGTGATAGTGACAGTGACAGTGACAGTGATAGTGAAAGTGACATTGATAGTGATCAAGAAATAAGAAACATTGCAAGAGACATATTAGCTGGTACGGGTGAAACTGCTATGGCTGGTACTTCCACAGAGGAAGAGTTCAGTGGCTTTGACGAGCAATATAATGAAATGGACACACATTTTGATGACCAAGATAATTTTATGGATCGCTGGGAAGAGGGGCCGAGGCAACGTGGACGTGTCGACTTGCATTTTACTGGCGCAACGGGATTAGGACGGTTTATAGAATTGCCTGATAACCCGCAACCTGTAGACTTTTTCGGACTGTTTTTTCATGAAGATGATTATGGATCATTGGCAGCAGAAACCAACAGATACTTCCACCAACAGGTCGATGATAAGGTTCTGAAACCCTGTTCACGGTTGAGGCACTGGTATGATACGAATGCCGAAGAAATGAAAGTATTCATTGCAATGACAATAGCAATGTCTCTGGTTGTACAGAGAAACTTTTCTGAGTATTGGTCAACAAGTGATGTTACGTCGACGCCCTTCTTTTCCAAGTGCATGCCCCGCGACAGGTTCTGGCTACTGCTAACGTATCTACATTTGAATGATAACAACCTAATGCCGGGACGAAACACTCCGCATTTTTCACCAATGAATAAACTTGGCTATCTGTACCAACGCATCGTGCATCGTTTTTCCAGAGTTTATAAGCCGCATCAAAACATTTGTGTTGACGAAGGGTTGGTGCCTTGGAAAGGCAATCTGAGTTTCAAAGTATATAATCCCGACAAGCCGAAGAAGTATGGGATAAAGGCCTACATGTTGTGCGACTCAACAAATGGTTATGTTTGCAAGTTCAAACTCTACACTGGAAAAACAAATGAAGCTGTTTCTGTTGGTGGGAAAACGTATGATCTCGTCATGGACTTGGTGAAGGAATATGCTGGGAAAGGGTATCATGTGTTCATGGACAATTTCTATTCCTCGGTGGCATTGTATATAAACTTGTGGGAAATGGGAACTGGTGCGACGGGAACTTTGAGAGGAAATCGCAAAGGCATTCCTGAAAAGCTAAAGAAGGCACAGAAGTATCAGAAGAAAGGGGATATGACAATCTATCACAATCAAGACCTACTCGTTTTGCGGTATGAGGACAGGAAGTCAGTGTTGCTCATGTCAACCGTAGAAGACGCCGAAATTGTAGAGACAGGAAAGAAGAACCGGGTGACTGGGGAAGCAAATACGAGACCACGTATTGTGCACGAATACAACAAATATATGGGAGGTGTGGATCGGGCCGACCAGATGCTGTCGTACACCCCGTTCAAAATGAAAACTCTTAAATGGTGGAAGCGCGTGTGGTTTCATGTGTTGAACGTTGCCATGTTGAATTCTTACATTATCTATAAAGAATTCTCAGAAGACAAACCTTTGAAAACAAGCCGTCAATTTAGAAAAGATTTGGTGCAGCATATGATCACCTTCGCCGAAACAGAAAAAGTGCCCTCCCTGCGCAGACGTACTCGCGGCCGGCCGAGCACGAGCGACGATAGTGTCTTGCGACTCCATGGTCGTCACTTTCCATCAAAGATTCAGCCTGTTGGAAAGAAGAAAAACCTAACACGCATGTGTGTTGTTTGCTCCAAAGCGAATAGAGAACTTCATCGAAGGGAATTCGAAGAAACAAATCAGCCAGTTCGAAAGAAGAAAAGGGTAGGCAAAGAATCTTCTTTCGAATGTATCGAGTGTAATGTGGCTCTATGTGCAGCACCATGTTTCAGAATTTATCACACGTCACAAGATTGCACTAAAGCTTATATCAGTTTGATGTCAGAGAAGGAAAATGAGGGGGATAATCAAGAAGATTGAAGAAAGAAGAAAGAAGCAGAAGTGTGGATGAGCGTTACTCTCCTTATAAAGTTTATTCTTCACATCAATAAGGTGAATAAGTGTAATATAAAATACTGATTGTCAATAAAATAATCTTTTTTTTAAGTCGTAAAAGAGACAGAGAAAGTCAATGTGAGCTGTCACTGGACGTTCGATACGAGCCGCATCACGAACCTACCCCCGATCTTTCGCAATTTGTTTTCTTAGAATCGGGTGGCGAAACTTCATACTTTTTACATCATCGTAAAGGGAAAAGAACTGGCTTTGATTCATTATGAAATGTGTATGTGCGCAACACATAATAAAGAAGCGGCAAATAATGCGAGAAATGTCGCAATTATCAATTTTTTTCCCCAAATGTCTGAGGGTACCCCTCTTTAACGGTTCATATCTCCCGAACTATTTGGCACTTTTTAAATTGTTTTCCACCTTTCTCAAGCGGAAAGAATGATCTTTAATTCCATGTATAATATGCATGTGCGCAATTAATAAAAATGGTGCGGCGAGTGCTGCGACAAATGTCGCAAATAAAACGATTGTCAAAATCTATTTTCAAGTAGTTGAGGGTGTCGCTCTTTCGCGGTTCATATCTCCCGAACTATTTTATACTTTTTTATATTTTTTTCACCTATTTCAAGGGAATATAATTGTTTTTAATTCCATGTATAATATGCATATGCGCAGTCAATAATAACGATGCGGTGGATGATGCGACTGGTGTCGCAAATAGAACGCTTATCAAAATTTGTTTTCAACTAGTTGAGGGTATCACTCTTTCGTTTTTCATATCTTTTGAACCAGTTGGCACCTTTTCATTATTTTTTCACAGTCGTAAGGACGAAAGATTTATCTTTATTTCCATGTATAAATTGATTTTATTATCTCGGAATGTTCGCCCGCGTGTGACTGCACGCGCCGAGAGGATCGGTACAGCAGGAAGCAACGCTGGTGCTTAGAACACTGGCACTCGCATGCTGGTGCCTCGGGGGTGCCCCGGGGGTATAACGGTACTAATTAGCGTACCGATGCCAGACTGCCCAAGGGAGAATTAGTTCTGGCTAAAAATCCCGTTATGTCGGAGCATCCTCGGGGTACCCCCAACCATCTTTCGCGGCGTATATCTTTTGAACAGGGTGACATTTTCTAACAATCTTTTATCATCATAAAGAAGAATAAATTGTCTACAATTCCATATATAATACATGTATGCGCGCTAAGTATTAGGGATTTTATTCAGCCGGAAATAAAGACAATCTTTAGATAATTGTAGAAATCTAACTAGAGGTCGCATTGTAAAAAGACATATATCATCGTAAAGAGGAATAATGTATTTTCAATTCCATATAAAAAAATTAATTGTGCGATTATATTTAAGGATTTTCCGTAACTCTAAATAAAGACAATCTTCATATTGCAATAGAAACCGTTCTAGGTAGGATAAAAATTTCATTCAAAGTGTCGGATAAAGATCGTTCATTTGTGTACGGGATTGGCGGGCTACTTTTGTATCGAACGGTCAGTTTCATCCGTAATCCGCCATGTGAATACACCATTTATCGAAAAAACAGCCGCGACTCGCGGTGCGAAATAATTCAGCCACAGGGGCTAATTGCGTTATTACCGTAGCGAGGCGAGTGCTGGAAAATTCAGCCACGGGGGCAAAACTGGTCAAAATAATATTCAGCAACGGAAGGGTTAATGACGTAAACTTAAGAAAATTTGAAAAACAATTTTTAGAAATAATTTTTGTTTGAAAACAATGAAGTTAATTATCAAGTATAAGTATCTTTATTTTTTTTTCACTCATTGTATTATATAGAAGAGAGAATTGAACTTTTGCAGTATCATCAAAATAATCTATTAACATTTCTGATTAATTAGGAGCAATTCAACCTAATTAAAAAAACACAATTTATTTATCTTCTATGTCAGACAAGACTTATAAAGGATTGACATATTTAATGAAAAAATGATTATTTAGCTCAAGAACTCCAGTCGTACGTACCCGCAGTGCCAGTTGATGCTGTTTTTATCAACTTGTCGATCTGGTATTTCAGTTTTTGGTCGATAGGCCTCATTTTCTCCAAAACCTTAGAGACAGTAACACAAAATTTATAAATGATAATGATGTATGGTATGAGAAAAGATTGAAAACTAACTAACCTTATAGTCTGTTTTAGACAAAATCTCCCCTTATAATCATACTCTAATTCCAAAATAAATAACTTGGCTATCATCTCTGGTGTCGCTACACCCATGTCACAGAGCATGAAATATCTAATTTTTTAAAAATTATTTGTTATACAACATTTTTTATTTCGTTCACAAAAATTCTACTTACAACTTTCAGAGTTGGTATACATTTATACTTACTTTGGTTATGTTTTGAGCCATTTACAATCATTTTTGTTTGGTGATTATATTAGGTAAGTCAGTGACCTCAGACTGACAGAAATGTTAACCCCTGAATTGGTAACTATTTCAATGTTGAAATACCTTTGAAAACCCGTAAATTCGACTTCATAAAATTTTGGTTAAACTCACAGTTCTGACTTCAACGAGTCTGTCGATGCTCGACTCTCCATCGATTGATTGTCCTGATGTTTTCTTCAACATGACATGGGTCAGATCAATCAGATAGCTAAGCAAAAGCTGGTACTTCACTTCCAGGAAACTTACACCCTGAAAGCAAAAGTTCAACCTATAAAACCAAGTGCATTGTTTTTAACAACTGTGTATGTTTTAAACATTTTATTTAAACTATTTATACAGGTATTTTTTAATTTTGAAAAATGAAATTTGCATCTTAACATCTTGTCTTTAACTAAGCTTGATGAGCTTTACTAAGACTGAATTATGCTTTAACCCTTTCACCCCTAAGAAACCAGTAACATAAACATTTTTAGGCTTTTTTTTATAGGCTAGTGATAGGTTAATGAAAGTAGTAATTCTTTGGGCAATCAGTGACAAGTTTTGCCAAAACACCCTTTTAAGTAAATATCCACTCTGATTTTAAGAGGAGAATTTCTTACAATTACACTGATCTCATATTTATTGAATTTGTCTACACTTACTACAAATATAAAGGAAAACAGAATGCAAGAAAGGCAGTCAATGTTATGATAGATCTGTTCTAATATTCAGATACCATTTATTACACATGTACTTGGAGATAAACACTAAAGGGTTGCAAATTTAGACTGAGAGAGCTGTACGGGAGAAGAGACTCAATTCTGCCGGGTTTTTTTTTCACCTTTGAAGTTTGAAATTCCCCTTCCTTCACTCTTTGAAGCAGGGATGATACATGTTCAACTGCATCTCCTGCCTTTGTTTTGATATCTTGCAGTAAGGAGATAAATGTTGGCAAGTCTTGTTCTATTATCTAAAAAATATAAAAGTCAAAATAATAGGCTTTCAACAATTGTTAACATTGTAAACTCTTTACTGAAAGAATGGTAATAAGATAACTGGATACAGAGAAAGCAGGGATGGCAATGGAACTTTTGAAAAACAGCTGAAATCAATGGAGGTAAGGTTTAAGGGTGGTTTCCTATGAAAAAAAATTGCGGTAAGGAGTAAGGACTAAAACAATCAACCTGATATGAGATGAAAATTGCCATGCCATCCCTGGCAAATGTTTTCAATGTGGAGAGTTTTAAAATATTCCATTATAACAAAGTTATGCCAACAATTTTAGCAAAGAATACGAACAAAAACCTTTATGCTTTGTGTTGACATTACTATTAGAGACGGAAATTATACAATATTGTTGATTTAGATTATCAAGAAAGTTTTAATGTCAATAAAAACAAAACCCACGTGTTCTTCCATCTTGAATTCCACGCCCTCTAGCGGCGACACATCGGGGAGAACTTATTTCATTTATTTTGTCAAATGGAATTGTGATCATAAAAAGGATTAAGTTGGACAAAACTGATCCATTATTACATATATCGATTATAAAAATTCAATTTTGTAGATAAAACAAACATTAAAAAATGTTTCCCAGTAGTTTTTAATAAGAAAATTATATATGAAGATTGCTCCCTTAATACACATTCGAGAAAATGGCTGCTCGACGGAAGCATAAGTGGGCTATCGACTTTCCGGGCTCGGGAAAGTATGTATCGTGTAGAATAATATGTCTTATTTTACAACTCTGTCCATATAAATTTTAAAAGTCCATCTTAAACTTGAAAGTTTTGATAAACTTTAAGAAATTAGTAGATATTTCACATCCCATCTCCGCATCTGATGTAAGCCTGTTTATTTTATCAAGATTGGCTTTGCAAAGGACAATAAGAACCTTGGCTTTTTCATAAACAGATTATCGTAAGGGTTATGATTTAATGGTAAATAGATATTTGATTTACTTGGCTTTGATAATGTGGGAAATAAATAATTTTTATGGAATTAAAATTTTTCAATGACCTGGAATTGTGCAAATCAAAAAATAAACATTCAAAGAACAGTCCTATTAGATAAGAAATTCAAGGGCGCATTCCTGTTTATCCATATATGTTATTAGTACACTGTTATAACACAATGTTTTAACACAACACAGCAGAAACATGTTACTGAGGGTAACAATTTGGTTGACAACTTTATGAAAAAGGAATGCACGCTCATAAATAACACAACAGTGAAAAGTGAATTAAGCCCTTCATGAGTGTAAAACACCTTGCTACGGCATTGTTGATTAATCTTATCATGAATTGTTTTTTTGAATGTGTGAATGTTCTGTCCATACATATAGTTAACTTTTTTAATGTGGTATAATTATTTAAAAGTTCAACGCCCTCCAAAACAAAATGGCGAACCTAATGCCAATAGAACAGACTCTTTAAGAGACAGAAAACTACCTTGCTGAGTGAGAAAAGTTATGGGACAAGTTATCACATGGTACATTGATGCATCTTATTTGTAGATCCCGTGATCGAGCATTGGTGCAGTTTACAGAACTCCCTGCCCCAGTTGGGTTTGTTGAACCTGGAAGTGTGGTAGAAAAATCGAAAGATGCTGATCCAAAACTGATAGTCAAGGTAAAGTTCATTTTGAATGACATAACTGATCTCTGTCCTTCAGAGCCCTTTAGAAAAAACATTTTGAAAGTTGTCAGTGTGTATTGTCCTTGTGTATAAAAATCCTCTATCCCCCTATCTGTACCACATGCTCTTGATCTGTCCAAAGTATCAAAATTTACGTAAACACTATCTCACTAACAGTCTATTAAAAAATGTAAGCATGTTTAAATTTATTGAATTGTTAAAGTGTGAAAACAATATTGAAACGTTTAAAGCCGCAAAATGTATTTATTATATCTTAAACGAAAGAAACAAAGTCGACTTTGTGTGATTTGAATACCTTTACCCACGCTCTTGGGCAGTTACTATGTACTATTTACTATTTTGTAATCATTGTAAGGATATGTACCCCGCCATGTGCAAAGAAAATAATGAGTTTTAATTGTATTGGTTGTTAACCTAATAAACTCTCTTGAACTCTCTTGAACTCTGTACTTTAAAGTATACATCACTGAAGTGAAAATATTATGTTTACATTTTTGGTGAAGGTGAGGAGGACAGTTTTTAATTTATCAAATTGAGTTTAATCTTTATAAGTAATTGCTTGTAATATTTCAGGAAGATCCTTTATGAAAAGCAGATTAAGTACGGGATATCTATAAAAAAAGATGACCAAGAGTTATGTTTATAACTGTTATAATTTTGGACACACTTTGTATTACCATATACAATTTCTTATTATGATGAATAATTGGCATAAACATTCAGGATTATGTTCATGAAACGTATCAAATAGAATACCTTGGTTGTAATATTTCTACAGTCAAACTGTTGTATCCCTATAAAACAAGATTATTTAACTCATTGTTATTTATTTCCAGAGGTCCTGGGACATTGCTCTTGGTCCAATTAAGCAGGTGCCAATGAATATGTTCATAATGTGGATGGCGGGCAACTCAATCTCAATCTTCCCAATCATGATGGTGGGCATGATGTTCTTCAGGCCAATACAGACACTCTTTGGAATACAAAACAGTAAGTATCCTCTTAGAGTAAGTTATTTTGAAAGTGGTATGATGCCAACTACGGTGACATCTAGTGATTATTCTTAGAAGTATCTCATTTTTGAAAACCCACTATATTTTATTGAGTGAGTAACAAATCTAAAACAATGTGCATGTTGCTTGATTTGTGAAAGAGCGAGTCAGTGTCACTATGTTATATATTGTATTAAATGTTGTAAATGATATTTTGCTGATATGTTGAGAACTTTTGTCTCTTTGCAAAGTGTAAATGATATCACGTCATGATACATCTGGTAATAAAACAAATAAACAAATAAAACATCACTTATTTTGTTATTGAAAGTAAGATGGCTGTAAATGCAGAGAGTCAAATTAAAGATAGTTAAGTTACACAAAATGCTGCTTGTCAAAGATTTTTCAACCAGTGTCAGTAGTTCCCTTTAAAATTTATTTAAAAAAAATCAAAGATGAAAATGTTGATTTCCCCTTCAAGATTCTTGGATCAGTCACTGTGTTCCTTGATCCATTGTGATTTGACATTTTTAATACAGTATCTAGTCTGCTGTGCCAAATCGTCAAGGATGCTAGGAAAATAGTAGCAGGAATCGAAAACAGGCCTTTAATAATTCAATTGAGTAAAGTTCAGGAAGGTGAAGGTCACAGAGCAGAAGTCAGATCTTAACATAGCTGGGCAGGAGAATGAGATCAGTTGTTAAATAATAATGTAATAAGGTACGAGGCAATCATTTAAGTTGTGATTTATATTTTTAGATATCTAAAATGCTCAGGTTTTATTAATTCAAATTACCTTTTTATTCTAAGTCCCAATATTGTCAGTCTCACAGCATCACATTATTTGCAGCCAAAGTATGTAAAGTTTACTTCTTAATTCGAAATCTTTTTCGTTCCTGTTCAGCATTCAAGATGATCGAGGGCGACCAGGCTGCATTCCAGAAGCTCATTTATCTCCTTGGCAACCTTCTGTGTTTAGCGATGGCGGTGTACAAGTGCCAGGTGATGGGTCTCTTGCCTACACACGCATCTGATTGGCTGGCTTTCGTCCAACCACAAGAGGTGAGCTAAAGCTACTATGAATGTAATCGATGACTGATTGGGTTTGGATAGATCAGTATTGTGAAATATACTCAACAAAAGAAGTTAAGGACCACCTACAATCGGATATTCTATAGTTCATGCAATTATCCATATGATGCATCATTATTGAATATTGGGGTGGTGCTTACCTTTTTGTGTTGGCTATTTGGGTTATTTGATTTTTTTATCACTTGGGAAAATATAACATGTCATAAAATGTCAACTGTGCACAAAACAGTTAAAGAGCCACTCTGTGATTTTCATAACATATTAGTAACCTTTGATACGAACCTAAATATCAAAAGTGGTGATATAAAATCAAAACATCTTAACTTTTCATGTCCAAAAGACATATATATGACAAATACTGGTTTTCCATGAAAATCTAAAAGCAGGCTTATAAATGCACAGAGGTGTAGATATCACGTCCAATATACATGGATACTAGTTATATATCCTAACAAACGGTATCAACTCGTAACTGCCCTCCTGGCTGTTTTAGATAAGTCTAAAAAATAGAGCCATGGGCTCTGTAGCTCATCAGACTTTTAATAGAAATAGGTGTTTGGGTTTAGACCATGGGGTCATGGGCAGTGTAGGAAAGATAGCCTGTCCCAACGTCTGAGTTATTCACAATCAAATAAAAAAGGCCCATTGCCCATTTGGGGTCAAGGGGTCACCGAACCTACAATTCAGAATCCCCATTGTCAAAGGAGTCTACATACAACTATTAAGCTATCAAGACCTTTTGGAACTGGAGAAGAAGATGAAAGTAGGATTTTAAGGTTTTGACCCCTGTGACCCCATTTGGGGTCAAGTGGTCACCAAACCTACAATTTAGAATCCCTGTTCGCCAAGGAGCCTTCACACAAGTTTTCAGCTCTCTAGACCTTTTGGAAATAGGGAAAAAGATGAAATTAGGTTTTATAGGTTTTGACCCCTGTGACCCCATTTGGGGTGATGGGGTCACCAAATCTACAATTTAGAATCCCCGTTGGCCAAGGAGTCTCTACACACCTTTTCAGCTCTCTAGACCTTTTGGAACTAGGGAAAAAGATGAAATTAGGTTTTATAGGTTTTGACCCCTGTGACCCCATTTGGGGTCAAGGGGTCACCGAACCTACAATTCAGAATCCCCATTGTCCAAGGAGTCTACACACAACTATTAAGCTATCAAGTCCTTTTGGAACTGGAGAAGAAGATGAAATGGGATTTTAAGATTTTGACCCCTGTGACCCCATTTGGAGTCAAGTGGTCACCAAACCTACAATTTAGAATCCCCAGTGTCCAAGGAGTCTTCACACAAGTTTTCAGCCCTCTAGATCTTTTGGAACTAGGGAAAAAGATGAAATTAGGTTTTTTAGGTTTTGACCCCTGTGACCCCATTTGGAGTCATGGGGTCACCAAACCTACAATTTAGAATCCCCGTTGGCCAAGGAGTCTACACACACCTTTTCAGCTCTCTAGACCTTTTGGAACTAAGGAAAAAGATGAAATTAGGTTTTTATGGTTTTGACCCCTGTGACCCCATTTGGGGTCATGGGGGTCACCAAACCTACAATTTAGAATCCCCGTTGGCCAAGGAGTCTACACACACCTTTTCAGCTCTCTAGACCTTTTGGAACTAGGGAAAAAGATGAAATTAGGTTTTATAGGTTTTGACCCCTGTGAGCCCATTTGGGGTCATGGGGTCACCAAACCTACAATTTAGAATCCCCGTTGGCCAAGGAGTCTACACACACCTTTTCAGCTCTCTAGACCTTTTGGAACTGGAGAAGGTGATGAAAATAGGTTTTTCAGGTTTTGACCCCTGTGACCCCATTTGGGGTCATGGGGTCACCAAACCTACAATTTAGAATCTCCAGTGCCCAAGGAGTCTACACACAACTTTTCAGCTCTCTGGACCTTTTGGAACTGGAGAAGAAGATTAAAATAGATTTTTAAGGTTTTGACCCTTGTGACCCCATTTGGGGTCATGGGGTCACGAAATCTACAATTTAGAATCCCCATTTGCCAAGGAGTATGCACATAAAATTTCAGCTCTCTAGAGTCATTGGTTCTGGAGAAGATGTCGAAAAAGTGAAAAGTTTACGGATGGACGGACGGACGGACGCCGGACGCCTTGCCATGCCATAAGCCCATCGGGTCTTTCAGACCTGATGAGCTAAAAATTACTTTTGACTATTTGACGCGCGCCACTGTCCGGTTTTCGATCATAATTTCGACATTCTACCTTCATATTGTCACTGTAAAAAAACCTAACAAGCTTTATAATGTGTCGTTTTGGTAACAGTCGATTCTTTGCGATCAAATGACACCATTGATTAAGTTTGGCATATATGACTCCAACAACTCACGGAGTGGCTCTTTAATATTTTTGTATGTATAAATATCATTTCTCTTGGTTTCACAATAGATTCCTTACCTTTTGGGTCATCTTTCGTTTCTTGCCGCCCTGTAAGAAATATACATAGACATAAGACATATCAAATAATCTTGTAAGAACATGTGTATTCTTGACATTTTATGATTAAACCAGGGATGTGCTGATTCTACACATAACGAAATATGCTTATGTTGGAAATTTTCTGCAAAAATGAAAAGAAACAATAGTTCTTATTGATAGTTAAAACTTATCGATTGGAAAGTTAAAGATTATGGTTATTGACTTAAGTGCTTTAAAATAACAGTTGAATCAATGATAACAAAAAGTTATTGACAATTGAAAACGGCTCAATTAGTATTGTAAGCAGTTATTGAACAAAGGATAAGATAGTGATTATTAAGGCAATGTTGTAAATTAACAGATTTAATAACATAGTATTAGCATTGTTATCGGATTAACTTAAGTGGCTGCTGTTTTCCATTTTCTTGTTGCAGGCAGAATTTTAATATTTCTCATATCGTAGATCATGCAGATTTATTGCAAGGTTGAATTATACCTCCGATCTTTTAGGATCAACTTTATAACCTGAATACGTACATATTTGCTAAAAAAAACTTGCGATGTAGATTACCTGCGTGCGTATCATTAAAAATTACGAGAGATATGAAGTATCTGTGCATTTGTTATGTTTATGAAATATTGGTGGTGCCTTTAGATGTTTACTTATGAGAATACTAGTATTAAAAATTTAGAATTATTTTAGCACTTGATGAAGGAGTAAAACTACATTAAAATAATGAAGTAGGATGTAAGTGATAGCTATTTTTATGTATTTTTTAATGTCCATTAAAATTGGCATTTGATCCTTAAGATGTGTTGTGGAAGGCAGTTTCTAATGGATATCAAGTTATTTTATCCCAACGTATCATTTTTTTCAGAGGATGGAATGGTCTGGAGGCGGCGTCATGTTGTAATTTTATCTATTTATATATCTATGTACCTTTGTCATTTGTCAATAAACAGAATGTCTATGTCAATGATGTTAATTCTTTTATTCAGTGTAATGTATGTCTGTTGAAATCTATATACCTGTGCAGGAGACAATTGAAAATCTTTAAAGGAATGTTTTGAATAAAACAATCAGGGGTGACTACTGGCCTAATTTGACTATTGCGGTAACGATAGACTATTGTGACCCACTATTGCAATTGCGATAGTTTTGGGTCCAAACAAAAATGTATTTCAGCTGTGATTTCCAAAGATTTCATGAGGATAATCTGATTGATGAAACAGATTTCAGCCATCTTCCACCGTTGCTACCAGGGTGCATAACTCTGAAAGGAAATTTCTCATCTTGAAGTTAAATGAATTCAAATAAACATGCTTGAAATATTTGGAAAAGCCTAAAAACTATTAACGACTAATATCCCCATTTGCAATTTGTTAGCTTTCCTGGTAAAATATATTCATCATTATCATGTTCAGTTACCATCATCCTTTTGTCATTAATGGTTTTTGATCAGGTGGCATGCTTTAGGAATCTCATGTATGTTGCTCAGTATCCAATGGGTAATTTTCAGCCAATGGAAGCAACCTTTTTGCTTTCTTTCCTCTGACATGGACACTTGAAGCTTCCTACTAGAGCTGTAGTTACAAAGAAACAACCAGGCTACCGTTGATCCTTTTAAAAGATTTGTTGTAATACTAGTATCTCATTATGGTTTGATTTCATATGACATGATATTTGGTACAAAAAAAAGATTTACTTTTTTTTATAAGAACCTTGAGTTTTAGCAAAATAAACATTTTGATTACATCTGATATGAAATTTGGTAAAAAAAAAAAAAGTCATTTTTTGACAAGAACCTTGATTTTTTACAAAATAAACATTTAAGAATCAATTATTCATATCAAAATACAGAGACAGTACCTCCATATGTATATTGTCAAATGATTTTGATGTGATTAATCGCCACAGTTCTTCCATTCACACATGTTCAAGGCTCTTCTTGAATTAGTACTCTGGTTATTACAGCCCTAAATTACTGACAAAAAATATCACCAGGTACCCATTTGTACTGCTTGGTGAACAGGAGCATATTTTCAAATGTCTCTTGCCTTGAGTGTTCCCAAACGCACCTTCCAGTACAGGCATGGCAGGGTGTCTACACTCAAACCTTCTTAAGACATTTCTCCAGTAGACATCCAGGAAGCTCGAATTTTGAGGATATCCTTTCAGATACATTTTGAAAGTTAACTGCACCTTGCACCCATAGTGCAGCGCTAGTTAAAACGTCATTCCATCCATTATGCTAATTATCATCATAAGAACCAGAATCTTTCACCGGGTACCATATTTTAAATTTTTAAAGATATAATATATATAAAATAAATAAAAACAAAGACTTACATTCTATTATTTTATTAGCTATGAAGGCACACATATAATACATCTTTTAAAAAAGACTAAGGCCTCTGTATATATTTTGACATTACATCAAACACTACAATGGATTTCAGGCATCTAGTAAAATAATAGACGAGAAAATAATTTGAATAAAATAATATGCGTGACGGACGGTATCAGGCCTCATGATGTATCACAGACGATAATAAATATCCACGTATATATACAGACAATGGACAGACTTATCACAGACAACATAATAGACACTTTTATACAATAGTCGAGATGCAATACATTTGGTTATATACAAATTTAGCGGATAATCTTGAGTCCTGACTCAGATAGTCATTTCACTTTAAAGCTAAGAAATTTTCACTAGCATGAAGAAAATATGAAAATATATCATAGGCCACTGGGAAACTGGATATTTCTTATGATATATATATCTCTTTCTAGAATTCAAATCTAGGTATTCAAATACTTTATAGTACTAAATGGCAGCATCATGTTTTACCAATATACCACCATGGAACATTACTAAATGACTCTCAGGTTCTTAGATTTTGAATATTGGCAGATATATTGGGAATCTGTATTCTCAGAGATGAGGCTGAGATTATGAATCTAGTCATGTATGCCTCAATACGCCTCAGTATGGAAGGTCGTCTAGGAGAAGATATGTCAATACTGGTAATCAAAAGTTCATTTGACAAACAATGTTAAGTTCTAATACCCATAACATGACAATACGGGCGAGTACGTCTAGTAAGACTCAGTACGAAAGCAGAATGATGAAGATATCATTTTATGCCACAAATACTCCTCCGCCATGACCACAATGTGCAGCAAGTGGTAAGTTCTACTGTCTAGTATGTTCAGTTGAGTACAAGCGAGTACGTCACAGTACGTATGAGTACGTCTAATACGTGCCCTCTATCTGCATCTCCTTCTCCACTTCCTCCAGGGCTGCGAGACACTCAACCGTCAGATTCATCTGTCCTATAACTTGACCCTCGTCATTCACGTCCCGGACTGAAATGGACGCAAAATAGGAATGAACTGTACATGAATAGCACTGAAAGGTACACATAATATTCATATGACCGTTTTTTTTCATTTTGCTTTTCAAGATACATATTTGGGGAGGAGATGTGAACTTAACTCAGGACATGTTATTTTGTTTCCTAAAAAGCCAAATAAAAAATCATGAAGCTTACTTTTGAAGCTTGAAGAAATTATCCGAACACGTTACTCACTGTCGACTTCCTTGTCCCTGATGTCCGTCTTGGTGAGGAGGATGTCCTTGACACTGACATACGCGACCCCGATGTCCTCACAGTCCGCCTCCTGGTCGTCCTCAGGGGGCTCGCTCACCACCATGAACTTGATCCTGCAGGGAGGTCACACATGAGCAATTTTGGTGTATTTGGGATTACACTTTCCATATGAGTACACATTTTTGCTTGTTTTTTTTAGGTCAAATCTAGTGATAATTTTCCAATTGGAACTATGAATTTAAAAAAAAATACACTACTTAAGTCATGTGATTGATTCGTTATTCAAGGACTCAATTTGTAACAATGTTAAACGATTTTGCATCACCCTATCTGTAATGGTAACGATCCTTGCATCTTCTAGCTGTGCCATTTTAAATTGTAATGGTGTTGCAAACATAATCAGCCCCCTTCATTACTTGGATAAGTCACATCTTTTGTATCAACGGTCTGGTATACTGCACTGGTCAACTTGATGACCTAACCAGATATCTCCTTGAGGTTTCAATCGAATGTTAAAAGGTTATTCAATCAAACCATGAATTTCAGCACAATACAGCAATGCTCAACAAACCAGTAAAATAAGCATGATTTACGCCTAATGGACGAGGACATATTAGAATCATTAGGGAGGTGTCAAATGTTGATCATTGGCTAAATGCTGACTTGATGTGTTTTGAATTCTGCAAGTGTCTCAAGCAAAAAAGAACTATAACAGCAAATGAAATCATACTTTAATAATAGTTTAATTTGTTTACTCGAGGACTAAAGTGACCTTGACCCATGTATCCATCACTACTGTTTTTTTCAAAACTTACAGCAACTTAGTTGGCATAACTAAATTCCAAATTGCTTCAGGCAAGGAAAATTAACTAAATGAACAGGAAGGACTAAAACTCTCCGTACCTGCCGTGTTCAGGGTCGTCAGGAAGCAG
Organism: Phorcus lineatus; assembly: GCA_921293015.1. Lineage (NCBI taxonomy): Eukaryota > Metazoa > Mollusca > Gastropoda > Trochida > Trochidae > Phorcus > Phorcus lineatus. Next base: position 11,566,530 of record OV121090.1, read on the forward strand.
CATCCCGGCCAACATCTGTCTGCGCTCATAGTTCCGTTCCATGTCAACCTGGATAGCTGTTTAGCAGAAGATAAAACAATTTTAGAGACATTGTAAAACATTTTCCCCCTTTAAAAACGTTAATGCAAAAAATATTTATGTGGAAAGGGCAAAAAAAACCTCATCTAAAGTAGTAGGTAAAGGTGTTAAAGTTTTGTGCAGTCATTTTTAACTTAAGGTTAATTGAGTCAGGAAGATGGAATGCATAGCTCATCCAAACTTTGTACATTGTAATATAAAAAGATTGTTTGGCAATTGGCCACAGTTTTTATTCAAACAAGGCCAAAGTGAGTACAGCTCACATACTCCCGCAATAATTTGATCGCCTTTATGAAATATTAGTTATTTGAAAAACGTGTAGTCAATCATATCAATGAATGAAGATCCCATTCAATGATTTTGAACACACGGGCGGATGGAGACTGACCATATTCAAATATTGAAAAAAAGGAAATAATTTCATCATCCAATCAAAAGACTCCAATCAATCAGTGTATCCCTATCAACATTTATATGCACTGTCATTGACTATAATCATTTAATTCATAATGATTATGTCACCTTAATGTGTAAACAATTGATTTCTTTGCCCAGGACACACCAATTAAAAAACAGTGTTTGCTTTTGGTCATTTTAATCTTAACATGGTCAAAACAAAACAATTATCTTCATTATCATGTTTCAAGTGGATTGTGAAATCACAATGTATCAATGTGAAATTTATCAACAGGATCCTCTTCTAACCTTTTATGCTTCTTCCAAAAATATTCCAATAAATAGAGGATACCTGTCTTTCTTTGACATATATACTATGTTGATTTCATAGTGCACCCATGGAGGAAATACTTTTCTACCTCACAAAATGAGATAAATATAGTATTTGTCAAGGGAAAGCAGATCTCCTGTTAATCATATGATTCTATTTGTGTTTTATATTGAAATTGGACACTTTCAATTGTGTATTTGGGTCCTTGGAAAGCCAGTAGGAAAATACTAAGTCACTCAAGTGGCAAAAATGGCCAATAAGTAAGATTATTGCGACTGTAGCCAGATAGAGGATTTATTTCACCGATAGAACATAGTTTCTCACTCTTAATCATATTATAAACTATACTCATTTATTTTCTCCAGTACTTACTCTTGCTGAAGTTGTAGGTGATCTGCTGGTAGGGTTTAGGTTTGGGAAGAGAGAATGGTGTCTCTGTCTCCTGGGGATCCAGACCCAGGAATTTGTACTCCACGAAGAGCTGCTGCACGTCATCACGGTTCATCGCATCACAGTCGTCCTCCAGAGACAGGCCAGAGATGATGACCGTCACCGTGTTGCCCTGGAGAGAGATTATGTCATAAAGAATGTCTAACTATGAGGACTTGAAGTGTGGTTTCATTCTAGTGTTTACCTCATTAGATCATAGAAGGAATTGCATAAGCCCTCTCAAATGAAACAATACATATATCCATCAGGTTTGCCAACTTGCAGTGGTTTTCAATCGTAACTAACCAAGAGGTGATAGCTATAGTTATAGTAGATTTGATTGTAATAGATTTTGAGAGAATGTAATTAACATTTTAAGAGAAAGGTGACCTAACACAGATAAAACTTTGATGGGTTTTTTTAAATGATAAAAACAACAAGTTTGATGGACTCGCACTGATATAGATCTTTTTGAAAATATTAATGTCTTACATAAAAATGTTTTTCAGTATACTATTACAAATGTATTATCAAAATGTCTTTGAGAATGAGTCAGTAATTGCTGAGCATTTCTGTAGCAATATTACAACCAAAATCCGAGTATTTGAAGATGAAATGAACCATAGACCATTTAAGGTAAGCACAGAAATTTCACAGAGAGGATCATCTCACTACTTACTGGCTTTGCTCCTCTTGCTTTCTTCTTTAGTCTACGAGAACTCATCATGACGAGCCCCTCGCTGTCCGTCTCAATCTGCGTCGGTTCTGATTCCGACTCTGATATCTTCGGAGACTGGATATTCTTTAGCTCTGGTTGCGTCTCCGTCAAAGTGTTTCCCTGACTATCTAACTCCTCCGTGATCTCCTCGCCAATATATTCTGAATGACATAAAGGGAGGCAACTCATTATTGAGTATGCATACTACTAAAATATTGTCAGGTTTTATAAGGTGCTCCCTAAACCAGAGACGAGATTTGCACTATGATGTGATAGTCAGTAGATTATACTTGAAGGGAGACAACTCTATGGGAGATGAAATATCTTTAAGTGATCAATTAAGTATTCTGAATGGGAGAGAAGGGCAAAAAATCTACTGAAATGAATATAAAAGTCAAACTTATCAATTATGTGATCATAATGCTTGTGAAGGGCATAAAGGGAGTTAACTCTACATAGGCTAAAACAAGCCTGCCACTCAGCAAAGTGGTATATATATGTACTCTTCAACAAACAAGAGACAGATGAATAAATACACACATTCAATAAAGTTTTGGACCTTTATGTTTATAATTGAAATAAAATTGCATGTTAGAGATACTGATAACAATCATCTACATACCTTCATCATCCTGAGGTTCATCACCAAACATCGTATCCTCAGCACTCTTTGGGGACTGAGGAAGAAAACCAATATTGTTGTTTATCAATTAGAGCAAGGAATTGAATATGAAATATTACAAAATTTTAAAATTTGATTTTGGGCTTTGTTTTAAACCAAGTTAAATCATTGGAACCAAAACATCCTGCATAGCCACTTCACTAGACTCTTGTAGCTAAGAGAATATATGGGAATGATAAAAAGCTTTCTATCTCCTTGGAGAATAGTAACACCACATAGTAACATACAGAAGCCTCATGTACAGGTTAATGGAATAGTCTGGAGCCGTAGGTTAAGAATAACGCTAACAATGTGCTCACCTTTGGAGTTCTTTGCTCTGAAAAAACAAACATATAAAGAAATTTAAAATCATTAAAAATAGTAAATTAAAAATTCAAACTAAAGGATATTTACAATTTTGTTGGTATTTGAATCTCAAAATTGGCAATTGTTAATCATTCTTTTCATCTCTGTCCTTGTTTGAAAAAGATGTTTTATATGATCTGTTTAACATTTTCAATCAGAATAAAAGAGAATACAAGACAAGGACATCAATGTTTGATATACCATGTTTCTGTGTTGTCCCTTACCAGACAAACATTTACAAACATAAATAGTTAACTACATCATTGATTAGCAGTAATTCAATTATTGATTAATGTTAGTGTTGGGTTATGGTTACAGAAATACAAGTAAATATGTTAGTTTTAACAGGTGGATATGCTAAGGTAAATATGTGCAAAGTGCTAAGGTGAGTACAATAGATGTTAGTGGAGAAAAGACTGGAATTGGTTTCAAGATTGGCATGTTATGGATATGATTATTTGGTTGTAAGGGCATATTTCATATCAATATTGGTTAAACAAAGTGAGTGATTTATTGTTTAACACTGCTTGTGCAATATTTCAGCCATAGGCGTCATTGGTTAAATATAGCTTAATAAACTTTTCACAACAAACCAATCATATTGCACTTAGTCCTAAATGAAATGATTGGCTAAAATACTAAGAAAAAGATAATGACTTATGACATGAACAAGTGACTTTATGACATATGGTAATTAAGGACGCATTGTCACCTGGTGACTTAACAAGGTAATGAAAACAAAAGTTGATGAAATAGAGGTGACAAAGTGACAAAACTTAATCTTAACACTGTGAGTAAGTGAGTCTTATGTTTGGTAGATTGATTATTTGATTCATGGGTGAATTGGTATGATGGTATGAAGGTTTGAGAGGGATTCACCAAGATTGATAACTTGAACCCAAAACTTTCTTCTGAATAAATATGTTTAATCAATAACTTATAATAACGTTGGTTTAATGACTTTGGACCTTTTGACTTGTCAACATGAATTGATGACTTATCATGGTGACATTTGATTTGGTGAGTTTATGACTTATCATGCTGATTAAGGTGACCCATGGCGATTTATGACGGTGAATTTTTATATGTTGACTAATCATGGTGACTTGTGATTTGGCGAGCTATCATGGTGACTTTAGCACCGGTTACTTCTCAAGGTGACTTTTGATTTAGCGAGCAATCATTGTGACTTTGCATTGGTTACTTCTCAAGGTGACTTTTGAATTAGCGAGCAATCATTGTGACTTTGCATCGGTTACTTCAAAAGGTGACTTACCGGGTAATGACTTATTATAGTGATAAGAAATACTTATCATGGTGACATGACGACCATTTGTCTAAAGTTTTCAGTATAACTTTACAAGATGGCAAGCCCTCATTTTACAGTAATTCGTCAAAATCGTCATGACACAACATCTCAAAATCAACACATGAACATCATGATAAATTCACAAGCATTTTGCTGTTAGTAGCATACATAAAATGACAACAACAAAAATTCTATTTTCACTCCATTACCCTTTCTGGCTAATAGATTTAAGTGTTTTACAAATGCTCCTATTAGAATCTAAAGCTAAAACATTTTAGAATCCTTTTAGTAGTAAGTAGCATTTCTCCATCAACCAAGCACTCAATTTTCCTCAGGCCTAAAAATGACATTACGCATAGACGTGTATACATGTTGACGTTACGATACATGATATTTGCATCACATGCACATGCTTGTTCATACCACTGAACAGATGAGTCCGCTGCTTAGGGCGTGGAGGTGCTGTTCTGTCTCCTAGAAATAGTATCAAACTTTCTAAAAAATTGTAAAAATAATCCGATTATTTGTTATAAAAAGAAATTTAACTGAAATTATTTTTGGGATATATTCCTAACTAGCTGTCTGTTTGTTATTGTAGCATATTTAAGGCCAAAATCAAAGGTTGATGATGTAAAAAATCATGACTCCATCTCGGAAGAAATGGTCCTGATAAAGGGTTTTAAGCTCATTTAATTAATTCATCAGGTTCATTAAAAAACAAGGTAATATTGAAATATGTTTATTTTGAATCTACAAACTCCAAATGATTTATCCCTACATTTCCAAAAGCTTATTTGACAAAAAGACATATTATTTTGATAGGGATTCATCAAACATTCATTTCACGAGTCATTCTGTACATAAGAACATACTGTTACTGAAAAGTCTAATTATAAAACCTATAATTCAGTAGAATGACAATACAAAGATGTAAAGTTGCGATTCTAATCAAACTTCAGACAATGAGACGCATCAATTACTGAGTTATTATTGGAAACAAATCTAATGCAGGTAGAAGTGGTGAGGTGAGATGACTTGGGGTTTAATGCTCCTTTCAAGAGTATTTCACTCATATTACGGCAGCTGGTATTGTTGCAGGGAGCATGTCCGCAACACCATTGTGGCTATGCATTGCAGTGAAACCTGCGAGCATTGGCTGGAACTAGCGAACCATGGGTGGTACTGTGCTGAATTTCAGTGAAGCATTGCACCGAAACCTGACTGCGTGTAGAACAGTTCTCTACTGCAGACATAGTTGCCGAGCCCCTGGCGGGATTCGAACCACGGACCTCCTGATCCGAAGCCGAACATGCTAACCACTGTGCTATCCTCCCCCCCATAACCAGGTAGAAGATACAAATAGAGCTGATAACACTTTCTGTGTTAAGTAGCTAGTATTCAAGAAAATGTAACCTGTGATTTGGGTTTTGCAACACATAAGGGGTAAATTGATTTTCATTGGAAAGTGTTTATTTTCACATATATTTTTGGATGAATATGTGAGATGTTTTGAATGAACATTGTTATTCAATATATGCTCACGGAAAAACTAAACTAAATTGAAAGACATCATAGTTAATGTGTCTCTATTTCTCAAATGAATGTTTTATGGTATACACACAAGCAAGATAATTTGCTATGGTTGTCTCAACAAATTTTTATGTCTCTATGAAAGATGAATGCATATCAAAATATGAATATTTTACCTTATATTAGCATCAGAAATGTATGAATAACTCAAATGCAGTAAGTAGATCATAAACTGTTATGGTGTATTATTGTTTACAGTAAATGATATGAAACGACTTCTGAGTTTTACTAAAATGAGTTTCTTTAATTCATTGTAGTGAAACAGTGATATTGAACAAGGTGAAGTAGTGAAGCTAAGGATCAAATTGAGTTGTGAAGATGAAAGCGCCTGAAACGTGAAGACAATAAAAAATCCTGAAAAGTGAAAATAAAGCAAATGTTCTTGAAGTAAGTGCATTATATCTAATACAGGAAAAATGAATGTGAATGGTAATGAAATTACACCTGCAAAGTGCAATTGAATAATAAAAGGTTTTTGACACTGTTTGAAACACATCATGAATTTGGTTGAGATGGGATTAGATTTGCATTAAGAAGCAGATTATGTAAATGTTATGGTCAAAGGTACCTGTTTTTTTAAATCCTTATCATTATACAAACACTTACCAAAAAATAAAAGAGTTTAAAAAATAAAATGAAAAGTACTTTTGAATTTCGTTTTTGATCATTTCTTTCTTAGTGGACAATATAGATTTATAGGTAACATGAAATCGTGTCATCTAAATGAAATTATAGGTTGTTATAATTTATGTCCATATAAACTGGGGTAAAGTATAAAACATTTTGTCAAAGAATGTTCATATTTGTATCAGTGCCTACAATTAACAATAGAATATTATCAACTTTTTGGAAAATTGAAAGCAAGTAGCCCTGCAACAAACAAATAAGTTACAATTGATCTCAGTAATTGGATTTCTGTGTGAGAGGTTACCTAAAGAAATCAAATTTGAAACAGAATATTAAAGTAGATTCATGTTATATTGCTATGCTCATAATATCTACATTACTTCAAACAACTGGTTTAGGAATTACGCTATCATCCTGTTGTGACTTGCCATAGCTTGTATGCCAACATTGTATATATATATGTTTGTCGAGGGTTGAAAAATCTTTTGGGGGTCATTTTGGCCATATATGTATTGAGTCTATCCACTACATCCTACAGCTATGGAGTAGATTTTCCAAGCATTCTTAGCACTAAGATAGTCTTAGGTCCAATGTAAATGTATGGTACTTATGACTATCTTAGTGCTAAACTAGGTTAAAATATTTAGACCCTGGTCTGGAACACTGGCCTTTGAGTCGCTGAAGGATAATTAAAAATTCCCAGTTAATAAAAAGCCAAGTTATTATGAATTAGCCCATCGCACCTCATCCCCCCTCCTTATTTAACCTCCTCCATAGATATAAAGCATAAAAAGGCAAGATGATGGCCCTTACCAGTTCTTTATTGCCATTTGTCCCCAGCACCCCAACTCCCCCTGATTTAAAACACTTTACTAATATATAGCATAGAAATGTTATACCACTTCTTTATTGCCATTTGTGCAAATAGACCAAAATTCTCATAAATGGTTGACAGTGTTTGAAGTCGGGCAAAATTAAGCACTCTAATTGGTTGTATTTGGTGGTTAGTTTTTATTTAGCTTGTAAATGTTTAATTATCCTTCAATGACTCACGTCCTGTGTTTCAGACCAGGGTCTAGATTTTCGAAGCTCTCTTAGCACTAAGATAGTCGTAGGTACAATACAATAACATTGGCTTATGATAAATTTTGATGGGTAAAAGCTCAAACTAACTTTGTAAGTCAGTTACCATGGATTTATCACCGAGGGCACAAATTACATTTATTATGAATTATCATGAGCACAGCAGGTAAACACTCCATCTACAAGATACTAAAATGCATCAGAAACTGCAAAGGTAAGAAATGGAATGTGCAATGGCACAACGAGAGTCACAGGGATCGCTGTGCTAAGGAGAGAGAGACTTGTGCTGGTCTACGAGACTCTTGGTCAAAGCAGGGTTTTTGGTTGCCATGGTTACCTTCCTCCGACCCCGACTCAATTATAGCTTGTCGATTTCGGGGGGAGGGGGAGACTTTCGGGTGAAGCTCCTCCCCCTCGGTGTCGTCCTCTGTGGTCACATGACCTTTGTGACGATCTTCTGAGTCAGAGCCTATTGGCACTATAAGAATGCATGCGTTTGGTTAGTATGTGTGTGTTTTCAAGTGACTTTAAAAGATTGCATAATTCAAATTTGTATCAAACCATTCAATTGAACAATTTACAAGATTCACTATATGTTGTAAAAGGGTAAAATCTTGGCATAGCCACAGTAATTTTGTAGGATTTGCTACTACTACATCATAATCAAACTACTTTTTTTTTGTTTTCTCTTACAGTTATTTTATTGCATTGGATACAAATATATGTTGCATTGCATTGGATACAAATATATGTTCATTTCAAGGGTTTTTCTTCTATCTCCCCATATCATTCTTCTTTTACATCTTTAAAATGTTTTACCAAATTGAACTTGAAAATATGAATGATAGTCTTATATTTGAAAAAAAATAATGAAATATTTCTGTCAAATGAAGCTTAGGATTTTTACTGGTTTTGGATCTATTATAAACGGTTTAAACACTTGGGAACAAACTAAGAGGATTTAAATGTTTCAAGATGTTTATAACCTTAAATGAAATCATGTTGACAGCATCAGATTATGATAACCTTAAATGAAATCATGTTGACATCATCAGATTATGATAACCTTACATGAAATCATGTTGACATCATTAGATTGCGAATACCTTACATGAAATCATGTTGACATCATTAGATTGCGAATACCTTATAATAAAATCAAGTCGACATCATTTCACAATAACAATAACACATCATATTCTCAGATACTAGAGAATGAAAAAAACTAGGATGCTAATCACCTGAAACAAAGAGGGTTTTATAAACAATTGCAGGCATGCACTGAAACACATCGCGAGTGGTTGATTATAAGTCATGCAATAAGAATATTATATTATCAGGGATTGGGAAAGACATCTTTGACAATGGGCCATTCAAGAGCTTTTAGTCGTTATCAACATTTTGTAGCAATGTTAAATGTATAATCTTATTGGGCGATCCTTTATTCATCCAATGTGCAAACGGGAGCATCGCCCCTACCTTTCCCAATCCTTGTATTGTGATTATTTTATTCATATGATTAGAAAAACTAAGTGCATAAACCCAATATAAACCACGGCATCCTCAATTAAAACCCACATTATTTATTGATATTAAATGTCAGTAAAGAAATCATTATATAAAGCCAAGTGCAGCATCAATGAACCACATAATGGATTTGATGTTGTATCACAACAATTAACAACACTGCACAACACCAAACTTACGATGCAACTCCTCAGGTGAGGGATATGTTGTTTGGGGGAGTTCCCTCGGTGAGGAGTTATCCAATTTATCCGTTTTAGCGGTACTATTTTCAATCTCTGTAGATTGACATTAACATCTTAGTCAATATCTTTATGACAGAGATCATTTTTAAAAAAAATATACACTATTAAAGAAATCTTTTCAGAAAATATCTTTCACTGGAATTTACCTCTCAGTGACAAAACCTGATTGTCTGGTTTCACTTTCAAAGCTTTTGAAGCTTTGAAATTTGTTACTCTAAATAAAGTATACTGATAACATAATTGCACAGTGAGGCTGCATTTTTAGAATTCAGTTCAAGAAATCCCTGGTCATAGTGTGACTTTGCTGTAGATTGATCTTGATACTCAATAAGCATGCCACAAACACAATAGGGAAATCTAACCAAGATACGGACCATATAATTACATTACAAACACTTGGAAACACTTCATATGACAATGGTTCTATGTTCATATACAAATGAAAAACTAACATAAGTCTACTGACATCATGAAAAAACAAACATGCATTTTAAACATATCGAGAGAAAGTTTTGAAATTGTAATATGAATTTTGATGTTCGTAAAACATGCCAAAATTTAGAGAAAATGTAATCAATAAATCCCTTGTGACAAAGCAATAAGACACAATAGTTCCTCATCTACATCAGAATTACAAGTCAATAGGATTACTAACAAGGTTTTTCTCAACAAAAATGGGCTTGCTTCTTTGAGCTTTATTGTGCTTCAGAAAGAACCCTTAAAACACTTATGACCTGCATTTACAGCTTTCCATCACATAGCAACTTGTAAAGACTAATATGAAGGAGATCACATTGACCTTTGCCTCATGCAGCTTTTAAACATAATAAGATAAATACTAAGTGGAGACAACCCACCTCCAGTGGCGTCCTGTACAGACGAGATGGACTGAGACGTGCTGGGCATCACTCCAGATACAGCCTGAGATACAGCGTCTTCGATGTAACTCTGGTCCTTCTCTGTCCCTGATACAGACACCGTCGGGACGTCCATCTGAACCTTACGTCGGGCTGCTGGTTTAGGCTAGAATAGAACATGGGGCTTGGTTGAAAAGGTGGCGGAACGATTGCTGGCTGTGACTGAAAGGGTGCTTCATACAGTGCTAATCAGATCAATAATTGTTGTTGAAGTCATTGTCTCAACTCGGCAAAGTAAATCTTAAACCTTTAAATCTGGTCAAACGGATTGTACATCTTACCAAAGTAGTTAAAGACATGTAGATAACATAAAATGTTTTTGGCTATGTCAAACAAGTTATTGGAATGTTGCAATTTTTGTTGGAAAGTGGATGTGGTATTAGAGATAGTTCAGTTATAGTCCACCCTCATCTAAATATGAACAAACTTTAAGCAATGTTGGCCTGTGTATTGACAGTAGACCAACATTGCCTAGCTCCTGCCTGATGCTGTCAATAGTCAACATTGCATGTGTCTGCAACTTTCTTATGACTTCTTCAGATCAAATGACTTTAGCTATTGAAGAAGTCATAAGAAATGCGACAGGGATCCTGTTGTTTGGACTTCAATACTGAAAGCCAGAAAGCAGTCAAAGTTTTGAAAACTAACACAAAGTGTAGATGAAATACCTGTGTGAATTATGTTAAGGTTAGACACCCCGTCAAGGGAGTTATGGATTATAACCTCGAGACGAAGTCGAGAGGTTTAATCCATAACTCCCGTGATGGGGTGTCTAAACGTCTTACACCACGTGGGTTTGTTTATTGATAGGTATGATAACATTTTCTAACAATTAGGATCAATTTAAATAGTTTTAAATTAAAACGTTCCACATAACCTCCCTAGGGTATTTAGACATAACCTTTCGTATGGCATCTGATAAAACTATTAGCACATCGTTTTCATATTTTGCTTTAAATACAACATTATCACGGAGGGAATTTTCAAATATTGGCTCGAGGCTAAGCCGAGAGACAATATTTGAAAATTATCGATGTATAATTTTCGAGGGAAGATACCAAGTCCAAGGCGAAGCCGAGGACGTAAGGTATCTGACAGAGATTACACCACGTGGAAAACACGAAATAAATATTTTCCCATCGTAAAATAACGTTTTCACATCTTTTACTATTACTGTATATATAGTATTTAAAAACCCAACATGAAGGAAGATGACAAGACAAAATGCACCCCTATCACCATCGCAGTCTCCGTGGTTGAATGGATAAGATCGCTGCTCGCTGTTCCGAAGATTCGCGTTCGAACCGCGCTTCAACTCTTCCTTTCTACTCTTATTTGTAAAACTTCGAAATTTTGACTGTCACGTCAGTCGAGCAGGTACAAGGTGATTTCAGTCAGAACATTTGACATAACATTCATTAAAGGTGTTAATATCCCCTAATTGGAGACGTCAAATGGCATACTCGGGAGTTATTCAAATACATATCAACCTCTGTTCGTGTAGTTACGTAGAAAATCAACCTGTCAGAACAATGGACATAACATGCCCTAGTGGTGTAATAACCATTGACCTGGAAAGCATAAATATTTCACATTGCCAAGATGAGATAATGACTTTCATAAAACCCATGCACAAATAATTTGGAAAAAATCTACAAAATTTCACCTGATTCATGACAACCTTTGAAACCTCCGGATCCATAATCTGCGACTCTACGTTAGCCAGACGACTCTTTGGCATGGGTGTTGACGTAGCCTTTGGACCCTTGTTACCAAAGTTAGCTGCCATGCGAGACTTACTATGGGGTGACGTCACAAGTTTCTCTGGGGGTTCGTCAGGGGCAGCATCGGCCTACAAACATGCAGGTATTGAACAAGGGGTTCATGCATCACACAAAGACTATGACTATGCTTGATTGGTAACCCGGCGAACTATGATGAGAAAAGGTGACAATATTTCAATTCATTAAAAAAGTGCATTACAAAGGTAGTTTTCTTTATTTTGGAAGTTTTGCAGGTGCTTTTAAGACAAAACTGAATAAAAGGTTTATAAGTCTATATCACACATGGTTTTCTAAAAAAACCCATAGGACAACAGTGAACACACATAATACAAGCCAATTTGAATTATCAATGATCAGTATCCCATTAATTTCAGATTAGTAGATCCATCCCTTTGGTGATAAATTTTTCCTATAACAATGATACTGTATTTAGATAAGCACTGTCCATCCTGTAATTCTAAGAGAACCAGTGATAACCAAGCTGACCAGTGTCCACTCACCGGTCTTGAAGGTCTGATGGACATAGTGGGAGTGATGTAGGTGTACTGCCATCTAAGCTCCACGTTGATGACTCCATTGTTCTTGCCGTCGCAGCGCTTGAGTTGGAAGTCTCCATGGATCTTCTCACCGTGTACGAGGGGGATGAGGGGGATATGAGCCACTCCAAGATACGCCGTATCCTCTGGATCAGTGTCGTCAAATATGTACAGGTCAAGGTGCTAGAATAGATATGAAAATATCAATATTTGTATTTAATTGTACTTTTTTTAATACCTTGGTGTTCAAAAGTGAAGATTTCTTATAAAGAACTAGTCATGATTATTTAATCAGTCAATGAAGGTAGAATATGAGTGTGTGAGGTTCAATATTTGTACACAAAATATTCAAGAATTATTTCTGTATTACAGCTCATACAAAAACGTTGTCGCTAAGATGACATGCTGGAAATTATCAATTGAATTCTGAAGAGAAAAAATAAAAATCTGAAAATTTGAAGTTAATATTTTGTTTTACAAAATATATCACACAGTGACACTTTAAGTGTTTCTAACTGAAGATCACTTACCACAGTCCTGAGGTAATGATCCAAATCACTCGTCATGGGCACTGGGTAGGTCTTGTGATCGTTGAACTCTGGGTTGTTTGAGGCCGGCAGTATCACAGTGTCATGGTCATCGAAGTCAAAGAATTTGTACACACAGTACGGAGCCGGCTGTACGTCTAAAATTAAAGGTATAACGTTAATTAATGATGACGTTAAATTTGAAATTTGGAATATGAAGATATAGAGGTTTTGCTGAGGGGAATATTTCAACAATAATCTACATTTATGAAAAGGGAAAACACCACTTCCATTGCAAGGCATAACAAGTGTAACTCCAAATGACCAATTAAAGCCTTGCTTCATGTCCTCGTTAGTCTTTTCGGCCTGAGTTATGCCTTGTGGGGCAAGTTAAAGCAACATAGACCTAACTAAACTCGATTCAGAGTTAACCCACTGGAAATAATAAAATACAGTAGGAGGTCAAGCTATATGTTTATAAGCACTGTTCAATTCATAAGAAAAAAGGAACGAAATAACAAATATCTTACTCTTCCTACGTGACTTGAGGTCAGTGCACTTGATGACCTTGATGTGCAGCTCGTTGACGTTGTCCATCGGTCTCTGAGCAGCCTGATCATCCAGGGCCTGCAGAGCTTGACCAGTGGCCTGCTGGTTGGTGGTGATATAGCCCAGTGCTTTCGTTCTCTCCTTGGAACACAAACATTTAAAATCAGTTGATTGATGAAATGCATGAAATGGTTTCATAGTTGGGTGGGAGAGTGAGGCTCAACTGTTTAATACATTTCCAGTCTTCCTTTACAGAGAGGGTTTTATTGACCACATCTAAGATCTTACATTGGGTTCATCCTCATGACATTCCTTTGTCCCTTTAGGATTATACTGCCAATGGTGTGTGTATCTGGCAGCGTAAAATGGCTCTACTCGCAAAACTGAACTTTCACTATATTTTTCTGTAGAGTCATTATAAAGGCATTGTACATACCTTGTAGAGTCTCAGAGCTTGATCCATGGGAACCCGGAGTCGAACCCAGTACTCCACCACTCCAAAACCAAGACCGTCGATGCCTTCTCCAACACCTGCAGAGAGAGATTGAGGATCGATCATGAGGGTGTTCAACATTGTATGTGTGTGAAATCATGCTGTTTTCAGGTTTTCTTCATGAAACGTTTCAGAAGAAATATTGACAGTCCTAAGTATTCAGTAACGCATGATTATACTCTGGATAAGCTGGATATCTTGTATTATTAACTCAAAACAAATGCTTCTGTGACAGAAAGGATGTGGACTGTCAGGAGCCTGTGAGAGGGAGGATTTGGACTGTCAGGAATCTGTGAGAGTGAGGATGTGGACTGTCAGGAATCTGTGAGAGTGAGGATATAGACCGTCAGGGATCTGGGAGAGGGAGGATGTGGACTGTCAGGAGCCTGTGAGAGTTAGGATGTTGACTGTCAGGAGTCTGTGAGAGTGAGGATGAGGACTGTCACGAGCCTGTGAGAGTGAGGATGAGGACTGTCAGGAGTCTGTGAGAGTGAGGATGTTGACTGTCAGGAGCCTGTGAGAGTGAGGATGAGGACTGTCAGGAGTCTGGGAGAGGGAGGATGTGAACTGTCAGGAGCCTGTGAGAGTGAGGATGAGGACTGTCAGGAGTCTGTGAGAGTGAGGATGTTGACTGTCAGGAGTCTGTGAGTGTGAGGATATGGACTGTCAGGAGTCTGTGAGTGTGAGGATATGGACTGTCAGGAATCTGTGAGAGTGAGGATGAGGACTGTCAGGAGTCTGGGAGAGTTAGGATGTGGACTGTCAGGAGTCTGTGAGAGTTAGGACTGACCAGTGAGTGAAGCAGTCCCATGTATCCTGCCATGAGGTTTGTCAAAGATCTCCTTGAAGATAAGCTGACACGCGGCCACTGTGTGGTAGTCTTGTCCGAAGGACTGGTGCAGCTCCAGTGTACATGACTCCTAGAAACACAGGGATATATTTTATAGAGATTATTACTTAAGGCGAGAGCGAGGTTTAACACAAATTTGCACACGTTTTGTAAGAGTCTTGTGACACAATATTCTGTTCAATCTAAATCACATAGAAACATTCAGAATACAGTTCGCGATGGTGTGCTACAGTGATGTCACAAAGGTTGGCAAAACAGATGACAAAATACAGTGACTCGTGCTGAAACAATTGTTGCTGGGCAAAAGTGATATGTGCACATGTGCTCCAATTGAATATATGTCACCACTTATGATTGACAATATGGGTAATAAGTACTTTTATCCCATTAATCCTAAACATTTTAAACTGATTCGATGTAATACGGAAAAATAGATCTGATAGGTCCATTCATCATCAGGCTTTATTCAATCTATCATGTAAGGGACAACATGGTCATAATTTTAGGGTCCACAGGGTAACAATATTTACAATTTATAATCGCCATTAGCCAAGGAGAGAGTACCCAAAATTTTAACTTTCTAGGCTTATTACTACTGGAGAAGGCAAAGATAGGTCTCTGGGACATTAATGTGGCCCTTAATGGCGGCTACAGGATCCCCAAACCAATTATTTATAATCCCTACAAGGATTTCAGATTTCTAGGTGTTTTGCTTCTGGAGAAGAAGACACAAACAGGTATCTAGGTTGTGGTCATTTGGCCCTTAGTAGAGGCCACATGGTCACCAATTCATGAGATTGCTCGACAGTCAATGTAATAGCCAACGTTTTTACATACCTTCTGAAGATAATGTAGGAAGAAGTCGTCCACTTTAACAACATACTGCGAGGTGAAATCATACTCCGCCCTGTAACATTTAACATTTGATGAATGGTAGTCTGTGCAGGAAATATTCTAGTAAGCATAAATAATAATAAAAAGTAAAAGTAGGCCTAGAAGTTACTTTGTCAAGATAAAAAAAACCTCAAAAACATTGAACCAAATATCTCTATCTGGATTGTCAAGTGAGATGTTTTTATTCAGTTCATTGACCTTCATGATTCCGCAACTCAAGGAGAAGAAGCATAACCTACGCGCCTTTCAAATTCTGTGCAGTATGATGCTACAAAACTTCAAAATTCTTCTGAGCACAGGTTACATGAATGTGTTCATTTGGTTTTATCACCCAATACATGTGTTCTAATGATGATTCCTACGTACCGTATGTCCTAGCTCAAAGGATCAATGCATAACTATATAATTCATTTGCATAATAACGCTAATACACCATATATCTGTCAATATCAACTGAAATTGCTTTAAGAGCAAAAACTTTAGCAAAAAACCATCAAGTAGGAACTGATGCAGTAGTTTGCCATTTGAAAGGCTCAACTTTAAACATTGCCAATGTGGCAGTCATTCCTCTTGGGTGAGCAGAAAGGAAAACTAATTCAAATATTCCAATACCTGGCCCCTCTGATGACTGGTGTGGACTGAATCTCAAACTCGAAGAACTCCCAAGTACAGAAGATTGATGGTTCCTCGTCTCCGATGGCTGAAAGGGCGTCCTTCGACAAGCTCACCTATATAATCACCCATAATGATTATAATGATGTTAACTGACATCAGAATAACATAATATTCAGCGACTAGGACACAATTGTATTTGGTTGCAAAATATCGTGTTCATAGAATTAAATGGCTTTATATCTGAAAATGGATATAACATTTTGAATATTTGCACAAAAAAAAACTGTACTAATATATTCTAATGACAAATATATAAACAAAAGGTTAGTAAGGTACATTTTTACTTTAAAAGATCAAGTGGCGATATATATAAAAACGTAAGAGATTTCATCTATTATGAATACACATATTCAACTGTTATCAGTAAAAGATTGAACATATCTGAGCACAAAACAGCACTAGGTTTATAACACATCATTCTCTCCCTACAGAGGTGGCTCCGTCTTTAATTCTTATACATCTAGTTATTCATGCAGTCGGTGTTTTCAGTGGCTGAAATGTTGCCAGGGATAATATTGCGCTGGTAGGGTAAACCGCCAGGAGCCCAAGAAACCTTTGTATTAAGACAGAGCTTGCATAGGAATTTATGACAGAGCTACCTCTGGTAGGAGAGAATGGTAGCACAGTGACCTCATTAGCAGCATGACATCATAGTATTGTCGATGTTATCTTCATCAACTAAATGATGTCATGGCATTTGCTGTGTATATATGTTGATGTTAAAGGATTGTGAGGTTACAAACTGATGACATAAAAACAATATCATCATAAGATTGTGACAATCATACACCAATTTTACTAGGCCAGTTATTGAAGACATCTGAACTGGTTAATCACTTACCTTTGAAACATGTATTTCAAAGAGATTCTGTCCTCGTTCAAGGTGTATTGTCTCGTCAAAGTCTAGCGTAGCTTCCTCCTGTAGTGTTCAGATTGTATAAGATCATCAAAAGAAAGGTTCCATTTATAATTACAAATTCTAGACTTTGTTATAAACGTCTTTGAATGACTGAGTCAAAGGTATGCAATTATGTGAGAAAATACAATCTTTGTCATCCCAGCAGTGAAACTGGGTACCTTGTCGGAATTGAATCGTTATGTAGAAACCAAACTTTTCATATATTCAAATTATGGCTCAAATATGTCTTGAAAAGGCTTTTCATGTTGTTAATTTTCATCATAAACAGACCAATATACTTCTTTCGCTTCAATCCAGATATGTTTCAATAAAATACTTGAAAATAACACTCACATCATCAGTTGGAGGCATGATCTTGTATTGTCGGGTTCCATATGCAACATCCCGCAGTTGAGCTTCGAGTTTCTGAATCGGAATGATTTTATTGACATTGGTAATTAAACAAAAAAGTGATTGATCCATTCTTTGATGATGATAGGAGTACGTTATGTACTATTGACATTTCTTAGCAAACAGGAGAAAGAGTAACCAATTACCAGTTGATTTCATCATTACAAACCAATCTGGGATGGTTGACAATATTTACTCATCACACAGAACAGTTTAAGATTGGCAAGTTGCTACTGATTATGATATCCCTCAACTATTTCTGAACCAACATGTAAGGAGTAAAGCTTTTATTCCAAACCAATTTATCATGAAATCAGGAGAAAATTAAGTAGCTCATGGACAATAATACTGTCTACACTTATGGTCAATTTATGTACAAGCAAATAAAGGCATAACTCTTGGTTTTTTTCTAAATGGGTAGATAAAGGGTTAAAAAGAGAAACTCTCACAAGGGTTTCTGATGTCAAATATACAAAAACAAGTTGATAAAAGTTATAAATATACAAATCTTACTGAGGATATTATTACAATTATCAACAATTGTTGATACATGCAACATTAGAAAACATGAGGGGGAGTTTTAATTTAGCATCCGAAATCATTTTTCATTAATTTTGCATGTAAAATTTACATTTCTGATTACTGCATTACTCTATGACACCAAGTGCACTGATGTCATAGCATTGTCACATCATCAGGCTTAATTAAGACATCTTTGCATTGTGAAGTCATTTCATGATGATGTTAAACAATTGTGATATTGTACTTGACGATAGCAGGACATTGTTTAAATCCAGGAAATCGCTTGATATGACACAAGCAATATCTCCTGTGGAACCCCCTTTTATATGATAGGTTGTTGACAGATATCCTCACCTTAATCCTGGCGGCCCTGATGTCCAGCAGACGAGCGTACTCATCCAGTCTCAACTCATACTCTTTCTTGATTTCGGCCATCTTGTTGGCGGACATGTCCACCTGAAACACCAACAGTTAATGTCTTCAAGTCTTCAAGTTTTGTATAATACCCTTGATCATGTGAGCTTTTTAATGTTTCAGAAATAAATCAGTATGCAAGTAGCTATAAACCTTCCCCCACATGGCTTAAAGTTGCATACACTGGCTAATTACAACATTGCAGCTAACCCACCAAAAATTGTGTTCTGAGTACAGTGTCCATTTCAGCTAAAAGCAAGAACAGAAACATTTGGAAAATTCTTCAAGGCCTCAATTAGCCAATCATTGAGGCTGACACAAGCTACACCCTGCAGGGGAAAATAGTAGCTATGGAGATAATAGATGGTTGCTTGTGTTAGGACCTTTGCATTAGGAGTTTTATGAGAATTTAGATAGGCTTGAAAATTTTCACAAAGACAACCAATTATCAAAGAAAACAAATTGTATGAACCGTAACTTACATCACTTTACTTGAAATCTTTTAATCTAACCTTTAATCTCATTACTTAGATACATAAAAGTTAGATGCCCACAAGGCAGAGTCACATTGTCGGTGTGTGAGTGAGTTATTGTTTAGCGTCGCTCGGGCAATATTTCAGCCATTTGCAGTTTCCATGACCAAACGACCTAAACAAAGAATTCAAACAAAAAGCTTGTATACAGCACTGCAGGAGACTGACCTCTGTCTGGTAATCCTTGTTGATCTTGTGCTGCACCATCAGCATGTTACGGGTCTTCTCCAGTTCGTGCACCGTCTCAGCATATTCCGCCTGCAGCTCCAGTAACTGACGGTGCTCATCTGAAGACAAAATATAAAATTTGATTTTCTTGAAAAAAATTATTTTCATTTCAACATTTCCATGCAAACCTTCTTTTGTGTTGTCATTTTCTTTCACACATACATTTTTTTCTTTTCAAATTGTTTTACAATTTCAGTTTTCTATCAAAGATGCATGTATGTAATATACACTCACTTGTTCATATCTCTAATGTTCATATCTTATCTCCCATACCTTTCTAATTTTTCTGTTATACCAATACATTTTTGAAATATTTGAGTTGATATCCACAAATCTACTTACCATAGATCATATCATTTTATTTTCATAACAATAATATTTTTCTTATCTTTTCAAATATGCTTACTGAACGCATAGTTTCAACTCCATGCTGCCAATCACAGACTTATCCCGTATCAGTCAATGACAACGTTTGGATGCTAAAACCCTTTTCCCTTTATTGAATCCACAAACAAGGCTTTATGATAAAGAGGTTATGTGGACAGGTACAATGAGTAACTGTGTGGGAAGATGATTATACCTGAGAAGTAAAAGAGTCCACTGACCTTTGGAGAGCTCCTTGTCCACCTGCTGGAGGAAGTCCGGCTGTGGAGTGGCCTTCAGTTTCTTCTGCTTGACCAAGACCAGCGCTTCCTCGAACTCTGTGAAGTCTACCGCGCTCTCCTGGAACATGGAACTGACCACTGAGATTCATTCATTCTTTCCTTTATTCATTCATTTTTTCTTTCTTTCTATTTTTGTTTGTTAGATCTTTCATTTGTTTGTTCATTTATCCATTCATTGATTGATTGATTCATTTATTTCATCCTTTTTTATACATCTTGAACTGTATTCAACTAGGAGTGTCCAAGTAAAACCTAGTTTTGCACACATAAAAGTGATGCACCTATGCTCTTATGATATTCAATGTAACACCATTGTTAGTAGAATCACACTATCTACAATAGTAACACCTCTTGTACTTTTAAATCTAGTCCTATGTCACATAGTATGTGGAATACAAATGGAGTAAGATTCCATATAATAAATACTAAATAAAATTGAAAATAATTTGTGATGTCTACAGTTAAAGGCATTTCAGAAAATAACAATGACAACTGTTCAATTCGAACAGAATAATCAGAACATAAAAATCTTGAGTCAGTCCGAATGTAGGCCCATGATGACTCAAATAGCAACGATTAGACCTAGCTCATTTACTGGTATTCATAGCCGTTCAAAATCTTTCAAATAAGGCAATCAAAATCAAACCAAGTCAAGTTAGAATTTCTGTTCAGCCCTTATTTGTTTAAAGCTAAGGTCACCTTAGTGAAGAACTTCATTTTCTCCTCCAGATCGTCGTACTGCTCCTTCATCTGGAAGTATTTTACCTGCAGCTCCTGGTGTTCTGTTTGCAGCTTCTCGTTAGAGTCTGGGTCAACGGTAAGATAAACATTATACTGACGATAGTTATATTGCGGTGAATCTACGCCACCAACATTCTCTCTAAACAGAGCTAGCTCCGTCATAACTTCCCATACATTCTGTCGTAATAATAGGGTTTCTTGATCTAGAAATGTAGAAGCCTGGTTGGAAGCAGTCAAAGTCAGTTGTGCTATTTCAAAAGTTATCATTCGAAATGCCTCAGTTATTTCGGTAGCTTTCATAAAGCTAAACTTTATTTTTTCTAATATGCAATTTCCACTTCTCTTCACTTGCACGAGTTTTTTACAGAACACATTCCCCTTATTTAGCGACTGCATCATTTCATAGACCTGTGTGTCAACAGATAGGTTGTTCTTGAAATGAGTGTTTTCATTGGGTGAATTATTTCAAGAAAGCTTACGTTGCCGTATTTTGCCAGAAGGGGAATCTGGCAAAAGTTTAAGATGGGCTCACCAGAGGTTGTATATGAATAAATGTCTGAGCTAACTATGGGGAAAGAAGGCACCACCATGGATTTACACTTTATGGCTCTTGTGTAAGTATCATGTGATGATCTATATAAATGATAATGTCAGTTAGACTTTGACTCTGCATTGCTCTCCTGGCGTCTGATGGAGACAGGACATCACGTCTCGATAACAGTTTATATTGATGAATATAAATGCACAGATTATAAATTGCATTCAAAATATAGAGACAGGAAGCTGTTTCGGTATCAGACATAACATAGTGATTTCTTTGTTAGAATTTCCTTCCACATATTTTTCAATCTAATATCTACATTTTTAGACAGAAGGGGCGTCATTATTGACAAAATCAAGACTTACCTCTCATGTCTTGTACCTAAAAAGAGCTGTACTCAACCTTCCACCATTAAAAAAAAACTGCATAAATTTGGTTATAACAATTAAATGTCCCCTTGAAATTTCATTCTGCTTTAAAAGAAAAATAATTCCAGACTCCCTGGGGAAATGTTTTCTTCTAGTCTGAACAATGATTTTAATCAACCATGTTCAGAGGAAGAAAAGGTTTGAAATATTGACTCTACCGGGATATGAACTCATTTTAACAGACCGTTTCTTCTCCAGTTGGTCTAACCACAGCCCAATTAGTCACATGTTCTGTTTAGTTCGGTTAGCCAATTGCAAAGACTCTGATAAAAGCCTTCAGTGTAAGCAGCTAGTCCAGAAGTAGCTAGGGGCAAGTAACTCATGTAAACCATTCAATTAGAATAACCTCTGCAGGCTTTCCAAATGCAATTATATGATTGGTCCACTAATGACCTGGTTTTGTCTGCACTAACCTTGTACAAGAACACGTGCCAGTATAGGCTGCTGATAAACTGAATGAAGAAGAAATCCTCTCACGGAATCAGTTCATATCTTGGTACACTAAATTGTTTGAAACTTTCATTCCTGAGAACACGGTTGATTTGAATCAGATTGAACAATGGCCTACCTCTCTCCATGGCATACTTGTCAATGATCCCTCCCTTCTCCCCGAGATCTGACTTGAGAGTTGCTTCTAGCTGGGCGATCTGAACCTTCAGGGCATTCTCTCTCTGTCTCCATTCTCTCTCCCTCTCCAGGTCAAATGCACTGGAACCACACATATATTGTGTCAATGACATCAATTACAGTAACACTGTATTGGATACACAAAAAGCATGAGTAATGCAAAAGCTCTGAGGAGCATTCTAGAGTTTCATATCAATAAAAGTACCCTTGTGCTACTATTTCCTTAAAATATAGACAATAAAAATACAAAGTAATGTCAATATATTTTTAAGATAAATAGTCAATTCTCAAAATTGATAGAATAAAGGTCATTTGAGTCATGATTTTTGGATGCATCATTGATTTAATCAAAATTACACAATTCAGTTATGATCTCATAAAATTCATTGTCTTGTCATGGATACTATTGTGACATCACAAAAAAGCGTTTTACGTCAAAGAAACAACCAAAATATTAAAGAACTCATTATGATGTCAAAGATATTATTAAATCCAATTTTATTCAAAGGATACTTTTACTTATAGTATCCCTTACAATCCACAAAAAGGTTACGTTTGTTCAAAACTATATAAAAAAATTAAATAAATAATTTCAGTCAATTTTACCTGCTGACAAGCTTTTCATTTGCTTCCTTCAAAATTTGACACTCTTTAGTTAGATCTGCAACTTGTTCTTCAAGCTGAAAGACATTTTCAAAAATTATTTTTTACTTTGGTATGAAAAACATAGAAACACCTGTAAACTCAACTTTCACATGTTTTGTACTTAAGGTCAGATTTGCTACGCACAAGGTCAAAGGTCAACTTGATCTTGTTATGGCAAAGCAAAACATTTTTGTTTTCAAAATGTGGATTGAGACTATCACATTTAACTAGTTTAAGCAATTTAGAAATTTTAGAATTTAGCGACTTCTAATGATGTTTCAAGACTATTGATTTGATAAGTTCTATGTTATTAATCAAAAACAGTACTGTATATCAGAAAATATCTTCTTGTGCTTATGATTTAGACCAGAAAGAATTCTGGAATCAAAGTGAAAGATTTGTCATCCTGATTGATACCATTCAATTAAAAAAATTTATAAACAAGTTTTGTGTAAGAAGAAATGAGCAATTCCAACATTTATCAGAAGAAAGTAGAAAAAAAAAAACCTCAATATTTTTATTGAAGAAAAAACACTTGGTTGTACCATCATTTTGCAAAATGATTGAACGCTAGACTCACATCGACCACCTTCCTCTGATTGGCTGCGTTGTACTTGAGCTCGTTCTGGAGGGTGAGCACCTTGTTCTCTTCATCCTTCAGCTTCATGTTGAGTTCCTCCATCTTCATCAACACCTGGTCGTGGTTCATCTTTATCACTCGTGTGTTCTGAAGGAAGAAACAGATACAACAGTCAGCTATACATGAATCAGTTTATCATTTAGAGGTACATCTATATCACTAACATATTCTGCTAGTAGTTGTAGGGGAGGAAACAATGTAATAGAGCTAGACATGAATTAATATATATACCAAAATCCACTTGCCTAAAATGAATCCAGATTCGAACCCTTTGAAACATATCTGGGACATTTAATCAAGACAGTGCAACTTTTTCTAAAGAATATTGTTTCTTCTCTGAAACACAGAAATCGAAGTTTCATCTATTACAGTCACATTTCTAATTATCATCTGTGGAACTTTCATATTTAGGTAATTAGAATGAACTTAATGAAATCAATAAGTATCTGTGCTCTATGAAACGTACAACTAAAATACATGTACGAAACTCAGATCATCAAGTATCAACCATGAAACTTATGTCTTCTCTATAACATCTACAATCTAAATTTTTGAAGCTTAGATCAAAGTATCAACTATGAAATTTCCATCTTTATAAAATCTCATAATCATATGTATGAAATCTGGATCATCAATTCGCAATTACGAAACTTACGTCTTCAAGTGACTGATACTTGTCCTGAATGGCAGTGAGTCTGGTAGCTTTCTCCTTCACTTCTCTCTGTAGCCGGATCATGTCAATGTTTTCTTGTAGATTCACTCTGAAATTGACCACCATATATATAAATAATAAATATATACATAATCAGAAACATGCAAGGATTGCAAAGTTCCATGATTAGTTCAGTTTCAATGTGAATGTATTATTTTATGGATGAACAGATTACCCCTAACTTCAAAAACGCACAGATTCATAGCATGAAATGGTGTCTCCTATATCTTGTGACATTTCAAAATAATCACATGTAAAATGATCAAACAAATTAAATATGTGACCGATTTCAAAATGAATGTTTTGGATGACAAATGCATTTTTGATAAACCTAACAACTAAAACTTACTTTTGTTCAGCTGTTATTTGTTGTTTAATTTTTAAAATATCTTCCTCAAACTCAGATTCTCGGAGTCGATTCTGAAAAAAAAAGCATTGATAAGGAAAAAATAAAGTTTGTTATTGAATTTGGGTGTGAACTTGAGATCAAATACAAGAATATGAAAACATGAAAATTAAGTAACTTAAGAATACTCACCTGTTCTTTAAGATTTTCTATTTCCATCTCATAAACATTGAGCTGCTCTTGTAGCTGGTTGACATGGCTTTCACTGTCAGGAAAAAAGTAATATTAACCATTATTTGATACCTAAGAATGCAATGTTGAAATAGACATCAGAAGACAAGAGGGTGAGATTCTATCTATCATCCGAAATCATTTTTCATTTCCATTCCGTGAAAATTGTATAATTCTGAACACTGCACTACTCTTAGACTCTCAGTGCGTTGATGTCATAGCACTGTGATCTCATTACTTAACAGGGCATTGTTCAAAATCTACTGTCAAAACGATATCTCCAAGGAGATATCACTTGATCTTCCACAAGCGATATCTCCTGTGCAACACAATTTTGCATGATAAAAGCTATAAAAGGGGCAGTAGCACATTTTGAGAAAATCTAATATCTGACAAATTTCACCAGTAAACATTAGTTTTATGTCAAACATATTATCTTCAGGGGAAAACATCTCATTAGTCTCATAGTTAAACTGAACATCATGCCTTCCTTTAAAAACTGCTTCTTGAGATTAAAAAACATTGTCATGCATTTGGTAACATTTATTTTTATTTTTCAACTTGTCTAAGGTTAAACGTACAGTTGTCTCTTCTCTGCTCGGGTGTCTTCCAGTACACTGTGTCCGTACCGCTGGGCTTGTGGGCTGATGGGTCGTCTGGAATTTACATAATCATCATAATAGACATATGTCATTACTTTTTAGAATTAAGGTGTTTTAGGATCCTTTTCCTATTGTTGGCAGAACTGACCAACTTGATTTTAATGGGGGTCACTAGTATAATTGACTGTCATTATGTCATGGACTTACAATAGAGATAATGCCGCTAATGGCTGAAATATTGCCCAAGCGGCGGTAAACAAAAACTCACTCACTCACTTCAATAGAGATGTAATATCAAAGACATTTTGGTAGTAAATTGTTTTTGTTTTCTAAAGCAGACAATTCATTCAACCTTTAATTTATTTGATGTGTCAAGGTAACATTTTGTATGTCCATGACTGAAACTGTACAAGGATTATAAATGCTGTGAATATCAATTATTACTTAGCAACATTTTTTTCCATCACTTCCATGATTCATCTTTGTTCTCCATTATGATAGTTTTATCATTGTCATTGTATCTCAAAAAAACCAATCATATCAAGTATGTTTTATTGTGGTGTCCTAATGTCCATTTTGTGACATTTAGTGGGTTTTAACCTAGGGTTTATAAGTGGAGCGAGAGTGTATACCTTTTACCCTTAGACAGGATAGTCACAAATGATTGCCAAGTTAATCTGAATTCTAAAACTGTTTTCAGAAAGTATACAATGTAGGCAATTATCTGAGACTTTCCACACAAAAAAAAAGTGAAAAAATAAATTTTCAGAAAAGAATGAATGGTTTAACATGCAAACCTTCTGCTCGTCTCTGGAGGGGGACCCATCACTCGGAGATTCTTTGTAATTCTAGGGTCGATCTGAACCGTCTGGTGCTTTGGGATTCCCTGGAAACGAATTTCCTTATTTACTAGGTGTTGAATGTTTCGATGCTCTTCACTTTTATCACCTCTGGGACTTTTCAACAGGTAAATCTGTACTGAAATTACCAGCTCTTGATTTGAAGAAGCATATGAAACTGCTTTGTCAATTTAACCTACAAGCCTTTCATAAAATGTGTAGCAAGATGCTTCAGTCTTACATTCCAATATAAAACACCTTGGACTTCCCATAGCAGTTTAGATATTGTGAACTTACAGTGTTAATTCTTGACTGGACGTGGCCATAAAATGTCTGCCGTTTGTTTGAAGCTGTCAGCTGTTGTTTAGTGAGCATCAACTGAAACAAAGTGTATGAATATTTCAGATGGGTAATTCAAAACATGAATAAAAGAAGACAGCAGACCATTGTACTATTGGACTTTCTGTCAAGGATCACAATTCAATTTGAAGATTATTTTGGGAGGTAAACTTGTAAATGCTTGTTAAAGAGACACTTGAACTTTTTCAGAGAACTTCTATTCTTTAACACCATGGTATGATTCAAATAACTCATATATTCAACCATAAATAACAAATAAAGGACAATTGACAAACAGCCGTGTATGTGTGCACAAGCCATGGCACCCATGCCATTTACCTGAAAACTGATTACATAGCCTATCAACACTATCAGTTTATGTCTGTCTACTTTAGATAAGTTTCCAAGATTATGGTCCTTTTCCCCCAAAAAAGTACAACTTTAAATTTTGATAATTGTCATTTGACTGAACAAATTGACATAAAAATTATACTTTTTGGTAAAGTTTGTTTTTCTCTTTAAAATGTTAATACTATATTTTTCACTAAGAGCCTTCTGATGACAGTGAGTATATATCACGATGATGAAATATGGTAACTCTTTGCTAGGCAAGTGTGATATGTGCACACGTGTTCATATTGAAAATATGTCACCGCTTATGAATAACCA
Source organism: Phorcus lineatus (assembly GCA_921293015.1). Lineage (NCBI taxonomy): Eukaryota > Metazoa > Mollusca > Gastropoda > Trochida > Trochidae > Phorcus > Phorcus lineatus. The sequence continues at coordinate 11,594,143 of OV121090.1, forward strand.
TATAAGTAATAAATGGTATATATGACCCACCGAGTGTTTTGAGTAGAAGTACAGCTTAACATGGAACTATTCACCTCCAGTCTAAATATAGCTCAGGAATAGGTTACCCCCACCTTCCCTTCAGAGGTTTTTCAACTTTTGGGGTTATGAGCACAAATCAAACTGATATCTTTAACAAATGATTCAAACATTTATATACTTTGAAATATAAATTGACTTTCTCTTATTTCTGTGTTGAAAAATAAAAGATACATTGGTAATTGTAAGAAATAACTCCACAGAGTAAGGTTTTAAGAACATACCTTTTCTTTGAGTTGTCCATTTTGTTTTTCATATTCTCTGATCCTGTCCTGAAGTTCTTCAATTCGTTCTTCAGCCTCTATATCTCGAACCTTCTTTCCACCTGTAATGAAATATAGGATAATTAAGGGTGCGCAGTATTATCGGTATATCGGTATATTGCAATATAGAAACAACACAATACGTACCGGTACACTCTTCTGAAAATATCCAATATATCGGAGGTTTTAAATTTAGCAATTTTTGTGTAAAAAACCTAATAATGTGCTTTTACTGAAAGTTGCACAGATATGTAAAAGTCCGAAAGCAGCCACTGTATTATCTATGTTTCAAACGACGGGCCAGTTAAACATTGATCACTGTTCTAATTGATATCATTTTGTTGAGAGAGCATGGAGAAAATTAAATATGAAAAGTACCAATATATTGCAATACGTATTGCAATACGCTTTTCTGTATCGCAATATATTGCAATATGGAAATGAGGAGCGATACCCATCCTTATGCATAATAGTATTGTAAAAATTCAAAATACCAGACAGTTACAAATAGGACCACAGTATCTGCTAAAGTAAAATATTCCTGTGGTGTTTGGGAACAAGTCCCACGTTGGATTCAAATCTTAGAGACGAGCACTGGGGAACTGAATATCCCAAAAGCTCATCCATTCAGCCAACAGAACCGTTGTATTTCTTAAGTAAGTTTCCCTGAGGTAGATATAGGTTAGTACCAAACAATCTAATGTAACAAAGGTGACATACTAATTAAGTTTACAAGTTTTGAAAATTGCATCACTAACAACCAAGTTTTGTCTTTAAGACTTTACTTACCCAGTAATAAACTTGTATTAACAAAATTCAACTTTAAAAATGCTTGTTAAAATAACACAGGTTACACTTATGAATACATTTTAGCGCTAATAGATCTATTGATTATGCTGTTGATAAATTAATTGAGATTTGACTGCAGATTTTCTTCAATGAATGAGAAATGTCTAATTACATTATGATCAAATCAGTCAATATTCCTTGTAATTGACAAAGTTTAAATTTATAGAATAATGGCTTGGAAAATAATAACCATTTCTAAAAACTACTTGTGGTATGTAAAGGAAGTAAAAAAGGAGTTACCTCCCCCTCCATCAGCGTCGTTCCTCTTCTTGTCATTAACAAGACGAAGCAATTTGGTTGCCATTCTGAAAAAATGATTCAACAATTTGTGTTACAGAAAAATTACCACACATAATTTCCAGAATTAAAATCCCCATTTGACATTCAATGATGTTTGAATTTATTGAAATCATTTCCTACAAAACATAATTATAATAAGTTAACAATTATGATTGTATCTCTTGCAAATTTCTTGCATGTTACAATTTCAATAAAGTATATATATATCTCCACAAGTCAGAGGTAACATTTATAATAATGAATGATAATTCTGACCAATATGTTTCATACCATTTCTCCTTTAGTAATGCATATCACGCCGGATAAATGCACAAAAGTTGAATATTTCCATCTTTAGATTAATAAAAAAAAAACATGTCAAATTACCGCTTCAAAGTCACAAATACTTAGAACAACTTTTTTCAATGCATAATTGTTTTGATAACATCAACATTAATAAATTTTTCGGTTCAACACTACTCACCTTTTAATTTTATCTTCCTGTTTCCGAGCATGTTTTTTGAGAATAAGATTCTCCTCATGCAGTCGGAGATATTTATCCTCAAGGTCATTTCTCTCCAACTTTGACACAACTCGTCTTTGCTGAGCTGCTTTCTGTTCCAGCAGGGCTGAAGACATATCATTTTTTTTTCACAATGATAACGCTATTCTCAAGCAAAGGAGATTGTACCTCCAAAAGACAACTAACTTCCATTTTAAAATTTTGAGCCGGTGTGACATGACAAGGGATCAAATAATTGTAGACCTATCAAGGTGCCTAAAATATTATCTTATTAAAAAAATAAGCGATGCAACAATGCGTTTGCTATGTGCCAGTGGCAGGTGTAGAAATTTGGGGGGGGGGGGGGGCACCATCTTTATAAAAGCAAGGGAGGGCGGAAGGGGCTGTTTCTGTGGTACTGTAGGATATTTTGGTTGAATATGGAGGTTGGAACTTGTTATTTTGAGAGTAAGATCACATTTAAATATCTATACGCTCAAACTTGTAAGGTTATACATCTCAGATTTGAAGAAACTAAATAAGAAATCTCTCAATCAGAGAAAATTTAATCATAGAAAGGCAGATTCAAGTATTCAAAAGAAACTTCTGGCTTACTTTTTTTCTACTACAGTAAGTAGAACTGTGACAGAATGTGTATACATTGTAGTTTTGGATTCTTTATCCTTAGTCTGATGATATTGTATCAATACGGTCTCTGTATCATGATACAGATCACTGACTTTAGAATATTTTCAAGGTTTTTGTCAAAAGTTAATATTTTTTTTAATAAAAAAACCCTGGAAAGGTGTATTGTGACATGTATGATATTGAATTCTATCCATATGGAGATTTTCAAATGTGATACCGACCTTATCGTGAAATGTTTGCATTGTCACACCTCTAAAGGTAACTTACCTTCTTCATGGGCTGCCCTGTTGCTGGTATCCCGGACAGGGATGTGATCGTGATCCATGATGACAAGTATTTAGTTATAGTTCGCCATGCTTATCTGTAAACAATTGATAATTTCATTCAATGAAAGTAGGCCAAAAGCACATGAAAAAAGATCAACATAGATCTATATGTCAACAAAATGGCTTTATGTTCCATATTTGAACAATTTCTTAATAATGATTGTGACATGCAAGGATAAATATTCAGAAAGGAAAGTGAAATAGAATTATGTATTCATCCTTTTCAGTTTGTTTTTAGAAATAGAGAGCAGACAATTAGATTGGATAGACAATCAGAGATCTAGATTCAATCTAGAACTAAAATAGTGACCTTTTTCAGTCAAAAACAAAACATTGCTTCACAGATCATTCGAATGACATTTTTCATTTAAAGGTATACATGTAATTATTAAATTTAAACATTAGGAGTCCTTAACAAGAAAATTTAAGAAGTGTCCGACCCATGGTCAGGGACTGGGAAAGACACATTTGACAATGGGCCATTTTGAGGGCTTTTAGTCATTTTCAGATTTCTGAATGGGCCATTCCCCCTTGTAGCAATGGTAAAGTTTCCAATTGTGATGGGCCATTTTTTCATCCAATGTGCAAAATGGCCCATTGCCCCTGCCTTTCCCAATCCCTGCATGGTTATTTTGACATATTATAGAAATCTCAGTATTTACTTATGTATTCGCTTTAATGTACCAATATTCAGAAAATATAGAGTATTTGGTTATTGATCTTTGTTTAAGTATACAGTTTAAAATATTTGGTGCTTCCTACATATCCTGAACTAAGAGTCAACATTTACATTGAAACAAATATTTTGCCATTTTCTTTCTTGAATCTGTTAACTGTACCATCAGGCAAAACTTCAATTGGAAATATTACAGAGAATTTAATGCTTATTTATAAAAAGAAAGAAATAAAATAACACACTGAGAAGATATATTTTAAAACAAACAGATCGCATGAGTCGCACGTAATCGTATGCCAGCTACTAATAAAAAGTGTCAGAAGTTTGGGCAACCTCAGGTAGTGTCCGAACCGATCTTCTAATAAAATATTAACATCAAACACTGTCAAAGAGATTTATGATTGAACTGATGGCAACCACTGCTAAGTGATATTTAATTAAAGAGATCATTTACAATACCCACCTATAGATAAAATTGCAAAAGTATTTAAACTGGGGAAGCAAAGTGATAGATTGTTTTGGTGCACTTTTGTACATTTGGAGTTGTGTGCCCCTTGCATGTTCAAACCTGTCATTATCACTCAATTTCATATTGTGACTCCTGCAATCGGCACATTAGCGACTTTTAATCTTGATTATTCTAACCATACGGTTTGGATAAGAACTAGTTTGAAAAAATGCAGAACGTGAGAAAATATGTTTAATAAATTCAATAACATGATTTGTCCATCGCGGGTCTCATTCGAAAATTTTCGATGGAAACCAAGGTAAACTATGTCGTTTCTAACAATATTTTGACGCTTGAATTACATCGATCAGATTTGTAAGTAGGTTTGATAAATCCAAAACATATACATCACCTGTCAATTATCTTTGATTTGAATTAAAGTTCCATTTTTCCTAATAATTTCCTGATTTTCAAGTTGATGTTATTTTTGTTTAGATATTTCAGTCCTGCGCAGACGTGCCGATACGAGTTTCCGGCAAGGGAGTAAACTCTAGTAAAAGTTCTTTAAATGACTTCCACGTGTGAAACTTTTGATAAAACATTTGTGTTAGCGGGTAAGTGAATTGTCTAGCAGCGTTTGGGCAATACCCCAGCCATTAGCGGTGTCATTTCTGTGACAATCAACTTATAAATACACCTGTTAATGTGGTATGTTATGAAATAGCATTGTCAAACAGTTCATGGTATGTATGAGCGCGCTACTTAATGATTTCTGAACATGTATGGAAGAATCTTTTCCTTTAAATAATCAATTAGAAGTAAACATTTCAAATGAAACTGTTATCTAAAATTATAAATGATATTGGAATGTACGTCAAAACAAAATTAAAACCAATCCCAATTGTTTATCTTCTACAATCCGCATATATACGCGTTAGGAAAACGTATTTAAGGATGTTCGTTCCTATAATTTAAAGTATTAAACTTTTTTTCTAACTTGTTTCTTTCAAAGGTTTAGTGTATTTGCTTTAAATATCCACCCAAAAAATAGAGATATTTTAATACAAAGATCCATCTGTCAGTCAGAGTTTTAACATGGGAGTCTATGGAAAAATAAGACCTTTTCGGAGAAATTTTAAATTTTAATTAGTTCCTGTATTAAACTTTTTTTAATATGAAAACATGTTAGACTTAAAATAATCTTCTTCCAGAAAAAAAGTAAAAAATATGTATGGTACTGTGGGTTTTTAGCCGCTACATTTCAATTAAATTATCAACATTCAAGCTATTTCTGGACTAAAAACATGCTTTCTCCCACTTATTATCTTAAAATATACCTGAACGCATTCATACAAATCATATCCATTCAACAACATTTACTTTCTAAGAAAAACAGATAATAGAACTTGCTCAAATAATAGTTACAATTAAAATTGCTAAGTCAGCAGAATTGTGAATTATTTCAAAATAAAAATACTACGTTTCTTTATTTTGATGAATATTTAGTCAAAAATCATCAAAATTGAGAAATTACTGCTTCATTTTGGTTTATTATATAAGAACATTATGATTTAAGGTTATTTGAATTTTGTAACTGTGACTGAGGAGCGAACATCCTTAATAGAAAACGGGACAATGCATACCATAACATAAACTCAATTATTGTAGCTGAGAGCAAAATATTTTCTATCAATTGAAAACATGCGTTTTTCTTGTTTGAATGGTAACGCGTAATCTAACTTATTTAACTGTAAAAATATTCATAAATATCTAAATATTCAACCATTGTACATCTAACCATTTCCATTAAAATCAATTACCTACAATGTCATCTTATCAGTGAAACGACAAAAGTGTCGATTATTCCTGAAATACGATTACGAAATTCTTATATATGTTTGGCACCAGGATTACGACTGCGGTTATTTGAAGCGTCGTAAAATTTCAATTTTCTCCCTTTAAGCGCCGACAGCAGTCTTAAGTAGTATCGTTTCCTTCTCACTTGATCATTTGGTTTGCGTTCTTCAGAGACCCGGAGAACTATTCCAGCCACAGCTTACATGCCCCTGGTGGGAACAGTTCAACGAATAGAAGCCAGACCAAATTTTAGTCGTTCAAAAACTTTATATGTCTTTCCCTTAATTACTAAGCCTTTCTTTCCCTCTGCGCCCTCGTCTTTCGATTCATTTTCTCCATGATCAGTCCCGTCCACTCTCTTTTGGAAGTCTAACTCTTTCACTCACTCGCTCACTTATTCATAAAGCCAATGATGCGCCGTAAAATCACAGAATGTTCTCCGTTTTTGTCCGAGAGGACCTGGCAGAAACTCACAAAACGTGTTTTAACGAAGTCTTGTCGTCTTTTCGAGGTAAGCCTCCTTACAAGCGCATCATATAAGTATCCTATTGATAGGTCAACACCTCAATCAGAATTATTGATGTTTTTTATGACTTGATCACTATTTGTTGCTCAATGTTCTGATTGAATATGAATTTGTGTAATAGATTAGATGATTAGATTTTGCGTTCGAGAACTCACCTGAAATTGCTTTTGTTGTCGTCGTAGCATACGATGTTTCTGTTCAAGGTCTCTAACAATAATCCTTTGTTACAATAATTTGTTACAATATTTATTTTATTCATTCATTCGAGACACACGTTTCAAATAACTATTTCGTTTGCTATGCATTTGGTATACTGAATATGCTTGCATCTCATTTGGTCAATTTCTACATTCAACCTGCTTTCACTACTAAATGTTTATTTTCACAATGAAAAATATTTTGAATAAGGATAAACATCATGATATTGACCACTATGTCATGAAATTTAACAGTAATTCAGACACAGACTATACTAGTTCCTGCATCGTGTGAATTACAAATCTCGTTTTATCAATTTACATACGTCAAAACTTACTGAAAAGTAATTTTTTTAGAAAAATCTGAAAGGTGATTCCACTATAGAAAAATCTGAAACGCAGTTCATTGATGGAGATTTAGATATACGATAATTTTTCAATATTATTGTTGTGGCCATTGTTGAAGAAGACATTCAAGTAGAAGAATAGTTACTAATCAAATTATATCTTTCGTTTAACCACATCGTCATGACTGTTATTGCAAATTTTACAACGTAGAGAACTCTTTTCTGTATAATTTTTTAAGCAGATCTTTTCCATTCAGTGGCAAATTTTTGATAATCATATTTTAGTGAAAATTATCAATCACAATAACGACGTCCAAACATACCACCTATATTTAGTTAACTAATTCAAGATGTAAAACATCCGGGGGAATATTTTTCAAAAATAAAATTTGGTGCACACACAATGGATGTTGCAAGATACTGGAAAAATCCTCATATCGAAAATAACATTTTGGAATTAAATCAAAACCTTCAAACAACGTGTCCGAACAGTTTGCCAAACTGGCAAAGAAATCATTTTCCCCTCTAATTTTCTTAGTCCTTATTTAACTATGGCAATGCCAACAAAATTAGTTGGAGATCAAAACAACTCATTCGGTGACTGAGTAAATATTCGCCTGTGAAATAAAGACCTTGCTTGGTTTAACTTCGGTGTTACAGAGGCGTACTGTATAGTCTAAACATACGTTTGTCTTCTAAGGGTGAACCCCCGTCTTAGAATGGTCCTCGCTCCAGGAACCAATTTCCTGGAGATTCCTGGCACTGTTTGAAGGGCGCCCAAGTCGCCAGAGTATTAGGACAATATTATGACCACCAGGAAATTGTTGCAACAACGACAGAGGAAATTAAAAGCTTGAGCTTGCGTTAAACTAGCTTCTTTATTACTTGGAAAATGTTTATCCTTCATCTTTGTGAGGTTCATTTTGGGTTGCGAAATGTTTGAAACTTTTTACCTAAAGAAACTTTTGAGATTTTTGTTCTCGTGAAGCGTTATTAGTAAGCTAATAGTTCTCTTAAATTTTATTCTGGTTGTGAGGTACTATTTTGGTTGATAGTTGATAGCTCTGTGTGCTAAACTTTCATATTGGTGGTTTTGGTTATGATTTTAGGTGGATAAAGTTTTTGAAATATTTGAAGACAATAAATTTATGTGATGAAAATTCCTTTAAGATAATATCAAAAGCACTCAGCATCAATGAATTATTTGAAATTTTATACAAGCATTTGAAATGTTAGTGTTAGATCTATTTTCCTTCAAAGTTTGATAGACATATGTTTTTAATGTGGATTCTACTAGCGTCAATTAGAATAAGAAGTCAAATTTACCTATTTTTATACTTCATTGCATTGATTCAGTCATTCAGGAAAAATAATTTTTATCATAAAAAACTAAATTAACAAACAGGGTTACCTAGATATATACATCTATACTTTTGGTTAAGATCATATGAGTATAGTTTTGATAAATCATATCAAATTGATTGGAGAAACTAAACTGAATATCTATGCACAAAACATAGTACACAAAGGTTTGGTATGAAAAGTCTGTGTTCGCATATAAAATTTTGTTAGATTTTGCTGCGACATTGGTATAACCATTATGTAACCACAAAAGCGGTTGTTAAAGCATAGTAATTATAGACATGAATTACCTTATTAATTATTACATTATTTTATCCTTAAAATGGTAATATTTTTGCATCAAAACTATCAAATAATGGATACAAATGGATCACTGATCTTATTCAAAAGATATTAAAAAAGAAATAAATGGGGAAAAAAATGTCAAACAGACAATAATGCAGCAAACTTATTCTATCACAATTGAAAGATAAATTGTTTGAGTCAATTCTTTTTTATGCTTAATGAAACGAATTAATTGTCCTTTCAGTTTTCATAGATAAATTAATATTTATCAAGAAAAGTTAAATATCGATTTAAAATTAAACCATAGATATAACAGAAAGTTTTGGAAACAGTTTACAGTGAAAAGAGACTCTTTTTTTTCAAAACATAACCTATTAAACTGAAATATTGTTTTCTTATATCCGTCTCTTTCGCATTTCTATGTAGTTTTAAGATGAAAAGGACAAATTTATTATATGTAATGAAAATAATGTACTTTCAGAATATACCATGAGAACTGATCGAGTGTCTATTCTGTAGTTACATTCTCGACATCGATACCCTTTTGTTGTAAATTTCTTTGTAAAGATAATTTTTCTTCAGAAAAGAATAACAACCGCATCGCGTCGGAAGGACACGAAAACACAATTACCTTTAATTCAATTACAGAATCCGGGAAACTAGAAATTCGTTAGAAATTTTACTTCCTTTGTAGCATAGTGCACATACTTTCAACAAGTTCAGGAGAACAACTTATTCAACATAACACCCTTAATCATACAAATTGTTAAAAAATTAGAATATGCAATTATGAAGCACGCTTCTTTGAAATAACACCCAAACAAAGGAGAAGAATAACAAAATGTTATGTGTGACGTGCTATGACGGGTCACCCGTTAGGAGATTCGCAATTGACAAGCCTTTGACAGGGACCCTGGGTGTGAAACCGACAACCCTTGGAAATGTACATCTGTCATTAACAAACATACAAGGCGAGTGAAATGTACAAGATCGCCGAATCAGGACATCGCTGTAAGAAACTTCCTTCAAAGCTCGTGATAATATTGACTCAAACATCTTAATCGCATCGCGGCAATCAGAGGCTTAAAGATAAACAGTTACACGTGCGGGGAATATTCTTCCTCACAGAACTCATAACCAAATAGACCCAGTATCGCCCGTATGTATGCGCGGTAAACAAACGGATGGGTGAAATCAGACTTGTTTGCAGCGAAAATTTCTTTGATCATAACCGCCTGAATGAAATTGACAAGCTCGGAGCCTGTGATCCGTCCAAGCGCATAAGAGGCTTTGGTAAACATTTCGCTTTAACGCGAAACATCCTTCGTTCCAATGGGACATAATTATATCAAAATAAAAACCCCGTGAGGAAGAATTAATACATTTTTTCCTATGTTTGCAGACAAAACGAAAACTCGGAGATATATAGGTGATGGTAGTTGTTAGAACTACACCAAAATGTGCGAAATTTTGCAAGCATTGTGAATTAGTGACGATCCCACTGTGAGTGCCCATTTCGAGTGTTTGGTGTCATCAGTTCGAGATTCGAAATTGACATGAAATATACCAGCTGCGTCGCTGCTCGATGGCATGGTTTTGGTTTGGGACCGCTTGATAATGTAATCATAACATGCGATCTACATGTTCTCTGTTTGTATTTCGCTTGTCAACACCCGTCGGGTCCCAGAAATTTACTCTACCGGACGATGAATATGAAATTTGCATCATACTGCCGAGGCTCGCTTTAGGTGCAAGTATTCTCACAAGGAAGGGGATATTGTAAATGAGAAAAGTTTGAAACTTATTCTAACAATTTATGCTTGTCTTATTATCTATATCTCAATTAGAAGAGAATTCCACAGGTCTAATAACAACAACTAATAAGACTGGTTACACTTTAGCTGTAAGATTAATGTCAAGCAAAAGCTATCTGTTAAATTTTACTTATCATGTATTAACAAAAACAATGTTTTCATCGTTTATGGGTGCATTTAATCAAACTTCATTCATATTAAGTTTGAAAAATAATGTTCTTCTTAAATATCGTCTTGTCCTGTCATAATTTTTTTTCTTAAGATGAGAACTAGAAAAACATCAGTTGACTTGAAATTAAAAGGACAATAAAGCCGGGGTATAACATTTAGAAAGGATAATACCACCCTAAAAAATTGTAATACCGCCGTCGACATATTTTCTATATCGATAAAGACTATCTTTTATTCATTCATACACACATCTTTTCTATTTCGTTCCCATAAAAGTAACACAATCGTACTTACATTTTAAATAGATTATAGTTTTAATAGTTGATTTAAAGCTTTTCATTCCCGAAATCTGCGCCATGTTGTCATCATTTCAGATTAAAGATAAAATAAATAATCGTTAAGATAGTAAATTGAATTGTAAATCTTTTATGCAAAGTTCATAACCACGTTTGATTTGAATTACCCTCCGTATGTGTATAAGTAAACTCATTTCAATATATCATCACTTAATTATTTGTATTGGCCATGTCTCCAAATTTCTTAGCGATCTATTTCATATTTTCCTCGCTATTAATTTATGTCGTTATTAATAATTTTTTATCATATCCTCGATATTATGTGCCACCCAATGTCATTTATATATCTATTTGAAAATATTAATTATGAAATATAAATCTTGTATATGTACTCCTTTTCGTCTGAAATCTTGTCTTATATTTATATGTTCTCAATACATTATCTTCACATTTTATCCTTCATTAATGAAATCATGAATCATAAATCATAGATAAATGCATACGTGAAAGTTGATATGTTGCCCAATGTCTATCATCAACTCTTTCGTTTACTACATGTAATAATTTATTTAGAAATATAATGCAAAGGCCTACACTGATTTTATAAGTTCATTTTATTTTTAACATAATCTTTAATTTATTATTTATGATTTATAAATTAGAAGATAATTCAATTCATTTTGTGGACTATGGTAAATTAGATATGATAAATTGTAGATAATATTTTCTTTAAGAAGTTTTGATCTTTTAAGGTTTAAAATTATGAAATTCTTGTGAGCATTAAATTTTGAAATATATGGGTTTTTTTATCGTTTTTGGAAGGTTTAATTGGCAATCAATCGAAGGATGTGCGATTATCAACTGTGCAAATATTTTATCAATGTATGATGACGTAACAGATAACTGACAATTTCGCTAAGAATTTTTTTGGAGCATTTTTACTTTGAATGCATAAACATAAGATTTGCCAGGTGATGGCGAACACATGCATAAAGCAGGGATTCTTAATGGTAGGGATCAGCAATATATCTTCTTTACAAACTTGTGTTTTTCAATTCGTATGAATTTAATATTGGAAGAGAAATTAATAACACTTATGAATCTTAATTGAAAAAGTCCATCACATTGAATTTGTTATGATTTGAAATGTTAGATTAAAGGCAAATGTTACAATAATGTTAAAGTTCTTTGCATTTTCATTCATTGTATCAGTAACGGTAGTTGATTATTTATTTTACAGTCAATTTACACGTTATTGGTTGTGAAAACACGTACAAATTTCCTTTTAAAACAAAAATATTAGTGTATAAATTTTCTGCAAATGATCGTATGCTTACCCAGTAATAGGCACCATATCTACGATTAGAGTTTGAAATAGAAATAAATCAAATTAAAGAACTATTTATAAAATGAAACATGCCTTTTGAACAAAGATGTCAGTTTAAATCATCTCATCTCCAAAAACGACCTCCTTTATCCTTTACACAACGTCTACCTATGAGCGTAAAGAATTCAAGATATTTACATGTCTTGGCATGTCAATGTACAATGTAACACAAAGGTGAAATCGACAATGAAATGTGTCTCGTAAATTGGAAGAATAACAACGAAAACCCTCGTATAATCAAAACAGACGCTTAAGGAAATCATCATTTAACACCTAGCCTCTTACGATTGCTTTCACTTTATCGCTACTAACAATCCTTAATGTTCGCGAGACCGAGAAAAATCACGTCCTTTGGCTCTATCACACTTGAACGCGGATGTACATATCACGCCGACGTCGTTGAAATAGGCGTCTTGTAAATTACATGTGGTAATTGACAACTGACGTCGGCCTTGTAAAAATGGATTCTGTCGATTGCAGAGTATGTCTAATTTCCACACGTTAATTTGAAATTAAGTCGAAAGAATGTGCGCTGAACGCTTGGGTGATGAGATATGGACATGCCACTGACAGGTGTAGTTTTCGATATCAAAAGGTGAAATTGACAAGAAAGTGTCGTCCCTGCTCTTTGATGTGTCATAACCGTCTCATTGAAGCCAGCCCGCCTTCCTGAAATACATCACGGTTATTAGCGCCCTGCGCTCAATTGAGATGTACTTTACGATCTCTGGTTTGATTAATGTTTTATTAATAAATTATATCTAGGGGGCGTGGCAATTACCATATCATTTTCACGAGTCTGCCCCTTGATTTAGATAACCACACATCATTGAATCCATTTACCCTTTTCGTAATCATTTCTCTGCTCAAAAACTAATCAACGCCGATATGTATCGCGATGTTTGATTTGTGTTTTATTAATTTATCCTGTGTAATGTTTGTGGCAATAATTACCATTTACCTTTGATTTTGATATTCTTTCACTTGATATATGATCAAGCTTTTGTTATCAGTTTCAGTGCTCATTAAGTTATGATAGGAAGATTGCGTGTATTAATATGAACACTATTATTTTTTATCAGTAATTGGATAAAGATTAAATTACTTGAGTCACTAATAGTATATTATAAAATATGAAGACAACCATACATCCTATTCATCATATGATTGAAAATGGTTACACATGGATTGAATTGATAATCAATTGATTTAACTGTTTTCAGTTTATTGGTAAAGGATGTAACGATATCAAAAAATACAACGATATCATTGATAGATTATCAGTTTTCTCAGTACAATAACCATGTTTATTTTATCTGATGAGAAAATTTGCAATTCATAAAATCGAATTTTCAACCTCACTTTTAAAAAAAGTAGTAATTGTCAAAAAAGACAGACATCGTCGAGAGATATAGAAGATTACGATAATCATTGTCTGCATCAAACAATCACAATGTTCCAATTTTCTTTTTTGTCTCTCGTCTTTGATATAACCCATGGTACCGATACAATGAAATGTTACATTTAAAAAGCATTTTCAAAAGTAGTGTTATTATGAAGAGGTATTCATTTCACCTTCAATAATTTATGAACTGCTTGATAAAAAGTGTCCAAAATTTTTTAACTAACTGACTAATTTCACCCTTATTTTACGGAAATCGGTTAAAAAAACAAAGACAGCCTTCTGTCATACAAGGAAAAATGGTTATATGCATGGTTGTTCTGTTATCGTCGCCTTGGGTTTACAATCGCACCATAAGATACTTAAAAAACTTATTCGCAGAACTTGGTTAAATACATCGACTGAACTAACATTTGGTCTTTAGAATGTAGGATAAACAAATCTGTTACAATCGAAGATGGAAAATAAAGGGAGGCCCTTGAACATGATGATGTTTTAATTGAAAGAAATAGCCTATATAGATAAATTTAAGTATTGTATTCTTTAATCACATTTCAAATGACCACTCAAAATGTAAATGATATGAAGAATATGTTACTTATTTGGTATGTCGAGAACTAGACATGGTTTAACATACCATGACGACTTATATCAACACTCAGAATTCTTCTAGTCGTTGACGAATGTAAGAAGACTGTGGGTTAATCTCTAATTCCCATCAAGACTTCGCAAAATACCGCCACCTTTTATAGAAAATTAACACGGCTTGTCTAAGCTAATCATCAAGCCTTGCCCGCAACCCTTGTCATTCACACATCAAGCATTCTGAATGTCATTACATGCTTACCACGACTTAGCATCCATTCCCAAACCTTTTAAACCGGTCAGAAGTCAAAGTGACCTTTGTACACCTTCCTATGACCACCAACGAATACGACAGGTGAGCAGTTTCCACACCTTACAGGTGAATCTACCTGAATTGCAATCAAGCAACATTAAGGTAACAATCGGTGAGCTTTACCTTGTGTTTAATGACATCCGTGAACCTGAGGTATGCAAAGATCTACAGCCTTCCTTTTCAAATTGTCACAAAGCATGTTTTCAATAAGACCAGTACGAAGTGATTCGTCTTTTGTTTGAAGGTCCATTTCGGACATTTCTTGTTCACCAGGCTTTTAAGTGAAGGTGACAGTATTTGGTATGACAACGTTTATCAGCGAGTTATTTGTGAAAGCTTGAACTATATTCCGGACCACCTTACTAGAGATGAGCGGAAGCTGTTTCACATGAAAGGGAAAGGGTAAATATCGGATTAAACGCTCATTAAAACACCTGTGTTTGTTCTTGTATTCAATAATAACCGTTTCTCTATTTGGCTAATTTGAGAATAAAGGTTTGATTAGAATGAAATACAAGGCTCGATTCTGTTGATCACCTGGAAAAGTTGAAAGAATAATATTAGCCTTGAAATGCCGTGTTTGAGTCTTCTCGAAGAATAATACGACCGAGTGTTGAGAAAGGGGTGAAAAGGCACATTTGTAAATCCTGCTCTGTGAAAAGATGTTAAGAAACCAGTATCTGCCGAAGTTTACCATGAATATTAATGAAGGCAATCTCGGAAGCAGGTGCTTACAAAAATGGCAACCATTTCCGGTAATGGCGGTCGGCGGTCACGTGATTGACGAATGTAATAGAGATTGATAGGAGTGATTGACAGAAACAAACAAAGATTTGCGGCTCATCTGTGTCCAGTCACAGCTTTGTGTTGGTCATCACGATTGTCCAGCGTCGTGGGCGGGGAGGATTAACACCCGTTTAGCCAGGGGTCAGTTTGTCCTGAGCGTCGTTCGGTGCTCCTTTCTCAATATCATTTTGATTAATTCCATATGAACAATCGTATGATTTATAGAACTGTGACAAGTCTTAGGAAATCTGCAAAGAGAAACGTCTTGACAAGAGTGGCCTCCCCTTACACCTGTCAAATGTCTATCGATTGTCATTGTTACCGTTTTCCGGATGAAATAAGCATGGCATGTCAGTCAGCGAAGACATGTTCTTTGCAATGAAATGTGATTCAATATACTATAGGAAATTCCATTCAGAACACTAAATTCATCGACTTTTCCTCTTGATCAACAGTCAACACCCATAGGAATACGTTTCGTTCCATTAATACTAAGAACATGTTGACTGGTATTAAGAAAACGATTTTACTGTCAAATTAGCGTATGGAACGATGATAAATGTGTATTGATATTATATTAAGTCATTGTATTTCAGTAGTAACTAAATAGCGTTTCACCGGTCAAAGTAATAATTCAAGGGTCGGCCAAGTACTTGGACAAACACATACTAATTAACCCGAGAATAATGTGTTTAACCTTTGTTTACTATCCTTGATGAAAATGAATTGGAATAAAAGAAATTAAATAAAGATAAATGAATATGCTAGCAATTGTTCATAATTAATACCTTTTCTGATTGCAATGTCATCAAAACAACATTTTAGATACAGTAAAAGATTTTACTTCATGTGTATAAATGAAAATATAATATCTGGGGATGTCTTTTGATTTTAACTCAGGTTTGGATGAAATGGGTACCTCTTGACAGCCTGTTAAAGTTCAGCCAAATAAAGTAACTTAAATTTTTTCTATTTTCCTACTGTGCTATAGGAGAAATATAAAATAAAATGAGATATGCAAAAACTCTTTACGTAGATGTCAGTCATTAAACAATTCCAATATTTGAAACGTTAGTCGTCAGTTGTTTTTACGATTTATATAGTTTTTTTCATTAAAAAAATTCAAGATCTTTCTTTTCAAGATGTGGTAAAATTGAATTTTTAAGAACATACAAAATCTCACTGACCAAAGTGGCCGCGTCATAAAATGTAAATATTTGATAATGTTAGACAAAGGTTTCTTTGTTATTTTATTTGAAAAAGGCATTTCATTGTGTTAGAGAAAGTAATGGACCTTAATGTCCATACTTTTCATCGAAAAAATGTAATATCATTACCAATCAATCGGTTGTATTAATCATAAATCAAAATCAACGACACTCGCGGAAATAGAATAGAAATACACAGAGGGAAATAACCAATTTAGTTCCTAAAGATAGAGTAATATCGGGAATCAGCATATTCCCCTTTACTTATTTAGCATGCTATTTTATATATATATATATATATATATATAAAACAAATAAGCATATAACCAATTATAAGACTGGTCAGTATTGTCTTGTAATACCGTTGCAATGTATTTCACATTCGTAACACGCATACCTGGATTCATTTGTTTTTGAGTGAGTGATAAAATATGACACCCAGTATTGTATTTCAATTTAATTGTGAAACTATCATGTTTAACAGGAATTCCCCCTCAAGTTTCGTTCCCCCCAAAATGACCATCAAGAGTCTCTCTTCAAACAGAGGGAACAGCACTTTCATTATTGCCTTGCTGTGCTGAGACTTAGAAGTTACAGAGGCCTTTCTAAACTTTGAGTACCTTTGGTCATTGCGTATCTGATGTAACAATCATAAAATGTATCTGTAACAGTCACGTGGAGTTGAAATATTGTTCAAATCAAAATAAGGTACTGCTGTGCATGTTGTTTTAAAGTTTATACGGTTTTGAGGTAAGAATGAATTAAAAACCATTTGACAGATGCAATTTATTAAATATTCTAGTAAACGTTTAACTTGATAAATTTACCTTATTCCTTTGAATCTTGTGTATTAAATAAAGCTTTGGAAAGTATTATGTATTATGAATTAAAAAATATTCATGATTTTTTCTTATATTTTTTCTTTTTATATATAACTCTTGAATTCACATTCATCCCCGATAATAACGCCTTTAGTATAAAAAAGTAACTGGAGTTTTATACATAACTCTTGAATTCAAATTCATATTTGATATTAACGCCTTTAGTATAAGAAATTAAATGAAGTTTTATATATAACTCTTGAATTCACATTCATATTTGATATTAACGCCTTAAGTGTAAGAAATTAACTGGAGTTTTATATATAACTCTTGAATTCACATTCATATTTGATATTAACGCCTTAAGTATAAGGAATTAACTGGATTTTTATATATAACTCCTGAATTCACATTAATCCTTGTTATTAACGCCTTTTGTACAAGAAATTAACTGGAGTTTTGTAGATAACTCTTGAATTCACATTCATATTTGATATTAACGCCTTAAGTATAAGAAATTAACTGGAGTTTTATATATTACTCTTGAATTCACATTCATCCTTGTTTTGAATGCATTTTGTATAAGTTGATAAAAATTATTTAGATTGTTAAACTTGTGCAAATACGGAATGTTGGAAATAATTTACAGCGGATTTCCAATGCTTTAATCAGAAATTGTCCGTTATAAATTGTAATTTGATTCAAAGAAATAGCTCATGTAATATTTTAAAATCCTTAACTATGTAAACTCACGTGTAAAATTTTCTAGCATATCAAACCTCGTATTTGTCATTTCAAAACTTTTATTCTATCAGAAATATAGAAAAATAAATTGTGAGAATACAAGAGCAAGGCAAACTAATAAGAGCCGTCACAGTCAGTGTAAATATTGGATTTTATTAAAAGTAAAATTCTTTGAAAATATGACGTTCACACCCGTACACGTGCATCTGTGGCCCTTTCAAAATAAACACAATTTCGCATTTGAAAAATCCTTTTTCAAGTTCATTTTCGTTTGCTTAGGTTAAAACGTTCGACAAGGCAGATGTCATATTCAAAGACCGTTTTAACGAAAAAGCAAACAAGCTCTCCTTAGATGTAACACGTTTATAACAAAACAAAACAAATATTTGTAATATGTCAGAACATCGTTTCAATATCGTCATAAGTATCCGACAATTTCGAAAAGCGCATCTGGCTTTTTTGTGAAAGCAATTTCGTCTTGTCAATGGAGTGTTTACCGAATTTCTTATGAGAGCATTTGGTGCAAATTCCATAGTGTTTTCATAAATATCAAAGATTTATTCTTTGTGAGGAACCTGACAAGGGTTTACGAATTCACCAAAGACATACGGAAACGACCCACAATTTCTATACACATTTGAAAAGAAGAAACACTTTTGAGCCATAGCGGGTAGTTCAAAGAGCCATCTGGCCTCGGAGAAAACTACCTATTAGTTTCGTTTTAAATATTTCTATGCGGTTGACTCGACCAGCTATCGAAGGTGAGAGGACTATCAACTAATAAGTGTTAAACGGCAATGCGATTTAAGTCCATCGAATACTCTCTGTCATGGTTCTTTTCATGATTCCATTAATACCATGTTGATCGGATTAGTCGTATGGCAAGTAGGGTTGAGGGTTATTCGAAAACTCGGATCGGAGTTTCATTCGGATTGTTGCTCTTGTTTTCTATTCTCACGCATACTCATTCATTACCTCTTGGCCTTTCAATTTCAAGGCGGCTTCAATTGAAGGCTCCAGTTTTCGGCCCTCTAAAGACCTTTAAGAGGGAAATTAACTAAATAGTGAGATTAAGAAAAGAAGCTAACACATGTTTTCAAGTGTTCTCATGCGTGAGTTCAGGGCCCTTCACCAAATTCTTCAAAATGCATTTAATTTGGAGACAATTGAAATCATTGGGTTATAAACTTAATTCAGTCGCGGGGGATTTTACACAAAAGAAATACTGACTCCCAACAACTAATAAGAGTTGGTTTCATTGATGACCTTCAATGACATGCGCAGAAGGCGGTTCGTTTGAAGCGCATCCTTAGTTGTTGATTTCAAAGGCTCTTCATCAACACGCTTAAGATCATGCGTACAGTGTTAATGATATCAATCAGCTAATTTGAAAATACCGAAAAACAACAAAAGACAGTTTCAAATTGGTGTGACTTTCAACACGGAAAGGGTCTTAAGTAATGTGGAGGGGCGGGAGGGTATCTAATTTGCCAGTTGCCTTGGAAACCTAACTAACGCCCAATTCCTGTTTAAGTTTCTTGAAGTTGAACAGTTTTCAATGATTGAAAATCAAGTGTCAATGTGTACAGAAGTTCAAATGGCCGACAATTTGATTAATTTTTCTGATTTTGATTAACTACGGTTCTCTTACTTTGGTTATTATGCTATCATGGCGTATAGATTTTGATACAAGAAACAGAGCTTTATTATTATTATTATGAATTACAATTTATGACAAAATTCTGAAAAGTGGCGTTACTAATATTGTGAAAATGTACTCATGAAAACATTTAAAAAAGTTGAAGTGTTCAAATAAAGCATCCTTTGGTCACGCCTGAAGCAAGGAAACATTATGTCTTTTTTTCTTCATTTATACCTTTACATTTCCTACATTCTCAATCATAATTAATCGTCATTACTTAAAAGTACTTTGCATGATTTTTTAACTGAATATATTTTAAACAAAGGAATTGTCGATGCAGTATTAAAACTTATGAAAAATAAATTTAGTGACAGAGTTATTTCATATTTCATGCGCATTTACAATGTATTTATAATTTCACTTTGTGTTTAATTTTTACCCTATTGTCACACAAGAATTTCAACAACTGGAAACCATACATGTATAAATACGGAGGGTGATATATATGAAGATAATTCATTCAAACTGTAAAATTCTGCTATGAAAAGGTAGCACAAATAAACAATGTAATTATTTTCAAGCTTTGCAAAACATCCGTCCTGCCATTATTCAAAGACAAATAACGAGAACTTTAACAGATCAAATGTTTTTAAAAGTGACGTACCAACCCAATAACTTTATCAAGAAGTTCATCGATCATATTCTGTATCATTGAAAACTAACAATATTGGAAATTAGGGTGACTTTTCTTTTCATTCTTGAGTTCAATAAAGAGCAACACCGTGTTTTAAATCAAATAATTGTTAACATCGATACGAATGTACAAATATGATATTTGACTATAAATTTACTTAAAAATCTCAAATCTCCCAATGACAAATATATGATAAATACTGGTTTTCAATGAAAATTCTAAAACAGTTATGAATATCCACAGAAGCCGATATCACACTTCCCATTTACATGCATATTAGTAATAAAACCTATAACATACTTTCTTTCTTCATCTTCCTCCTCACTTCTTTGCTTAGTTTCTAAAATTGCCTTTGACTAATCGATACAGGTCCAGTTGTCAATCATAATCGCGACTTTATACCCTCCAATTGTCTTTATACCAATCCGATAAGCTTTAAAATGATACTTTTCAGAAACAGTCTGTAGTTTTCGCTGAAAATACACATTTTATTAATTTTTGCATTTATGACTGCAACAGCTCAAAGATTTTATCTTTTAGAACATGATCATCAAAATTACATATACAAAATGATAAGAAAGAAAAATTACAGTCTTCATAAAAATGTGCTGACTATTACTTTTATGCATAGATGTACACAAATGACCAATGATTCCAACGGTACCCGCAAACAATTATTTTGTTAACAAGTCATTTTGCTACGTGCCATGTTTCAAACAGGACCTAAATTCAAATAAGCTTTTATTTCATGCAAATCGAACTTTTACAAACCGGCATTAAACATGATGTAATGGTTCGCGTCTGATGTCGAATCCCTTTTAGATTTACACACATGAGACCTCAGAAGCTTACATAACTTTACTTGTCCATAAAATTGGAAACGAAACGCGAAACTCCTAAACTAAACGCAGGTAAGAAGCATATTGAATAGGGTAAATCCTTTCATCCTGCTGATTAGATTTTGAACAGGTGAGTCGCTCAGGTGTGCTGATGAGGCAGGTAAGATGGTAGGTGTCAGCGTTTGATTAAGTCGTCATACCTCTGTAACTGACCATTGTCCAACGCTACGGGCAACGGTCATCATCGGTCACTTATCGTTAAACACCCTTTTAAAACCAGAAGTACTTTAGCGGGTGGCCAAGACATACAATGCTTTGGGAGGATACAACGATAAAACGCCAATGATTAGGGGGTGTTACGTTAAAAGTGTCGATTTCAAATTGATATTGAGCGATTGGCTTTTAATTGCTTGTCGTTAAAACGAAATATTGTAAGACGACGCAGATAATTGTGTCTTTTTGCGAAAAACGCCCTTTTCAATTACGAGAGAGTTGTAAAACGCGCTAAAGAATATTTAATTGCGCAAGGTAGTGATGTAAAACGAAATTATCCCATTAAAAGTGGAGTATAGTTCTATAGAAAAAGACACGGATTTGGATTCCGGGCTGGTTGTAACTATAAAGAAATGATGGCTTCTATTCAACCTTTTACAACGTGTTTGCTGTAACTTGCTATGCCCTTACGCCATTTCCTGTATGTTTTGTTCGACAAAACAAGTTCTTATTGAATTCATTATATGTTGTCACGGTGAAGTTTTTATAGCATTTGCCAAACTTTTATCCTTCGATTCTGCTAAACGGTTTATTTGCATTTTATTTGAGATTTTCTTTTCTTTCGCAAAATAATGTAAATCATTAACCGGACTGTAAATGTCATGAATACTTATGTGTTGTGTATTTGAATTAAGTGACTTGTGGTAAAAAGTGACCACGTATACAGTTTTATATTGTACAATAGATTAACAAACCTATATGTTTGTGGTGAAAAAGACTGTTAAGAAAATACCTAACAGTAAAAACAAGGTTAGTTTATGAATTAATATCCTGATATAAACCACATGCTTAATTATGCCCAAATTGTTTCAATCTTAAAAACTAGAAAAGTTGAATCAATATTTGCAAAATATTACGTAATTAAGGCATGCGCTTTTTTTGTAATAATTTACTTACTCATCGGACTCAGAAATAATCAGATGAAAAGATTATACGAATTTTATATTAAATGAAATGATTCATATATTCATCTAAGCATATTTATGTATCCCCCCTCATCATTATGTGTACCATGAGGTACTATCTTTTAACTGTTAAAGTACATTGTCTACTGGCTTTATACATCCAATGTAAATTCACTACCATAGTTATACTAGCATATGCACTTTGATTACTATCTTAATACCCTAACCTGGCTTTTGACTACCATCTTAAACCAGAATATTCACTTTGACTACCATCTTAATACCATAACATGCACTTTGACTACAAACTTAAAACTAGAATATGTACTTTGACTACCATCTTAATACCATAATATGCACTTTGACTACCATTTTTATGCCATAATGTGAACTTTGACTACCATCTTAATACCATAATGTGCACTTTGAATATTATCTTTATACCAGAATAAGCACGTTGACTACCATCTTGATACTAGAATTTTGACTTTGACTACCATCTTCATACCAGAATAAGCACGTTGACTACCATATTGATACTAGAATATGGACTTTGACAACCATCTTCATACCAGACATTTCACTTTGACGACTATCTGAATACCAGAGTCTCCCCTTTGACTACATTATTACCAGAATATGTACTTTGACGAACACCCTTCATGCCATTCTTTATCAAATTTATTTCACAACCCTTCATAATATTTTAAAAACTTTCCCCATACACTCCTTAATTAATTCTTTATACCATTTGTCAAATATGTAAATCATTTATGTATACGAAGTATCGCCGTTTAGCCATCATTTGATATTTTTGTTATTCTTTACATTGAGACATAATATTTTAATAAGAATGATAATTTGATAACTATTTTTGGTAGAAGTATGATTTTAAAACAAATAATATATCTAACTTTTTTGTAGTATACTTTTGATATTGTAATGATTAATTTAGTTTAAAGGAATTTGCTATAACGATTAGAAAAACGTGTTCATGAATGTGTAACCAAGCGAGCGGAGTAAGTCATTCCCACTACCAAACTAATCATCTACTTCGCTATCTGCATCGTGAAAGATTCACGAATATATTTTCATATGTGCAAAAATCAAGATAAAAAAACATGCACCTTTTGTAATGACAGATGTTACGGCCATTGAACTTATTTCTGAGAACAGACACACTGGCCTATTTGCATAAGGTATTGCGCCTGCATTGTACTTATATAGTCTAAATAACATTAACTATGACGTTATTTAACTCTTTATAATTCAGATATTAAGCATGATGGAATATAATAGCAAATTAATTTTAATCGTTCAAGCTACTGACGTAATTTTATTGAAGATATCAACCAGCTTTAAAGAGATAGTGAGTACTTGAGGTCATATTTGCTTGGTCTTATAAAAGGTATAATTTATGCAGATGAACCGTTGCTGAAAATATTATTCAAAAGGCAGGTTCAGTAGAATGTCACTACAAAGGTAAATGACAATGACGCCCGTTAAATAGTTAAACATAATTATGGAATCTTGTCTAAAGTTGGTAGAAGAAAAATTTGAGTTTTATGGTGTTTGATGCTTATATAGCTAGTATTCGTCTAAATGATACCCGTGATTTCGGCTTCATCATACATATTAGGGTGAAATCATTGAATTGTCATGTTTTATGTATATGTCAGATGTTTTCTCGTATGAAAGCAAAATAAAATACAAAAAAATCATGGAATGTCTTTGTTACTTTCATGTATATCTCCACAATTCATCTTATATATACCTCCATCGAATCATAATTGTGATGACCTCGGGACCATTTTTACAGGATCATGAAACAGTTCTAGGACATTGCACACTCGCTGAAATATGTAATTTTCATATTTTTCGCGTCACGACAATGATGATACAAAGGGAAATCATAGTCAAAAGTCCAATTTCTTGATATTTGTCTACATGTTTTAGAAAATGACAATAGTAAAAACGTGTTGAGAAAGGAATCGAAATTTTGATCTCCGTAATATCTATAGAGCTTTTAATATTATCACGGCCACGTGAGAGGTAAAACGTTTAACTTTACAAAGCACTTTCACTTATCTCTGCTTCTACAAAAGTCGAAAAAATGGATCGGTCTAGTTTCCCGAATTACGATGCATCCAATAACTCCGGGGTTACTTGCATAATTTTCTCATTAAATAACAAAGCATATGAACAACTCTTTGGAAATTCTGTCTGACACGAAAACAGAAGTGAACAAAATATTCAAGTTCGAAAGACATTTGAGTTCTACTTAACTTCATAAAATTCGAAAACTGATTTTGATATTTTGCAAAACATAGTAAAGTATAAGGTGTAAGTCATTCTCCCTGGCGTACACCAACCTGACCTTTGGTTGTGATGTTATCCTGTACGACAAGATAAATTGCCTTACTTCTCTCTGTAAACCAAACATGAGTTTTGTAGGGGCATGTTTTTGTTTTACCCCAATGATCACCAACAGCGTTTTAGGATATAGAAATCCTGGCTCTTGGGGGTCTGGGTTCGAACCGCGCTCCTATGTTGCAACACGAACCCTACTGAAGAGCCAACAACGCTTTCTTATACACAGGACTTTTCTGTAGAGTTCTCACCTCGAACATAATCTACTCATTTGTATTACATAGTAGGTTATGATTGCCTATCGTGGGATGCTTAGGAGTATAGGAACAAACCCTTCATTTTGGCATGTTTTACAAGCATTGCGCCCCCTAGCGTTAAGAACCCATCGCATGTTTGGCGATAAGTCAACATGGCGACCAGCGTAGGGACGAGTTTTATCACTTCAGCGGTCTTAAACTCACACGAATCATGATACGTATGATACAAACAGACACTTGAGCATGGCGGAGACTGCGATTTATCATGTGGTAGTTTACATACAATTGCTGGGCGGTTGATCCTCGTTGACACTGAAATGCTACTTGAGATGAAACTTTGTATCACGCTGCTCCATGACGCTATGAAAAATGGCAATGTCCTACAGAGGTGTCTTAAAGAGACACAACCAAAGAAAACTTGCTTGATTGGATTAGATTCACGGAATTGTCAACAGTCCCATTCTTCTTCCTCACTGAAAGAACAAGGCATTTTGTAGGCATTGGACTGTAGGCAATATGGACAATACATAAAATTTATAGATTCCTCTTTACATGGGCTTTTGTCTTGTATCGTAAAACACAATTCATGGTTCCTTACTTTATTAAATTGTTATTTGCGAGAGTAATTTTAAACCAAACAGTTGAAGGTCTGATCAGCTGTAAAAACTACTTAGTGTTATGACAAAGATAAATGTTAACTTACACCATGTGGCAGCATGGTTTGTATGCAACGCAAACCATGGACACACATTTATGGACGGCGGAAGTGCAAGTATGCAGGACGTTTTAGGTCGCTTTGCAAAGGAACCATCATCAGTTATCTATCCATTTCATATGAAACAAACCATATAATACTAATCTGTTAATCAGCAGTGCTTCTGTCAGAGAGGTAAATTTAAGTTACAGCTGTTTGTTGAACTGTTCACAAGAACCCAAGTCTTTCACTAATCAATGTAAAATGTGTTTTTGTATGAATATGAGTTTCATATCTAAGTATGTGATTGAAACATGCTGTTTCCTCATCTTCTCAACAAATCATAATAATAAGGTTGTTGAATAAGTTTAACTTAAATGAATTCCTCATTATATGAATAAATGAAGCAAGCGTATGTTCGGCTCCCGACAGCCACTGTTCGCAGGTCTCATTGCAACCATTGTTATAATTGTTACCTTGCAATAACTATTAAAGAGCCACTCCGTGATTTTCATAACATGTTATTTACCTTTGATACGAACCTAGATGTCATATGTGGTGATATAAAATCAAAACTTCTTAACTTTTCATGTCCAAAAGAAATATATGTGACAATTTTTCCATTTAAATCTAAAAACAGCCATATAAATGCACAAAGGTGTAGATATCACATCCAATATACATGAATACTAGTTATATAACCTAACAAATACTATCAACTCCTAAATGTCCTCCTGGCTGTTTTAGATAAGTCTCCAAAATTACGTTTGACTATTTGACGCGCGCCACTGTCCGGTTTTCGATCATAATTGCGACGTTCTACCTTCATATTGTCACTGTAAAAAACCCAATAAGCTTTAAAATGTTTAGTTTGGTAACAGTCGATACTTCGCGATCAAATGACACCATTGATTAAGTTTGGCATATTTGACTCCAACAACTCACGGACTGGCTCTTTAAGCAGATGGAATACACTGTAAGTTAAAACGACAGTGACTATGTAACCTCACCTCTCACACATCAATAATTAAACTTTTTTAAAAATGACACCTTTAATGGAAAGCTAGAAAAACTTACCTGATTATTTAGGAATGGATTATCATTAGTGACAAGGTACACATGACACTTACGATAGATTACGGTACGAGGTCAGATTATGTTCTTTTATCCAACGGTCACAGAAATCCCTGACTTACTACTGACTTTTGCAGCGTACTGTAGTAGACGTTAAGAAGAATTAATGATACGTATTTCACACTCGGTTCTTTTCTTGTCAATTTATTACCGACCTGCCAAACTTTGCAATAGACACCGATTTCATGTTGTCAGAAATCAAACGCTGTTAATCTTACACTTTAACCTGACAATACAGTCTTTGTCTGATAAAAGTCAATAAACTGATCATAACGCTGATAAAGATTAATCATGTAAAAGGATTTGATATGCTCGTCAATGAAAGAAATAATGATAAGACATGTGATTTAGTAGTTTTGGTCTGTTATGACACAAACTTTTGATACGCGATATAAAATCATCGCTTATCTTATCAGAATGGTTCATCTATCAATTCTTTAAAAGAATAATAAAATCTACATTATTTTTAATATTACTGAAAAATAAAAATAAGATATTTTGAAAGTCTCTCAAATATTAATTAAACTTGTTTGAATAGGATTTAAACATCTTTTTAGAGTTATTTAATGATAATTGTATGAGAGTGAACAATTTGAAGTTCACGAAAATTTAGAATAATCATGAAATTAAATATTATATTTCTATAACATACATCAAATAAACATTTTGTACAAAATGAATAGTCCTTTTAATGTTGTTTCACATTGAAATTAATCTAAGAAAACCATTTTTTATTGACTAAACATATTCCTGAAAATTCAAATTAAACTAGGTGAAATTGTACCAAAAATGGTTTCAACACTTTGGGGTGTCGTAGTTCTCACGGTTACATTCATCGTATCAACGATTGTCAAAAAGTAATTACTTTATTGATGTACCGACGGGCCATTTAACGAAACGGAAGAATATTTACACTCAGAAATATTGCCTTTCATAACTCTTAATCCGTTCCCGATATGACGTGTGTTTTTATAAATAACCTATTTACTCGCGCCAACTCGCAACAATGTAACAGAACTGCATTGATATTACCAACTTTCATGTTGTTTAAAAGTGGGAACGGATTACAGTGCAAAACGAAACCGAAGTACACTGTTTTATGAATATCTTCGTTTGATCCATTGATCTTGAACCAATATCGGGTTGTAGTGATATATCAAAGATATCCGATATCTATCAATCAATGTCACAGGAACTACTTTTTTCGGCGGAGGATTCAAAGAAACAAGCGGTAACATCGACCGTGTTGAAATGGATTGTTTGTTGCTTTGTGGGTATTACTTTGCAAGCGGCATCGACAAATACCACAAACAATCATTGCAAATAAATGAAGCGCTATAAGCCCAAGTGTCATGGGAGTCGATCAACCATGCATGACAAATGGAGCATATATACATTCAATCCTCAATACTGTAGGCATAAAGGCATACAGTACAACCACCGTCTCGTTATCGATATTTGATAAGGTGATATGTTCTCAGCTTAAAGCTTAACGCTCAAATACACATACAACATACAACATGTGTTTAGTGGTACGGGTTCGAATCCCGCTTACCCCCAGGGCGAGATCGCAACCCTCTAAGCAGACCAAGCATGGGTCACCGAGGGCATATTTATATATTATGACAATGACGAGCAAAACAGATGGTATTATAATCTACTTTTGATCACCGACGTGAATCTGAGACACACTGGTCCTAGTGCTTGGACTACGGTCATCAATGGTCACGGCGTTCAAGTTAAAGTGATTTTCATTCGTCCCCCATCACTCCTGACAGGTTTCCCAATAGCGATACAACTTTACCCGTTGTCGAAACACGCTTCTTTCTTCGGTCCTGACAAGACGCTTTTTACGTCGATTACTAATGTGGATTTAATAGATTCGAACTCGGGTACTGAGTGCTCCAGTGGCAACATGCCTGCTTGGCACTTTAGAAAAAAAACGTTCTTATTGTGAAATCAAATGAAATTTCGTGAACAAGACAAATTTCACTTTTCTTGAATCACGCAGCAGGAAAATACATAAATATAATAAAATGACATTCAAAGGACACGTTTTAGGCAATAATCAAGCAATAAAATGGGATTACTTCATTGAATTTTCCCCTCACGATTCCTCGAGGAAACATGAAGAAAATCTCCGAAAAAAAATTTCAATCTTGAGATGTATGCAGAAATTCACAAACATATTATTTCAAGGGGCACACATATTTTTGGATATCAATTTGGGCTCGATATTGTATGTTGTTGAATGTGTTTATGATTACAAAATAAATGGAATAAATCTTCATTCGTTTGATATAACATTCGGTTAGAGTTCAAAGCTATATTTAATCGCTTTGACAATAAGTAAATTTTACCATTGAACGCTGGCGTGTATCAATCCTTATTCAAACTTGAATTCCATTGTTGTAAACTTATTTTTTTGACACTTCTGTAATCTATTTTTATAATTATATTATGAATTGCACATCTAATCATGGTTGAAATTTAATTATATTCATTTGTTTGAAAAACAACTTTAAAACAACCCAAAGGGATATTCTTATTCTACTGATCGATAGAAAAATTCTATAATGAATTTAGATCTCTGCTAATTACTATTTCTAAAAAAAATATTGTTTGATAATCTTCAATAATTTTAGTACAGTAGTTTAAATTCACTGTGGATTATCGTTATCTCTAAAAAATCTCGTTAAAATAAAGACCATTTCAAAGGTTCTTGCTAAGCGAAATATTTTTTTATCAAAACGTTTAGATGCATCGATTTCGTTTTACCATCGAATTGTATAGTAATGCTTATTCCCATATCTCATAATTTGATTAATTAAAGTTTGATATGACTATTGGGTTGAGTATCGTTTGAAACAGCAAGACGTCGATTACTAACGAGAATTTGATAGATTCGTACTAGCTCATTGAACACCCCATGGTAACATGCCTTACTTCTTTTCTTCTTTTAAGCAACACCTTAACGAAACTTCATGACAACCTTTGTAGCGAAAACAACACAATGTTATGAAAAGCTAGGAACGGTTTTAAATCGATTTGAAAGACAATTCGAAAAGTCGATATTACAGCTGCCAATGTATATAGAGATAAATTGCATATGAAAAATTTTCGCCTTTTAATTTCAATTTTGGTTGATCGGAATTAAAAATTATTTCCTAGTTTCCTGTTTAAATCGATTTCATAAGCATTGTAGAGTCAGCCGTGCCAAAATGTCCCAGTAAAACGCTAAAGCTTCAAATTGTGTGTTCAAAAATAAAATAACAGGAAAATACTTTGATAAGATAATCTGATATCATTTTGAGAAAAATGCAAAAGAAACATATCAACAGGTAACGATTGAAATACATCAATGTACACCCTTCTGTTCATTTCATACTCACGTTACCGCCATCTTCTGTTTTCAGATAATGGTATAGGTCTTATTTATATTGAAATATTATTTCACGACATAATGAAAGTAATCATGTTTTACTTTCTTTTCAAACGTACGTATTATTTAAAATAATTTATATTGACTTTATTGCACATAGCTACTCTTATACTTTGTAAACTCCAACATAACTTCCAAAGACAAAAGAGAGATATCTTTATACATCACTAATTGTCACTTTCATTTCAATACGAACATATGTCATATTGACTAACCCAACAAAGATATTGAATGTATACACATCTGTTGAACATTCATTGGTCTGTCGGTTACGCAGTCTAATCTGTCAAATCCTGTAATTTACATAATGTTAATCATATCTTAATATCCGTACTCATTTCATATCATTATTAAGTTTAGCCATACCAGTGCCTCTGGCAGTCACTAGCGGTAGGCAACGTGAGAATCTAAGAGTTATCTCCCCCATCGACGTTATCTACGGAAGCAACCAATCAGAACGCTTGTTCCTAAGAGGAAGTAACAAGATAGCAACAATTGGTTCGGTGTACTAATTATGCCCCTTCAGTGCAAATTATGTCAGTTTTGGCCCGCAGGGGCAAATGAAATATGAAAAAGGTGGGTTCGATTTTAACCCCAAGGCATTCCAGCGCAACGAGGTGAAGAGATAACAGAGATGTATCATTCAAAATGCTTCATTTAATCCTATAGCCGCGATTGAGTTGGTATCGGGCGATATTCCCCATTCTTGTCGTGTTTAGATGATGAATTATGGTGATTATCTGTTCAATCCAAGTTAAGATACATTGCCGGAAGAACAAAATATAGCATATAATTTGTGAAACAATGAAATGGACAATATAACCCCCGTATCGCTTTGTTCTTTTGCTTCAA
Source organism: Phorcus lineatus (assembly GCA_921293015.1). Taxonomy (NCBI): domain Eukaryota; kingdom Metazoa; phylum Mollusca; class Gastropoda; order Trochida; family Trochidae; genus Phorcus; species Phorcus lineatus. Next base: position 11,625,415 of record OV121090.1, read on the forward strand.
CTGTTGTTTTTGTTATTTGGAATTATGAATCATACTCGATTGATAGATGATAGTGACATGCTTCAAGCATATAAGAATCCGAATACACTACATGGGCGATTTGAATTTAAAGGGACAATTCGATAGGAAATAAACTTCGAGTGTATGTCCCTGTTTTCCCATCTACTTTAGTTTGATTAAAAAAGTGTCATTGACACATAAAACTTAATGTATGGTCTTGGTTTTTAAATTTGACAATGTAAGAGTTAATCTTGAACATTCATAAGAAAAACTGATAGCGTTAAATACATTCATTAGCGCGATGAGTGTTGAAAGTCTTTCTACGGCATTAGAAGTCAAATGTGATCAGTATAAAAATGAATTATTTGATAATTACATGATATACGAACCCTAAAATAATTGTCAATTGTCAAATTTATTGATACAGTTTGTTCTTTGTGAGCAATTGTTTTAATTAATTAATTTTTTATTTCTTTTAATTGTTAATTAATTGTTTTGTATTCATGTAAGACGTTACTACTAATATATATTTGACAAGTTTTTATGGATACGATGTGTTATAAAGAAGTTGGATATCCATAAACACTTGTCATACCAATGTGAGATCCTAAAGTTCTTATAGTAAAAGCGGAAAGATTCATGATAGTCGTCCACGCGAAATTTTAAATCTTTGATAGAAACCTTTATCGAGTGGTAAATCGATTTGAGGTCTACCTATTACGGTCTATAAGTAGACCTGACCAGCCAAAACAATTCTCACACCGTTCGATATAACACTATACATAAGTATTGTGTCTTGGCTTCCTGTTTAAAATGTGTACATATTTTCAAAATGGTTTTCGTGTATATTAAATAGTGAGATGGACACTTTATATGCTTATTATGCTTCTCATGATACAGTTTGATATGAAATTTTGGTGACAAAGCATATATAAGATTTATTTTTCTTAATTTTTAAGACAATTTAGTAAAAGCGAGCTACAAGTCATTTAACATTTATGTTGTTTGTATTCATTGCAATATAGTTAAAATCAGTTGTAACGTCGTTTATTTCAAAATGTCTTTTTTTAAAACTAGATTCAGATGTTGGTATTCAGATGTTGTCTTGAGACATTTGAAGGGATAGCATCTGCATACTATAACTCGTGACTAGTTTGTACAAAAGGTGACAAATTGCCTGGTCATCGAAGGTTGGAAAGATCGGAAAAAACTCAAATTTCTTACAAATCATAACTTCACATCGTCTTCGCTTAGCAATAGTTAAAACAGTGTAGCACAATAGTGTTCACTGGTTTCACATTATACATATCTGGGATTTTTTTCTGACGTTAGATATTGACGTTAGTTTGAATAGGCGGCGTATTTCCACACGTGTTATTTCTATCCTTCTTTTCAAACTATGAAATGAATCTAATTTTTTTCCAAGTGAACATAATGTCTTCATGTCCATAAGCACTTAAACAGACAGTGTGTACATATCTCCCTGTATATTACATGTATGTTACAGCGCTAGCGACGACGGGTACAAGAACGTATGTACATATATCCGTGTATATTACATGTACATTACAGCAATGGCGACGTGGGTACAATGGAGACATAATGGGGGTGGCGAGGATCGCCCATGTATATTTGGATTCCCCATCCTCCTACAAACCATCATTACAATACACACCTGGGCGGGCGGTTTCTTTCATCTTTTCCTTTTGATCTATGCTCTTCATACAGGTAAAATGAAAATAAGAGTTGTTTGGCAATTCTACACGTGATTGCCACAGTCTATGTGTTCATTTTGCTTCAACAAGGCGATAAATAGGTAAGAAGTTGTAGTGAAGGATAAATCGTGCTCCGAAAGAGGCAAACCCGTTGACAATGTTTGGAAAAATAACTCGCCACCCCGTGCGCCTATTTAACTACGGAATGAACAAGATCGTTCAAATATGAACAGACCAATTGTGGGTTAACGCAAGACGTGCAGGATAGTCCCCGGCAAGTACGAAACGCGGGGGAACCTTACACCTGTGAGGGGGTCAGGGGTGGCGTTTGAGGGGGGATCGGGAAGGGGATATGAATCACCAGGCCTATTCTCTCCGAGTAACTCAAAGGGATACTGTTTTCCTTAGTCCCAGCATAGGTGTATTTGATAAACTCCATCGGGAGAAATACACATTTGTTATTTGCCTATTATATAGTAGTATGGGGTTGAGGTGTCTTGGTGCAATTATCTCCCCTGTGAAATGTACACATTGTATCTTTCTACTCAGGCTTTGGTGATGCAACAGAAAGTCTCTCTGATCTCCAAATGACATTAACAGGTTGTCAATAAAGAACAGAAAGCTGTAAATGAGAAACGTACGTTCCGCTTTGAAAGAAGGGGTGACAAAACTTCAAGAAGTATTTTGTCAAAATGTATCTTTTTATCTCATTGTGATGAAATAACGTACTTGCTGCATTTTGTATTGTTGACAAAAACACAATTCAGGCGAAAACAAACACAACTTAGTACAAAATCTGTGACCCGAGTCAAGCCGTGTGAAGTTGTAATTTCCTATAATCAGATATCTCATGCTCGAGCAGGATTCAAAATATAGGAAATATGTTTTATCTCATTTTAGCTTGAAAATGTACCCAAAAACACTGTTCAAAAAGATATCGTAAGAAACAAATTGTTTGGTAAAGAGAAATGTACTTACGTCTTTTGAAAAGAAGTGATATCTCTTGTATGTGTGAACACTTTTGAACAATGAAATTGCTTCATGGAATTACTTATACTAGATCAATAATCTAGATATAAATAAAGTGAAATATGTCGTTAAATCTTTAAATCTTTAATATGATTCGTACCTTTTAGTTCAATATTTTTTTTCATTTTGTGAAAATTCAAAACTAAAAATGTTTGCATGAAGATGTCAATGATAAAATAATGTGTAATTCTAAGTATTCAAATCAATAATAAGGTTACGAATAAAGTGAAATGTGAAGATAAATCTTCAAGAGGATTTTGATTCGTAATTTTTCATGTCATTGGTTTTTTTCACTCAATGAAATTTAAAGAATAAAATGAAATCATTATCAATAACAAATTTATATAAAGAAATCAATGATGAAATAAAGTTTCTTCTATGATTTGTATTTCAACAAGACCAATGTCGCAGTGAAAACAATAATATACACTTTGAAGGAGATAACAACATAAATAATCTGAATTTTGTGTAATCAGTATTAAATACGTTACTTTCAATTTCACGAATAAGCATATTCTAAAAACTTCACCCTAATCCATCTGCCTTTTCTGACAACTGAAAAAAGGAAATGGTAAATAAATACCACACTGGAGTGGCAATGCAATAAATCATATATAAAAAATCAGGAATCAATTCTCAAAGGGTAGATGACTAAAGAACTTGAAAATAATCTTAATGCAAAGAAATGTAAAATTTTCTGATACATTACTGTTGTGTAAAAAGTAAAATAAAGTTTGATCTTATAATCGAAGGAATTATAGTTACGACATTAGAACATGGTAAGGAACTAATGATATAATTATTATCAACTAACTGAATTTGTATTACTTACAAATTCAAAACACACAAAAATTTCTATCAATTTCATTGAATTTTTAATCTGATAAATAATTACGAATTCAAACAGAAGGGTGTTAAACAGTTTCAGTAACAGTTTTGAATTCAATGATTTTTATAATCGGATGAATTACTTAGGTATTCAAAACAAACCTAAATGGTGTAAACTTTCGACGAACTTCAATGAACTTCTAATCGGATAAATACTTACGAATTTCAAACATCTTTGAACGGTGTTAAACAGTTTAAGTAACACCATCAACTTCAATGAATTTGTAATCGGATAATGTGCTTTAAACTTTATCCCAAAGATCCATGTTCCATATGTAAAAAATGAACCCAAAGTTGAATTAAGAAGTCGACAACGAATATCCAAGTCCTCGGGCAATGTATGACTCACGTTTGTCTATTATTATTTATATTACCTGCGGCATCAACCCTTTGAACTTTGCCGCATCGAGTTGTAAATTTATACCTGAGATAGGTTAATGAGTTTTAAGTAATTACAATCGGACATTACTTATCGTTTTCTTTGTTGTGGGATAGGATTAGACAATTGGTATAGTTTTCTCGGATATTGAAAGATTACTTAAATTGTTAGTTTTAGGCTAATTCTTCGTCATCTTGTCGCTTCGTTGTATTATGATATCCATGAAAGAATGAAGGAAAATAATTTATTTTGATTAGTGTTTTAGATTAAGGATTATTAGTTCGTGTGCCTCAAGCAACCGGATCCAATGTATGGACATATGTTTCGTTCATTATGAAGATGTTGTATAATTAAGTAAATGTATGTTAATATTATATAGATTTATATCAAGCATTTGATAATATTTTGTTATAAGTCTCTGATTTTATCCTTTGTATTTAATAAAAACTAATACAATGAATGGACTCATAAAGTGAAGTTGATGAAAACAACATGTGCTATTAATGGTTTAACTAATCTATTGAGTATTTTAATCACTTAACTGTGTTATAATAATTTCTTCTAAGCAGATTATGAAATAACTTTTAATGTTTTATCATTTATTTGACACTATTGATGAGCAAACCCGATTTTTAATTCGCTTTACAATATCATTGATGAATTTACAGAAAGAAGTTGTTTGCTATCAACGTATGTTTATTTCATTGCAAATGCAGAATTTCTGATACTTATCATATTCTTCATACATAAATAATTTTGAAATATTACTTATGAGAGTTTGAGTGCTTTTGAGAATATGTGTTAAAATCGAACCGATTTATATAACAAAAACTTTATGTCCTGATTTCTGACAAAAATGATTCTGTAATTCAATAACATATATGAATATTTAATTAACTCGCAGGTATGTTGTACTAGTATATTTGAATTTCTTTATTTGGCATGAAAGTACAAAGGCACTAAACATGCCCCATGGAAGGTTTTGAGGGACTAATGAGTGCAAAGTAAAATCATAATTTTATATGATATCTTATATAAGTTTGTAAAATGATGATGAATAATACATAATGATTAATAACAACATTTTTTCAAACATAGACATAATGAGTTGACATGAGTTTGTAAAGTTAAGGTACATTATGCATTATTTGATGTCAAATGACATGATTGATGTACATATGTCATGTGTAATATTTAAATGTTTCGAAACATGAATCAATTTACCCCAAAAAATTATTTTAGAAAAATAAAAACCTGAGCATGCATATAAGCCTATCCGTCGGTAGGTAAAGGATGTGCATTTGGACTACCCCGACTTTAAGAGATTAAGTTAGGCTTAGGATGTCAAAACATAATAAATCTTTTAAATGCAACTTGCTCTCAAAAACAGCACAATGCAAAGTACAAAAGCGGACATAAAATTACGTACGACAAATACATTAATTTTATGAGAAAAACGGAGAAATATTTCAATTCTGAGGTACAGTATCGCTTTAAGCCGACAAGATAAGACTTCTTCACGTTTTCCAAATGATTGAATACATGGTAATGTGACATCTTTGTAGCAGTGTCATGCGCTAAGTCGTTCACATTTCGTTTTAATGAGGGATTATTTTTTATTTCAAGTAATCCCCGCGAAACAGCTCATTGCGAGAAAGAGGTCCCTTTAAAAGTCAACAATGCTCTTCAGCAAATAAAGTGAAATCTTCACAGCCAACGGAAGCCACTTCGCCTAACGATGTAACTATTAAAATCTAATTGTTGCCTTCTCAATACTTTAAGAGCCTATGAAAAATTCGAATTTACGACTTTACGCCAAAAATTTGAATAATGCTGCCCTTGGTTAATCCGACTTGAGCATAATGAAGGTGGATCTTGATGTTTACCCGTTGCTTTTACATTGTCAAGAGAATAAACAATGAAATAACACCTGTAGCGGCAAACTACACCGGTGTCCCGTCATTATGCGCCCTGTGGTATATGATTCGGGTAAACTGTCTCGAACAATACGGAGAGTTTACGACATGCCTGAATTTGAATAAGCTTTTCTGCTTCTCTTCGTGTGAAATCAATACTTGGTCATAAATGTTGTTTTAAAATCCAGTTTTGAATTTCTCGCTATGAAGGGTGATCTTGAATCAATAAAACTGGTTTTGCAGCAAAATAGATTCTTGTAAAAAAGCTTTTAAAGTGTCAAATATGTAGATGAATAATAAATGTTATACAGTATATCCGTTTATTACAGTAACATATGTTTCGATAGCTTATAATGAATACTTTAATTTAAGAAAATCCGAAAGTAATTTGACGAGTTTTAAAAAATGTTAATTTTTTTTATTGAAATAAGTGTACAAATATATTTTCATAAAATGTATCAATATCACCTAAGTGGTCATTATCAGAATTCCTGAATTCAGTACCAAACTTACTTCAAAATTTCCAACATAGAACACAACATTTTGCACGATAAAATATATTTTATACTTACATCTTTTTTATGCTATACATAAGTAAACATACGAACTACAGACTATTCGTAAAAAAATGGAGATCTAAAATTTTCCATTCTGCAAAGGCTACGTTCAGATGTATATTCCAAATCGACTCGCCTATAGTTAATGAAGAAGTTGTATATCCATAAAAAGGTCTTAAGTCTTCATTCATCATTCATGATCAGTCCAACTTATCGAGCCAATCACAGACAGACAGACAATAGTTTATTAACGTCTCACTTCTGTACATAGCTAAGATGCATTTACATTTATACACACGATTCATTTATAAAACATGTACAGAACCATTCAATATAGAATTATGAGAGACATAAAACATTATTTAACCATATAACAGGTCTTGCCTACGTTGTAGTATTAAAAAGCAGATTTTGGCTGTATTAAAACAGATATCAGGATTGGTAAAAATAAAATACATTTTTTCAAGATCCGATTTATCTAAAAAGTCTGGGGATAAAACAACACATTGATTAAAAAGAGAATCTCTCAGGTCATCATATAATACACAGTGAAACAACACATGTAATTCATCTTCTACATCATTTATACAATTAAAACATTTTCTATTTTCTAATAGTATATTTTCATAGCGACCGGTTTCAACTCTAATGGGAGCAACGCCACATCGAAATTTAGACAGAGCCGACCTGTAATGTCTAGGCATGTGATGGGCAATATAATTTTCAGGGTTAAAATTACACTTAAAATGCTTATAAAGTCTAAGTTTATTCGAACCAGTTCTCCCATCTTCCCTATATAACAATGACTGCCATAAAATAACAAATTCTTTCATAACTTTATCCTCAATAAGTGTACATAAAACAGATTTCTTAATCTTAACAGGTGCGTCTAAATAGTAGTGTAAATCAAGGGAAATAAGTTTTTTCCTCACTCTAAAATTCCAATTCTTAACACCATTTAACCCACATCTATCTGCCCATACAAAAACAGCTTTATTCAGACGATGTTCCATATTATGAAAGCGACACCATTGTCTAGAAATACACGACCATTGCTTGACAATAGGGGGAACCCATCCCATATCCCCGTTAATTGCCACATTAGGGGCGTACTTCCCAAGTCCCATGAAAAAACGAACGGCCCTATGTTGCACTGCATTTACCGCTGATATATCATATCCACCCCAGATAGCTGCACCATAGCTTAAGACAGGCCATACCATTGTATCATACAATTTTGAATAGGTGCTAAAATGCATATTGCCAACACTCTTAAACTTTGTTTATCCAATTAATTACGATGATAAACAAATTCCCAGATATAAGCCAATTTGTCTGTACAAACATGATCTTTGCGTAGACATCTAGATTTCCGTGGTGCTTTTTAAGAAAACGACAACATTTCAAAGATTTGTTTACATAATCGAATAAAGTTGACAAACAAGCCTGTCAAAAACTAACAAACAGAAGCTTCTAATCCTGTGAAGCGCTATATGTTAGATAACGTCAACACGCCGAGTGTAAAGTAAACAATAAACAACCATTTAAAGTGTTCAAATGGCGACATGTCAAAACATCGCATTGGTTGCGCAGGGCATTGTTTTAGCCGACGTAATTACACATAAACTGTTGACGTTTCACGCCAGTGACCTATGAACCAAAATGGCCGCCGGTGATATTCGCTGGTAGAATTAGACGATTTTAGGGCAATTGAGATTGACACTGTCAACATAGCGTGAGGCGTCTTTTTTTATTGTCATTTCATTACATAGCCATGTTTAATTAGAAATACTTAATCGTGTCATACCGATTTTAAATTGTGAATACAATAAATTTCTTGCATGTACCCTTGGGTGAGGTTTTGGCACCGAATTAAGATTTTTATCATGTTCAGGATTAAACAATTAATGATTTTTGTTTTGCATTGATAAAGATGACATTTATGATTTTTAGTCTCCATGAAGCATGTTGCTTATCAAAGAATTATCGTAATAGTACCTACTATGGACATGTTTTTGTAATTATAAAACAGCTATTTACCATTTGCTAGATAAGCGAAAACGCATTCAACATGAACGTTTATACACGATTAGTGAAATAAATAAAAAGAAGCGAAAACGAAGTTTTTGCCTTTATTCTTTACATATTAAATGAGATGTCTTACGACTTGTTTGTTTGTTTGATTCAATCGATATTTTGCTTAGGCTAGAGTAAGGGATGTCGATACACTAACTTATTGTCCCTTGTAATCACGAAACTTAAACCAAACCATTTTACCCAAAACTCCTTATAAATTACCCTACTTATGATGAAGTTATTATTTCTATATATAATCATAATTATCATCAGTTGTCTATGATATTTGTTTTCAATGAACGGACAAAACGAATCAGAAATAGAGTCATACTAAAAACGATAATATGTCATGGCCCAATCGCCCCTGATAATAAAACAACACGTAAACAAACAAATAATTGACACAAGCAAGTCTCTTTCAATATTGATTCACTTGTTAATCTTTTACTGATTATACAAAACAAACCAGGATTTTATTTTAATTTAACCAGTAGTATGTTATTGTTTATGTGGGCGATTGACATCTTCACTGAAGCGTAAAGAGTGCGGCCAGCTTTGGTACGTCATCATGGCCACGTTTGTTAAAACGTTACTTTTTTGGGTTTTTTTTTTCAAAATAAAATTTTGGCATAAAGGGTAGGATACAGAATAGAAGATTGGAAAGAAAAATAAAATGAGAAAATATGAAAAGGAATTTTCATGAAATACATTTTTATTATGATGATATTAGAAATCTTCATAGTTGAAGGAAAAAATAACATTTTACGGTATGAGATATGAAACTTTTCCATAACGTTGAAGATGAATGGAAACAATGAAAGTTGAAATATCGCAATTCAAATTTATTACAATTAAAACAGGTTTATTTCTTTCGCCTGGCAGTTCTCAATGAAGGGATTCCCCTGTCACCTAGTTGTTAACTTTACAGATTAAAACATTATCTTTGTTTTTAAACAAACTAAAACTGATTAATCCCTCAAACAAACACCCCGTAACTAAATACTTACCTTGTTTTATCAAAATAACACACAAAAGTACACATAGATAATATTGATACTTATGAAAAACTGATTTGTATGTTACTCAAAGAAATGTACATGTATGTTAACATTGAGATTAATCCAGACTGGGACAGACATAAATCCAATCAGCTGTTTGTACCTTGTTGTGACATCAGTTGTATGTTTGTAAACATTGCTAATGGGAAATGTAAACGGATACATTTCAACACGTGTCACGTTGACGGATAATTACAACGTCTGTAATGAAATATATCACGCCTGCTGCGCGTTTAAAAAAATAGGCATGTATTTATTCATCATTCGATATAATTATTGTAAATGTCTATTACATATTATATTGAATTCAATGTATCACCATCACGAGAAATTACAGTACAAATGTATGAAAACTCAATCTTGGCAAAGTACATGAATGAAATATGTAATTTTTTTTCAGTATATCAAATTCTATATGCTCACTCCTTCATGAGAGGTGTATTTGGAAATAGCAGGCGGAAGCATATATACAATAATGAAAAGCCTTTAGGTTTTTTTTAAAGAAAATGTATGAATTATTCATGCGTTTTCATTATCCGAGATTGTCGTATGCATACATTTTTTATTCGAAAATCACCAATATCTATTACCGTTACTCGGTAGCTCTTTCCTCACAATTGATAAAAATTAGAAAGTTACCTTTTTCATTATTGATAAAATATCTGAAAAAGAAATTGGTTACACTGAAACTTGTTAAATATCTCATATAAAATGGCTTAGATACGAACAAAATGTCATTAGAGAAAACAACCCAAAATAACATCGACCACGAAGCGACTAGAACCAATGATTGTATAACTCATACGTCACTTTGCCTATACCAGTTTAAAGCTGAAATCAACTAAGGACTAAATTTCTAAACTGGAATGATGTTGATATGTACAATTATACAAATTTGTGAATTGAAATTCAGAATGACATGATCTAATGAGAAGGAAATAAAAAGTATAACTAAAGTATTTTTTTAAAGTTGCCAGGGTCTAACCTGCCGTTCCCCGACATTGATTCTCTCTTATATTGCTGTTGCTACTATTATTACTATTTACTTTCCGTAAAATGACTCCCATTTTTCTCATAACTCAGTAAGAAAATTATAACCTCTACTTCTTGTCATAATTAATAACGTACACTTCCTTGATAATCATGTAACCTAATCACATTGAAATCGACAATGGTAAATCTGTCGAAGATGAAATACAATACATCCTACTTAATTTCATTGCAACATTCATAGTGGAAAGGCTTGATACAGACACTCCATAAACAAAAGATATCGAATTTTGAGCTTCCGGAACACGAACTGAATAATGCGCGAGTTGTTAAATGTATAATTTAAAAACAATCAAGAGCAGAAACCTGACATCACAGCTGATTGAAATCTACAACCAAAATCTGCTAATGTCAATGACTAGATTCATTTCAAATTGATAGGCGAAATGATTCTTGATTTTCACGTGAAACGCCGTGTTAAATGTAGCAATTATAAAGTTTTTACACCATCACGATATGCCATTACCTGATGAATAAACAATGCTGACAAAATTTAAACGATCACCATCTTGATAAGGCAATATCATTTTAAAGTGATTTATCAGCCAAAAGGTGTATGTCAGCATCTCTTAAATACCCTCCATTAGGGCCTGATGAGTAAATCGTGTTACCATACCATGGATATTTATTCATGAAAAATAGGCGCTACCCATTACGTTCAGTGATATTAAAGCATTCATGATAAGGGCCAGTTGTCCTTAAAACATAACCTTATAATGAATAAGTAACGACTGAACGTTGCTTGAATCTGTCAGCAGACGTTACCAGTTCTAAGCCTCGGGGTGGGAGTGAGGGATGGCGACAATGACTTCTGGGTGGGGCGGGACTGGAGACAATATTGTTTGTGCTTGCAGCTGGGGGTAGGGTGACGGGGCTACACCTGTAATTACGGGGTAGGGGCATCGATAACCCAGCAATCCACGTCAAAAGCGTTTGTTCTCTTAGGATACATTTTAGGGATACTTTTTCAGTAATTGGCAACGATATACGAGTATATGGGTCTCTCGTAGTTGCGAAATGGAAATTATTGTAATTGAGAAAAAAAGTTGTTTTGACATCAACGTCGTTGGTCTTTTTAGTCCGTTTGTTTGTTTGAGAGGTGTTATCGATATGTAATGATTTATTTTTACGTCAATAACTTGAAAATGTTACAATTTCTATATTTGGGAGTGTCCTGTTTGCACTAGTAAAAATCATCGTTAGTTCTTGATAAGTTAATTCGGGAATCGAACCCACACCCTCAGAGTCAGGTATCGATTGCAAGTTTTGACTAACTTATTTAAAAGATTTATAAAAAAAACCTTGAACGTTATGTCTGATAAACGAGCAGTATTCTTGTATTACAATTAATATCATTTTGAAGAACGTGAGAGTAAATTCTGAATAAAACCCTTTCAATCGTGAGTTGAAATGCAAGAAACATTTCAAACAACAGAATTGAAAATTAAAATTTTCCTGCTTGGCCAGGCGTTTAGAGCCTCACGCCCGATGGGTAAGGTTTCAGTACCTGGCGACAGAGATGGCAATCGTCTACTACCATACGTTTTTGTCATGTACACGTCAGGGGCGATAATCCATGGGATAAGTTGAACCAAAGAGTTTGGTTTGATGAATGTTGGCATTTAAACGAGTTTTCTTTTAAGTTTTTGTGGAATAAAAACCCATTCATTGTTGACTGAAATATGGCTGTTTTATGCAGAATTTAAAGTGAGAACCTTTATGATAACATATGGAATTTCATTACGTATTAATCAAGTCTTTTAAAGTTGATTGTTACATAAATGGTGCATCAAATAACTTTCATCAAAATATTCAAAGATCATAATAACTGATTTATTAACGGCGAAAGCTGCGTATGGTTCCTTTGTTTGCTTTAAGGGTGTAAATTCTGGCGATTTTAATTTCCATGCTCTTTCAACGTGTCATACTTAGAAAAACTGATTAGCCATCGAAAGGAGACACTTTTTATGGATACAAGAGCTTGAAATCTTCATTAAGAAATCATAAACTCATACTCAAACAGCATGAGAGTTTGTTTTATATACATTTTCATTTAAATGGTATATTTCAAATGTTTGAATAAATTCTATCCCGTATACATTTTATATTAATCAGAAGAGTTAGAAACTTACATTATTCTCACAGATAAACATTATATTTATACGATTTATAGGCACATGACAATGATTTTTCTCTAAAAAGGTTCATTTTTTAACTCTTTCAATAAACATTCATGTCTTTATTTTATCATAACATATAGGCCTTGGTAGATGAATGTTGTTAATTTGTTTCAAATACCATCATAAATGTAATCGCAACTGAAAATTATTTCATTTAGTTATATACCCTGTATAAAACGCCGATTTTTATTTGTTTTATTAACTATTTATATTATATATGAATAATAATGCCACATGTTATCCTTAAAGTTAATACGTAGCTAATTTCATTTATTCCAATCATGACCTGTCATGCTAATGCATAATAATTTACATGCCACTTAAAATAGTCAAACATTATAATAAATGATATTTTTAATATCGCTTGAACATAGATGTTAATGTACTCTTTTGTTGAAATATTCCACAGAGATCTCATGTAAAATTTATTTTATTTCGATTCTGTCTTACTAATTCGAATGCACGTACATGGAATCTGTTTGGAATTAAATAGAAAATCCCTTTTCTTCATCTAATAATTTTGTAAGTATTTTCTACCGTTTCACAGATATGACATTTCCGTTATGCATAACGACAGTGACATCCGTTTAAGACCAAATAAAAAGCCAATTATCCTTCATCACCCCCTTTTCAAAAAAGATTTTCAACTTCATCCATATATCAAGAATGTCATTCAACATATTACTGTTCACAGAAACTAATGCATATTCACTGTATCACAAGTTATATGCCAAACATTAAAAGCATATATTATTCATCTGCTAATCTGCTAAATACTTTCTAAACGTATTCCATATATCACATCTTTTATTATCTTTAACATCTCACATGCATAATCACGTTATGACACTTTTTAATAGTCAAATATAAAATCCATATTTTATTCAAACATCTGTCAAGCATTTGGCCACTTTCCAAATGCTAATCGTTATGCGAATATTTAACTCGCTCATAATGTATCTATCACAGAATCGCTTATGTTAATTTGTCGTTGAGTTTGCACCTGTGAATCGAAAACAAATCAAGACCACACGGCACGGCAAGCAAGATAGATGAAGATTAAAATATGAATGCAAGATATCATCATAATCATCTGGCATATGAATACCTGTCATGCTTGTCGATTTCAACAGGCGTTGACAAGCCCTTATCGAAAGTCCATCTTAATTTGACCTGAAAACATCTCGCGCCTGTACGAGATAACATGTACATTTCAATGTAATAAACCACAATAACGTCCGGCTTAGTGGATATAGACAGTTATGACCCCAGCAGGTCTAAGGCCTGAAGCGATGACCACTGACCAGTGTCCAGTTAATTAGAGGCAGTGGCTATTCTTGACCACTCCGGATTTTATAGCTTACTTGTATTTATTGCTGCATGGCTATTCCCGTTTTTTATGTGCAACTGTTGAAATACACATATTAAGCAATGTACATTAAGTGAAATCTACAACAGTTCCAGTTTACCATGTCGTAGTTTATTGCTTACACGTTGTTTTTATTGCTGTATTGCTATTTACGTTTTCATGTGTAACTGAAATACACACGGGCATAAAGTGAAATCTACAATGTTCATCGTTATCTGCTGATTGGAGGTGTCACTCAAGCGCAATATTGACATGCTGAGGAAATCCATAACATGCGTATTATAACAGCCGTTTTATTACACGGAGGCCGTTTTGCGCTAATTTGATTGTTCGAATGGTATCGGGAAATGATCACAAACAGTGCTGTAAGAGAGGTTAATTTGATGATTATAGCACAACTGTAACTGTTTATTCAGGTTTATAACGTAACATATTTGAGACCGCATTACGCTGATTACAGGCTCAAACCAGCCGAGTAATGGTGATGTGACCATCAAAAGCATTGTCTTTAAACAGCCAATTTATTATCTGCATTACTGAAAAAGTAGAAATATTAATGACAGAGGAACAGTATTTGCAAGCTCCCCACATAAATCCATTTTTTATCTTAAATATTTGAATTATAAAGTAGTTATTTTAAAACTATAGTTTTACAGTCAATATAATGATGTTATTTTGACTGTCATTGATAACTGAATGTTAAAACTGGAATGTCTCCAAGAATTAATCCGAGAAAATAGTTATACACGTACCTTAATGTAATCTCCGTCTGTCAATCAAACGTTAAAAAATAGGATACAGCTGGAATATGCTTATTACGACGATGTTGATGATGATGATGTTTATAAAGATGTAAGGCAAACTGATGCCTTATTGTGATGATAATGTTACTTCTGACCATGTTAATAATGACAATGTTCATCATCATGATGCTTCAGATCACGAGAAGGCTAATGATGTTGCTTCTGACCCCGGTGGTAATGATACTCATCATGGTTCTAAGGATCTCGATTAGGATAATATAGCTGTTTCTAAACATGATAATAATGATCATGATTAAGCTTCAGATCACTTGTAGGATAATGATGCTGCTGCTTCTTATGATGATCATAATGATAAAGTTGATGATGATGCATAAGACCACGATTAGAATAATAATGTTGCTCCTAACAATTATTACTATGAAAATGATTTGTTGACAATGGCGATGTTGATTATATTAATATGATAACAACGATCCAGCTGCTGCTACTGCTAAAAACGATTACAACGATAATGAAGCTAATGGACATGTTTATCATTATGTTAAATAATGCTTCTGCATATTGTTTTTAGTGCTGGACGAGTATTTTTTTTATCATTTGTTTCCAGAGATATCACATTTATGTTTATCAAGGTGGTATTACATCAGAATCACAGTTTTCGGACCATCAAGTTATTATTTTTTCATATTTATCTTTTTCAATTAGAAATGTGCATTATATTAACCGAAATTATGCATTAGTAAAGCAAAACCCATTCATCGATTCAATCCTTTAATGGTTATACACATTAATCATACAGATCTAAAACTAAATTCGGCTTCTCAATGCTTTTATCGGTCAATCTTATCGTTTGAACGGCTGAGAGAATTCAAATTTGCTGCATAAATATAAACAAATATCATATGCATGCTTAAGCAATGTGAACTTTCAAAGATATATTCTACTTGATACGTGTTTGTTCGCGAAATACCATGAATAATTTAACATTATGTATGAACATTTTATCATATACAATGGAATACATAACATAACAATAACGAATACCAAATAGATTTTTAAATTAATCGTTATTGATTGAATAATAAATACATACGGTAATCTGAATTTTTTATCAAAGACAGTTTTTTAAAAAACAAAGGATCAAATATTTACAAAATGTTGTCATCTTTAATAAATTTCTGCGAAATTGTTTTTAAAGAAACGTGATAGTGAAATGTGATTGTTACAGAAATTCTGCAAATAAGAAAATGAGTTGATGTTATTCTTTTAATTTTAATGAAAATATCTTATTATGAAGTATTCAGTGCTTATAACCTTCTTAAAACTGTCACATAAGAAACATGACTGCAAGTCCGCTTAAACGTTACCATGGTATCACTGGAAAAAACCGTTCAGGTTTTCACTCAATGACATATACGAAACATTTGCATCGACAAATAGTAGAATAGATGTATGCACTCAACAAAAGACTTATATACAACCATAACTTTGATATCAAATTATTTGAAAAGTTATGTACTGTTGCAGATACTGATTGATCTCTCCTGATCTACATAACCTGCATATTCTGTTTAAGCGTTCTACGCCATTCATCCTACCAGTTTCTATTTCAAGTGGGAGGACTCCACAACGGAAATTTGCCAAAGCACTAAATTTATTTATTTGAAGTGAATTTATGTAATCTTCGGTTTCAAATCTGAGTTTAAAAGTTTTGTAAATTTGAAGTTTGGATATCTTCTCTAACGTTGTATACCAATCTGATATAAACACATCTTTTATCCTTAGTCTGAATTCATTAATGAATAAATTTACGTTTTGTACCCCCTGATTTGCCCAAACATACATAAATCCGTTTAAGCACAAAATTTTCCCATCTCTAGTTACCCAGTTGACTTTCCCATTTGTGTCATACAGGAGTGACATTTTGTAGGATTTCTTGGCATATCTATGGTCAGGCATTCTGCTTATCTTGAGCCAAAATTTTACAACTCTGACCATAGTATTAACAAATATTGAGAAACGGCCACATTCACCAAGAACAGCAAAATTTGGTGCTTTAATTGCTATACACAGCTATACGTTAGGATCAGTGATATTTTACAATCAAAGATTTAAAAAATGTCTGACTTTTTGTAAAGCAATTCATGTTTAGCGTATTGAGTATACAATTCAAAGCCCGTTTACCTTCCATAGCTCTTTTGTTGATTGCATACTTCCATGATAACTGTGGGGTGAAATATAAACCTAAGTACTTGTAAGTATTCACAATTTTCAATTCTTCCCCATCAAAATTCCATTTTTCATTTTTACTTAAAACACCTCCCTTTCTGAATACCATTATATTTGATTTAGCAATATTTACCTTAAGTCCATATTCAATAGAAAATGAAGAGAGAATGTTCAGCTGTTTTTGCAGATCCCTGCACACATTAGAAAACAACACAATGTCATCAGCAAACAAAAGTAAATATATATGAACAAGATCCGGCATAAGTTGTATCCCATAACAATCTGAACATTCAATACCGGTAGCTAATTCATTAATATAAATTGAAAATATTAGAGGGCTCATTATGCAGCCTTGTTTTAAACCTATGGGACATTTGAAGAATTCTGAATATATGTTATTGTTTTTTACACAGGCAGTTACATTGTTATAGAGATTTTGAATAATCTTACATAGCTTGCCTTTCATTCCAATACGGTTAAATAGATTCCATAAGTTAGGACGCCTTACTGTATCGAAAGCTTTTCTAAAATCTACGAACGCAGCATATAATTTACCTCTTTTCCTTGATATTTGTTTATCTATTAATGCATTTAAAACAAAAATATTATCAATCGTGCAATATTCATGCCTAAAGCCAGCTTGCGATTCAGCAATCTTATCAAATATGTCTGTCCACATTCTCAATCTTTTACAAATGATTGACGTAAATATTTTACCGAATATACTTAAAAGAGATACTTAAAAGAGATATTCCTTTGTAATTATTTGGATCATCTGCTGGTCCACTTTTATGTAATGGTATAATGATAACCTTAGACCATTCATCCGGTATACAGTCGGAGTCGAACATTTTATTAATGTATTGATGCAGATACTGATTGATGAAAGTTTATATATTGAAAGTTATGTTATTGAGAATAATTTTGATATCAAAGTATTTAAAAGTTTATGTATTGATGCAGATACTGATTGATGAAAGTTTATATATTGAAAGTTATGTTATTGAGTATAATTTTGATATCAAAGTATTTGATAGTTTATTTATTGATGCAGATACTGATTGATGAAAGTTTATATATTGAAAGTTATGTTATTGAGTATAACTTTGATATCAAATTATTTGATAGTTTATGTATTGATGCAGATACTGATTGATGAAAGTCTATATATTGGAAGAAATGTTATTGAGTATAACACTTATCTTTAGTTAAGTATGTTTAATGACATATCATATCGTAAAGTTAAGAACTTTGTTTTTTATTTTGGGTCCGAGACAAATGGTAAAATCAGCCTCACCTATACAGGTGAGAGATTAGGGACTTTTCACTGAATACAAAATCTCTTACATGATATGCTTGATATTCCTTTGATCAATGTGATGACATATCATGCTTTAATGATTACACAAACTAGAACGTATAATTGAAAATGTTACGCAATATTGACATAACGTCATTAAATGTATTTATCATTATTGGTATTTCTCAACGTTGACAATATTACATTCCATAAACAACAAGTAGAACATTATATACGTTTTGTGACCAATCACCTTTAAATTTCCCTGCATTTTCCTTTAAAACGGCACTAATCTCCAACTACATTTGTTGAAATTCATCAAATAATTGTTAACCATACTTTTAACGCCTAATCTTCTAAAAGAAAGCATGCAATTGCGTCTTTACATTTTAAAGTAAGCATCACATGACTCAAAATCATCCTATTATATTACCGAATGTTTAAACTGTGCATAAAGACAGTAACAAACTCAATATTCAGCGTGTAATTATCCCGATCCTTTATCTAACCGCACCGCTCTATCATCATAACGGTAAAACCGCATGACGTCATTGCTACCTCTCAGTTACCCTTGTATAATAGCAGTGATGTCAGTTACAGTAAACACATAAACAGTTTAGTATTTGATTCCGATGATAAAGATAGTGTCGTCCCCTCATCACATGCAGGACATAATTAAGATGGAAGTGTATTAACCCTTGAAGTACAGGCGTCGTCTCGGTCACATGCTGTGCTTTCTTACTATGACTTTAGTTTTCTAGCCTTAAGATAGAAACTCCGGTTACTGTTAACAACTACAGTATAAGAATTGTAAAAAGCTAGTGTTTGATTAACCCTTGAAGATCCGACAGTGTCGAGAAACCCCACTAGTTTTATGGACTCTAAATACAGTGCCTTATGTATAGATAGAAACAACTACTGTTTGAAACTACTGTATCAAAATTTAGGAAGATCTTTTTAACCAAATTCTAACGTTCAGCGATCTTTTAGGACAGCTGATTTTATGGACTGAAAAGAATTTGTGTTTTTGTTAGTCTATGGCATTCTTGAATTTCTTGGTTTATATATTTGTTGTGAAAACTTTTGACTTCATAAAAGAACCAAAATACGTACATGCTGTAAATGGATAAACCATAGGCTAGTTCTTGATTTCTATATCAGTGTAGTGGTGAAATAGTTAAATCTAGGTATAATTTTTTATCTTTCTGATTATTTTTTAATCAAATATGTGGTCATTAAAGCTATCACCGGTTTGCCAAGAAGGTTTGAATTCAATACTTTAGGCGATGTTTTCTATCTGATAAAACATTTCGCTATTGGAACAGTTCGTCTCTTAAATACTCAAAGTTCTACCATAAATTTTAACACAATAATGTTTACGTGACCTATGAATCATTTCAAGAGTCTCTCCGTTTATTTTGAAAACGTACTAACTGGCTTTGATACGAAATTAAACACCTTACATTATGAATATATTGAATATGAATATTCATAACATCTCAAATATTAACCCCAAAAGGACAAACAGATGATAATTACAAGTTCTCAGTGAAAATAGAAGAAAAACGGTCAATTATTTGAACTGAAGTCAAAATAACACGTCAAGTTTACATCTTCAACGTAACCTATCAGACTCTTTTAACACCTTATTGGCAATTTGACTGCTTTAGAAGTTCCGAAAATAACGTTTGACTAATCGGCGCGTGTTATTGTCTGGTTTCCGATCAAACGGCGATTTATACCTTCATATTTCACTTTCATAAAACCATGAGCTTTCGAGCTTTCTAACGGGCGATACTTCTCCATTAAATAACAAAATTTGGCATATGTGATTCTAACAACCCACAGAGTGTCTCTTTAAAGAAAAGTCTCATTTAATACATATTTCTTCCAAACGAAGGTGAAGTCATTTGTAGGGGAACTGAACCTCCTGAACTGGGCCAATAGAAATCGACAACAACGTGAAATCAACAAAAGAGTCAAGTATCCCCCAGAGCGTTCTTTGTTCCTCCCCAGCCCCTGCCTGTATTAGTTGGTGATATTGTTCCTCCATATTTGTAAACCAATGGGATCGGATGGTCGGGGGAGGGTCATTTGCACAGAGCGACCCCCAGGCACGAAGGGTTGCCTATTGCAGGTGTACATAGATGATGTCAATTTCACTTTGGGTTTTAGGTTTATGTTGAGTGCATGTAAAGTTGATGTATTTGTAGTTATAAGATCGAATGATATTGAAAAATAATTTAAAATTATCCTTGATACGCAATTTGGAATAAAATCAATGAATTTTAACGTTAATTTCAATGAAAAGCTTGACATCAGATTATATACATTCAATACGTTATGTGTAAAATAAATTCTAATGATATAGTAGTAAGACGTGTTCACGGTTGGTTGAACTCAACACATTTATATTATTTTTAAAAATCATAAAATTATTTGACCTTCTTGATGATTTTGAAAAACCAAAGAAAAAGAAAATCTTGTATTGGTGGATCAGAAAAAGATTTCCCAAATTTTTCATTTTGTTTTGAATTTGATTCATAATCAATTTGACACGTAATTATGTTTTAATTTTGGTGTCTATAAGCACATGACACTTACTGCAAGTAAAATGTCTTACAAAGTCTCTGAACTCTGTTGGATTCGAACTCTGAACACCTGAACCGAAATCAAATGCGATATTCCTCGCCACTATCTACAATACAAAATAAACTTCTCATAAATGTCGATATCTGAAAATATTTCCCTGAACGTCGTTCAACTCTTTCTATTCATTTAAATCAATTACAATATGAATTCAATTAATCTTCCAATCGATTCAGTTAACCCCTTTCATTATACACAGTCGTCTTGACAGTGTTTGTACGTGTTTCCGACCCGGTGTCTTTGCGTGCATACATCACACGAAGCGTGTACATTCCTTCACATATTTATCCCATATTTCATGTCAATATCAAGCCATGTCATGTATATTTCATAGACTGCTATTGATCACCTGTCAGTTGCACTGTCATCGATAGGCAGGCAGGTAAACAAACATATAGGAACTACAACAAAGTGGTTTATTGTATAGAAACTGACGCCGATTTGCACTGAAAACACCAACACAGGTAAAAGAGATTATCAAGGTGTAACAGATGGTGTTTACTAATATACAAATATGTCTTTATGATGATTTGATGCTTTGATTAATGTTTACATGACTTACATATTGTTGGGGCATGTAAAGAGCGAACTGGGTGACCTCTTGTCAATTTATTTGTTGTGTTGTCAACGGTCATGCGCGTCATTTGTCAATACATAGTGTTAGCTTGTACAAATAATTTTGACATGAAAACTACTACATGCTTTTGGTCTCTATATGACACATTTTCATCCAAATTGTTTCGATGATGAAGGCTTGTGCATCTGCCCTTAATTTTACACTTGTTTGCCATTAGCAGTGAGATAATCATTCGACTTATATAAATCAACAAAACCACAGCGTATTAAAGGGAAAGTAGCGCGTTTTTAGACAAATAAAATGATCTTGCGAAAACGAAATTTGATTTTTCCAGTTGCAAGACAAAGTTTTATAATCAAAAGAAACAGTTTTAAAATGAAAGTACCTTAATCGGGTAATCTATGCAAATCGTTTCCTTTACCTCAAAGGGTGTTCACACAAAAATGGTCAGCAGTGGTTTTTGCTTGATACTTGATTATTTCCTCTACGATAAAGGAAGATAAGGTTAATAATACATAAGATGATGCATTTGGCATAAACTAATGTGGAAAATTTGCAGAAATAAATCAACCAAAGAACATGCATCTGCTCCTTAAACCAATGCCGGTTTATGCCAAATGCATCATCTTATGTATGATTATATGGTTGCAAAAAAGCATAAAAATATACGAAACGGATATATAAAATTTGATTTTGTTGTATTGCTTTGTTTTAAGTGATACGTAAAGGAAATTATCATTATGCGTATGAATCATTACGGTGTTGGGATCATTGAAGGGTTTGATTTGAAACAAAATCAGCCGAATTACATTTGGTTTAATGGTTGACTTACTATCATCGCTTAGGATACCATCAATATTTACGTTACGGTTATATTATTAATTTCTGATACGATTGATGAAGTAATGGGGTCAAAGATGTGAAGAAAGATGTTTGTAAAGGATGCCAATGTTGTTTTTCAACTTCGGCTTTTGATCGTTGTATCGTTAAATATGCATTTAACAATACGCAAAAAGGTTATGTGAACAACAAAAAAGATCAAAGAAACGTTCGTTATTATCATATAATTAGATTCACAGATGTTTAAAATTTTCAAAACGACAATTTTTTATTGATATAAAACATATTATAAAAATGCCTTTTTGTTAACACATTAAAAAACTTGATGATATTTCCCTCACACTGTCGAACGCCAGCCCCGATCGAGTGTTGACATCATTACGTGATGCCACGTCATAAAGACATCGATGTATATTTCAAAAGGATGTTAATATCGCGATGTCCATTTCAAGGATTAGTGAAATGTGAGGATATGCTCCTCCAACGTCTATCAGAGAAGGGTTAACTGGGGGACGAATCTGGTGTGATGAAAGGGCGGTGACAAGCAAGCTTTACAGTTTGGGGTGGGGTACCTAGTTTACTTTGATCCCCTTGGACGGAGGGGAGGGACGGGGGATAAGGGTAGATCCACCCGGAGAGTCACATTACGTGACAACAGGTTGTGTTTGATTATTGGGAGTCCGAGGAACGAACTCCCGCGGGGAAGAGGATGAATAAATTTGAAGGACCTCTCTCCGTAATCGGGGTAAAATGGACTGGCTAATCAAATTTTCAATTTTATACCTTTGTTGGGGGTTAAGGGTCAAGTTGACCAGCTCCCCTAGTGAGAGCAAGCGTGAGCGGTTTTAGAGGGAACCGTGTAACGCTGCATTAACCGGCGGCGTCTTTGATCGTTGTAAGATTCCGTCCTAAAAGCTTGTTTTTATCATCGCATTTACCGGGTTATAGCATATCTGACGTGTAAAGTGTGAAGGTTATCAGTTTGAATGTGCAGTAAAATTAGAATAAAATTAAAAGGCGACGAATTGGGCTAAGGAAATTAAGGCGTTCTGCTAGTTTAATTGAGGGGTTTTGAATTTGTTGTTTGATATAAGAGAGCTGTTTGGTTAATTTTACGATAATTGTGCTATGTTTGATAATACTCAAAGCGGTAAATTCGTTTCTTTGAGTAACCGAAAATCAGTGGAGAAGGTAGTAAAATATTTCCTGTGAGGCAAGTTCACTGTTTTCAAGAAGAAGTAGAGTGTCGGAGACGATTGTTTAAAATATCGCAAACTACAACTTTACAGAAATGATATCGAAGGTTTTTTTTATATAAACCAATTAATATTGTGTGAGTCACTTCATAACACCTTAAAAGTTAGATAACCTTAAATTGTCATTACATCTGGAATTGTTTGGGTGCTTAGTTCGAATAACACGGTTTTTGTAAAAAATTAATTTCTTAAAATTTACCCCAAAAATCCTTAGTTCATGCCAAAAGTGTTATCTTCACAGGGTCAAACAATTCATTACTCCTTCAGGCCACTCGCTGTCGTAGAAAAAACTCTAAAGTATCAAGCAAACACAAATGGCGGCCATTTTTGTATGAACGCCTTTAAATCATTTGATGTAAAGAAATAGACTAGCAGAGCTAAACTTTACATGCTAGGTTCGATTTAGAACTGCTTCTTTTGATTACAAGGCATTTTCTTGGGATTGAGAACAATTATTTTCGTTTTTGTGAGATCATGATATTTAACTTATAAAAACATGCTACTGCACCTTTAAAATGAATGACGCTATTGGATGAAACGGATTCACAGGTCCTTAAATGAAATAGATTGAAAAATATGTTGTAAAGACAAAAACAAATTGTGAATAAACAAGAATGAGGAAATTTTGTTTGAAATACAGCCCCGATATCGTTTTGAAATAATAACTTTGTGACCAACTAGTTTCCTTGTTCCACTTGTTTCATAATATACTAGTCTTCAAAATCAACTTGTTTTCATGATCAAACTGTTTTCATAATCAACTTGTTTTCATCATCTTCTAGTTTTGATGATCAACTTTTTTCCATGTTCAACCTGTTTTGATGATCAACTTGTTTCCATGTTCAACCTGTTTTGATAATCAACTTGTTTCAATGTTCAACCTGTTTTCATGATCAACTTATTTTCATGATCAACCGTTTTTCATGATCAACTTAACTGCATGATAACCCCACTGGTCATTTCCCATTCCTCAATCAAGTTGGTTTTCATCATGAACTTGAACAAATTTCATGATCAGTTCGCGATTTACATCTTCCAAACTTCAGGATGAAGTTGAGTTCCTTAACCAACCTAAAGATATTTGCAGTGACCAATGTGTGAACAGGAAACTAACAAAACTACATTCAATAACTTATCAAACTGAAAGTCTGACACTAAAAGCTCCGCGGAAGTCGTCAAGTCCAACATACGATTACACTAAATAATCATACAGTGATAAAGTTTCATCAAATACGCCTGAACAACATCACGTGACGTGAATAAACAACCTGGGGCGGTATTTATCAAACAACTAAGTCAAAACTTAAGTTTTGACTTAAGTTTTTATTTTTTGACTTAGCCAAGTCGAAAACTTAAGTCAGTATTCACAAAGAGACTAAGTCAAAAACTTAGCTCAGTCTGCGAAAAAACTTAAGTCAATTTCATAGTATGCGCGCGCATGGTTGTTAGGGGGAATCCCGTGACGTATAACATCCGGTTTGAGGGAATTCCCCGTGTCAACATAACAGACGACAATTCACGCTAAATGTCTGATACCGATTTCAAAAAACGACGGCCAAACTGGACAAAAGACGAGTGTCTGTTGCTTGCAGACCTCGTCAAAGCAAAGAAGACGGTATTGGAGGGCAAGTTTGGGCCGGGAATAACGTCCGCCAAACGACAGGAGGCTTGGCAGGTGAGCGAAGCGAATTTGTTTACATATTACATAGACTTGCTGAAGAATGAGATTATCAATCATCTTCAAAGATTATTCTCTCATTACTAAGCTATAGGTATGTTGGTTTCTCTCTTGAACAAATCAATAACAAAGTTATCTCACAGACCGAGCCTTTGAGCAATGGTAAAATAACTTAATTTATCAAATCTTTGAAATACTATCCGTAAGATGGTCCCTATTATCGTGGGTCTTATCATCATTTACGTATATTTGTAATAACATTTACATAATTTTGAATTTTTAAAACCTGACAATTATCCTAAAATATATATGAAAAAGTTAAATTCCATCAGCCAAAAAAAATAAATATATATATAGTTTTTTTAATATTTGGTTCTTATTTTTTAAATAAATGTAATGTTATTTTGAACACGTGTAACATTTGAGTGCATTTTCCATGTGTACATATGTCTAATATTTGACTATCCAATTGTTCATAAACAAAATTACACGCCATATCAATTCCATCACTGAATAATTATTTTGAGAATTTAAAACTTTGTTCAAGAGTGTTAACTTAAATATCAACAGTTACTGTATTTTTAAGTGATGGGTAGTATATTCATTTTTCTCTTTAAATAGAAAATAGCGGACAAAATGAATGCGTCTTCGACAATGATGCGCACGCAGGAGGAGGTGGAAAAGAAGTGGAAGAACATGAAGTCTTCCAGCAAGAAGACTTTCTCAACCTTCTCCTCTAATACAACAGCAACTGGTAGGACATTGAACATTTACATTATGTGAATTATATTGTTATCATCTAATATTCAATATTTTGACAGAAGTACTAAAGCACTTATTTATTGGAAAAATATTAAAGGTTTCTAATTGGTTTACTGTTAATTATATGATTTTGAGATGCCAGATGTTTCTACTGTTTGTGGTAAACACAAAAAATACTTTCACCATCAGGAGGCGGACCACCACCAATACCTCTGAGTCCAGTGACTGATGCTGTGATTGATGTGGTCGGGCGGCACAATGTCACCCTGACTGGCATTCCTGGAGGATGTGATTCTACTCTCTTCCACTTAAATTTTATGGATGACACAACCGACAAGTAAGAGTTTAATAATCAAATCAAATAATAAATAATATAGTAAGTTTCAACAAAATATTCAAGAGAATAAATTTATTTTATTTGCATTGAGACTTTATAACAATGAAAAAATCCTTTCAGTATAGAATATAGAATGAGATAATGTTATGTGACATAATTTTAATCATAATGTACAAGTTCTTGAAAGAAGACTTATTTCTTGGTACTGGTAAACTTTTAAATTCACAGTGAGTGCAAGGTGAAACATCAGTTTGTGTGAACTTACACAAGTGTTATAATTATAGAATAAATCTTTTAAATTCCATAGATAGTGTGGTTCAGAATAAGGAATAAAATCTAATATCTTTATCAAAGCTGTATGTACAGGTTCATTGAAAGATGACAAATTTCAATACTTGTGAAACTGCAGTTTGTACACACAATCTTCATGAGTAATATAAACATAGATATATTTTTCGGATATTTATATTGAAAATAGACAGATGCGGGAAAATAGGTTATTCATTTCCTTGAAACCTTAATTTGTAGATATCTAGCAATGTTTACATTTCAAGCAAAGTGTACTATTAACAGGAATTGAAAATGAAACTCTTTTACGATACCGAATGTATCAATTAAATTTTTTTTTAAATATTTAAAGGATAAATATTTCTTACTTTTTGTTTTGTTAGATCCAACCAGCAAGCACATTATTTCTTTTCATTTATGAATAATAATTCATTTCTCTCAGGTACTGAAAAAATGCACTTTCACTAATAAAGTGTTTTTCTGAAAATGTTCATCTAAATTTGAATTCAGTGTCTTCTCCTACATAGAAAAATGTGATAAATCTACAGATGAATAATTTTCTTTTCAGCTATTCTCCAACGCTGGAAATCACAGATACATCCACAGCCACATCCACAGCAACAGCATCACCACCAGTGACATTATCAGCATCACCTTCCTCAGCAGGGAACTCTCTTGAGGTTCTCCTAAAGGAAAAAATTCACCTCGAGATAGAGTGTTTAAAGTTAAAAAAACAATATTACAAAATGAAGATCTCCAAAATTGAAGATTGAATAAATAATAAGGCTCAATGGGCTTATTGAATAATTGCTGTCCGTCCGTCCATCCATCCATCCATAAACTTTTTGCATTTTTGTTTTCTCTTTATACACTTGTCCCAAGAATTTGGGAGTTTTTGTACAGGTGCCTTGGGTAATCAGGGCAGTAAATTGTAGATTTAATGATTCTGTGGCCCTTTAAATAATTCAAGTTTGTGGTCCTTTTGAAGTTCATATGGTGACCCTTTGAAATGTTGAAAAATAGCTATTAATTGAACTTGAAACATTTATTAGATTGAACAATTAGATTGCCCAAGGAAAATGATTTGCTATCAGCTGATATATTCATCAATGTGCAAATAGAGCTAGTGCCACTCTATTTAATTAGAGTTAAGTTAATCTTTGAAGTTATGTGAAAGTACTTAAATATTTCATGTGTTTATTCACAGCTTTGTATATACATTCAGGTTGCTGGTTTGTTATTTCCAATTTTATGTTAAAATCCATATACTTCTCACAATAATCCTATTTTCATAGTCACAAACTCAAAAACAATAAAGATTAATAAAATACAAGGGAGAGTCATGTACTATCAATTACTTTGATGAGCATATTTAACCTATATTTTTAAGTTCTATTTAAAATGATATCTGAAACTCACTTTCAAACATGTTATATTTGTAGTACTCACAGCAAAAATGGAAATAAGCAGTGTTCACAATGTAATCAAACACTTTGTACCATATCTTTAGGGTATCATTACAGTGTGTGGTAATAAACAATGTTATGAAATCATGTTATGTCAATGCTGGATGTCATGAAGTTATTTCATTAATTAATGTGACCCCAGTAATAATTAGAACATTCTATTCAGGTTGATTTCATTCTATGTATATGCCACTCATTTATTGTAAAATTTATCACTCTACCTGAAATTCATGATTCGTTTAACTTTATTATTATATCAGAAATCTTACAAGCAGGTATTAGTCACAGACAAAAATATCATATGGTCTTTGGCATCACTTACCCCACACTATGTAATGAATTTGAAAAGATATATAACATAATGTATTAACAGTAATGTTCTGTGATCTAAATTGTGATTTATAATTTGAAGATGAATAATTATT
This sequence comes from Phorcus lineatus, assembly GCA_921293015.1. Classification (NCBI taxonomy): domain Eukaryota; kingdom Metazoa; phylum Mollusca; class Gastropoda; order Trochida; family Trochidae; genus Phorcus; species Phorcus lineatus. The sequence continues at coordinate 11,654,203 of OV121090.1, forward strand.
TTAATTATTACTTCTGATTAAACAAAATATTGAAAAAGAAACCCAAATTATTTTTGTTATCTCTTACCTTGCATGCTTTACCAGGTGAAAGTCTCACTTCTCCATGGAGGACATGAAATCGCCTCTTGAGCTGCCCTATTCCTCTTTCCACACAGCTTCTTTTTTTCTTGTTTGATCTACAAGAACAATTTTCAACTTGAAAAATTCTTTAAGCATACATTCCTACAGTCATTGTTGATTGTAAGATCATTACAATCACTTTGTTTGCATTAATAGATACAAAATTAATCCTGAAAAGTAGATTTTATGAGTGCTTCACAAGGAAAAGTTATCAATGGTAACTTAAATAAAAGTGTCTTCATTATAAATGTTTCCTCTGAGTAATTAAAACATTTGAAAACTTAGTGTCAACATCGCAATAAACATATTCAAAAATATCGTTTTAACATGTCAATTTTTTAACATTGTTTGTATTGATTTATTATTGAAATCAGTCGTTTTAGATTCCCACTGGAATATGTCTGACTGTTTTTGTTATTCATTTTTAGACGTACCATTTCATTTATATTAGTTTCCCTTAAAAGTAATTAAGATAAGAATTTTTCATAGCCTGTCCACCTAAATTTTGAAATACGTAGGATCTCCTTAATTATATTAACAGTGTCGTGTTAATTTCGTTTTTATTGCCGCACACGTTTTTTTATCATATGAAAAGGGGCATCACTCTAATTTGTATTCGTTTGAAATGAGAATACTTGCCTGTTGTACGATGATTGCGATCCGGGTTGTGGCCGAAGGGAGTCTGAAGCCATCTCTTGCATAGATAACCACTGTCACGTAGGAGATGGCATTTTACGGGCTGCCTCTGCGTCTCCAAATATTGAAATAAGCCACTGTTGGTAAGAATTCTGCTGTCATGTGTACTTCCGGGCCAGCGTGCAACGACGTCGTTTAATTTGAATAACTATCAACGATAACTTGTGTGTTGATGCTATGATAGTGGTGGCGATTTACAAACTCATTCTCATCAACGGAGGGAGCAGTGATTTGTATATGAGTGCCATCGATAACTCCTACGACTCCAGGAAATTGAGCTATTTGGTAAAAACGACGCTGATTCCTCGTTATATTATCACGTGTTGTGGGAAACTGAATAAATTGTCTGACTAAATGTGCGGCCGAAAACACATCAAGGGTTTGAGCAATTATTCTTGAGATTGTTGGCTGACTAAGACCATGGTCGTCTGAATTACAGAGTTGAAACTTTCCAGTTGCAAGTTCTCTCAATAATATTAGTACCTTCTGTATAGTGGTGACTGCCTTGCTTCTGTGTGTGGTTGGACATAACAGTTAGTCAACCAAACCGCATATAAACAAGATCGAACCTCTGTCAAAACGGTATCGGGCAACTAATTCATCATCACTAAGGTTGTTTAACACATCTTCTCGTTGATTAAAGTTTCTAGGCAGACACCGAGCAGCCATTTTGTTTTCTTTCAATAATGACTTAAGTCTAATTTTGATAGTTAAGCCTGCAAGGAGGCAGTCTTAATATTTAAGTCAAAAAATGCTGAAACTTAAGTCTAAGTTGTTTGATAAATTTGACTTAAGTTTTTTCAAGCAACTTAAGTCTAAAATTAACAAAAACTAAGTTTTTTTTCAAACTTAAGTTTATTTTCAGACTTAAGTTGCTTGATAAATACCGCCCCAGGAAAGGTACGGATAAGCCAAGATGCCATCACATTGCCTCAAGAATTATCTAAATACTATAATAACAAAGCAAGCGAGAAACTAGATAGCGTTTCGTTTTATATGTTTCGAGTTTCAACTTTGGAAAAGTTCTTTCCCACGCGTGCCAAGTGACATACAGCGCCCTCTGTCTTGTGAAATATCCACACAAACTCCCAAAATTGTCATCGCTGGCAAACTTTGTCATAATCTATAGTACCTACTTAGATGTTTGTGCAGCGAGTAATTCATATACGATGCTTTTAAGGAGAGGGAAGCCAACCTCTGAATAAGAGCTGATCCCCTAATCTATAATTCTATCCCCCTTTCTCCTCGCTGGACAGATGTGGTCGTGTGATAAGCGGCGTTATGTGTGATTCCCCCTCCGATAATCCCCCTTCCTCGTTTTTGTGGTGAATCTCGATATCTTATTGCCCCCAAGGCAATCGCAAGAGTAACCGTTTCTTCATTAACCGTATGTTTTTGAGATAAACTTAAGCTGAGTGTTTGAAAAGAATTTTGGTTCAACAATAATTAAGAATTGAAGAAAATCTGTTTGAATATAATCTGCATCATCATGTTTTAATAATTAGATTCGGTTAGAATAATATTTACGCATAGATGCCACTCATTTCAAGAAAACCTTAACAATCTTATTATTTTCGATGACATTCGATTAAAAAGACAATCACGAATTGATAAAATCTTCCTGCCCTTGCATGAACATAATGAGGTGGTCAGATATAATTATTTTGAGTGTTAATATCAAACATATGGGCACAATCGTGAGTATAAGGGCCAAATAATTAATTAAGTAATATGAAGCAGAAAAACAAAACCATGGTTTGATAATTGGAATTATTCAGACGTTTGATACCTCCTTTCTTCCTTTTGGCTATATTCAGACCGTGTTTACGTTTTCTTCTTCAGATAATGAACTTTGTATATTTCCCAATAAATTCCCCAAACGTTCGTCAAGGCAAACCTTACATTTGAATGTGATTAACATATGTATACGAAAGATCTTGCATATTTTAACACTTGGTAACGTTTTGGTAAAAAAGATCTTCGAAAACCCAGTTGATACCAATAAGCAAAGGTGTACTCATTGACGAAACTTCCAGATATCTTAAAAGAAAATATGTCTTGCAGGATATACGTTTTTTGAAAATTCTAAATCAGAAGTATTATACAAAGTGTTCAACCATTTTTAAGTACTAGAACGAGTTAATTTTTGCTTTTGGCAAGATGAACAGATAAAGATGTCATATCCCTGAAACTTCTGCTTTATAGAGTCTAGAAGCATTAGGGTAGTAAATCCATTATGTTTATTTGTCTTTGGGTAATGCTTGAGGGTAAATAGTATGACGTTTATGTGTTTATTAATTAAGGTTTGGTCAAATTTTTATGTCAGTTGATGGTAATTATATCACTTGGATTCTGGGTACTTTTATGATTTGAATAAGTATCTTAATTCTTGTGTCATGATATCATTACTAAAGAAGTATTGTCACACCATATTGCACCCTTAGTAATGTAAATTGATTTTTAAGCTGATATGGTCGAAAGATTACCAAATATTTCATGGACATGTTAATAAACGTTAGGTTTTATATATTATAAAGATTTTATGATTTTAAAGTGTACATAATATGTATTGATATATTCTTTAACTTACACACAGTCCAAATTAAACATCTGTTTGTTTATAAAGAAAGAATTATAAAAAATGTATGTATCTATACCTACGTTTTGCTTCAAATTTCACTGTCAAATTGCATAGTTTAAAGTTCCTCGTGTTTATTCATATTACACAGCAACTATTTTCAAGTCAAATAAAGGAAGGATTTCTGCAAATGTAATTGAAACGGAATCTGACATTTTGAATGTTCTCTCTTTTCTAAGAGATGTTACCTTGTACAAAACATCATTAAGTAAAAAAGCACTGACTCAATGACGATACAATATACAAAACACCATTAGGTAAAAAAAGCACTAATTCAATGACGATACAATATACAAAACATCATTAGGTAAAAAAAAACACAAACTCAATGAAATTAAAGTTTTAAGGAAAGCAAATCAAGGTTGCTTCTCAATGTTTACACGAATGACCTCTCTTTACAGAGAAAACTTAAATATTAAGGAAACCCCCATTAACTCTTAAAATCTTCTTCATGTAGACTTAGACGCAGAATTTCTGCAAATGTACCAAATGTGTTTGATATTCATAAAAAATGACCCATCTCTGGAGATTAATTGTAACTTTATACTACCATAAGCTTTAAAAAAATCATGACCTCTTCGAAATTTCCGATCGACACTAGTTGATGCCGCGCATAAATCATTACAATCCGGTGGAAATCCGTTGCAATTATACCTTTAAGAGAAGTAACGACGCGAGAAGGTTTAGAAACACTGGAATCACGAACCGGGTACTTCTTGATCCAAGTTTGACAGTGCATCAGATATCACAGAAGTCATGAGCAATGTCCAACAAACGACGACAGAGACGATAAACATTTCGATAACGATAAGATTGATGAGCAAAATAGGTCTGCCCCTAACGGTATCGAATGGCACATTGAGCCAAATTGTCATTTTTGTGTAGTTTAAACCGAGGATGAATGATTTTCGAATCTTATAATATTTATCTTTTTTTGGGGTTGTTGATACTTTATGATTATGTTAACGGACATATTTTATTCATTTATCATTTTAATGTTTGGGCTTGAATGATTATGGTAACCAGAAATACTTTCGATTTTGTTGTTATTTTCTTTGATTGTGACAAAAATGAAAATTGTAAGGAACATATTTCGTTTGTTATTTTCATTGTTGTCGACGAATAATGCTGGTATAAGAATTATTTGGTTTGAATTATCTTGCGGTTGTGAATGAATAATATGCAACAACCCGCTTTTGTTTACACGGCTTTGATGACTGTTAGTGAATGATTTTGATAAAAATTGGAACATAGGATTTTAGTTTGAAGGTTTGAGGGATGTTATTAATTATTTTTTATGAGAGGTTTCAAATAACTGAAGGTTACACATCTGATTATGGATTTGGTAAGAATTTTAGACTTTTCTCTGAATTAAATTGTTAACTTATTTTATAGCTTGTAAGGGAATATGCTTGTAATAAGGATACTTTGTAATAAAAAGAACTTTGTGAATAAATGGTTTTAAACAAACATTTTGAACTTTAAATATTTTGTTTTCTATTGGTAAAGATGAATTATTTGATAACAGAGGTGGAATTGGATTCCGTTTGTCATTTTTGATGTTCACGGGTGAACGATCTTTTGCCACTCAATCATTTGGAAGGAAATGTTTGGATTTATTACTTTTGTCAGAAATTGTAACCGAAACATGATATCTTTTTGATAAGAACACTTGTTGATAAATGTGTTAATTTGACACTCTGCAGTCTACAATGATGTTTGATTGAAGAGAAAGTTCAAGAATAGGAAGTAAAGCCTCATTATTTTATTAACCCAGTCTTATCCACTTTTTGAAATGTAAAAGTTAGTGTACATGGTGGCAATGAAATGTACATGTGAAGTACAAATTATACCTGAAATTAACATGACATATACAAGGTATATATGAAACATACATATGAAGTCTACATTCTACAAGTATTTACAAGGTGAAATTAATAAATGCAAGGTGTATAATAACATTGGAAGATATTCAAGTTGAAATTCGACGTGACAAGTAAAAGCGATATTCATGCATTTATAGGTCTATTGGGGAATTCAATAAGATTCAAAAGTTCAATTGTGAATACACATATAAAGTCCTTGAAAGCACATGTCGATGTTTTTTCATTCATATTTGAGGACATTATTCCGTAGTTATGTCGCTGTATATCTTTGTGGCCTAGCAAAATGTGTCCTAGCATGTTTGTGTATTGAATTTGGGTGTATTTGAATACGATAACAGGTCATCTGTTGTAAATGTTCTTATGTGTATCTACTAACACCGGTAATACATTGAATTACATATTTTTCATTTCTCTGAATACAAAAATAGACAAGACAAGAGTCATATAGACTTGAATTCGATAGATTATTTCTAATCGCTACATCTAAAAAATTTCAAAAGTAGTAGAACATTGGAACAGAAAAAATAAAAAAAAATATCACAGAAATATATTCATATACTTATTTATTTTGGTTTAATACTTATATATATAAAAAAATATCACAGAAATATATTCATATACTATAACATTTTGGTTTAATACTTATATATATATTATATATATTAAGCTAGTTTAACTATCGTATTATATAGATTATTTCATTATAGTATTACACATCATAATATTTAGAGTTATATTGATAAATAATGTGTGTAAATTGTAATTTTTATTTGAATAAGTTACAGATACGAACAGTTATATCTGACCAAGTTACCCAGCACGTGTGTGTATACGTGCAGATATAAACAAGCGACACAGATTTTGACATTGGCTCTTAATATTAACATAATCAGTCATCGCGGTAGCTCCTTCACAGTCATGTTTTGGCGTGAGGCGTTTGTTTCATTACATGAAAATAAGGCCCTTACACGCATGTAGTTCGACTTTTAACGAAGAAAAGGTGCGAAGTTTATGATGGTAACCGTGGAAATTGACAAGCCCGATTCTAGTCTTGTTCGGCTGTATTGTCGCGTGTTGAAGAGCATGCACGAAGTGAAACCTACATCACTTTACGATTTCCGTGCGTGCACGTGCAAATTAATTCCTTGTCAATATCCGGCGGGTCGGAGGTTTCATTCATAAACCGAATGACTAGGTGATTTTTAATTCGTCCTCTAAAAGTGCACAGGCACGAAAAAGCGGACAGCGGCAATTGTGAAGTATTCAAATAGATTTGGGTACAATAAGTGCATTTGATATTTGATCTGATACAGAATCTAACAGTCATTCATCTTCATTTTTGTCCTTTTTTGAAAATATGTTTATCAATTATTGTAGAAATTCAGATAAATGTTTCAGATTAGAAAAAAAATCAAAGACAATTATTTATCATTGAGTTGCATTCTTAAATATATAAATATTGGCTCTCTAATTATCTATCCTATATTTCTTATAATAAATTGTTTTGGCAGTCATTGTAACATCAAAGTACTCATTTAGATATAATATCCTGAAAGTAATTTGTTCCGCCAATTTGTTCATGATCTTGTATTGTATGAATAATTCTTTGTATTAGTTTGTATGGGTAAAAACTGAGAATGGATGAGGCGCTGAAACAAAATTGTTCGTTTCGTTTGAACAAAAATGACGTTATTCATTGTAACAGATCTATTGTTAAAAATATCAAACATGATTCATACCTATTGAAACTGTGCCTTCAAACCAAAGGATAACAATGGGGAATATTAAAAAGTTCAAGATATTTCTTAAGTTGTAATTAAAGGTTTGATGCTGATGAAAATTAAACACACGTCCGTTTCTCTTACTATTAGTTAACGCAATTTCATTATCAACGCATCGAACAATTGAAAGCTTTGCGTATTATTACCCGGACGAATTATCTTTAATAATTGATAAAGTATTGTTAAATTTTGTCTAAAGACCGGTATCAATTTCGTTGCATTGTGCAGATAATGGTTAAAATGGTAAACAAACATTGGTTTGAAACTAATTCTTTTATTACTGATAATGATAACATTATTAATTATCAAAAAGAATTTCAGTTTTGTGATTGTCCATTTTTTAAATGAAAGACATGACAATATTTATCATTTGATAAAATGGTACACTTTTATAAAACTATTTCAGAAAAGAGTATTGATTTGTAAAGTAAAGAAGTTATTTCAAATGTCTTCATTACCAATAATAGTTTATGGAAATTTTAAAGTGTTTGTTGTTTAACTAATTCAGCTAAATTTTTTTTATTGATTTACATAAATAAAGTGATTAAAAAGTGTTGAACTACATTTACCGAAATGACGATATTATTTCATTCCATTCTTATCATATTGTTTCATTTAGCCAAAAAAATGCAAATTTTGAATGAAATGCATGACGCTTTATTTTTTACAAAAAGTTGTTTATAAATCCTTGAAAGAATATAAGAAAGATAACATATGATATTTCAAAAGATTAGAGAATGCAAAATAACATAAAAGTGTCATCACTTTTAGCATGTCAGTGATCCATCAACAAAAACAAACAACAAAATAGAATAAATTTTACAACATAATCGTGACAATATTTACACAAGGCTCAGACGACATGTCAATTTCAGTGTCAGCGATCGACGATCAGCAAGTAAACAGATTAGACTCCTTCAGTCAAAATAAAACCGTCACTTATTGCCTTGTCTATTTCAATAAACAATATCAATATAAGTATTTTTCTAAGCCAGATAGTGATCAGCAAGTTAACTACTGAAATAAACCTGCCATTGACATCTACTATTGTTCAAAGCAATCAATTTCACACCTCTCAGTGTAGCCAGCACTGTCCGTGCGAGCTGTTTTACGGTAGCGCCCGGATCACGTGACCGGTCAGTGATTTCTACTGTTTTTATTTATTTAGCAATTACACGTGACAGGGGTTAATTATTTTTTGATGTGATATTTTTAGAGTGTGGTTGTGAAATCACATCTATCGCACGCAATTACAATGATTCGCTATTAGTGTCAGTGAAATGTACAATGCATGTCGATTTACAACGTTGTGTTTATGTCGCCGTTACATTTCCATGCAATGTATTAAGCTATACTGTCTTGATGTCAAAGTGAAATAGACATGCATAATTTGATAGAAATGCTAAATGTATTGCATATATTGTGATTGTGTGATATTTTGTATGTTTTTATCAAATAAAACTTTGTGGGAATTAAGATGACATTTTCTCACATGTTCATTCATGTTCATTGAAAATTGAAAATTTAAGATATAGAATGGATCGTAGGTAAAGCCCCGCTGATGTATTTTACACTACCGTTTATTTTCATAAATCCGTTCTTTTCAAAATTAGAGAATCGAGTTTTGAATGAAATGATATCCTACAATGTATAGAAAATAATAGAAATAATATATGACATGGGTAATAGTGTAAGAACTATGTAACTTCTATCTGATAGATGATATGCAAAATGGTAATTAGAGAAATGCTATTTTATATACCTTTTGCCTTAAAAGCAAATGAGCAAACAAATTCGAATTTTTTTTAGATAGATCTACAAACATTTAAGAAAGAACATAGTGCTTGTATTGAAATAATTATCGTCCATCTATCTATAATGTTAGTTTGATGAATATTAAACTTTGATGTCTGTAAAATATATAATTTCCTTAAGTACGTAAACAATTCTAAATGTAACATACAATTCTTCCAAGCAAAGCAAAATGCACCTTGTATGCAGTATTTCGGACATTTATACCGATATCTTAATACTTATCTAACCTTTTTGCTTCCAAAGTATTTCACTATTTCTAAAATTCACATTTAATGTCAGCATTTCCTGTGTGGTATAAAAACCTCACAACTGTAATTCAAATTTAATCGAATAATTACCACCAAATTTGCGTGAGACTTTTCAGGCAGCAAAATGGCGCTGAAGAAATCTTCCCCATACAAAGTGAAGGGGCATTAGCTGCCCACCAAGTGTAAAATTCCCCGCGTTAGAGATAACTCGTTCCTTCTAGCGATTTGACTGGGTAACTTACTGCGAATTGTGGGCGGAGCTAGCTATCAATCAGCGGACCAATCGGCGTGACGATGCGAGTGTCATTGTCCGCTCTCAGCCAATCAGCGTAGACGGGTGGCCTTATTACCCAGGCCGTTCAGGGAAGGACAGTAAATCGAGTTGTGAGTCTTACATGTGCATTCCTACCAATGATTCAAGGATACTAAACTGTTCTTTGGGCATATAAGTCCTCTGTGAGGTTTTTGAACTATTTGACGTGGTTGAGATCGGACAGTGCTCCGAGTTTGGACTTTACCTTCTTGGAAGACTATTAATTCAGGATGTATTCGTCACACTTTGGTCTTGCCGCTTTCTCAGGAGCGATAGGCGAGTCAGGACAAACAGTCGTACAGGTAGGTTGTGTTTTGATGTCCTGTGTATCTTTAACGTTTTATTTGGAGACATGAAAAAAATCTCGCTGATTTGGGTGAAAGAAATTAATGATGGCAATACGTTTAGTGAGATTGAAACGGTTAAAACATGCAATTTTGTTATAAATAATTACGAAAGGCGACATATTAATTTTTAAGTTTTCATAATTCGTCATCGATATTCGGTTATGGTACTTCCATCTTTGTTCTGTCTACATTTGATAATCAAGAAATTTGTGACAGAAAATTTTTGTATTACAACAAAATATTGTATATTATAAGTTATATCTGATGCATTTTAAAAGTGCGAAGGTTGAAATCGGTTCAGTGACATTATAAACATGTCCCTGCTCCTTGACATTGGACAATCTTATTTCAAAGTTTGTTTCTTCCTATGCAAATTTGCTCATTAAATACATCTAGAAACGTTGTCTATAGACTTAGGAAGATCACAGACATTAATTCCTTATGTTTCTTATTTCCACTTTGATGTGGGCATTATAACAGTAGGGAGTGTTGTCACTGTCAATAACACGGATACATTTCACTCAATTAGTTGTCCATCACGTTACATGGGGTCTTGATATCAGGAAAGTTGTACATTTCAACAAGGACACTTTAAAACATCCTCCGATTTTATCAAACAGTATATGAAATGCATGTGTGTATTGTTATAAATTATGTAAACATTGAGTATAGTATATCTTTCTAGGCATAACTATAAATTGGTTTAATGGTTTTATAGCTATAAATCTCAAATGGGATTTTATAAAGTATTGCATTTGATTGAATCCAGCAACTAGTGCCATCTGAATTAGCTCCTGTAAGATTAATTACTTATAATGATAAACTGTGGCCAATGAAATATTTGTTATTGATTTTGATTTGAATTTATTCTTATTATATCCTGGTAAAACAATACAATGGAAATTATAACTCAACAGAAAAATTACTCCCACAAACCGAAAGTTAAAAAAAACAGTATTTAAAGATTTATGAGTTGTCCTTTTTATACAAAGTTTTATAACAATTAATGATAGATAATATTAATGGTTGTGTATTCTATATACACAAGTATTTAGAGACTTGCCTAGGTAATAATTTTAAAATTCGTCTACAGAATGAAATGAATAGTCATGTTATTTGTATTTTCAAACCTAAAAATATATCCGATATACGAATTATATTTAAAGCTATCCAGTGTAAAAGTAAACATACAATTATTTTAATGAAGGCTAGAAACGAGCGAATCAACATAAGGTACCAACATAACAATTCTATTTGTATTCTAACACTTTAAAAAAATATATCCTAAACATTTTAAAATGCTATTCAAAATTAACCTCCTTGACTTTCATCAAGGTTATATAATTCTTACAAAGTACTGACAATTCCCTTTTTTCCTCAGCACACTCCAGTAAGGATGACGCCATCGGGTCCAGTTTGTGAGAACGGCCGACCCTTCGTCACCGACCCCTGCACCGGTCAAGCAGTCTGCATGTGCCAGGTTGGGTCTGAGGGTCTGCCCTACCCCGCTTCTCTCGGGTCTCCTGAGGGTCTGCGATCTCTTAGACACTCACCCGGCTCCACAGAACCATCCGCCTTCAGATCTCCTTTGGTAAATATTAAATATGAATTTTTAATATATATATTTTGGGTTGTTTTACATATGAAATATTGAGACTCTTTTGGCTAAATACAATTTTTTAGAGTTATATATGAAAAAGAATTTTAGAGTTTTAGATGATTAATTTTAGAGTCATTAGTAATGAAGTATTTAAAAACCTAAAGGTAATGAATATTAAAAAAATTATGGTGAATCGGTAAATATGTTTTTCATGGTAAAATTTATTACTGCAATTTAACTTTAAGGTTGCATTGAAATAATTCATCAATGATATTATTGCGGAACGCAGTCTATCAGGACATTGTAATTTATACAATTAAATCAAATAATTCTAATGTGATTGATAATGATTGAATACATTTCTTTTGCTTTCATAATCTGTGTAAGTGATCAAGATATTAATAATCATGAATCCATTTAAATAACACAAAAGTTACAAATTCGGAAGGTATTATTTAACCTGAATATTTGATTGAGATAATTGTTATCCTTTCCATTTGGATATCTTTTGGAAACCACACGCGTTACATCTGTCAATGTGACCTAATATCAAGCATAGAATTAAATATTTTATGAGATTGTGGTTGGAATAAATAGACACCTAATAAAACATTTGGGTAATAAAAGAACAAAAACTCATTGTCATTGACAGTAAAATAACAAAGATTTTCGAAGTTATTGCCATAAAAATATCAGTTATCAAACGAAAAAAATCACATTTGAACTATATACCGAGATAAAATGCTTTTAACATTTTAACGTTTACTTACATGTAAATCAGAACTTTAATAACCTCAATGATTATCATAAGCGTGCATTACGTCATGTGTAATTATTTTATACAATCTCTAGTTTCGTTTATGATTTTCTTATTGTTTAATAACAAAAGTGATGAAGTTAAATTTAAGAGACATTTTTATGCGGGTAAATTATTAAATTTTGAATTGAGACACTTACTGTTTACTTAAATGATCGTCATTACCTAAAAGCATAATCTATTGAAATTGACAAGTTAGCACGTGCCGCATGCGTTGAAATTAACAACCACCATAACGGTCTTATTTCAATAGGGGACATCGCCTGCAGTTAAACGACATTTTTTAGCGTAATTGAAGAGTTAAAGCATTTGAATGTCGTTCTTGTTTTGTATCTCATTAAATTGTTGAAGATTGAAAATGAAAAGGCTCTTCCTGTAATACAATATATTGCATTAAAGGTCGATCATTTGTAAAACTCTGTATTCGTGTTACTAACGAGAACATTTCAAACAAAGCAAAGGCCGTTCTACTTTATACATAACAAAAATGCCGTATTTGGGACAATGAATTATAGGATATGATATTCTAATTTTGAATATTATACATATTTTTTTAGATTTTTAAAAACATATTTGCAGGTTCATATTTTAAGCCTCGACTTCATGTACAAATGTACAAATGTGCATGTGAAATGTACATCATCGAGATTAAATATATCATATTAGAATGAAAATTCAGATATTCATAAAAACATGAACTGACAAAACGTAATATTTTAAGAACAAAACAAGAAAAAAGGACATAAAACACATAATTATTGAACTGTTATCTTCTAAAATGATCAAACATTTAATAAGTCGTTCACGACCCTAAATTAAGAACTCATATTTTTATTTTAGACATGTGCCACTGGACTCCGGCCTGACAGAGAGAGTTGGAAAGCGATGGCCCCATCACTCGCTCATCACTATGACCATTCGCTTGCCCTTCACCCTTACAGCACTTTGTAAGTACAAACCCCTCCCTACCCCTTCCACTTAACGCTCGTCCCCTAGCGCATCTATGCAGAGACTCAAACTCAAGAATTGCCAATTGTAAAAGGTTCACGGGGTACGCTAAAGGAAGCAAATGGTTTCTAGGGAAACTATTAAAGCGATATTATTTGCTCGCTCCCGATATTAGGATTCGGCTGGGACGACAATAGAGTTAGCCCCCGTCCTTCTTTCATCGTCTCGTATAATCTCCTCGCTCTTGTGTTCTATCAATTTCGTTTGCAGTGCCGTTGTGTTTAAACGATGTTGGGTGAAATGAGCGCTTGATTCCATCATTGTCACTCTAAATATGGGTTAAAAAGCTAACACGATGCTTCTCCGCTTCGGCACCCTCGCTAAAGCGCCATTATTGGTTTCGCATTGACGCGCCGGCCTTCAAAAGCTGTGCAGCGGAGTTCGTAATGAAATGGCGAAATAAGAAGGCTAATTCTATTCCTCTTTTCTTTTCCAGTTACGCTGGGTTAGATCTGAACAGTGCCGCCAGAAGAAAGGCAGCGACACGCGAAACTACAAGTCCACTGAAAGCTTGGCTGAGTGAACACAGGAAAAATCCCTACCCGACGAAAGCTGAGAAGATTATGCTTGCTATTATCACTAAGATGACGATGACACAGGTCTCCACGTGGTTCGCCAACGCCAGACGGAGGCTGAAGAAGGAAAATAAGATGTGCTGGGACGTCAACGAACGTGATGAAGACGATAAGGATGATGATCTCAGCGAGAAGGAATCAAATGATGATAAATCAGGTATTGGATTTTTTTAGATTTAACGAAATCAATTTGAATTTGAAAATAATCGTAAAATTTCCAATTTGAGTAGACGTGGATTTTCATAAATTCTATTATTTAAGTTTTAAAAATTAATTAAAGTGTTCATCTGATGTGAACCAAATTAATTTTGAGTCAATTAAATGGGATTGATTAGGCGTCCTTGATCGTCAAACAAATCATTGTCAATTTCGGGATAATTGACTTTGTTATTATAAGATTAGGAGATAACGTAAACAATTGCATGCCAAATTACAGCTCCCGGTTTAATAGGATGATTTGGGTTTTTATCCTGTAAGTATATCTAAACACCCGAAACAAAAACTTCTATTGTTTTATCCTCATCTGTGTGTTATTGGTGAGGGGATTATCGAGATATGCGTGAGTGATAATCCGTTAATCTGTTTATCTTATCCTATAAACGGGATCAGCCGGATTAATAGATAGGCTATAGCTGGAGGGTATTTCAAAAATTCTGTGTCAATGTTAGCACTATCTTAGACGCTGTCATAGGTGGTATTTATTTGAAATTGACAAGTAAACAAACAGAAGACGAACGGCTTTCAAAACCTGTTTCCGAAGAAAAATTATTTTTCCACAGATTCTTTACATTTCTTGAACATAAATATGCGAGATGTAGGGAGCAGGGACAGACTGTAAATGTTAAACAGAAATATGAATAAATATTTAGAAATGTACAAACCCCGCGATGAAATTTACATGAAATTGACAACATCCACTGAGTTAGCCTCGGCTGTCATAGAAAGCACGAAGCTGTAGCGAGCGTTCGCGGACTGTTGTAATATGTTTTTAATATGCGTTACTGTAGGGGGTAGAAGGGCGCTATAAACCACCCAAGATTTATTACAAGTTGAATTGACCGTAGATTTTTAACAAAAGATTCTAACAGCCGCGAAATGGATCTCGTTTTCCTTCGACACAGACCTCCATTTAAATCTCTTCGTAAAGATTAGTATTAAATCACATACACTCTAACGAAGAAATTAACCATAAATTTCGCGCTCCGTTTGAAAGAGTTAAAAAGAAATTTGCAGGCATTGTGGCGAGGCTATTGTTGCTACTAGCATTAAAGGGTCTGTTCAACATGACGTCTCTTGTTCATTACCTTTATCAAGCACCCCGCAGAAATTCTGACACTTTGAAATAGACACGGTCGTCGGTATTATCGCTTTTAATCACATCATACCAAGCAATGCTGACTTCGTAAATTCGGCATATGATATTCTATTTGATTAACATTTCATGAATCGCTTTATAGGCAAGAGTATGGGTTGGTCCTTTAATGAATTAATTGGCTAGGCAGATACTCGTTTGCGGTTTCAAATCTTCACTGCGGGGTATCTAATCCATTTATAGCCTGTGCATCTGTCATGATGCAGCAGACAGAAGTTCAAAGTCACATCCCGTGGTAATCAATTTTGTGTTTTAGGATTAATCGGAAAGCATTGTATCTGTGAGATAAATATTAATCATCCAGTGTTAGCAAAAGGACCACACACTTTAATCAACATTTTGAAATATACCATTACATGAAATTTACATTTTCAAAGCGACATGAAATCAACATGTGCCCATTTCACATGTACACGTGTAAATTCCATTCGGTACACTATATTGCGACGAGTATTGGTGTCATCGAAAACTATAAATCTGTCGTCTTTCGAATCGCTTTGTTTGCGCACTCAAGTTAACATGCTGATAAGTTTTCAAAATTTTGTGCACGCTCGGATCAAAATATTTGCGGAGATGGCTCAAACATGTCAATCACAGGTCCCATATCCAGGAGCGGAGTGATATGAAGCGAGATAGTGCGATATCAAGCCACTTGTAATTTCCCCCATCTACACAGCCAACAAGCTTGTTTGTATGTTTGGACGATCTGGTAAAACGCAGGTCCCTCCCAGCCACCCCCTCCGGATGTTTACCCGAATTTTCATAATCTAACAATCTATACCATAGAAACGTTAATATTCGCGAGCCAAGAAATGATAAGACGCTTGTATGAGGCTCGTTTTATTCTGAAGGGTTGTATCTTTAGTATATCTTAAAGGCCAAACATAGATATCAGAGATATATGACAAATGTTATTTGTATAGAGTGTCAATTCGTGTGTCGTTCGTTGTCTCTGTTCTGAAAATTGGCACCTTGGGTTTTGGATGTGTACGCCAAAGGAACATATCACAAACTTGAATTTGAAAACTAATTAGTGTTTGAATCGAAGAATATATATTTTCCTCTAAACGTTTGCACTGTGAACACTGTTGTTGGCGTAGGAAAGCACCAACCGTCACAATAAGTACTACTTTTTTTATAAATAATGTTATTGAAATACTAAACATTTTCTTTGATTTTCAGAAGGTCACCCAGTCGCCCCTTCCGTTAAGTCCGAGGACGAGGATAGCGAGGTTCAACTATCTGACATCTCTGATGTCGAGGACAACGTACAAAGCGCCGCATCTCGGTTGCAACCCGACCCCCGCGTCCTCCACAGCACCCCCAGACACGAGAACACCCTCCCCACCGATTACAGCATCCCCCACCATCCTGTCCTCAGAACCAATCAATCAGCGAACATCTGTGTCCAGAACAGAACCGCTAGTGCTCCAAAACCAAAAATCTGGTCAATCTCGCATATTCTCGAACCCAAGGACGATAGTTCCACGAGTGATTCTAATGACACTTCTGCTGTGACGTCATCACCAGTCATTGTGACGTCATCACCAGTGATAGTGACGTCATCACGATTGAACCATGAACTTTCAAGTCATGTCACCATCGACCATTCAGTGCACCCTAGTGTTTACCCAGCATCTCTAGAGTCCCCGCGCTACCGTGTCTACGAGGGTAGCCAAGAAAAGACACCCTCCCCAAGGAAAACCAGCCCCGGGGGACATCCCCGACCCCCTCTTGACACCCCACCAGATACTCCACCCTTCGACAACCAGCAACAATCTTCAACCTACTTCAAAGAAGAGAAAAGCTACGAATATGAAGCTCTGAATCTCAAGACTGACCGATCAGAGGGTGTGTAGAAATACAATTCTAATTCTCATTAATTATTAACGAATTCCCAAAATTTGAGTAAAGTATCAACATAATTATGTTTTTGCTTTGAAGGGAATATCATGTTTGTTGTGCTAAATATCCATGGTATATTTGCTTTCTATTTAAAATTTTACGATTTTTAGAATTTGATGACTTTAACTAAACATTCGATTTTTTGTTTTCAGAATCTCCAAGGACATGAAACATTCACCAGCCTGTAAAGACAGTTCTGTGATAAGTCCTGGCTGATGATCTCTGTGAAGTATGTCAAATCCAGCCAATGAAACGTCGCGTAGAAGTCACGTGATTAACCCTCCATCCGGACATGCGCAATTGCAATCAGGACATGTGACGATGACGTTAACCGATGACGTCATCCAACCCTGTGAAATAAATTCGCGAAAGAAAGAAGAATTAACCGGAAAAATGAAATAACGCGGGACATTATTGTGTGCTAGATGAATTAGAACCCAAGGAAGATTGTTCCTATAACCAAATGAATGGAAATGTGCAACTGCAAGAAATGTACATCAGACAATTAACGCACATCTCTGACTGCAAATAATGTTGCATTTGCAAATTTGTAATATGTGCAAATAGCTCATTTTCGTCTGCAGGTAACGTGCAACTTCAGAAATGCACATCTGTATATGCAGATAACTTTCATACGCAACAGTTAACGTGCACATGCAACAGATAACGTGCATACGGAATGCATATAGTGCAGTACGTATTGTTAATAGACAATATGTGGATAAGATGAAATCCGAATCTAAAAGTGCAAAGTACTCGTATTTATCAGACAGTCCGTCGTTATTTATTAGAATTGCTCGTGTCGTGTAAATGTTTGTGAGTTTCACTGACTCATTCGATGTTTATTGTTGAAATTTGTTGTTGCTGCAATTTGCTTATAATTTTGTATATAGATAATTTATGTAAATCAATCATCAATGACCAATTGTGTTCTCGTGAGAAGCAATAAATATATTTTCAGAAAATGTTGTTTTGAATTTTCTTATATTTGGAATGTGTCAGTTCACTTTGTGAACAGTATTTCGTAACAAGAAAACAAGAAATAATTTTGTCAAGTTAGTGACAATGACAGCACATGGAAGAATGGGAAATGAAATATTTCCTACGAAAATGTAGGGAAGTTTGGATAAAGAGTTTAACACCTAAAACGTCATTTGTTATATGAAATATGAAAAAATATATTATTATTAAAATTTGAAAAAAAAATGCTTTAAAAGTTTAAAAAATAGATGCAACATCCTGAAAACCAAAAGTAAGGACATTTACTGAGAGGAAATACACAATTAAACAAATCATTCTTTATAATTTGTTAGGGTGTTGAACATAAGCACATTAAAATGCAAAACATAGTCCTATGTTATTGTGGATGAATATACCGTGTACCTACACATATGTTTTGCAAAGTGTATCGTATATTAATACACCACCAGGCATGCAAAAGTCCTTTGTTGTTATTGCTGTACACATGATGTATTCGTTGAGGATACATACTTACATTCTTGAATAACAATATAAAAAAAGGATACCATCATTCCTAATTTCTATATTACAATAATGATACAAGTAAAATTGTGCAATTGTCCAAGAAAGCATTCGTCATGCACGGCTAAAATAAACTATTGTCAGTCTGTCTTACTTAGTATTAACTATTGTGTCAACTATGGAATTAATCATAGTTCAGACCATATACTAGGAATTAAATAGTATTCGATAAAAATAGAGGAAATTGAATACACACGCCTACTGGCAGAGATAATTGTATGTTTTATCACATTGATGAAAGAGTTCATTATTGCACGAAGACTAAAATAAAATGGGCTGATATGGTGGCAAATTTCAAACAGAAACTGCAATGGTAATTTATTTAAGAAAGAATATATTTTAATCCAAATTTCATAATCTGAAACATAAAATTTAAAGCATTAAATGTTTAATATAAATGTCTTTCTTTTAATAATTATAGCTGAATATCAAAAGTTTGTTCACTTACTACTGTAACGAAGTGCAAATATCATGTTATTTGTATTTGGTTTGAACGTCAATAAAATAACTTCATCAGAACCGACAAAGTATCTCTCATTGGCAATGTGTAAATTAGCCATTCTTAAACGTATTGTGAGATTATCTAGTCTCTCGTGCATAGAATTTTTGCATGATTAGTTATACAGATTGGGTCACATTTTCGAAATACCGATTTCCTTACATTTCGACCCTCTGAGAAAAAACTCAGCAAAATCATCAATGAAAATGAACAAACATGACTTGTGTTTAAAGCTGTTGATCACTTATAAAGGATTTTATGCAGAAAAATAAAAATGACTTTTGACCCCTGGTCACTTCAGTCGCATGCCAAAAACTATTACGGTCAACTGTATTCGATGGCATGCAATTACGTTACGGTACAATGGATTTTCACTTCTGTATTGGAAATTCAAAATTATTCGTTTCTTTTTCGCAAATCTACTATGCCTCAAAGACATGCCAAATGACATGATATTTGCACTAGGATATGCAGGTATGTGAACAAACTTTTGGTATGCAGTTGTAGAGTCAAGAATCATATAAACGCATATGACTTCACAGAGTCATTTGAGAATGCAAAACATTCAGTAGTACTTGAATGGATTTGTACAGTTACTTCTGCATCCGAATTATATATCAAGTAAAAGATAATTAAGAAAGAAAGCATTATTTTCTAAGGTTTCAAACGATATGAGACAATGTTATTAATGCATTAACTTAACAAAACTGTTTAGAAACATATAATGGCATGAGATGTATTAAGTAGTATATAATACTAATCAAAAGAGATATAGAATGAAGAATGATAGGAAATGTGATTTCGTCAACGTTTTCGATATTTAGAATAATTTAACATCATACTTGGCGACAGTAATCGTAAATTGTAGCTTATTCGAATCATTTTTGCAAATTGTTATATATACTATATACTATATGGTATAATTTACATGCAATTATTTACATGACATACTAATATCAATTAAAACATGGTAATTTTTTTGGTAAAAATATTTTGTATTTCAAATATTTCACTGTGCGAAGGTTAGTAACAAATGTTTAAAAAGGGATAGGTCATTACCTAGTAAGGAAGTTAACCATTAAAGCAGGATAAGACTCTACGCTTCTCCATGCTAAAGCCTTTGTTTTTGACGTTGTTTTACAAATTTGTTCACCGATATTATTAAACAAGAACTGTGTAAGCAACAATAGATGTGAAATACCAACAGGCAGTGGAAGAATTGTTTTCGACTTGTACAACTCTTAGGGAGAGTGTTAACCTCAATTTCACGTAGTCATGAAACAAAGCTTTTAAAGTTTTACACGGTTACGTTCCACGTTAAACGTGCTGTAACGTTTTCCAGACCGCAGCTGTTATTTTATATTTATATCCGAGGCTTCTTTGGTTTTTAAGCAAGACAAACACTAAAATACATTCAACGAAAACTTTTCACGAGAAACTGCGAGAACACGATACGCACGTGATGTACCTGCGGTCACGTGACGTCTGTAAACGTGATGTCCTCATGAAAATTTCTTTTCTCGTTTTGCATGTTTACTTGCAACATTAGAAGCCGAAGAACACACACGAATTGTCGTTGTCCATTTCAACGTGAAATGGAAATGGTCCAAAGTTGCACGTAATTCCGTTTTAAGTTTTATTTGTTATAAAAGCTATTTCACCGGGCCTTTGAAATTACCATGGTTGTCGATTGCATAAACGATGACAAAACACAATGGATGTTTACAGGTTATATGTTGTCTATTTTAGATCACTCATGTGTAATTGAACGCTTTCAGGTAATTGTTTGACTCTTTTTATTGCAATATTAACTGTTAAAGATTGCATTGATAACTATCATTGATTGCAATTTACTCTTTCGTTTGTATTGATGTATAATTAATAATTCATACATTTTCATGTGATGGATACTTGATTTTGTTTGGGATGATCGGAATTTATATCTATATACATGAAAACATTTAACTTTGTCTCTAAAAATTGTATTCATGTCTATTTCATTAACTGGTTTAATGTTTCAAAAGCATATGTTATGATATCTGTAAAACAGTCTTTAATTGGGGTAGTAGTCAGGTATAATTGGAATTTTGGTTTTAGATGTTCTTCGCATGAACTGTTTATTGAGAAAGGTAGATATCTAAATATAAGGAGAGAAAATGTATTTTGCCAATTATGCCAGTCAAATGAAATTTAAAGTGAATACCACTTTTTACTTGTATGTCCTATTTACAGTAACATTCGAAACAAATATATATCAAAGAAAAATACTATGTACACCAAAATTCTCCAAACTAAACAGTTTAAATAATGAAGAAATTAAAAACCTGTCCATGTATATGTCTTACGCATCTGTATACAGGTACAGAAACCGAATTGTTGCATAAATGTGAAATATGTATCAACAAATGTAAATGTAATGTACTGTAGGTCTGAGGCCTTCTGAGTGATGAATAAAGATTGAGATTGTATTGGAATTGAATTAAAGATCTGATAACAATCAACTTTGTTTTATATTTTGCCCAAATATATTTGTCTATTTCTATTGTTTAAAAAGCATATGTCTATGATAGTGATTCCCTTTAAAAACCTTATACTTTATATATAAAATATCCAATTTTCGTTTCTAAATGTACCTCATTTTTAGGAAAATCATGACATCGTATAGTTGCATTCAAACCTTTATTTCCAATATTTTCTCTTAAAATGGTTAACCAATAAGTAGAACTTTTTTTTGTAAGTATTGGTGAAACCTTCACAGCATATATGGCAACTAAAAAAAGCTATTTTAATGTTTGTAATAAATATATTAAAAATCTTAAAAACTTAAATGTTTGAAAACTGTATGATAAGATGCTACTTGAATGTTTTTAAACTATGTAATGAAAACGCTTCTTAATGCTTGCACACTGATATTAGAATAAATATTTTAACTAGCATTATATGAACACACCGTGTACATTAGTAAATAATTGGTACATTTGAAAATATTTTGCACTTTAACAAACACAATACACAAAATTATACATTATATAAACAAGGTTACTTTCCATAATGAAATGATTTATTCAAACACGAAAATGTACAGACATAAAACGTGTTTTATTAAAAACACATTTAAAATTTTAACACTCTTCCGCAGATAAAGATCTCGATTCTTAATATAAAATTCCTCATCGCTCACAAGGTAACTCAGATATCGAGTAGTCAGTAGAATGTACAACAGGACCAGTCAATGTCTACCGATATTGATATTAACTTTGTAAAACAAAATACAATGAAAAAAAATCTAGTATTTAAATATATAGATGCATAATGAAAGAAACGTAAACCATTTGTTGACATCCACGAAACAAACATTGCTGTGTAGGGAAATAAAAATTCATTTTCCTTAATCGGCGAAGATTGGATCGATAAAGTAAAGAACCATTCACCATTTATTAGACAAGATTTGTAAGTGTCCCCATTTGTAACACATTTTCGTTACCCGTGAAAATATATTAATGAAATTCCACTTCTCCTCAGCTTAAGGTCTTAATGCTCATGCAACGGTAGAATATTTATGATAAATAAATCTTAATAGGTATTTCTAAGACTTTTCATATTTTCATCGTATGTTGTATGTAATACATTCATTGTCTCTTGGTTTACACGGAGTTCAATAAGAAATTAAATCTACAGAATAAAAGCTTGCACATACACATCTGCAAGTTCAACTTCTTCAACGACAATTATTCTATCTCTGCCGCCAGGCTCTAATGCATCATTTTTAACAAAAAGAAAATAATTCTTAAAAAATTGTAGTACGGTAAACAACGTTACGAAACCTTTTATGTTTAAGTTTCAAACCCCTCAGAATGGAGTCAAAAAATAAGATAGAACGACAATGATTGTGTGAGAAAATCGCTCTAAAATATAACCCGAATTAGTCGAGTTATTTCAAAATATGACAGTGCAACGATAGCCGTAATAAGTTTAACTATTTGTATTAAAAAATAAGTTACCCAGAGCACCAAAAGAGCTTTGAAAATCCTGTCACTGGATGACAGCGAATGAAACATCCAAACTGAACATTTTAGGACTACCGTGTGATTCTACACTGTTTCATTTCAATTTTTTTTTGCGACATGAAGTATAAATATACTATCTTTTAACATTTTAGTAAAGAATACATTTGTTAGTTGTATTTTCTTTTATCTGACTTTATACAACACCAGGTTTCAAAATTTTAAGGCCTCACAACTTTTTCGGAATATCATCATCATCATCATCATCATACAATACTACAATACTTCAGACTCTGTCCTAGACCTAATGATGGTTGACACACTTTTGAAATGTATATATTCAACCTTCTTAAATCGACGTAAGCATACTGCCAAAGGTTTTAGAAACATAATCACATCATCATATTCTGACACCACATTTCTTGTTCCAACTGAGCTTATGTAAAAACAGATATGAAACAAGTCAATTTATTCAACATTCGTGGATAAGATCATTTAGAGCATAGAGTCATAGAGTTATATAGCCTACGTTTCAAATAAAAAATAAATTAGAAATAACATCTTATTGCGAGGATGTGTCTTTTCTATTTGACGTTAATCAGTGTGATATAAGTTCACACTTTGGGTTTGTTACATTTTATTTGAATACCATTAACAAAGAAATGTGTGTTCACACAATGAAATAAATCATCACAATGTGGGAATATAAAATGGCAGTTAAAAGAGTAAAAACCAATTTTTTTTTAAAATGCCTACATTCCAGAAATAACACTTATGCATAAGCTGAAACCCTGCACGCGTCTACTGCTAAGGGGAATAAAGGAATAACTATGAATAGATGTAACACACATTATACAGTTTATACAGGCTAGTTCTATTACGTTGAAGTATTATATACTAAATGCGAGACATAACAAGACAAGACGAGTTTATAAGCATACTAAATACAATATCATCTTTTTACCGCTTAATTTGTTTGCTATTGAAAAAGCGACCCCCCTGTGAAAGCACCGCAGCGGGATAGCGATCCCTCGCTTACAATCCCGTAGGGTCCATATCCGTTGGAACTGGTCTTCTTGTATTCAGTTGTACAGCTTGTACGATACAATGACGCTCCGTCACGATACCAACCACCAATGGTCTATCAAATTTCTTGTCTTTCATCAAGGGGGTTAAGCTATTGTAACGACTGTGTTGTTAATGTTTGATCAAAAGACTAAACATTATTATTGAAGCGCGTACAAAGAGTCTATATTTTGATACGATCAAAAAACGTTAATTTATAATGGCGTTCATTGCAAAGCCTTTACATAGATTGTATATTTTGATAGATATGTTGGTATTTGTGTTCAGGATTAGGTAACGTGCGGTTGGTTGGCCACAGACATTGTTAATGTTTAACACACCGAGAGGGAATATTCGTGTTGCCGATTGTAAATGATTTATCCCGTTTACATATCTTATGGGGGATTAATTAAGGAGATTGGCATATGGCAATTGGTATCTTCATTGGAATAACATAGCAATGATATTTGAATGTTTGTTTGTACAGCTGCATACCAAAAGTTTCTTCAAATACCTGCGTATTATAGGGTAAATATTTTGTAATTTGGGATGTTTTTGAGGCGTGGTAGCATTGCGGAAAAAGTTACGGATATTGTTGAATTTTCGATACAGTCTTGATCCACTGTACCACAACGCAATCTTACATAATACCAAACAATTGACCGTAACAGTTTTGGTTGGTCTTTGCAGTGACCAAGGGACCAAATTTCGAAAAAACTAATTCTTATTTTCCCCTACAAAATCCTTAATAAGTTATCAATAGCTTATAACACAATTCATGTTTGTTCCTTTGCATTAATTCAATGGGATTTTGCTAATTTACTTCTCATAGAGTCGATATGGAATATTCTAATCGAAATGTAAGGAAATGGGAATGTCGAAAATATGAATCCTTTTGTCTATAATGCCGATATTCTAATGTTTGAACGAGAAACCAGACGATCCCAAAATAAGTTACAGAATGGCGATTTTATACAAGGTCAATTGGTGTTCCTTTATCAGTTCTGCTGAAGTTAGTTCATCGACGTCCACAGTAAACCAAAGTACTATAAGAATAATCAACAAGATGCGAGGAATTACGGTTTATCTGTCCTGAGTGGATTTTTGTTATAAATTCCGAGCTTTAGCGAGTAATTTATCACAATAATTCACGAGGGACAGATGAACCGTAATTCCGAGCTTCGAGTTGGTTATTCTTTTTCTTACCCAAGTCAAATCTGAGAATATTTACAGTACTTTTGGAAAATACCTTCGTGAAGGCGAGCTGCAAGTAAACTCGGTCTTTGTATTCATACGCGACGAACAACGATTATGTCATGGCGCAGTTAAATGTAGTCTCTGCAATTAACTACATGTTTGTGGATCATACATTAGGCACGACAATCCTAGATGAACGTAATAGTAAAACAAACCATACAAAACAAAAATTTTACATTGACATACGAAATTAAAAACAATGTTTGTTTTGAAGTCTCTGTGACACGGGTTCGCTCGACTCACTGAACGAATGAATAGAAATAGTTCTGTCAGCCAATCAGATCTCGAGTTATTTTTAGAAAAACTGTAATTCCCGTGACCATTATGAAAACTTTAATACTCGGCATATTTGTGCCCGCTTGGGTAAGAAAAGATATTTGCACTAAGATAAGTAGTAATTGAACAAACTTTCGATATGCAGCTGTTTGTTTGTGTTCACAGTTAAGATGTACATTTACATGTCAGGTAAATAAAAAGGTAAACAGAATTAACAGGAAACCATAAAAACAACGCCATGGAGTCATGTCGTTTTCTTCATGCGATCAATGAGGTAGTCAGAAAATTCTAGCACATGTTTCGTGTTCCCGTTAAGAGGTATGTTTAGGAGTCATTGTATTAACAACAACGGCCAACCCAATTTCGGCCTATAACGCTCGAAATCAGGGCGTCAACTTTTAAAGTATAAAGAGCGAAATATGCGTCACTGCCTCGTCACATTGATAAATGCCATTTTCATTCTGTCCCTGAACTGAATTCCATAGACACTACCTAACTAATCGGAAGTTCTTGGGCATAAGTTCAGGTCCATCTATTCGCATATGAACATATAAAAACTCGCATGAATAACTTCTTTCTTTTCAATCATTTCATTCATGAAATATTGCACGCAAATATAAATGTACACACCTTCCGTATAATGAGCTACGATCTTCTTTTGTTTTCTAACCGAACTGGCTTCATTGCTCGTGAAAATCATACTACCACGTAAGTTGTTGAACTAAAACATTTCATTTGCACGCTAATCTCGTGCAGATTCAAATTTTTTGGCATGTGAAATGAACAATTGCACGTGCTCTTCGTGCATTATGCGGATTGTTAGCTGAACATGTGATTAACCAATTGGTGTCAACGATTATCGCGGAGTTCATATGGACTTATTAAGGAAATGGCATTACTCATATCAACAAAATGGATGATGACAACGATGAAACTAGACGTCGTTTAGGATTTTATCAATAACTAATATCGAGGCCGATATAAAAACCAAGAGTAAAAGTATGAAAAATGTTTAAACTAATCACATTTATGATACTATAACATTGTTTAACTGTTCGATTTATTGATTTTTTTACCTGAATTGTATATTTATAATAATTTCAATCATTATGAATAAAATATTAAAGTTAAGCGTGATGAATATATAAAAATTACTTTCAAATATAAAACATATGATGATTAGTCAAAACTAGTTAATGTTGCTGAGTGTCAAGCGGGTGATGAACCACAGACCATAGTGACATCGTATCTAGAGTGCCCGACACTTCACGATGGTAGAGAATAACCAAAATTATGACAATTTGAAATAAAATTCCATCACCCATACCACATGAATCCAGAATGTAACTCAAATAACCCCATTACAAGGTTTTGTTATGTATTTGTACTAAGCTATCTAAGATCTTCGAAAGTTGTATATTTATTCAATAAGACATTTCCCATGTTAAATTTAAATTGGTCATATTTATCTTTTTCACTCCCAGCAAAGAAAGATAGAAACTACTGCTTACTTCTTCTTATGTAGTTACCTTATCGCTAAATGGTTTTTATGTAACATATTCACGACACGTTTCTTTATGGCACTCCACCGATTAGGTGTATGTTTATACTATCTCCAATCTACACAAAAATCCATGCATCTACGCGAAAAGTTCTATGAGCATGAAAATACTCATTAAAATTCAAATGGCAAAATAATAGCTCGACAGAAAATCAGATAACCGCCATTCATAGTCTAAACCGGTGTCTTCTGAAAATGATCCATATCTAACAAGCTCCCAATAAATCACCGCGCTCAAGGATACAATGGTGAGGACGCCTCACAACGACCTTACGGTATAACCTTGCGCAATCAGCGTATGATAAGATCGAGCAGCGCGTTTAAGTGAACTATGTTGTACATTTGTGGGGACTTCGGCGCCAAAGAGTGACTAGATAACGGTAAAGAAAGAACTTGGGATAGCATCTTTGCATATCACGGTATACTACTTTGGCAATCTTCGTTTTCTGGCTGTATTGTTTTACACTGGTGTTGAAATTGTGATACACCTGTATTTTAGCGAGTTGTGTTCGTCAACACAGAGGGTTCGTGCCAGGTGACTAGACGGTTTGGATTGAGGGTTGGTTATCCACTCGACAACGCGTGTTTGTTTGTTTTTATGTTGAGAACTTCGCTTTAAACTGTTCTCTTTTTGTGAATACGAGATCTTTGTAACCAGAGAGGCATAATGGTGACTAGTGTTTTTCTATTTTCATGACTTGCCCTTTGATAATTTCTGTATCAAAGTTTTAAAAATCATTTACATAACAATTTGGTGTGTTGTTATTTTAACCAGAGAGGCATAATGGCGACTCGAGGTTTTTCTATTTTCATGACTTGCCCTTTGATAATTTCTGTTTTCAAAATTTTAAAAATCATTTCCATAACATTTTGGAGTGTTTTTATCTGTATTCTTTGTGATATTTGTAAATAGTTCTTACGAACTGAGTTCAATAAATGGTGTCAGATCAAGTCGGAACATTTAACCACTTTCCTATTTCAAATAATCTCTTTTCATCTGAATACACTTATTTCATTTGTCATACACTCTGTTGATACACATTTATAGAATAGACATATTTGCGCTCTAACAGAGTTTCTATGACAGTAACATAGAGTGTCTTTTATAACATATTATTTGACTTCTTCGTGCTCAATTAGCATAAGAACCGATTCAAGTTCAAATCAAATCACTTAACTTCACTCGAAATGCGAAAATATGCGATGTTAATGGAACAAATACCTAATCAACGACCGGAATTCTTCCAAATTACACATAAACTATTTTCATGACCAATTTAACATTACCAATTTCTAACTTTCTTTTTGTCTACTTTAGAAAATTTTCCAAAAGTTTGTTTGGCACATTGAACTGGAATCATTGTCCAGTTTTTGATCACAGAAACAAGATTTAAACCCTTGAGTTGTCACTTTAAAGCCCAAACATCAATCAGTTCTACTAGTTAAATAACAGCAATTACAATAATTGATTAAACCGACCCAGAAAACATTCTCTTTGTCCCTTTATTTCGATATCCTTGAGGCGTCTACGTTTTCGAAGAGTGCACTGCTGTGGTGATTCCCACCTGTATGTCATACCGTGATATATAGTCGTGGAACCGTCTGTCTGTCCGTGCATCCGCCTGCCTGTAATTATTTCGTTTCCAACGCAGAACTCCGAAACCGTTCATCAGACCTAAACCTGAAACATTGTATAAGTATTTCCCACTCACTGGAGTTGTACCTTTGATATTTTCAGATTTCGGGAAATGTCATTCTTTAATGTTGGCCCCTTCAATTCTCCACTTGTAAAGCAGAGTGTTGCCACTTAAAAGAAGACCAGTCGTATCAACCATCGGAAAGGATTTCGATAATAAGATTTTTTTGGCAAATCTTTCAAAAGATTGGTGACAGGTTATCAATACGTAACATTCCCCCTGCATCCACAAATCATGATGGTCATTTCTTTGCTAGTAAACATGATTCTGCAACCAAATTCGAGGCATGGAATGGTGTGTTTGCAATGAATCGATTTTAATTTAGTTTCCGAATTACACTGGTGACCTTCTGTCACTAGACAATGAAGAAATCAGGATTTATCATCTGTAAGTTTTTTTTACGAAGTTTTAGCAACTTTCAGATCTAAATACCACGTTCACATAAATCATATAAATGTGACATTGGATGAGTAATCAGTTTTCGGAAATAGATAACTTTCCGTTCTGTGGTGATATTCTTGAAACTATTTTGTATATCTTGGACATAACGATATGCCGGGGAAATATGTTTTAAACAGTTCCATCTGATTTTAGGAACAATATAAAAGTTTAATGACTGATTGGACATCGTCCTCTTTTCGGACTTGTTCTGACCATCTTGTATTCTGTTGTCTGACTATGAGTGTGTGGGTTCGAATCCCACCAGACATGCGACCCGGAAAAAAGTCGAGAGAATATGTTCCATAGCAGGTAGTGTGATGCAAAATGTGACAATTTTACTTTCATTAGCTGGTCAGTCAAACTCCCTTTTTCCACAGTTGCTATTGTTTCCGGTTGGGTGTCATCTGAAGGCTAATGTGACTATATCTTCCATGGACTTCCTATTTTTTTCAAATGAAGATTTCAACGCCAAACCGTGGAATAACGAGCATCATTTTAACAATAATTCAAACTTGCAATCATGAATTTCCTTTGCTTCTTATTTCTATTTAGTTAGGAACTTTATCATGTGTCACTGCTGTGTCTGTGGTTGAGAGAATCCTTGATTATGAGTACCTATGGGTTATTCCGTAATCAAATCTGACGTATTGATGTGTCTACAACTTATCACGTCGCTTGTCAATATGAATCTAATCTAATGTAATACATATGAAACGCATGGTAACAACAGAGCAAATGGCGCATCTATGCTTTTATATTACAATTTGGGTGCTCAAAGTGCTGGACAATTACCAATTATTCCCATATACTCCCATTGAAGGAATCACTATACAGATAATATTAATTTATAAGCCTTTATCTTAAATTCTCATTCAAGTGTACTATAACTCTATACTATACTCTATAAGTAAAAATAAATGCATTGTGGCCACATAAAGCACTTGCGCCCAAATGATTTCTTGGGAAGAGATTTAATTTTGATCAGGTCACAAATTTGCTGTGTACACTAGGATGGCGATGAAATAGGCATATGATTGACACCCGTTTTGGGCAGTGTATAACAAGAAATAATCATTAAAATACGCATGTACGTTGTCTGAAAATACTATTACTTTATATGTGAATTACACATAGACGAGCATCGAGTTCTGTATTACAAGACGGGGACGAGCTTACTTAATATTTCGTATCATGTCATTCTAAAGGTAGTAAGATTTGAAATTCACACAAATTCTGTATTTCATTAGCCGATCAATACTTCAACAGCTACTTAAACCTCTCTGTATATAATTTCTAGATGTTTAGAATCTTCAATTTTAGAGTTATTAGGTTCTCTGAAATGCCTTATTCATTACGTGTGGTTTCATGAAGTCAAATCCTGTTTTGAATTGTTTTTAAGTCTTTCAAAGCTCAATGTATCGTCAAGGGAGAAATTCCCTAACATACTATACCTATATCATCTTATCATTAATTGTGCAATGCTTGAGAATAGATTTTGCACGAATTGCGATTAGGAGTCAGCAGGGGGGATACTTGTGTCCATTACTGTTTATAAAATATCCAAATATTTAGTTCATACGGCGCCTGTTTTGCTTCACACGTAAACATTAAACATGTTACAAAAACTTAAATCAAAACACAATTTTACAAACCCCCGAAAGTCGTGTTTTAAAACATGGATGTTTTTGGTAAAACAATAAAAGTTAATATTTATATTTTCTTCTAAGAACTCTAAAAAATGTATATCAGAGTTCCTTGATAATTTGTCGTGGGAATGTCCTCATGAAGCTATAAAATTAAGGTTTGTTATAAACTTTAATATCTGATCATTCATTTAACTATATACATTTACAGGTAATGCAGGACCAACAAATATACCGAAACTCCCTGCTAATATCTTCTGATGAGAGGAAACATGGCAGCTGCAGACGTTTGAAATGTATACAATATGAAATACTGAAATCATGATCCTAAATTTACAAATGATTTGAAAAAGTTGTTTCGTATGTAATTGTATTCAAACTTTGATGAACAGGCTTCAAGTAATATACATCTTCAGCGTTATTCCAAACTATTATCGTGTGTTTCAATCTAACATTATCTGAATACTTCTCCAAGACTACACGCATGTGCGGGATATTTATTGTGACAAATTTATCGTTTTAAATGCTCTTAGACATTCTAGAAATGCCAAATAGGAGACAGAGTGTATCAATTTCAATTCTTGCGTACCCGCCAGACATCTACGGTATATCTACCCTATTACTACCCTGTTAACACCAGGGGATTATTTCTGACACTTGTGACACGTGTAACAGTGTCCGGTGTCGAAAAATCAGACAGAGTCACATATAATATCATTTTATCTGGTGTAATGGATGGTATGCTTATGAAAGACTGCGCCTACAACGTACATACTTCAACCATGTTCACAACTTGTATTAAAATTGTATACATGAAGGCCAAACAATTGGTTGCCCACCCATACAAGAAAGTTAAAAAATAAGTAAATGTCAAGGGAAGTGTAATGCAGTGAACTTAAAATAAGTAAACATTCACACAAAAATAAATAAAAAAACGGCTTAAAATTTAACTAAATTGTAACTTGTGACACCTAATTGGCACCCAAACGAAAATACTATATCCGCCCCTGGACTAAACTATAAAATGTAATGCGATGATCAATTTGAGGTATGAATAAATGTAACTTTTAACTGCAGATTACATTACATAGTTGCGTGTAATCATGTTTTATTACCAACATAAGCGTATTGTACAAACTTATTTTCTTATGTGCACATCTGTACATTCGTCATGCGTTTGACATTCCTTATGTAAGTGCAATCTTTATGTATTTCGTCATTGCTGTCATCATAAAGCAATTCGTTTCAACTTTAACAAGTGCTCACTTATATTCAAAGCCTTATTTCGGGCTGTTTTACGTGGTGTAACTTGAATAGAATTGGTAAATATGTAGTAATTTAACTCGAAAGAGTTCATCATTGCTTCAACGAAACGTGTGGTTAAAATATGTAGAGATATCGCTTTTGCGTGGGATGAGAAATCCTGCTCAATTCGTTTTGTGACACGGGCGCGGGTTAAAGAAGCTAACAGAAAAATGCTCACCGCCTTCACTTAATCAATTATATGACGTCACAATGCAATGAAGTTTCCTTTAGACACACAAGTACACATGATATGACGTTATACAGATGATAAAATCACTTTGCCAAAAGAGTGATTATCTTTCCAAAGTATCATTAATCGAGTCACACATGATTATTGTATCTACGAACACGTGCATGAAGTAAATGAGTTATTTACTGCTGAAACAACAGAAACAACATGACATCACAAAGTAACATTTATTGGTACAAAATAAAAAAAACAATATTCCACAACGGCGTAATAGTAGCAGGAAAACGCCATGGCATTAACTCGTCCTATATCTATCTAGTCGATAAATTGCTCATGCGTTCTTTCGTTGGGTGAAATGCATATATAAAGTAGATAAACTTTTCTTATATCTATGAATTTTGCTGTTCATGACTCCATCCCATGAAGCGTCCTTTAAAGGGGCAGTAGCAAGTGTGTTTTTGAGATTTTATTTTTTAAATCTTTTAAAAATTTCCCCAATGAGTATGTTTATGCCACATTATCTTCAGAGGGTCGAACACCCCATCAATTTCTTTCCAGAGTCGAAGAGAAAAGTATCAATTATCAAGCAAAAAATGCTGGGGGCCATTTTAATGTGAAATCATTTAAGGTATAAGGTTACGGGTTCGCGAAGCTTAAACGAACATATTACGTTCGTTTGAGAACGGCGTCTTTTAATTAAAAAGTCTGCCTTTCAATTGGTACAATTTATTTTAGTTATTGCGAGGCCACACAGTTACCTAAAAGGACGAGCTATTGCCCCTTTATAATTTATAAATGTTCGAACAATTATGTTTGTATATTGTGTGGGTCACAAGAGTTAGCGAAGAGATTATTGTCTCATTGTATCCCAGTGTTGTATGATACAGAACAATTATAATTAATGGACGCATGCAATGAATTCATATAACTTCGGTGTTGTGTCAACTGGCAAGGGACTTCCTCAATATCGCCCAGCTTTAACCAGCTGTTCAAATGGGTACCTGACCACTGTAAAGTATTCACCTACGGTTATGATAAGCTGCATAGAAGTACTTTTGTGACGAGGTATTGAAAGAAATGTGTATTCTTTAGGGGTACGGAACACTGGAAAGTATGGACCTATATGCTTATGGGGCCATGGTTATGCGAGGCGTTTTACAAGCTGCATCAAAGTGCTTTTATCATCATCATCATCATCATCATCATCATCATCATCATCATCATCATCATCATTATTATTATTATTATTATTATCATTATTATTATTATTATTATTATTGTCGCCATCATGGTTATTAATGCACAATGTATAGTTTTCATTTAAATTTTTTTGAATTACCATTGTTTTCATATGGCAGGTGTTTTTTTTATCAAATATAAAATGAAGATCTTTATTGTGATCAAGCTATGCCCCGATCAAGATGACATGAAATCCACACAACAATAAATGTCCGCTAATAAAATCTCGCACGTAGACGCGAGGAAATATATAATTGGTGTGAATGTTTTTAAGTTGAGACATCCAAATGTAAACTAGTGATCGCTTATCCATGTAAACTGCACCTCTAAAATTCCTTTCTTTCGTTTTTTTAACAACTGATCGTTAAACAATGTGAAATTCCCTTTAAAACTTTCCTTTATTCCGTATCACAAACAAATGACCATTTTCGAAGTGAAATTCCTCTTTAAATTCCTCCATATCTTTCCTATCTTTACATCAACTTAATGATATAGCTCGTCATTATATAGTATCAATAGCTATTTGTATCCAGAAGCCATCCGTTGCATTAAAACATCCCGGACGCTTATTAACTCTAAACCACAAAACCACGTACGTAGTCCATGCCTATGTCCAGCTGTAGCGGTCATAATTAGCTGGACCACTCGACGTCATAAAAGTTCACCTCATTTTAAGGTCAGTGATGTTTTTTGACCACAGTAAATCTGTAGACAACCATAGTTAAATAGAGTAGATAGTCATCGGTAGTCAAACTGTCATGAAAATCTTATCTTGCGCCAACTTGTAGCTTCCTACTCAGACCTTGTGTCTGTTTATATGAAAATGATACGCTCTATTATTTGCCTTTGGCTGCTCTACGCTTCCACCCGACAGGCGGATCTATTTGAAATCAGTGGTGCGTATCCGAGAACATGAGGATGAAATAAGATATCCCCTGAATTTGTGTTTTACGGATACTTACGAGACAGAGGACAAGCCGGGAAGACGTTGTCTGTTAAATGTGATTTGATACCGCAAAATAAAGGAGAGTGATAAATCGTTACTGACTTGTATCGTAGGTTGGTCTCTCGTGTTCTTGGTATGCCACTAAAATGGATAGTGGTGAAATATGAGTTGTATTATACATGTTTGTTTATTGATACAATGATAAATAATTAGTTTGGTTTGTCAGTTGTATTGTCGTTTTTGTAAATATCACTCCAAGAATGAAAGTGGTGGATAAGATTTTGTATTTTATATGTTCTTGGTTTTTTTCTTCATCGTTAATTTTTGATAGAAGGGATGATGCTAAATTATGAATGTGTTTGTCATGTGTTTGTCGTTGTTGTAAATATCACTCCTAGAATGAAAAGTGCTGAATCATGAGTTTGTGTTATATATGCTTTAGCATGTTTCTTAATAATTTATCCTTGATATAAAGGATGAAAATAAATTATGAGTTTGATTTGTCATTTGCTTGTAGTTTGTGTAAATATCACTTCTACAATAGATAGCTGTGGATTACGAGGCAAAATCAAGTTATAAGGAAAGTAAACTTCTTTATTGAATTAAAATTGATACCCTTTAACTGTACAACTTCTAAAATGCCATATTAACAAGGTGAATAATAAGTTTGTTTTATTATTAGTTTGTCTTTTGGTATTAATACAACCTTTTGATGGATAATCGGGCATTCTGAACTTATATTTTACATTGCCTTAGTTTGTTTCTTGAATTTATATCATTACATAGATGGATAGTGGTAAATTATAGTTTTGTTTGATAATTTGTTTGTTTGTGATGTAATATAAACAACAGAATGTAATTGTGAATCGTGCTTTTGTGTACTAAATGTTCTTTATGTGTACTTTAGTTTGTGTTGAGATACAGATTGTTACTAAAATGGATAGTAGTGAATTATACATAGTTTTATTAATAGTTTAAAGCTTTTGTTCATGTAACAGTTTGGATGGATGGTTCTGAAATATATGTTTGTATTTGAAATGTTATTAGTTTCTATTCTTGATAGATCACTTGAATTGATGGTGGTGAATTATAAGTTTGTTTTATTATTAGCTTCTTTCTTTAATTAAACTATCCTTTATTATGGGTATTGGTAAGTTATGTTTGTTTTATCATGTGTTTGTTTCAATGTTGTTGAGATATTATCTCGAAAAAGGATAGTAGAGAATTATAATTTTGCGTCGTTCATGTTCTTAGTTTGTGACTTCATTATGTATGGGCTACTAGGGAAGATATTGCTAATCATCAGGATGCTATTTACTTATCGTGTGTACATGTTACTTAGTGAATTGTTATGGTTGAATTATAACTTGTAGCTTAGTTCTTCGTTTCTCTCTGGAATAATACGATCATTAAAATAGTTTAATAGTAATAGATGATGACGACGATAATGATGATCACAACGACGACGATGCTGACGACAAAGATGGTGACAATGAAACAAGCTCTTTTTTTATAATTATTTACCTCTGTAAAATTCAAAGATATTTTTCATAGATCTACCTATATAGATAACTTCAAAGACAAATTCACAATTGCCAAATTTTAAGTAAAATACTTACATTTAGAATATCAACACATAACAGTGTTCAATCTTTCTATACAAATATAAATGTGTATACAAAATGAATAAACTATCCGAAAAAGGATAAAATTCACTCTATCACTAAGAACTGTTAACATTAGTTATATGGTGACTACCTATTTTTACACTTAAATGATTTCTCATAAACTTTAAAATTATTTTTTTACTTAAAATCACAATCTCGATTATTTTTCCCATAAACATAAAAACATTCACAGCGAGAGAGAGAGTCACAAAGAACGCTATGCCTGGTAAATGCCTCTAAAGAACTTTTGAAAATATAAGGACGGTAGCCTGGTCAGCGTCAGCCACACCATGACGTGTCTGATTGCAGGGGATTAGACTTGAAAGGGTGCGCAGATTAGCCAGATAATCTAAGGATGTCTTTTCACACCTACTTGAAACATGCATCAAGATAAAAACATATTTCATCCAACAAAACGACACATTATACGGGTGAAATTCCTTTAAAGTTAACCAATGTCTGCTGATGGAGAAGATTGCTGTCATAAACTGTACAGCCTATTCACGCTGAAGCTCTGAGAGGGGCTAGTGACCGAAAAAGAAGTGTCAGATTTCACATCAAAATCTTCAGATGGACGTTCCACCGAGTTAGACCTCAACCTAGACAAGTAACAATTTGAAAGTCGCCAAATACATCGGGAAACGTCGCAGTCGCTGTAACCGAACACAACTTAAAATGATTATTAGATAAGAATATTTCGTTCCGTTTTAGCTCCGATAACGATTTTGGTAATTATCACCCGTTCAAATATGGCGGCAATGACAGTTACGGCTTATCGGGCGACATCGCTTTGGATGGGGTTGTCCTGAGGTAGACAGCGAAAGAAAAGAGGGATTCTCGGTTCAAATTGGTTGATACGCGATATGACGAAAACGGCGTTTCCCAAACGTCGAGACGACGCATAGGAGCAAACAGACCACACATAACAAAAGTAGCGACCCGGATGAAACGAGTGATGACGGATAATTACGGGTTTTGTCGATCATTGCTGATCTCATGTGGGGCCCGACAGAGCCGACAAAGTGCCACTTGGAAGCTTTTTTTCACTAACAGACAACATGCACGTATATCCGTCAATTTTTATAGATGTTTTGACTATGTTGGCTACTTGGTGAGGTTTGGGTGGGGTTTGGGTGGGGTTTGGGTCGGGTGTCGTTTTTTGCCATTGGAATTCTATCATTTTATCTAATCCCGAAAATAAATTGTTGAAGTTTACTTAATGAAATATGCTTGTCTGTTTACAACAGAATACTTTTTCATGAAACTAACATTATCGGAAATAAATACAAACAAATTTGTCAAATGGCAAAACACATTAGTCAACCACGTTATCGAATAAATAAAATTCACCTTTCATTCATACAATATCCATATTTTCTTGTATACATTATTTCACACTTGCCCAAAACATGCGTACAAGTTCAAGTGTTAGAATGTGTCAGTTTTTTGAGTAAATCGATCTTTAATACATATTTCTCATGTAAGAAATTTCAGTTCAGCCCTAACCAAGTATACATAGTCTAAACCAACCATCTGTCTAACGTCGTCATGTTTGCAATCGGTACTTGAAGCCTTCCAAAGCAACACATTTTGAATTGGGTTGTTATAAATTGCTCTTGCTTTTTGACTTGTGTGGGGCTTGTTTGACCAACAGGGGTTTAAAAGTTTGACAGAGTTAGTCACTGATAAGAAAAGACTTAATTTGAGACCTTACCACGCAGGGGGCTGTTTTGACAAGAAATACTGTTTCAGATATTTTCACTTGCGCTCTGCATCCAATAGTACGGAATGTGAGCTCGATGAGGTCAAACGGCGCACGTATTCGATTTACGCATGCGTATTTTGCAATGAATGGTAGCGTGAAAATGTAAAATGTAAAGTTCATAATATTCTTTTTTTTTTACGAAAAATGATAATTCATGAAACACTAGTTCATCATTTTATTACTATCCAGGCCCATCTTATATGATAAAGTATTTATCATGATATACACAATCATATATGAATATACATGTATGAAATTGACATCATGATCGCAATTGCAATCACATTTACAGTATAAGGTCATATAATATTCTATGCAGACCTACGTAAATAAATGGTACATATAACATTTCATATAAAACTTTAATATAACGCAATGAATCTAAAAATTGTCAATTAAAAGAACAGAAAAATCTTGAGAAAAACGATTGGCTTAGACCGCTTTACATCCTTTTGCTTATCAGTCTATAGTCCGTTGTGTTCAAACTCAACGGTTAAGATAACACGCGCTTGTCCCCATCATTGGTTACAGACAGACAGATATAGTTTATAAGAGTGTCACATGTATGTACACAAATAAAAAAACATTGATATATTGGTAAAATCATACATACATCCAGCCTAAAAAAGCTTATGAGACTGTAGCGTTTAAGGCGAATAAAAGATATATGATAAGATATAAGATAAATGATATAGTAAATGTATAAAACATGATATAGAAAGTTAAAAAGTTGTAACCATTTAAGAAAATAAGTTTCTCCTTATAAACATCAAGCCTTGCAGCACAGCGCCGCGCTTGGTGGAATGAGTGCAGTTCCCTCGTTAATAGCAACATGAGGAGAACTGTTGCCCAGAAAACTGAGGAAATGCTTCAAGGCTTACAATAGTGCGTTATTGAAACTGACTCAACCTATGGCTTGCGGGTAAGATGAAATGGATCAGACCATTATCATGAAATCAAAATTAACCATAATAACTTTATCAAGATAGTCTACCTTTTTGATGCTGAAACAATATAACCACCCATGTAAGCAAGCGTAATCGTTTTTTTTACATGTACAATTGTAGGTATCGTTGTACAATTATTAAACAGGTAACCATTGTTTGGTTTGAAATAACAGCATGTAATTGACATATGATTATTGTTTACATTGTAAAGGTTGTCTACACGAATAATGAATACGATCATAAAAACAAGTCATTTCATCGCGAATTGCATCTTTTAATTCTACCCTTTTCAATTAATGGTTGCCTTTTAAAATTAACAACAGACTACAGGTATTATTTCTCCAAGTGTAAGTTACTCTTACAAGATCCCTAAGAACATAATTACCTCGCAATACAATAAAAATCCGGTGTCGTTTTCACAAAAATGCCACAATAAAAAGTTCATGCAGTCGCGAACATAGTCTGGACAACCTATACGAAACTAAACAGTGTTTTATGATAGCTCATGGCGCCGCTTGTCTAAAACATCAGTGTTGGGAGTTTCAGAGAAGCGATGTTGTTCGGAGTTTGAGACAGAGTTACTACGATCGTACTATAATTTTGTCACCCAAGACACTCTCCGTGACAAAATCCAACCCGTACGTGTACAGTTTAATGTGGGGCCTATCATGCAGTTTGTTTTATAGTGCTTGGCTGGAGAGATCGGGTCTTATTCTTGTCATATGACCCGGGGACCCAAGTAAAAGCCATCGGAGTCTAAACAACGTCTGATTTGATGTTACGAGGCACTTTCTGCGCATGTCTGGTGCTCAGTTTCCGTGTCGCTTACAACATTTGGAATAATGTTACATCTTATCGCGTGTGGTAGCCAAAATTTCACGTCTATTTAGGATACTATTACAACTGCTTTTTATACAATCAATTTTGGTGATAAATTTGTTTGTAAGTAATGTTTTTTGTCGGAAAAGTTGTTTGTAGGTATTTTGTGAACATTTAAAGGATTGTATTGTTGTCTTTGCGACTTTTCTAAATACACATGGAAAAGGAGTAAGACGTGAAGCGCACCTCCTTGATGCATATATATTTATATATATACATATAAATGTGTAAGTTAAATGTTGATAATAATAAAAAAGAATAAACAAGAGAAAGCATATTTATCAAATTGTTTTCACCCAGATTAAATTCTAGAACTTAATATCTTGTTGTATATCCTATTGTAACTTATATTGTGACGTAAGAATGTAATGACGTCATATTGTACACAACGACGTAGCCTGTCGTTTTATGTGTGAAGCCTGAAGAGGCTTGTTAAGCTGAAAGCGATATTCTTTTGAAATTTCCAATTAAGATGTACTTTGACATAATATCATTGACGATTAAGAAATTCCCCCATGAAAACTATTCCAGCATCTTACACAAGGCGAATATAGTTCTTTGAAAATGCATCCTGCTACATCAGCGTATTTGTATCCGTCTAGCTCCATCATATACCCTGATATCCTTCGGCCTAAAACGCTCGTATCACTTACGGCTGGTTACTCATGCCTTTTTATAGCCTACATTGACAATTGTTTGATTTTCTATCGCTGAATGCGAGTCATTTCATTGGCTTGGTATATTTAGCGATACGAGCGTTTTAGGCCGAAGGATATCAGGGTATATGATGGAGCTGGGCGGAGACAATTACGCTGATGTAGCAGGATGTTGAAAATGTGTCAGCCTCACAGAGTTGCTTTATCATTAGGTTAATACTTACAATGGTGTAAGAGTTATTCACATTTTAAAAAAAGTATTTTAAATTGTTCAGTAAAGGAAAACATTTAATTTTTGATAAAGTGACCGGATTTTATTGTGTGAGCTCGGTTTTCATATACCTGTGTTTTATAAACGTTTTCGTACAAAGGCAGTTTTAATGCTATTTGGAAATAAATATGTGGCAATTGTCTTCAAATTTAGGTATCAATATAATATTTTGTCTGCAGAAACATCAATTATCACAAAATATGTTAATTCCCTATGTTGGATGATGTAACCCATTCTCGTGTAAATACATCATTTCCACAATAAGTAGATACACAGTTTACTGCTTGATGAAAGGAAGCATCAGCATCTAGCTAAAAAGACACGGTTAGTCCCTCATTGCATTTAAGCGTTAAACGGGGGAACCAACCCGTTAAACCTTCGGGGTGTTCAGCCAAGACGCCGGTCTCCCATCTCATGATAAACTGTGTCAAATGTTCCTGAATTCCTCCGACTTCAGCAATCAGAACCCGCACAGGACATCACGCAACCGTGGAAGGAGAATCTGAAAAAGAACTGTTTTGCATTTGAACTTTGACTGTCCCATAGTGACTTATGTCTTAAAACGAGATTAAAAAGCATAAAACAAATAATATTCAAAGTAAAGGCAAGCAGAAAGATACACATAGAATTGATAACCTGAATGACGAAAACTATGTTTCACCTTTAGGTAACACCAGTCAAGTATAACATACAGCTGCGTACCGAAAGTTTGTTCACTTACCACTGAATCGTAGTGCGAATCGGAGAATTTTTTTTAGTGTTGTCTGAATTTGGAACCCTGGTCACTTCCGTGACCTGCCAAAACTGTTACGGGTAATTGTGGGGTACGATAAACATTTGCCTTAAAGAAGAATGGATCTGCATATGTGTATTGAAAATTCAATATTATACGTTTGTATTTCACAACGCTGCGATACCTCAAAGGCATCTCAAATTATATGATATTTGCACTAGTATATACAGGTATGTGAACAAACTTTTGGCATGCAGCTGTAGACCATTAAACCCAAATCGTTTAAAGAAACTTTGATACATATAATATATACAATATAATATCATGAAAAAAACTATGGAGAATTGCTATACGACAGACAAACGATATAATTATGTGGTTAGGGTAGCTGTTTTTATAGATTATCTTTAAAACTTAAACATTTATTGAATTTGTTTTGTATACTAACAAATAAAAATAAGATGGTAAAGATACAAATTACCAAAAAATATCATGATGGAATCGGGTGACACTGAGTATGTCGGTTTGTGTGAAATAGAAAATGAGCGTATAAACGTAGTTTAAACTTAGCAAAAAAAATAAACGCTAAAAGGACACTAAATATGTACAAATGATATAATTTCCATTAGGGCATTATTTTTCTAGCAAAAACCAAACAATATGGAGTAAAAATGAAATAACTACTTTTTTCCAATATTTTGCCATACGGAACAGATTTCACATTAAACCGTTCTTAAACAAAGCTTTGAGGATATTTTTTAAATTCCTTTTACAATGCTTTTATCATTTTACTTTACAGAGCGCTGTGACAATCATAAAAATATGGTAGAAATATGAAACTCATTTCATTGCCAATTAATCCTCATAAGATCAAAGGATTGAAATAAGATGATTTTAAATTATTTTCAGGAGAGTCGTTTCTAATGAAGAGAAAAGCTTCTATTTAGCAAATACTTGTTAAAACCCAAACCGACGTGGTCTAAAGAAACGTGCTAATGTTTCCAATTGTTAATGGAAAATCCAACAGCTTGGTTGACAATATAGCTACAAACTAGCTGTCATGTCACCATCAGTATATCAGTCCTAGTCTTTGTCTTCGCGGGACGAGATAAAAAAGTTTTCACATGGACATGACATAGCAATATGGAGGTGAAATTTGTTCCCTCCGGATTAGCATGGCGGGCTACCCCGCATCTTCCGGCTTTTATGAACAGGATTGATTTATACCGGACTAGACCGAGCAAGACTATCGAATCTCCCGACCTTTGACCTGAAAGCAGGTGGGGGAAAATTTGGGAGCATAGAGGGGTCTTGCTTTGTCACCCTCCCCGAACAACGCTGAAAAAGTTTCTTGTATCTGATCTAGGCGTCAAGAAAACTGAAATAAAGCGACCGCCGATACACCCGATGCGTATCAGAGATGCCATAAATGGCGGATTTTCCGCTCGGGAAACTGTGCGTGCGCATATCCAGTGATTTCGAGTCATGTTAATGTTAATGTTAATCAATGTTATTTAAAAAACATTTCATTAGTTTTTGCAATTGATAAAGATCGTAAAAAGGCACTTATATCAATTGGAACCCTCTGATAATATTAAGCTAAAATTGAAAATTTATTGAACAGGAGTTTTGAATATGACTCTTATAGAGATCAAAAGAATGAACTATGATGTCATAAATATCAAATCATCAAGCGAAAAAAGTAATTTTAGTTGTTATACACTGCGTAAAAATTGCAAGGTTTTAATTTCTTAAACTGTGGGGGAAAGTCAACGTTTCTTAAGATGTTACAAAACTTACGGAATGCCGCGTCATCGAACCTGTTGCAACACTCCGCTGCAGAGCATTTATAGTTCGATTTCATTATTAAGTCATGACAAAAGGCGTCACTTCAGCGGTGTATGGAGCTTAGGGTCACCAACACGTAACAGGGATGACTTTTCGATTGATATTCAAATTTTAATGTTTAAGATTTACATATTGTCAACAATGTGTCATATTTCAAACCATTTGTACCTTTTGTTGAACATCTGAAACTGTAACCCTTAGTGTCATAATTTCATGGGCCTTGGTGACATTTTATCAGTGAAACTGATATGTTACATCACTTATGCATTAATCCTTATAGATTTTAAGGTAAGATTTCATATCCTTATGATTAAATGTGGCAGGTGGATATAGAAAAACGTGAATATCATATTTCTCTGAAAATGTCCTTTTCATCCACGCTTTGTGATACCTGTCAAATTGACATACTTTGTTCGCCACATCAAATCCTTAAAGAAACATTTGATTTTTTTCACTGTTAAAGCATATTTATTCCTTTGTCTTACTAAACGCTTGTTTAAAAGAATGAACTAAAAGTTGTAACTTTGTCAGTTTTGAAATTATTTTAAATGGTTTTCCTTAAACAACTTTAATGAAGTAACTTCCTGGACACATTATATACGTTTTGGAAGTAAAATAATCCATCACTTCTCTTCACTTATCAGCAATCCAGCAATCTATGGAAATATAGACTAAGTCGGTTAGGCATCCATACATCAAAATTGCAATTTATATCATTCATGTCAAAATTACCAAATTGAGGGATAACGTACGATTTCTCTTTATGACACGCCAGGGCCTGTTCTGGTCGGCCATTCAACTCCGCAATTGGGGAAGCAGACCACGGGAATCTGTAGGCGCCGA
Source organism: Phorcus lineatus (assembly GCA_921293015.1). Classification (NCBI taxonomy): domain Eukaryota; kingdom Metazoa; phylum Mollusca; class Gastropoda; order Trochida; family Trochidae; genus Phorcus; species Phorcus lineatus. The sequence continues at coordinate 11,698,598 of OV121090.1, forward strand.
TCTTCGAGTTCGTTGTTCACTAAACGACCCTGACTGAATGACATTCGTATGCGTCTTGATTTGGCTTTGGCACAGGCACGACAAAATTGAAATACATTGCATTTGGTCTGAAGAAACCAGGAACAACCTGCATGTCGCTGGCGTTAGCTTACGCCGGTGTCCGTCGTTTTACCAATTCGGCCCTCTTCCCTACACACATAATGACAACAATATTTCGTGGTGATTCAAACCTCATCCGGGTAGCCTATAGTTATGACAAGAGTTGGACATCAAGGTCACCCAAGGAACGATGGATAAAGAGACGTACGACATTTATGTAGCAGCAGTTTTGTTTTGTACATAGTTTCTTTTTATTTATTACCGCATTTGGAGTATTTTATTTCACGCTTCAGTGACTTTCTGTTTGGGGCAAATGTCCAAGCAGACTATACTACTTTATTTCAAGGGTGGGCAGCTTAATTCATTCTTGTCCTATTGTTCTCTGTCCAGAACAATAGCCTTTGCTTTCTCTATAACTATCTTACATAACCGTAGGTCTCTTTCTACCTTTTGCATGCTCTTTTCAAACACACTGCCTACAACTCTGCACTGATATGGTCACAAACTGGACTGTGGTAATGAATCTATCAGGTTAGTTAATTATGTTATTTGTATTATTCTCTTAAATATTGCCTAATCCTAATGTTAAAGTTAATATCTAAAAGCTTATAGGTAATCTGTAATTCTTAAACTAAAAGATATCATTTCTTATTTTAAGTATATTTTCTCTATTGAGGTTGTGATTGTGCGAGAGAATGTGTGATTTAAATGTTTGAGTAAAGCTCATCATTTCTAATCTATATTTCTGTAATGGCCATGATTTATTATATGTGGCAAGGCATTAGTTTTTATCTTTTATTCTTTTTTTCAACTTTGTCTGCAGTAGAGAACTGGTCTACACGCAGTCAGGTTTGGGTGCAATGCTACACTGAAATTCAGCGCAGTACCACCCATGGTTCGCTAGTTCCAGCCGATGCTCGCAGGTTTCACCGCAATGCATAGCCACAATAGTGTTGCGGGCTTTCTCCCTGCCATAATACTAGCAGCCGCGATATAAGTGAAATAATCTTGAAAGCGGCGTTAAACAACATCTCACTCACTCACCTAGATAATCAGTGGCGTGATTGAACACCTCTGTGTCACCCACAGGGTATGTATCATGTACTAATTATGTATTTTATATCTATAATGTAGTATTGTATATATATGACCAGTGCCTTATGTTTATATATAGATCTGAGTGTAATTGAGCACTGTGAATTTATTATCTAATGTAACATGTAGTTGATATATCTTGAGTATTGAACTTTAAGTTACATTATTAACCGTAATGTTCAGGTAATTATCTTGTACAAGTATTGTATTTATCTCTTTAATTAAGAGGTATGAACTAGTATGTTTTATGACGCAATATGACATATTTTATGGTTAACATGTATTTATTATTGTTCTACTGTTTTACAGGGTTTGTGTGATATATATATATCATGGAATAAACTCCAACATCCTTGAACACACGCAGTTTGTCGTATATTGACAAGGACCTCTGCAACATTAAGATGGCTTTCACGAACATTTGAGAACTCAGCCAGACCCTTGTAGACGATTTGAACAAACTGTCAGTGCAAATTTCAGTAAATTGGTGACACCAACGAGAAGTGGTTTAGGCTCGTAGTACATACACGCACTTCTGATATTCCAGTTACAGTTTCCAGAGGCAATATGAGTTGATACCATTGCAAGGACGTTCTACGTTACCATCAAATATTAAGAAACGGGCAATATGCTGCTTTTTCTTTAACAAAATGGCATACTTTTGATATAACCATTTTATGTTGATGTGACACACTGTTCTTTCTGATGGAATATATACTTTTGATTTTCAGTGACAAACTCTGTATTCCGTGAAGGCAGCCAGTATTCAGATAATAAACCAAGACAATTAACAGAAGCAATTGTGACTGAGGCAGATTAGAACAAGGCATAAAAATACTTTCCAACTTCTTAAATGCCACTCTGATAAGTTAGAATAATTTGTTCAGTCTTTCCTCAAAGCTGTATGATGATTTCAATTTCAAAACGAAAGACCCAAAGAGTTTTTATAGCCAAATATACTAAATCAATAACATTAATTTCATTTCAAGACGAAAGCTAAAATACCTTGCTTTTTAATCTTCAATTGAATGTGGTTTTTTTCCAAAGACTCCATGATTTATTTCCGTAATTTCCATAATTCCCACATTTCATTTAAAAATCTTTAAAAAAAACATGTAAAGGGTTAAACTGATACGAAAATCAAAAGACCCTGCCAAAGACAATCCCACTCAATAAATCTTATCGACTCTTCAAAATGGTAATGTAATTCTTTTGGATGAAAACGAAGCCACCGATCGCCATCTCCGAATGAATCTAGTATCTTTTAATTGATTGTAAATATACAAGGAGATACTGAGTACGGATTAAGTCAAAATATCAAATTTATCTCTCCAAATCAGACAGCTATCATTATAACAAAGTGTCACTGTCCAAGATCAAACAACCTGCCCTTTATTTGAGCATAAAATCGCACTTGAGTATTTAATGTCCTACTTCTCTGGGCGAAGTTGATACTGTCGTAGCATCTTAAGATTAAACTCTGAATGTTTATTGCGATACTTAAATCTAAAAGAAAAGGTTTGTAATCGTGGTTTGGCAACACATGGTTGTCCCGTTTAAAGTCGTTGGGTCGATTTTGTTTATATTTGTAATTCACGTAGTTATTTTTTGTTTTGGAATACAGAAAACTTAGGATCTTGTTTAAGGCAATTCTTGATATGCTTGTGTTGAGATCTATTTTGAGCTAGGGGTTAGTTTTAATTTGAAATATTGATGTAGGCAGATTGATAGCACCCTGTCCTGTAAAGGTTGGCTGTTTGTCCATAGATGAAAAATCCTGTATCAGTGAATTAGCAAATATTCTATTTCACCATAAAATACTAATATTTTCATATCAGATGATTCGCATTGGTATTTGCCATACAAGAGGATGTCTTTCAAAGCAACCTGTCCTGAAAAGTTTGCTACTTGACATATATTTTCATGAATGAAAAATCTTGCATCATCATCTAAAAAAATGGCAAATGTTTTTCTTTTATCAAGAAGACTAATATTTTTCATTTCTGATGACACGCGGTAGGACCAGAGGTCATTCACTTGTTTTATTTTTACTCTGTGAACATGTCACTATCGTTATGCTTGAGATATAACTATATCATCACTAACGTAGTGAAGACATTATGATGTCATCATATGAATGACGTCAATACGTGATATCATTGTGTCATGATGTCAGAGAATTATTGCAATATGATCGAGCCCTGTAGTGCTGTTTCATTTAATAAATCTATATCACTAGTTGAATATCAAGGAATCATGTGAAATATATCAAGTTATGGCTATTAAGTCAGGTAACGAAGAATTATTGTTTGGCGCTAACGACAACTATGTAGGCATGACAGATAAAAGGTTGCGGTTAATGCCGTATATTCATATTTATACATAAGATACGCCTTTCCAAAAATGTGAATATCATTGATTTTTAGATCATTTTCATATTGCAATTTGATATGTTTATTGACTGCCCCCATTTTTTACATAATAAACTATGATAATTGAACAGAAATAAGTAATCCAAATTTTTTTGTCATATCTTACCTTAGTATCATAGTTTGTTGAAAATTTAGCAGTACTTTTATCGCTTCCAATTTGACGCATTTCTTGTCCTTTGAATGAGAAAAGTCTATTTTTACAATTTATATTTATTTGGTTGTTTTAAATTTCTTGTCAAAGAGTTTCTAACCAGACCGTTACCTTCAGGTTATCTCAATATCATATCCTGAATAGTTGATTTAATACACACCATTGACATGAAAGTATTCTCAAACATTTCGTTGTTTGCAAATTTTCATATTTTTAGCTTCAACGGAGGCGATTCGGATGATATTGCAAACATATCTGACATGAGTTTGTTTTCACAAAGTTAGCTTCTTGCAAAATTGCAGTTCTTCTATAGTGACAAATCATCAACGCTGTCAAGATGCCAGGGATAAGTAATTCAACGAAAGTTTAACCGAATTGTAAAGATCAACAAGCAACTGGTTATCATTGAGCAGTAAAATCCGGAAAGGAAGCGTTGGGATTTGTTTAACAACTAGATAACAATTACCCGAATTATTGAAACAGCTAAGGAAATCATTTGGATTCGAACCCAGTCTTCAGACTCCAACCTGTCCGCAAGATGGTGACACTGACGCGATTTATGGTGCTGGGTTTCTATATTCCTAAATTTCTAAACACGAAATGTTGTAGAGCTTTTGTAGTAGAGCAATAAAGCAGACACCTCACTTCAAGCAATAATTTGCTTCGCCAAGTGGAACCCATTCGTCAGTGAGCGGTGCTCATTAAGGGCTTACTATAGAAGGGGTACGGCACAATTATTTCCAATGCACCGCTCAGCCAAACTTGTCAAAATCTCAAAGCCCTGATAATGATAATGTACACGGGAATAAAACTAAGCCCCCTTAAACCGTGCTTTCCTAATTCGTTGCAGCCTCAATTCGGTAAGGTCAAGATTTCCTCTTGAACATTGCCCCATCGACTCACTAAGTCCCTAATTGATGCAGATCGGTAAGCGAGATAAGGGTAGTCGCAGAGGGGCGGTATTTGGGGCGGTCAGTTTCGTGACATTGTGGTCAAGATGTGATGACCTGATTCCCTCACACGAGCTTTCCGGACTCCCGGAATGTCCACTGAATGAAATGGACTTCAGGAATGGACTTTTGGTCATAGCGGAATTCAAAGGAATGTCATGTCATACAATAATAACCTGTTATTCTTGTCACCTGCGCATTGAGACAGCGTTTGATCTATTTCATTTTCGTTTCTGTTCTTTAAAGATTTTCTTGTCTGTTGTTGCTTTATTCTTTACGGAAGCCCTTTCTTGTTTTCTTTCCTTCGATTTCTTTGACCATTCCATTCATTACGTTCTTCTTCCTTTCTCTACATATTTTCTACTACACAGTACGTTTTATTTTAGAGTTGTTTCGACCTAACTAAAATATTAAGAGAGATTCTTTATTTCCTCCAGCAATAACCGAAGATTACAAAATTACATTACAAGGTAATATACATTAAGCATTAATATGTACAATATTTACAAGCATACATGCGTTCATGAGCACACATAATTCATTCTATGTAGCAGTTCAGGAGATGTGTTTTTAGTTCATAAACATACACAGAAAAGCGTATAAGAATACTTTCATACAATCTAAGGAATGACAAAAGAGGTTTTGGGCTCCGAAGAGAAATTAAAGCATGTCTACTTCTTCTTGCATTTCAAACATAACATAGGTTTCAACGTCAAGTTTATCTATTAAGTATGTAACAAAATTATTTCTCTGTTGTATGAGATTTTCACAGTGAAGAAGTATATGAAAGTCATAGGTGTTGTTGTTACAAAGAACACACTATTTTGACTCTTGACTTATTTTCAACACTCTGATAAATAACTAAATTCTAAAACGATTAATTTTGAATACAGCGAAATGTAAATAACGTCACACATTTGATTTGTGAACCTTTCTGTAGGATTTTGGAAAATAGGCATCTAGCAATGATTAATGGATTATTTGGCGATTTGTAATGACGCTAAGAGCGTTACATTTCTTAAATATTTGATGAAAACAAACGTGGAATCACGTTGCAGTTTGTTTTTGACAAGGGGCGCCTTAACAGTACCTATTGCGTATTAACGTAGCCTAAAACCGTGATTTTTACGTAAATTATCTCAATCTACTTTTATAATGAGTTTGCCATCAACCATCATGTAAATGTATTTTACTTTTTTGTAGACTTAGCCAAGGTGTAATGTTGAATTAATTAAATACTATGTATTGAAAGATATATTAACAAATGAATAAACAAATGATTTGCAGATTGATAGTAAATTAATTGTATATATCGATTGCCAAGTCTTCAGAGATGCAGTTTACGAAATTTTCCGACTGGTCAACAAACACCTTGTATCATGCTAAAAGAAGCGCTAAAAAGTTATAAGTTTTCGGACAGATTGACGAACGCTTCACGCCTTGCATTATGCCATTTAAAGAAGCGCTAAAATATAAAAAGTTGAAGGTCAATCTGGCTAGGTAGTCGCCAGTTACACATTTGCCAGTATCGCCAAAATATCCTAAGCTTGATCTACATTGAATGATGGTTAAAGATAAAAAATTTCATTTAGATAGTTTCAATATTTTTTCACTTTTACTTTTTAAGCCCAGGCATACAAACTGACAGAGTTTAAGGTAGGTATAACAAAATGCCTTTATTGGAATTCCCATGAGAAAGGGAAATTCGTTGCACTTCAACCTAAACCAAAAAACCGACAAATTTAAGTCGTATTTACATTATCTGACAGTTGTCATTGTAAATCCTTTAGGCTAGCCTGGAGCAGTACATCGTCATACTGTCTGTTCCCCAAAACCCTCCCCTCCGCAAGTTTCCTGTCCCCCTCACTGAGCGGAACACACAATTAGGGGTGTCGGGTGTCATGGGGGTTGGTGAGGGATGAGGAAGGGGGAGGGATAATGTATGAGAACGCTGACTCCTGGAAGGGGTGGAAGGTTAAAATGAACCAGAGACGATTTAAGAGTGTCATAAATAAATTCTGGTTGTTGAAATTTGTCTGTTCTTTAATTCTCAAAACTGCATATATTTTTAGAATGTATTATATTTCTCTGTCATGGAATATCATGACTTCAGATATTTTTCAGTCAAGAATATACCTTTCTAAAATGTGATTGAACACTTTATAGAAAGAACTCCGTAGAGAATGACAACGATATACATATATTCGAGCTATAGTTAGGTATTTACTAATCTTCTTTGTTGAAATATATGCAGCGTTTCGGTTCAGAAGTTAAAACGTTTCTGCCGATGACAGCAGCTTCGGAAATGCTTTTCAAAGAAAACGTTAACATATATTTCTATTGGACGAAACGAGTACATAACCATGTTCCATTGTTAAATAATACAAAACCTAACCTAATGTTAAAACGTTTTGAATATAGAATAATGCAAACTAATTCGGTAAGAGACAAATTAAATGCATACTGAAAAAAATATACTTAAATATTTCAGCTGCCTGATTTCTAGTTAATTTCATAAACTATGATCAACTTAAAATTTCTGCATTCCATTTGATAAGATACATTTTAAACTTGTTGTGGTTTTATTCTATGTGAATATGATAAATTGTGTCTGATACTATATGTATGATATTTAAATCCTTGAGCATATAAGGTAGATAGCAAGCCCCGAGAATATACTCTTTAAACTTGCTCCAAAACCACACAACTCAGAATTGCACCACTCAAAATCTTACCAAAACCACACCATTGAAATAACCACCTCTACAAAATCTAACCACTCAAAAATCTCGCCACCTTAGTTCCCACCTCTCTGACATGTTACCACTACGACCATCGGAATTCAACCCTAGCCATTAAAAAAACAAAACACATCATCGTTAAGCGCAAGTGTTGTTCGTAAAGACTCATGGTATTGTCTTCAATCCGCAAAAAACCGTATCTTCAAGCCAATACATTATCAATAGTAAATCTAGCCAGCCCGACGATAGATGATTATAAGTATTGTCAAGCCCATAACAATGGGCTAGTGGCCGTCAAGATAGTCAGTACAGATAATCGTATTGTTCAGATGTTGTTGAATGCTTAAATCTTTGTGTATGTCCCATAACCTGTTATTATCGTGGAAGTAGACATAATGTGTACTCGTATTTACGTTGAAGTCAAGAAAACTGGCGTTCCCATGGGGGAAAGTTTCAGTAAAACAAATAACATGCATTTTCTGCACAATGGAAGCATATTTAGAAGTGTCTGTGTTTTACTCGGTTGAAATCAGTTGTGACAATACTATAGATACGATCGTACCCTTGACCCAAATTATGGAAACGGACACTTACTGGTTTCATATCTCCTTTGAAATTGATACGCACGGACATAATTATGGATTAGGGGAGTTAACTGTTGACGGGTTGAAATATGATGGTGAAGAGAGGGAGGGGAAGATAGATAAAGATTAAGGGTGATACCATGCGAGATAGGATAGACGCACAGATAGGTAAAGATACAGAGAGATATAGATAAAGAAAATTCGTGATTATGATAAAACATAAAGGGACCAGGAGAGAGGCAGAATGTAAAGAAAATGTACATAAATTAACCACAACAACAACGACAACAACAACTACTACCATTACTACTACTAATACTACTGATACTACTACTAATACTACTAATACTACTTATACTACTAATACTACTGATACTACTACTACTTATTCTACTACTAATACTACTACTTCTATTACTACTATTACTACTTCTATTACTAATACTTATACGACTACTACAGGTATCACTACTACTATTACTACTACTACTTTTAATACTACTACAACTCCTACTACAACTACTACTACCACTTATTCTATTATTACTACTACATCTCTTACTACTACTACTTCTATAATTACTACTACTTATTCTATTATTCTTATTCTAAAACTGCTACTACTACTACTACTACTACTACTACTACTACTACTATTAATACTGATAATAAAAATGTCAATTTATAGAGCGAAAGGCAATAGAGATACGTGAAGTTAGAAATATAGACTAAAATGTATATGTTGATAGGAGTATCGATAGATGGAGACAAAAGATAACAAGAGATATGGGTAAAGAAATTGAATATGATTGAGATAAAGAAACGTAGGAATGGTTATTAGTTAATTAGACTGAGGTAGGGATAGAGAGAGGTACAGAGGGGTAGAACACGCCCTGGAGACATACTGGTCCATTACGATGTGACTTCGGGGGACAAAACAAAGAAGAATAAACCAACGTCGAGACTATGACTCAGAGAAAAATACAGGGAATTAACATGTTCAGAGATAAAGAGAAATAGTGAGAAAGTGACTGATAAAGATTAAGAGATGACATAAACAGATCCTCGATAGCACAAGAAGTAGTAAAAACAAAAAAACATATGAAGCAATGACGCATACACATGTATACACAGGTAGGTGTATTCTGACAAATAAAGAACTGAAAGAACGCGTCGTCTTAGTTAAAGAGACAAAGACATGCAAAACATAACAGGAGTATATATATAACGGTAGACAATGACACACTGCTTCCCATTTATTCAGAAAGAATACGGCGATACTCGATCCAGACCGGGACTAGAACCGAACCCCTCCGTCCTCACAGGGGGGCTTGTGGGGCGGGATGTAGATCACGAGAAGCGGACATTACGGGAATTCTGTTACCATGTTTTCATGTCAGAACAAACCAGGGGATTGGAACAGGTTTGTCGTAACACGCGAACAAGCAGATGATGCCAGGCTCCATTTTCATTTGAAAAACAAAGATTCGAACACATGACTTGAATTAATGAACATGAGAAATTGGCGTGAGGCCAGCTATTCAAACACGCGACGAAGCAAGAGATATTTGGATATTTCCCCCCTGAAGTACAAAGATTAGGCGGATTTTGGTTGATAAATTTTAGAAGTTGATGAATGGCCATTTGGTTTCACTTACCCGCAAAATGGGATTATTTTCATATTTTTTTTAATTTGAAAGAAAGATTGGAACAATGAACTTGAATTAAGAAATATGATAAATTGACGTGAGGTATTTTGGTCTTACACGCGACCATTCCATGATACCTGGATATGGATATCAACATAAAGTGTTATTTTCAAATAAAACACACAAGAAATCGAACGAAGGATTAAATTTGACGAACAGGAGACGCCCTCTTGACGCAACATGCGATCATGTTGACAGTATATGGGTATGATTTTATTTGACAAAACAAAGGACTTGAAAAAAATGATAAAATACGTTTAGGTTAAAAGCAATGAGGCAGAAATATTTGAATATCTTTTATGGAACCAACTTGACCACATATTATAAATCACATTTAATGAGAACTTCGGTGAAACTCCAACGAAACAGGAATTATAATTTTAACCTACATTAACTAGGATTTACGAAAATAAACCTAGTGAATTTAAATATGGTATATATATGGTAAAATGACATCAGACAATGTGATACTTGATATTGCTATTTGCCATGGTAATTTTGAGATGAATAAAGAAAAGTTTGTTTCGAATGTAAAATGAAAGTACATATGTAAATAAGATGTATAATAAAAAAGATAACCAAAAATATTAGCAAAGGACTCAAGGTAAACAAGAAATCGAGTTTATTTATTACCCATATTTTCAGTTATAAGTGGTGACATATTTTCAATATGAGCACATGTGATCATATCACGTTTGTCCGGCAACGATTTTTTCAGTTACCGTATTTCGTCGCCTGTGACGTCATGAAATCATTGTTCGTGACGTCACTGTGGCGGGCCGTCACAAAAAAGCAGGTCGTTTCCAAAATATTATCATGGGTTTTAGACAGAATATAATCGGTAATAAAACAATTGTTACACTAGAAAGTGTATAATATGACTTTTACTAAAGTCCTGCTAATTTATGTAAAACCTAGACATGCTTGTATGACACACCCTCTCGAGTAATAATCTCTATACAGCATTATACCTTACCACCTGACGATTAAGAGATTCGAACATAGGACTTTGACAGAAAATAAACATACGTCATTTGCAAATTAGTAATTGCTCCAACTGAATGTCGATATGGGTTTTTTCCTTAAGATAAGGGAGAATGTACGTTCGGGAGAAAAATAATAATTAATATATTGATAAAGAGCGTCGACTTCGAGTGGTGATATAAAAAGAAATCAAGATAAATGATGATTAGTTTACGGGGAGGGATGGTTTAGAAGGAGGTCGGTTATTGATATTCATGCAATTTTTGACAATATATTTCAGCGTGTAATAAATTAAGTCCTGTTTTACAATATCTTTAAGGAAATTGTTAAATGATTTAGGTACTTAACTCGCTTTATTTCGCCGAAAACCACATCATTTACTCGTTTCATGAAAAAAAATATTAACGGAACGCCGTTTGTAATTTAGTGTCAGCCTGGGAAAGGGTATCTACAATTTTAAATTGTTAATTTTAAGACAGTACCGGGAAAGCGAAAAATAGATTTTGGGGTAGTATGGTCGAAACAACGTCAATCTAACATTGCTAATAAAAGACTGGATGGCCGAAAATTAGTTAAGCATGCCTTCCTCATCGTCATAACAAGCGATTACGCAGTATTTTCTATTTCAAATGGTAACTGTTAAGACTTGATGGTTCGGCTGTATCAAAATGAGAAACGCACAGGTTTTGGTGACTTTCATCCAGACAGTCAGATGCGGTCAGCAGTTATTCCACGCTGGACTCATGTACAGATAAAAGATACACAAGGACAAGAAATTATTGCGTTGTTGCTGGTTTCATTGAAGAAAATGAGAAACTCCACACGGTGTTGCAGCTTAATCACAACCATCAAACTTTTCGAGAAAGAAATTGAAGCGATCTGAAGCGACGAGATTTTACGACCGCGGCGACACCAGGACATCGTTCCAGATTGTCTATAGTGAAAGATACACTCTCTTTTTCCTCAATGCAAACTACACTGAGTAGATAGCGCAACAAGACATTCCCTGACTTCCTGTTTCTAGACCTGAGATCTGGCTGGAAGGAAAGTGGACTGTGACTGTTATGGAATAACCATTTTATCACCGTGCTTAAAACAACATTCTTATGTCCCTAGGTCCCGCTAGGGGCTCGGCAGCTTTGTCCGCAGTAGAGAACTGTTCTACACGCAGTAAGGTTTTGGTGCAATGCTTCACTGAATTTCAGCGCAGTACGACCCATGGTTCGCTAGTTGCAGCCGATGCTGGCAAGTTTCACCGCAATGCATAATGCAAGCTGTTTTAGAAGATATACACTCTGCACGCCGAGTTTAAAGGTCATGCCTCTTGTGGTATTCTGTCTGTTGCC